>CM068985.1:38526991-39953393 GCA_035357415.1 Ophraella communa
TGTTCGTAAATCTTATTTTAAATAGATCTAAATATTGCATCACCTTTTTTATGAAATATAAACTTTTGTGCACAAAGTAGAAATGATTACAAAGGTCATTATTTAATTCCACTGCGAAACCGACAGATTTATAGATTGGTTGCCCAATGTGATAAACGTTTACTATCGCCCCAGTATCTTGGCTAGCGTGCTCTCTTACAATAGGGTTATCAGATTTCTTTTTTTCATCAATAGTACGAGTAGATACTTTGCTAAAACGTCAAATTTAATAACACAAAAGAAAAGCCCTAAATCAATGTCACAGTTTTATTTAAATCCAGATTAAGAGTAAAATTATTAATATACCTATGCAGGAATACCTGTGGGTAGAATTTACATAATATTTGAATGACTTATTACAGACTTTGAGTTAATTGTAAATTTTCAGCAATTTTAGTCACAGAACTTGATAAAGTTAAAAATAGTTTTAAAAGTGTAACCAAAAACATCACACAAATACCTACATTTAGAATTCGTATAAACTACCTGCATACTGACCATCGTGTAGAGGATCAATGGTGTGGATCATAAGCTGTAGCAACCCATGTCGGAATTTTGCGCCTGTGTGATGCTGACTTATTGAAGGCTGCACCTGTGGAGTTTCGGAAGCTGTGCGTGAAGTGACACTACCACCCGGCTGCGTCCCCACACTCGTTTCACTGGACGTTGCCACTGTACCATGCTTAAAAAAATAATATAAATATTTATTTAATGCAAAAATAATATTTTTTGCATGAAAAATAATAAGAAACCTATGTGAGTGTATATTTTAAATAAATATGTTAATAAGCTAGTTAATACATATCGAAATAGGAAAGGTATGATAACATTACAGTTCAAAAATTGTAGCATGATTAAGACTGTTACAAAAATTTAGTAATTGTAAATAATAGTTTTTTAAGGTCATTACAAATTATTTAATGAATAGAAAACAATAGATATTCTTGTAGGTAATTTGAAACTTTTTATCTTTTCGCGGTAGTGTTTGAAACTTGTTTTTTGTTCTATTATTAATATAGCATTAAATACGCCTGCAGTACTAATTATATATAAATCCGTGTGGTTTTATTCATAAATATTATATAAAGACCGATATCACCATTTCTATAAATAAAAATGCCAACAACACTTCACAATCTAAGCGACCGTTGGATGAAATCAATACCTTTTGTCGATTCTATCGTAATATAGCTAGAATATAATTTCCATGGTGACGTTCCTCTAGTTAATGTTAATATCATCATAGAGATTATAATATAAGAATGTGGCCATGGTACTTGCTGTTTATTAGTAAATGTGTTGTTGGGTTAGTGGTTTCAATCATAGCCTAATCTCTTTCATTAGCTGTTTTAAGATGCTTTTAATGTGTCCCGATCCACTAGAGGCAGCAGCATCGTTGACGTTAAAAATATTCACTTGAATTTTCAACACAACATTTGTGTTTTGTTTTCTTTACGGTAAGTGCTAATGTTAATAAAATTAAGAAAATTTTGAAAGTGTTATATGTAAGGCCCATTCCGAATAGTAATGCCCCAAAGGTATTTTTATATGTTAACAACTTACATCTAAATCATATTAAAAGAAGGAAAGAACAGGACAAAAATAGATTCAGAGCTTAATAGTAGGGACAAAAAGACATTACTCTTCTATTGAGTCCAACACTGTTACCCATTGAACATGAGTTTCCCATCTTAGCTCGGAAAAAAAGATCGGGACTGTATGGAGGATGGTCCAATTGTTCCCAGCAAAATGAAGTAATGTTTTGCTGAATCATTAGATTTTCTGAATGTGAACAAGTCAAACGACGACGCCTGCACTCAGCATGCCACGCCTTTTGTTTTGAATTGCGCCGTGCAGTTTTTTTAAGTTTCACAGTACGCGGCTGCATTGATCGTTTCACCACGAGGCAGAAAATCGTTTGGTTTTGTGCTCATCATTCAACATTTTTGGTACCCACCGTGAACAAAGCTTCCTATAATTTAAACTTTCAGACACAGTTTCGTAGAGAACACTTCTTGATACAGCAGGAAATTTTTCAACTGACGAAATTGTGAACCGTCTGCTGTCTTTCACTTTACTGTCCACTTTTTTGAATGAGATCATCGGTAATGACTGAAGTTCGCCCACTTCGTTCCTCATCATGAACGTTTGTGCGGCCATCTTTAAAGGTCCTAACCTATTTCCGCACCATTCTTCGACTCGGTACCATGTATGCAGTTTTAGCTAAGATTTTATAAAATGCAACATTCTAAATTAAACTAATAGGAGGTTCGCATGCAATGCATAATAACATAAACATTTATATAATATACTGAAATGCTATACTTCAATCTGTTATGATACGTAACGTTATAACATATTTTGATACATGATGTATTGTGTTGTGTAATGTTATTTTATATCTGATTTGAGATTAATCCATCACAACACAATACACACAATGCAACAGATAACATATTTGATAGTTCTATATCTATCACTTTTAATGAAATGCATCCTGTAAGTTAAAAGTAATTAAATCTAGTTAAATAAGTCAAAATAATGTGACTTCATAAATTAATAATAAATATAAATAATAAGTTTTTATTTAGATAGCGTAGGAATAGTTTTTGTTTGTTTGTATTTATGTTGAGAATAATAAAAAACTCTTCGTTTGAATTTTATTATTCTTAATAAGATGGACTTCCAAAAAGTAAGGGTTAGTACAATAAATGTATTAATCCAGAACAATAAACAACTAAAAGGTTGTATTAACTTTCACTATTTATTCTATAAATTGCAATTACAGCTGTTTCGCTATAACTAGCATCGTCAGATTGACATACAGTAAGGGTTAGTACCATAAATTTCAAATGTATTAATGTTCTTATACTGAGGGTTTGTAATATGTTATTTTTTTAAGCGGCTTACTATTAAATAGGCACTCAGTTAAATACTGTACCTGCAAGAGTTAAAAAAATCCCTTTATTCTCTTGTTAAAAAGTTTTTATAATGATGTGTAGTAAATGTATTTTCAATAAATAGGAATACATAGTTTTTTCGAAAAAGTGAAGTTGCTTTATTAAAACCTTGTACTGTAATATCTATATACTATATATTTTCAACTTCGCAAAAGTCTCATAAGTCCTTGAAGATAAATATTGTTGTAAATACTGTGTAGAAGGTTACAGCGAGTTACAGTGAGCAGTTTGTAAGGTGGAAGAATTTTAGTTTTAATTTAATATGCGCACAAAATGCTACTTGACACTGGGTTAGAAACTTTTTTCGTCGTGCAATTGGATGTACTGCTACTGTTCAGCAAAAATATACTTTAATAAGATAACTTTAATCATCATATTAGAATAGTATTTATAATTCAGTTGTCAAATTCAAATGTTTAATACCAACATCAACAAATTAAGATAAAAATCTCTAATTTCAATTTAATTTTTTTTGTTAAAAATTTGTCTGGACGCTAATAATAAGAAATAGTATGTAAAACTCGTGTCATACAGACTGATTTTGTGACACTATTT
Source organism: Ophraella communa (assembly GCA_035357415.1). Classification (NCBI taxonomy): domain Eukaryota; kingdom Metazoa; phylum Arthropoda; class Insecta; order Coleoptera; family Chrysomelidae; genus Ophraella; species Ophraella communa. Next base: position 38,530,546 of record CM068985.1, read on the forward strand.
TAGGGTACCTACAAATAATATAAAAATGAAAGTTCTTGATTTCCCCTTATTTTATAAATCATATGTTCAGCTCATACATGGCTTCAAACTCCATTTCATCCATAATTTTAATCCAAAACACGGTTGAAAGTTGAAATTCAAAAAATAAACAAATCGTAAATCGCGATAACTAATCAACTAATCACATTTATCTTTCGATGGAAAAAATGGCGTCCGATTGATCATTTTCCGATTACTCATTACACCGTTCAGCACAAAATTTGACATCGATTAGTTATCAATGAGCTTCTCTGAATGAGGCCAATATAATTTTATTTTCACAGATACAAAACAATTATTGTTATGAAGTAATTTGATAGTAATGAACTTGTTCATTGCCCTATACAAAGCTATAGGCGATTTAGGAAGTATGCTTTTTTTTCTGAATTCATTAAGTAGATGGCGAAGTTTGATTTAATTTTAGAAATAAAATTTTTACACTGATTAAATAAATTTATTTTATGTATTAATGTTAAGAACATTAAACAAAGAACTTTTTAACAAACCTTTCACTTTTTATTCAAAAAGTTGGTTTTTAAGTTAATGACAGCTGTTTCGCTAAAAACTAGCATCGTCAGATTGACATATTGAAGTTTCATTTTGTTTTTTCAAGGTAGCTACCTAATATTGATCAAGTACTGTTATGACTAGACCAAATATGGAAGTAATAAAACATAACCATATTACAGCTATTGAATCAGAGCTTTTTTTGTTCGCTTAACACCCCCTTAGAAAATTTGACGTGCTCGATTTTTTTTCAATTTTAACCCTTACGTGCAACCATCCACATCATGCAAACCACCAGATTAACCTACGTACATTATTAAAAATACGTAGGACATTGATGCTATCAATGTTTGACGCGCTCGAGTCCATGCAACAGTTATTTTACATATTAAAAATCTATAGCCGCTTCCACCCACCGATGAAAAGATATATATTAACATTTTTTTCTTCTCTTAATATTTGCAACCCAATGGGTCTCTATGACACTCGAGTACATCCCCATTAGTCATCGTCGACTCCCAGACTATCATATTGATACTAATCGGTTCAGACAGCTTTAAAAAGTAACATTTAATAGCGTACCTATTCCACTGGGAAAAAATGCGGAACTAGGGCAAAATATACAAAATTGAAAAATGTACAGCAAAATTAAAACAAAAAGCATTGTACGTTTTTATTTCAACGTTTAGGTAGCGTTACAGCTACCGTTATCAATAACAATTTAGTTTTTCAATGTTTTGGTCCCTATCTGACACGAAAAAATTTTACAATTAGAAAAAAATAATATTTTGAAGTCATATTTAATTAGGTGTAAATATAGTATATTATACACCCTTAGAACAAAAAGAAACAGGAAGGAGTATATGCAAAACTACCTTGAGTCCAGAAAGGAGCTTGCATATGGCGGCCAATTGTCAATTTTAATTTCCGTTTCCAATGGCGTACCGTAAAAAAATAAAATTTATATTAGGGTTTTTATTTTCATTACATTCCAGCCAATCAAGTATGTGAATAAATTTAGTGTTGTAAATCATTTTGTGTTTATAAAAACCAAATGATACGCCTATGCGCTCGTTTTTGACATTTATATGCAAATATTGCTTTGACAGCATACTGTAAACATAAACAATGAGTCATACAAGGAGCTTCAAGATGGCCGACTTCCGTCGCAAATTTTTCTTAAAGTTAACATATGACAGACTCCTTCCTGTTTCTTTTTGTTCTAAGTGTACACCAAGGGACTAATCCTTTAAGGACACTAGTTCTGTGGTACATGGTATATACGCTATTTTTTACATCTTAGGGTACAAGACAATAATACATTTTTCTACTGTGGCTCATATATAATTTTTTTTAAGCGAGTGTCACAAAAAATGAAGTTTTACGGATCTATTAATGTCCCTAAAGTGTATCTTTTTTGGCCGCTTTTTTACTTTACGGCCGCTGTTTTACTTTACGGCCGCTTTTTTACTTTACGGCCGCTTTTGCAAACAAAGTCATTATGAGGGCAACCTACTAGACACATTTAATTTGCTTATTTGAGTTATTTCCACGTCCGATATTAAGATTGTCAAATTATGAAGGCGGCCTACTAGACACACTTAATTTGCATGTTTGGGTTATTTACCCATAAAACAAAAGAAAAGGTTCCGTTGCCAGGCTGTTTATTTACAAGCTTTCCGTTTCTTTCAGTGAAATGAAATTTAAAGTAAATAACTAACAAATAATAAAAACCACATTTACGGTGTATACTGTGATAAAAAACAGTTCAAAAGAAAAATGACTGACAGTGATAGTGACAATTCAGCTGAAATTTATGAAGCCGCCAATGCAGCGACTCTAAATTTATTACCTAAAAAATCCAAGCAGATTTACTTAAAACAGTATGACAATTAATAGCAAATAATGCCCTAATTTATTAACTTCGTTATGACCCAACTTCTGTTTATCATACTTACTGTAAGTAATTCTGTACACATCTTTGTTACTTAATAATACACTTTTCATTTGGTTAATAAAAATTTGAATCTAATCTTCCAGTTTCGTCTCTGTTTAGAAACAAAATTGTAAAAAAAAGTTGTTACCTATTTGATGAGACACTCGCTAAAAAAATTTTGTGTGCACCTCAGCCGTATGATCTTTTTTGGCCTCACCTGAAATTTGCGGCCGAGGCGTAGCCTTGGTACACAAATAACTATTTCACTACTAGCATTATATTTTTAAAAATATTAGTTTTCAAAACTAATAAAATTATTTGAAGTGTCACCAGTCACTCAGGTTTCACATGACAAGACGACAAGGCATTCAATAACATATCCAATAATTTTTATTTTTATTTGATAAATATTGTATTGTTAAAATCGCTGGATAAGTCAATATGCCACATTATTAGAAACGTCACTGTCGCCATTGTAGGATATAGGTCAAAGCATTTTATCCAAACAAAATTTGGCCTTATAGTAGGTAGTTAGTTTGCATTGGAGATATTTATAATATGTATTTTCTTGTTTATGAGTTATTATAGTAATAAATAGACACTTTATTATCATATTTAAAGAAGTTTTATTTTGTTTTATATGAAAAAGTTTGCTTTTGAGGTTAAGTAATATTATTTTAATTTTTTCTCAAATAACAACTTTACTACTTCAACAAAAATCAATAAAGTTAGGTATTTAGACTAGTAGTGAAAAAAATATTTTTTCATTTTGTCTTTGCATCAGTTAATCTCACATTCTGTCAAGCTATACCATTTGCAGCAAATGCTTAAATTACCTTTTTTAATTGTTTACCAAATAATTTAAAAAACAAAAATGAAGATTATATTACTGTATTAGGAATTTATTATTGAAATTATAATTATAATTGAAAATCCAAATAAGGTTTTTTTTAATAATCTTTTTTTAAATAATATTTATCTCAACACATTTGAGTTACATTGATTCCTGTATCAGGGTAAAATACACCGTTTCGCATTTTTATATCTTTAATGAAATCGGTTCTACGATATTTTGTTTCTACCTCATCATAAAGTGGTCTACATGGTCTACCATACTCCATTGAACTCAAAGCTGCAATCGGTTTATCTCTTTCCTAAAAATAAATTTTGTTTTATAAAATGTTAATTTTTATTAATATGTAATTTGAGGCATCTTTATTGAGACATCAACTAATATATACAATGTGGGGTAGAAATAAGTACCTATGGAATAAATTCATTTTTAGCGTTATTATGTACTATGTGAAAAAACCTACAGCAGATGTTTATTCTTAAAATGACCATTTACAGTGTATGAAAATATTATCCCCGCCTCCAGCACCCCCTCTGCAGATTTGTAGTTCATAAACAAAATATTTTCTGATGGTATATGTTGGGCAGAGAAAATACTGGATCCTAAAAAAAGGTAACATTTGGGCTGGTCTCATAACAATAAAATTATTGGCCTTTATTTATTTGGCACAGTTAATGGTACCCATTATAAATACTTTTCCTGATGTTACCCATTCAACAAGACGGAGCTCCATAGCATTTTGTACACTGCGCATCATATAAAACTAGTTTCGGTCCTATAGGATTATCATGAGTTTAGAAAAAAGTTTTCTACTACTATATGGAAAGAACATAGAATGACAGAACAACAAAGAAAGTAAGTTTAAAATCCAATCCTTACACAAATTGCTCCAAAACAACAATTAGTGATGATACAAAAACTACTAAGTGTACAATAATTTATAAAAAAAGTTACAATCAAAAAAAATTTTTGTAAAATTCATAGTCTGTATATTTGAGTAATTTGAATGTTTGCACCAATAATAAATTTGTATAGATAGTGAAAGTAAATTTGTTAGGAATTCATTTAATATTTATTGGAAATTTCTGAAAAGTAGTTCAATATCAGCTTTTTATTTACTAAACCTTGCAACTAAAAATCAATAATAAACTACTACTTTTGTGATAATCGTTTTTGGACGAAGGCAGTCAATATTTTGTATATCTAATTTACAGATCTACTGCTAATGTTTTTTTTAATGGTATAAAGGAAAATAAAACGCTAATAGTATAAAAACTTAGTCATTTAAGCAGTTTAGTGGGTGTAGAATTTTTATATCAAGCAAGTTATAAAACGGATACGTGTTATAACGTTTCCATTAAAACATTATTATTCAAAACGATAAAGGATATAGCACTGGTTGTTGTAGGGATTTGTAGAATACGAGGGTGCACTTTCAAACAGTAAGGGTTAGTACAATAAATTTCCTTAAGTAGAAATAAATGATCACTATAATAAAATAATTCATTTTAATTTGATTAAACAAAGATAATTAAGTTTTCTTATCTAAACGCACGTGTAGGTTATGATATCTCAATAATGTCTTTTAGTTTAAAATGTATTTTGCTAATACTAAAACGTTTTTTATGTTTTTCTATTGACTAAAAGTATAGTATAGACCAAAAGTAGTTTAAATGTCACTTACAAGCAATGTTGACAGTGCGATTTTTGACGTTTACACACATGGGAGTAGAAAAAACTGTTTAATTTCGATTATAATTATTTTTTTGCTTAGAATAACATTTTTTATTTGTTTTACAAATGTATTAATACTTTTCTTTTATTACCTGATTAAAAACAGCTTCTCTGATATCTGGCAAATATCTTCTATTTTCTTTATTCTTTCGCGGGTCCCACAAAGGAAATGTTTTAGTATAAGCAAAATAAAGATCGTATTCTTGGATAGGTTCATGTCTCGTATCATTATTAAAATAAGATATGGTTTTTTCTAGATCTATAACTGGAGGTTTCTGTAATAAAAAGAATGAACTAAAAGAATTCTTCAGTTTGCCAATAAAATTTCTCTTAATAATTCCATAGCGTCGATAAAATATTTTGAATACATTGACTTTGTTTTTTAAAAATGCATATAAAATATTTTGCCCATAAAAAATCATCAGCTGTGGGACAACATTAAATAAAAAATAAGTTATATTTAACCCTTCACCATAGGTTATCCACTAGTCATTTTTTAGTTTCCTTGTAAAGGCCTTTTGTTCATATTTTCCGTCGGCCTCCTCGCCTTTTGTATTACCAAGCTTTGCATGGAAAACATTTATTTAAGGTCAAAGGTTAAAAATGAGTTCTTCACGATTTTTAGAGAAACGGAAGTTTTATAGGAAAATTATCTTTTAGAAAAATTGTACCTAGAACATCTATCTACAAAAATGTGTGCGCTGCGCAAGATAAAAGTACCTACATCAGGAAAAAGATAAGACCTTGATGAACCCTCCAAGTCGATTTTCTCGGAATATTTTTAATATTTCGAGGGTTTTATTGAACAACTACTGACTCCACACACAAAAGGATCCACCTTAAAAAGTGATTGGGACTTTCAGATTCTCATGTAATGCTGTCTGTCTTTGCTCCCTAAGTTCTTTCTATCTATTCTTCTGGGGTGCGTTTCATGCATGTACTGGAGCTCTAGGCTCATTGTACCCCCCTGAAGTAATCATACCAGGTTCGTTTCCTTCATGTATTCTAGAATGTCCCTGATTTTCGCTTTCACGATTTCCTCTGGCTCAGGAAACTGAATGCCAAAGTGTCTCTGTCTAAGCCACTTAAGGCTCGGACAGTGACATATTACGTGAAGAGGAGTTTCGTCTTCCTCACGACATTTTCTGCATAATGGGTCCTCAGCGAGTCCTATTATGTTCATGTGTTTTCGGAGATGGCAGTGTCCTGTAAGCAGTCCCACTGCCTTTCTCAGTTGGGTTCTACTTAGGCTGAGTAGTTCTGTAGTTTTCTCCCTGGATGGACCTGTTATGAATAATCTGGATTGCCTGAGTCCAGGCAGTTCCATCCAGAATTTCTTATGTTGTTCCCTTAGTCGTTCCTCTATTGTTTCCCTTACATGTTGGTATGAGACCCCACATGTGGGAAGAGGTCCGATCAGGGTTCCTTCTGAAGCCTCCCTGGCTAGGAGGTCAGCTTTTTCATTTCCAAGAATCCCTGTGTGTCCTGGTACCCATTCAAGGATAACCTTGTGGCGTTTTGCCAGTTCAGCTACAGTTCCTTGGCAGTGCTTCACTGTTCGTGACGCAGTGTGCACGCTCTCTATTGCTTTGAGAGCTGCTTGGCTATCACTTCTGATCCTGACAGTCCTGTTAGGGACTGTCTCGCTCAGGATGATTTCCGAGCATGTACCTATTGATGGCAACCACTTCAGCTTGCAGGATAGTCTCTACTGAACCCAGGTTGAGACTATACGTCTTCCCTGTATTTTCATTGTAGATTCCAATCCCAGTGCTGGTGCTTGTTTTGGATCCGTCTGTGTACCAAACGGATTCATGTTGTTTCCTAATCTTGGTACGAGCCTCGTCCCTATCCGGAACTCCCTAAGTTAGTTTAGCCCTTAACTTGGATTAGTTATGCCCAGTTGAATCTAATTGTTCCAACTGCACTGATTCTCAACATCTTAACAGCATAATATTTTTGTAAATGTTTTCTTGATTCATCTAGCAGATCAACAATATAAATTAGTTAATGAAAAATTAAATCTTGGAAGTTCACCACTATTAAACTACTTTGATTGAGTCTTCATTTTATACATAGATAAGACGTAATTGTAACACAAATATATTAAGTTATTGTAAAGATCAGCATGATATAGATTTATCCTGGTTTTTCTATATCATTGTACAGTTATACTGATCTGTATTTTTAGATCTAGTTACGTTAGTAAAATTGGTGATTTTGGTTATTATAACTAGATCACTAAAATCTTTTATAGCTGATACTTTATTTAAAATTTTAACCTTATAAAAGAGACTGCAGCTAGTAATTTTAGATAGCTATACCTATACTTAATAAAATATTAAACAAAAATACCAAAATAAAATCAATTCGTTAGCAGAAAACCAGTAAAGAGTGACTTTTAAAACTTTTTACAACAGAAAAACTTTACTTTTGTACAGAATTAATATTTATTGATAATGTAGTCCTCTAGAGATTTCATTTTGTGAAGCGGTTTCGTGAGTTATACATTTAGCTGCAAGAAGACAACCTACAATAGCTCCCGGGTTGGTTATTAACTTACCGAGGGCTCACCAAATAACCATAGACCATAATACTGTAAAAAATAATCTCCATAAACTTAATCTCCACAAACCATCTCCATTTTCTCCTTAATCCAATCGTGAACTTCCTCTCTCGGCGCACCCTTCCACCGTTGTCTCTTTGCTCTAGTCATCACGTCCAATGGATAGCACCTTTATAGCACAACTGTTGCCATTGCACCCACTGTCCTGCACCACCCTCACCAAAATCTCTCTCTGCACCTATAGTAGTAGCTTTATCTATTCATCCCCACTCTTTCACCCTTTACTTCTGCTCCGTACAACATACTCTGCTCAATCATCCTCCAAATTTCCCCAACCATGCTGCTTCTACTTTCGCCATAATATGTGATGCCTTCAACATATCCTGCTTGAAGGATGGTTGGTTATCCAACTACAGATTGCTCGTCACTGGTCTGAGTTGTTTTCTCGTCATTTCCAGGAATCTTTTGGCTGTGTACTCGTTTCGGTAGCTATAGTCTTTGGTGTCGTCCCTCTTCTTCTTCTTCTTCTTACTTCTAACATCGTTGTCGATGTATGGTGATTGATATGGCTGTCACCCGAGGTCGTCTAAATTTCTCAGGGTCTACTGGACGGTCCTTTCCCATGTCACCCCATCTCTCTTTAAATAACAAATGGAAGTGTAACTTAATTAGGTTAGTTATCGTTGACTTTATTAGGTCTATGGAAAGTGCGGGTGCAAAGGCCAGAAAGTCAGCGATGTGGTTACCTTCTGACCTAGCGTGCGTCTTCGTCCAGCTAATTGTGACTTTATTGTTCCCAGTTGCCTTAGTCAGAACTCTTCTTTGAAGTATTTGCTCCAACCCCCTAAGTATTTGTACTTTTATAAACACTAAGGTATTAGGTTCCCCATACCTCTCATTCAACTCTGCATTTTTCTTCTCATCCGTTATCCATTATAAGTTTTGTCAAAAATATTTTTTAAGGATCTTTCTTTTCCTTAGCTGATCATCATCCATGTCTAGATTGGATATAAATCAATGGGTCTAATCATTGTCACTGAGTACATTTTTACTTCTACGTAATTTGTTCGGAGAATGATCACAACGATTGTCATCCATAATTATTATTTAGTTTTCTTTTTGGTAAATGTTACTCCTAAGTATTCAAACCTTTCCATTTCCTCAAACCTCTATATTTTTCCTTTTTCTGTCAGTTAATATCTACCTTGTCTGTACTCTTGGTCTATATATTTTATTAGTCTTCGTTTCATTTATATGCACTCTTTTCAACTACTTTTGCTTTTAGTCTTTTAATGACCGGTGTTAATTCTTGCTGTCTTCTAGATAGCAGATCATCAGCAAAATGTCAGGGATTGATGTTTTCGCTGATATATAAGTGCTACTATTAATTTCTGCTTTCCGTATAATTTTAAAATAAACGTGATATCAGGGAATCTTGTTTCACCATCAAATTTTTACATTTCATTTCCATTTACTCCGATGCAATATATATTTTTTTAGTTTGTGGAAAGCTTGCTAAAAATAAATAAAAACCAACCTAGTTTTAGCATATTCTTAGCCTCCTGCTTGTATTTCCCGCAAAAGGAAAATTGGGTGTGTCCTTCTATGAAGCCACACTGATATCCAAATTGTTTCTTATTACTTTCAATTCCGATTGATTTTTTTACGAAAAAGAAAAATACTTACGTCTTTATAAAACATAGCCATACTATTACTCGCAAAGTCTTCATCTTTTATGTAAAACAAACCATATTAATTCTATTAAAATAGTAGTATTAAGAACCAACACCAAAATATGCTGCCGTAATAAAAATACACACTTACCGGGGAGGAATCCTCTAGTTTAGTCCAAAAGTGTTGTTTTATTTTAAGACTTGCATTCGGCGTAAACCATTCTGCTCCAGGCATTTTTAATTTTATATAAGTTTTATAGGAATAATTTACAATCTGTCATAAATTGTCATATGTAAAGTATAAACTGTCATTAAAAACAGATTCATATGTTATTTGGTTTATTGACTAATTAATTTAAGAGCTTGCAAAAACTGAACTGCATTTTGGTCACTTTACAATTGATAAGGCACATGTAACATCGGCTTGATAATTGTTTGGTATCACCAGAAGATCAGAAGAACCTTTTTGGTTTCAAGCCTAATGTTTTTCTAAATATTCCAGCTTGCCACTAAGGCTTTGGATAAGTTTTTTTTTATTATTGTTTCAAACCAATTCTACCCTAGTAAAGTAACAGTTGTCAGTTTCACCAGGAGGCGAAAACTGGATGAAATCCAAATGCCCGCCCTCTGTGGGGAAATTATTAAGGAAGCGAATGAAGCCTTACATGGAACGCTCATTTGAAGAGAATTTGCAATAAAGTTCTCAGCTTGGACATGCGGTAGGATATGTATTAAGTCATGGGGAATGAAACGGCAGGCATGCTTAATCATATAGGGAGCTATGTCCAACACTCCCATCGCTGCCATCGAAATTTAATTTGATCTTCCTCCACATCACATCTGGTTAGAAAGGGAGGCGATGGCTGGTGCATACAGAAGGCTAGTGAAATACCAGGATACAGAGGAGAGCGGTGTCAGAGCCACGGCCGGACAAGCAATAAAAAATCATCCGATACTGGAGATGTTACCAGATGCAATGCAACCTATAAATATAACTCAAGGACTTTATGAAAGTGTCGCCAACGACCCTGATGAGCTTCATCAGAGGCACAGGGTTGATAGAACGACTATAACCTAGGGTTGACCTAAATTTCTTTTTTCTGGCACTATTTCTCGATGATGATGATGATGTTTATAGTAATTTGCATTATGTTTAAGATTACTTTATCATTCATGTCTCTTGTGTTAAGGACAAGGACAATAGAACTCCTCCTTGAGAAGTGCTATTAGTGTCATTTGTTGCTAAATAACGTAGTAAAATGTTTTTACTTTATATAAAACGTATTTTAATTGTAAAATTGCTAAAAAATGGAATAAACTTATATATTTTTGGTAATATTTGGTAAAAAACAAGCATTTACAATTTATAAGAGTATAAACTAATTAAAATTCTAAGTTATAAACTGTCAGGTAAAGCTAATGCAACTAAATCAATTAGCTTAATAAAAATTTAATCAAAATTGGTTTTGCTCTATTGCAGGCACGTTATTTGTTAACAACATAACTGTCATGGCGTGCATACTCATTAGGTACTTTTACATTCTAAATCATATAAACCAATAAAATTTAATCAAATATTTGCAATTGTTGTTCCATGCTGAAATAGTCTCTCATATAAATATTTGGTCTAAAAAAGTATAAATCTTTAACTAATTTATAAACATGCATTAAGAACAAATCAGTAAAGCAAAGCAAGAAATATAATAAAGGTGGTGAAAAAAAAGCAAATTTATTAAGTGAGGTGAGAAAAAAGGTGTTTGTAGCTTTTTCACTCACCAGAGCTTGAGCTGCCGCTTGGTGCTGGAAACAATGAAGCATACATTTAGTAGATAAACAGCACAGATACAGGCTCACTCTTATTTATAAAGGATAGTGGGGGTTAATATTTAAGATATAAAAGTTATCGTAAGAAATATCAAGCTAGTAACATTTACAAATATAAGCAAGATCTAGAATTAAAGGATTTGGAAAAAGGTAAGGAAGGAATTGTTTGCGTAAGTTGCTGGCAATATATTATATAGTGCATACCAAAAAATAAGTAAAATAATTGAGTCTTATTTTAAACTAATATACAATGTGTAAAATACAACTGGAATGAATTCATTATTTCGGTTACTGTACATTTTTATACAAAATTTCGAAACATGTCAAATTTAAGTTATAAATTAACATTTTTCAACGTGAAAATGCCACTCCTATCTTCAACCAACTTCGAATGGCTGATTCAGCTTTTAAAATAGAAGTATATGCTTGTGTCATCGTTTGAAAAGTCTCTCCATTCTCTCTTCAAAAATGTTATCGCTTTCGAGTTTATTGGTTACCGAGATTCGCTACGTTATAACCCAAAACTAAAGTGTTCTTAATACAAAACGTAACAAAATATAAAACAATAAAAATAACTATCAATATTAATGAGGTAAATATTAAAAATATTCATTGCGAATGTCTTAGCAACACCCTAATCTGAAACAGAACTGTCCTCTTAGATTATTTACCTAATGGCAAACGTTGTTCGTTATTTTAAGTCATTTAAATCAAAAGGGGTTGTTCAAATTGCTCTTCATACATCACCATAAAGAGAAATCTGATATTGAAAGATCAGGTGATTGTGCTGGTCATTCGATCCATCCTTACTTCCCTATTCATCGATTGGGAAATATTGTATCAAGATACTACCAGACTTTGAGTTGGTAATGTGATGGAGCTCAATCCTGATAAAACATATCGTATTAAATCAACCAGGTTGGGACGCAAATGCCCATCACACCGTATGGGGAAGAACAAGCATTAACGCCACAGGCGAAAGGGTGTCTGAATACCTAATGGTAACCAACCTTGAGATTCTAAATGTAAAAACTTCACCAACATTTGTTACTAAATCAAAGTCAGAAGTAGAGGACACCGGGGTTGGTTGGTACATTTTCCACATGGAAGCCTTTACAATTATTTTATTAACAAATTGAGCAAATATACCTTGAGAGTTTTGATAACTTACACCATTTTATATTTTACATATTTATATTTCTTATAGTATTATGGTAATATACCAATCAATAAAATTCTTCTATCTAATTTCGCTAGCTTATATACGATATTGACTTGAAAATTCAAAACATATATCTATATAAAAATGTTATATGTAGGTATACTATGCAACTTTAGATCAATACCTCCGTTTTTATTGTATATACATATAGTAACTGGATTGAATAATAGAATTGTGTATAAAATAGAAGCTTTAGAATAAGATATTGGTAATATAATACTAGCCAGAATGTTACTCCAGTAATTTCAAAGCATAATTTCGAAGTGGGTAAATTACACTCTAATTTTATTATTTGCTTACAATAGGAAGGATGCGTGCTTTCATTATTACATTATAAATTTTCCAGCTTAAACGGATTTATAGTTAAGAACAATAAACAACTAAACTTCACTTTTTATTCGAAATATAGGTTTTTAAAATGCAATTACAGCTGTTTCGCTAACATTAACATCGTCAATGTCAATGTAGTTGTTTATTATTTGGCATCTATGAAGGTTTTTTCAAAAACACACGAGGTTTCGTTTTCTTCCAATAAGATGTAATGACACTAGTTGAATATCATCAGATCTTCTATGTAACCAGTAAGAAGATCACTTTATTTACTTTAATCCCCATTTCTTTTTGTTTGGATTGTTTTCAGTGTTAAGTTTATTCTATTTATTTTATAATTTGTATGTAGAGGGTAACTTTTTTTTGGTAATAGAGGGCCAGCTTTCGGGATTGCGGCATAGTTAAAAAGCTTATTGTGCACCCTCATTTCCAGGACATCATTCTCCATCAAATCCCAGGTCCTTACTAAACCACGAGATCTTCTTGATGATGCTTTTCTTCTGGTCCCCCTGATCATTTTCCCACTTAAAACCAAGGGTTTTATATCGCCTGGCATCTAAATATTAATATCTTGTATATAGATAATTCTATGATATATAATTTTTATCTGAGACGATTTTTTTTACCTTAGACCCAGAGTGATTTTTTTTTTAATTTATTTTATTTTACTCAGTTTTAGCTGGATGCGAATTTTGATAGCTTCGCTATTGTTTTTGACCTAATTGACCGGGCTATTAACTTCCAAACGGCTTAATAGATTTGGGCTATGTTTTGAGTACATTTGTATATAAATTAACTACTGAATATTAATATAATATTAATATAAAGTTTATTACGAGTTAATTTATCTCTTTCAATTCCATAATTGTATTATTTTATGTTTGTCAAGTTAATCAAAAATAAATTCCTTTCAAAAAGTGGTTCAATAGTGAATAGGCGATGACCTAGATAAATACTGGCCTGATTAGAATTTTAGATTATATCGTCAAGGTCACTATTATTTAGGTAGGCATATAGAGTTAACTATATTTTGGTCATTAGCGATATAATTATACTCGGGATTAACTAAATTGTCAATGGAAATCAAGCCTAAAAATTTGGATTTTAATTTAATAAGTTTAAAACAATCATTAAATACAGCGTTACCTTATATCTATCAATAGTGGGGAAGTCTCCTCCCATCGAATATCAATAAAGTAATTACCTTTATGATAAGAAGGTGCCAAAATAACCCTATTACTAACTTTTAATTATCTTTTAAAGCGTGTTATCAAAAGTGGCAATTAGTATATATAGGTACGTTATTTATGAATCGAAACTATAAAAATAACCAATGGACACTTTCTGTCTGCAATATTAGTTATTAAATTTATTATTTATTAAATTTAATTAATATCAGACCATCTCTTACTGAGACAAGAAATTGGCCGGATAGCCCTTACAGCTCAGGCCATTATACAGAAAACAAAAAGAAGAATATTCGATGGCTTTGTTTACGTTTGTTTCATTCATTTGTTAATGTTTTAGTAGTTTTATTTTGGATAAAACACAAAAAATGTATCAATTTCAAAACAGCTGCAAAACGTTACAAACAAAACCATGCACAAGCGAGTAGGATGTCTATTTACCTTACACTTTCGCTGGTGGTGCGTAAAAGGCGAACAGAGCGCTTAAAACCACTACTTTATGAAGGAAATTGAAAAATTATATAAAATTTGGCAGTTTCATGAATTAAACCTTCGCAGGAGACTTCCCTATTGTCAACTCGTTTACAATACTCGTCTTTGTATAGATATTTTTGGAAAACCGACAGTTATTTTTTAAACGCTCCTTCTGGCAACATTTTTCTTTAAAATCGATTTTATAAACCTTTAAAAACCAATTATGATAGTTCGTGGAAGTGATCTTTCCCATGGTCCCAAGGATATACAGATTATTGAATAAATTGTCACAAATTCTATCTTTTAAGGTGTTGTAAAACTTCCATAGAGTATTGCTTCAGAAAAAAAAACATAGCTCATAATATTATGTTTTGCTTAATTTTTTAAAATTCTAATATTATTTTTTTAATTTGCTGATCAATACGTAAACAATATATCATATATTTACATACAACAGCTACGAACTACTTATTACATTCTCTAACTATTTACAGGTGTATTTAGTCAGATTTGTTTGTGTTGCAGTTGCAAACTAAACTTTTCTTGGATGTTATATCTACACAAACTTCTACCATGTGTGGCTCTAAACATAAATATGTACTCACATATTTTCTGCACACGAACATTATATTTCACATTAAAGTTATCAATTAGTTTGTTTAATTAGTTTCTTTCATTTTACAGAAGTTAAAATAATTTAAAATGAGCATTCAAAGCCAATGTAAGTATATTGTAGAATTTAGGTATTTTTAAAAAACCGTAAAGCTTTTATACAATATGTATGGAATAATTTCATTTTTAGTGTTGTTGTACTATGTGAAACTAACCTGTATAAGGTCGATTTTTATTATTAAATTGACAATTTAAAGTATAAAAATAGTATCCCCTTTAGCACCCCCTCTGAATTATATGCCACACGACCCCCTTTGATATTAAAAATTTTTTCGAGGGGTGCTTATAATTCAAAAGTGGATATTTTTATACTGTAAATTGTCAGCTTAAGAATAAAAATGGACCTGTTTGAGTTTTTTTATTCACAGTGTATTAATTCCATACATATGGACCGCATTATAAATAAAAAATATATAAAATTAACCACCTCAGAGAGGATGTTTATAAAGTTATTGTTAATAATACAATTTTAGCTCGTTTGTTGGCTTCTTATCCTACCCTGTATGTATTATTACCTATACTATTAATCCAGCTATTAATATAGTTTTCAAAATAATTAAAAATCGTATTGATGTATTGATACCAGTAAAAAAACTAGTGTGACAATGAAAACAAAAAATACTCTATTATTCTCTTTATTCATTATTGTAAATATAAAAAATGTGTGAATAATTTTGTAGACTTAGATAATTAAAATATTTTGTTTATTATAAGTAGCATAATTATCTGATAGTGTAACAAAATTGCTCATTCATCACTTAAATTTACAGAATAATTTATTTACCGTTTAACTTTCGAAAACGTCAATAAAATGAGAAATACAAATTCTTATAGGATACAGTACAAATTAAGTATTAAATTGATTGTGCTAATCCTTATTCCTATGAAGTCCTACATAGAACTCAAAATTAACAACAGATTATTTTTTCACAATTTAACTGAACAAAATCCTCAGATTGGCAGACTGAAATTAAATTTTGTTTTCATACTATATGATTTTGTATAATTGGTGTTTATACAAGAGTAAGAACAAGTATTGAAAGAATAAAACATAACAAAAACGCACAATTATATTAAGGGAAGGAAAATTGCTAATAATAACTATGCTTTAATATGTTTCTGTCTGATTTCTTTAATAGTTGATCTGGTGTAACTATCGGTTATTAAAAATAAAATAGTTATCTCAGAAAGCAAAATGTGACCTTCAATCTAAAAGAAATTAATGAATTGTTTATTATTTTGTATCGTAAATAAGTACTGTATGCTACAAGATATACTTTTTATTGTGGACTTGTATTTGGTATATTTTATGGAAAAGGTGACAAACTGGAGTATTAAGGAAGACGAAGTAGGTACCCACTGTTCAATTTGGGGTCTTTAGAGCCGAGGCTGCGCTAACAACTGATAATACTGCAACTTTAACTAATATTAGTTTGATATTGATGACCTTTAGAAAGATGTTTTACTGGTACAATATAAAGTAATGAATATTCCGAGGAATATTCAAGAACCATCAGTCAAAAACGTGAGTATCAGAACAAAACCTGTCTAACCAGCTAAAGATTTACAACCAGCCGAAAACTGTATTCGGCAGGAAGCACAGACATTTCAACAAACTCAAGTCCATTTAAGAATTACTGCAACAAAAGTGACAGTATCTTCGTCTTAGTTTCTCCGAAACAACTAACCAAGTAACGAAAAGAACACCATGAGTAATTAAAACGTTTTCTTCGTATAAATAAGAATTAGAATGCTCAGGAAAACCAAATAAAGTTAAGAGAAAAAATATAAACGAAAAAAATAAGAAGTAAGCAGTAGAAGGCTGAACGTTAGTATTAGATAAAAGTATTGTTATATGCATTATTTAAAAATATAGCGTTAGTATAAAGTATCTTCTAACGGTTAACTATTTTTAAATGAAATTGCTCATCCCCTTTTTGAGAAGATCCAATTAATTCAGAAATACTATCAAATTGAATGTTACCTACTTTGTTATTTTTAATAGAACCCTGAATATTTTTACATTTTTGAATTCCTTGTGAAACTCTGCATACAGTAAAACTTTCCATTCATATTTTTATTGAATTATTGAGGATTTAAGCAATACTTTATACTAAAAATAATAAACAACTTAATAGTTTGAACTAAACTTTCACCTTTTATTTAAAAAAGAGATTTTTATGGGAGATGGACTTTCATAATACAATAAATTTAATAAATAATTTATTACGAGATTTATAGTTTTTGACTTAATTGATATTACACACCTTGTACCACCAATAGGTAGATTACTCAATAATTCATTTATTTGACAATTAAAGGTTTGACATTTCATCCATGGCTAACTAGGTCAAAAACGATAAATTATTCAGTAAAGTCTCAATTATTTAATAACAATATAAATAGAAAGTTTTACTGTATGCAGAATGTCACAAGTAATTCAAATATGTAAAAATATACAGGGTGTTTTTTTTGAAATTTTTGAAAGTTGATATGCATTTCCGGTTTCACCGGAAATGGTACATTACATCCGATAGCACTTTTGAATTCCTTGGATCTTCTTAGAGGGAGATAAGCAATTTTATTAAAACATATTAAAGCTTTGAGGAGATACTTAGGGGGTTCCAAACTTTATACTTACCCTGTATACTAAAAATTAAATTTGTACCCAAACCCGTAACTTTATAAGTATTTTGTATTGCAAAAAAATTAAAAATGCACCACTTCAACCTGTGCCATACATATGACATACAGTTAACCTTAAAATGTAATAAATATTAAAAAATTTTTCGGGTAAATAGTAATCTGGTTTTCATGAAATTGTGGGAATGTATTACCACTAAAAACGTTAAAGGCTCTTACCGTAGGCATAAGTTGATCAGTACTCCTGACCCTAGTCACTTTATTCTTGTAGATAAGTTTTTTGACAAGCCTTTCCATTGGTTGGTTCCATTTCATGAAACTGACGTATGCTATATAAAAGGAGAATAACACTAATGCTTCATACCAGTAAATGTGGCTATCTCTAAAGAATATTATAAGCGTAATTAGACTAGCCGAGTAAAAAAAGCAGTCTCTAAATAGAGGCCACCACGTGAGCGTTAGTACAGTTTTGGAGAAAATTGCACACATTCCAATAACGAACAGGATATTAAAAACCGCCGAACCAACAATAGTACCAATACCGACATCATCGAATGAGACGAAAACACCGATAACGCTGGTGAACAGCTCTGGAGCTGATCCCCCGGCTGCCATAAACGTGGCTCCTGCCACATCGTCTTGGATATCCAGTTTTTCAATGATGACATCAAGTGCTGGTACGAAAAATTCATCGCAGACGATAGCTAGAGCAACAAACATGTAAACAACACCAAGGATATGAAGGAAAATTGCACCATTTCGACGTTGTTCCATTGTAAAAAGATCTTTGGGAAATAGTGGATCTTTTTCTTGGTGTAAAGTTTCATTGTGGCGTAAAGTGGGCACGGGAGAAATAGTATACACCGATGCAGTTGTCAAATTGTCTATGTCATATTGGTCATCCTCTAAATGGTAGTAATGATCTTCTTGTTGTTCATAACCAGCGTAAACTGGTCGATGGGCCAACAGAAGCACCACCGAGATCACCGCGGAGTATAAAAACACAACGCAAAGGGTCATAGTGGCTGGACAAGGTCCGTCATTGCCACTTTGAGGCCGGGAACGGACTACTATCAGGTCTGGAATTTTAGAGCGTTCGATACGTTGAGAGCGCGCAGTCTGCGCTAGTGCACCACCCGACGCGCGATCCCGTCTTTAGTCTTTTCGCGCATTCTCTCCCTCCGCCATATGACATTGTCTTACCCGTTACACTTACACCTTGGCGAAACGGTGCACTTTCCTTTTTCAATTTCTTAATTTGTTTTTGATAGAATAGCCTCAGTTAACCACATAAAATGTAAATGTTGTACTCCAATAATTTGATTTATTTTCTTATTTTAAAACTGAAAAAAAAGTTTATTTCTTTTTAAAGACGTAGCTCAATATTGTTTTAACGTACCATGTTTTCAAAAGAATCTTTTGTTAATTTAAATTTTTTTGTCATTTCCATTATAAAATTTTCTTTTTAAAAAATAGTAAATTTATTTCCATATTTATGAGGAAGTTATTGTCTTCAAAACAAGTTTTCTTACAGGACCGCGCAGCCGAAATGCTTAAATTTGAGCAAGTTAGGGGTTTCTCTCTTGTTTTATACAGTGTGATTGATTAGTGTGACAAAGCTCAGTAGGTCCGCTATAATAATACAGGGTAATTCATTGGGAAATGGGTTTACACCATAGAGTATAAAAATAAATAGAGGAAATTATATTTAAGTTTGGGGTGAAGCTAAGGTGCAAATAAAACATTGGGGATGTTGTATGAGGAAAACAATGGGTTGCCGATGTTATAGACTTTTCAGGTAAACCCATACTACAAATTTACTGATGACGTTAGTTTTAATATATTAAGTTACTCTATACATAAAAATTATAAAATGGTTAGAATAACTTAAACACTTGATTTGTGCAATAATAACGTTAAACATATGTAATAAAGATCTATCATAACAATTTTTATGTACACAGATATATTCTTGTAAAGTCCGACAACACTGTTAAAATGTCTGTCGTCGAATTACTATGTTTTACGATTTGCGTTCCGGGATTGCCATGGTCCACGGAAGCTTATTTAACTAGGTTAAATAGCCATATTGTCATTGATTGTTGTTCAATATTAAGTGGTTGTGATTGTGTTTTTGCTAGTTATTTAACTTCTAAATAGTATTTAGACGTTTAGAAGTGAAGTGATAATGGTTATGGATAATGGTTCAGACGTGTTTTATTAGTAACAATAATAATTATTCAAATCCCAACCTCTCATTTCACTGTTAATTTTATTATAAATGGCAAGAACGGTCATTTTGTGAGAATAGAGAATATCCAATTGTTTTTTTTTTGTGTTAAAATTGATTTTTAGATAATGCTTTTACCATCGACTCTATTATACTCTATTATGTCATACCGGTGACTTAGGACCTACCAATTGGTTAACCAAGTCCCTACCAACCACAGCGGGACGACATCGCCTTAGATCAATCACCCCTGATATGTTAAATAAGAAGAATTTTATTTAAGATTATATGTTGTGGCGAACATTTTGAACAAATTTTGTAAAAAAAGGTCCTTTATTAACTGTCACAATAAATTTTGAAACCCTTAATATTTCCGAAACAGTAGAAGTTGGGTATAGGACATTGCATATGAAATATGTCTAATCCAAAAATTTAATAGTATACAGGGGGCTATATTTGAAAAAACAAGGTTGTTATTTACCACGGTCACATGACAAGCTGTATAAAAAAATATTGATAAAACAAGCGCAGTAGAAATCCAATTGAGCTTTTTTCAAACATGCCCCCAAGCATTATTTTATATTATACAAAGCTTTAATTAATAAAGACGATATTAACTGAAGAATCGAAACAAAGGAAATTATATGTAGATGTTTTCACTACATTACGATAGAATCGACAAAAGACATTGATTTTCTCCAACTTAGACTGTGAACTCTTGTTGACGTATTTATTTTCCCAACACCGTTTGTTATTTTATTAGTAATTGATCTACTTTAATAATCCTCAGAGAGAACTGCATACTTCCATTTAATATATTTCAAAGAATATTAGATTTCCAAAAGAAAATTTAAAGCGCCCTCTAGCGTTCACGATATTAATTAAATTATTTCTCTTGTCAACAAGACCAAATATCGATTTAAGAGTTTTAGGCATCCGTCCAACAGTTTTCTACCTTCTTCCTCTTCTTATTGAAAGATGAAATGAGGAATATCCAAACTTTTTCGTGGGATCTTGTTACAGTATTTCAAAAAAACCTAAGGCACATTTATTAAAATTGCAACTTGTTAATTATTAGCATGATTTTTATTTTTATTATTTTCCGATTTGACGAAGACCAATTCTGTCATTATTTTTTTTGCAGAAGCTGTAGTATAAATTCTGAGATATGGCCGATTTGGTACACCCGGTACAGTAAATTCTTTTGTAAAAAATATTATGAAACTGAAATACATTCCTGAAAAGAGTCGCGTAGAGAATAAGCAGGAAATAGGGATATACATGAGAATAATTTTGAGGCTAAGAAGTTAACATATTATGAGAAAGAGTACCTACCTACTTTCTTCCACATTGAGCTATTTATTTCAATTTTTGAGACATTAATTTTAATGCAAAAGTTTGGTCTTCACCTAAAAGCAGATTTTACATCAATCCCAAATAAAATGGCACTTTCAACATTGAATATTTTGAAATTGCTCATAACTGTCCTAATATACCTAGTCCTCGTTTATTGTAGCCCCAGTACGTTGATTGATACAAGTCGTAGTTACTTTAAAGAAAAAAAAACAAAAGAAAAATGAATATATTGCAAACAGTATTGTACTTTTATTTTCAGTAATACATCAAACGGAAATTTAAACTTCATCCCGTAAAACTCCATTCGAATCCAAAAATTCGTAAATAGCAGAACGTAACTTAATGTTACTGATGACATTCGTATTGTTGAGTTTTACATTTGACATCGGACTTGTGTATTTACCAGACATAAACCACTCAGTGATTGCATTTTTTTCATACGTATGACCATCGCTACAAATAACTGGTTCATTCATAATTTCGTGGGTAATTGGACAAATAAACTCATCGGGGATCTCTAAAGAGATAGTGGCTTCCATTGATATTTCTTTGTTTTTTAACCATCGAATTTCCTTAAAGAATTTGTCTTTTTCGTCTAAATCTGAAAATGTTAACATTTTATACATTCTTTGCTGCAAGAATTTTAAATTTATAAAAAGAACTACAATTCAATCGTGAGTTACAGACTGAGAGAAGTTATATAACTGAGACAATTGACAATTGACAAAAAATGCATTAAACCACCTCGACAGTTGCCTATAGCAAACAAATTACAAAATGGATGGCACATAACCGATACAGCTTCTTTTTTTATATCATGTAAACGATAATTTACCTAAATTTAATAATGAACAAATTTCTTCTTCTGATAGAATTGCAATTTTTTTCCCGTCCAACATAGTCAAAGTTATTTTTGGTATTAGTTTATGCATATCGATACTTTTTAACCAGTTGATAATATCAGATGTAGTCCATTTGATTATTGGTTTTGATTTGTAGCTCACGTTATCAGCAGCGGTGGATAGAAACGTCTGAAACAAGAATTTCAAGCACTAAATTTTGTTTTATAAGATAACTATTCGATACTGAATAACTAGTATTTATACTAAACCAAGTATTATAATAAAACAATAAATTTCTCTTTCCAACTCCATATGAACAAAAGTTCTACTAACATAACGTTTTCTTCGGTAGAAAGAACCATATATTGATATAGATTGTAACTGTAATGTATTGTCAAGCTGAGAACTAACGACAAATATACCAAAAATGGCAAAGGCAACTTGCATGCGTGCGTAATTTTACAGCCCTCCAAAATTTTGGCACAGTTTATTTTGGCGGATAACTTAATATTCAAATTTGAATCGAAATGAAAAATGTTTTACATCATATAGCAATAAACGAACAAATAATAATAAAATTATGACTATTACTTACTAAGTGCTGTGGTAATTTCCATAACCACAAAGTTCTATCTAAACAACCAGTTGCAAGTAAGGAACAATCGACATTAAAGCAACAGGAAGCTACTATTGAATCATGGTCAAGGACGTAAAGACACTCAGTACTATAAACAGACCAGATCCTCGCTTGGCGATCTGTAGCTGTGGAACAAATAAATTCACCTACTATTTGAGAAAAACGGACACAAATTACATTTCCTCCATGTCCTTGAAGATATTTCCATAATTTAATTTCCAATAAGTCAGCCATCGCGCTGCGGCGTCTCTGAAATGTAAAACTCGACGTTGTTTAAATCATTTCAATATTCTAAAAAACCAAAAGAAAATCCCAAAGTCATTATTTGATATGACTTTGGGTTTTTCTTTTGATTTTTCCAATCTGCGAAATGCAATATATGGAAAGTTTGAATAAATATTGTGTTCAACCAGCTTACATTTTTTGATAATAGTATTTTCCATAATTTTACTAAACTGTCATTGCCACAAGTTGCTAGCAAATAGAATTGGCCATTAATGGTTGTATTTGGTATTGGTTCCAAATTTGGTGACATATCACAGTTCTGAATACCATATTCATGGGCGTCTTTTTGGGTGTATAGACACGAATAATTTTTTAATGACCAAACTTTAAAATTTGCATCTACTGAAACAGTTACAGCAATTACTCCATCAGGAGAAATACTCGCCCCAGAAATTGTGTCTGAGTGTCCTTCAAATGATCTGGAAAACCGGTACAGACGTTTAAACTAGTAATTATTAAACTTTGTGACAGATTTCAGATTGGATTAATATTTTTTTTCCAAATTATGGTGTGAAATTTTCTTACCGAATACCACTCAAGCTTAAATTACTTCCGGAAATTTTCTTTCGGGCTCGAATATTTTAAGAAAATTTCCGGTAATAATTTTAGCTCTTGAGATGAAAACATTCAATTAATATACGTACGCAATTTTTTCAGAAGTTTCAATGTTCCACAGTATAGCTTTTTCATCGTCTCCAGCTGTTAACAGCAAATTATTGTCTGGACAATATCGACACACTTTTATCGACAAAATATTTTTTGGTAGTGACCTAAGCTTCTCTCCTGTCTAAAAATAAAAGTATCAAAAAACGCAAAATAATGAATAATTAACATAATTCACAGACATCTATTTCATATTAATCTGTAAAAAAGGAGACCCTACGAAATCCAAAATTACAGACCTTTAAGCCTTTTCTCCCATATAAATTCTTTACCAAAATAATCAGTTACAAACTAATAGAGAATTAGAGATTAATAGAGAAAATCATAGACTACAACAGACCACTGGTTCTTGTTTTTGTTGATTTCCAGGAGGCATTTGACACGATAGAATCTAAAGAAACAGTCAAGGCTCTCATTAAAGAAAGACGACTGAATACGCCTTTAAAAAAAAACTGGTGAAAGACAGGGATGAACATCGACGGAAAAATGTTGAGCAACCTCCGATTCGCCGACGATATTGTTCTCATTGCCGATGACCTACATAAAGCTGAAGCAATGCTTAATGAACTTGCACAAGTTACCAAAAGATTGGGATTATAAATAAAATGCAGTAAAACAAATGTAATGACAAACGAAGAATAGAACAAAACTGGAAGCAGCATAGAGATTCTTGGTGGACTCAAGGAACTGGGTGATGTAGATGCTTACAAAAAGTTGCTTTAAAGAATTACGCCATCATTTTGGTATTTAACTTCAATCCTAAAAAATAAAAAATGTTCTAAACTACTATTTCCTAACCTAAAATGTTCAATTAATCATTTGCCATCAATTAGAAGTCTGTATTATTTTAACAATGAATATTTAAAAGAAAATATAAGTTTTACTTTTGATCAGACGCTGTTTATAATATTTATTAGTGATCTGCGCTTAGCAAATTAAAAATGATGATAATCTTTAGTGATTTTACTTACATTAACATTCCAAAACAAAGTAAAACCATCTTGTGAACATGAAACCAATGTTTGGCCATCATTAGAAAATTCTAAATAGTTTATTGCATATGTATGTCCTTCTAAGGGAGAAAAACAATGTTCTTCAACATTATTTTCTACAGAAATCTTAAGGATTCTAATAAGCTTGTCACTGGAATAAAAATATTATGAATATATCACTGTCGCTGATTATTTCTTACTAATTTTGAGTTATTTTAAACTTTATGAATTATATTTTTATGAAACCCGACTTATATAGCTATACTGTAAACTGCTAACTCCTGAACTTTTATGAAGAAATATACTTAGGAAAGTATATTACGAGGGCTTTTTTTAAAGTCCGATTGGTCACGAAATAAAACAAGAGTAAAAATTTGAAACTTTTCTATTAGTAACACTTATACATTACAGCTATTTTTCAACATAGTCGTCACGCCGATTGAGACCTTTGTCGTAGCGTGATACCAACTTGTCAATTCCCTCTTGATAGAACGTCACCACCTTGTACGCTGGTCTGCAGCGCCTCGCCTGTGTCGAGGTGAAAATCTGATGGGACCAAGTCCGGACTGTATGCTGGATGATCGAAAACGTCCCACTGTAAACGCTGCAGGTGCAGTGTCAGTGTGTAGCCAGCATTGCCATGGAGGAGGACAATGCCTAACGACAACATCCCCCTCCGCTTATTCTGAATTGCTCGTCTTAGACGTTGAATAATGCGGCTGCTGTGATTGTGGAACCACGTTCCATGAATTCCTCCAACAGAACTCCTTTCCGGTCCCAGAAGACGTTCTCACTCACAATTGTGTAGAGAGCTGACCTGGAAATTTCAGTAAACGAATCACTCAACACATAAATTGTGAAGCGACGATTTTCTCGAATTGCCTGATCCACACGCTGAACAAGATCATCGGTTGACACACGCTTCCTTCTCTGACCTCTGGCCGGCTGCAGTTGCTAAAGAGCTAGATAAGCTGCAAATAATTAGATGATACTAAATATTATCCCCATTAACATTTATGTTGAGGCAGTAAGAGGGAAAGGCCTACCGCCTGCGGCAAAAATTGTCTCAGATGTCTCACCTTTTAACAGGATCAGGGTCAGGTTATGCAGTGTTTTCCAGAGCTCTGACTAAAACATTAACTAGACTGTCCTTATTTTTATCAATAGCGTCAAGCTCTACTATAGCACTAGAGATACCAGTGTCAGCATTTATTATCACATTTCCAAAGAGGCACTACTGACTCCGGTAGGAAAGAACCCACCCAAGTATTCTTAAAACCTAGCCTTTCTACAGGTGAAGACATGAAAAAATATTTCCATAAATGCTTCATCAAAGAATACGATGACATCTCAAACAGAATTACTGAAAGGACTGCTAATAATTTTGTTAAGATGAACAGGCACAATTTAGGTCTCGGTGTTACCGGTCATATTATACTCTTAAGTATATATAAAGGGACTACGTCACACACCGGTATAAAGAGGTACTCAATGTAGGATGAAAGTTGGTGTGCATAAGATACTTGAAATACTCTATTTAATAAATACTACATTTATTTTATTTTCTTTCTCTAATTTATGCTTACCCAGATCCTATTGCCAATAATCGCTTTCCGTGAAAACAACAAGTATTGATTGATCCCTCTACTAAATCATCCAGTTTTTCAATTAGTGTTACTTTATTATTACTATTACTATCGTCATCTTGAAGTAATTGATTCTCAGATATGGGAACGGAGTTATGATTCAGTTGATTTAAATCGGATTCTAAAGTAAGAGTATTAGTAGTATCCCAAACTAAAAGCCTTTTATCATTTGAACCTGAAATTAAATATAAACATAAAAATTCAGTGATTGTAACCCAAGCTTTTTTTTAAAAGTACTATTGTCAACGAAAATTGCCTGACATGGCTAGGTCCAGTTTTCGTTGAAACTATAAATTCCATGTTACCGCCCACATCAGATATTGAGAATATTAACCTACCAAAAATGTAAACCAACTACCATAAGGCCACATATGCCCAAAGTTTGTTTGTAAACCGCACCTCGAAATATTTTGTAGTAGAAAATATTTCTATATTTTTTTAGTTCCTTTAAATAAATCGAATTAAAAATAAAATAAAAATTTTAATATTACTTACCAGATACTATTAATGAAAGATCCTTGGAAATTTCTGTACAATTAACATATCTAGTGTGACCTTTAAGAGTAGCAACACAGTTACCTTCATTGTCCCAAACTTTAACTGATTTATCCAAGCTAGATGATACTAAATATTGTCCATTTGAAGTGTACCTTACACATGTTACGGAGGAAGTGTGGCCGTTGTAGACGCCAAATAATTCGAGTGAAATCTCACTTGCAGTTGAAGCTTTTTCGTTGACAATGAATGTTACTAATATTGTCCATATTTTGATTTCATTACTGTTGCCACTAGAAGCCAACTTATATTGTCTAGATAATGTACCATCTTCTAAGAAAACACTGTACTGCTTTAAAACTATATATTATTATAAAATATTGTATTGAATTTAATCCATTGGAAATGTTTTTCTTGTATAGAAATATTAACATTACACCAATTTAATAATATTAATTTCTTACGTGTAAATATCCGTTTATTAATATCTACTGAGAGTACTCCCATGTCTTGAATGTTATCCATTTTTATCAGAGGGACACACGGTGTCTCGCTTGCATTATTAATTAAATCTTGAGTATCCCATATCATTATGTTCTCTAAAGAACAAGCAGTAACTAAATAATAAGAATCAGGTGTAAAGGTCAACGCTTGAGTGGTACCGCTATGGTCAAAAATTGTCCTGTAATAAATTAACGCCACATTGTTAAAATCGAGGCAAAACCTTACATAGGGAACTATTTATCTTTCGGGAATAGCAAATAATAAACAATTTTTCTTCATACCTCAGCCGAAAGTACCTACTTTCGTCCCTAAAGCAGGGGTGAAAGCTTAACGTTTACTCCTTGTCGAAAGTCAAAAGTACAGGCGCAGTTGAATTTTCGGCCCTGCGTGTCATGATGCCCGAGGCGAGGACATCAAAACGTTGTAAACACTTTTATGCTAAAAAATGCCATACTTTATTTATTGTATTGCCAGATTTTAGCTGTTGCCAGCTCCCGAAATATAAATACTACCCCTTGTATTTAGTTGCCAACGTTTGGGTTTCATTTAACTTACCGAATTAAACTTCTGTGTGCTAAATCCCATACACAGATAGCTCCATTATCACCAGCTGTTATTAATATTGTACTGTTAGGAGAAAACCTGAAACAAACATAGATACCGTTCAAGTTACAGCACTGTTTTTTTTTAAATTTTCGAAAAATAAATACACTACTCAAGTATAAGACTTTTGTTCCTTACAGTTTTAACTTTTTATATAAAAGTGGATGTCATAACCTTAACCTATACTTCTAATGGTCATATTCCTGCTACTGGGCCCTTATTCTCATCCAGTGGATATGAATACTCCTATAGGAAAATACACTATCTTCCCATCGGACTTTCCTATAGGAGTATTCATATCCACCGGATGAGAATAAGGTCCCTGGTAAAATTCATTCAAATTAAATTTATGAAAACTTGCCAGCGCAATGCGCAGAAGGCTCTAAGACTGTTATTTTAGACGTTATCCTCTGCTTGATAGTTATTCTTGAAATAATTGCTCAGAAATGATGACTCATTGTCTAAGACGCTTGTTTCTCTTTTCAATTAAACAAAATCGAATACATATTCAATTGTTTGAATCTATTTATTCTAATGTATTTGTTTGCAATTATTATTTTAGTATTATTTACACACTGATGTTACATCACGATCTAATTTTATTTGTGTAAGTTGCTATTATGTAGGTACACCGGCCAATATTTGCTGGTTGCTTCAATAAATAATATAATCGTGTAAAACTTGTAGATTATAATGGTACCTAGGCATGGGCACCGGCAGAGAGGGGCAGGGGGGGCCTTGGCCCCTCCTGGTTCAGGAAAGATTTTTTTTAAATATTGGTAAATAATAACACAGTTGCAAATGTAGGCCAATACAGAATTTAGCTTCAACAAGAAAGATTTAAGGTAAAAAATGGCCAAAATCATGAGTTTGATATACAAAAATATCAAAAAATTTTCGGTCCCCCCATGACCACCGGTACCTCGCCCCCCCTGTCAAAATTTCTGCCGGCGCCCTTGTACCTAGGTGAACGAGCTTTGCTTGGTATTAATAGTTATCATCTGCTCCAAAAGAACAGCGGTACGAATATATGGTCGATGATAAAAGCATCATCTAAAAATCAATTTTAATATCTCGGCAAAAACAAAAAACAAAACAATTGGCAATTCTGCCTATTCAAACAAAATGCCATTTATTACTATTACTTCACAAAATAAGGAAAAGACAAAACTTCATTGAGATTTTAGTAGTTACTTTGGTCAGCCTAAAATCCCCTTCTTCTTATTCTTGGTGTATGCTGAATTGTTTAATCCAAAAAACCACAATATTTACATTATTACATTACTAAAAAAGTTTTTTTTTATTTTATTATAACATTATTTGTTTTATAATTAACGATAAATTAATCAAAAGAGACATAAATAAGAGTTAACACAATTGCAAACTACAGTACACGAAAAACACATAATGAAGTTGTTCTTACTTACCTACAAACTCGGATTGCATCACCATTAACTTGAGTAATTGCGTAAAGTTTAATGCAGTTATGAACATTCCAAATTATTGCATGCCCGTCTACAGATGCACTAGCAAGTAGTGAACCTTGGGGTGATACTCGAACGCAGGTAACTTGATACTTATGCCCTCTTAAAGGAGAAACGCACCTTTCTCTATATCCAAATCCGACATTCCAGTCCCAAACCCGTACAGTTTTGTCACTTATAATGTAAAAAATAATATTGACAACATTTTAAGTTTTTAAAATAAAACATTATTATAAGTTATATACTTGATGAACGATAATATTACATTTGTTTTAAGTATTACGTAAATAGAAAATAACCATTTCCTATATGCTATCTATCTTGACATAGCAGAAGCTGTAAAAAGCAACTGTGATGAGGGGTATGACGAAATTCGACGAATCTTTGCTAGGGTAAGCTTGCTACTGATAGGGTTTCGTCGGAAAGGTCAAAAATATAAAAGTGCTCTTAGTGCCTTCAGGATGCCTACGTTTAGATGAAAATAACACAGTAACTTGACTTTAGACACCGGGACATACTGGCCGAAACTAGAAAGCGGACTTGCCAACCAGGAAAAATCCACATGAGCTTCTTCAGAGGCATAGGGATGATAGAAAAACTATAACCTAGGGGTGAGCCACAATAGAACTTTCAGGTTGCAGTGGAAGCGACGTTAATCAGCCACTCATATAAAATCTAAAAGGCTACATCCGCAATCACTTCGCTGGTCAAGTAGCACTTTGGCACGCAAGCTAAGCAAATCTATTTCAGTGTGATCGTTCACAACGCAAATTGCCGTCAGAGTTGACGTTAAAGTCGTCGAAATTTCTTGCAGGCTGCTAAGTTTGAAGTTACTGTGAATGGCTATAATTTCGTGCCGGCTTGCGTGCCAAAGTGCAATTTTACCAGCGAATCGATTACGAATGTCGTCTAACCGAAACCTAAGAATAAGCAATCTAAACGCCAAAGGTTACTGTTTCAAACACGACTAAATGGCCTGATACATTAATTGAACAGATATTTGTAAAAAGGGTTAATGTTAATATTATAAGACTAAAGGTTTTATAAGATTTTAGGAAGTTATAATGAACGCTGAAATAATATTATAGGAGCCCCCTGTATACTTAACTTGCATGGAAGAAATAAGACAACAATCAATAATTATGCAGGGTTAGCTTTAACCTATTATTGTATGAAATGGATAGATGTTATAAGGAATTGAAGCTTCAGAGTAATAAATCTATAAGGTAATGTGTTATCCCTTTAAATTAGTAAAAAGAATAAAAAACACACATTTTTGCTACTAAAAAATGTTTCACCTTGAACCTGTTACTATTGTTAATGGTGTTACGAAATCACAACATGTTACATCTCCGGTATGTCCTTGTAGTGTTTGCAGAAGTTTGAAACTGTCATCAACAAAATCCTTTGCCATATTCTGAAAACAAAACAGTATTTATGATATTTTTGATTTGCTTTGAGGTTAATTTATTAGTTTTCAGAGTTTTAGAAAATTCAAAATATACTAGTATATTTTCTTTATGATTTTTTATTTAAATTTATTGTTAAACATATAAAACAAACAATAGATTACCAAATTATTCCAGTAATTAATTGAAAACGTTAACTTCTTTAATTGCATTAGATTAAGTAGGGTTAAAGCTTAAATTTGATAGGTATTTCGTAAAAAATATATTTCTGTTCATATTGTTTTAGTTTTCAAAACCTTTTTTTTTTATTTTCACCAAAAAAGTAAACATTTTAAAGGTTTTCAAAAACACACACCCATAGCATAACATTGATTTGTTTGGGATCTTTTACAGACGACATCTACACTCGAAGTTTAGAATTATACTTAAAGATATTTTCCAATCCAAAAAGCTTTTAATTTTTTATTATACCATTATTTATTATAATAATTTTATAGACATAGTAGATAAATCCTTAGTTATGGTGTTTTTCAAGAAAAATAGTTGACTGTAGTTAATACAACTGAGGCGATCTCATTATGTATGCCAAATTCGGCCATAAACACCCCCGATTAGCCAAGGGGATCGGATTATAATAATTTGAAATAGGTCTATAGAATGTAAAATTTTAAGCTTTTTTGGTCAAACTTGTCAGTTTTCATTTCTCGCGAAGTCTACACAATGGGATTAAAGCAGGTAACTGAACTGCAGTCAACTATTTTTCTTGAAATTATTTTAGCAAAGAATAGATTAAATAGGCAAAATAAGTTACAAGTTCTTTTGTATTTTTTACCCACAATGGATTTCGATCTAGGGGTTTATCAAGTGTAGTGAAATATAGACATATGCTTTGTGTTTTAGTAGGAAATATTATAAAAATAGAAGAGTAGACATTATTTTCACAGTAAATAATCATAAAACTGGAAATTAGATAAAATGTATAAAACCTGGAGATGGAGAAAACGGCGTCTTCTTCTTACTTCGGGCTCCTGAATGGCTGATAACATTACTTATCGTTGATAATAGACCGTAACTAACGATTTTTGTTCTTTCAATAACTCACACTCGTGTAAAAAATATTTAATGACCCTTCGGTTTCGCGTGACTTACTAAATTATTGATAAGTGTTACCATAACACTGTGTTTTTTTATTTATATTAAAAACATTTAATAATAACTAATTTAAATTAAATAAATAAAATAATATAGCATAAATTGCCCTGAGCAACTAAAAACATGAATTAAAATAAAAGTAATATCAATAGTAAATAAAAGTCTATTCCAAGTTAATTTTTTTTGTTTTATTTGCCCATAATACAGAAAATTACTTTCGAAATTAAACAATTAAGATTTTTTAAGTTTTATTAGCACTTTGTAGAGTATGACAAAATTTTTTTAAAATCACTGTAAGACACATAAAACATAAAATTAACTTTAGCAACTATTAGAAGAATTAAGAAACCCAAACAAATATTTTGTGAACAAAACTTCCCCAATATATGTTTAAAAATTACCGTACTTCCAAATCATTCAACTCATCATCAGATTAACATATAAAAGTTACATTTTATTTCTTTAGAGTGGTTTAGTTCTTACCTCACAAATAGTAAAATTGTTGCGCACAACAATAATGATATAATTGACAAAAATATTGATGGTAAATCATATTTGCATATGATACGAGTGTAACTTTAATTAATTCAGATATAAAAACTTTACATTCTACTATATGCAGGGATCTTCTTACCATTAAATACTGGGCCGATTGTAATAAACTCGGTTTTAATACTGAGAAAACTGTGGCCCTCTCTTACAAATTAAATTTACCAATTACTTTAAATAACACACTAACACCATTAAAATATTCAATTAAGTTTTTGGGAATGTATATTGACGAAATCCTTAAGTGCATATACCATATACCTATGACATATTTCTGTTTTCTATAGAAAACAGAGAGAATTCAATTTCGGGTGCACTTCCATCTACAAACTATGAGTGGTGATACCAAATCTATTTATATATTATGTTCTAAATATAATCTAACATAAAATATTTCTATTTTCAACCCTATATTAACTAATAATTAACATTTATTTATAAGTGTCTTTTTGGATGTTTATTGTATTACATTAATTTATTAATTAGTAAAAGTTTAACGAAAAGCCTTATATCCAATTTTATGCAACTGGCACTATATTCTCTATTTCGCTAATTTTTTTAAATAATTTTAATAACTTTCTTGTAAGTTTCACACATTTGTTGTTTACTGAGTTTAAGTATACAATTAATTCATTTTGATTTATCAATTTGAGCAAAATCTTAAATTAAATGTAGTTAAAATCTATTCATATTTTAAAATAATTTTAAATTACAAAGTATAGATACATACAAATACTTACAACATAACCAACAATGTTTATCACAATTGTATTCTAAACGGTAATCAACGTTGTGCTCAAGTACATCGTAACCAATAATGATAGATTTAGTGTACCCACTATTTTTAATAAAACTTGCATGACAATATTGATCTTTTCCTCTTTATTGATCGTCTAAACTTAAATATGACGTGGATATTCAATAATAGGGGAAACTGCCATAATATTTTTAAAACGTTTTAATCATTACAAGTAAAGTAAAATGTAAATTTATTAATTTGTTATATTTGATAATCACTAATAATGTACAATATGTAACCAGATATTACAACATTTTACTTAAGAATTTTTATTTGGTACATAACAATGAAATAAGAAATTAATATTTTTTATAAACTTTACAAATCTATAAATTAACTCCATCTATAATGAGCATATGCTCTATTTGCTTCACACTGTCTGTGCAAATCTTGTTTCCTTTTAATTACTCTGCCAGTATTATTTGCAGCATCTATTAACTCTCGTGCTAACTGTAAGTGAAACCTTACTGGTCTATCCTTTTCTTTTGCTGCAGCTATTAACCATTTCATAGACATAAATTGTGATCTTTTATCTGTAATAGGTACTGGCACCTAAAACAAAAAAATATATTTACATACGACCTTAACCAACGAGTAACGTACTATACTTTATCTACGACAACGGTTATATATATAAAACTAAGAATAGGATTGTTTTTTTCAAAGATACAGAAAATTTAAATTTGATAATAAAACGTGAGCATTTTTTTTGAGTTAGTGATGAAAAAAGATTGTTAGGTTGCGCGTTTAATGACATTTCTTTTTGATCGATTGATCTATAATTGAACGCTTGCGTATAAATTTGGTAAAAATTAACTTGATATCTATCCTGTAATATTATTGTATAATTTGAAACTTATTCACTGGTGGATGGTACAGTATTTTTCTGGGTTAAAGAGATTCAAAATCACTGTTTAAATAGATCATTAGGTATTCGCGATCAGCACGTGGTGGGCGACATCTACATTTGGAAATTTGTACGAAAAACTTCGGGATAATATCCTGTGTTGATAAATTGTTGATTATTTCTTTATTGTGTTAATTTTGGTTCGATTTTTTTATTTAAAGCAAAAAGCATAGCTGTGATATGAGCAGTATGTAAAAAATGTTTTTTCAGTGCCACACAGTGGAAGAGTTATTAATCCACAACATGCCAATGCATTATTTCCCAATAAAAAAACTAGATAAAACATGGAGAATTTAACTGAAAATCTATCAGTAAATACATATACATTTGCACTGAAAACTTTGGAGGATTTCACACCCAGAAGATAATTTTTGTTAGCTCAACTGTCAATACTTAACCATAGATATATGAAGATGGTGCTGTATTCCCAAAGTTTTTGAGTATGATAAAAAGTATGATTAAACCAAAACAAAATTGACATTAAATTAATCTATTATTTTTTTATATTTAATTTGTCAGGTAATAATATAAACCCCTGAGAAATAGTTGATACAATATAAATACTGACCCATGTGACTAATAAGAAGTTAATTGTAAACTGTATTCATGTTAACAATATTTTAGCTAAATAAATAGAGATACATTTAAACCATAACTTTAGTTGTAACACACAATTAAGAATTTAAGAGGTATAAAACTTTCACTTCCAAAATACTTCAATAGTGCCTAAGAAGATATACCTATTACATGGACAGATTAATTAAAAATTATTAATTGTTGAAGAATAAATAGACACTTTAAGTAAAAACTTTCCAAATACTTTACTCATTGTTTATTTAAACCAATCAATGCAATGACTAAATTCAACATACTAATATTCAAGAATACATTAATCAAATCATAAATAATTTTAAAATATTTTTCCTCTAAT
Organism: Ophraella communa; assembly: GCA_035357415.1. Taxonomy (NCBI): domain Eukaryota; kingdom Metazoa; phylum Arthropoda; class Insecta; order Coleoptera; family Chrysomelidae; genus Ophraella; species Ophraella communa. The sequence continues at coordinate 38,565,690 of CM068985.1, forward strand.
CCAAAACTATACACATTACACATTCTCTTATCTGTATGAAAAATATAATGAAAATAAAAACTAAAATAAGTAGGTACCTACAGAAAAATATAACTAAAATATTAATTTGTATGTCACAATGAAACAAGAAGCCATTTTTCAATATTTTTCTGGTATGTTATATCCAAATATTAAGGTTCAAAAATATTTTGAGCTCAAGTACCTAATACATAAAAATACCAATATGAAATTTTGAAAATCAAACAAGCAATGATAATTAATAATAAGAAAATATGTTTTAAATGGATATGTGTTCAGATATAAACTTATATTTTAACACTGTTCTTAAAATAATTACAATTTATTTTACTTACTTGGTACCTTATACCTCCTCTTTTAATGGGTGTAAGTTGTAGTAGAGGTTTACAGTTTTCTACAGCTTTATGGAAAATATCTTTGGGGTTTAAATTAATTTGCAGTTTTTCTTCTTCACTTTTTGCTTTATTATATTTTTCAATTTGTAGTCTTTTGATATCTTCAAAACATTGTTCTAATAAAGATCTTGCAAGAACTTTATTTCCATCTTTCATACAATAATTTATCATTAAACTAAAAATATAACTCCTTACTTTATTGAAATCTTAAAAAATGAAATGATGATTTACTATAATAAAAATGGGAATATTACTGTTTAAAAAGCAGTAAGTTTATTTACTTACTTAACTAGAGGATCAAAAGATACTGAACAACTTTGATCTGACAAAGCTGCTCTCGTTGGTAAATGGGCCAATTTTTTGAATTCACCAGATTTTATTAATTCCTCTTGTTCTTGTTTATTATAAATAGGTTTGATAAAATACTTGGGATATTGTGACATGCATTTTTGTTGAACTACAAAACTAAAAGGATTGATCTTAAGATTTATTTAAATTTTTTATGCTTATATAGAATGTACAATTTTTATAAAAGTTTCGGTATTTTAAATATGACCAAAGATATATTAACCTATTGTTAATTTATGTAAAACATTTCTCATATCAACATTTAAAACTTTTATTGTAGTTTTTTTAATGAGTGGTTCTGTTTAACCCAACTAATATCCATTTTCAATGCATATCCAATTAAAACTAACATTAAACTTAATTAGTTAAAACCATTCTAAGCAAACCAAAAACTTTTATAAAATTTGATAAATAATATGTTCCATATACCTTAATTTTTTAAAATCTAATCTTAAAATCTGATTTCTTATGGTAAACATTTTAATATACCCCAAAAGAAAATAAGGTTAATACCACAGAACAGACAGAACGTCATTATTAGGTGCGTTCTTTTTGACTGAGATCTCAGCTCACTTCAATCGAAGTGATCTGATATAAAGTGATGTGAGTAAGTAAGCACCAAAAAGAACGACAAACGCGCGACCAACGATTTCTTTCTCCCCACCACTTTATTTCCGACTCAATTCTAACTGATACCCCCGCATAAGACTTTCAGCATCGGTAAAGGGGGTGGAAAAATCTCAGCTCACTTCGAAGTGAGTGAATCGAAAAGAACGCGCACATTATCGATGTGAGCTGAGATTAACTGAGATCTCAGTCAAAAAGAACGCACCTATTAAGAAATAGTTCCTTTTCTGCCACCAGGTAGAGTATCGCTTATATTTCAATAGGTGCGTTCTTTTTGACTGAGATCTCAGTTAATCTCAGCTCACATCGATTCAATCACTTCGAAGTGAGCTGAGATTTTTCCTCCCCCTTTACCGATGCTGAATGTGCTATGAGGAGGTATCAGTTAGAATTGAGTCGGAAATAAAGTGGTGGGGAGCAAGAAATCGTAGGTCGCGCGTTTGTCGTTCTTTTTGGTGCTTACTCACATCACTTTATATCAGATCACTTCAATTGAAGTGAGCTGAGATCTCAGTCAAAAAGAACGCAACTATTCTTTCTGAATAAAGCAAAGCACATTATTTGATATTTGATATCATGGGTTATTGACGAAAAATCAGGTGCTTCAACAAAATATTCAGCCAATCAGACATGACTTTTGCAAATATCGAATAAATAGCAGAGGCTACATTTACTGATAATAATAAATAATACGAACCTTCACATCATAAAATCGTTTTGAAATTTCCCATCCCCAGAGGCCAGAGGTAGAAAAAATATGAATTTTTTTGGGTTGGCAACTTGGAAACAAAATAGGTTAATTCTCTATTTAACAACTGTGTTCTGTGTTTCTACCGAATTTCTGTTCTGTGGTTTCTATCTTTGACTTGACAAGTTGTCAAAAAGATAAAAACAAATAAACACCCAACAACAAATCATTACTTTGTAATTTTTTTTATAATCGCCAAATTTGGGAATATATTTACACTAACACAGTCAATATTTAATTTAAGTTCTAAACTATTTTTATTATTTTAAATTGAAACTATTTAAACAAAATGACTTCCATGTTTGAGCAATTTGAACGAGCAAATATGAAAACAAAAAATGTACACACAGCTGAAATGGTAATCATTCTGTGGATTAATATACTCCTTTTATTTTATATTTATTTATTTGTAGTGTACCTCAAGATTCATTAATGTATCTCTAGAGCCAGAAGTACCCATTTTTACTAAAAGTAAAAAAGACTTTACACCTTCAGAAAGGATCACCCATGTTGCCATTGCCAATAAGTATCTTGTTATTGTTATGGCAAATAGTGTATTATTTAGAATGAATTTAAATAATCCACAGCAAACTTCTGGTTAGTATTAAATCTATCTTAAAAGTTTGTAAGATAATTTGAGAAATGTATATATGTAACATTGATTATTGTTTTTAAGTGGTAAGCATTTGTCAATGCTATTCTATGTATTTTAAAAGTCTGGAAAATAAATCTTTTTTATTAAGTTTGGATTTTCAAAAGTAAATTTAAAAACATTCACTTTATGTTATTTTTTTTAGAAATATCTTTGACAAAATATACAAACACTTCAAAACTAACAAATATATTCTTGGATTCAACTGGAAATCATCTTCTTATATCATTTGTTCCTAAAGCAAATGATGGGGGAAGTGTTCCAGAGATTCTTTATTTGTCAAAAAAATTGGATAAAGTTAGAACAACTTCTAAATTTCGAGGTAATGAAATTACAGCAGTTGCATGGAATCCATTAAATGACTCAGAAAATACAACTGGTCCTATTTTATTAGGTAAGTTCATCCCTATAATATCTATACTTTAGTTATTTACTTATAGCTGAGCTTATAGCAGTTTAATTTAAATTTTACATGACTTTCTGAAATAAATATTAATTTATAATTATTTGTATTTAACTATATCCTATATTATTTTTTCAGGCACATCAAAAGGTTTAATATTTGAAACTGAAATTACTTTGGAAGGGGATAGCTTCTTTACTTCAAGCTTTTCCTCAAGTTTAGAACAATATTGGAGGCAGGTATGGTTTTATTAACTATGGAACTAGAAGAATGTTGAAGAATATTTATTATTTAGAAAAAAAATAGTTCTTTACTGTGCATCAATTTAAATCTAAACTTAAACTATCTGGAACTTCTAATAATAACTTAGGCACTTAGGCTTATGTGGATTAGTTTTTTTTTAAGTTGACTTCATAATGTTTATTATTCAATGTTTTTAAGATATTTGACATTGGGAAAGGCACCAATACCCCAATAAATAATTTGGAATATTATAAAATTCCTGGAAAAGATAAATATGTTGTAATTGTAACTACACCTTCAAGATTTTATTATTTTTCTGGTCTAGTCAATGCAGATGACAAACCTATCTTACAACAAGTTTTTAATAGATATTTAAATGTTCCTGAGAAAAATACTTATATGGAATGTAGAAGCAGCCTAAAATTGTCTAAATTACAGCTTTGGTCTGAAAATCTAAGCACTCCAAATTCCTTTGTTTGGTTAACTGAAGAAGGAATATCTTTTAGTCAGGTAAAAAATATGTTTCCTTAATTTATCCAATAACATGTAATAGATGACTGATGCTTAAAAAATACATTGAAGTTACATTAATATCTAAATTTGGTTGGTTTATTTATTTATTATTATTTAATTTAGATTGATATTTCTGAAGATGATATAAACTTAATTACCTCAAAGACAAATGTTATTCCTTACCCAAAATGTCTTTATGAAAATTCAACACTTCAAAAATTTCCAATAGCAGTTGCCCTAACCCAGTTTCACATACTTTTGGCTTATACAGATTCAATAAAAGGAGTTTGTCTACTTAACCAAGAAATTGTTTATGAAGACAATTACAATGAAGCCTTTGGCAGACTTATAAATTTAGTCAAAGATGTTAGAACTGGAGATATATGGGCTATAACAGAGAATTCTGTTTTTCGTTTTAAAGTTACTAGGGAGGAGCGTAATATCTGGCAAATATTTTGTAACAAAGGAGAATTTGAGTTAGCAAAAAAATATTCTAGAAGTAATATACAATGCCATAATCACGTTTTAATTAAAGAAGCTGATAAATTATTTACTGATGGAAAATATGAACTTAGTGCTCAAAGATATGCCAGAACTGAATCTAAATTGGAAGAAGTATGTTTAAAATTCATTGAAGCTGGGCAACAAGAATCATTAAAACTATTTTTGAGGTAAGTGATTTATAATTTACAAATTGGATATATAAATTATACATATGTTATTCATAAAAAGTATTTACACAAATTGTAGACAAATGTATACTCCTTACTTGAAAAATGTGTCTTAAGAGTATTCACAAATCCCAAAATTCCCTTTCCAGAACAGTACCACCACAATTTTGAGTGAAAAAATGGGATATTTGAGATAATGGAACAATTTTCTATTCAAAACATTTGTTGGAGCATAATGTAAAATAATATAGCAAGACTACCAAGGCTCATAACAAATGATGAAAAATATTAACTTAAATATTTAGTATTGAAGCCATTTACTTTGTTTATAGTATTAAGTTAATATTTCTCATTGTTTTAGAAGTTTATCTAAAGTTGGAGATAAATATTCATCTGATACTTTACAAAACCCACCCAATTATATTAGTTTTAGATATTTGATTGGCTGCTCACCAGTGATTTTACGTTGTGTATTGTATAGGACTAATTAATACAAAATTGGATTAAAAATAAAACATCTTGCCTTATCATCATTGTTAACTATTTTGCACATACATCACACAAATTAATTTATTACTACCATTTTAATTGTCTTGAATATAACACATTTTCAACGCTTTTCAGGTGTAAAATGGAGACTTTAAAACCCCAAGACAAAACCCAGATAACTATGGTAGTATTATGGTTAATGGAACTTTATTTATTAAATCTAGAAGATATGCGTTTACGGGGTTTGGAAAATTTACCGGCTTATATAAATTTGCAGGAGGAGTTTGACACATTTTTAGCATTGGATGAAGTTTCTAGTTGTATAAAAAATAACAAGACCACGGTGTACAATTTAATGAGCAGTCATGGCGATAAAAATAATTTATTAAAGCTAACTACAGTTAATAAAGATTTTGAACAGGTAGTTTTAACATTGAAACATACACATGCACATACTTATTTTGACAATTTATATATTTTTACATTGTTTTCAAGTATATTGATAGTTAATTTTTTAAAGTTCTTTTACATAGAAATTAGTATTTAAACTTATATACATATTACAAACACAGTTTGGCTTACCAATAGCTCAGCAATGTTGCAAAAGCCTACAATTTCATATTCATTTACCTTGTTTTAATGGATTTTATTTGTGCATTAAATACCTTCATATTAATTTTGGCACAAGGGCTAACCTAAATATAATGAAATCATTCCATTTATTAGTACCAGCAACAATTTTCTTACTTTTTTTACACTACTAACATTAATGGAATTTTTGTCTCTTGTTTTCTTGAAGTTCATCATATTGGGAACACAAAATAAACTTTCCACTATTAACTTTAATTTTTCCCAATTAAATAGTGGAACTTTTGTTTTATTTTCCCACTACAAATATTATTATCTTACGTTTTAGATTATTCAGCAACATATTTTTAAAAACAACTATCATGATGCCTTGGAAGTTTTGAAAAGTCAAAAAAATTATGTTCTTTACTATCAGTTTTCTCCCATATTGATGCAAGCAATCCCAAAACATATGGTTAAAGCTATAATAGAACAAGGAAAGAAACTAGCACCACTTAAACTTTTGCCTGCGATGGTAACTTGTAACACTGAATGTCATGCCAAAGAAATAATTCATTATTTAGAATTTTGTATTGATAAATTGAAAAATACTGACAAAGCTATTCATAATTTCTTATTGTCATTGTATGCTAAGTACGATTCGGATATGCTTATGAAATATTTGAATGCACAAGGACAAGAACTTTCTCTGGTAAGTTAATAATACCATTTATATCATAAGTAAGCAAAAAGAAAAGTGAATTTTGAAAATAGTGTATTAAAGAAGAATAAAGTTTAACATAATCAGTATTCTCAATATTTCCTACAAACGAGTAGTTTCTCACTCCTACAAAAGCAATGAGATAGATGTTTTTATAGGAATGACAAATAGATAAATATGTTTTTGTATGACAGATTTTTCATTGGAATTATTCAAAAATACAGATCATTGAAGTAAAAGGAGATCTAATACTATAAAGACATCAATTCATCCAACTTAATTTGAATGCATTTATTATCTAATAAAACCATATTTTAAATTGTTTAAATACTTTTTAGGTAAATTATGACATTCATTATGCTTTAAGACTGTGCCTTGAAAATAATCAGCACAAAGCATGTGTTAAACTATATGGATTACTAGGAATGTGGAAAGCTGCTGTTGATTTAGCACTTACTATAGATGTAGATTTAGCCAAAAATATGGTTAATATGTCTCCTGAAGATGATTATGAACTGAAAAAGAATCTTTGGGTTAAAATAGGTAATATTTTAATACGTTAGTTGCATTCAACTAAACAACGCTGTTTTAGCTGAGCATATGGTAAAAGACACCAAGGACATACAAAAAATAATGGAATTTTTGCAACAGTGTGAATACATCAAAATAGAACATGTTTTACCGTTTTTTCCAGACTTTTTTACTATAGATCATTTTAAGGATGCTATATGTAACTCTTTAAAGGTAAATCTAAAATAAGATATGCATCGTTCAGTATAAATGTGGTTGCACGTCATAACTGTCAGACCGGGACCATGTTGCTATTAAATGTCAAACGAAGTGTCTCTAATATTCCTCTTTTTATTTGACTACAATATTAAGTTACACAAATAAAAACCACAGAAAATTAAAAAAAGGTTATCAAAAGAGCACCAAAATAAATGGAAACAAAATGTATGGAATTAGATTAATAATAAGGAAAATATATATAATGTTACACTTATTTGTTATAAAATGTTTCATAAACATTAAATATATTTATTATCTAAAATATAATGGTACTCTTATTTGTTCTAAAATATTTCAGACATTAAATATATTTATTATCTAAAATAACATTCAGCTAATTTTTAACAAGCAAAATCTGGCCAATATGATCACAAAAAAAGGAAATTTTACAAATTAAAATAAAATATTATAAATTAACAGTAGTCTACGATGTGTTAGGATCCTTGATTCCTGGTTCTGTGACTCTGGTGAGTAATTTTTTTATCAAACTTCCACTGCTAATTCCATGCATGTAACTAAGATGTATTAATGTAAACAAATAGTTAAAGGAAAATTTGTTTCGTTATTTGATCTGTTTAAGATGTTACCTTTTTCATTACTTCAGTTCTAAATTGTTAAATGATTTGATACTCTCGTTGTTTGTAAAAGCTATTGTCTAACTGACATATTCTCACTTATACTTAAATGATTATCTCTCAGATATTTGTTTAATCTGTTTAATATTAATTAATTTTTACCACCTTTAACTGTTGGCATCTTTTTCAACCATTTGTTTATTTTTTCTTGTATACCAATTGTATTGTGTTCTTTACAGCCTGATGATGGTTTAATTGAGACCGAAACTAGTTGCAATAAGTGTATTTTAAACGAATAAAAGTCTGTGGTTTTGACTTAGAGTTTCATTGGATCTTTTCTAAAAGGAAATTGTTCAATAAGCAACCAACACACCTTCGTCCAGAATGTCCAAATTTCACCTAATAAACCATGTTTGAAAGCGACAACAGAGCACACTTTTGCCAACATATAAATATTTAGAATGAATAATATTATATTTGATATAAAAAGAACAACAAAATCTTTTTTGAAAGCATTTAATTATTCTTTGTAATAACTTGCAATTTTGCAGTGAAAAATATACTGATTGAGAGTAGCAAACGAGCAGAGCGATTCGTTCACTTTGATGATGTGCAACCACATTTGTACTGAGCGAGTAAATGATCCGAGTCTGCATTTTCTGAAATTTATTAATTTTATTTTTTTATATCTATAATTTATTTTCAGGAATATAACTTAAGTATTCAAAATTTAAAAGACGAAATGGAGGAAGCCACTAAATCTGCTAAGCAAATCAGAGAAGAAATTGAAGCATACAGAAATCATCATACAATAATTAATACTTCGGACACTTGTGAAGTGTGCAACAAAACATTAGTTATAAAACCGTTTTACATCTTTCCATGTCACCATATGTTCCACAGTAATTGTCTCTTAACTGAACTATCTCCATTTTTAGGTAAAGTTATTCATGAAATACACCCTGCAACTTAAGTTGTGCATTTCATCCTAATAATTTTTAAAAAGTCTTTTGGTTCTTATATATTTAAGAAAAAATAATCCACATACATCTGTATTGGATATCAAATATATTTATCTTATATACATACTTATTTTGAATAACTTATAGGGCCTGCAAAGAAAAATAGACTAATGGATTTGGATAAACAGTTAAATGCTTACAATAATCAAGCAAATGTAGATAGTCTGAGTACAGGTTCTACAGGGATGTCAGCTAAGGATCAAATCAGAGCTGAAATTGATAATATACTTGCCTCAGAATGTCTATATTGTGGAGAGAACATGATTCGAAATATTGATCAACCTTTCATAGATGATCACGAATTTGAAACGATAACAAAGGAATGGGAATAATATTACAATGTTAAACTGTATATAGAAACTATTTAAATTATTTAGTCACAAATATCACATATTGTTATTGATTAACCATACGCATGTTATGTATACATTTTTTTTAAGTTAATCTTTGTTTTATTTCCCCGTTTATGACTAATAATCAGGACAGACTATTAACAAAAAAGATCAACACAGTGTCAAAGGATATCGACACAAAGTCGGGACTGGGACTGGGCAAATTTGTCGATAAATCAATAACTTATCGATCATGCACTATCGATAAAAGGAATATATTTATCGAATTATCAATAACTTGTTATTTATTGATAACTTTTTAAGAATAATAAACAACTAAAAGTTTGAACTAAACTTCCACGTTTAATTAAAAAAATAGTTATTTATTATCGATAACTTATTATTGACAACTCATATAATATGACTTACTTCCTAGGTCAATTAAGAAGATGGTGTTTGTGGATAAGAATAAAAATGTAGGTATTGCATAGAAAAACTTTTTATTTTAACTTAAAAAACGACAGTTTGACAAAATAAATAAAACCTAGATTATACCATTCGAACTTAAACCTACTCGTAGTATTCTAAGCCTACTTATCAATAATTTAACCATTTAGTGACAAACTAATCAGTTGCTCAGCATGCACACAAGTAAAGCTCGTTCTTCTATCGGTGACGATTCCTCCTCCCTTGCTTAATACTCGCTCTGAAGGCAGAAATGCGGAGGTATTTTTTTGTCAAAACTGAAAGTTTTGGATACTGATAAATTATCGATGGCTATCGATAATTACATATTTCGAAAAATCGATAATTCAACGATAAAAATTCAATGTATCTTCCAGCCCTAGTTGGGATACATCATTCTTCTGATATAGTGGCTACACCAGGCTCTATACGCAAAAGCTTATAAAGGGTTCACGTCACGCAATAGGCAATGTCGTAAATGTGACGGCACCAATATATTTAGCTGATTGATGCGGAAAACATTTTCAAATTCCTATAAGCTTTCCTGCGACATTTGTTAAGATGGTTTTTAAACGTTAAGTCTGTGTCTAGTTTAAGTCCGAGGTTCCTAGCACCAGGCATTTACCATAGATAAGAACTACCGACCTGATGTACAGGGAAAAAAGAAATGGTCTTAAGATAGTCTTGTAGAACTCAACGAAATATAATTCTTGATATGCCGGCATATGTTGCTTTCTGATTCCAAGGCAATTTCTAAGAAAATTGATAGGATCAGTTGAGGGGCCACAAAAATGAGGTGTACGTACCTATAACCAATAAGATTTCATGATTTATAACAAGATCGTACACATGATTGAATAACTATCTGTTCTAAATTAATAATATCACTTAATTATTTTGTAAAATAAAACATCAGATTATGACACAGTTACTTAATATAATTTGCTAGCAGAATGTGATTATCTTCGGTATGACTGTACGAGCATATCTACGTTAAATTAATTTTTTTGTCTCATTGCTCTCACGACCGTGAAACCCACGCCCCTGGTTATGGTTTACCAGTTTAATTCTATAAAATTATTTAATCCAAATTAAGTTTTTTTTAGAAAATTTAGAAACATCTTGGGCGAGAATTTCTTAATTTTTGTGATAAAGGAATTCGAATTTAAATTTACAACTAATGGTTATTTCTAATTTATCAAATAAAGTAGGTAGGTACATAGGTACCTACCATAAAAATTCATTCATATTTAAGTTCACGTCAACTGAACCTAGACCAGTGTAAAACAAAACATTGTGGCATTTAAACACTTATTCATTACATCTGACAACCCCGATGTTTTATATTTTTACTTCCAGCTTAAAGGGATATGCTGGAAAAAAATACCCTTAAATTGATATTTGTCCTATTGGTGTCGGTGTTATCGTATTTCATTGTGCATTAGTTGAATGATAGGTTGTTTTTAGCTACACAAAAGCTTATTTTCATTATTGTGTAATATATTTATGTTAATTAAGGGTAAGTGAAAATGATCACTGTAATTAGTATTTATTGCAATTATTATTCATGTTTAAGAACATGAAACAAAGAAACTTTTTAACAAAACTTTCACTTTTATTGAAAAAATTAGTTTTTTTAAATCCAATGACAGCTGTTTCGATAAACTACCATCGTCAGATTGACATATTGAAGTTAAATTTTGTTTTTTCAAGGTAGGTAGCTGTCTGAGGTTGATTAAGTATTGTTAAGACTAGATCAAGTATTGAAGTAATAAGCAATGATATAGAAAACCCAGGAAACACTTACCTATATCATGCTGATCTTCATAATAACTTAATACGTTTGTGTTACATGAACGTCTCACATACAACAATGACATTCACATACCTACTACACATTTGTGATAAAAACAAAATTTAGTTCTGGATCAACAAAAATAAAGTTGTCAACAAATAAATCTTGGAAATGCTCCACCATAGTATTTATCCAATGATAAAAAATTTAACATATAATTAACTTCTTGTTAAAGTTAACACGTTGTTTATGCAACCGGCCCTTAATTTTGTAAATAGGTAACTATCACACCTTATTATTGTGACACTGTTATTTTCTCCTCTTATTGTCTGACGATGGTCTGTTGGCCGAAACATGTCGCTGATGTAACATTTTACAATTAAAAAATTTTATATTGTGACTTAACTACGAGTGTTATTGTTTTTATAAATATTAATCACATTTAAACTCAAATAGTAGTTAAAACCTGAGCTAGCCGTGCAGAGAACCTAAATCCTAAATCAGGGTTCTTAATTTTTATTTTTGAAATTTTCCATTGACTTTAATTTGGTCGGAAAACAAACACATTCTTTATCAGATCTACAGTCTTCAAGGCAACTTTGTAATACAAAACAATTAACACGTATCGAGTGTAATGTGAGGACCATAACTATTTATCTAGGGTGAGGATTGCGTTTTCTATGCCCGAATTATTACCTACCTAGAATTGGCGGTCTGTTTGAGAGCGCTCGTGCTATTATACTTCCAAAATTTAGATGATTCAACCTAACCTACTGCGAGTATTATATATTATATATGTGTAATTTTAATTCAAATCTAGTTTGTAGAGAAAAACAATAATATTGTAACGTTATTTTTAAGGGTTACTTTTGATAGTACGATAAAAATAATAACGAGCATTTAATAGTATATTAGTTAATGAGTTGTTATGGCCATTTCGTAAGATAAATACTATACTTTATCTACGACTATAAGTACTAAAATACAAGTTTATTTATTCAAAAATTTTATTATCTACTAATAATAATACAAGACTAAGAAAAAGGTAATGACTCATTTTGTTTGAAAGTAAAGTTTGAATGTCCAGTAAACTAAATAGGTATGTGGGATTGGATTATGCAAGTTTATTGTTTCTTTTTGAGTTTGTTGCATACATGTTGATGATGTACTAACTGGTTGAGCTGTTAGAGAACTGTACTATAGGTATTTTATTGAAGTAGGTATCTATCTTAGTCTTTTCTGAATCATCAACGTACCCCTCGGCCACAGTAGTTGATCGTGTTTCAGTGCTGTTATATCTCCTCGGAGAAGTTAACTGTAGTAAAAAAAATATGACTTAATCGATATTAAAAGGTGGTACTATTGTGTACCAGGACAATTTTTACTTGGTACATGGTACAAGACCCTGAAAAATGTTACGCATATCAAGAAGTTGGTACGTTTGACATCGCTGTCTCCAGCTGCACCATGAATAAAGTAACCGACGAGCGGCGAAAACAGTACCCTCTATGTAAATTACAGTCCAGTAATTTTATAAATGTAGCAATTTCTTTCCCAGTACCTAGTTCCATATTTATTAATACCAATTCGTTATGAGTGATATTTATCATTTTGAAATTTAAAAAATAATATCATTTGTGATATATGGATAGGATGAAGTTTTAAATATTTCTTAACATTGGTATAAAAATTCGCATATGCATAGAGTGCAAAATATTTCTCATCAAATGCTTCATTTATGAATTTAAGTTGATCTGGCGTTCTGTAGTTTTTGCCTTTTTAGCTACATATGGTTCTCTGATTGACGTTTAAGAAACGCACTTAATTTTAAATAATTTTTTATATTGATACCATGGTTTGTGTTAAGTGTCCTTCTTAGCATGGAGCAGAAAGTCCATGAAGGTGATGCTTTATATTTAGTGCTAAGTTCACTAAAATATGCCAAAAGGGCATGTTCCTTTGTCCTTTCTGAACCCATCTTTTTCAGTATAAATAGAAAGTAATTATTAAATTTAAGCATTATACTATAATTATGTCACAAGGGCCGAAAGTGTGCATTAGCAGACCGAGGCTGTATTACTACACTATCCAAGGGGTGCTAATGCATTTACGCACGTTTGACAAACAACTGTTTTCCGCCTACCTTTATTAAAAAATAAATTCAAAAAAATCGTTGTGGTTGAGAAATAAACCCCAGACATCCGCGTGAAAGACAAGCACGTATATCAGTGGGCCAGCAGGAGTTTTAGAAAACATTGCTCGTATTGTAAAATTTATATATAGCATTTTTTTCATTATATTGGCATTCTATTTTTTTAAATATTAGTGTTCAAAACTAATAAAAATTTTGGACGGGTCACCAGTCACTCCTGTTTCACATGACATGACATGACAGTTGTGTACAACGAAGGAAACCAACAACACATCCAATAATTTGATTTGATAATAATAAAGTATTGTGATGTAAAATAGCTATGAAAATGCAGTCAATTGATTTAAATTTTGCCTTTGCTCCAGTTAACCTCACATTCTATCAAATGGATTGAGATTTAGTTTTAACCAAGTAGGCTCTGTATTTTTCTACCTTGGTTAATAATGAAGCACTTTTCTACCTTGGTTTATAATATTGAAGAACTTTTCTACCTCAACAAAAGTGGCTCGTCAAGCAAATGAATTCTTGTATAATCAAAACTGCTTTGTCAACGATTTATGAGCGCTGAAGAAGCAACTGAAGCCTTCAAAACCGTGTTTTGGATGTATATCAAGAGGATTGGAAAAACCGCTATGAAATGGTTTGAACGAATTCAACGAAGATCATTAAGGGAAATATTTTGAATTCCAATAAAACCGTTTTTACTTAAAAATGTTTCTTTTTTTCTATTTCCGTAATATGAACCCTATGTAGTCTGGTTAGTTTTTTTTGTTTTAGATACAGTAAGCATGTCATCCGAAGAAGTTCCAATTCCAACGGAGTATAAAATACAGCAGGTTGTTTGGGCAAAAATTGTAGGTTACCCTCACTGGCCAGCAGTTATAATCGATCAGATGGATGTTGATTCCGAAAAACCTTCTAAAAAATCGAATTCAGAACTTTTTGCCGTTCGATTTCTAGCGGAGTACACGACTGCATGGGTAGAACATAAGCACATAGTTCCATATGAAGAAAATAAAAATAAATATGACAAGGGTTGTAAAAGTCAAATGTTTATTAAAGCTATGCAAGAAGCAGACTACCATCTGCAAAATCAAAAGGAAGACAGCCAATATCAAATAAAATTTAACATTACTAGGAAACGAAAATCACCAGCCGAGAAAACATTCCCTGCTAATAAATTGGAAAAAAGTAATGTAAATGTAAATGTAAATGTTTCCAATGAGGATATAAGTCGTAATTTAAATAAGAATCTTCAAATTGGTGTAGTTGGAATCGGTAAGTCATACTTTCTTTACATTATTTATTTAATATACCAATTAAAATTAAACTGGACTGAATTTAATATCTTAAAAGATAATAAGAAAAATATTGTATCTTTTTTCACTGTAAATTTGCTAAATATTTAAATTCGTAGGCCGCAAGTTATTACAAATAATAAATAAATGCTTTAAAAAAGGTTACGTAATTCATTTTATATCAAATACTGGACTACTGGACTCATAAAATATAAACTTCAAACGAACATAACTCGTGCTAAAATATATTATATGTTGGCACAATTGCGCCATGTTGCCGCGTTCAATCATGGTGTAGTATTGTAGTAAAATCAAAAGAAGAATATTAGAGAAACTTCGTTTGACATTTACTAGATTCTAATACTATTTTAAATGCTTGGCAACATAGTCTCGTTCTGACAGGTGTGACTTGCAATTATATTTATACTGGACAAGCCATATTTATATAGCTGTAGGTGTTTGTTTGGTACTGGCAAAACACAGATAACTATAGAGATAGATGTGCATATTCTACGTTAAAATTTTGATATTTATAAACGACCTCTACAAAATGGTCACGAACTAAAGTTCATGTTTCCGTACGCAGTGCCGCCTGTAGGATGATTATGTAATTTAAAAGAACCTGCATAGCGGGAAATGTAAATACTTCTATGTTTACTTCGTGCGTAAAAAGAAAGGATACTTTTAAACGAATTTAAATTGAACAGGGTCACAGAGGGGTTACAATCAAGTTCGTTTAAGAATCCTCTCTTACATTCACTCTATGATATTTCAACTGACTCAAAAGTAATTTTCAACGGAGCTAGATTATTTGGAAATATCTTGCTGTTCATGTTTATCTTAAAAACTAATATGAACTAACTAGCACTAAGATGACATTTCATCTTTTCTATATGTGAATAATTTAGTTTTTGCAAAATACATTAAAAATGTTAAATTTGTTTTATAGGTTTAGTGGGAGAAGAATTAGTAAAACATTTAATTAATTCAGGTCAAAATGTTAATATATGCAATCGGACATATAGAAAATGCAAGAAAGTTGAGAAAGACTTGAACTATAACCAAAAGTTAAAACTTTTTATAACCCCAAGAGCTGTTTTACTCCAATCTGATATTATCTTCGTCTGTTTATCAGACGACGAAACTACTGAAAGGGTTATAAATTGGGATTTTGAAGCCTCAAGCGAAACAGAAAATATTATACAGAATAAAGGTAAGCTCATACACTGGCTACACCAGCACACACTTTTTTTAATGTCTTCAGATATTGAACGATGTTCGTATCAGTATTGCCAACGGTTAGGTTAGGTTCAAGATTCAACACCTTGTTATTTCATTTATAATTATTTTCCTTTTTCACACCAGATTTCTTATCAAGTGTTCTTACCTGGACCTAGTTTTTTTTTTTTACCCATAGTCGTTCAGAATGATATTTTCTAGGAATTCTGGTAATGACAAAAATTAAACCTGAAACATCGGAAATGTTAAATGAAAAAATTAAAAGTAAAGGAGGAAAATATTTGGAAGTGGCTTTTCAAGGCGATAGGCAAAACATTATTGAAGGAAACCTTAAGATATACACTGCTGGGGATGAAAGTTTATTTCATATTTGTCAGCCTTTTTTTAAAGCAATAAGCACATCTTCATACTTTTTTGGTCTAATTGGGTAAGTCCATTTTTTTTTATTAAGCAACTCTCTTTTTAACTTTTAATATTCAATATATTTTCCCCTAGAATATAAAATTTTCATTAAATAAATATTATTGTTACTTATAGATACGGATTGAAGATAAACCTTATTATAGAAATGGTGAAAGCCGTTAGTTTGGGTGTTTTTGCAGAAGGAATTTCTTTGGCCGAAAATCTTGGAATTCCGCCTGAAATATTTTTGAAAGTTTTTGAAGAAACTGACATTCAAAGTGTATTTCTGAGAAAAAAAGCCTCGGCCATTACTGGAAAAACTTTTAATCTAACAGAACAACCACTGCAACAAATGCAAGCAGAATTAAAAGCTGTGCTGGAAATAGCTGAATCAGTGGAACAACCAATCACGCTAGCAAATACAGCAAACGAAATTTATAAAGATTGTAAACGTTTTCGTTACGGAAGTTGTGATATTTCCGCCATATATTTAAAGAATAGACGCAGCCCGTGAATGTTTGGTTTTCATTTACTGCTGTTTCTTGTTTTTTTTATCAACTTTATGATATTATAAGATGTTTTCAATACCAATAGTGAACTTATTTTGATTTTTATCTTGCTAGACGCAGTCCGTGAATGTTTGGTTTTCATTTTCTGCTGTTTCATGGTTTTTTTTTATCAACTCTATGATTATAAGATGTTTTCAATACCAATAGTGAACTTATTTTGATTTTTATCTTGGTTAAAATTTACTAAAGGAAAACTTATTTTCGATTTATAAAATGAAATAAAACACACTAAAAGCACATGATTATATTACGTATTTCTTGTAAAAACCTTAGATCATTTTCAATCTAGTAAAAATTTCATTTAAGTAAGATATTCGAACTTACAACGATACTGAAAATATTGGGTTTTTATAGAAATTCTACAGTGGGTTTAGTAAATCCACACTATTTTTTCTAACTTGGATTTTAATTTGCTGAAATGTTTTAAACTTTGAATGTAGGTACTATTTGTTTTTGTCATTTTTATTAGTTTTATTTTTTAATTACTTGTTATTTTAGGAACATAAAAATTATTTTATTAAAGGAACTATAGTTAAAATTGTGATGTTTTTTTTCGTTTCTGTTACCTTTATCGCCAAACACTTTTGATTGTTCTAATCCCAATTTGAGAATTTGGGCTTATGGTAGTTAGTTTGCATTGAAGTTTTTTGTATTGTGGATTTTCTTGTTTTTTGTAGAGTTTTTGACATTATAGTGCTATATAAACACATTATTATCGTTAAGGAATAGTTTGAGTTATATTTAAAGAAGTTTTATTTTGTTCTAAAGTGAGAAAAAATTAAAATAATATTACTTAACCTCAAAAGCAAACTTTTTTATATAAAACAAAATAAAACTTCTTTAAATACGACTCGAAATATTCCTTAACGATAATAATGTGTCTATTTAGCACTATAATAACTCATAAACAAGAAAATACATGAAAATACATAATATAAAAATCTTCAATGCAAATTAACTACAATAAGGCAAAAGTTTGTTTGGATATAATGGCGACAATTACGTTTCTAATAATGTGGACTATTATGGCTGTTCTACTGCTTTTCCGTCGAGCGAAGTTGAAAGGTCACTCATCTATCCCTCTGCACGTAACACTCGCTTAGTGCAAAAATCTGTAATTAAATAGTTCTCGCTCATTTCAACGCCTAACCTTGAATTAGAAACTACAAGATATTGAAGAGATCAGCCAGATATAGTTTTTTCCTGGTTTTTCTATATATTCCATAGTTATACTCCTTTAGGGCTAATACTATCCAGGCTTTAATATTGTTATGTCTTAATACTTCAATCTAAACAGTACTTACTGTCAGTTTTATTATTATTTTAGTTGTATTCTTGATGTTCGTATTGATATAGCTATTTATCATCAATTTTGAGTTCTAAATAAAATTTTTATCCTAGGAGGAGTAAGAATAATTTAAAATACAATGTAAAATACTTCTGACGAATAATTAATGTACATAAATTAATTATTAACTACCATTATTCATTTATATACTTTCGTATCCATTTTCCTAAAATTCAGTCGCCTTCCAGTAACAGTTGAAAATGTTTTAGTTTCCCTAGTATTGTCGGCTATTAATTCGACTAAAAATAAAATAGATAATTCCTCTTAAACCAAAAACGAATAAAAGAAACCAAAAGAAAATATAAATTTTTGAAATCTATGGTTAACAACTGTTTAACACAAGTGTAACTAATGGATTTATGCCTCTTTGTAGTTTCCTGTACCACCCAACAGTGTCTCATGACGTGATTAATGGTCTACTTAACATCTTCACAGGCTAATATACTGGGGAAATAATTTAAAATAGATAAATTTTAAATAGAATATGAACCACAATAAAAATTAACGAACCCTTATATCGATAAAGACAAAAACTAAAGTTTTTAAAATATTTTATAAATCATTTGTAAAATAAAAATATATTGTGTTATAATATAATTATAATACATAGGTAATAAACACTACAATGTTTAGATAATTTGTATAGGAGAATATAAAAAAAGGGCGTACAGCAGTGGCCACGTCTGCCACAAAAATGAAAAGTCCAACTAGAGAGATTACTTTATTCAGATGGATTTTTTTAAAGTGTCTATTTTGACTTACATCAACTTGCTCTTTACTTAGTTTTTTGTTTTAATAAATAGTTTATTTTTTTCTTATATCGGTTTTTTAATAAATAAAAAAATAAGGAGAGAGCTAGTTGAAATGCAATAAACTGAATCATTTATCTATTTACAGTTTTTTAAAATAATATAAGTATAATTTTGGCGTATTTCGAATTATAGAATTTAATTATTTCTGTTCATAAATTCCGATATCCTACATCGTCAATTACCTTGTGGCAAACTCGTACAAAATAAGAGCGAATCCTCAATTCTCATGCGTAGTCTGGTTTACAAATACAAAAAATACATATACAATATCGCTTTTGAACTGTTAGTCTGGTTCACATCTACGATTTTTCATAAAATATAGTAATATTCACGAGGTGTCATTCGATCCGGATTATTATCCAATAGTTATTTAAAGGGTTTTTTGACATAGTAAAAAGCTGTAAAATAAACGCTTGGATACGTATATCCAACACTATTTTCAGGGCTTTGTAAACATTATAAATTTTGGAGATAGAGTTCCGGGAGTTAGAACTTTTTTAAGCATATTAAATGATCTTTTCAAATCTTTTTTAACAATCAGAAAATCTTGAATATTTTTCCAGATATTCAAAAAATCTAAACTTCTACTTTGTTTACTTTATTGTTTTTAACTTTTAAAAATTCACTGTATAATTTTACAACGTTTTCTTCACTGAATTCCTTATCATTGTAATATCATCATTGTCTTTCATCACCATTAGTTTGACTGATTTTCTCTGCAAAAAACACATAGGTCTTTTGGATGTCCGCCACTGTCACATTACTAGTGTTGGGCACCATAATGGATAGATTAAGGTTTCGGACAATGTTCTGTTTTTATTTTATTTTGATTGCTATTTTATTTAGTAAAAGTAGTTAGGTGTTATAGAAAGGTTCACGAAATGTTTAGATGTGGCCGATAGGACGAAGTAATAGAGCTTTAGAATGCGTAGAGAAAAGAATAGGCAAGAATGCGAACAATTTTCAAATTGAGCTGGGATAGTTTCTTTTTAGAGCGCTTTTTAGAGAATCTCTTAACGTACCACTAAATAAGTTGTTAGGATTTTTAAAATAATTATTTAAGGGACTCAAGTATACACCAAAGACATATTTTTCGTTGCGTATCAAATTATTCTGAAGGTGTAATAGCAAAAATAATCGAGTTGAATTTTGAAGGTAAAACTTGTAAATGTCTTCCAATTTTCTACGTAGTGCTGTTGAAATCTTATCTAGAGCAGTTGATCATTCATAATCATAGTTGTTAACCTGATGCTTTCTTTTTAAATCAGGCGTCTCCCAGGGAAGTATTATAAGAGGCCAATCATACATCTAAGGTATTTCCAGGAGAAATCGAAAGAAAGAAATTCCTAGAATAGCGAACAAGACTTAATAAGAGAATTAAAAGTCATAGCAATGAAACTATTTTTATATTTTTTGATTAGATTATGTAAGGTCTGTGTAGACTGTTACAACTTCGACCTTTTCAGATCTATTGTGGTAGTCCTTTTACTCTATAGAATCTGGTCCAGTCTGATATTTTATAAAATTCCAGCTGGAACAAAGTTTTTTTCGAGATAAGACAAGATGAAAATAAACTGCCTTTATTTCATGCACCAATAAAGTATCCTTGTTCAATTAGCAATATATTTTACAAAGCGTATATTTTAAATTCTAAGGATAGTTATTTTTCACCATTTAGTCTTCGTTAATTAAAATAAAAATAGCCTATTTATACGTTCGTTGATGAAATGCATCAACGCCAACTAGATTTACACTTCCGGTAAGTATTTTTACCGGAATAATCCGGGACTCCGGTCACATTCGCTGGCCCAACGGTGGCGTAATTTGGTAATGGCACAGCATCAGTAAGAGGGAAATTGCCAACGTGCAGCTTCCGCAATTTAATGAGACGTAGCGCCTCAGGACAGGCCTCATTCTCTGTCTCCTGCACTCTGTCATTAGCTTTCAGAATGACCGACACCTGATGCTACTCAAAGTTGCCCCAAAGCATTGAATCGTGGCCTGCCAAAGCGTTTGGTCCGGAACTTATATTAAAAGCCGGCGAATTGTATTTGAATGACATTTTCGAGATTTGGAAATACGTTAAACGTATTAAGCCATTTAAAACTAGATTTATGGTAATTTAGTATTTTTAAAGTCTTTCTACATATTTATTTTACTTAATGTACTAACTCTTAGTTTGTTGCAGACGCATAATTAATTTTATTCACGTTACGACAGCTGTTTTAAACTACAACTCATAATCAGATTGACAGATCAAATATTAATAAGACTTCCACTATGTTACTAACATTGAACAATGAAACTTTTTAACAAAACTTACACTTTTATTTAAAAAATTACCTTTTTTAACTTAATGACAGCTGTTCCGATAAACTATCATCGTCAGAGTTTCTGTAACAATATATTAACACAATAGCTCCATGACTAGAATAACTAATATATTAACATTGTTTATATAGATATATTTATACAATGGTGTTAATGTAATTGTTTCGTAACCTTTTTTCTGTAAAATTCTGTCTTACTTTAGGAGTATATTCTATTATAATAATCAATAACGAAATTCTTGTTGGTTAAAAATATATCAACACTTCTAGCTCTTTTGACAATATGGTTGGTATACCGAATAAAACTTTTTACGAATTTCAAGATTCACTCCAATATCGAAGAAGGAAAATGGAAAAGCCCCAAAGAAATAAAATTTTCACCACTTTGACAAATTGCCACTTCTCTTTTGAATATTATAAAAAGCACTCACAGAACGCAAAATATAAATATAATTTAAGAAGTCTCCTGGTGTTCTTGTTCTGAATATAGGCTTAAATACAACCCGAACATTTACATATCAAAAGCTCATAATATAATCATTATACCCAGAAAATTAAACATTCATCTACAAGAAGCTACTAATACGTTTTACAGACTCTTTTTGGATAAATTTAGGAATAAGCGTATGGTTAGGTTAAGTTTATTTAGTATACTGTTATCGACTGTGACAATATTATTGATTTTTATTTTAAATAAGTTTCTCTGTCTGGTGAAATCCTATTAGGAAAATGTTCAGAATAAAGTCTCCTTGCTTCGCGAGAATTTCCAGATGCATTTCCATACATTAATGCATATATCCATATTCATTGAACGTATATTCTGCTATTTAAAACAATCATCATTATCATCAGCGCCTAACAATTCTAGGTAATTAAATTACGCTTCAGGAAACGTTTTTATAATCCAATATTCAGTTGAGGTGGATTATTCCTCGTTTTACTCTATAAGTTTACAGGTGTTCTTGCGTGGCTATTATCTTTCTCCATGCGATCCGAACTCTACAGTTTCTTTTCAAATCTATAAATTTCATATTCTTAAGATCTATTTCGTCCCACCACCTTTTCTTCGGCCTTCCTCTGCTTTTTGGTTCTACAGGTGTCCAAACGATTTCTGTTGGTCCTCTTGGTCGCCATTCTAGGCGAAGTGCCTCTATATCTCACTATGTTTTCCCACCCCTTTGGGATTTGGTTTTCTGTCCATATTTGTATAAGTAAATAAAATTCTTTGTGCAGTTCCTTCTCTCCATATTTTATTAGATTTGCCATTAATCCGTCTTGTCTTGCTGCCTCGCTGTTTCTTTTTTCTATTTTCTTGTATTACTTCTTATTCTGAACGGCATTCTGTTATGTCATGTATATCTGGTTTGGATGTCAGATTTTCATCCATAGCCACTCCTTTGTTTGAGTGATACCATCGTTGTGTTTGATATCCCTCGGTTTGGGACTTGCTTTGTTAAGTTTTATTTTTATCTTATTTAAAATTGTTTTAGTTTTTTGGATTTTGTCTGTCCTTTTCAATTTCTTTTTTTTGTAGATCCACTATTTTTTTTTTCTTTTATATAATCTATTTACTTCATTTCTTGCTCTCTTGTATTTCTATTTTATTTTTTTCCGTTTGTGAACTACGCCATTTTATTTTAGCACAATTCTTAGTCTCCCTAGCTACCTTACACTCTTGATCGGACCAGTCATTATTTATTTTCCTTTTATATTCCTTTCCTAATACTTCGGTAGCCACGTTAGTTATTTCCATCTTTATCATTTGCCTTCCCTCCTTTACATTGATTACCTCACTTGTTTGTTCCATTTTTTGGTTGTTTTTGTGGTTATTTACCTTTTCTTTGCTTTTATTCCTTTAAATCTTGCCATGACCAGATAGTGATCCGTTTCCGTGGTAGCTCCTCGATATATTCTTGTGTCCCCTGTGCTTTTAGAAAAGTTATATGAAGTACTGACATTATTTTAACACCACCTACTCATTCTTTTGGCCTCTCATTCCTGGGACACCGTTAATTGGAAAACTCCTTTTCATAAAATCTTATCCGTTTGACCAAATCAGCAGAACTGTATATAAAATTTTAAATTCGCTTCAAAACATATTTTTTATACCACCCTAGGATAAGTACCTACAGGTAATCCAATTTGGAAATCTCGTATAATAGATAACTAGCATTAAGGTTTTGATCTTCCCAAAAAAAACATACTCGTGTTTAATAATGGAGGAGTTTTAAGAAAGATGAATTAGTACTGAATAGGATAAAAAAGACCGAAAAGCTTTTTGAAAACCGATTAGCGTGTAAACATCTTTTATAACAGATTTGAAGTATCTTTGTTGCATCTTTGTATGCATTATATTTTAAAGTAAATAGATGGTTTTATGGATGTTTGTTGTATATTTACTTTGTTGGGCGTACTAGAGATTAAACAAAATGGTTTAAAATATGTAGGAACCCAAAATTGTGAGGAATTACTGTCACACTCTAAGGCGGTCTATTTACGATATATTGAACCTATTATGACGGTAAATAGGCCGCCTTGGATATTGGATAATGTGGATTTTTAGTTGAAATTCATAAATGCACAAAGGCATAATTTATTTTTATTCCTTCAATACTTTGTCGAGTCTGAGTATACTAATTATTAACAATCAAATAGTTATCTTATTTAACAAAGCCTAATTATCATCTGTTAATTTGACGAGCTATTAAATTTGATGTTAATTAATAATAAAACAACTATTTGTCTTTAATGTTTCCTTAAAATTGATAGATAAATGCTTTAAGAAAGGTTTCTTAATTAATTTTATATGAAATACAACTCCTGGACTAATAAAATATAAACTTCAAACGAACATAACTCGTGCTGAAATATTTCATATGTTGGCACAATTGCGCCATGCTGCCGCGGTCAAATAGGATTTATTAATTTATAATACCTTAATACTTAAATAGTTCAGAATCATTAAAATATAAAATTCTAATTTAGTGCTGAGGTATTAACGTAAAAATGAAACTTTTTTAATAACTAAAATCTCACTAAAATAAGTTTTGTTTGGGCTGTCACCTTAGACTAGGAAAGAGAGAGGACAGCGCATGGCAATGAAAACCTTATGCGTGAGAGTGAAGCCAATTTTCAAACGTTTGGTGGCAAACAAATTTGGAACATCGAATTGTATTTTTTTAGTTTTTTATTAATTTTCACCTTTTTTAATAAACTGAATAGACATTTTAAAATGGTTAATTGTGTAGCTTATAAGTGCAATAGTCAGAGTGCTAAAAAAGAGCAAGGAATTTCATTTCATAGGTAAGAAGTATTTTACAACTATTTCCTTGAAATTTATTTTTATTAATATTACAGCTTTCAGGTAATAGATGTTTAACTAAATTACATATGTTATGTACGATAACTTAAATTAATTGTACATACATTTTGAACATTGTTTTCATTCAGTTTTAAAGATTATTTTTCATTTAATTGTTATTATTTTCTCATAGATGTAATAGTTTTGCAGTGGCGTGGAACAAAAACATATATTTAAAATAGATAAAATAGATTAAAATTGTAATATTTATTAAATAAATATGTTTTAAAATGATTGTTCTTTTTTTTTTGGAACAGTATAAATTCAAAGACTTTTTTAAATTAGATTTGTAATACGAAATAATGAAAATGATTATTTAATAATCGTCTAAGAAAAATCGTATGATACGCCTATGTCAATATTGACCGCCATTAGTTTGGTGGCAAATGGGTTACACAAATTGATTCGAATGCTCAGTCCTCTCTCTTTCCTTGTCTAAGGCTGTCACACATAACTTTGTTTTCTAATTATCTGAATAACTAACCTAGCTTAATTTGGTACTCAAATAAAAAGAAGAATATTAGAGAAACTTCGTTTGATACTAGATTCTAATACTATTTTAAATGCTTGGCAACATAGTCCCCTTCTGACAGCTGTGACGTGCACCTATTTTTGTCGCATGCGCAGTTTAAACATGGTTTGGTTTAAACCTTAGATTAGGATAGATCTCTTTCCTTGTCTAAGGTTTAAACTATAATTATAGATATTGTCAAAAATTACAATGAATTTGATTAAACGTCAAAATTTTTAATAGTGTCGTGACTCACAAATTTTAAATTATCAGTAAAAAATATGGATTGCTTTCTAGAATGTCCAAAATTGCCTTGGGTAATAGATTTTAATAGTAATGAAGCGAAGGATGTGCTGAACAATCAATATGAAGCAGCTTTTACAGTCAGTACTATTGATTATTTAACAAAGTTAAACATAAACTCAATTCCTGCAAGATTTAGATCAACACAAATTGTTTGTACCATTACATCGAACGTTTCTATAGGTATGAAATAATTTTTATTTATAAAGATGTTCTTATTGAACCATTTACATTTTTTATTGCAGTGTTTATCTCACTATTATTCTTACTTGTAAAATACACAGATACCTCGGTGATAGCTGTCGAGTTTGAGAATCACAATCGTAATGAATTCTACTTTTCTGAATAAGAAAAATAATAGGTATTTAAATTACCACTTTGGTTAAATTTTCTTTTTAATTTATTTTGTTTTATATTCCAAATTTACTAGTACGATGAGCGTTCATAAAGTAACCATCGTTTGCTTATATTTAAATATTGGTTTCGGAGCACAGTTTTACTACTGCAGTGCCATCTACTGACTCGTTGCGAAAGTACTACCGCGAAAATCTTTGATCCCGCCAATTGAGAGGTGCGTTCTGTGATTCGTTTCTTATGTGCAAAAGGATCTTCGGCTGCTGAAATTCATCGGGAGCTATGCTCTGTTTATGGACCTAAAGTTATGAGTGAAGGAAAGGTTACACAGTGGTGCCGTAATTTTAAAAATGGCCGAACAAAAATAAATGATGAAGAGCGGAGTGGATGGCAGGTCTAGAATCCAGACCGTGAACTCCTTTCACAATTCGAAAAACCTCACATGCCACAAATTGTGTGCAAGGTGCACCGACCACCACAAAGAGCATAGAATGTCCTACCCCAGGTTTACTGGGGTAGGATGCTATGGAAATAGCATAAGTTAGAGTTAACTGATCTCATCTTAACTGTAGATTAGGTTCTCCGGTCTCGCAGGTGACATTTTGTCGACTTGTAGGTAATGACAATGGCAACATAAGTTTTGAACAATATACTGGGCACTATTATAATCTAGGGGTAATAATAAACATCTAAAACCAAATATGCGACAAATTTTTTTGGCGAGTGTCTTTTTAATGTAAATGTTTTCAGCTACTATAGACGAATTATTGAACGGTGGAATGCGAGTAGCTCGATTAGTTGCACCAACATTTGATAAATTAAAAGAAATATTGTCACGTGTAAGAACAGTGACTGATATTTATAGTAGAAAAATAGGAAGAGTGTATCCTTTAGCAATCGGATTAGAAATAAGAGGTCCTGAAATAAGAACTGGTAAGTATAAATATTGTTACTAGATGCACTCTGTTTTATACTCTAGAACTTTGTACATCTCCTACTTTTGACATAGCACTTTTTTTATACAGGTTACTTCAGAATAACTATTCCTAATTTTCAGAAACAATAAAGGGCATTTAAATAAACTTTTTTAATTTACAAACTACTGTTCTGAAATGTCTCGGTGTCAAGATAACTAGAAATGTTTAAAAATAAATCTCTATCCCATAGAAAAGAGTGGCTACTTACTAAATTGAAGCAGAAACATTAGTTTTAAAAAAAACATTAAATAAAAATTCTTCGAAATTACGACCACTATTTTCGATACATAAGTTGTAAGGATGTCCAGCTCACCGCCGAAGACAGCTGTGGACGTTAATAAATATCATCAAATGCTAAAATAATTCGAGTTACGAACTCTTCTTGTGTATTTACAGGTGTCTTATAAACCAATTATTTAATATAACCCCAAATCAAAATCAAAATCAAACGACGGCACATCTGGGGAAAGTGCAGGCCCCCTCAACCGGTCCATCCATTTAAAAACTGTACATTAAGATATTTTCGGCAATTTAATCCAAAATGTTCTGGTGTACCATTATGCAGGAAAACAATATTTCTTCGAATTTGAAGTGGAACATCTTCCAACAATTCTGGTAGAGTATGTTCCAGAAAACATGGCAGCAAATATGGTCGAACTAAATAATTATCAGCCCAAATATTCACAGAAAACTGTGACTGTTGTGTATATTAAGATAGCCAATCCCTCGTCTGTCCAAAATGCATTCCTAGGAAACCTTGGTTCTTCTTTTCGGATAATCGGCTGGAAATAAAGATTGCACTCTTTGAAATCGCTAAGTGCTTTTTTCGGATTATTATCAAATTTTTGGAAAACTTGGTCCTCAAATGTCAACATTTCCTACAGTACGATTGGCTCCGGAATCTATTTTCTTTACTTTGACTTGACCAGTATCGCGAATATGCGGATCCAGTCTTGAAAATGATGAGAATGTTGCTCCGCATAAATTTGCCTTGGTTCGTTAGGCAAGATGCATGTATGCTAATTTAATGTTTATAAAACTATGCATTTTCAAACAAACGGCGAATTAAGGATTAACTTGTGAAAATACCTTAGTTGTATTTGACAGTTTGACAATTTTTCAATTTAGTAAGTAATGGCGCGTTCTCATTAGTCGATTTCATTCATTAATATCATTGAATCTATGCAATTGAACATAGAATTGAATGGCAAATTTGTTCTCATGTTTCAAGAGCATTGAATGTTCAATCTCGAATGTGTCAGTTTTAAAAATGGCTGCCAAGAAGAAAATAGTGCGTGGTGGCGTTCGTATTATGTGCCAACATTAAATAACAGCAATCAAAAAACAGAAAAATAGAAAACCTCGTCGTTGGTGGGTCAGATAGTGGATCCATGTGCAATCTTCTAAAATCTTTCCTGTTATAAAAACTAATATTGTTTAGACTTCCTTCAGATAGACATTTTCGGACACTATTCTATTGATAAAAAATGTGTATGTAAATGCCGTTCTTCATTTCTAAAAATTAAAAACAGTGGTTCTGAGACTGTCAAAAATAATTTATCAAAGTAATGGTTTCTGTTAAAAATACATATAAAATGTATACGAATTGATGTAAAGGGTGTTAACACTAAAACCCACCATTTTATATTATTCGTGTGTAGCTTTCTACACTAAAATATAATCGTATTAGTTTCCTTCTAAAATATTTGTGATTTTACCAATATTTTTCGCTGTTAATATTCTAAATCATATTTTAAATGCCACAAAATATAATGTTTAAGTAAAACTTTTTAGGCATTCTGAAATCCAGCAGTAAACAAGTATATTTGGAAGAAGGAAAGTTAACAAAACTGACTACTCAACCAAATTTTGAAGAATTTGTTAGCGAAGATATGATATACGTCGATTATGAAAAACTTCCAGAAGTGGTTAGGCCGGGAGATAGAGTAATACTTGATCATGGATCTGTAACTCTGACTGCCTTAGAATGTGTGGAAAGTATCATTAGGTGTATAGTTGAAAAAGCAGGTAAAAAGATAGAAAGAAATGTTTAAAATAATCATATTTTCCAAAAAAAATTACTTATATTCACTGAAGTGACATCGGTTTTTAGAAACAAAAGTAATTATGAGTCAGTTAATACTATAAATACAAAATTAAAAAGATAACAGGTGTTTGTGACATGTTTATAGCTTATTTAGTCTATTAAATTTTATATCTAATTTCCCAGGTATGCTTCTCAGTAATGCTTCCGTAACAATACCAAACGCTCCCATTGACTTGCCCGCAATATCTTCTAGTGACAAACAGCTTATGGAAATGGCAGTAGGTGAATGCGTCGAATATCTTTTTGTATGTGGAATTCAAAATAAGCAAGGTAAGAATGAATAAAAGAGCACTATTTATTATCAAACAAAATATTCTTCCAACAATTTTTCATACAACAAAGCTTTCTCAGGAGGCTCTGAAAGAAGTGGACATCTGGTGTGAGGATGAGGGCTTATCGGTATTTTTTTTTTCAAGTACTGCGTCTACATCGAATAGTCCCTAGGTAAAAGTTTTCAGATAGTGATACCAAAAATGAGGACTGGAAAATCAGATCGCACGTAGGTGGAGCAAACTCGCTTTGGCCCAGGGGCTGTGGTGTACGGCACAAAGCAAAAAACAGGTAGATCAATCGTAATCCATTCTGGTAGTTAAGCAACTTTAGGGGTACTCAGCTTGTATGGCGCTCAATCAGGTGGGAAGCTCCCATATGTTATCACTTGCCTGGATACCGAGACACAAGAGAATCGGGGACAACGAGAGGAGAGGTGCAACCACTCCTCTTAAAGACTAACTCCATCGACAAACACATTGTTGCACAACGAAAGATGTTTTTTTTTTATTTTAGGTGTGCTTGATATAAGGAACCTTCTAGGGTCACGAGGAGACACGATTTTAATAATTGTTAAAGTGGAAAATGAATATGGTATTGAAAACATTGACGAAATTATTAAATATTCTGATGGTATATTAATAGACTGTGACAGATTGACTCTAGAGTTGCCAAGTGAAAAGGTATTCCTCATTCAAAAATCTGTGATAGCCAAATGCAATTTAGCAGGTACCTAAATAATTTTAACTAATAATATAGGTATATTATTGCAGATTGAATAAGAAATTACAACACAAAAATTTAAGTTCAATCAAACCGCAATCCTAAAAGAAGCATTAATTTTGATCTAATAACCAATACTCTTCAAAAAATATAAACTAGCACATTATAGTTCCATGTAAATATTGTAGTAAAATGTCAAGACACATTACGTACAGCTTTTACATTTTTAAAAAAATATTTTTTATGTATTTTTTTCGTAAACTTTTCGTTAAGATTATGTTCATTATTTTTGTAGGTAAACCAGTGATCAGTACAATATCCCTATCAGATATGAACACGATATCTAAAAGTGAAATAGTGGATATAACTAGTGCCATAATGGGCGGAACAGATGCCCTTCTCCTACCTAAAAATGCAAATAAGACCAGCATACTAAATTTATTAGATACAATCTGCAAAGAAGCAGAACCAGCTGTTCACCAAAGACAATTATTTAACGATTTGGTGAATCATTTTCCTGCGCCCATGGAAGCTATTTACTCCTTAGCCATTTCAGTTGTAGAAGCTGCTTCGACCAGCAACGCAGCTGCTATTGTTTGTTTATCTTCGTCCGGAAGAACTGCTAAAGTGATATCACGGTAAGATATTTGGCTCCTAAAACTTTAGTATTAGCGTGCAATAAATGGAAAATCTTCGAATGGCAACTGTGTATTAACTTTTTGTTTTAGAAATTGTATACATAAAAGGTATTTCTCTAATACTAAAAGCTTCTATGTTTTTCAATTGACGAAAAGTATGTAAATACTTAATTTCATTGCAATTTGATTATAAAACAAAAGTTTTCTTATCTAAACGCACGTGTATGTTATGGGAACTCATTACGTGCATGTTATTGTTAAATGTCACTTACAAGGAATGTACGATTGCGATTTTTGACGTTTACAGATATGGGCTTAGAGATTTTACCAAGTATATATTTTTCGTAATTTTAGATTCAAACCAAGGTGTCCAATAATTGTGATAACCAGATACCCAAGAGTATCTCGACAACTCTGCGTCTTCAGAGGAATTGAAGCTTTGATATATTTGAGACCGTTTTGTGGAGAATGGAATAGAGATGTACATAACAGAGTTCGATTAGGGGTAACTTATGGAAAATTAACAGGTATTTAAAACATTGTTTACAAAGTATAAATTCAATATAATTTTTTTTTCAATTAAGTAGATGTGATTGCACGACCTCTGTTCTTTTAAAGTCCACACATAATTTTTTAGAAAATTCAGGAATTTGTGTTAGAATTTGGAAGAATTAATTTTGCAACAAAACTTCCACGGTTTATTTAAAAAATTATCATCATCATTAGATAATATTATTAAGAATTTTATAAAAAATCTTAATGCATCAAATTTTGCTTCTCATTTCCAAGAATTACACATTAAACTCTGTTCTAAGAAAAGTGGTTCTCATGGTTTAATAATCAGTACAAATGGTCCCAAATTTGATTCTTGAGGAACTCCTGATGGTAACGAACCTCGTAATTTTCGAAATGTTCTCTCCATGGCGCACAATAAATTCTATATTTATTTACCTTTTATAATATAAAATCTTGATTTACCTCGTCAAAAGCTTTACTAAAATCAATATATAGAGTGTCCACTTGTAACTTTTGATTTAATGTTTTCCATCCCATCCATAATGTGTTGAATGACTTAAATAACTGTCATGGAGATAAAAATTAAACGTATTATTTATTTTCATTTTAAATAAACCGTGGTTTTGTTTTTATATGTTTAGTGCTCTTAAGATGGACTTCCGCAAAGTAAGGGTTGGTACAATAAATTTCGTTAGGATTTGGTTCTTAGGATAAACTTATTTTTAATTATGTCATTTTAATATTTGTAGGATATATTAGAATGGGAGATGCTGTAGTAACGGTTACTTCATCTAGACCAGAGTGTGGGATGGCAAATTGTATGAAAGTAGTCTATGCTTCAGAATTTGATACATTAACTGCCTCAAAACCAACCAAAAGATGTGATGTTTAAAAAACAAAGCAATATTATTTTCTTATCAAATAGGACCAAAATGTTTATGTATCGATTTTTGTGAATTTTTTTTTGGACGAAGTATTAAAAAAGTTTCATGTTTTTGTTTTTTATTTTTTAGACAAAACAAACAAATTTTTAATCTCTCAAATGTGGATGGTACAAATTATTTGCTGCCTAAAATAGAAAGTATAAAGAGTTTACTTTTATCAATAGGCGACCGGACTGATATTGAATATTGGACTTTGAATTACATCATCGTATTGTTACAGACCCCAATTAAGTTTTGTATCCCATCAAAACTATTGTAAATGCGATTTATGAGCCTATTCGTTGTTCGAAATCATGAAATTTCATAACCTATTTTAAACAATCCATGACAGGCGCCAATTTGTATTCAACACCCCTTGTCAAGGGGTGTCCTTATTGGTCTGTTTATGTTCCATTTCCACTTGACATCCAATGTTGCCATTTGCAATGTGAAACCCAAGTTACAGATATTGTGTGCCACAAAGCAATCGAATGTCAGCCATTAGGCGCTGCAATCTAGGAATATTAAACCTTTTTAGGCTTAGACTAAGTCTGTAGTGCAATATTTTACAATAAAAATTTAATAAATTGGTTTTAATAATTTTGTTTTCCAATTTACAGCACCCGCCTACCAACGTAACACGCTCCCTTGGGGCGCATTCCAGAGTTTGAGAACCGCTGATTTATTGTGAATTTAATTCCATAAAAGTGTGATACAGTTAAAAGTTTTATTGTGCTAGAATAATGAGACACTAAATTCAAATAATATTTTATAATTTTCTATTAAAAAGCTTTTTTGGGAAGTTATCACTATTTTTTCTACAGTTTCTATAAAAAAATAGAGATAGTAATGATTTAACCAAAATTACTTTGGTTTTTTAAGGCCGGTTTTTTGGTCAAGTTAAAAATGGTAAGCGACACCATAAAACTATCTAAGCGTATTGTACCAATGCCTGTAAAAAATTATATAAGGATGTACCAATCCTGGTAACATTGCCAACAAAGCAGTTATAAAAAATACTGTTTTTTATTGATGATGGTTACCGTTTTTAAAATTTTTTAATCTTTATTGGTGCTATTGATACCGGCCGTTATTTCTTTGAAACATTTTTTGCGATATTCTTTACAGGAAAAAAGTAAACAATCTTGCACTATTACAATCGAATTTTATCATTTATGGCGTGTTTTTTACTACAATGCTTCAAGAAGGGTTTACCATGACTAACCTAAAACTTGCATCATAAAAATATTCATTGTAAAAAGTTTTAGATTTAACCAAAGGCCTGTTTTTTAATGATTAATTTTACAAAATTACTGCTACTTGCTACCAATGATTCGAGGTTTTTAGATGTTTTTTATTGCTTATTGTTTAGTAAACTTGTGCAAGTTAGTTAGAATTAGCGGTTTTTCAACACGATAAGGCGTTTGAATAAAAATGTTTTCATTTTTATTATCTAATGATACATTTAAAAAATATTTATCCATTTGTCAAGGTTCGGAAGTTTGGGGTAAAATTTTCGTATTCAAATATTCAAAATTAACGATATCTTACATTTTATTTATCGATTCGGGGGACACAGCAATGCCCCGCCAAGTCGAGCTCGAAGCAAAGACTGCCGTACCATCCTTTACTGGAACCATTTCGCAGCATTTTCAGGCCCCTATTTGACAACCTCTGGATAAGACCGGAACGCTGCAATTTTCGTCATTTAGTAAGCTATAATCACATACTTAAAATCCAAAATTTCAAGTCTCTATGTCATTTATTTCCAAAGTTAAGCGAAAGCATTGACACTAACTCTTGATCATCAGAACTAGTACTTTCCATAAATTCAGAGAGCGAAAATTAAGTACTGGGTTAGGGATTAATAGCCACATAAAGGGAAAACCATAAAAACTAGGATAATCGAAGATCTATTTTTTTAATATTGGCGATAGGATTGAGTCTAGGAATTATTCAAACGCAAACAAAAGGAGATATGGCAATAGATTTTATAGAAAATGTGGACATTGGGAAGAATCCTACACGAGCTATATGAGCCTACACTACTTACGGCTCAACTTCTGAACTTATGGCTGCTGGAAAAATCTATCCCTTCACTTTTAAAGTGTAAGAGGTTCCTTTGGCGATGCTGACCAAAAAAAGTGTTTACGTTTTACCGATAGAAAAAAAAGAAAGATTTATAATAATAAAAACTGTGTCAAATAAGAAATGTCAATAATATAAATCAAAAAGCTCACAAGCCCACAAGAAGAAGTGAAATCCCACAAAAATTTCTGTAAAAAGTCAAAGTCTCTATCGAGTTGTTTGTTTATATATAATGAAATTCAGTCTTACCAAGTCTAAGGTTTCTAACTGCGATTTCTTTATTATTATAATTAATGTTGTATGATTTGGCCGTTGAACATTCTTTATACATTAGTAAGTCAATTTTATTTACAACAATGTTATATCTGTTGTAACTACTTATGTTTGTTAAGCGTGTTGTATGGCTTGTTACAGGTCAAGATATACAAAATTAACTATAATAATGGAGAAATCGGAGTTAGTAACCTTAGGGTTCTTCTCCTCTTTCTTCTTATTTTTCAACTCCTGCCCATTACCCAATTACCCAATTCTGGAAGAGGAGAAGGTGGATGGTAATTCTCCTACCTCTATGGTGGTATAGGTTATCTCTACTGCCTTTTTTGTCCGAAAGAACTTCTCGGTGTTTTTAATTTTTGGTTACTCTTGCCCCCAGGAGTAGCAAGAGAACAAAAAGTCCTTCTATACAGAGCCCTGCATGCCGAGGTAACAGTTTAATAGAATGGGGTGCGCCCTGGTGCTCAAAGCTTGAAACCGGTAGCGACTAGTCCTCTATTTAGCCATGCAGCCCTTACATTTAGATTTTGACGCGGTTGTCTCCTCTAGGTCCAGGCGGTGAAGCCCAAACCCTCTTGCTTACCTTGGTTCCCCTGAGACATTACCAGGGACAGCCAAAGAACGGGTATAACACACAAGTGCAAGCCTCATCTGGTGCCGTTTAGAAATACCTGGTGTATACCTCAGCCACGACATGACAGCTGGGACAGGACGTTCCTCTTCCTTTATCCAGGTTTAGTACCGGCAGTGACAGCTAGAAACTACTACACCCTTAATTGAGCCACAATAACCTCAAGAGAAAATATACTTAACTGCTCCAGATTATTTCTGAATCTACAACATTCATTACCAAGAGCAGTGCATATATGTTGCCTCGAAACCTTGCCAAATGCTTATCCTGCTTCTTATGGTTTCCATTACTTCCTCAAAAAAATTGCTTCTTTGGGTCACTTTGTATTGTTTTTAATTTCATTTGGTTAGAGTCATATTCAGGACTATGTTTTTAAACCAACCTTATTTAGTAAACCGAAAATCAAACTATTTGATTTACAGATAAAATTATTAAAGTACACTGTAACTGTACACTGTCGATTTCATATAATTTTGCGCATGCGCTGTTATTGTACCGCCTAGAGATAACAGTACTAAATCTATCCACATCCACTCCTTTTAGATTTGTAAACAGATAAAAAGTGGAAAGTAGAAGCTATGTACAGAAATTTCTCAATTTATTTATAACATCTGAACTTTTGATATCAATGACATCTGTCTTATGTCATTTAACTCTTCATCAGATTATAAAAACTTGATTTTTTTAAGTGAATTGTAAAATTTTTGTTCACTGGTTATTTGTTTAGAGTTATTGATTAATTAAACGTATTAGTATTTTTTTCTTAGTGTAAAATAGGTTTCCTATCATAATATTAAAAACGCATTTTTTAAATTAATTAAAAAGACAATCTGTAGGTACGGACAGTTGCATGCATCATTAAATTACACAACAGTAACGATTAAACATTTTTAATAACTACATCAAAATTGATGATTCTTAAAAATGAAACTGTAACCCAAACACATTCGTCAAATCAAGTTTGGTGACAAAGAGCTGAAGCTCACCCCTATATCCTTGTTACCCTTGAAAATGGGGTGAATTTCGGGTCTAGCCCTGGCACCGCACTCTCGAAGCTTTTGGCCAGCAGGGTGGTTGCTCAGTGGGAACGTTGTGGGCTACCCTGAGGCGATGGGTGCCACGCGCCCCTTTTTTATTCAATCAGAGATGGACTTTAGCCGTAGTACAAATTAAAACGACCCGATCAAGTACAAAATAAACAAAAATATCTGCGACAAGTGTTTAAAATACACTGGGCGATAATGTTCATTAACACTCAATTGGAAAAAGCTTTTAACGTTAATTTTAATTTTACACAAACATTAATTGTTTTATTATATGTACGTGTTTCATCAATATAGTTATAAAAATGCCAATTTTTTGAAGTCATTTTGGGAAAGCATGCTAGAACTACTATTAGTTTTTACTAATATTATTTTATATTATTATCAGTTTTTCTTATTTCTATAAAATTTAAGATTTAGCTTTAATGGCAAGTCAAAACATTTTTAAAATTTTTGAACCAAGCTTTATAAAATATAAAACAGAAAGACATAGGATATCAATACTCTACAGTAAAAATAACTTCAATAGTAGACTTGATATCAAAAGGTAGGTTATTGTGCATATTTTGAGTTGGAAAATATGGAGCTTTTGATTAATTGTGACCGTGGTTTTGGTAGATGAAGGTCATACTCTGCATTCCTAAAGGGGTGGTTGTGAAATATCTGGTAAATTTTTGATTCAAAGATAAACAAGAATAGAATTGTTATAATAATTTGTATTTTTTAAAGAAACGAACAGCTCTATTTTGTAACTTGAGGATATATTCACATTGAATAGCAAATATTTTGCTCAAAATAAGAAAAATGAATAAATTGAACTTTCTAAAAATTTGTTTTATGAAATTATACATACCTATAAATGTTTATCTTACTTAACTTAACTTCCTATTGTAGGTAATTAATATTTTTTTATGCTCATTTTTTAATCAATAGTTTTAATATTTTTCATCTAAAGCATTTGCTTGCCATTTTTGTTTTCTTTTGGTCCTAAGATTTTAAAGTTAATGAATTAAATAGATAACAAAGAAAATACAATACATGTGAAAACTTTACCCAAATATGTAAGATGCTACACCAATTTGGAGGCCGGAAATCAAATAATAAAAAGTAAAAAAAAAAAACAGTTATAATATTTTACAGTCCTATGATAGGGAATGGAAATTTACCTTCAGCAAGAACTATCAGTAAACTAAAAAGCACACTTTAAAATGTATTAGAAAATACTAAATTTATTAATCCTAACCTATTTTTATCAATATAGTTTTAAGTAACAACTAGTCAGTATAAGTACAAACTTATATTCCATCAGTAAACACTTTTAATATCAGTATGTACTTAAATTTTATTAATATACTTTTTAATATTCATGCTGATTTTCATTAATATCAACCAATATATTGCTCTTGAGAGCAATTCATCCTTTGGTAATAGTCCGGTCCTATCGATTGTAATCCCAACTCGGTTTAACCTACTAGTTAGCTCTCACAGGATGAGTCATGTGTGAAAGACCTCATGAATGAAGGATGTGTACATTCACAAAAGGCGACCGACCCCCTTTAACATGTGAACGCAGGGGTTGCATATCGAGATTTGCCAAATAAGATTAAAGATGGACGAAAACTCTACTGTATTTACAGAGTAATTGTATTCGATTCAAAGGCCACAGAAGAAATAACTACCGTGGATATTCGAAATAATAAACATAAAAAAATTAAATTTAATTTTGTCAAAAATAAAAATGGCAAACATGTTCAACATAATAATAAATTAAGTTCGTAGTACGAACAGCTAGTTCTCCCTTACATTCACATACCAGCTGCTAGTGCATAGTACCACTTAGATATACATTGACAAATTTCTTCTACTTCTATAATGTTCTTCGATACATTCTGGAATATTGCTTGGGTTTTTTTGTTAGCGAGAAGCAGCAAGATTAAAAACTTTTCTCTTGATCAAGCTGGTA
Organism: Ophraella communa; assembly: GCA_035357415.1. Taxonomy (NCBI): domain Eukaryota; kingdom Metazoa; phylum Arthropoda; class Insecta; order Coleoptera; family Chrysomelidae; genus Ophraella; species Ophraella communa. The sequence goes on from CM068985.1 coordinate 38,603,894, forward strand.
AAATTTCCTTGAACTGCTTTCTATTTTATAAGATTTGTTGTATAATGATCTACAACCAAAAATAAAAATACCTTTAAAATACGTAGGTATACTCCTGGTATAGCACTTAAAGCTATAACTCTAAGGGCCGGTTTTTCAATCGCTTGTTAAAAGCTTCTGTTACTTGACCAAAAGTTAACCGTGACCAACAGCTAAAGTTTCTGTTAAAGGTTATGGCGTTTTTCAATGCACTATCTAACTTTTAGCTACGAAACTGCCAGCTATCATTAAATTTGCTGGGTTGGTAAAATTGATTTTTTTTTTTTTTTTTTTTTTTTTTTTTTTTTTTTTTTTTTTGGCTTGGACAATTGTCACTCGGCCAGACTCAATAAATCAAAAAAAGGAAAAAAGGAATATACGGTTTGGTTTGTTAATTTCTTAGAACGGTAAATAAAGATATTGTTTTGTGTTCAATTTAGTTGAGTTAACCTAAGTTTTTATGGTTTTAAATAGAAAAAGAAGATCTTTGTTTTTATTAGTTTTATTTCTTTTGTTGAGTATTATTTTAAAAATTTTATATTTTCAACCAGAAACATCAAAGAAAAACAGGATATCTAATTTTTCACTATCTGATAAATCCCCTTGTTATTAAAATTAACAAATCATTTTAAAACAACTATTGAATGCAAAAAGACGGATGCCGTTACTTGGAGAGAAAAATATTTTTAGTTTTAAAAGAGAATTGAAATAAAAGCTTACCTGTCTGTGGGTGTTTCAATTTGATTTTCGATTTGTTCTAATAATAACATAACAGTTTCCTTTGAAAGTCGAAATCTTACGCGAACATCTAAATCATCAAACTCTTCAAAAGGGTTCGATCTTTCTTTAACAATATATGGTCTCCTTTCATATTCAAGGTATTCCAATATTTCTTCATCATCATCATCACTCATACAAAAATCAAATATATCCATTTTTCCGTTAAACAACTTGCTAACTACTAGTTACAAATCCAAACAGAGACTTTGAAGTGGTTGCTAATATAACAGAAACGTTAGCTTGTAGTCAACCTTAACAGTTAGTTGAAGAAACACTTTGACTCCTTGTTAAGGGTTAACTGATAGCTAAATTTGCTTAGCTGGAGATTGAAAAACCGGCCCTAAAATACTTAGATAAGATTAGACTATGTAAGAACTATGTAGTTACAGGCTTTTTCCCACCTCAACCTTTACCAGATTTATTGTGGTAGTCGTTCGACTCTAGAATCTGGTTCAGCCTGGCCTTTCCTAAAAGAATCATTAAGCTGTATAGTGACTTCTAAGCCATAAAGGAAAACTCCGTAAGACTTAGGAAATAGGAAACCTAAAAGAATCAAATTGAACCTTGAAAAACATAAACACCAAATTTTTAAATTGACATTTAAATACCAATCAAAAGTTAGTTACATTACTAGTTACATTTGTAATGTTTATTCAATGTTTTATTATAAACTGTTATGTTTTTAATGGTTAATATTGTATATTTAGTGAAGCAAACTAACGGTTAAAACGATGTCATTAACTAATGTTTATTGGGTGTAACAGTTTAATTTCGCTCTCTGAAGATGATAATTTGCTTTTCGAAACACGCGTCAGATGGGAAAGAGCAGATGCAGAGACACTAAAGCACATTTCCATCTCTACTTGAAAAGGGGGTGATTTGGATGAAAAGTGATTTGGTCGTCGCAGCCGGAGATTGGGAATGATGCGGTATTGTTCGTGTATTACTCGGAATAGTTTGATTTTTTGTTCTGAATGATTTGTATACCCTTAAAACGAGGGTACATCTCAAATAGAAAACATTGACATAAGGGTGGTAGATGATCTCCAAATATTTGTTTATTATTCTTCGGTAGCTATAAGATGTAAATAAAAATAAACTTAATATTATTGACTGTGTCAGCAATTAATCAATAATAAATGCATTTACAGATAAATAAAAAGCAGCAGTAAAATATTTTTGAAATAAAAATAATTATTCCATTTCTCGATTTATTAATTGTATGTAAGTAGAGTTAGTTTAATTTTATATCAGAGAGAGAAATCATCGGTATCTACAAGAAATGTAATATTACGAGAATCCTTTTTTATAAAGTTTGTTTTTTATTTAGTTCCAATCTGCAAACAATAGATGGCGCTCAAAACAATATTCCATTTTTCCCTATGCTAGTTGATCAGCATTGCATTTATTTTTCAAGTAATTAATAGTAGGTAGTATATTCTAAAGGTGTGGAGAGTACTGAAAGAAACGATTTTTTAATTCATAAAGTTAAAATACTAATGCCTAAACCACTAGAAGACTTTTATTTGACGTTCATAAAAGTTTATATCAAACTTTGGTAAATTGTCTTAGAAAGAAGCCATCGGTCATCTGTCTTTAAAAGTTGAGTTTAAATGTTTTATTTTATAGATTTGTTATATTAGTACAATAAGAGTTATTTCCTTAAGAGAATGCTATTCAGTGGCGCAATTAGCTTGCTGATTTTGGGGGGAGCTTAAATCAATTAGGTTACAGTACAAGCAAACACTCAGACCCTCCTAATTGCGCCATTGATGCTATTGACATTCAGATTATTTAGTAAAATAGAAATTATTAGACTTTCTAAACAGGAAGCTGAAAGTATATAAGATAAATTTTAATTACCTTATTAAAATAGCATTCTCAGCTATTTAAGAAATATCATTTCAAAAACTAAAAAATATCTTTTAAGGTTAGATTTCGTAATTAAACCCAATATTTTTATAAGTAAAGTATCAAAAAATTAAATAAACTTAAAAATACCTATATTGAAACATTATAAATGTTCAAAGAAATTACTTTAAAAGAGAATAGGCCTATTTACAATAATCTTAATTAAATTTTAAAACAATGATGAAACAACTATATTATATTAACATAAAATACACTTTGATATGTGTCAGATGGTCGGGAAGCGAGTATTTTTTAGTGATTTATCATTCCAAACCAATATAAAACAGAATACATTTATCGATATATCGACATAAATATTTGTCAAAACCACAGAATTATATACATAATTCTGTGGTCAAAACATCTAATCAATCCGATATATCGTATCAAAAAACATCGAATAAATTTGATACATCGATTCCCTAATTCAAAACGGAATAGATTGTGCTTTTATATTGAAAATGGGTAATTGTGATCATTGAAGTTTTTTTAGAAAATATTTGATCAAATAAAGCTGATGTGAAACATTATATATGTGCTAAGTGCAGAGTTCCTGATAATCTGGAATTTTGATGTGATCATTAAAAGTAAATAAGTCAAAATATACTCAATAATGCTTTCTTAATGTTTGTTTGCAATAAAATTTAAAACTTTATATTCCTTGTATAAATTTCATGCATTTCATTTATTATTGGTCGCGTATTAATACTTGCAAATGCCATGCTGCTGAAAGTGACAGCGCGATCGAAAAATAGTTCCAACTTTATAAATTAATTTTGAGAAAAATATAAATGAGCGCACTAAATGAATACTCAATTCCTTATTTGTAAACCAGAATTAAACTATTTTTATAAAAAATTGATTGGCCAGAAGTAGCTTTTCTAAATAATTACCTTTTTTTTCGAATTCCATTTGAAAGAAGTTTTTGATCAATAGGTTTTAAAAACCAATAGGTACTGTTGATAATTTAGCTTTTAATTATAATAAAGTTTCCTGATACATCCTTACACAAATTTCTAAAAAAAACTACACAAATGTTTTATCAACATTTTTCGAATTTCTTATTACCTTTGACTGATTGGACCTCTTTTTACCCTGTATGTATTCTAAAACATGTTGAGTAAATATCCTTAAATAGTATAGTGTTTATTTTGTATAGGACGATGTGCTGATTTATTCAACAAAAAGCCGAAGAAAATTTACACAAACCGAAACTGTGAAAAACAAAAATAATGTTGTTCAAAAATATTTATGGTTGTTACAATTCCGAAAATATTCCAATTCTATTTAGCCAGACGCGTGGAGAATTTTTAGTGGGGATCATAAATACGGAAAGTAGGTCATTTTTCAATTACTTATTGTCAAGCGAACAAATGTAAACGTTTTCGTAGAAACAAATTCTTACAATCTTTGTGCAGTTTTAAATAGAAGTGAGGCACCAGCTCAAGGGTTCCGTATTGTAACGGATACCTTTATTTTTTGTTTAATAAATGTTTTTAATGAAAATTCCCATCAACTTTTTTTTCTGGGTTGAAAAATTTGTTAAGTAAAAGAGAAAATTCACAACTAACTTATTTATATAAAAAATAACAAAGATTATTTTGCATCTCATTCAGTGCCACACTGGTATTATATCTAAAAATTTAGACACTAAAAACATCAAGAGAATAATTAAAATTAATGAATAAGTTGATCACTATAAATGTTATCCATTAACTACTAATCAATAAATAGGAATAAGTAAGAGACGATAAGAAAAAAGAAATATAAAAAATGAGACTAAGAGAACGATCACAAGCCTACGCGAAGTATAAAATACTTTAAGAAAGAATAAATACCAAAAGAACTGTGAACGTTGCCCTAAGAAACGTGCTTGAGGAAACTAATAAAATTATGAGTATTTATCACTGTTCCAGTGATATTCGGAAGAAAATGTTCTTGCTTATAATGGCATTTTATTTTGCGGCGTGTTTCATCAATTAATTTGTCGATACTTTCGAGATTTAATTTACCAAATCGTGACATGTTTCAATTTCAAATTGTCAAAAGTTTGACATTTGACGTTAAGCCAGGTTTATCGTTCGAATTAGTTGTTCTTCAATTATTATGAAATGTGGAAAAGCATAGAATTCGTGTATCATATGCGATTTTTTTAAATAAATCATTAATGTATTATATTATAAAGTATTTATTAACATATAACCTCCGATTTGATTTTTCCTTCTTAAAAGATAAAAATTAAGCGAAATAGTTGTTACAAGTGTACTTAGTGTAATCCCTACCTGGTGATAATTTCCCTAGGGATATTATCAGTCTAATCAAGCATTGATTGGTTAGATTTAAACACGTGACTAAAAATAAACTGTTTTGATTGGTTTTACTCCGATGCCAAAAATTTTCAATTTAACTAAGTTAAGGACTGACGACAAGATTGAACTATTATTATATTTTCTCAAAAGTGCTTGTTGGTGACATTCATTTCTTTCTCGAATTAACCTTTACGTTCAAAATCTTTAGAAAATTTCGATGAATGGTCGGTGAAATCCGACTACAAGTGCGTAATGAGATTTATTATCGAATATCCCCAAATATTTATTTCAAAGCTGACAATTTTAACAATTCAGGTGTGCTTCTTTTACCCTGAAAATAAAGATGTGAAATTTTTGTTTATTCAAACCATTTATTTCCAGTAAAGGGCGTAGCTAACACATAATCGTACTTTTTTTGTCACTCGAAGACAGGAGTATAAGAGAAAATTTATGGATTTTGAAACATTGTATGTGGATATTGTAACAGCGGCGATAAAGACGTTAGAAGTTTGACATGTTTGCTAGCTGAAAGGTATATGATTCTAGGTAGTATCTGCACACGTGATGAGTTAATTATAATCCCATTGTAATAATTGCAATATTTGTACACAATCACGTACTAATATATAAATGAAAGTAATTGGGATATATTATCACTTTCAGCACTTAGATAATGTAACCTATTTTAATTTATCTGCAATATTTAGTTTATAGTTATAATACAAACTGGTTATCAATGAAAAATTCACATTTAATTTTTAATGAAAAAAATAGAACCATGTATGGTATAATGACAAAAGCAGGCAAAAACCTTGCTAGGTAGTTACAATCCCAAAAAGTTCATACAATGTCTTGAAATGAGAAAAAATAACATAAGAATTCTTACAGGTAGCTTAATGGGACACTGTAAACTAAGAGGAGTATAAACCTGTTGATTTTTATGTTTGGGGACATATGAAGTCCTTAGTTAATGAAATTAAGGAACCATGGTGGACTATAATAATAAAACATAAATATTACTACTAAATATTGTACTTAAGAAAACACGCCAAGAATAGAGAGAGGAAGGGACACTAATTTACATAACCAGCAAATAAATAAGACTTCTTTATTATTAATGCAGTGTCATAAAATTTGCATGAATTTGTCAAAGGAATGGATTAAAATGATTCCCCTATAACTTCCCCTATAAATTTAGCAGGTCCCCATGTGAATTTAGAAATATTAACAGATGTTGATAAACAAAATGGGCTCAGAAAGCTTTGGAAGACAAACTAAAAGATTTATAAAATTGATTGTACTAACCGTTACTTTGTGGAACTCCATCTTACTTTTTGACAAAAATCCCACTTTTATTTAAAAAATTAGATTTTCATTATTTAATGCTCTTAAAGGATTTATGATTGCTATTCAAGATAAGTTAATACTAACCATTGCAAGGCATTTGTCGCCAAGTACCACCATATTGCAGAAGTGCAAAAGTGCAAAACGATACCATCAACTTTGTAAACTATTCAACAGATCAATAACCAACACAGATTATGGAACATTATCCAGCAGAAATTGGCCAAGGAGATATTTGTTTCGGATGTCAGCCGCTTGCAACACAATGGACTTGAATAAGACTTGAATAAAAATTGCGTAATTCCACTAATAATGTCAATTAAAAGAGATAAAGTTGCTAAGAAAGAATCGACTTGCTTCCCACAAGTCTAACTTTGCTTTGGCGATGACATAGTTGCGTCAAATACAATAGACAGATATTTCACATTTATGATACAAAAGTTGAAATTTCCTAAGAGGAAAAAATAAATAAGTTTTAATAATAAAGTTGGGCCCTTACATTATGGAGTTCGAACAAAAGTCAAAATATTTCATCTTTGATTTGTATAAAACGGTAGGTTTATAGAAACATCCTCTGAAATAAAATCAAACTTCAAAGATTAATCATCTGAAACATGAACAGTAAATGCCTGTCCACACATTGTAAATATTTGCAGAAAGAGCCTTGTCTGTTGCTTTTTTTCTTCGGCCACATTCAATTGTCCTTTTTCCAGAGGTGGTTTGATATATTACACTCTTTTAAATCGCGGCTTTGTTATTCTCTTTCTTTTCCTTTCGTTTTTCAGGTTCGCAGCGATTTGGCCAATGTGGTGTGTACTTTTTGGATTAGTAGATATTTTAACCGCTTTTTTAATGTAAAAGACGTTCATCCGTGTTCGTAAAATTGGCGAAAAAAATATTACCATTTTTTTGTTCATATTGATGTATCAATAATACACTGCCGTGCAAAAAATGTAGGTCACTTTAAATTATTTAAAAAATTGCAAACAATTTAAAAAATTAAATGTAAAAAGTCACTAGTGAAATGTCAAATTTGACAGATGAAAAAAATTTTCAATGCAATATGAATTCGTAATTAGTGCTAAATTTTGTTGTTAACAAGGGTTGCAAATAATGTGTCAGAATGTGACAGACGCCAACTATGACAAATAGCATCCATATATAACAATAAAAATTTCATCGCCTACTATGCCCATGACTTTCTGATTAGTTTTATTTTCAAGATTATAATTGAGGCGGTCAGAAGCAAAGGGGTGTAAGTTCAGGTTTTGGCATTTTGAGAAAAACAGGTTCAAAGTTTAAGCTCTGTAAAAAAATCACGGGCATTTTAAAAAAAACAATCTATTTTTTTTACTTTCCAATATATTTTTAAAGATTATTTTTATAAATTTTAATGCATTTAAGTGGGTAATTTTAAAAATACAGGGCTTAAAGAAAAGGGTGGTAATACTTACACCCCTTTGCATCTAAACGTAGAATTTATTTTTATTTAGCACTTAATTTATGAATAACCTTTACAGTATAAATCTTATTTTTCTTAACCTATGAATGCTAACTTGGATGCAAGCAATTTTCTATTAAGGGTTTTCGTAAATTATTGCAAAATAGTAAAATACCAGGCTGATGAAATCAAAAGTTTATTGACAAAAAACCAAACAACACGAAATAATCAAAAGTTTTAATATAGATCAGAGAGCACCGACAGTTTTTATTTTTTCTACTCATCATCAGACTCCCATTCAGCTGAAACATCTTCAGAATTTTCTACAACAGTGTCTCTTTGGCTACTGTTGACTTCTACTTCTCCATTTTCCTTTGTTGCCGTTACAGTTTTTCTCGCACTTCCTTGGTGTTTTAGTGATGAATAAAAGTTATGGTAGATGGGGGGAATAAACTGAAGGAGTTGTTGAAGGTTTTGGTATTTTGCGGTTTTTATAGATGGTGGCTCAGGATGCAATAACGTGAGGTCGAATTGCGTATTTGGACGGCCCTTTTTCTGTTTTCTAAGGTCAAATTGCTCAAAATCCATTTCCTCATTCAAAGTGTTCTTGTATTAAAGAATATTGGGTTTATCTTTGTCCAGCCGGAACCACTGAATATTACGTATCCCTGGAATACTGTCTTTTATCTCCCTTTTCATTTGTTCAACTGACACAAAATCTTCATTTCTCATTCGTACAACTGTAAACTTTCGACTTGCTTGAGCAACTATGTTGCTCCAATCATTCGGAACAAAAACATATTGATTTTTCTTCTTTGACTTCTCGATCAGTCCGAAAATCTTGGTCACACTCCATATAAGAGTGACCAGTAATTAAAAATTTGTGGTCGACTCTACGAATGGATGTTGTCTGAACAATATGCCTCCAGAATTTTATAATGTTGTTATTTTTATTTTGACCCCCCTGCGTTGTCGCTAAATGCGATGATATGTTCTATTGAATAATATTGCTTAAAACACTGTCACAAATACGCAGTACACACCAACGCATGAAAACAATAACATTATTTGATCTGTGATTTGGAGGCAAAGAGATATGAGTGCACATACATCCCTTTGCCTCAAAGTACGTTGAAGAAATTGCTAAGTACTTTTTCTTTTAGCGGATAGATGTCGCTACTAGAAAAGAATTCATGTATATCCCTTTGCCACCAAATAAAATTGTGCTTTAATAATGTGACTGTGCACTTAACTCAGTTTTTGTGGAAAAGTCACTTACATCCCTTTGCTTCTGATCGCCTCAATTCTGATTATGTCATGGTTTTATACATTCGCGGACAACCCTGCCATAGCCGTCATGCATATTGTGGCAGACCTGCCATAGCAGTGATTTTCTGTCTGCTTGAACCTCAAATGCGTGTTTTCTAACTGCAGAAAATCAACTGTATCCCTGTAACAAATAAAAATAATATTAGTTAATGAGTCGGGGCACCTGCCGACTAAAACAGTTTCGCTCTTCCTAAAACCCGTCACTCTCGGAGTATAGTTTTCAAGCGAATCACGAGAAAAGAAATAAGCAAGTTTCTGGGATTTTAGTTACCGCAAGCCCAAATAGAATGTCCCAATGTAAGAAAACTAATCACCCATCACCCCTTATAATTTTCTCTTCGACGTAGATTCGAGAATATCCTGCGACGGCTAGGATGCACCTAATAAAGAACTTCTTGATATGTGCCTTCACAACTTTTAAAGGGCTTATAAACCATCGAAACAGGTGTCTCTCGATGAAATTGATTGTAGTGACCTTTACTTTGTGGACGTCCATCTTACTAAGAACATTAAAAATAGAACTTTTTAAACAAAACTTCCACTATTTATTTAAAAAATTGATTTGCATCTTTACAATAACTTAATATATTTGTGTTACATGTATGTATTATCCATGTATAAAATGAAGACTAAATCATAGTAAACAGTTTAATAGTGGAGAACTGTATTTCTTCATTAACTACTTTAAATTGTTGATCTGCTAGTTGTCTTTTTATTTCGAGTTCTTCAAGGATGTTCTTTTTTTGAAGAATACCCATTTCTCTATGTCTGTTAAAAGAAAATATTTCTAGAGCCTTGCCTTGCTTTTTTGTGTTCTCCGAATTGAGCTTTGTATTCAGCCCATGCCACATCGACTTTTATATTTTTTGCTTTGATATGGACCTTCCTTGTTATTTCTTTAAGGTGATCCAGTTCATCACACTACCATGCTGCAATTTTGCCACTGTACTGGACTATCCAGAGGCAGACCTTTTCACAAGCAGCCTTTATTGATTCCTCTATGAATATGGTATATTTTGATGATTTTTGGTGTTCATCAGTGTTCTTTCCAGATAACAAAAGTATGCTGTTCTGTGAGTGTTTGTAGGATCACGTGATGGACCTGTAATTTTGATAGATATATCTATCTCAAATGGTGATCTGTCAAGTTACGTGGCTCGAACCCACCATGACACGAAAATAACGTTTTGGCGAGTATATGAAATAATAAATTAAATGAAAACATTAAAATGTGGACACGTTATGTATAACCTAACATGATCTTGAAATTTATTGAATTTTTTGGTGTTTTACTTTGATTTCGACAACATATTATTCCATTTGGTTTAATAAATCAATTTCCCTCGCAACAATTCATACAATACTGCTCTGTTATTTTTTTAGTAGCTGCGGCAGATGTTTCAGTTTTCTGCTAAAAATATTTATATATATATATCAAATGTCCACTGGAGATCGATACTCGGTAATCAATTGTTGCATGTTTTCGAAGTTAAACTTGCGTAAAAATTATTGAGCTAGAAATTATTTGCCTGTCCTCCTATATGGGCATTCAACGGCTTATTGAAATTTGGGAGTACGGGGTCGTAGATATTTTACAATCACAGCTCGTGCTGTCAACTATAATAATATATTTACGTTTTATATAAAATAAAGCTGTTGGAAAATACTTTTGTTTCTAATCAAGAACATAAACACAAGTTTAGTTGTGTATTGTTCTTAGCAAGATGGTTAGTACAATAAATTTCATTTTAAGTTTGTGTTGGAAGAAATTATTCACTTTTTTAATGTACGATCTATATACAAGGTGAATAAATAAATAATTTATTCTGAGTACTATGATGATATTTAAATAAAAAAATACGTAATTTTGCTTACTTTTTCATGTCATACTCATGTAATTACAAACTTTACTTTTTTGCCATGAGAATGGACAAATATTTAAAATCACACCGTATATAAGCAATAAAAATATGATAAAATGCAACAAAATTATATGATCCAATCCCATATTCTGTGCTTTCTATTTTCTGGAAGCTCTATTATTCTCAACGAAAAACTTTTGCAAATCCTCTAGTTTTATTGGGTAGGTACCTAATAAGGTTAGTAGCTTAGGTAATAAAAAACAATTGTACTCTTCGCCGCTGTGGTTTATTGGTAGGTACTTTTTATTTCTGTCGGCAAAAACCTCAAAGGTTGCGGGATAAAATAATTGGAACCAAATTTAACCAGCACTTGGAAGATAGTGGTTCATGGCCTCATTTTTATTACTGGGTGAGTTAATAAATCGCCAGAAGGCTAAACTTTAGGAGACCCTTTTATAAACAGATTTTAAGCTTTGTTTGTTGTGTTTATATTTTTATACGTGGCGCGGTAGTTTTCGTTTAAAATTTTGTAACCGACACGCACAAAAGAATGATGAAAGTTAAAATATTGGATAATGTAGACGAATAAAGTAAAACAGAAGGAGACATATATTTAAATATGTTTAATTTTTTTGAAATTAATGGATTACTTAAATTTATAATTTTCTAGGGAAAAGAACATAGAAAAAGAAACAGTCTTGTTTCCAGCTGTTGTCTACTTTGTGTTTTTATTTAAACAAAACATGAAATCACAAAAACGTTAAATTAATCAACATAAACTCACTTTGAACTTGCAAGGTGTAATAAAAAAAGATATACAATGAATCGTGATAAAATTGGATAATGATAGACCTTTTGATGTTGAACTAAATAAAATTCCTGTTGATGTTAATTTATACAGGGTTGCGAAAAAGGCTTGCCACAAGGTTTTATCTTTAAAGCGAATAAACTTAAAATTATGAAAATTTGAGATACTAATTGGCATTATAATATTCTGTATTTTTTACAATATAATTCAAGTTTATATGAGGTCATCGTTTTCAGTATCACCGCCATCTTATTTCATTTTTATAGATAGCAACGTTGGTTGAGTGATACGTCACAGAAAAGCTTATTTCATCCACTTTTCAAAAATAATACTATCTTGAAGCAATGATAAATAATTATCCAAATTGAACAACAATAAGGGAGCTCAAACCGGCAGATTAATATACAAAGTTAAGTATCTCCACCAAACTTAATTCTTGAGCAAGTCAGATTAATATTATGTGTTAGTTTTATGATAAAAAGTGTATATTGCACTCTTAGAACAAAAAGAAACAGGAAGGAGTCTGTCATATATTAACTTTAAGGAAAATTTGCGAATGAAGTCGGCCATCTTGAAGATCCTTGTATGACGCATTGTTTATGTTTAAAGTATGCTGTCAATGCAATATTTGCATATAAATGTCAAAAAATGGGCGCATAGGCGTATCATTCGGTTTTTATAAACACAAAATTACAACACTAATTTATGCAAGCTTCTTTCTGGACTCAAGATCATTTTGGATATACTCCTTCCTATTTCTTTTTTTTGTAAGATTTTACTAATCTGACAATTTTTGAATGACGTAAAGCAGTGTGAGGATAAAGCCGGTTCTGACGGTGCAATTCAATAATTCAATTTAGTTGTAGCAACTTCTTGCAACAAAACGACTTCTTTCAAAGTTACATGAACGTTTACACCATATTCATACAGCAATTGCAGCAATTTCCTGAGAATGTTGTTTGCCAACATTGAAAATAGTCACTATATTTTTAACATTATAAGATAACGTAACCGTGGAACTTTTGTGAAAAAAGTTATTTATTATTTGTTCTTAAACAAATGTTAAATAAATATCTAGGCAGAATTTATAGTTCATTATGTTTTTTTGCAGTCAATAGAATACCATTCCAAATCTTGCACGCACGACAATTTGTAAATTATTAAGAAGAAATAGTTTTATATTTTTTCTTACTAATTCTTAAATTTAAATTGTTTTATTGTTGATAGAGAGGAAGAACTATAAAGGAAAACACAAAGTAACGAGAAACACCAAAATACCTTGTAAATCAAATAAATATTGCTGTGTCATAAAAAAAGATTTACGCAAGAGTACTGCTAACCCAAATCGGTAGGTACCTACTTTATGCAGATTACAGAAGCTAACCAGTTTATTTGGACACTAATGCGTTATAAAAAATATACCTACCTCTACTAAAATTTCAGTAGGTATCATAAATAAAGATTATGTGACCGAAATATAAATATGAATGATAGATTCATGGTCGGAAATATAATTAAGCTAATTTTGTAAAATATAAGAAATAACAATCATTTCAAATCATATAGGTAGCTGTATTAAAAATTTGAATAAATAATAATAAAATAAAAATAAATAATGGTATGCCTTTATTAAGACCGATGCTAATTCCTTTGTCTTTGCTTTATGTTTATTTTAGTAAGTGGGAAATAACTAAAGTTTAATACAGGAAATTACAGAATGGAAACACTATTGTCAAAACTATTAGAGAAGTATTTAATCGAAGAATTCTACAGTGCATTCATAAAATAACTGATACATTAATTATTAGCTAAATAAACAATAATAAAAGAAACTTTGTTACACTTGCAGTGGATTTTTTGATATTTTCTCAATTAGCTAATTGAGGATAGTGCAATTTTTATCAAACTTAAACATACATTTTTAGAGGTTTCGTTATAATAATTTTAATTGTTTCTTATAGTAAATAGCTATTTTATTTTTATTTGAATAAAACACACTACCTACTCAATTTCGAAGAAATTATATTATATTTTTAATGAAAAAATTAATTTGTTCAAGCTATTTTGACTAATAATCTTTTAAAGCACTAACAGACCCCCGAGGAATATTTAAAAATGTCTATCAGTAAATTGATTAATTAATATTTTAATGTTTGTTAGGTATATTATTTGAAGGATATTTTTTAATAAATTGTTTGTACATAAAACTACATATAACTGTTTTGTTCAGGCTGAATATCCTCTATAATAAAAAACGTTTTCCCTTATTAATTGTACATCACTGCGTCCCCATCAGAGTAACACAAACACCAAACAAAAATGGAAGTAAAAAGGTATAAAAATCGATCACTACATGAGTGCGAAGCCGCCAATATTTGCAGGGGTTGATTGACCAGGTAGGCTAAGTTGATTAGTGATTAGGATTGTGATGCTGCCGAGAATTCCAAAAACCTCATTAGTGTCAATCCAAAAAATCCAGAAACGTAATAAAACCCGTTCAAATACGTTGTAAACAAAGAATGATTATTGAAATTTTTAATAAAAATGAAATGAAATAGTTGTTCTATAAAACATTTTCAATATATCAAATAAAATATGTCACCATCCCCTTTTTTACAATATACAATATATATACAATATAAGCTAACAATTGCCCGCAGCTTGCTTTCACTTATCAAAGCTATGGCTCTGCGATCTTAATTAGAAAAGCCAATAGTAAATTTAACAAGAAAAAAACAAGCTTGGTTGTTGGACCAACGAATTTTTTGCTGGTCCTCATAAATTGATTAATGTCATTTCGGTGACCAAATTATAGCTAATCAAATTTTTTTTCATGTAATACAAAGTGACAGTGCGAAAATAATTGCCTGATGGCCAAGAGCCAACTTGACACTGAAATGGTGGTTATTTACATTGAATTGAATGAACGTTGACATAAAGATTAGTTTGTTGTATGTTTTCTTACCTAAAAAACAGCAAAATAGAATTTTATTCTTGGAAATAACTTTGAAGTTGGAGTACACTCCACAGATTATATTAAAATAATAAAAAATGAAGCTACAAGAATGTTTCCCAATTTATGTTTATAAATAACCAAATATTAAAGCATCAAATAAAATATCTTGGAATTTTCTTTGTCTCTCTTTTAAGATGGGACCATCATATAAACTACGTAATAAAAAAAACTTAGATTTGTTTTATCTGTACATATTATAAACTTAGAATAGTATATTCTGTAAAAAGGTTAGAATGAAAATTCGATGTGATTGGAAAGTTCCGAGAGCGCACATGAGGAACCACGAGCATAACGAACTTTCATTCTAACCGAGTAGCAAACTATACTTTCTCTACTATCAAAGATTTTAAATATATATTTTTGGATGGATCGAGCAAAAAATATTTCAATAATTGAAGAAACATTCTATTTTGTATTAATAGTTATATTTGTACAGTTCTCGAAATGAAAAACTGGTGCATTATTGGAGGAATTTTCAACAATTGCGTGGTTTGTAAAAGATGAACTAACATTAACATAATTTGTGGAAGTGGAAGGTATGATTAGCGGATTGTTAGATCCAGTAATTGATGAGATTTGCTTATTTCCCATATTAATTCGTTTTTGCACCGAATTTTCTATGTATCCTTCTGCCACTTAAGAAGACTTACACCCCCCACACCTTTTTAGATCATTCCAGATCATTCAGCTTTAAGCTAATGGTACCCCAATCTATGCATCCGCCCCCAACCGTGTCCGTCTCCAAGAATTGCCCGATTCATCTAATCGGGCAATAAATCACAACTCATCTTTTTTAAACATCTAGACACTTCTACCCGGAAACTTCCGAATAATGCTCTAGGGGAGAGGCTTGAACTCCGGAAGGAGCCCGTCTACCTGTGGGTGAGATATACTCACACCCTCTGTTGAACGGTTGATGTAAAGTCCACTCTGCCAATCTCAACAGGGCAGTGGGAGGAAAATTCGGCAGAACCCACTCTTCTGCACACCTACAAAACTTTCATTCGCCCACTACTAGACTACAAAGCTATTCTATATACCACCTCTTCCACCAGCATCACAAGTACATTCCAATCTTGTGAACGAGCCATTCTTAGTCTACGAAAACACCAACATCACCCCAGTCCTCGATCGATTTAAACATCTACAATCGCGCTATGTCCAGCGCTCCCTACTTTCCGACACTAGCCAAAAATGCACTAAAACTTCCTTGGCTAATCAATCATTGCTCCAGAAAATCAAAAAGAAAAACGCCATATCTACTCGCCCAGAGGAATACGAGATATTCCTCTACACATCTCCCCTAGCGATTCGCTAACATCCAAAACTGGGGCTAACCCCGCCTCCCGGTGATACAATCAAAATATCTATCATGCTTCCCATCAAAATCCCGGGTAACTTCCTACAGAAATCTTCAAAATTCCTCGAACTACCCCGTTAGCACCTTGCCAAATGTCTGATAATATTACATGAAAATGATTACACTGTCGGTTAGGTTAGGTAGAAGTATTCTTAAATTCTTAAATAAGTATTCGTAAATTGTCCGATTCTCCACCCTAGCTGATTGCACGCCATAAGATTCACGAAAATCGGTGGAGCCGTTTTGGAAGACATAAAGAAATTAAAAATATATCTTGTATTTCTTTTTCACACGCTATATACATGTTTGAATTAAATTCAATTATAAGTTTATTTAATTTCAGTTATACTTATTAAATAAATCCTCTGTTTATGTCACAAAATGATCAGTAAATCAATAAAGGAAGTAAGTAAGCTGACAACATTAAAAAAAAACTAAACAAACAAGTATACAGTTTTATTCTATATTCCAGTCCAAAAAAAGTAGGTACAAATAAAGAATAATAAAAAACTCTTCGTTTGAACGCAACTTCCAAGTTTATTCGAGTATTTGTATGTCAATCTGACGATGCTAATCTTAGCGACGAAACGGCCATCATCGTAATTTAAAACCTAATTTTTTGGAATAAACTTGGAAGTTGTGTTCAAACGAAGAGATTTTTATTATTCTTAATAATATGGACTTCCAAAAAGTAAGGGCTAGTACAATAAATTTAATAATATTATTTTATAATGAACGATAATCAGAAATCAGAATATATTAAAGTTAATATTTATGAACATAAACTACTAACCGATTCCAAACAGAGGAAGGAAGAAATTCTTTATACAGCGAGAAAACTCCCTCTGGCTGAAAGGTTAATGCCGGCTAGAAACTAATCAACCCTTAATCTATATAACATAGGAGTTTCGCTCCCTACCGGAGGGTGCACGCTATGCAGCATCTCAAATTTCTAAAGCATAACTAACCATCACTGATTATTCATAGAAAAACTTTTTTTATTTCTTTAACTGTATCTGTAAACCCACTTTCTGTCCCTGACATCTTTATGCAACAATATATATTCTAATATAAGCGAATAAACTTAAATACTCAATTTCCTAATACTGGTACTATTTCAGCGTAACCATCATAAGTATATTTTCATTTACCTTAACAAAATAAGGGTCTACTCGTACATTTTCAAGTAGCATCTATGATCTGGTAAATATTAAACATTTTAAAATTAACTATAAAGATTTACAATAATAAAGAACATACTGCACTCAATAAATATGCTTTTCTTCAAAGAAAGTATCTACTTACTTCAGTTTTTCTATTAGTTTATGTGAGTGCGCTGGTGGTAATAAGTGAGTACTGCCTGCCCCTATACAGCAGCTTTTTTTAGGAAGCCTTTTTATGAATGTCTGATTATCCAAGACGTTCTAGCTCGTACCTTTAAGAACTCCTCATCCGAATCAACCAGCTGGTTATTGGCTACATTATTTGCTATGCCAAGAAATCGTTCTATACCTATAAATATTCTTTTAGCATATTTCCTTATTAAAAGATTCGCTTTTATGTTCCCTTCAATGTTATTACAGCCTTGCTAAAATAGCTCCAGCAGGAACATCTGTATTGCAAATTGTTCTGTTGGGCTAACTGTAATTAGATTGCAGATTGCAAGTTCTCACTAAAACCCACTCTTAATTTCCCTTAAGTTCTCCTGCGGGCTCCTCGTAAATTCTATGGCAAAAAACATGTGATTACTTCGCTGGAAAACCAAGTTATTATGGCCCGAAAACTGTCCAGACAAAGAAGAAGAAAAAGAAAGTTCCTGGCAAAGGACCGGCGAAAACGACGGAAGATAACACAAAGATACTCACCAGGGGGAGTCAAGGATGGAGGTGCTTTTTTTCAGAAGGCCCACTGCGGTTTAATGGAAGATAGCTACCGAAACCACAAGGCCTCAAAGTCCATCAGCCCTCTGTCACCGGGGCCAGATGGAGTTTTTACTGCTTTCTTACAAATAGAAGAAGAGTTTTTACCACAACTAAGTAAAATCTTTAAAGATTAAAGATCAGGAGCAATGAGAAACTGGTAAATTAGCCGGGGGATGTACAAACACCCCATTGAGGACCTGAGCCCAAGTACACTTAAAAAAGAAGTCATCAGCTAAAGGGTGCAAATAAAGTCCCTTGAATGGTGGGAAGGTACGCCTCCTAAACATTCAGCAAACTTAAGAATGATGGTAGGACTGTTAACTGGACACTTCAATAGACACATGATTATTATAGGCCAGACAGAAATAGACCTATGCTGGTTCTATCTGGAAGATCCTATAAAAAATCAACTGAAATCATCTCCATAGATCTTATCTCTTACAAGATGTAGTATCCAAATGTTGTCTAAAGGAGTTTCAATTATTATTTATTTTTACTGTGCCTTCTGTTGACAAAATGGAATTGCATTAATGTAACTTCAGTGCAATAGAGTTTTTATTAGTAAGTTGATACTTTTTTAATATATTAAAAGAATACGACTTTAGAAGAATCAAGGTGGATGCTTGCGGTAAACACCATGTGACTTGTCATCAAGAGAATAAAAATGGTTAGGTCACATAAGGTCACAAAAATTTACTTGTCTCCAGACTTTCTTCTCAAAATGGGGGCGTTCAGCCGAAAAAAGTGATTGACAGCGCTTGCAAGCGCTGAGAAACAAACTAAAAAGTTGTCAGCCAGGAAACGTTTGCTAACTTTCAAGCGCTAACACAATCCGCCATTTTGCTTATAGTAGGTATTATTATAACTAAGTGAGTTTAAAATTTGCACTATGCGAACTAAATGTTTATTTAGTTATTATTAATTATTAATTATATTATTATTAAGTAACTCTGCAGTTACAATGCAAATTCTATAGTATTTTTTAAAGTTCTTAATAAGGTGAACTTACACAGAGTGCGGGATGTAAAATAAATTTGGTTAATAATTTAAGATATGTCGACGACAAAGTTATAATTAAAGACAGTCCTGACGGCTCACAGTGGCTACTTAATATTAGCCGAATATCTATTAGGTTTAAAAATCATCACCGTCAAAACAAAGATATTAGTGGTAAACCAGAATCCAAATCAACCAGTGAACGTGAAGTATATGGGACGCAGTTAACCAAGGTCTCTAAGCTTAAATACTTAAGCACCTTGATCAATGAAGATCTGAATCCTGTCTAATCGTGAACGCTAAAAGTTAGCGGTCTAAACAGACTCGAGGCATTCGAAATGTGGGTGTATCGACGAATGTTGGGAATTCCTTGGACTGCTCGCTCATACCACCAATTTGTAAGTTCTGCATCGAATGGGCTGAGAACGTGAGCTCATCGAAATCATAAAAAAAGTGGAAAACTGCAAATCTTGGTCATGTAATAAGACATATTAGTTTTGAATTTCTACAACTCATGATAGAGGGTAAGATCGAAGGTAGACGCGGACCAGGACCTAGACAGTGCTCCTGACTTAAGGACATACGAGATTGGACAGGCTTGGGTTCAAACAATTTGCTGAGGAAAACCCAACACAGAGAAGAATTTGCTAAAATTGTTGCCGATCTTCGAAGAAGAATTCAGTGACTAATATTTATGAGAGGACTTAATAAGTTGTAATATATGTACCTAAGGATATAACATGTTATAAAACTAAACTTTTTGCATTTTAGTAGTAGCTAAATATTTTCATTTGTGTATACCAAAAAGTAAGACGGCTCGTGGCTTCCAGAAACTACACAATATATTTGGAAAGTCAACTGTTTTCGATTTAGTTATGCTCTGTTTGGAAATGTTCTGAGAAGCGGTAGCAAAAGATGCGGCAATTAAATCGTAAAATACTATAAAATTACTTTTGAGAATTTTTATACAAGGCCCTAATTTGTACACAAACAGGCTTTTTCAATATTTTACAAGATTTATGACTTTGCACGCTTCGAAGTCGAAGTTTTTGTAAAATGTCTGTTTCATTGGGTCAACCATAAACCAACGTTTTCAATATATTCGGTTGTAAAGTGGGTTAGGATTAGAAAGTAGGTTAAATGTTTAGCTTTATGGTCTTATTTTGTGCATGGTGTATGCCTTCCTTGAAATTAGAAGTGAATTTGTACAGTTTTACTTTCAGTATCGTTAACTGTGATAAATCGATTTGACATAATACAGTTACCATTCTTGACAATTCCAGTTGGAACGAAGTAAAAGGGCGCACAGTTATCTATAAACAACTCTTAATATAACTACAGAATTTTAAGAAACTCAAATCATATAAATGTTTTAAATCGACACTCTGCCTTCTTGGAAAAAATTTAAATGCATTATTTTTAAAATTGGAACAAATCACTTTTTTTTTCGATGCATCATTAAATAAATGTTAAATAAATCTTTTTAAAGCGAACGACAGGCAATAATAAAATAATTCAGAATTGTTGCAACTTTATTATTATTTTTTCAAAGTGCAGTTTTGTCACTAGTATGTTCCATAATTTTTTACAGACCGTATCTGATAAAACGAGAGCCCGAGTTCAAACACCTCTATTTTAACATTTTCACTTGACAAACTTTAGCCAATAAGTTTGCTCCTGAAACCACCAAATAGTTGAGTTGTACTTTTCTCAATCGTCAGAGAAACTTCTAGGAACATAAGCCGTTTGCAGAACAATTCTACGCATTCGTAAAGTGTTCCGCCGTTTCTTCTTCGTCCTTTCACACACGGACCCGTCCCTCCCAGAATGCATTCCAGAGCAAGGCATGCCGAGCAGAACTTCCACCACCCTCCATCACTTTCGATGGGGCCTCTGTCACCTTTTTCCAACCTTTTGCTACCTGAGTATCGTAGAAGGTAGCGTCCGGCAGTCTTCCCTTCGGTTAGGGTAAACCGTAGCACTATTCTCCGTTGTCTTCTTTTTGTTGAGTCTCCCATTCACTGCCTCTAAAAAGTTGCGACTAAGAGATGACCTTAAAAAGTGAATCTACTTGTTAAAGCTGTCCCTACTTGGGGGGTAGGTAGTTCCTGTTCTGTTTGTCCGTTCTCTAATGGATTCCACCATTAGTTAGTTCTTCATTAAGTCTTGGAAGAAATTTTCAAGTTCTTCCATTTGCTTCGCAAAAAGTTTCATGGTTTCTTTCTTTCCATCTTTTTTAGTTACTTTGGCGTAAGTTATTCCTGGTTTCCTATTTGCGTTGGCTTCTGTCGTCTTTCTTTGTGGTAATTTCTGCTTTGGAGTTTTTGGGCATCCTATGTAGTTTGCCTTAGCAATTTGAACACGTTGCTGGTTGCGCCTTAAGTCTGTCGCAATTCTCCGCGCCTGATGCACTTTCTTTCCATATGACATATGACGTGATGGAAACTCCGGTAGTTGAAGCACTGCGTTGGCTTCACACTTCTTCGTAATTGGTATTTTTGAATTTTGACGCTGAGTATTAACTCAACTTCCTTGATTTTCCATTCATCTTATTTTGGATATTCAACCACGAATCTCGGTAGTATTCCCTTGTCTGATCTCCTGACTGATTAGGTCCTGTGTGATTTCTTCTGTGTCCTCGTTTGGGACTTGATCACCATTTTGGCTAGTTTCATCTCTGGGTTATGGAAGGTGTACCAGCTTACACCTTGTCCGGGCAGCTCGTTGATGTAGGCTGTCCTGTAGTCTTCTGGGGTCTCTGCATTTATATTTATCCCTGTCCTTTCGTTAAACCTGTAATTAAAGCTTACCTGAGATCCTAGGGAAGTTCTTAGTCGTCTTCATTTTGATTGAGGGTGGTTTTCTTGTCTTTTTCGTCTCCGTTGTCTTCTTTGGGGGCTCGATCGTCTTTTTTGAGAGTCCTTTATGTTCTTGTTTCTTCTTCTTTTGCTGTTGGCGTTGAGTTTGTCTCATTTCTAGCACTGGGGTCTCCTCGATGTCCATTAAGCGGTTGGGAGTTCTTGATTAGGTTAGGATGGTTCCTCTTAGCTGATTGATTTCCTCTTTCTATATTTGGTTTTGCTCCTTTAGCTTTTGGCTTTCTTCCTTTTGTTCCTTTAGCTTTTGGCTTTCTTCCGCTTAGAACTGTCTTGAGGTTGTTTACATATACAGATGAAATCTTACCTAATATAATAGCTACCCACGTCATAAATGAAATTAAAAGACAATAAAATATGAAATTCACTGCTTTTTCACCCTTTAAGTTAAAAAAGTTAAAACCGATTTTATTGGCAAAAATCAATTAAAACCTAAACTAGATATACACTCTGCATAGTACCTATATTAACATTTTCTTGCCAGATGTCGGATTAGTTTCTTAAACGAATAATATTGACAAAATACTACTTTTGTATAAATAACGGTAAAGAACTTGTGGTTTGTCCTGTAGGGATTTTATTATTTTACAATCTAAATTTCCCATTAAAAATTTGAATACAATTAAGATTTCTACAAAATTTATGTTAATCACAAAAACCGTAATTCGGTAGGGTTAAGGGTAGGTAAGACGGAGGTATCCTTCTCGGTATCTAACCTTGCTGTTCTAACTTTAGGTATTTCTTATGAACAGTTGGATTGACAAATAAAATTATTACCATGCCCAAAATCTACAGAACTTACCTAACTAATGAAGCAGAATAGAAAAGTTGGGTATTTAAAAGTGATAGTAGCCAAACTTAAACAAATTTCTGAGCACCGTATTCAGATTCTAAATTAGCCAAAATTTTTAAATTCAGCAACTCCTCTAATTTACAAGCCATACACCGTCCAATTAACAATTTCCAAATAATTGTGGAATCTAAAATTTTATGTTTCTATCAACTAAATAAATTAAAAATCTTTTTTTTTATTTACAATAACCGCATCAACCTAAATGGTTATTAGCGGAATTGTAGAAAAAAGATATTGGTAGATCATAAGTATTTAGAGTGTCCAAAGTACCAAAACCAGTAAAATAATGTATTTATGAATTGTTCTTTGCCGTAGTTCTTCAAAACTTTCTTGCGGATTTTCCGAGTGAAATATTAACTGTTGACGTGAATGTGACTTTCGTCAAAAAACCATACGTTTTATAGAAAATCGGTATTTTCATTCACTAAGCTCAGCACGCGTCCACAGTAAAGATTTTCATGCTCTCAACTCTATTAAAAATAAGAACACTCAGCCCCACAATACTTTAGAATTTGTAGTCCACGATTTTTATCAGATGTTTTTTTACACTTAGTGTTTGAATGTATGCTCCACCGTGTCGCTCTCGTAACAATATATGCAGTTATCGTTCTTTGTCTTCCCAATTCTGTGAGTATATGTCCTATATGATCCTTTAGGAATTTGAAGAAATAGAAGTTAGTTCTCCTATGTTTAGCCTTCACCCAAAGTACCAGATCCGGAATAAATATTTTCGTCTAACGAAAGATGGACTTCCACAGAATAAGGGTTAGTACAATGACTTTCATTAATCTATTCGTCCACCGCGCAACCTATTAATTTTACTTCCACCGTTTTGTTTTGTTTAAAGTCTTAGTTTTCCTTCTGTACATCCTCGTCCTTTCCTCCAGTAGTAGTTCCATCGGGATGACTCCGGTTATCACGTATAGTACCTCACTGGATAACTCTGTGTCGCCGTTAACATTCTTTTGTATTTTTTACAGGATATAATGCTCTCCCAGATTGGAACGCCTATCTGGGAACTGATAATACCTTTTCGGTATTCGGTAGTGCCGTCTAATGTGAAGGTTATACCATATCTGTTGTGCCTCCCCATAAAAAATAGTTTCTGTCTTACTTGGGGCTAAAGTGAGTCCGTTCTCGCTTACCCTGACTTAGATGAGATCTAGAGCCTCATTTGCGGTATATATCATGTCCTTCACTTACTCCCGCCTTATGATCAGAACCAGCTCAATTCCCTTCAGGTTACTTAATAATTCAACTACAGTATTTTGATTAGTTTTTATTTGAGATAAAAAGAAATGACATTCTATTAGTACTCTTTTATTTTTTTTGCGGCTATAAATTAATATTAACTTCTTTAAAGTGTACATCTTAACCTCGTCCAATTTTACAAAATAAATCTGTGAACATAAAAGCCAAGTTTGTTAAAAGTTTTCATAAGGGGGAAGCTGCCCCCCTCCGAATGACGCCTATGGTTGTTTATATCTTTCTAACACTTGTTTTAAACATAGGCAAATATTCCGTACAACTCCGTACGATCAGAAATAATGTTCTAATTTTCGGCATAATTATTTGCCGTGCTAAACAGGTTCTTAAACAATTTTACGCACAAAGCAACCAACATTGTATAGAGATGTAAGAAGACGAGTAATTATATTCATGTAACATACATCCATGAATTACATATATGAATATATATAAAATCTTAAATAATAAGTCTGTTAGAACAGCAAACTATTTTCAATTAAGTGTAAAATATTAAATACTATTTACTCACTGCATACGTTTCAAACTAGGTATTCTGATTGATGCTTGAACAGACCTAAACTAAAGTTATTTTATGCTTTATGTTTGTAACGAATTCAGTGACACAAAATAGATTTTCAATTTTATTTTTATAAAAAACATTTTGTTATCGAAAGCCAGACAATTCGTGTGGTAGATTGGGTAACATGGGTTTTAAAAAATTCTTTAATCCAACATTTGTGGTAAGCTAGTATAAGCCTACGTATGTCAATCGAAACAATACTATTTAAGCCGCTATGAGAAAAAGGGCTCTTTTAAATAACTAGACCCCACCGTTCTCCTTGTTATGATTAATATAACCCTGTCAACCGGTGTGTTTATACCATCCACATTCAGTCAGCCCTTTCTACTCAAATACGCTTCGATGCACACGTATCAAAACTTTGTCGACGGGGTTACAAGAAGCACCGAACACGAGGTGCTAAATCAAAATCAAAGTGCCCTTTTGGACCCTTAACGGCTCTGCGACAATCTCTTGCTGTGCCCTTGCCTGTGTTTAGATGGTGACGAAGAGAAAAATTTAGAGTAATTACAAGCACGTTACAAACAGGGTTTCAAGTAAAAAAATATATTAATTTAGTTAGGTTAGGTTGTTCTTAAATTGTTAATAAATTACGTGTGTATAGGTATTACTAAATAGAAATGTTTTGTTAAAATAAAAACATAACTAGTAATACATTTTACTTTTAACAAATTTGTTTTGTTTTCTGTCTACAACATGAAATTAATTTCTTTGATGTTATCGTATCAAAAATAAATGTATTTGTCAAAAATCACCTCGGTTACGAAAGAATTCTCAGACTTCTTATCTGCGTGTCTCCTACTTTGTGCCAACTTTTTCAAAATTTAAATCAAGATAAACGTCCGTTAAGGGTCAATATTCCTAACTTCTTCATTTTATTAGAAAAGTCTTTTATACCTGTCTTTTTCAATTATTTTGTAGCTCTTGTTTTAACCACTTAAACAGTTTATTGTTTAGTATTAGTATTTGTATGCAATACATTTCTACGCCACTGTTTTCCAAAATTTTTCGATCAGTATCCATCAGTAACAAGCAGTAGAAAGCCATGAGTTCACAGCTGTTACCAGAGCAAGGCCCTCTTGGATATACACACTCCCATTGTTGAATTAAACCTTCCTATATGTCTATATACGAGTACAGAGTCGGAGTAGATTTATTATTTCAATCATGACAACAGCTAGGTACATTAAAAACGGGACGAATTACTACCAGTAATTAAAATATTTACTGTATATAATTCAAAATTCATTTAATTATAAAATAATTGTGACCTTCTTTTAGATCGTCGCAAAAATATTCTGTCTGGTATAATGAAAAGTAAACAACAACCATAATATTATTGTATTTATCATTATACTATTGTACCAGTTTAAAACTATACCAAAAAATAAAAGGATAAATTAAAAAGCCATTTATTGTACTAAAGCTTACTTTGTGGAAGTTAATCATACTATTAAGAAACTTTTAAACTTAGCCTTAATGTGTTGGGTCCGCTTCTGTATAGAATGTGCATATAGGAAGGGATTTCAGATTTTACAAACGGCTATTGATTTATTACTCTATATTTGTGTTGCTAAAAAGGTTTATGATGATATTAGGAGAGGAATTGGAGTTTTACATGTGCACCACTTTAACTTTCAAGGGGAAATGTGAACTGGGAGAAAAGTAGTTAGAAACGTATGTCAGTCAGTACGAGTTGATTTTTATTAAAAATGAAAATTGATGAATCACTATACACAAGAAATGTGTAGCTAAGCATGTGCAATGTGAAATTAAAAGTGACGTTAATATTAAATTTAACCTTTCAATCATTTAAGTGATTTTGCGTATCAAAAGTCACTTGTCGAAAATTGTGAAAACAATGACAATGAAACAGAGTGATTTATTCAAAATCCAAAACTGAATTTTCTTTGAAAGCTTAAATTAGATCTAGCGGATCAGCAGATAAATCTGAGGCGACCTCTACTGTTTAGCTAAATTTATACTTCATTATATTATAGGTCTGTTCCAACACACCTAATCTAACTGCAGCTGTCGGAAGAGGAAAAATGTCTCGAAATAATTATAGACTCTAAGCTTACTGGGAACCAATAACTCACAAGAATAAAGAAAAGAGCAGAAATTAGGTAATCCTTTTCTGGCCAAAACTTAACACTATGGCCTGAAAGGCACCATGAGAAAAGTGGAACTGTTCAATGGAGAACTGAAATACACGTCTTGCAACAAGGGACCAAAAACAATCAAAAAGCTTAGGTATAAAGGGAGGCATAATACTAGAATTCAAATTGGGGAGCTGATTTAGAAAAGAGTTGTTCTATTTTTTACCAGTAATTTTAAATATTAAGGATATTAAAAGAAAAATATTGATTCTTGTAAAAAATTTGATGCACCATGAATGGATATTTCAGTATCTGAATATCGTGTCTGTGTAGAACAGCAGTATAAATTATGCTGACATTTTTTTCTCAGAAACGAGATAGGTTTGAAAAGCATACCTATGTATGATGTATACAGTCATGTGTGTTGATAGTTCATCTTCCGGTTGTTGATTTTTTATTAACATTTAAAATATTAATAGATAGAAGCCGCCCAGCCTGCTTTTGGTAGAATAATAAACCATTACCTAACCTTTCTAAATACCCACAAAATTTGTCAATAGAACTGTACATTTGAACTATTTAAGGATAATATATCGATATCGAAAACGTTTCAATAGATCTAACAAACTAATTACACACTGGGTACAGAGAAACATGCTATTAATAAATTATATATACCTTTTCCTAGGACCGTTTTCCGAAACGTCATAATACAGAGCTATCTGCAAATAATAATTATAAGCTTTGATTAAAATTCTGTTTTTCTTCACCTCTATTGTTATTATGAAGAGAAAACTAGAGATCAATTAAACGCGTGATTAAAACACTTAACCAGCTTTCCATTAATTTTGAAACTCATCTGTATGAGAATTGAGCAAAAAATGAACGGGGCTATTTGCAAAAATCTCTTTAGTGATTGATTACCACAAGATTAATGAATAACACATATTTGTTGAGAAAAATTCTTTAAAATTGTGTAGACAATCTCTATTAGATCAAAATTATTCTATTTATTCTTTGAGTCAATAATAATATGTCCTCATATTCAGGAAACTCTAAAACCAAATGGCAAATTGTAGTTCCACATGATCTAATGCGATTAAATATCTCAAAAATATATTGGTCAAAAAATATTTATTTAAAGTCATGATTAAAGTAAAGCTTAAACAAAATATTGAGATATAAAAAACATAGGGGTATACAAGTAAAACATGAAAATTGTAAGACAAGAAAAGTTATAAATTTAATAGCATTCTTAATATTATTTTATGGATTCATCTATATTTTTTAACAAACATTTTGAAAGTTAAAAATTTGATTTGCCGATTTTAAAAGCAGTAGGTATCTATTCTATTAGCTTACCTTTTCCCTTTGTATACAACATGGTTAATTTTGAATCAGGATTGGACAAATAAAAAGAAGTTTTCAAATAATAGAAACTCGTTTATTTACTATAATCAAGGATTCAATAAAGAATTCCAATAGTAATAATTGTACAAAAATACCTAAATAACTATTAGTTATTCTGCTATCACAATTGCAGTACATTTTCATTTTTAAAATCTCTCAATCTATAACACATCTTTTATATATACACTCATTTATATACAAATAAATAAAATTATGTACATTCTTTTTTATAAATATTGCAACAGGATAATAATTTACAAACCAAAAATTACTGCTTTTTTAAACCCAAACACTGCAAATAAAATTTTGTGTACTTTCCTGATCTAAACTCAGTACGACTTATGCTGGTGATTAAACATTTATACTCTGTAAATAATCTTAAACAAATTATGTAAGAGTTTTTGTTGGTTAATATGCAATAAACATAAATGTTTAGATTTACTAACCATAAGCAGTAATTTTTTGACTTTTATAATGCTACAGGCTTTGTAAAATCTTCTGTTTTACACTATATACCACATAGTATATTATTTACAACTTCCTAGTAGTGATTTTCGTAACATTCTACCTTTTAAACCTAGTATGGTCTCCAAACAGCTTTAATATTATTTACGGTAGGGGAACTTAACTTAGTGTTCAAAGAATGTAGACTATTAGGTGAAGCTTTAACTGTTTTTAGACTTACTGTACTAATTTCACTGTTTAATAACGGTTCCTTGTCTTGTACAGTTGAGTCGGGATGTTGAATTTCCTGTAAAAGCGTACTGGCTGATTTAATAGGTACAAACGCCGATTTAACTACATCTATATCTTCATTATCAGAATCTTCTGAGGAAGAAGAAGAACTTTGGTCCATTGTCGAATGAATTTTTGTTTCTTGAGCACTTGACAACTGTGGACTAATTGATTGACTATTGGAAACTGGTGATATCCTTAGGCTTATCTGATCTAAGGGGCCGGGTATCACAGGTTGTAAAGGCATTTCAAAACTAGGTAACTTATTGATATCTTGTGAAAAATGAGGTAACGTAGCAGGTAAAAAATTTGAACTACTGTGGAAATGACCTGCGGGGCCCGCAGGAGGTGGTATAAAAAAGTCATGGGGAGGTTGTACAGCTAATGGTGAACCTGAAAAATAAATAAATAAATACTTAATTAAAACACGTTTAACGGTAGGAAAGTAGTTACTAGAGGTTTTAAGTGTGGAAGGTGTATATAAGAAGGTGTATATACATTTTCTTACCTTTCACTAGGGATGTGTTTATGTTGTTCTGTTGGGGTATACTGGCAGTTCTTCTTAAGTAATCTGGAAAGGCATACGTCATATACGCCGCATCTAACCATCCTGGATTTAATAAAAAAGGATTAAACCCACCAGCTAAACCAGGCATACCATATCCATATTGAAAATCTGTAACAAAACAGCAATATATACTATTGGAACATTTATAGGTTGTTTTATTTTTTGGTCTAGTATCATGGTTTAAATGTACAACTTTAGCTACCAAGTTTGTTATTCTAAAAAATTAAAAAAATTGGATTTCGCTGTTCAAAGAATTTCTATTAATATGATACACAGTAGAGCAAGATAAGTTGCAATATTGCTTTTAAATAGTGAAAATGGTCCTGAAGTCGGAATACTATACAAAAGCAGGTAAAAGTGAGGTCGCTAAAAATATACCAATTATTCTGATGTAAAAATCTAACAAAAACCCTTGTGAATCCTTTTGAGTTTTTAATGCAGTAATAATACAAGGACATATTTTGACGTAATCCTGGGCTTATGAATTAAAAAACGAGGGTAAATCGGATGTAATCTTGTATTCTAAAGTGATTAATTACGGGTGTTAAAATAATCCCGTGAGTAAACATCGGAACATATCTTTAAATTAATCTGAAAATTATTCTCTAAAAATAAACATACCTACATGCGTTTACGATTCTTTCTTTGAAAACCAGCCAAGAAACCAATAATACGTTTTAAACGACAGTTTAACATCTTTTAATGTTTGATAAACAACCAAAACAATGCATAAACATATGTTTCTCTAGTAAACATATAAAATTTTTAAAGCCAAGACTAAGGTTTGTCGGCATTTCATTTTAAATGGCTAAGCCAATGAAATTTTCATTTTATGTTCAATTCAAAACATTTAAATTTGGTTTATTGGAGCATATGTCTCACATTTGGAGAGATTTACTTTTTGTTTGTGGATATTTGAATTTTACAACTTTAACGCTTATAACGACAAAGTAAACTACGTTTAATAACATGAAATATTTGTCTACACGTAACGTTTACATAAATAAATATTAACACGATAACGTTTGGAATTGAGGAATATTTTACGTGGTATTTAACAGATATTTTTAATACCTGATGTCTTTCTTTTTTAGGAGTTAATTAATTTCTTTACAAGCATCATTATTTTGTGCAAAGCTCAATTCCTTTAAGCCAATTGAATTATTATAACATAATATATAGGTAATATAATATATCTAATTCCACTGTCATTGACAAAAAAACTTAAATTTATCAATAAATTGTTTTGTTTTTTGTTTGTTTATTGTTCTTGGCTTACTTTTACAAAGTAAATAGTAGGTACCTACCTATAGGTGCAAAAGTTTACTTTAATAGGTAGGTATCCTGTTTCTACGTTGTTTCTAGAGTTTTACCTATTGTCTAGATCTCAGAGTAATAAGTAAACACTATTACTTATTACTCTGAGGTCTAGATTATAAAAGAAACACACGAACTTAAAATACTATTTATAGTATCAATAGTCCTTGATAGTGCGATGTGTTCCATTCAGAGCCATTTTATTTTCCTTTGAAATATTTTAGGAATTGACCTCTATTATTAGAATAAACAATAATATTATTCTTCACGTATAGGACCACACATTGTAAGGATAGTCAATAAGTTAGTATTTTAAAACCAAACACATTTTCACATGTTTGTCGTTTTGGATAATGTATTAAAAAATGAGATTTCATTTATAAAAATTGTAATATTTTGCAATAATTTGTTTATGGTCATTAGTTTTACAACAGATATGTAATTGCGTTTCAATAAACGTTAAAACGTTTTACTTACTTTTTAGTAATAATTTTTAGGTACCTACCTAAATCAATTATTTTTATCAAATGGTAGGTAAGTTAAATTATACTGATATCCATCATTAGCAAATGGATTTGGTAAATAAGCAACAGAATAATGGCAGAAATTGTAAATTTAAATCTCTAACCAAAAGAAACTCATTTTAGTAAACAAAGGTTTGATTTGTTTACGCGATTTTCATACTTACTTGATTTGGTTCGGGGTTCCCTTGGACCATCTACAGTCACTTTAATAGCCTTGGAGTAAGTAGCTGTCTGGTAGTAAGGTGCAGAGCTAATAGTAATAGTAACTGTAAAACTCTTTCCTCTACCAGATCTTCCTACGAATCTCAAATCGTTGAACTTTGCAACTTGGTTTTTCATAACAGTCGTACAGTTTCTTAATTCAGCACAATAGTTTTCGTCATTCCCAGCTTTTAAAGTCACTAAAGTTCCGTCAGGAACATCGTCTAAAGCTACAACTTTAAACGCAATCGGTAAGCTTTTATTTGACCGCCAGTGATTAGGTAAAACACTACACAAAATAGCCGGACTACCGGTCTGGACTAATTCTCCGTGATACTCTTGAAGACTTTCTTGTAATGAAGCGTACATATCCGACATTTTTGATAAACTATGATTATTTGGCAAATGCATCACACTATTTGCGGACCCACTATATAAAAAGTTTTTAAAACGAATTCGCACTTCCTACTCAAGAGTAAGAGTCACACTGAGTCTCAAAACTTTTTCAGAACGGGAATATTAACGCTTTTCGTGAATCACCCCCTCCTACTACGTTCTAAAGGAGGGTAGTTTTTAAATAGCTAGACCGGTAAAGAAAGAGACGTAGCGACAACAGGTCAGGTCAGACAGAGAACAAAAATGTCTATGCGTTTCAGTGAACTTTTATAATACACAAGCAAGAGAGATACACATAATACTTTGTCGCGCGGACGACAGAGAAAAGTAAAAATCTTGTTGACTAGCCGTGGAGGGAGAAAAAAATATTTGCCGCTAGTGAATGAAAGTGAGATGTGTGCGATTTATGTATTAGAGCGGGATAGAGTTTTGTGATGAAGGAAGATAGAATTTTTGGGTTAGTATGAAACAGGAGCGGATTTTTATACATTTCCTAAATATTTTTTAATTTTCATTGCAAAATCTTTTAAAACCAACAAGATTTTTTTCTTGATCATATTCGCCTGTGTTGCAGCTCTAAAAAAAGTTTTCTAATACTATAATATTGGCGATATTTGATACTGTACTGAAGAAAATGTGCGCCACACGAAGAAGAGTTTCCTAAAACCAACCAGATACTATATATGTAAGTTGGAAGATTTTGTTTGTTGTTTTTTGATATTTAACCAAAGCGACATTCTTTGAAGTTTTTTTGCGCAAAACGCACCACAACAAAAGAGCCTTAAAATAGCCAGTGATAGATAGCCCACTTCAATTAATTTTCTTCCATTAATTTTGATATTTTCATAATTTTATTGCAAGTTTCACTAGACCAAATGAAGCACATTTGTACTGGCCCGTTGAGGCCTGCTTTTCGGCAACCACAGATACTTCCACAGTTTCCTGCGAAAAAGGATTTGAAATATTCTTGGGTGCTACAGGTTTGGAATTATATAGAAGCCAATGAAATACCTAATATGTTTTGTTAACAAGCGACTAAAGATGCTTCTTATGAAATACGTATTTAATCATTAGTGGGAGAAAAAGTATTTTAAGGCCTATATGGATAGAAGTAAGTAATGTCATAAAGGTAGGTCAATTGAAGATTTTATAAAGCATATAGGTAATAACGATTTATTTATCAAATATTTATACAAAATATTCGATGGATAATAAACAATTGTTAGTTATTGAATATCATTTGCCATACATCTTCAAAGTGATCGGTACAAATGTCCAAATTTATTTAATATCTATTAATTGTCCAAGAAAAAATAGTATATACCGAATACCCTGAGTAAAACTCTATTTTTGTGTTTCGTCTAAGCCTCAACACAAAAAGAGTCACTTCTGATCCTAGCGATATAATCTATTATTGGGTGTTCAGTAAACGAAATACACACGAGCAATTTCCTGTACCTTTTTTTAGAGTTTTCAAGAAATTAATTATGAAAATTAGTTACTACGCTACCATTATACCAACGTAAACCCTTTTCAATTATTAAAATATCTTTACATAAATTATTTATAATTTAATTTTAAAAGGAAACAATTATTTTCATACACCTTTTTAAAACAACATTGTTAGTCAATCAACTGACCTATAAGCACGCCCATGTCTACCAATAAATATAAAATTCGAAACCCATTTGTATTATATTAAGACCTTTTACAAAGTGAGGTAGGCTAATAAAGACAGGTTAGGGTCGAATGGCAATGTTACAAGAAGAATAGTAATATAGGTATTTCGTTTCAACAGAGAACATAAGGAAGAAATCAAGAAAGAAAATAAATAAAAGAAAAATTAGACGATGAAGTCATAGAAATTTGAGAAAAATTATTGCATAAATTTATCAAAATGCTAATGAAAATCAGGAATATGGGATTCCAACTATATAAGGCTACTGTAAACAGGGTTAAAATCTTTAAAACATCAACTAACATGAAGAAAAAGTGGGGACTGGACCCCACGAATAAATATACAGATACTGTATGATAAAAAGATTATAGGTAGTCGCGCTCTTCTACTTCATAAAAGGACCTTTAATTTAATACAGAAAGTAAAAATAATTGCAGAATTTCAAAACACAAAAAATAAACATACAAGATAATATACTGTGGAAGTGAAATAAGAAAAGCTAAGAGTACTCTTCCATGGAAATTTAAAAGAACCATTGTAATAGGTATGTAACAAAGTCTTAATAGATTTATGAATGTCCTTTTAATAAAAAATAAAACTAACAAATTCAGAACTTTTTAAAAAAGTTTAAAAAACACAAAAGCAAACATGTTTCCATTTTATAATTGGGTTTTCATACAATACGTAATATTCAGTGTGTTGAACAAGAAAATAAACATAACATAATACTTGGACCAATAACATTAACTGCAGCTGGGAATAAAGTTAAAACGTGGGAAAAAGATTTATGTGCAATTGACAGAAGGTTTATGCCACCACTCAAAATACAAAATTATCCTATTTATACCGCGGCGTAGTATGTTGGTCTAAATGCAAAATGTCTTGAAGGGTCCCTAGACAAAAAGTGTGTTTCTCTGTCCATCCTATACTACTTTTTAACTTATTGAGTCGGCCGAGTTACAATGGACCAGTTTAGTTAGGGTTGAGATACTTAGTTTCTTATATAAATAATTAGTAAATTTTAAATTTAGCGCCAACTAATAACCAATTATGAAGTGTATTTAATAGTCAACGTTGGCAGATTTTAGAAGTGTTAATCACAGAGGTTTATTTTCTTTCTATGACAACAAATAGAGAGAGAAGGTTTGTCAGTTAATTTTAACGCACAGATATCGACAACGTTGTAAATTTTCTACAGATTTTATTGGTACACGTCACATAACACGGATGTAGCCAATTTTAAAAAAATTGTAATTGTACAGTTGAACTACTACAGAACTATTTTATAAAATGCAAGAAAAAAAATATACTCAAACTAGTGTTGTAATCTAGCTCTGTGGTTCCGTGTGGAGTGCACACTCTGCACCTATTATCTGTGGTTATTTGGAATGTCAATGTCAAAATGTCAAAAAACTTATTAGTCTTTTAAGAGGTTATAGAGAGGAATGTTAAAATATAGTTTAGTTATGATGTATTTTGTTTTTACTGATTTACAATACAAGTTTTATTAACAATTTATGGTTTTAAGTGCTCCCAATATTCTTCCCAACAATCTCAGGTGTGGGGTACAGGCACTTTATTTGAAATAAATCCGATGTTTATGGATTTCAAAAGTGTGCCTTCCATTAGCTCTCATTAAACATGGATCAGACTTCCAAAAACCCCCAGGAACCCGGTTTAAACAATGCTGAAGCGAACAACGGCATTCCTGAACAAGAATTCGAGACTTTTATGATGCAAAATCAGAGGGATGGCTTGCCAAACAGTAACACAAGTGATAGAATTTATGATATGAACCGCTTACTCCATTCTATGAACCAAATTATGACTCAAAACTCCATATTAATGCAAAATATGGTTCAAAATGCACAGTTAAATCAAGTCCAAGCACAAACCCAACGAAATTACACCGTTATGCCCGATTTTAGTCAGTCTATTCGAACTTTTGCTGGAGACGACCTTAATAAAAGCAAAGAGTGGTTGGAATCTATCGAGGGAGCTGCCACCCTTCACCACTGGCCACCTGAATTTCTTATGGAAACTGCCCGCTCAAGGTTAGTTGGTGCTGCCAAACATTGGTACGAGGCTAATAGAGGTCAGTTAACAAATTGGATCGATTTTAAAGAGCAATTTACAAATACATTCATTCCATTCAAAAATTTAACTTCTTTATGGAAGGCAATGACTAGCCGAACACAAAAACCGTCAGAAGACTTAAGTAGTTACTTTCATGAGAAAATCAAGCTTTGCAAAGATTTATCTTTAAGCCTGGATGAGCAAAAGGAGCAAATTATTATTGGATTAGCCTCAAGAGAACTAGCAAGCATGCTTCTTACGAAAGACCATCGAAATAGCAATGAAATTTATCACGACCTAATAAATTTCGACAGAATTATAAATGAACGCAAAAGCAAACATTTGAAAAACATTCCGTCAGCCAGACCAAGTTTTTCATCCAGTTCTTCTAGTCCCTTTCATGTGAACAATAATCACAACCGTCCAAGACAGCCTGGTGCTCAACAACCTGTTAGGTGCTTCAACTGTTTAGAAGAAGGTCATATAGTGTCAGCATGCCTGAAGCCCAAGAGAGAAAGAGGGTCATGCTTTTTGTGTGGATCAATGTCACACCGACAAAAAGATTGCCCTAACCAAAGACCTCAGTCCAGAAGTGGAACAACTACAACCTCAGCTGGAACATCTCAACATCGAGCAACTTCCCCAAGATCAGACCCGGATAGTTCTACAAATTTGGTTGACATAACTCCGTCTTACCAGGTAGAGGTTAAGATTAATTTTCTAGATACTATTGTTTTACTGTCTGCTATAATTGATACAGGAAGCCCAATTTCTTTGTTGTGTGAATCAGAAATACCCAACTTTTTAATTAATACAAATTTTGAAAGTCATTCTTTCCAAGGTATTAATAACTCTATTTTAAATATTTTAGGTAAATTTAAAACAAATTTATATTTAAATGATTTGTTTGTGAACATTGATTTTTATATTGTCCCTAAAAATACCATGAAATATTCATGTTTGTTAGGTAGAGATTTTATTGCAAATAACCATCTTACTGTCACATTTACTGATTCTGTTCAAATAACTAAAGCTAGCAATTTTGACACAGACCTTTTGCACATAGAAGTAGATTGCTTACATGAAAAAGAATTAAACATTAATCCTAATTTAGACATTAAATTAAAACATAAATTTTTACAATATTTTGAAAAATTTTTAAATACTGAAAGACCTGAAGTACCTGAAACAAATTATTGTATGAAACTTTATTTAAAGCCTAATGAAAAACCATTCTTTTATAGGCCCCGGAGGCTCTCATATCTAGAGAAAGAACAAGTTAATAAAATAACCAATGATCTTTTGTCTCGAGGCATAATTCAAAGAAGCCATTCAGAGTATGCATCTCCCATAGTTTTAGTTCCAAAAAAACCCAGTGGTGTACGGATGTGCATAGATTACCGTAAGTTAAATGAGCAGTGTTTAAGAGATAATTTTCCGTTACCTATTATTGACGATCAAATTGATCAATTAAGAAATAAAACATGCTTTACTCGACTAGATCTCAAAGATGCATTTCATTCTATTTCTATGCATCCAGACTCAATTAAATATACAGCTTTTGTGACACCTAGTGGTCAATTTGAATATATAAAAATGCCTTTTGGTCTGAAAAACAGTCCAGCAAACTGGAGTAGATTTGTAAGTTTAGTTTTTCGAGAACTTATTGAGCAAGGTAAAATGTCTCTCTATTTTGATGATATATGCATAGCTACTGAGACTTTTGAGGAAAATTTAAGTATTTTATATAAGGTTTTTGATTTATTACTAAGAAATAAGCTTGAGTTGCGTCTAGATAAATGTTCCTTTTTTTATCCTAGTACTACATTTTTAGGTTATGTTATTGACAAGACTGGTATTAAGCCTTCTTATGAAAATTTAAAAGCCATTAGTAATTTTCCTATTCCTAAAAATTTTGGTGATGTTAGAAGCTTTTTGGGACTCACATCCTACTTTAGGCGTTTCATAAAAGATTACTCTTTAATTTCTAGACCCTTATATGACTTACTAAAAAAGGATGCAGTTTTTCAGTTTGGTCCTGTTCAATTAGAAACTTATGAAAAATTAAAGACTTTACTTCTGACTAAACCTGTTCTAGCAATATATAATCCCCAAGCAGAGACTCAATTGCATTGTGATGCATCATCTCAAGGCTTTGGAAGTATTCTTTTACAGAAACAGTCTGATAATAAATTCCATCCTATATTTTATTTTTCTAAAACTACTAGTCCAAGTGAAAGCAAAATGCACAGCTATGAGCTTGAAATGTTATGCATTGTCTATTCCTTAAGAAGATTTAGGACCTATTTACAGGGCTTAGATTTTAAAATTCTCACTGATTGTAACAGTATAAAATATGCTTTAAATAAAAAAGAAATAAACCCTAAAATTATGCGCTGGGCTCTTGAACTTCAAAATTTCAGTTACACTGTAGAACATAGAAAGGCAGATCATATGAAACACTCTGATTGCTTAAGCAGAAATTCAATTTTAATTATAGACGACAACACTTTTGAAAGAAATTTGAGCATCAAACAAGACTGTGACCCTGAAATAACAAAAATTCGAGATTCACTTCTTAAGACTGAGAGTAAACTTTTTGAGATCAGAAATGGCTTAGTGTACAGAAAAAACAAAAATAAATTACAGTTTTATGTACCTTCTATGATGGAGGCAAGTGTAATACACACTTATCATGATCAGTTAGGCCACATGGGAGAAAATAAAACAATTGAAAATATTCTTAGAACATATTGGTTTCCAAATTTGAAACAAAAAGTAAAAGATTATATCAGAAATTGCTTAAAATGTATATCCTATTCACCATTAACTGGCAAACCTGAGGGTTTGCTACATCCTATTCCTAAAGGTAACCTACCCTTTCAAGTTCTCCATATAGATCACTATGGACCCCTTGAAAAAACCCGCTTTCAAAACAAATATGTGCTTCTGATTGTCGATGGATTCACAAAGTTTACTAAGCTGTACCCAAGTACTTCTACTGGAACTAAACCCGTTCTTAAGAGTCTAGATTCCTATTTTCATCATTATTCTCGTCCAATTAAAATTGTCTCAGATAGGGGTACATGTTTTACATCTCAAGATTTTAAAGAATTTGTTGAGAAACATGATATAATACACACTCTCATAGCAACAGGCGTTCCTCGTGCGAATGGACAGGTAGAAGTTTTCAATAAGTCCCTTAATTCCATTTGTTCCAAAATAACCGAAGATAGTCATAAATGGGACGAAGTATTACACAAAATTGAATTTGCAATGAATAACACAATTAATAGATCTACAGGATTCACTCCCAGTATGTTATTATTTGGTGTTGATCAAAAGGGTCACGTTTATGACAATTTAAGAGTTTATTTAGAATCACAAGATCCTAGAGAGCGTGATTTAGTTCTTATCAGACAAGAAGCTTCTAAGAACATACAAAAGTCGCAAAATTATAGTAAATTAAATTATGATAAGTCTCATAAACCTGCAAAAATTTATGAAATTGGCGATTATGTAATGGTGGCCAATACAGACACCACAGCCGGGATAAATAAAAAGCTTATTCCCAAATTTAGAGGTCCCTATAAAATTAAAGCAATCCTAGACAACGATAGGTACGTAATTGCTGACATTGAGGGCTTTCAGGTGACACAAATGCCATTTGAAGGTGTTATGGCTGCTTCGCGAATGAAACCTTGGCTTCAACATTAAAAAAAAAAAAGAAACACTATTTTGATTTAATTTTCTCACTAAATTTAAAGACCTGTTTACTCGATTTTGACCTGAACATTACGAAATCCAGTAACTTATGTGCTTTATGGTTATGTCAATTTCTTTACGCTTTGTGAAAAGATTTATGCTTATGAATTTTATGTTTATGATGTTTATTCTTATGACACTTCATTGTGAAATTATGTCCTTTATGATTATGTTAACTTCTTTATGATTTGTGAAAATATTTATTCTGACGAATTTTATGATTATAATGTTTATTCTTGTGACACTTACTTCAAGTGACTTATGCTTATGATACTTATACTTATGTTTTCCTTTGACAAAATTGTATTTGGAAAAAAAAATGTTACCATTTTATTTATGTACTGAATCCGATTGTGACAAATTATTTACCTATTACGACTATTAGACAATTAAGATTAGTTTTATAAGAATGTAGATATCTTTATTTTGTTAATTTTTATACTAATACTGTTGACCGAGGTCGGTCAAAATGTCAGAATGGCCGAACTGTTGTAATCTAGCTCTGTGGTTCCGTGTGGAGTGCACACTCTGCACCTATTATCTGTGGTTATTTGGAATGTCAATGTCAAAATGTCAAAAAACTTATTAGTCTTTTAAGAGGTTATAGAGAGGAATGTTAAAATATAGTTTAGTTATGATGTATTTTGTTTTTACTGATTTACAATACAAGTTTTATTAACAATTTATGGTTTTAAGTGCTCCCAATATTCTTCCCAACACTAGAAAAAAAATATTTGGAATGTACTTTACTTGAAATTACAAAATAAAATATTCTTTGTACACCTTGTAGCTTAAACGAATAGTGTAAGGGAGCAATAAAAAACGGAATACAAAAATGAGAAGCTCTGACCTTATTATGAGATTGAAAAAATATATTAATGTCATTGTTATATTAGATTTAAGTAAAAAAATTAGGAATAACAATCAATAATAATCTGTAAAGTTATTTAAAGGTTAGATAAAATCAAAGAAATTGTCCACCAAACAAAAGGACGGAATAGGAAAAGGACATAATAATTAATTTTCTTTAATTAATCAAATTCTATGACTTTGGTTTTTTGCTTCGATTATTCCTTCGGTAAAATTCAGCATATACCTAGGTTGGTATATGGAAGATTTACTTATTTTTTACAGTAATAAAACACGAAATAGAAATCTACTGTTTGTACTTATTTTGTCTAATGAAAAATGACTTAAGGAAATACATTTCCGCATATGTTATTTAGTTTTTTGTTTATTTGGTCACAAATTTTCGTTTTATAACGGATCGTATCAAACATACGTTTTGCGCGTTATGCATGCGTTACGCTCAGAATTATCTTGCTGTCCGGGACACACTCGTTCGGTTTTTCGGTTCCTGTTTCTCGTT
Source organism: Ophraella communa (assembly GCA_035357415.1). Lineage (NCBI taxonomy): Eukaryota > Metazoa > Arthropoda > Insecta > Coleoptera > Chrysomelidae > Ophraella > Ophraella communa. The sequence continues at coordinate 38,644,685 of CM068985.1, forward strand.
TAGACGGCACGGCAGTTCAGCAGCCAATTGGCTTACCGTTCAGAATACACCGAAGTGGTGTATATAGCAATAATTTAAACTGTTCATCAAGTTATATATTAAGCAGTGCTATCTTTTAATGAACAACTTTATATTAAGAAAAAGGACGATTGAAAAATACGAGTGGATTTTACGTACAAATAGTAAGATTTTACTTGTGTCCACCTACTGTAAGAACTTCCGAACCTCCACTATGGTGTACCACTTTTTAAACATAGAATATTGTAAATTCTATACACTTGCACTAAACTGGTGTGGAATACCATTCCACAAATAACAAAAACTTAACTTATACTTAACTCCCGGTATTTAAATAGGATCTGCTTGATCATTGGACATTTTCCAATACATCTTAGCACATTACAGAGGTAAATAAAGAATAATAAGGCTTTACGTAAAAATATAGTTGCTTACATTTTTTTCACGAGTTACCTATATAAATGACAGCCTCTAAGCAAAATGTCATTAACAAATAAAATCTTACTATAAGTTGAAAACAGCGTCTAGGTACTGCTAAAATATGTACCTATTTATAAAAAATAGAAATGGCAGTAAAAATGTAGTTGGAATTTGAGTCCTAAATATAGTTTTAATTTAGATAATAGTAGAAAAAGTATAGTGTGCTACTCGTGTGATTACGGTACTCCCTTTCGCTCGTGCAATATGCACTTGTGGCACAATATAATAATACTTTTTCCTACGATTCCCTATGAAAACGTAACCTAACATACAGTTTTGACACTTCGAAAATTAGTAATTAATTAATTATATTTCCATGCATTATTTAAACTCGTTCAAATCCTAATTTTTAACATGACTAACAAATAAAATAAATTTAATAAATATTTAAATAAATAAAGTTAAAAAGTTCATAATTATAAAAAATATTGGGGTCGTAGGAAAAATCGGGTTCACAACACATTGGAAAGTGTATTTCTTGCACTCGTTACTCACTAAATTTTACTAGTGCGTAATATTTCACTTTCCTCACTTGTTATGTAATATACTCATTAAGATTAGCTTTTGTTTTAATTTCTAGAGGCATTTTTTTATTGTTGATCGTTTTATTGTTGCAGTAGTCACGTCTGATACAGAAGCTATTGTATACATTTTTCTCAATATTTTTTATGATTTTGGTAGCGAATGGTCATTGTAATTATTTACCTCAAAAACCCGGCATCCAGGCAAGTTTGTAAAATTTTATTAGAGGTGTTTGTCAATTTATTACAGCAGTTGCCGACTACTTGTCTTTATCTGAACTATTCTGCACTGAGTTTGATGCTTTATAAGTTTCTTTTTGCCTGGTTTTTTACAGATTTAAAAAGATCTGCTAAGATTTGACAAAATAAATTGTATTTCATTTAAAATTTCATTTCATGGGTAAGTCAAATGATCTATAGGTAGATAAAACCATCAAATGTTTGAGAGAGTAAAATTTAATAGAGATTTGGTACCTTTTTAAGCAGTGAAAAGCATTGAATTATTTTATTTTGATAAAAGTTATAATTTCATTTATAAAGAAAATTAAAAATTATCTTTGTTTACAAGAAAGATTAACAATAACACATTTAATTTAATTAAGGAAAAAATAAAATAAGAATTTTATTAAATTTATTTTACTACCCTTACTTTTTGGAAGTCCATTTTGTTAAGAATAAAAATTCGTCGTTTTAAGGCAACTTCCACGTTTAATTAAAAAATTAGGAGTTAAACTAACTAATTTTTGACAAACAAAACCAACCTGGGGAAATTACCAGATAAAGAGAAAGATTAGCATGGGCAGGGTTTGGAAAACTCAGTTGGACACTGAAGAACTACAAAATACCACAGTATCTAAGAAGTGCTAAACATAGACGCATACCAAAACAAACATGAACAAACCAGTCACAACACAAAGAGTAATAGAAAGGGCGATGCTGGTCATACGGCTATCTGAGAGAAAGAGGAACAGCTGGATAAAAGCAAAAACTAAAATAACATAACAAAAATCACCAAACTCAAGTGGAGCTTTGCAGGTCACAGGAAGACAAAAGATGGAACGTAATGATGCTGGAGACTCTACAATGGCAAGAAATCACAGATGATCACAGGCAAGGTTACAGATGAGGTGCTCTGGCTGCAATAGGCGAAACGAATTGGAAAAATGGAGATGAAGACCGATGGAGAAGGTTGGGAGAGGCCTATATCCCAGGAAGAAGGCTTGGAAGAAGATGAATAAAAGGTTTGTTTAGTTGATACCTTAGCTTTACTGTATTTCATATTTTGATGGGTTAATAGGGTAGTTGACAATGTTTGGAAATTTTGTTTATAATTTGCCTTTATGATCTAATTTATTCGAAATATGATATCTCGCTGAAAAACAATCTTTAAGTATTATATTTTATTTTACATTTTTATAATCATTTTGACATTTACTACAACAGCTGTGTGTGTTTTATGGTTGGTTATGTGAATGCATTGGAGTAATGGTCTAGTTACCGTCATTGGACATCATATATAATACTATATTACCTATTAGAAATGTAAAACAAAATATATTTTGTATACGTCTTAAGATGGTAACAGATATTTTTGAACCAGTTGCTTTGAACTTTTTAAGAACAGTTTCTTTGAAGTATGAAAGTATATTCAAAGTCCAACAATAAATTAATCTTAAGAGGGGAAGAAGAAGCTAAAAATTAAATGATTGGCAAAGTTAGTAGAACTAAAGGTTTTAAGTCACCTTCAAATCTGGTTACCTAAGTTATATTTGTGTATGGTTTCTTTTACAGAAAAACGAGTTATAAGAAAAAGCAGATAAAAAATAAATAAATTGAAAGTAGTCTATCTTTTCAAATAAAGATGAAGCTTTAGATAAAGTGGTCCTAAAATAAAGGTGAAGTAAGTAGTCCTAAAGAGTGATGGTCTTAAAGTATATTTGAAATATTTACATGTATGTTATGGCAGTTATAAAATTCATACGTACATACTTATTTGATGTAAAAGAGAAAAATACGTGGAAATTAAAACAAACTAGAGTAAAGAAGTTTGTAAGCTCATACATATTTATTTATAATACAGAATAAACAAAACTGTTGCTTTAGGTATAATAAATGAAATGATACAAAAAATTGAAAATTACTTGAGTTAACAACCAATAGGTATAATTTATAGGAAGAACATTTTTTTAATCGATTTTTAGCTTCTGCAATAAATACGTAAAATTTAATTCCTTTGAACATTAACATCTATTTTAAATATAGGTACTAAAAATATACCTATAGCCAGGCTTTTAAAGCAAATCTGATTGGCTCCAATTTAATGTTAAAATTTCTTCAGGGAGCATCTTATAAGGAAACAACAAAGTAAGCCTACTTTGGGTCTTTGAATATAAAAGGACACGAAAAGCGGACCTTGCAGTTTGTAAAAGGTTTGACTGAAATCCAGAAATATTTCTTAGTAAAGCAAATAATATAAAAAAACGATAGGTAGGTACTGTAGGTACAACTAGGTGGATTATATGATAGGTATGAGAAATTCCTGGATCTTATTGTAGGAGCTTGACGGTTTAAGAAATCTTAGAAGGTGCTGGATGTTGGCATACAACACCTATATGTAATTGTAAGAGGACGCAGATAATGACCAAAAGAGAAAGTTTCAGGAATTTGAATTAAATAATAAACTCTTAAATAAGTAGGTGCTCTTTACTCTTCTTTATTTGCCAATTTAAAAAAATCAAAAGACTTTTGAAAAAAAATCAAAAGCCTTTTGTAGTAGCCAATTGATGCATTTGTTAGTTTTCTTATACCTAGGCATTGATAATAGGTAAATCGTTAGTATTTGGTAATAAAGAAACGCTATAGGACCATATAGGAGATTTTCAACCATCAGTTCCCAACCTAATCCTATAAGTACTTAACTGGCAAACTAAATCATTTCGTTTTTTTTATAGGATAGGTAGTTTTCCACTGATTATTGATTTGCTCACATTTCCTAAACTATTTACTTAATTCAAAGAATATTGCAACAATTCATTCAATATTTATGGAAAGAAGAGTGATAAAAAATACCTAATATGCATAAAGAAAGCTGCACAGCTTACAAGTAAAATAATTGTTTTCTTTATATAAAAATTTTCATGGGAACATATATTTATTATCCCAGTTAAAACATCAAATACGGTCCAGAATATATAACACCTAATTAGACAGAGTACAAACTATATTGATTAAAATGTACTAAAGTGAAAAGGTACAAACGCGATGGAAAATGGTCCTACACTTGTTAGACAAAGAAAGAAACAAAAATGTAACGAGAGAGACGGTATATAGCCAATCCTCTGCGTGGTTTTTGAGGCCTAGCCGTGGTTAGACCCTCCCCTAACATGTCACGTACCATACCCAGCCGCCCCCTCATCCCCACCATCACTGTCGCTTTTCAGCTGTTAGAAAAGGTGACTTGATGAAGTTCAGTTGCATGTGCAACTTAATACAGGCCGCGTTACGTATTAGGTAGGTGAATTTGGAACTAAGATAAATGAGGCAAATACTTCCTAACATTGTAAAAGTTGTGAGTAGAATGAAAGATTTAAGGAAATTCAAATATATTCCTATACTATACTAATAAATATTTACATTATAAAAAGTACCTAATTTATACTTTTTGTTCTTATTTTTAAAATAGTTTGGCAAATGATAAAATCTGTTAAAAATTATCCAGAGTATAGGTACATACTCAATTCATTGATGATAAGAAAATAGGGCAAAGTTTACAGACCGAAGTTAAAAAGTTTTCTTATATTTTAACACATTCATATATAATTTTTTTACTCTTTTTTACCTATAGGTAGACACATTTTTCGGTTTTTCCTTTTTCTTGCTTCTTGAATTCTGCTAATTGCTGCTTTCATATAGGTATGCTGTTTATATATTTTACATGAGTTACTGCTGATTTACTGATGTTGCCATGAACATAATTGACATCCTATTAGACTTAAAAAGAACAATTAAAAAATCAATTTTGGGAAAATATTTACAATCAGAATAAGGATACAGCAGAGCACTAACAAGCCTCCTATTAAACTTACCTGTTTCATGGGTAGCTACGTGACATTGAATAACAAGTCCACTTATGACAATGATTTAAACACCTGTAACATCGCACCCCAATAACTAAAAGGTTAATTCCAGAATATTTAAATTAATTGAGAAAACTCAATAAAATACAAAAAACACACCCAATGAACATTACATTTTTCTTAATCTACCTAATTGCATTTTTAGATTAATTAATTTTGTCCATAATAAATTACCCAAGATTTTAACACACGGCTTGTTTGTTAACGATCTTTGCCATAATTACAATTGAAACTTTATATTTTTTCATGTTTTATTTTTTATTTTCTTTAGTTTTATTCTATTTCATTCCCTATTATTAATTTATAGTTAATGTTATATTCCAATAGTAATTTCTGGAATTCAACTGTATCTGTAAATTTATATTAAGTTATTGTTTATTTTTAAACATTTATTTGGTCAGAGTCATAAGACCATATTTTTTAAAATTTTACCTCTTTTTAATCAGAGGAGACGCAACGGTCCAATTATAAAAGTCTGTTTGTTTGGTCGCAATGATTACAAGAGAGTCTCTATGAGTATAACAAAGAATACCAATCGATTCTCTTTGTTCCGTCCTCGTGCTGGCAACGCTGTATCATTCTTCAGGAGTTATGCTTACGCTTGTAATCAGTGGTGTGCTATTTTTTAAAATGTCTCTGTCGGGTAATATTTAGTTATTTTTATGGGAATATATTTATGAATAGTTAATACTCAGTTTTTCACTTAAATAATTATCTTTAATATTAATTACTCTTTATTGATAGAGAAAGAAAGAAAAATATTATACTCAGGGTTTCCGTTACGGAATAATTACCATACCCGTTTATTTTGATATTGAAATCGCTATCGCTACGCCACTGGATGAAAATATCGTAAAAAAACAAATATTTTAACTTACTTGTGAAAGGAAACGTTTGTGCTTAAATATTCCGGTTTTTTACACACTTGGCAATGACGAACCATTTCTTTCACTAAATGTCACTTAATATTACCTATAATTTTACCAAAAAAACACCAATATAACTTTAAAATATCGTTACAATTGCTGCGGCAACAATGCTTGAAATAATTAAAGAGCCTCTGTTAAATTTCATAGTATAACCGCTTCTGCGCGTGTTATCATTCAGACAAACCGTGCGGCATTGTCGCTTATTGAGCAACTAATTTCTATGATCTAACCTATTTGAATAGTTGAATGGTTAAACATAAAATGAGTTGTATAATTTAGGTGGTTATTATTAATAAAATATCAATATTTTTGCAAATGTTATCAAGAAACTTTATAAATGATTCAATAACAATCACAAATCTTTTACCTTAAATGGAGAGGAGGCAACATCACAGGACAACAAATTCCAGTCTGCCATATTAATATGACACAGTCGACCAGAAATAGGTAATGTTTGAGCAAGTAAAAAAAGAAATAGTTCGTTCTCCTCTGCTATTAGGTCTATGTTTTAAACACTTTAATTTTAACTCTTTGCATCCACTCACAAACTTCGAATCTATAATTGAACCTCTGAGTTATTCTTATCATATTGTAAAACCTACAATATAATCTAAATATTGATATACCTAAGACTAGTTAAAGTTTAGAAGTTACCCAAATATATTGTGTAATGTGCAACTAAAGCGACTGATTACGATGTAACCGTCAACCCCTATTTATTATTAATATGGACCCTTCAGAAAAAGTCACGTTTTCTTTTATCAAACTATCCACCCTTCAAACTTTTAATAATCAAGGCGGAACTAACAGCCCAATGTACTTTCACGCACTTGTTTAGTTTAATAATGGTAATAATAATACGCGTGACAAATATCAAATTATCATTATTATTATTGAATTCATTTGAAGTCAGTTTACTTTTTAAAATGTTATTTGAATTAATTTTTTTGTCACTTTGCAATCGAGAAAAAAGATGCATTCATTTTTACAGCGATAAAACCACCTCGAGGTTTTTAATTCAAATGACATTTTATATATGTACAGGAGTGAAATTATCTAGCCGAAAAGCACTCGATCTTTTTTTAAATAAATTTTTATTTTTTATGCTCTTATTGCTTTTTGGTAACAAAAACAACATTACTAATTTAAAACCTACTTCAACTTTGTAAGTTTTGTCTTTCATACCCCATCTGATCATCATCAAATTAGCATTAAACTGCAAATTTTTTACATGGTTCGACTCCAATAAATTTTCACCTCTTTTACTGTTTGGTAAATTTCATTTATCTAATATTCATAAACTTCTAGGTCGATAGGGGACAGCCTGTATTTGCAGCATGGAGTTACAGTGTGTTACATAATAAGTAACAGAGGGGAAGTGTAAGGTTTAAAAAAAAACAAATGTTTATTTTTATTTCTATTGTACAGTTACCTAAAATCCATAAGGTCATAAATTTAAGTAAGTAAGTAGTTAATCTTCAGATAACTAAAACTTCAGCAGATATAATTAATTCATGTTTGTATATAGGAAACTATCGATCATATGAATTAATTTCCAAGTTACCGGGCTCACCTCTTTGTATCGTTTGAACAACCCTTTGAAACAAATTGATTTTCTAAGATCTGTTTTCTTGATTAATTTAGTAGTTCCATTGCTTACCTAAATTTTATCAAAAAAGTTTGTTAGGTGGCTACGATAATTGTTAAATTTTAGAATAATAATTTATAGATATAAAACTGGTGAATTAAATTTTCTTTTTCTCTAAACTGTGACATTTGTTTGGAGTTGGCAGCACACTGTATTCATTATAAATGTAAAGCCTTCAAAGCCCGCAAGCAACGGTGGTTCATAAAAAATAACTAAAAGTAGTAGGTATACATTGCTATTGAAACATAGTTGTTATTTTACAAAGAGTCCACACTGTAATTAGGGATTAACTAACCCAAACACAATAGAAATACTATTTGTCTTGTCATATTCTTTGAGCTGTAGATATTTTTTCTATGTTTTTGTAGAAACACAAGACAAAGAAATAACCACACATTAAATCATTAAATCAGCACTTCACGACATTCTAGATAAATACAAGGATTTCGTTCATATCTACACTGATGCATCCAAATCAAAAAAACGGAACAGGTGCTGTCATTATCATACCAACTTTCGAACATATGTTAAAAATTCCTTCAAGCTCATGTCTTTTCCTCTGAACTGTATGCTCTGCATCGAGCCACTCAGATAGCATTTTCTTCAAAATAATCCAATTGTCTCATTCTCACAGACTCCCTAAGCTCAATCCCAGCCATTTATAAAACGTACTCGATAAACTCGCTTACAGTTAAAATTAGAGAAATGGAACAATCCTCGAGGAGTAAAAACAAAAAAAATGTTCTATACCTCCACACATTGACATGAAGGAAAAGTCTCCAGAGGAAATTAAACAGTGGTGCGTTGGAAAATAAATCGATATTTTCCACAAATTACGAGGAATAAAAGACTCATTTAAAGTGTAGTCAGTGTAACCAAAATAAAAATGTAAAAAAGGAATCTCTTATGACAATTACGCAAACGCGCAGTCTTTTTGTTTGGAAATATGTTTATGACCACGCCTCTAGTGACGTCAGACTTAGACAGCCCATTTCATATTTTTTTGACACGAATTGTTGAATAAAAAAAAAATCACAGGAATTGATCTATTTTGACACATTTATTTTGTTATTAAGGGAATTGTCAACATATCCTTGACCTCTTCTCCTTGACCTCTGTCGTTTAATTTCTGTAAAATCCGATAAATAATTTAATTAGCAAATTGTTTTTGTAACTAATCTGCACTGAAAGATTACCCAAATAACCCAAATAAAAATAAAACAGAATAAGCGTTTAAATTTATGTTATTTTCTACTAGGTATCGTGAATACGAATTTTTCAATCCCTTACTAATAAAATCCCTTCTGAAAAATATCCTCAAATATTTGTGTTTGGATTTGTAGCAGCGAAAAGAATACTCCCAATATTTGATCTGACTCGATTTATTTAAAAAGTATTAAGAATAATAACCAATTTTCCAATATTTCAGTTTGTAGGGGACGCAAGGGCAATTTATTTTTAAATAACTATAAGTTTAGCTACAAAATTGATTATTAGTTCGTACTTACCCAAATAAAACAAATATCTTAAGATATTTAATTCCAACACGCTAGACTATATATTTTTGATTATTTTCAGTTATTATTTTATTTATAGATTTTTAATTATAATGTGCCTTTCAAACCTATACATAACGAAATAAACTTAAAATGAATATATGTAATTTCCAATTAGCTAGATTTTGAAACAGTGGATGGAAGCATTTTCACATTACTAATAAAGCTGTATTTTTGATTAAAACAGTTCAGTGTAGAAGTGATAATTATTTTCACTACTAATCGAGATAAATATTTGTTTACTTTTTAAATAACATTACATTTTAAGTACTTAAATAACATTTAGACTCTTCTTCTTCTTGTGTCATGTCGGATGCTGAACGTTGACGACCATGAATTTTATTTCTATTTCTCGATGTTCTGAGCAGTTCTAACAAATTCGCCACCACGATGTTCTCCATCTTCCTCTTGATCTCCTTCCATGTACCTTTCTTTCCTTGTAATATTACTTGTCGAAGTTCTAATGACGCTTTATATGACCAAAATATTTTAGTTTCCTTGACTTGATGGTATCTGCAACTTCTACATTCTTATTCATTCTTGCCATGACTTCAATATTTTTAACTTTATCTGTCCAGCTGATTCTTAACATCCTTCTATACACTCGCATTTCGAAAGCTTGTATTTTCTTGAGTACAGTTTACGTTATTGTTCAAGCCTCCATGCCATAAAGTAGTACTGAGAATACGTTATATCATTCTCATTCTTAATTCCAAACTTAAACTAAGGGAGTTGAATAACTTTTTCATTCTTGTGAAGGTTGATCTTGCGTGCTCTATTCTACTTCTAATTTCTTTTGGCTCAGATTTCCCCTAAAGTATGTATTTTTATCGTGTTATTTTCTTGTAAAAGAAATGGAAGCAATACAAAAGAATACATATATGTAGCAGGAAATGGGAAATTTTTATTGGTAAACACTTATGGATTCGTTTTTACAGGATGAAATTAAATTGCTTCCCAATAAACTTTATATTTCTACTCCTTTAAATAAAATGTATTTATCATAACCCTAATTAATAAACTGTTGTTTATTATGTAATCTAAATGATAAATCTTACTTTGTAGAAGTCCTACATTTTCATTAATTTCAATAGTTTTATTTAAATTAAATTTATGCTCCCAATGATAGCTGTTTTGAGTAGAAACTCATCGTCAGATTCACAGATCGAAGTAGCCTTTTGATTAAATTATTTAAACTAGACCAATGAAACCCTACACATTGTTACCCCTATAAGAATATTCTGGATGCAAAATACCTATTTAGAATTAGTTCTGCACATTTCTAATAGAATACCAAATTTAACAGTATTAATTATAGGAATAATATTAAATTTTAGACATTACTAGGAATTATTTTGAATATATTTCCCTATAAGTATAACTGTGCAATAAAAGGAAAGAAGGAAAGAAAATGGGACTAAAAATCTACGAAGAGAAAACAAAAATAATGAGACTTGGGAAAACAGGACAAAATGATGAAATAACAATAGGAAATGAAAAATTCGATTAGGTACAAAAATTTAAATAGCTGGGAGTAATGATAAAGAATAAAAGGGAAAAACCAAGGTTGAAAACAATGGGGAGAACAAAACGGAAGCAGCAGACTATATGGAATAGAGACTTTCAGTCCTGATGAAGTTTAACAGAAGGTTGGGTGCTTTAAAATAAAAAGAACAGCAAAATATATCTGAGCAGGTTCCAATGTGTAAGGCTGTTAAGCCGGCCCAATTTGTAATATTTAATTAGTACAGGTGGTATCAGTATTGGAATATATAGAAACAAGGCTAAGGCGACAGGATAACAGATATAAAACAGGTTAGAAGGATATGGAATGCGCTAATTCAGAAGAATACCAAAAAAGAGGTCCCTAAAAAACATAAGATAGTATAGTTAGCAAAATCCTAAAAAAATATGTATATGGTTATAAGCTAGAAATAACAAAAAAGGAGAAAATTCGTGCTTCCGGGGTCTGGATTTACTATATAAATATTTAACGTTTCAAAATCCTTCGAATTGTTCTAAGGCACCTTTTGAATCGAATGAAGCATTACTCACGTTTTTAACTTGTCTAGAGTCTAGACTAGACTAATAATATATAACAACAGTCGTAAGCACGAAGTTTACAAAGGACCACACAAATCATAAACCTAGACAAGTATTTTGCTAGTTTTTCCGTCACTCTTGACAACAATATAGGTATCTATGTATTCACAATTTTTTTTTTCAAACTCTTTAAACTTGGTTTGCAAATACCTATTTTATTTCCATACTTGTTTTTAAATTATCAAAAAATGTTGATTACAATAAAAAACAAATCAGATCAGATTATTTGAATCAGGCTATTATTTTATGTAATATTTTCATAGTTAGTAATGTAAGTACAGTCACAGTTCCTGTTCATCTGATGTTTTACATGGTTGTAATTACTTGTACGAATGAAAAACATTCATCTAACTGACATAACGATGAACATTCTAAAGACAAAAGACCCCTCGTTTTTTGTTGAACACTTCAACTGGAAGAAGTTAACACTTTTGTTTCCGTTTATTGTTAAGTCTTCTTTGTTCCACACGCGACAATGCGGCATTTGGTCTTGGAGAGTAAAATGTGTTGTTTTATATTTTAAGAGGCTTGGCATAAAAAATTGGGACAATGGTTTTATATCGGCAAACAAATATATTTTCTATGAGTAAAAATAATAATAAGAACTTACTATGTCATTTATAGGTTTTTTTCATACAAAAAACCATAGAGTATTGCAATATGTTGTCAAAATTGAAGCAATATGGTGGCTGGAAATCCAATACGAAATTATGTTTTGTCAGTTGCCAATATGTTGTACCCCAGGGCTCTTATTCTCATCCAGTGGATATGAATACTCCTATAGGAAAATACACAATCTTTTTATCGGACTTTCCTATAGGAGTATTCATATCCACCGGATGAGAATAAGGACCCAGAACAGAAAATATGTAGATTTTTGTTTTACTAATGATTTATGCTCACGAACCCGACCATATTAAATATTCTTTTATAAATATTTAATATTTTTCACTAATTTAATGTTGTGTACTAATAGTCGGGTCAAATTAGACCAAATAATAAGAAAAGCTAAATAAAAAGTTGAAAATCAGTAAATTTGTTCAAAATACAATTATAAATAACATTTAGAAAGTACCAAGTGTAGTATGTATTAATATAAAAATTGGTACCTACAAGTAAATTGGCAAATTGAAAACGTGAAATTTACATAATACATGGATATAACACCAAGTATTGCATTGCATGCAAAAATATTTATTGAAGGTCAAAGATAAAAAAAATGAGTTTTTCGCGATTTTCAGAGAGTAGATATACTAGGAGAGTTCTAACCCACTAGAGGAGTGGGGGTACCTCCGTATATACAGCATAGGAGTTCTGGAACGGTTCTGAATTGTGGACCAGTTGTTTATTTGGAATAGTTGTGTTATATTATGATGATTAAATAATCGGAACGAATTTTATTGGAATTATTAAAGAATTAAACGAGTTTGTGTTGTATTGCGGGTTGCCTGCTGGTTTGAAAAAAAGGGGCTGCGTGGCGGCCGCTGGTGGGATTTGAACCACCGACCGTCGTTAGAATTTTTACAATTTAAGCGCCCTTACCCACTGGGCTGCTAACGAATAATTATATAAAGTTATGAATGGGTATTTAAACTCGCGTCGCGTATTTTGATCGTTTTCATGGAATTTGGTCTGTGATAGATATCTTGTAATCATATACAGAGTATGTCGGGATACTAAACAACTTTTTTGTATTTAAAATATCAATTTGATGATATGGTACGGGTTAGATACGGGATATATACAGGGTTTGTCGCGAATTAGATCGTCGAAATATCGAATTATGATCATTCTTAATACGCAAAAATGGCAAAAATGTCGGTACGGGGGTATGGTCGTTAATTAAAAATGTCAATTCGATCATTCGTATATTATGATGTGGGTAAAAGATAATTTCGAGTGTACAGGGTATATCGCGAATATCATTCGTAAGGGAGATGTCAATTTTTCATACGGGATATACAGGGTTTGTCGAAATATCGGATTATGATCATTCTTAATACGGAAACGGTTACGTGGCAAATAAAAATGTTTATATACGTGGGGGGTATGACGGTTCTCCATTTTCTGATTGAACAGTAATTCTCTCTTTATACGGGAATGAATTAGGATGTAAAGTTGTGACACAACGATTGTCAAAAGGGTACCAATTATTCGATGCTATGACGTCATCACACATATTTTACAAGGGTCATGCGCTCAGTGTTGCCGTTTTGTGTATAATTATACACATTGTGTACAATTTGAAGGTCTTTGTACATTCGTGTGGATCTTCGGGAATTTGTGTATAATGGTGTATAATATTCACATTATCTGGGAAATAAGTTTTCTACTAGAGAAACTGATTTTCTAACTGCGTTAAAGCACCAATAGGCACTCCTTCAATGGTCGTTAAAGTTCGCCGTTCACCAAAAAATTCTTATTGTTTCACCGTAACAAATTATTACGGTTTTTTAAGTTTTCAGTTTTATTATTACTTTAGGACAGATTATTATTTTTGTTTTTTTTTAATTTTTAATATATTATTGTCTTCTTCTTATTCCTTTAACAGTTTTTCTTCTGTTTTTGCTGTATCTCTTTTAACTAAGACAATCAGCCTTTAGTTTAGATTACTGTTTTTATAACATTTGCTAAAATTTAGAAAAATGTGTAAAGTTTAATTTATCTCCTCAAACTCAGTTTTTAAGTATTATTTATGATACAATAAATTTTCCAAGGTGTGTATAATTGTGTATAATTTGAGTCTGCGCCACGTATAATAAGATAAAAAGCTTGTGGCAACACTGCATGCGCTCGACAACGACCAGTTACATTATGTCTTCAGAAGAGCACAGTCATGGAATTGAAGACATTGCTTTTTATGAAGATAAGAGTAAGGTTATGAAACAAACTAGGGAAGCAAGAACAACGTGGAGCAGTCTAAACTGGGATTGTCGTAAATTACCGAAAACGACTTATCCGTTAAGACGTATTCAACCATGTTTAATAGAACTGAAGAAGAAGAGAGCATAAAAAATGAAATTAATAATGTTTTTGCCATGTCATGTATAATTTTAGCATCTGTCTTTGTTTTAATTTTAAAAATTATTTTAAAAATTGTTAAACGTAAATTTGAATCTTCGTGTAATATAAAAGTTGATGAATAAACAACTTGTTTTATTTCTAAGTAGTGGTGTATAAAATAAAAACTCATTTGTGGTTAAGGTTTATTTATTTTATGGTAATACAGTATTCAAAAACCAGTGGCGGAGACGTTGTACGTTTCGTTCGGTGCACGAATATAGTCCAGAGGTGTGACAGGGGTTTGGATCCTTGGCAAAGTTTACTGTTGCACACGGTGTACCATCGAACTTGCCGACTTCGCAAATGTGAGGAAAAACGTTGAAAATGTTACATTTATTTTGCAGAAACTTGGCTTTTTGTTGACCACGAACGTAAATGTAGTCTGCAGCATACAATAGCTTGCTTTCCAATATTTCATTAACTTTAGAATATTCTACATCTCCTGAAGAGTATCGAATTCCGTGCACATTTTTTTCCAAGTAGGTTGCAGTCTTTTTGTCCTCATTACTTAATGTAGAAAACGGTTGAGGTGGTAAAAACATGTAATGTGAACTTTTGAAACCAATTTCTATCGTTAGTTCTTTGACAACGAAAAATCCATCTACGACAAAGCCTTGAATGTCTACAAAAGCTATTCTCATGTTGACGTCTGCTCGAACACTAACTCTAATCAACATCTAGTTTAAACTTTTAACAATTTCGGTGAGGGGGAAGTATTCCATTACACAATCATGAATTATGATGCAATAGACTTTGGTATTTTCGGGAAAGCCTATGTTTGCTTCAATATCAAGTTTCACATCGACTGTGGACGCCTTCATGCTTTCTTCCTGTTTGGAACAATCGATAACAAACAATGCCCGTTTCTTGAAAGAGGAATAATCCAACAGGGGGCGCTTCTGTGTGGAGTTCGCGTAGTTGGGATAGAATTCAATATAGTTAAAATATGCTTCATTGTAGTCAGTTTTACTAAAATCCAATTGCATTCTTTCATTGGGCCAAAATTCACCATTAAGTGACAGTCTTATACTTTGTACATCTGCATTGTCAATAGCGCTTTTCATTGATAACAATTTAAATTGGTATACCCATATTCAATAGGTAACGTTTCTTCAAAAATATCCTCTCTAATTAGGGCCATTAAAAGAATGGGAGATTTATCTAAAAAACTGCGTATTTAATATACTATGCACACATTCAAAGTAATTTAATATATTTATTATCAGCTTGGTTCTCTACAACAAAAAATAATATAAATTGTATATATAAATTACAAAATAAAGCTTTAAAAAACCCTTTTTAGGTTACCATGTTTCCAACCAAAATTGCTATTTATATAACTAGTTGCATATAGTGAAGAGATATCAAAAGGCCTCCTTTTTTTTTTCCTGAGGTGAAAATCTTCGTAAGACATCTGGGAGCGTATCCCAGGTGTGCAGGATTCCACCAGAGTAAGACCGGCGGCACTCGTTATCCCCCTTTAGGGAAGACATCGAGCACCGCCGGCACTCAATTCCAGTGACCTACCTGCTAAAAACACCTCCTCTTCCACCAGTTGTACCTAGGACTGCTTTTTCAGCGTTACATCAAAAGACCTCCTAATTACAATTATTTGTGCTTCGATTTACATAAAATTATATATAGTACGTGAAGTTCTGAAAGGTCTCTGTATCAAATAGGAAGAAGATATAATTTACTTCATACCGGAAGGCTACTGATTATCTTTCATATAATTGACATCACTTGCAGAAATCGAATTTCAACACGTTAAGAGGCCACAGGAAAAAATCGCAAGGAATGGTTCCACCAGAAGAACGGTGCAGGCCACAATATCTTAAATCATTATTGTAGCTATTACCATAACTTGTGATTAAAATATATGTAAAATTGAGGATAAAATAAAGATTATAAGAAGAGGCCACAGGCGGTTCTTTAATAGCCATCAGGCGACAATTTCCCAGAAACAGAAAATACTATACGTACTCAACTCAATGGGTGACAGCTGGGTTTGTAAGCCAGACTAACAGACACCTTAAGTTATAGTACTTCTCCCACATTGTGGTACCTGTCGTATTTCTGTGTAGAAAAAGTCGACCGCCCCTTTTATACCATAAGGAACCTTAGACTTAGACGAAATTGAGCCAGATTTACAAATACTGGGACCATAATAAAGTAACTCAAAAAATTATGCATAATATATTTATCGGGTCTAAAAAATGCCAAAATATTATTATTATTTTTAAGAAAAGTTTAATAATAACCTAGAAAACTCAACGTTCCTGAAAAATTCCGAAATACTATTTTGGGGCCCCCTATATCACAGCTCTTGTAACCCTCGAGATACGGCATATGGGGGTTGAAAACAGTGTTGAGGGGGAAAGGACAAGGTCCCCTATTTCTTTATATTCTTTTATTGTCAATATACTGGTGAGAACATGAAGATTTTGAAAAAAATATCCATTTTTCATGAATATACATTTAACCGGAATTTTAATTGGACAAAAATTAATTTTGCACTCACCCTGATAATAAACGACGTTAGTCAGTGCAAGCACTGACCAACTGGCCGTTTTGAACCGCCCTTCAGCTACACTGAAATCATCTGCCTCAAAAACAAACATCAGAAATATCGGGCTGTCTTTTCTTCACTATTTTCTTCGAATTTTCAATTGTTTGTCAAATCTATCAATCATTTAGTAAGTATCTGCCAACTGTTTAACCTGAAATAATCTTTCAAATTATTCTCGTTTAATTTTTTCATAACAAACCAAACAATTTCTGTATGTAACCTTCAAAGAGTTGTATACTTTGGATTTAAAACTTCTGCAAACAATATATATGTGTATACTAAAATGTAAAGCAGTTACCTCCTGAAAAACAGTCTTAAGAATTAGTTTCTTAACAGTGCCTGTAAAAGTTTATAATAATGAAAAATATTGCGATTACATAAATATTGCAACAAATAATATATATACAAAGTATTAGAAATACTATCCCAATGCTACATAAGTACATGCTTCCTCAATTATATATTTTCCCAATCCAGATTAGTACCCACCATAACATTCCCGCATCACTCCAAGCTCCACAATACCATTTTTAAACTTATCAAAGCAGAAAAACATGCGTTTAAAAAAAATTACCTTGTATAAAACGATAAAAGTGTTTTTTATAAAGATATACTTCCTTTATATCTGAAATAAATATAAATTTGTTAACAAGTACTTATAGAATGGCGATGTGTATTCAATTTCAAAAATGTTGGTTTCTGTGGTACATTTGTAAAAAATGGTCCATTTATCTTGTACTTAGTTTCATCTGAATATCTTCCATATTTATATCTGCAACTGATAAAAACAACAAAAATAATTTAATATCTTTCCATTTTATTTGGTGAAACCTTTAGATTTGTTACCTTGTATAGAAATATAAAGATTTTTTCATATAGACTTATGTTCTTGATACCTAAAAATATCTTTCATGTTCTTTATAATAGACCTGTAATTAATAAATCAAAACAATTATTTGCAATGTCTTATCATCATATACAATAAAAAAAGTTACCTTTTATAGAACAATCATTCTTCTTTTAAAACCTAAATTTCTTGATACCTAATAACTTACAATGTTTTAAAAATTAAAGAAATCACCAGACGATGAAGTAGACCAGAGTCACATGTCTGGATATATCCAATCAAAGACGTTCCTGTAAAATTCTAGAAAGCTGTTTTACAAATTAATATATAAGATCAATAAAAAATGTAATTTTTAACTTGATATTACCTGAAGCATTGTCCCAACAGCACTCCTATGATACCTAGCAGGAATATTACTCAATGATTCTGCCTCATGTTGTTTTCGATGTCTTAGTCCCAATCCAATTTTCTTTTCGCAGGATATAACAGAATCTCCAATTTTCTTTCTTGCTTTCATAATCTGCAAACATTTTTTCACTTTAGATTATCACCCAGAAAAGTCTTTGTTTATTACCTTCTGCAAAACCAGTCTCCAAATGATGTTCAGATTCTTCCAAAAGAATATTGTTTGGAAGATGTAGTGGGATAAAATGAAGTTAAGTTTTGATATTTTTAGAGAAGAGATTTTAATGTATGGTGACATAAGGTTTTTGTAGACTAAATATACTGCTTGGAGTAACTTGATTTTGATAATTAGGACATGAATCTTATGAAAAGCGAAGTATGGATAACTTGCAGATTGAGTTCATCTTGAGAGGCAGAAGAAATAAGTATTATGGGGAATAGTGCTGCAGTTCAGGTTAGAATAGATTTTCAGTTTTTTAAGCATAAAATAGTTTGAAAGGGTGAGTTTTTCTTAGGACAAAATTAATACTGATGATGTTCGACCAAGTGATATTGTCGTAAGAGATAATGGTGAAGTGCTACTTAGATTTTAAGGACACTGTATACATTCTAAAATTTTTAATGATCAAATTGAAACTGTTACGAAAAAGAATTTATGCTGCCAATGCCAAAACATTGATAGTTTGCAAAAAATTTTGTTATAGATTATTTTATTTTTTTTTATTTCCGTATTATCATTATTACTAATTTGTTTGACATTAAAAAATATGAAAAATTATTATTAATATATTCGTAAAAAAAATTCCAAATTTTAAAAATTTTTGTTAATCATTTGACAGCGTTATTGTTGTATCAAAAATGTAAAAATTTATAATAATCTACCTATTTACACGAAAATTATATAAAACAATAAAGGAAACTGTTTTTTTAATGTTGTGTTTGTATAATATTTTGTTATAAAATATACGTTATATAAATAATAATTTTAAAAAAGCCATAATAGATTTTCTTTATAAAATGCCTCAAATTATTTATTTTTAATGAAATTTACAACCTTTTGAAAGGTATTATTTTTTAATTGTTTCCACCTTGTATACAAAAATTTTTACTGCTTTTGTAAACTGTCTTTTATATTCTTCTAACTATAAATATACGCAGGTGTAAAGTAAATATATATATATATAATATAAAAATGTATATTAATGTATGTACCTATATACACAAAATTATATAAAACATTAAATAAAATATCCTTTTTTTATACAGATTATTAAAATGTTTCAAAATTTGAACTTAAATATGAAATATATCATTTATATAAAAAAAACTTCCAAGAAAAATCTCCAAGTAAAAATTGAATTTCATAATATTTTTTCTAAAATATACGTTTAACTCTATCAAAAAAATATCTTAAGTAAAATAATAGTTTTAGAAAACCTAAACATCACTTGCAGAAATCGAATTTCAACACGTTAAGAGGCCACAGGAAAAAATCGCAAGGAATGGTTCCACCAGAAGAACGGTGCAGGCCACAATATCTTAAATCATTATTGTAGCTATTACCATAACTTGTGATTAAAATATATGTAAAATTGAGGATAAAATAAAGATTATAAGAAGAGGCCACAGGCGGTTCTTTAATAGCCATCAGGCGACAATTTCCCAGAAACAGAAAATACTATACGTACTCAACTCAATGGGTGACAGCTGGGTTTGTAAGCCAGACTAACAGACACCTTAAGTTATAGTACTTCTCCCACATTGTGGTACCTGTCGTATTTCTGTGTAGAAAAAGTCGACCGCCCCTTTTATACCATAAGGAACCTTAGACTTAGACGAAATTGAGCCAGATTTACAAATACTGGGACCATAATAAAGTAACTCAAAAAATTATGCATAATATATTTATCGGGTCTAAAAAATGCCAAAATATTATTATTATTTTTAAGAAAAGTTTAATAATAACCTAGAAAACTCAACGTTCCTGAAAAATTCCGAAATACTATTTTGGGGCCCCCTATATCACAGCTCTTGTAACCCTCGAGATACGGCATATGGGGGTTGAAAACAGTGTTGAGGGGGAAAGGACAAGGTCCCCTATTTCTTTATATTCTTTTATTGTCAATATACTGGTGAGAACATGAAGATTTTGAAAAAAATATCCATTTTTCATGAATATACATTTAACCGGAATTTTAATTGGACAAAAATTAATTTTGTACTCACCCTGATAATAAACGACGTTAGTCAGTGCAAGCACTGACCTAAAATACCTAAAATAATTTTTTCTCATAAATTAACTCAGATTAAACATTTTTACGCAATAAAAAAAACATTTTGAATAAAAATAATCACAGAAAGTCAATTATATCATTTAAATTCCCATTTTATTTCACTTACCTTTGGAAAATCAAATTCTGGTGACGATCTTGAAGTAAATCAATACAGATAGAAAATGTTTTTAAATACTAAAGTTTCATGAATAATTTGATAGCGCTATTACTATATCAGAATTGTATAAATTAATATTGATCTAGCTATATTCACAAAATTAAATAGAACATTAAATAAAACGTAATTTTTTTAATATTGGTTATTAAAATGCTTCAAAAATTGACCAAAAAATATAAAATATTTCATTAATAAAACAGAACTTTATTAATCCGTCAAATAAAGATTAAATTTTATATTTTTTTTCTAAAATATACGTTTTACTCTATTTAAAAAATATATTAAGTGAACTAATAATTTTAGAAGACGCACAATATATTTTCTCTATAAATTACCTTAAAATAATTATTTTTAAACAAATTTACTTTGTAAACAATCAACCTTTTCGAAAGGTCTTATTTTTTAATTGATCCAAAATTTCTAATTAAATTCTGTCCTGTATACAAAAAAAACTTTCACCGCATTTTTAAACTGTCTTTTACAGGCTGTCAACTATTAATATATGGAAATGTACAAAATTATTGCAGTAAAAATAACTACAGAAAGTCAATTAAATCATTTGAGTTCCCATATTTAATTGCTCCTACCTTTTTGAAAAACAAATTCTAGTGGCGATCTTGAAGTACATCGTAAATCGATACAGATAGTAAATGTTTTTAAAGACTTACCCTGTAACAAAAAAAAGAAATAATTAGTTTATGAGTTAAGATTTAAGTACTGTTATTATAAATTGTTGTAAATTAGTTTTGAGGTACTTTAAGAGAAATAATTTTACTATTTTTTCCTAATTTAATAACTGTGGGTTGAAATGTTCTGAATGGGCTACTTAATAAAAATGTATCAGTTTAAATTTGAATAAAATCAATCTAAATTAATGTAAAAATCATCTGTTCTAACTAAATAATTTTTTAAAATATTATAAAACCGATAGTAATTTGTTTAAATAGAAAATTATTTCGTTTATTTTTGACCTCAGCGTATTTATTTTACTATGAAAAACTTGATGGTTATAATTTTAACAGTGTATCTAATTTATAAAATATATATTTATATCACTTACCCCTTTTATTATTAAAAAGTAGCCCAACTGATGATCGTGAAGAACGCCGTTTGAAGATCTGACGAAATTTTCTTCAATACTCACCTGTAAGAAATAAGAACTAAGAATTAAAACTTGCATAGATAATTTTGTTTTAATATATACAAGGTGTCCTAAATTATATCAGGAATGTATGTTTTGCAAGGTTTTTAACAGAGATATATTTAAAGTAAAATTAGCAAAATTTTAAAATATAAAAAGTGTAGGTACCATTTTTAAAATAAACAAGTTGGTATTACATTTATTTGATGAGATAACCTTGTTTTGTAACAAAAAGAAATTATTTTATAATATAACATTTTTCAATAATCACTCTGTATGTCGCTAAGGCGAGAAATTTATTTGACTGGGAAAATGTAACTTAAAAGAAAAAGGGAAAACTTGAAATCTTAACTACCTACTTATACAGTATGATGCAAATGTAAGGAATAAATTCATTATTTCAGAAACGGACGACTTTTAAAAAAAATCTAAAACACGACAATTTTAATTTTTGAATGGCCATCAACTGCTATAGATGAGTTGGACATTACATCATTAGTGATGGCGTAATGACGTCATTGACGATTTTTTTAAATACAAACGGAGGTCACGTGACAGCTTATTTGAAAGTTCTCCTTATCGCCTTTGCCACAATGTAATCATTTAAATATTTATTTCTACAGGGTTAAACAAAATTATGAACTTTGTTAAGTAACATGGAATTACAATAAATCATTCACTGAACTAAAATACACTAAGGACCGCCACTGGGAATAAAACAAAATAGTGTTTATTGTTGGTTTCAAAAAAAAACTACATTGATAAAAACAATGCTACTCGGAATTATTTTTACAAAAATATTTAAATCAGTATTGTCATTGACTCGTCTTTATTCGTCAATGATCTGTGAATCTGTCAAGTTTTTTGCCGACGTTAATAACAGCATTTACAAAAATGAAACAGAAACAGAACGAATCGAGATTTTAACCATGATTGGTTATGGAGATAGAGTGAGGACTCAAGCAGAAGTTCGTAATTTATTTAATGCTAAATACCCCAATCGCGATCCAATTACTCAATCAACAGTAAGTAAAATTGAAAAAAAAAATTAGAGAAACGGGCCATGTTAAAGATCTTCCCAGAAGTGGTAGAATATCAATATCCTAAGCCAAAAACTGGACGTTGTACTGGTGTTTCAAGAAAATCCTCATACAGACATGTCGATATTGGGAGAAGGTGAATGTTTGTGCCGGCATTATAAACAATCAAATGGTAGGGTCATATTTTTTTGAGGAAAACCTAACTGCTGCTAGTTATCTAGAATTTCTTTAAAATTATCTGTTGCCACAGCTGAATCATCTATTTCCAAATAGAAATGATTTATGGTACCAACAGGATGGAGCTCCTCCACACTATGGCGTTGAGGTACGAAATTACCTTAATAACGTTTTCCCAGGAAGGTGGATAGGTAGAAGGGGGCCTATCGAATGGCCACCAAGATATCCAGAATTGACTCCGTTAGACTTTTTTTGAGGGGATATTTAAAGAGCAGAGTAATCAAAATCGACCGAATTATGTAGAGGAGTTGAAGGAGCGAATCCGAACGGAAATTGCACAAATAACACCTGAAGTCCTCGAAAACGTTAGGAAAGAATTTACTGCTCGTCTTTCTCATTGTATCATTGCTGAAAGTCGGCAATTTGAACATTTGTTGTAATTTAATTGTATTTAAGTAAACATTTATTCTAAGTTAATTGTATTAATAAACCAACAGTTTTGGTTAACCCTGTAGAAATAAATATTCAAATAATTACATTGTTGCAAAGACGATAAGGAGACCTTTCAAATGAGCTGTCCATGGCGTCATTACACCGTCACCAATGACGTAATGTCCAACACATCTATAGCAGCTGATGGCCATTCAAAAATTAAAATTGACATGTTTTAAGATTTTTTTTAAAGTCGTCTGTTTCTGAAATGTATTCCATACATTTGCATCATACTGTATACGAAGATAACTCACTCTTATATTATTTTACTGTAATTTTATGTATAATTATTGCAGAAAAAAATATATAAGATTAGTTACTATATTTTAAACAAACAAAATATGACCAGTCCACCTGCTGAGGAAATAACCCTCTATGTGCGATAGATGCATAGTTTGCTCAATACGTATCATATACGTTACTTATCAAATAAGAAATTTATAATATATTTATTTTAAAACGAGTTTAATAAATGAAATGTGCCACTATAAAAAGACAATAGTCGATATTGAAGGTTTTTTAATACATTTTATGGAATTTTTACCTCTAATAAAAAAAAGAATGGTTATATTCTAAGTAATAAGGTTTTTAACCATACAAATATATTAATTTGAAAATAATTGTTTTATACCGGTAAATCAGTAACTTATAATTAAGAATAGTTTATGCAATCATTAATTTTTCCAACTCTTAAATCTAGAAAATTAATTTGAATTAATTTCTTTAATTTCTAACGGAAAATGTACTCCACATTATTTCAAACAAAAACCGGCTTTTAAAACGATCTTTTTTCTCTTAAATAAATAAAAAATAATAAATTAAATAAACTCACCGATTGGCCAGTCATCATCTGCTTTTCAACCATCACTTTTTGAACTGCCATTGTCAACATTCACATATTTCAGTTTTAAAAAACACTAACACTGTAGTTTTTCAATAAGCGGCACTTTTTTCCCGCACAAACACTATTTAGAAGAAAAATCTGTATATATACGCGCACTTAAATCCGTAAAAATACGTTTTTATTAAATGTATACCGGCTAATTTCCGAATAACTTTTGTGTACTACCGATCCCACCACCTGCACAAAAGGTACTGATACATCTATAAGTAAAAATGATAAGACTATGACTGTACCTACCTATAAAACTAGTTGATTAATCATATATCGTTAACTAATTTGATTAAGAATAAAATACTTTCTAAACGACAAAATTATTCCGAAGGGAGTTACAGTCTTAAAAGAATAAGATAAATTCAGAAAAACTGTTATGTAGCATAACCTTATTTCTGAAAAACAAAATTAAATAAGGTTCTACAAACACAAATTGTTAGAATTCACAACAGTTAACGATATAAAATAAATATTTAAAAGAAAAATGAAAATACACTTTTTCATTAAATTTTCAAACATATCAGCATATTTTAAAAGTAGTACTGCACAGCCAAATGTAAAATTGTATTTTACAAGTAGCTCGACCCTAATTGTTTTTAATCCAAATTTATATCTTTCTTTGAGCCATGCAAATGATGTATCAATGTTGATGATGGGTGACTATTTTCTGTTGCTGCATTTTCAATAAACAAATCATCTAAAAATTTAAAAACTGATATTTAAAAGATGTTTGTATTGAAGGAAAGTAAAATTACTCAAAATTCCAATTTATTCTACCTGTTATTTTTAAAGTAGAAGGCCCTGACAATAACTGTTGTTCTCCTATTGCACCTGGCTCTGTAGTTCTGGAAGTTGATGGCATATCTCTTTCCTCTGAAGATGATCATTCTAAAATATTATTTTAACTGCCTAACATGGCTTAACATATTTGACTATTATTTACTTCAAACTTTGACCCAACATCAATGTTTTCTGATTTATACAATTGTTGAACAATAGTATATTATATATTTTATCCTCTCTTATGCTTCACCCCGTATAAAAAAACCATCGAAAATAATGCACGTGATAAAGAAGCTTGTTTAACATCGAACCGACACAGGTAGATGCATTATTAAAATTAGGTGTGCGAAAGTCCTCAATAAATAAAAGTTGTAACCATGAAAACTGGCAGCGGAGTGTGGCGAATCATATCGTTTTTATGTTTCATCTTCGGTTTTGTTTTTGTTTGGAAATTCGGGAGCGAATTCGGTACGGTCTTCATATTCTTCGCTGCTGGATACGCATTTTTAATATGAAGAATTCTTATACAATTTACCAACTGATGATTTTTTATATTTAAGTGTATAGACGACATGTTGGGTTATAAAAACGTACAATTTTCAATGTTTTAATATTCCTACAGGATGTTATGAAATTGCTGATCTTGAAGCGTTTATCAGTGATAAAATGGACGCAAGCAATTCAATAACACCACCAAAGGATATATTTTCACTAAAACCTAATCACAATACGTTGAAATGTGAAATTTTCAGTAAATATAAAATTTCCTTTATGGAAGATGATAGTCTTGGAAGAATATTGGGGTTTTCACCGAAAATACTCGACGTCAACGAAATGCACTCTTCAGATCTCCCCGTCAAAATCATTAAAGTATCCAGTATTCGCTTCGATTGTAACATTACCACTGGAGCCTTTGATGCGAACAGACCTGCCCATACAATCTACGAATTCGTCATACAAGTAGATCCAGGATATTCCATTGACAAAATTCCTCATAATTTGATCTACTTACCCGTTATACCACAACGTGAAATAACTAACATCACTGTCATTGCCTTAGATCAAGACGGTCAACCTGTAAACTTTAGAGGTGAATCGAGTACATTGATATTGGAGCTTAGAGCGCGAAACAGATGGGACTAATAATCAATCATCATCATAAAAGACAGTTTACACATTTTCCAACTTCATTAGCTAAGCAGCCGCCGGTGAAACAACTCACGTTGGCAAACAAATTGGTGCTGCAATCGCTGGGTTTTAGATTGAAATGACAACCATGTATGGAAAACGACTTCGTCAAAATGACAATATGCCTTCGATGTTTGATATCTACCGTAAGCCGGTCTTTGATGATTCCATTCGAAAGGCTGAATACAGAAACTATGCTCCATTTATCAAATCATTCAATTGCAGTGACATTGTGGAGTTTAGCATTAATCAGGTTGATTCGTTCTTTGCAATGAGCGAAACTTTGTTGTGCATTAAAGGTTCCCTCGAAACACACGGAGCAGGAGACGTAAAATTAGCAAATAATTTTGGAGCCTTTCTTTTCGATTCATGTACGTACAGTGAAAGTGCTAGGGAAATGGAAACAGTTCGAGATCCTGGAATTGTAAGTGCCGTACGTGCTATGACTTGTTATAACCAAGAAGATTCCAATCATATGGCTATAGCTGGCTGGAATTACCCGAAAGATCCTATTCTAAATGTCAGCGACAAGTCCTTCAACCTTCAAATACCTCTCAAACATATTTTTAACATTTTTAACGATTATTCTATGATTACATGTGGACGACAAACAATACGATTAGTTCGAGCACGAAATGATAATGATTGCATCTATATTACCGACAAGTCCGGTACGGTCTCCAGTACAACTGCTAAAATTAACATTACAAGTGTTGAATTAAAAGTTAAACATATCTTTCCCAATGATGATATAAAGATAAATCTCATGAAGATCAGCCTATAGTTATTCCATTTAGAAAGTGGGAGTTACACGAATTGCCCTCAATTACTAAAGGTGCAAGACGTGAGGTTTGGGCTGTTAAAACATCCACTTCAGTTGAAAGAGCCCGTTTTGTTATTGTTTTCTTTCAAACTGACAAACGTAACGTGAGCACAGCCGATCCTACTTTATTTGACAATGCAGATGTACAAAGTATAAGACTGTCACTTAATGGTGAATTTTGGCCCAATGAAAGAATGCAATTGGATTTTAGTAAAACTGACTACAATGAAGCATATTTTAACTATATTGAATTCTATCCCAACTACGCGAACTCCACACAGAAGCGCCCCCTGTTGGATTATTCCTCTTTCAAGAAACTGGCATTGTTTGTTATCGATTGTTCCAAACAGGAAGAAAGCATGAAGGCGTCCACAGTCGATGTGAAACTTGATATTGAAGCAAACATAGGCTTTCCCGAAAATACCAAAGTCTATTGCATCATAATTCATGATTGTGTAATGGAATACTTCCCCCTCACCGAAATTGTTAAAAGTTTAAACTAGATGTTGATTAGAGTTAGTGTTCGAGCAGACATCAACATGAGAATAGCTTTTGTAGACATTCAAGGCTTTGTCGTAGATGGATTTTTCGTTGTCAAAGAACTAACGATAGAAATTGGTTTCAAAAGTTTACATTACATGTTTTTACCACCTCAACCGTTTTCTACATTAAGTAATGAGGACAAAAAGACTGCAACCTACTTGGAAAAAAATGTGCACGGAATTCGATACTCTTCAGGAGATGTAGAATATTCTAAAGTTAATGAAATATTGGAAAGCAAGCTATTGTATGCTGCAGACTACATTTACGTTCGTGGTCAACAAAAAGCCAAGTTTCTGCAAAATAAATGTAACATTTTCAACGTTTTTCCTCACATTTGCGAAGTCGGCAAGTTCGATGGTACACCGTGTGCAACAGTAAACTTTGCCAAGGATCCAAACCCCTGTCACAACTCTGGACTATATTCGTGCACCGAACGAAACGTCCAACGTCTCCGCCACTGGTTTTTGAATACTGTATTACCATAAAATAAATAAACCTTAACCACAAATGAGTTTTTATTTTATACACCACTACTTAGAAATAAAACAAGTTGTTTATTCATCAACTTTTATATTACACGAAGATTCAAATTTACGTTTAACAATTTTTAAAATAATTTTTAAAATTAAAACAAAGACAGATGCTAAAATTATACATGACATGGCAAAAACATTATTAATTTCATTTTTTATGCTCTCTTCTTCTTCAGTTCTATTAAACATGGTTGAATACGTCTTAACGGATAAGTAGTTTTCGGTAATTTACGACAATCCCAGTTTAGACTGCTCCACGTTGTTCTTGCTTCCCTAGTTTGTTTCATAACCTTACTCTTATCTTCATAAAAAGCAATGTCTTCAATTCCATGACTGTGCTCTTCTGAAGACATAATGTAACTGGTCGTTGTCGATCGCATGACCCTTGTAAAATCTGTGTGATGACGTCATAGCATCGAATAATTGGTACCCTTTTGACAATCGTTGTGTCACAACTTTACATCCTAATTCATTCCCGTATAAAGAGAGAATTACTGTTCGATCAGAAAATGGAGAACCGTCATACCCCCCACGTATATAAACATTTTTATTTGCCACGTAACCGTTTCCGTATTAAGAATGATCATAATCCGATATTTCGACAAACCCTGTATATCCCGTATGAAAAATTGACATCTCCCTTACGAATGATCTTCGCGATATACCCTGTACACTCGAAATTATCTTTTACCCACATCATAATATACGAATGATCGAATTGACATTTTTAATTAACGACCATACCCCCGTACCGACATTTTTGCCATTTTTGCGTATTAAGAATGATCATAATTCGATATTTCGACGATCTAATTCGTGACAAACCCTGTATATATCCCGTATCTAACCCGTACCATATCATCAAATTGATATTTTAAATACAAAAAAGTTGTTTAGTATCCCGACATACCCTGTATATGATTACAAGATATCTATCACAGACCAAATTCCATGAAAACGATCAAAATACTAAGGGCGCTTAAATTGTAAAAATTCTAACGACGGTCCGTGGTTCAAATCCCACCAGCGGCCGCCACGCAGCCCTTTTTTTTCAAACCAGCAGGCAACCCGCAATACAACACAAACTCGTTTAATTCTTTAATAATTCCAATAAAATTCGTTCCGATTATTTAATCATCATAATATAACACAACTATTCCAAATAAACAACTGGTCCACAATTCAGAACCACAGTTCAGAACCGTTCCAGAACTCCTATGCTGTATATACGGAGGTACCCCCACTCCTCTAGTGGGTTAGAAGTCTCCTAGTATATCTACTTCAGAGAAACAGTAACTTTTACCGGAAAAACAGTTCAGATAAAAATTGTAGACCATAAAATTATATACAAAAGTGTATTATTTTTTTTATTCATACGCCCCGCCATTTTTGAGATATTAGGATCCTACTGAATTTTCAGCATTTCGGTTTTTTGATTGGCAGAGGCAGGCATTGTTTGTAAAGGATACATAATGTACGTCGTTAAATTCAAATTGAAGTATTTTTGACTTTCTATGATGTAATAGTTGCATAGTCATAGGCGCTGGCCTTTGCCATTTGCGTCTTCTTATTTTTAGACAAAGAGGTTATGTACAGTCGCTTGTTTAATTTTGGATAATTAGGTATTTATGTAGGTACGTTTTAAAATATAAATTTTAGTAGCAGTGTTCTTTTGAATTAAGTGGCTACATTCTAATATCACTATCACAATTTAGAATAAATTCTAATAGTATAGGTAAACGTTGTATTAAACTAAACACAAATCAACATTCATTACTAAATTGTCATTGAAAAATTCAATTTAATATGATTGGTATCATTATAGATCATTTGTGTATTTACAGAACAAATCTTGAATAATTTACTTGAAAATGTACCTTCTTATCAGCTAACAGTTTTGATTCTCATCGGATTGTAAGAATTTTCAGTACGAACCTCCGACACTGTCAAAAATCTGACAGTATACATATTTTCTGGGAATTGTTCCAACACTTGCGAAAACCTATTAGCAATTATTCAGTCAATCAATTGATGATAATACCTTCGTTACATAAAAAAGATTAAAAAACTGGTCGAATAAAAATGACCGATTTGTGAACGGTTTTTATTGTGTTACAACAGACCTACGCACTGCAATATCAATACTGTTATGTCAAATTGATAAAGATAACATTTATAAATAACCAACTAACGAATATAATCCATAAGAAATAATTGACTAACTTGTGTTTTCCCAGTACACAGTTCAATTATTGATAAACTCAGTTATTCTTTTTAATAAACTACAACGAATGTCTTTAAAGTTTATTATTACTTCCTTTGACTTTTTAAGAATTTCTAAGTGTTCTGTTGATAATACTTTTGCAAAAGTAAGTTTCAATATATTTTAATATACTTTTTTAATGACCTATTGTCATTGTTTAAAAATTTTGTTAATAACTAAAATTTCTTCATGTTTTAATGCAATTTTTTGTACTAACTCTTACTTTGTGGAAGCAGATCATATTAAGAAAACGAAATAAAAAAATGTCCACTACATTATTCAAAAAAAGTGTAATTCTTCTATAAAGTAGTGCAAGTTCTGTTGCAAAGTTATTTGTTTCATGTTCTTCTTGTTTTATTTAATGGCTTTTATCTTTTTGCATTTACCATTCAAACCGAAGGATAGTCAGCAAGTATCCATAATCTCTCTTATAGAGACTAGACTAAGTATGGAAATCATAAGACGTTAATGTAACAAAAATACTTCCATCGGAAAAGTCAATACTAAGTTATTGTAAAGATCGGCATGATATAGTTTTTTCCTGGTTTTT
Organism: Ophraella communa; assembly: GCA_035357415.1. Taxonomy (NCBI): domain Eukaryota; kingdom Metazoa; phylum Arthropoda; class Insecta; order Coleoptera; family Chrysomelidae; genus Ophraella; species Ophraella communa. The sequence goes on from CM068985.1 coordinate 38,675,839, forward strand.
CTATATAATTGCACAGTTATATTGATCTTAGAGGAAAATATATCCAGGATAATCCCTTAAGGCTTTAAGATTGTTATATCTTATTACTTCCTTACTTGGTCTAGTCTCCACACTACTTAATCATCATAAGGTAGTTACCTTGAAAAAACAAAAAGTAACTTCAATATGTTATTCTGACGATGCTAGTAAATCATCCATAACTCAAACCTGACGCAACCACAAATAAAAAAAAATCAAAGTCAATGTCACAGTTATTTATTTAATATTTTTAACAATGTTAAGTAGGAAAAGCAAACAGTTGTTCCAACTTAACAATGTTTCAAATTAAAAATCTATGCCAACGATCTTTGTTTTTCTTCGTTTAGTTGCTTATTTTTTTTTTACCATATTTAAATTTTACATTATTATACGGAAACCTCGTAAAATTTCTCAAAAACTACAACATAATATCTAACAAGTTATCTAAATAACACATTTTTTTAGAATGAAGATCGTCTTGTTTCTATTATTTTCTCTGCTATATTTTACGAATGTGGATGGATATTTATGTACTAGACCAGAGGTACAAAGAAGAATGGTCTACATTTATAAAGCTGTATCCACAGTACGTAACGTGAAGGTTATAAGATGTTTATATAATGACACTGTAAATTCATATTACGATATATCAAACAACTGTTTGTTGGCTTCTGCCAATGGAACGTTTACTGACAAATTTAATAGAACTCACAACATAAAAAAAGCTCAAAGTTCCACTGTTTTAGAAGAATACCCAGCCTGGGCGGATGTTATAGATAATGAAATCAAGTTAAGGTGAGTTCGAGTTCTGTTGTTATATATAGATATTTAACATAACACATAAGAAGAGCACATTTTCAGAAAGAAATGAGGAGTTTACCTTAAAGTAAGTTTTCCATAACCTAGGTCAGACACAAAAGATATTAGATCAAAGTGTTCAGAATCCTAAATGGTTTGTATATACCACCAAAGTCTCCTGACAACCACCATCGATTAATAGAGGCGATACTACTCCTTGTGCAAAACCACATCATCTTCGTTTGGCCAAGAAAAAAGTCAACCATTTGTGGAGTACTGAACTTTATGTAATCAGACTCCTTTCCAAAAGCCATAAGACCAGTAGACAATAAGGCTGTTACTCTGTATGAAAATGTTCTGGATATAAGATGAGCATAAATCTCGTTCGTTTACCACCGATAGTATTCAGCAATATGTTGCAAAATGCAGAACTGGAGGGAAGACTTATTCTGCGGAAAGCTGCCTTGTCAGATGTAAATACATTATCTCTCTTGCAGCTGCTCTTTCAGAAAGACTGAAGAACGTTCCTAATGTAGAGCTTATGCGTATTTCAGACGATATTTCTCTAAATTTCACAAAAAACTATTTCTAAAAAATTTCACATAGAAAAATGGCTAATTTAAAAGAAATGTATTTTGGTTACCAATGGCTGTATAGGTCTCGCATAATCTAAAATTATAATACGTTTGCTTGACGAGCAAGTAAAGCAAACTTTCATTCCCTTAAAGTTTTGTGGGCACATACAATTTGGCATTACGCTTCAGAAATTGTAAAACTGGCCAGTTAATATTGATTTAGATACTAAAAACCATATATTTTCAAGTAAAAAACAGTCTAATTAAACAGATTCAATAAAATATTTGTATTATTTTCAAATAAAAAAAAACGGTTTATTTAAAGAGATTCAATAAAATATTTGTACTACATTTGGTTAAAATATTAAACACAGAGCTTTTGTTTGGATTTAATTGTGTATTTGATATTCCTCAACAAGTGCACCTATTCAACGCGATCAAGTCATTTATGTTGTCAATTAGTTTTAAAATCAAATAAATACACCTCTCTAATTGTATATATTATGCAGATGAGGCTATAAAAAATTACTATGATTTTTAAAAGTTAACAAATTTAAATTTGTATATTATATATGCATATTTTTACAGTATTCAGTTTCCACTAAGTGGTTATGCAGCGCAGCACATAAGAGTATAAACAAAGAACATCATAAGCATTTTGTAAAAAAGTTTTTAAAACAATGCCTATAGAAGTTTTTTTTTAATCATTCGCTAAATTTCGAAGATTCTTTTTAACTTAAACTCAAATTCTATTAAATTTCTAATAAAATTTATTGTACAAACCCTTAATAAGAAAACAGAGAAAAATTCACTTCAACTAATATTTCCTAAAGAAATTAAAAGATATAAAAATATTGCTTATCGTGGAAATATAAAATTTCAAAAATAAATTCTTCAGCAACATTAGAAGTAATATTATTTAAAACAAAATTTAATATTATAGGCTGGTACCAAAACCAATTTTTAACGCAAACAAAGAAAAAAAAGAACCAGGTGGAAAATGTTGTTGGGGTTTCAGCTTTAAGGGAAAAGCGTGGCGTGGAAACTGTTCCACGCAAAAGTTGTACATGGTAAAAAAATCTAAAACTTTTGTACACAGAAAACTTTTCGACATAACCTCAAATTAACTGTCAAAATGTCGAAAAACCGATTTTTTAGTATTTCATTTTTTTCCTCTCGTAAAAATAATAAAGCATGATTTTTTGGCAGTTCAGAAGACGACCATTAGTTATGTACATTTTTCAAAAAGAACACCTTTTTCTTCCACGATCAATTGTCTTGATGTTTTTTTGTATTTCGAAGGTCTATAAGTGGTCATTTTAATCTTTGAAATGTCTGCTTGAACATGATTTATGTAAGTTAGTGGTTTATTTATCGGTAAATAGCAGAAAATTGTAAAAAACCGAAAAAACGTCTTTCTGAATCATGATTTTCTCATTATTCTCTCATAATTTTCGATTTTATTCATCATTGTTAACAGTTAAAAAAATATAAGTTGCTTTCACGTAATATAATAAAAGTTTAACAAATGTAATATATAGTAAGTAGCACAAACCCTATTGAAAAGATTAAATAACATCATAATACTATAGCTATTACAAAATACTACTTTATTTACTGACCAGTGGACAAACTGCACATGAACTAATTGCGAACATAACCTCCAAAACAAATCAAATCGTTTTGTCGTCAACAAAAATTTAGAACAATTTTTACTAACAGGGTTGTGAACGTTCTAGAGATAATAACTAAACGGATCACAAAAATTATATTGGAAACCGAAGGGTGGGTTAAACCATTGAGTACAAACTATCCTAGGGTTAGTTTTTCGTCGGGATAAATAGATAAATGGTACCTTAAAGATCTACCTAATTAATTTATTGATAATTACTAATAAATATTAGCGTATTATAGTTTCTTACCAAGTATATATCTCTATATTTTGCATAAATTTTATTTCTGTACTGAAATAATTAAAATACATAATGTTAGTACTGCTTTAAATATATCGTGGTATTAATTAAGTGTCTCAATCCATGATTAATTGAAATTTGCTTCTGTGATAATTGATTAATAGAATTTCGGCAGCGTAGAAGGTGAATGTATTTAAAACTCTTGGGAAATAAGCACACCGGGTAATGATGATCCTTATACTGTAGCAGCATTTAAGCACAAAATAATTAATCTTATTTTCAATGATCTAGAAACAGACTGTAATTTTTAGTCAGAAATGTTGTAGGATTGCAATTTCTATTAATTAAATATTGTAACCAATTACAAAAAGAGCAGAATTTCTGCGGAAAAAAGAAAATTGGATATTTCTTTCTGTATGTGTATAGCAGAAAATGTTGATACTATTTGTAATAAGAAATCCGTTTTTCTAACATTAACCTCATAGCATAGATTTAAAATTCTATCACCAATTTAAACACATAGGATTTAGGATATACTACATAAGAATAAATAGTTTATTAAGAACAACATAAAAACAGTGACAGACTCTCTTCAAAGTTCCAGACAAGAATTTGGGCCAGGACCAGGCATTTTTAAACTAAAGGTTTTGGAGAAACTACATAGTTTTAGTGAGTCTCCACATATATACACCGATGTATCTAAATCCGAAATTGGAGTAGGCTCTGTTTTCCCAACAAACTGTGAAGATCTTCACATTCCAACCTAAACATTGCACTATATTTTCGAAATTCAAACTTGAAATTAAAATTCATTAAGCAAACTGTAACACACAAATAACATAAAACAGACTAACCTATAGTTTATAGGATGACCTTAAATGAAAAAATGAGGTTACTGTTCATTTTTGCCATTAGTGATTAGTCTACAAAATATTCCTATTTTGTTCTTTCCTTTTTAGTGTTAATCCAATATATAAATAAAAGAAAAATTTAAATGATCGCTTAAGATTGTTTACATTTATTACTTCAATTATAAGTTAGATATTGGATAATTAAAATAACTTTATTTTAGGTCAGGGACTGTCTGCAAATATAACAGAGGATTTTGCTATGATCCAAGAGAAACTTCTAGTTATGCAGTTGTTTGGAACATTCCCACTCCTCCAAAGCTAGATTACATGGTATTAATCTTTGCAGGTTTTTCAGATATATGGAGGTTTTCTTCGAGCAATTTATCATACATATTTTATCATGATTCATCATTTGACACTCCCTTTGCACTTAGACTGTCTGATACAATAAAAATAAATAATCATATTTTATGGAATACCGACCAAAGAAGATATAAGGTATCCTTTACAAATCTAAACAAAAATGTACAAACTCTATACCTAAATATGTATCCTGTTCAACGTAAATCAAAAAGGTTTATTAGCGAAGCTATTTTAAGAGATTGTGATTTAAGGACCTATGATATTAATACTACTACAGAATTTACTACGGAACACATAGTAGACCCTGAACATCTTAAAGTAATATTAAATAAGCACCAATCTTTTTTACGAAAAAATTATAATTCTTTAGTTGATATAAAATTACAAAGTTTTAACATTAACTCGACTTTGCAGAATAAAATAATCTCTGAATTAGATACCAAAATTAAGCAGGTTGGTTTAGCTTATAAAAATCTGTCGGAAGAATTACACAATTTATATAAATTAAACAATTCAACAAGCTATTCGACCAATAATAAAATACAAGATAAATTATTATTAATGCAAAAGGAGTTTGAACAAAAGTTTATTGCATTTAAAAATTCTATCAATTACCAATTGAAACCTCAACTGGAAGCTGTCAATAAAAGTAGTAAATATTGTTCGGATGAAATTGAACATCTTAAAAATAACATTTTTATCAAAATTACGGATGCAATAAATAATTTGAACAGATCTGAAAACGAACATTTACATTTTTTTAGCATTAAAACAGAGGATTTCGAAAACAAAATTATTAACTTGCAAGAAACAATCCAAACAATTAAAAATGTTACCAATGGAAACTTGAACAAAATAGAAAAGAGTATTGACTCTATTCAGGCGTTAAATAAAACATCTTTTGGTATAGAAAAAACTTTAAGTGAAAAAATTGATTTTTTTAATTCGTTAAATGACAAATATTCACATGATCTTTCGAATTTAGAAAAGGGGGTCATGGATTCTTTTGAGAAAATTGACTCTAATTTCAAAAAACTAAATACTTCATTTTCTGACAAATCACATTTATTAGACAGTTTTGGTGAGGATTTAGCAAAATTATCAAAATCATGCAAAACTATTCAAAATGACTTCAAAGATTTCTCTGAAACAAAAATAATACAAGTAGTGACCAATATTTTAAATAATGATAAAAAATACGCTAATGATATAGAACTAAAATCTGTAGAAAAGCTAAAACCAATTTTTGAGGAATTTAATAAAAACAGAAAAGTTCTTATGGAACAAGTTAAACAAATAACTGAGGACATTAATGACAATATTAAAAAAGAATTAACCAACAATCGGTTAAATATAGAAGATATTTCTAAAAAATTAAACGAAGAAACGAAGATGATTTTGAACAAAACAGAGGAAAATAGTTATACGATTAATAACGAGAAAAACAAATTACTCGGGCTTGTTTCAGAAGCAGGCCAGCATACTAATGAAATTAAATCCTTACAACTGGAAGTAAAATTATTAAATTTGAATATAAATGCATCTAACCAAACATTAAACGAAATGTTAAAAGATTATTTAAATTCTAAAAAATTGTTTGTCGATGAAATAAGTAATTTAAAACTTGCTGCAAATCAGGAGATAAAAAGTATACATGATGAATTCAACACAATAAGACATAGAAATAATGATATTTTGAAAGAATTTCAGTTAGTAAATGAGACTATTATAAAATTAAACTATTATTTTCAAAAAATTAACGAAACTGTATATTTAAATAAACTTACAGAAATAAATAGTTTGCAAAAAGTAGAGCCAATATTAAAATCTTTGGATAATAAAACCAATACTTGCCAGGAAAAAGTTTCCAATCTTTCTATAACTGTTCAAAAAGTAAAAGGTACTTTAGAAGACAACTCATTAAAATTTTTAACATTAGAATTGGATCTAAACACAAATATTGCAAACTTAAACAGTAGTTTTCTAACCAAGGAAAACATTACTAAAGTAATAATTGATGATATGGAAAGAAAACTAAATTTTAGTAATGTTAAAATAAACACTTTGGAAAATAATATTAAATATTTACTAACAAATACAAGTCAAGTTTATAATGCTACTCAAGAAAATATGCAATTGAGTAAAAATCTCGAAAGTCGTTTATCCAGTTTCTCTGAAACTGTGATAAATATAGAACAGGCTGTTTTAAAATTTGAATCGGATCAAACTAAATGGATAAACCAAAGTTTAAAAATTGATAATACTATTGGAAAGGCTTTATCAGATTTAAGTATAGTTAACGTTAGTGTTAATAATTGTATTGAAGACAATAAATCTAAGGAAGAAAGGATAAGTTTAATAAATTTGGATCTAAAAAATCTGAGAGATAATTTAACCACAGAAGTAAATAATTTAAATAAATTGAATGATTTTGCTAATCTTAAAACCGAATTAGAAAAGTATAAAGAGCTATTTATAAAAAGTAATCAGAGTGTAACAGAACTTCGTACAAATGTAGAAGAATGTAATAACAAGCAAACTAAAAATACCAATGAGATATTAGAGCTAAAAAAGGAATTGCAGGAAATTAAAAATGAAAATCAAAAAAAGAACGATTTACTTAATAATTCATTGGAAAAGATTTATAAGTTATTAGATAATAAAGATAATGAAATTATCACCATTAAAGCTGATCTTAAAAAGGCATTTTCTTGTTGTGACGATAATACAAAAAGCTTACTAGGAAAAACCACTGAAATTAATGAAATTAAAAACAGTTTTAGTAAGAATGTAACAAGTATCGAAGCAAAATATTCATTACTTAAGACTGAAATTAATAATATTTGGCAAAGTTTGCAACCAATGGAACCCGATCAAAACCGTTAAATAATATTAGTCCTTTGAAATGGTATATTTTTTAGGCCTTACCTTGCGTTCTTTAGATTACGCAATTTTATTTTTTTTAAGTTTAAGGGGGTCAGTGTAAAGCCACCGGCCGCCATCTTGAAGATAGGGGTTGAAATGGTTTTTAAGATATATCTCTTAAACTATCAGATAAAAAAATTATAAACAGTTTTTGTTGCAAATTAAATTTTCTACAACTTTGGTCCTGTAACTTTTTATCGTAGAACTATAAATAAAAAAGTTGTAAGCAAAAATGTTAAGAAATTCCAGAAAAAAATTTATATTTTTCGATATAACATTTTTTTATCATTTTACGAATGAATGATATCAGACCATTTTTGTAGATCGTTTTTGAGAGGATCTGGCTATTACTCTCACTTATAGAGTTTTTTCGCTTATCCATATTTGACTGTATAAGAAAATCCATGTCTACATCAACAGACAATTTATAGTGATTTTTGTCTAAAATATAGTAAAATATGTAATTCTATAACTAGTTTAATTTTTTTTGTGGATTTATAAACTTGACGTTAAGATTAAGGTTTGTATTAGTCGTTTATTAAACGTAAAAAAATATTTATTGTAAATTGTAAAATCCAGTTATAAATGACGAACTCAAAGTCAATGTCCCAGAGTTTTATTAAATTATGATGGACAAAAAATGTTTGCGACTAGTTTCTAGCCTAACATGGGGGCCATCATCAGGCTATAAAAAGTAGTTATGTTTAATCGTACAAAATTGTTACAAAAACAAGAAACATGGTTTCTTTGACCAAACCGTATTATGTATTACAAAAAAATTGAATAAAGTACTATAACACTGTTAAAGTTTTATTTCAATCCTCATTCATTAATCAATAGAATAAATGTAGAATAAACGCTTTGAAGATGCCCTATTAAAAATTTCAAAATAACAAAATATCTTAATTAGTTATATCGTAGATTGGAAATGTCCATTAAATTTAATATTGGCATCTTTTAAAAATACTACTAGCCCATTAATATTGTTACCAGAATTCAGTATGGAGCTTGGACATTATGTTTTGAAAATAATATTCTAGGAGAAGAAGAAAAAGAAAATAAACTTTCTCCTTCTTTACACGTGTTATATAGTGCTCAACACAGTGGCACATTATTTTTCAATATTTTTCTTTTTGTTATTTTTTAAGTTAAGTTTTCCAACTAGGATAGAATTAAATTTAGGTTTAGGCTTAATGTAACTGGGGCTTATTATAGCTCATTTCTGCAGATAATAGTTAACCATACAGCCTTTATCCTTTAAGGATCCATTGGTAATTCGGGTGAAGCTTTTCAGGGTAATGGCACAAATGTGCCTCGCGGTTTTGACTTCCACACTGCAGAACCGATAGTTCAATGTGTCACTCAGACCTATCTTCATCTTCACGTTTAAACACCTCGAAGTGAGCTGATGGGGAACATTTATGCACTAAGAAAAATCAAAACAATTACAAATTATCACTATACAAAGTATAAACAAATAATGCAAAATATTAAGAAGTTGATTGTATTAACCTTTACTTTGAGGCAGCCTTTTCTACTAAGAACATTAAAAATGAAAAGTGGAAGTTTTGTTTTAAAAAGTTTTATTATTTTTAATGTTCTTATTAATAGGAGGTTAATAAGAATTGAAGAAGAAGAATTTAAAAAACGTTGAAGAAAACTTACAATTAGATATCAATACGTTTTGAATTTGAATAAAAATAGAATAGATTTTTACGAGTATAACTTTAGAGGGAGTCGAAGTACCTCCTGATGTAACAGCAAAATATGCTGAATTTTATGCTTCGGTATATAGACAAGAAAAATCAAACTTTAAACTTTGACAGTTATTTACAAAAGAGGAAATTTTGGCAGTGAGAGATTGTGCACTTTAGTGTCTACTAGTATCTACCAGAGGTCTGAGACTAATAAGCTTCACACCACTTCACCAAGAAAATAGGTGTGAGTTTCTTTATTATAGCTCTTCAAAATTCTGTATGCGGATGATGTATCTGTTTCTGGTGTGTACAACAAAAGGAGAGGCGGAGACAGAACGAAAGGTTATAGGTGCTGGTAAATCGTGGAGAAGATAGAGCGATGAAAATTGGAAGTAACGGAAAATAAGATTGGGATTGCTCGTAAAGGGACGAAGCAAGACAAGGGAAGTTGATGAGTTGGTGTAGATGAAATATCTAGTTGTGTGATTGGATAGCCAACTATCCTTCAAGCACCCTATGTGGAAGGTAGCACAGTAGACTAAAGTGAGGGCAGCATGGTTTGGGAGATTGGTGTGTAATGTGAAAGAGCCGGAAGAATGAAAAAGGAGAATTTTTGTAGGATGATTGAGCAGAGTATGTTGGGTGAAAGAAATGGATAAAACCACTACTCCAAGTGCAGATAAGGATTTTGCTGAGGGTACTGTAGGGGTACAGGACAGTGGATACGATGGGAGCAGCTGTGCTGTCAAGGTTCTACCCACTGTGCGAGATGGCTAGAGCAAAACAACAGTAGAAGTGTTATAAAAGTTAGGAAGGAAACTCGGGGAGGGGTGGAGAAAATGATAGCGCTGGTATGAATCATGAGAAGAGTGTGTGAGGACCTCTCTTTAAAGGGTAGTGATTCCACAGAGAGGATAATGGTTTTGAGGAGGGTTTGGTTGGTAGGCATTCTCTTGGGTGTGAGTCCAACACACTGTATGGGTTCTGGATAAGAAAACGTTCGAACATGAGTTTCCTATCTCAGCCCGAAAACAAAGCTCTTCAAAAAAACTTGTTTTCTATCACCCATGTATAATACTTCGAGTTGAGAGTTACTAAACTTTTGATGAAAGTATCTGAAGAAAATTAATATAAAACTGTACAATTATTTTTTTAAGGGCCAGTAATTCTCGTAAGGATAAGAGGTGGGTTATATAATAGTGAACTTAACAATCAACTTTTAAATTAATTTATTTATTTTAGTACCTTTAGTATTTGCAACGCTTTTTGTTTTAGGTAATTTTACTGTAGTTTTAACTCACATTTCATTTCTTTATTTCTAAACTCTATGGTTATAACACCAGTTATTTGACGATTTGCTAATGTCATATTATAAACTAACGAAAAATAATGCCTTAAATTGTAACTGGTTTGGTCCAGTTCACAATTTTGCAATCGATTGTGTTGCAATCGTTTACAATCTCGCGAGTTTTATTTTAAACTAACGGTTTTTACAATCTTACGGTGACATGTTATCCATTGAAAATTTTTTAAAACTGCATATATTATACTTGTAAATCATACACTCACCACTGAAGGTCCATATTAGGCAATCACTTATAATTTATTTAAATTTAATTTAACAAACAGTACCTTTTTATTACATAAATTATTAATGCATGTTTGCACCAGATCTAATTACCATTTAACGGATTAAATTTTAATCAGAAATTTTGCCAGTGGGTATTAGCCTTATTTAATAGTTGTTGTAATAGTAGTTAATAGTCGGTTTTAATAGTTGCATCAATCTCTCATTATTTATCACACTTTAACATTGTATTAGCTGCTTTAGGTAGAATTGTTAAACACATCCGAGATATTTTAAACTTGACATCAATAAGATTATTTTGAAATTAAAAATAAGATATACATATAAAAAAATAAGTATAAACATAATATGATTTCATTGGAATTGTTTGTCCCATTTTAACGATTTCTTATTGGTTTTCATATGGAATTCACAATGATAATGAATTCTGTGAATAATATAAAATCCAAAATGTGTTAGGTCATAAGATAATAAGTTATCTTTTCGAATACTTATTTTAGAATAACTTATTTTAAAAATATTGTGTTATGTCAACTAACCTCGATTAAAGATTGTGGTTGACAGTTCGACCCCATGATACCTTTATGTAAAACAAAATAATTAATAACTTCATCAAGTTCTTTGATAAAAATTAATATTCATAGTCGTACAATAATAACATTTTTTCATAGCGTTTTAAGTTAAAAAGTTTTAGATTTAATAAAACCAAAGAATGGAATTTATACTTACAAATAGTATTTTGTAAATTATATAGTAGAACAAAATTAAATAGACATTTACCCTGACGTCCTACCTATAAAAATTAGTGGCTAGTGTTACTTTGTCGTGTTTGAAGTTAGTTTTGTACTTAGACTGTAAAATAAATATAACAAATAAGAGGTTTTGAAAAACTGATTTTTTAGAATTTATTTGAATGCAGACTCAAATTAGTTCTTATAAATACAACCGTTTAAAATTTTTTCCAACATTGGAAGGCCATAATTAGAGTTGAAAAGAACGTATGTCATTGCTTGATAGACAAGTGTGCATAATTGATTGATGTATTTCTACAAACAGTAGAAAAGGATGAGGTATATAACTACTGTTCGCTGTTAGTGACGTCAGGGTAAAGGTCAATTTTGTCTATTGTATACTAATTGGTTTAAAAACAGGCTAAAATAATATTTTGTAGTTATTGCAGTATTGAACACGTAAAAACTTATTTCTACAATTACGTTTTATAAAAATATGGAATACCCCAATGTATGATGTGTTTTACCAGTTGAATAATTCTAAGAAATATTTATGTGAAAGAATATTTGAGTAAATTGACATTTTGCAAGATTGTTGTCCTTTCTTGTTTTCAAATTATTTAATTTAACATTAATACTGATTTATTAGATACTAAAATACAAGCTTGATACGTTAATTCTTAAAAATTCAGATTCGGGAAAGATTCACTAAAAATTTGCAATTTGATTTCTGAAAACAAGTAAAAAATCCATAGCAGGAGGTAAAAAATCCCCTTCAATATATTTCGTGGACTTGTGAATTGGTTGCAAATTGTAAAGTAAAACAGGACGTAATTATATATTTATTTGAAATTTATTGTACTGACCCTTACTTTGTGGAAGTATATCATATCAAAAACAATAGACAAAGAACTTTTTACAATAGAAAAATTGACATTTACCCTGACGTCATACCTACAAATCTCACGAAATGAATCAATGAGTCAAAAATGATTATTGTTACTTTGTGTTGTGGGTTAATATTTTTACAAAAAAAACTATCAACCATTAACTTCGCCATTAAGAAAAGTAGAGATTTTTACGAATTTTACTTTTGGATAAATTTATTTAAACAGCACATAATTTGGGGTAACAAAAGCAATTGGCTAGCATAGTTGACTTTATAAATCTACGATAAAAGTTTAGCCACAATCTAAAAAGAAAGGTTGTGTTAAAAATATTTATTAAATGCAAAACAGGAAATTTTGTACTTACCTTAAAATAAAATAACAAATTAGAAGTTTTGAAAAAAATCGATCTTATAGAATTTATTTGAATGCAAATGATAAAACGTATGCTTCATATGCTTGACAAAATTGTTTGATGTATTTCTACTAGCAATAGAAAAGGATAAGGTATATAAAGTATGTGCTTACTACTATTTTCATTGTTAGTTACGTCAGGGTAAGGGTCAATCTTTTCTACTGTAGCAAAACATCCACGGTTTGGATTTACAATCCAAACTACCCAAATTGTCATCAAAACTAATAATTTTGCAGTTCTCCAACTTGTTGAACAGTATTCTGTGGTCTACGTCTACAGTGTCGGGATTTTGTTTGGTCTAAAAAATAACAAATGAGAGACTAAATTTATCTAAAGCACTGTAGATATTTTCTGTTAAATATTTGATAGTATTCAGTTAATTATTTTTGTCCAAAAATTCATTTATGTAGTCTCATGTAGTTTCATGTTTTCCAATATTTTACTAATAAGCGATATCGGTTTGTAATTAAATATATGTAATCAAATATATAAGTATCAAGTAATAAATAAGTATAATAAGAAAAAAACGTAGGTTTTATAAAGGAGTCCTGGAAAAATTAAATACAAAAGATTTAGTTTTGAGTACATTTAAAGATTTTAGTACTGCAAATACAGATTTTTAAAATCATCAAACCATATTCGTTTACAAATACTTATGAGACTTATGAGAAAATCCCACTGACAATTGTCAGTCGGCGGCTATGATTTTGTTAATTATTGTGAATTTCTCTTTATTTATTCAAAACCCATATTTAAATTAAATTTCGAAATCCTTTTTCTTCACATGGTCTCCAACTTCGAGTCAGTCCAGTAAAAAAAGAAAGGTAAGCTATATTTTTGATTTTTATAAACATCTGTATATATAAACCTCATGAAAATGGTGTGTTAACAAAAATGGCGTAGTATATTTTATTTTCACGTTGCTGTGCGTTTGTATTGTATACCTTAGTAAAATTTAAAAAAAAAGGTATTTTGCAGTTAATTTAAAAATAATTTACACCATCTGACTATAAGATTTTTGACAGAACTTTTCTCGAATATTTGTAGCTAGTAATACACCTAAACATATTAGAAATTTTCCTTAGTTTGCAAATGCAAATATATTATTAATTTATGCCAACTAAACAGTTTTAATTACTATGTACTTACCATTATAATGGTTATTAAAAAATAGTAGCAAAAACTTCATTTTATTTAGAATTTTAGAATTATTTAACTGAGTAAGGTCATGTTTTGAAATAAGTTTTCTAATCTGTTATCCAAAAAGGTTGCTGTTCAGTACTTCTGTATTTTATTTCGGGGATAGATTATTACGTATTCAAATACACATTACATTTAAATAACCATTTATAATAATAATCTAGACATGTTAAATTCTGGAATATAACTGATTCATCTTCCAATTTAATGATTTTAAAATATGTTTAAAAATCTTAAAAGTACCTACTGTTCTTCGTCTTGCTGAAACCAAATTGATATATTTACGAGATCAAAAGATAATTCAGGAAATAACTATAATTATAAATGTTCAGTATTCCTCGCCTGTTATGGTTTTGTTTCAAAAATTTGATACAATAAAGATATTTCTAATAATTTCTCTCCACATATTCATGTTTTGTCGTTTGTTTTTATGTGTTTTCAGCATCCAATGCAGATGTTCATCTCACTAATAATTTCAGTTTTGCTTATTGGTCGTTCCAGTGTAAATAAGCTGCAACAACTTTATTAGTTTTATAATCTTCAACCATCAACAACACAAGTCAGTTTCTGTGTCCTCTGGAATATCAGACCTAACCTAACCTAACCTAACCTAACCTAACCTAACCTAACCTAACCTAACCTAACCTAACCTAACCTAACCTAACCTAACCTAACCTAACCTAATCTAACCTAACCTAACCTAACCCAACCTAACCTAACCTAACCTAACCTAACCTAACCTAACCTAACCTAACCTAACCTAACCTAACCTAATCTAACCTAACCTAACCTAACCTAACCTAACCTAACCTAACCTAACCTAACCTAACCTAACCTAACCTAACCTAACCTAACCTAACCTTACCTAACCTAACCTGGCCTAACCTAACCTAACCTTACCTAACCTAACCTAACCTGGCCTAACCTAACCTAACCTAACCTAACCTAACCTAACCTAACCTAACCTAACCTAACCTAACCTAACCTAACCTAACCTAACCTAACCTAACCTAACCTAACCTAACCTAACCTAACCTAACCTAACCTAACCTAACCTAACCTAACCTAACCTAACCTAACCTAACCTAACCTTTGAATATTTACTTGAAACAGCTTTTTAAATAAATTGTAAATATCTTGATCATCAGTTGTTTGTTTAGTGGAAGAGGTTTCACAGAGTAACGGTTGCTACAATACATTTCATAATAAGGTGTTTTGTTTTTTATAGGTTTAGTAATGCCTACTTTATAAACCTGATAATTTATGGATTTTGAAGTGTAAAAAAATTTAAAATACTTATGTATAATTATAATAATTTTGTATAAAATAATTTAGTCTGGATATTTATTTTCATATTTATTATTTTGTTTTTAATTTGTTTTCTTTTTTTCAGAATGAAACGGATTCTTTTTCTTTTATTTATTGCCGGCTGTTACATAACAACGGAAGCGGGAAAATGTACTAGACCAAACTTAAGTCGAAATTTAGTCTACATCTATAGTCCTTTTGGTAAAGTCCCCATCAAAATTAGTAGATGTTTCTTTAACGACACAAAGGATGCGTATTCTGATATATCTGATAATTGCTTGAAAGCTTTTCAATCAGGAGTGTTTATAGATAAATGGGCTGATAATAATAAACTATTAAATACAGATTCCCCAGTTGTGCTAGACGAATACATTTCAAGAGCAGATTTGGTGAAAAACGAAGTAACCCTGAGATCCGGCACTGTTTGCAGTTATGATAGAGGATTTTGTTACGACCCTAAAGAAGCTAATGCATATGGTGTAGTTTGGCAACTTCTAGAAAGATCCACAGTGCAATGTCCTGAGCAGCTTTACAAAGTATTTGAAGGGGATGTAGACATTTGGAGTTTTCCACAAGGATTAAATTACTTGTTTTACTATGACAATGTTTTTGATGAAGCATTTTATTTAGGCTTAAAATCCAAAGGTCAATGTCAAGATTCTGATGTATGGTATACAGAAGAAGGTTACATTGTTTCCAAAAAACCATTAACAGCAAAAAATATTGAAGGGCTTGCATCTCTTAAAGCTAGGCCAAGTGTTAAAGGTGGAGTTAAAGGTGGAACTAAAGGAGGTGTAAAATCAGCAAGATTAACGGGCTTTTTACCAAATCGCAGTTATTTTACTTTGAAATCCAAGAAAGTAGTCAGTGATGCCATCTTAAGAAATTGTGATACACTATCTCTTACTTTGGAACAAATTATTGAAGAATTAACTTCGGAATATCTACAAGATACCGATAATGTACGTTTTCTAATGAAAACCTACTACGATCTTATTAAAAACACTAAAGAGGATGTATTGGATATCATTAAGAGGGAAAGTTCACTAAATCTTACACTAGAACTTAAACATGAGCTTTTCGAATTAACTCAACGTTTTGAAAAGATTTTACATGACATTAAAAACATTCAAGAGATTTTAGCGAGTGCCGGGAATTTAAAAGGAATTAGGTCAGATGTTGATAACTTGGATCTGGAAATAAAGAAACTATTAAAGAAAATTGCAGACAATGATGAATTATTCGACAAAATATCGATAACTTTACAGCAACATGGCCAGGCATTAGACGAAAAAGGTGCTGTTTTGCAGAAACTTTCAGAGAAATTGGAGCAACTTCAAAATTTTATTAACAATCAACTTCCTAATTTAATAACGAAAACTGAAGTTTACGACAAACTAAATGAATTAGAACAAGGATTTCATAAGAAAGTTAGAGAATTAGCAATGAATGTAACATTACTTTTGTTGCAACATGAAGGTTCTGCAGGTGTGAAAGGCAAAGGTACTACTAACGCTGAGCTTGAACAAATAATAATAGAAAAATTAAAAGGCTTTAATTTAGATCAACAGCAAGCAGCAATTGATGCTCTAAAAGATAAAATAGAATTACTAATAAATCAGCTAAGATCTGAATCTTATAATAATGCTACTTATTTAGAGAATAAAATTTATAAAAAAATTGATGAACTTGCTGCTCAAAATGTACCCATTCTTGATAGATTGAGTAAAGTTGAAAAAAACATAAATAATCTAAATTCGTTAATAGATAACTTAAAAACCGATCTTGGAAAACGTGAAAAATCACTTGAAAGTGCATTGAAAGAGTTTGATGCGAAAATATCAAAAATATGGGACGAGTTTGGTAATTACGATAAAAAATTATCTGACTTAAAAAAGGATCTGATAGATTTAAGTAAAAAGGAAGTAGACTTTGGACCGATCTATAAAAAAATTAGTGATTCAATAAATGAAGCTTTAAAACCACGTGATGGTAGATTAGACGCCCTTGATGATATTAGCGCGAAATTAATTGAAACAATCGAAAAAGACAATCTAGACATAGATAACCTACAAAAGCAAATCAATGAAATCAATCAAGGCTTGAAGAAAGTTGATGATCTCAAAGGAGACATAACTGATGAATTTGAAAAAGAAGTAAGACCGGTACATACCCAGCTTAGCGCTCTCAATGGAGCCATGGAGGAACATTCAAAAAAACAAACTGCTACTCATGAAGATTTACAAGAAGCTAAAAACGTAATTAGATCTGAATTGGATTATTTAAGACAACGTATAAAGGATGTTGTTATTGATCTAAACGCGACGGTGGAAAAGAACAGTGATTTGATAGAAAAACTAATAGACCACGATACTGTTTTAGACAAACTCATTGATGATATTAAAAAAGATTTAGGTGACAACGGACAACACCTTAAGACTTTAGAAACAAACGTAAAAGATATTTTAGCGCAATGTGATTCATCCAATAAAAAAATTAATCAGGATGTTGGGAATTTACATGAAAATATTACCGATTTGTACGATATTATTAAGAACCAAGAAGAATCGATTCTAGAACTTACTAAAAAATGTGAAAAAGCTGAATTAGAGAGTCATGCTAAATCAAGTGTTAAAACAAGTGGCACAAAAGGTGGTGTTAAAACAAGCGGTACCAAAGGTGGTGTTAAAACTACTCGTTATTATAATCAACAAAACAATGCTGATTATGATGAATTTAACAGTGAAAAGAAATCGAAAATTGTTCAAACTCCTGTTGACGATTGGTACGATGAAGGTTCTTACAGTCAAACTAAAACAAGTCATGTTTACACAAAAAGTCCACAAGGACACTCCGGTCACAATATCCAGAGCAACGACAAGCAGGAGATAAACTTTTTACGAATTCAGCTATCCGAAGCTCAAATTTCATTACAAGCACACGAACATAGAATTGAGTCTTTGGAGAAAAAACTTACTGAACTGTCACACAGAATTATTGCTACCGATGATGCTTTAACCCATTCAGTTAAATCACTTGATACCAAAGTGACTGAAACCAAGGATAATATCGAAATCTTGAAATATGAAATACATGGAGAACTATCTACATGCTGCAACAATAAAGCTAGTTATACAGGAATTAAGCACTAATTGGTATCATTTTAGTTAATAAGTAAAAAGGTGTTAAAATTTTTGTAAATACAATTTTTGTAAATAAGGGTGCATTTTTAACCCAATCCTCCCATTAAATACTTTTTAGCTAGGAATTAAACAACTGCCAAGAAAAAGAATAATTGTTTATTGAATTAAGTTGTTAGAGGATACCTACCCAAATTAAAATATCTATCTGATTTTTTGACTAAATGCTTTTACATTAAAAATCCTAAACCCGAAATATTGGAGGTACGCTCTTAACAAACGTTAAAGTTTTGCGTAAATAAATTAAGGGTAACCAGTTTTTAAATTTGAATTTTCATTTTTCCCTCGTAGATAGACAAAGATCTTTGGAATAGTGATTATTTGTGCATTTGTGTCCTTGACCTTATGAGCGAGTTGACCAAAAAAAATCCGTATAACTGATTATTAATAATAACTATTTATACTTAACTATTATGCATTTTCGCGTGTATTATCAATCAAAACTTAAGTGCATCAGCTGCAATTTAAAGGTAAGTAATTTTTAAGTGTTTTAAATTGCAGTCAACGAAATTCAAACGACAATTATAATGTTGACAATATCCTGCAGTTATAATTATTACAAACCAATTTGATGATGCGTTTTAAACAAACTAACACTCCTATGATAGTTTTTTAAAGGATTTTTTTTTAAATTGATATTAAAAAAGAACACTGATATGGTTTTTGCTTAGGTACTGTCATTATAAAGACTGAAATGGGAAATAAATTTGTATAGTGTAGGTACTCTACCGAATATCGGTAATCAGATGTTTTTATTTTTTTATGATAATTTTTACAATAAACATAAAAATAATAACATTTTTGAATAGTAAATAAAAATACCTGTCGATATATCACAAGTCCATACTTCCCATTTAAACAATTGGGGGTTGTAACTGTCACTAAAACAGTGTTGAAGTGTTTTGGGATTTTCTATTATTCCATTTGGCTTTTCCACATTATATAATGTCCGCTGTTTTGAAAAAACAATTCATCTTTACAACTAGAGAGTCGATGTTAAATTTTGTTTTTAAGAAAACCATTTGGTGTTGAATAAGTAGTATTAGGACATAATAATTATGGAAATAGATAAAATTACTCAGTATGAAATAAATTGTTATAAAATATTAGGTATATCTTATTAAATTTTGTGAAAATCCTTTGTTATCTCAATGACAGCTGTTAAGTTGAATGACTTGAAACAGCTGCCATTGAGATAAAAAAATTAATTTTCTAAATAAACCTAGGAAGTTTTGTTCGGTAAATTTATTTAAGTTATACGATTTTTAAAAATTATTGTTCCAATTATTCAATACGCTTTTGACTACTAATTTTATGCATTATTTAAACTTTTGAATACCTGGTTGTACACAAAAATAAATTAGTCGATTTTGAACTATAGAGAAAACTATTAAATTTATTGTACTAACCCTTACTTTTTGGAAGTCCATCTTATTAAGAATAATAAAAAACTCTTCGTTTGAACGTAACTTCCAAGTTTATAAAAAAATTAGGTTCAAAATAAATTTGGAAGTTATGTTCAAACGAAGAGTTTTTTATTATTCTCTAGAAAACTATTATTCCGAAAGTTTTCAATATAATACGGAATCAATAATCTCTAGTTTTTAGTGAGATTGGTCAGGTCTAAATTGTTTAAAAATGCTTATAAACAAATTAGTCTGAAAAAATGTTCACTTATATCATAAAGGTTTAAATTATTTCGAAAATTATCCACAGTCGCGATAATTAATTGTGTTTTGCATTTAAATACTTGCACTACACATATTGTTTACAATAATAAATCGATTAGGGTTAAAAATAACAGATGTTAACCATATTGAGAATCTTTAAGGTGTTTAATCTAATTTATTTATTTTTAGGATGAAAATAATACTCGTACTTTTGTTACTATCGATTGGCTGCTATCATGTCGCAGTGGATGCTCAAAAATGTACCAGACCAAATGTAAGCCGTACCACCCTTCATGTATATAGCAACATAGGAAAAATATCTGTTCGAGTTAATAGATGTGCTTTTAATGGTGCGAAAGGAACATACTCTGATGTTTCTGATAATTGTGTAAGAGCGTTCAAATCTGGGGTATTTCTAGATAAGTGGTCTGAAGAATATACGTTGGCAGCCGCAAATTCTCCCGTTATCGTAGAAGAATATCTAGCGAAAGCCGATTTGACGAAAAATGAAATATACTTAAAGTCAGGCAGTAAATGTAGATACGACAGAGGATTTTGTTTTGACCCTGTTTATGGTAATACTTATGCCGTAGTTTGGGAGATTTTAAATAGAACCAAAGTTGAATGTGCCTCTGAGTTGTACAAAGTTTTTGAAGGAGAAGTTGATATTTGGGACTTCCAGCCACAAGGATTAAGTTATTTGTTTTACTACGACAATTTTATGGATGATGCTTTCTATTTACGATTAAAAACAAAAGGTAGATGTCAAGACAATGATATTTGGTATACCGAAGAAGGTTATATTGTTTCTAAAAATCCTTTAAAAGCAAAAGGTATTGAATTAAGTGCAGCCATCAAAAATATAAATGAGAAAAAAGGCGGAACCAAAGGTGGAGTGAAAAGTGGAGTAAAAGGTGGAGTGAAAGGAAGTAACAAAGCAGCAAAATTTACATTTATGCCACCAAATCAAAATTATTTTTATTTAAAACCAAAAAGGTTGGTAAGTGAGAATGTATTAAAAAACTGCGAGCTTCAGTCAATAGAAATTGAACAAATTATCGAGGAAATTGACTCAAGCTATGTAGACAATCCTGATAACCTACGTTTACTATTAAAACGATACTATGATTTTATAAATAAAATTAAAAATAATTTACTTACCGTTATAAAAAGTGAAAGTGCAATTAATTTAACATTAGATCTTAAACGCGAACTACAAGAACTATCTAAAAATTTAGAAACGACCATAATTGATCTTAAAACAGTTCACGATATTCTGGAATCAGCTGGAAATCTAAAAGACATTCGAATAGATGTGGATAAATTGGTAGATGAGATAAAAACACTTTTAAGAAAAAATGAAGACTACGATAATATATTTGAACAACTGTCAACAACGGTAAAGAAGAATGGACAAAAGATTAAAGAAGCAGATGTAGAATTGCAAGTTCTGACAGAGAAAATAGAAAAACTTCAAACCTTGATCAGCAACCAACTTCCTAATTTAATAACCAAAACAGATGTTTACGAGAAAATGAATGAAATTGAGCAAAAGTTTCATAATAAAGTTAAAGAATTAACAATGAACGTAACATTACTTTTGTTGCAACATGAAGGACCTAATGGTGTAAAAGGAAAAGGTACAACGAATACAGAACTTGAAAACCTGATATTGGAAAAACTTAAATCCTTTAATTTAGATCAACAACAAGCAGCTATTGATGCCCTTAAAGAAAAACACGAACTATTAATGGATCAAATTAGGTTTGAAACTTATAATAATGCTAGTATTCTTGAAGATAAATTAACAAAGAAAATAGATGATCTCGCTTCTAAGCATGCTCCCATTCTTGACCAACTAACTGATATTGAAAAAAATATAACCACAATCAACAACATTATAAATAATTTAAAACTAGACACGGAAACACAACGTAAACAGAATGACAAAATAATTAAGGATTTACAATCAAACATAGATGAAATATGGACAAATTCTAGTAATTTAGAACAAGTTGTTTTAGATTTAAAAAACGATTTGTTAAATCTCAGTGAAAAAGAAGTAGATTTCTCACCTGTATATAAAAAACTAGACGATTCTCTAGTTAAAGAGTTCAAACAAAGAGATGAAAGACTAGATTCCCTGGATGATATTACTTCAAAATTGACTGATTATATTCAAAAAAGTAATTCAGATATTGAAAACTTAGAAAAACAGATTAATGAAACTAATGCGTTAATAAAAGATGTCGATAGTCTAAAAGACAGTTTTAACGATAACATTGTAAAGGAAGTAATTCCAGTACAAAAGAAACTAAACGATCTTAATGCTGTACTAACAGATCATTCTAATAAACATACTACTGTTCACAATGACTTAGAGGAAACTAAAAACAATATGAAGTTGGAACTAGATACTTTAAAAGCTAACATGAGTGATATGATTGATCAACTAAACTCTGCTTTGGAAAAGAATAGTGGATTAATAGAGAAACTTTTAGAACAAGATAACGTTACAAATAATACTATAGATAATTTAAAGAAAGATTTAATTGAGCAAGGGCAATCCATAAAAAATTTAGAATCACAACTTCAAGAGAATAATAATAAGAGTGAAACAATCGGCAATAGTACTTTAGAATCAATAAATAACTTAAAAGAAAATGTTACTGAAATATTTGATGCTATTAAACAGCACGAAGGATCAATTTTGGAACTGATAAAAAGTTTTGAAAAAATAACTACGACTACTGTTACTAAGAGTGCTGTAAAAACAAGTAATACTAAAGGTGGTGTAAAAACGTCACAATCTGATAGTCAAGAAAAAGAAATATATTTTCTACGAACTAAATTAACTGGAGTTTATATGGATCTAAATTCCAAAGAACAAAAAATTAAACGATTGGAAAGGGAAGTTGAACAATTATATGGTAAAATGGTTAAGTTTGAGGCAATTTTCTCTGATTCGATGAAATCTGTTCACAGTGATATGAAAGGTACTAACGATAGGATAGAATACGTAGAATTTGATATCAAAAGTCGGTTGGAAAATTGTTGCGGCAATAAAATGAGTTATCAAGCACCTAAACCAACCAAAGTGTATCACATGCAGGGAATCAAAACTGATCAACAAGAAATACTTTAAATCTAGAAAAATCAATTTGGTACATAATTTGCTTCGTGTATATATAAATCTTTTGTTAAATAATGTAATATATAGGCAAAAGCTGCTTACTGTGACTTAACAATATACTTAATTGTTAAATGTATGCAACACAAAGTCTTCGTAATCAAGTAATAACATTATTTGTGATTCTTTACTTAGTTTGTAAATGAAGATTTTTAAAGTTGATATTTCTCCAATTAATACTTTTTAAAATATTTAATTAATAAAATTTAGTAAAACTGTCGACAGTGAGATTTTTAAGATACTGCTTGGTTTTGTGTGAATAAAAAGCTAAGCACTTTATAAGATCTAGTTTTTTCCAGAAACCTAATAATTGCTCACAAAACTCGGTGAATAAAAACAAACGTCTTGATAAAATTTATTTTACTAACCCTTACTCTGTGGAAGTCCATCTTACTAAGAACAAACAACTACAGAATTAGCGTTTAAATTACAGCTACAGCTTTTTCGGGGAGTTAACTGACAACTAAATATCTGCCAAATCTCAACTAGTTCCTGCAGAAACATTATATATAACATATCTCCTTTCTCTTAAATGTAGTCATTTAAATTTGAGGATTTTTATCGTGACCCATGAGGCTATAAACCTCTTTAGTGGCATATAACTATGATCAGTAGAAACATTTTCATCTTAGTTGTGACACATTTTGTCATAAAAAACATTTGCTTTTTCATTGACAAAATTCGTGGTTTGCAGTAGGTTCAGAAATGGCAAGTTTGATTGGTATTGCTCGACATCATTGATTTCTGGAACCACGTCAAGATCTTCTCTATGTTTGGGTGAAGATGATATGGAACTCTGGTTTGTTATTATATAAAATTCTTCAAAAAGTATTTAGAGGGATAAAATTATCGTCCTTTTATTTGGTTATAGTGTAACCTTCTTGTATAAATTCCTTCATGATCGAACACTAAGACCTTGTACATGACATTTCCGATCAATGCTAATATTTTTCTTAAAATCCAACGATATTGATTGTTTGTAACTTCAATATGTCAATCTGACGATGGTAGTTTTAGCGAAACAGCTGTCATTAAGTTTAAAAAAGCTATTTTTTAAATAATGAGTGAAAGTTTTGTTAAAAAGTTTCATTTTTAGTGGTTTTTTTTAATAATAATAATTGCTGTTTAAAACTCAATGACAGCTGTTTCGCTACAATAATAGTAAGATGGACTAACACAGTAAGGTTTGATACAGTAAATTTCTTTTTTAATGTTCTATAGAGAAATCATTGGATTATCTCATCTTTTGATGTGCGATAAAAAATAATAATACTTCCAAAGTCAGTTTGATGACATAAAAATGAGTTTTTGTAAATTTTATTATAGGTAATTAAATAGTTGGCTATAGGAACTTTTAGCAAGTTCTACACATAGTAATTATTTTAGTTGTGTCGGACACTTTTTATACTTGACTAGAGTTTTCTACCCTCATCTAGAATTGATTTATTCTCTTTGATTTATGCAGAATCCATTGTATCAGACAATCGTATAGGAACCAACTTCTATGTCTTTAATTATAGATAAGATCAATAGAAAAAAAATAATGTATTATATTTATGTAGATACGTACTTATTTTGTTAAACTAAAAACCGCCTATTATTATTGAAAATGTATAAAATGAAAGCTTTTCTACATTAACATATCTGAGAAACAGTAGTGGTAAAAAAGATCAAGTGATTGAGATAACGTAGTGATTGCTTTTAATCAGAAACTCCCAAACATTATGCCAAAACAGATGTTTATTTGAAGTTAAATTGCTATAATTTTAATCTTTATATTGTTTAACCCGTTATTCTGTATAATTTTTAAAAGAATTTTAAAATTAGAATAAAGTTGTTTTGTTTTTCTAACTCTATTAAACAAAAACATAAGTTTATATATCAAAACATACTTTCAGCATAATTTCAAGTTTTCAAAATTAACATTTAAGTTTGCTAATAAATTAACAGATAATTTTCAAACATCCTTCTTGGACAATGTATTCAAATATTTGTAGAGTATTGTTGTTTGACAACCACTGTTTCACAGTGGGAATGGGTTTTCCGAGAGGATGTTCCTAGATAATGCCCAGATAAGATGATAGTTTAGTGTAACAATACAGCCCGTAACCCCTAAGGGCAGGAGGGTTACATCTCTATACCTCGTCGGCATCTCAAGATGTCACCCTTCATTGATCTCTAGATTGCCATCGTTTTGGAAAAGGAATTGAATCATTTCGGTACACCGAAAGTTTATTCTCTGGTAGGTATTTACGTGCATAGAAGATATATTACAAAAAGATAAAAGGTAAAACAGTTTCGGGTTTTAGTAGGTATACATGGGATTAATGGAAGTATTACAATTGATATAGAGTCACACTAATAGGTAGGTATAATGCTGCTTGATTGCCTATTAGCATCATTATTTTCATTTGATTTACTTTCCCTTTTATTTGTTGGAAAATATGTTTGCATAAAGTGCATGAATTTTTCTTTAAAAATGAACGTCCAAACATTGATTATGTGTTGTAATACGTAAATTATCTTATAAATCATGATTGGTAAATGTAAATATTTTGTAAGTAGTTGACCTGAGTTCAACTAATTTTTAAATTAATGATAATGACTTCGACTTTGATAAAATTTCTTTATAACTCTTCGATTTTAAGCAAATTTTAAAAGTTTTTAGTTAAATTATGAAAATCAATTAAATTTTCTTCTTCTTCACTCTTATCCAGGTATCACTTCAGCAATCGGATTTGGATTCCAGCTTCTCATGTATAAATTTCTTCCATTTTTATCTATCTTCTGACAATAATTGCCATCAAGTCAAGTGATTTCACTTGTTCTTTTAATTAAATAATATATTTTTGTCTAGTTCTCCTCTTTTTTATTTTTTATTTCCATAACTAGTAGTAGTTTTGATATTCTTCTTGGATTCATCCTGCATGATATAGCCATAAATGGCCGGATCATAGAACAGTGTGGGCATATCAACACTTCGTGCAACATTTAAAATATTATCTTTACAGCAAAGGTGTGTTTTGATCATCATGACAATTTTGCATAAAAGAAAATGCCCTGCAATCCTATCCTCTTGACGCACACGTTCTTTACTTGAGTTAAATTACCCTCTAAAGGAATATAAATCTAGATGTTCTCTGGTCTACAGTGTGTCTTAACATCTCTGGATTGGACTTTAGCTCAGTGTCAAAAGTACAAAAATTAATAATCTATATATTTTTTATATTTAATAATGTAAATCCCATCTTAAAAATATTTCCAAACAAAGGATGCTCGTTATATTTTAACAATTTTTTTGGTGTAAAAGAGTTCCGTTCCCGTTGAAATAAATTGAATATTCATTAAAGAGTTTAGTGCCGATATCCTATCACCATAAAACTGTCTGGATATCTTATCCAATTCCGGTTTTAGGAACTAAAACATTGCATCGTCTGCGAAAATCGGGTAGTATATATATCGGAAATATATATCGTGAACCAATCTTGATCCTGGCTTTTGGCTTACCAGAAATCGCGCCAAGAATGGATTTCGCCGGAATGAAACTACACCCCAAGTTTCTGTATGTGTCCCATATACGACACTTTTAATGCCCTAACATTTTATACTCTTCCTGATTGTATCGCGGAATATGTTTTGTATGCGTCGTTTGGTATAATACATTCCCGAAAAACGAATTATTATAAATAATAAACAAAGCTGTTTAGTAAATATTTAAAGTGTGAAAATTTTTATAACTTGGGTATATTTATTTATACAAATATTTAAAAATGTAAAGTACCTACCATTTTTATTCCTCAACAGGATTTGTCATTTGTCATTCATTTCTGTTTCTGTCGTATTTTGTCTTCCCACTATAATATCATAAGCATTAATAGCGTTTTCGTCTGGGTGATCTGGGTCGCTCTGAGATGTTTTGTTGGTGTGATCGGTCACCCAGCATCTTCGATTTTCTTGTTCGGCCAAACGACTGAGATCAAGACCCCGATTCCCGAAATCTCACAAGGAGAAAGTGAATTATAATTCTCTCAAAATAGACAAAAATGTAAATAAAATATCACCAAAGATGCCTGACATGCGAGAGAGAATCAATTCTTCTGTCAAGACACAGGAGAATCATCTCTTCTAATAGTTTTTGTCTCGTTATCCATTTTTAATTTACTTTAACTTTAAGATTTTGGCTATAAATATTGATAGATTAGTTTAAGGAAATTATAGAATGTTTATTTATAAATGAAGGTGTTTTAAAAAATAAACCCTACTCCTACTATAATAGACTGTCTAAGTTCTGATGTCAAACAGGAAGGCTCCTCCTATAAATCTTTCCAAACAAATCTTTAACGCGTGTAAAATGTAAAATGTCACATAAAATTTTTAATTGATGGTTTACTGTTAATATATAGTGACCGTTATTAGAAATAAGTAAAAAGCGATCAGTTTTTAATAATAACGAATACATATTTCTTTTAATTTTTATGTAATTTTTTTTCTTCTTTGAGAAATATTAACCTTTTCTAAGGGCTCCCAAAACAAATGTTTATTCTGGGCCTTGCCAAGACACGCTATAATACTGGTATTGTGGAACTCTTATTTTGAGCGAAATAGATCAATCTTGGAGCGATTTTCTATCATCTCACCCCGAAAACTCTATAAAAAAGATGATAAGGGTTACAAAATAAATCCGTCATCTGTGTTATCCGTTTGTATTAGAGTATTAATTGATTTAAATATAAATTTGATTAAATAGGTGAAATCTTTTTTCTTCAAAATTCTTTCTAAGGAATCTTCACATTTTTTACCATCTTTATTATTTTCTCATTTTATTTACAAAGAGAGGAATTCACTAATAAAAACATCTGGCGAATTTCAGCTCTTAATTTCATTTTTTGTTCGCATTATGATACCCCTTGTATATATTTCAGTCCGATACTAAATTTTGTTAAAAGACCATTTGAATAAGTGTATAGGTAAAATCACTGCAAACTGTCTCGCGCTGCTGGCCCTTTTTTTTATTTGAGAGTTTTTTGCTTTCAAGGTACTATGTTCCTCTTAATAAGATTTGGCTATGTCATTACAACTTTTAAAAGATATTTTTACCGAGAGTTACACACTATTTTCTGAATTTAAAAAGTTATTAACTTATTTTTAGACGTATCAATTACTTCTCTAATGATAATGACTTCAAAAACACACAAAAATACTTAAAAATATTTATGTATTTGCATCTTTAATTATTTTTATTGAATTTTATCTTCTCTTATATTTTGGTAAATTTTTTTGATATTATGGTCCAAAGTGCGTTTTTTTCTAAACAGGGCTCATCAAAACTGATATCGCGGAATAAAACTTACAGTATAAAAAAAAGTTAGTGCTCCTATAAATTTTGGAAGCTGTTTTTAGGTTTATGTATTGCTTGTTTGAAATCGCTTTTGTTTAAAGTCTTGGAACGTAAGTTAGTTAACTATCATCTTCGCACAAATCCCAGATCAAGTAACTATATGTGCAGTCTGAGAAAACGGAATACAGTAAACAAGGGCACTCTAATTTATAAAATTAAGAATCAGTTAATAATATATTATTTTTATCAGTTGATTCTTATTATACATCAGTGTCAAAAATATACTAGTCTTTTTACAGATTCACAGTTACCACACGGCAAATAATGATGTCGAAAATTTCACACCTCTACTTTTTAACCAATAATACCGAATACCGAATAACGCGCTCTAATTATTCCTGATAAATTTCTTACGTTCACGAATATTTTAAGAAAGTTATCCCTTCTCGCTTCGTGAATAATTTAAAAAAAAATTCCTGAAATAATTTAAGCTCTTGAGATATAAGTAAAAATTATTTAAATGCTGTTTTTCCAGATAGGTGGATAGGAAGAAGAGGTACGATCGAATGGCCACCAAGGTCACCAAATTTGATACACTTAGACTTTTTTATGGGGATTCTCGAAGAGCAAAGTTTATAAAAGTCGCCCAAATGATATAAAAGAGTTGAAGGGGTGCATCAGAACGGAAACGCCTGAAATTCTCGTAAACGCTAGAGACGAATATACCGCACTGCTGTCTCATTTACATTATTACTGGAGGTCATCAGTTTGAACATTTAATATAATTTAATTGTTTTACTACTAATTGGTCGACCCTGGAGAAATAAACATTCAAATAATTACATAGTTTTGTAAAGACGATTAGAAGACCTTTTCAGTGAGGTGTCTTGAGACACATGGCTGCATCTAAAAAAATTGCCAATAACGTCACCACGTTAACAATGGTAACGTAATGTTCGTTACATCTACATCATGTGATGACGATTCAAAAATTAAAATTAACGTATTTTTTCAAAAGTAGATTATTTTGGAAATAATGGATGAAAAAGTATTTGTTGTAAAATGCACTTTTGCATAATATTGATCAATTGATATTGATCAATATTGGTAAATATAATTATTAAGTAAAGTCTGTACTTTATTGAAATAAAATTTTGCCACATTAACAATTTAAAACATAAATAAAAGAAACGGAGAATCAAAATTCATATAAATCTCAAAAGTACAGTCGGTATATTTTGTCTACGCTCTATTACTTCCTCTGCCTTTACGACTTGTATATGATCCAGTATTACCAAAATTTCCTGAGTGACTGTAGCTACCTCCATTTCCAGAACTTCTATCGCCAGTACATTGAGTTCCCGCAATTGCATCATTTACATTGTTTGACCATACTCTAAAGTTAACTTGGTCATAATTTAAATTGCCGTACAAGAATTCTGGCATGGTATTTGTTATCAAATATACTTTATCCTGATAGACTTTGATGTCGCATGGATAGATCATCTTTTGGTCATCTTTTTGAACAATAGATATAGTATCTAATGGTTTATGGATATTCCAGCATCCTAAAGCATTTTGGTTAACAAGACCCAAAAACATTATACCTGAAGATTTGTGTATATCTGCCGAAGAAGTTTGAGATTTTGGTCCTCGATCACCAATAACCTGAAATAAAATGAAAGATAACATTATTAACTATATCAGACAATTTTATTGTTATTTAGTAAGTAAAGTGTAAAAATGGTCGGGCTAATTTTCTATTACAATTAAATTTATTGCACCACCCCTAACTTTGAGGAAGTCTATCGTATTGAGATATGTGATTAAACCCAATCTGTTCAGATGTGTTCGTAGGTGACAATGGCCATCAAGGATGCCTGAGACCAAACGCAGCACCTTTCTGGTCATGACTACGTATTTCTTGGCTGCTCTGCTATTCGGATACTTTAGAAGTTCGTTGGATAGTCTGAAAACTTTTTCTTCTTCCCATCTGCCCTCGAATTTGCCAAAGTCAACCACAGCTGATACTGGAAATCTGATGAGACTGCCAGGTCCCAAAATCCCTTGGGAGGCAGCTTTCCCAGCTAACGAGTTAGCTATGCGATTGCCTTTTGAACTTCTATGATCTTTGATCTGGCCTAGAGTAACTACCAAACACCATTAAGAAAAGAAAAATACCTGGGCCATGTGATGAGAGGTTATAAAAAAGGGGGAAGATGAAAACTCATGGCTGAGTGTAAGGACATTGACCACTCGTCTGCAGAAATCGTTCGGCCTGCAGTTTCCAGAGCTACAATTGCCATTAGGATCACCAATCTTTGGTCAGAAGGAGCAGAAGAAGACTTTTGCTAGAAACCCATTTTTCCAGATATTAAACCAAAATTTTACCTTAAAATCTGATTCGTGGTAAGATCTTGTAGCTAAAGTTTGATTTCTTAAAATCCTAGTAGATACTTTATACATGTGGGTCCCAGCCATAGAATGAAAATACAAATCCCTGTAACCGTTTGGTAAAGGTTCAGTTAACTCGGTGCTGAAAATACCATCATTCCATTGGAAATTATGTCCAGAAATAAAGAATTCGCCAGCTAAAGGTTCAAGGTAGAAGTAATTGTGAGCTACTCTCCATGACCGATTTTCTTTTAAGGAATAAACAATCAGTCCATAACCCCCTAAAATGCTTGAAAAATTAATATCACTATTTTTCTAAAAAAATTAAGATAGTGTTTACCTAAATCTGGTATATAAGCATAAGCATCGTCACATGTGTTTTTGGTAACATCAACTGTTATACTGGCTAGCCCACTACCAGGTCGTATATATTCTTCAGGTAATTGGTAGCTATGAATAATCCTGTCAGTGTTTAAATTCATGATTACTAAGGTAGTTGGGCGTACTCGACTCACATTTCCTAAGAAGAATCAGTTTATTTAATTTCAGAGGTTTATTGTTTAAATGAAAAATTTCTTCTTTGTGAATAAACTTACCCAAAACTTCAACAAGTCCAGTATCAACAAACCATAACCTGTCACATGGATCGACTGCTACTCTGTAGACTGAAACAAAATTTTCTCCACTGTTGGTAGGATCGGGATAAATATTTCTTTCCCAACTTGGATATGGAATTAAAGGCACATTATGTCTTTTGCGACTGTCTAATGGTACGTAGTTTAGAGTTGAAGGTACTCCTAATCTTCTTCTGGGTACGGATATAAATAATTTGTTTTTCCACACATTTGCACCCATAGGAATGTTCGTAACTTAAAACAAACAATATTGATTGGTATTTTAATTTAAGCTTAGTTTATATAAAAGTTTACGGTATTAATTTTTGTTGTACCGACGGACGTGGTTAGTAACAACCATTATTTTTTTATACTCAATATTATGTTTTATTTATTATGAGATGCTTTACAATATAATAAAAAAAATTATAAAATAATAAAAAATTCTTACAAATAAAAAAAAATATAACTAGACGTTTTAATAGTGTGAAAAGAGAATTACTACGCACGAGCCGCGTACCGGCGAAGACCCCACGGACACCTGGTGTGTCCTAGCTCTGGTACCAAGTTAGGGTGCACTAGGTGTCCGTAGGGTATTCGCCGGTGCCATATTTGAGTTCGGAGAGTCAAAAAAACCACACCTAACCCGTGATGTCGAGTTTTTCTCCTTCATTGCATAAAATTCCTGAACTCCAGATTTTCGGGGGGTGAATTGAAACATTATAATCGTGATCAATGACCTTAAAAACCCCTGGGTTATTATTTACTAAATTTGCCCTCTCAAAACATGCATTTTTTGAATGGATTTTTGGCTGCAGCAATGCAACTTCCGGATTGTAATGGGTAGAAACCAGGAAGGGATGATAGAAATAATTTTTGAAAGCGAATACAAAAAACCGCATTCGGATCCATCTATCCTAGAAGATTTCTTCATTGTTTATTATTTACTCCTATCTTGCAAATATCGTTTTCTAATGTTCTTTTATCTTGTCAAAGTTTTTTTTTCCCTTTTTTAATTTATTACCTATATTCTTTATTGGTTTGACTGCCTGTTGAAGATCCTCAATGAGCTTTTTGATTTCTGTGATTGTTATATTTACGTTTCTCTATACAATTCGGATAAGGGGTGATTTAAAAAATCAACCAAAACCTTAGGTGGTTTTCTCTCAGCAAAGAAAGATTGTTGAAAAATATTTATATGTCCATTTTATAAGTCAATTTAGAACCTGCTATATTAACCGGGACATTTTAAAGTCTACATTGATCATTTATAAGCAATGTGTTTTACAAAATAACAAAACATTAAATCTTTAGTCTGTATATCATCGAATACTATTGTAATCCTTTTGTTATAATCTTTAATGAATGTATTTTTCATAAAGGAGCTGATTCATAGTTACGTTTCTTGAATAAATTAATAAATTAAACTAATCCTCAATCGCAGATGTGTATATCTATGTTGAGAACTTTTTTACCATGAAGATTCCTTTATCGGTAATAAAATCGTATTGTGAATATTTGAAGTCACGACCATATAGGAGAAATTCTGCTTAAAACAAGTTAGTATA
The DNA here is from genome assembly GCA_035357415.1 of Ophraella communa. Classification (NCBI taxonomy): domain Eukaryota; kingdom Metazoa; phylum Arthropoda; class Insecta; order Coleoptera; family Chrysomelidae; genus Ophraella; species Ophraella communa. Next base: position 38,709,082 of record CM068985.1, read on the forward strand.
TCATTAACATCAAGAATATTATTTTCAATAATGTTGAGGAACTAAACATCAAAATTAAATTACCTCTCAGTATGAAAAATGAACTTTTCACTAAAAAAAAGTTTTTTCTAATGAATAAAAAATTGACCATAAGTAGCACAGTAGTTGGACAAGCTCTTTAGTCTTGACTCAAAATAAAATTTTCGAATGCACCTCTTATATTACGCGTCTTTTGCCACATTTTGTTAATGTATCTTTAGTTTCAGAATAAGCCCAAACTTTTACAAGGAATAAGCTTTTGTTTTCCATAGAGTGCGGACTTTGGGGATGATGCTTTATATATAATTATAGTTTGAACAATAAACCACTTTAAATGGGTTTGATTTATACAGCAATTGCGCCAAAGTTAATTCAGTAAACAATATTTCATTATAAATAATTGGACATACCTACCATGATTATAATCAATTCCTTCGGGAGCATCGTTCCATCCGTTGTTAATCATATTTGGATCCTCAATCACCATAGACGCCCCACTGGCTCCGTACCGTTTAACGCGCCTAGTTTGTCCATCATTAGGCCATTGATAAGTGATCCTGGTCCAAGTAAACTCTTCTTTTAACCCTTTGCTACTCACGTAAATCACAAACAGTAAAAAAATACATAACGAAAGAATTCTCATAATTGTTTCTCGATGTGAAGTTAAACAATAAACGAGTAACGTTAAGAATCAGTTGATGTCATTGGACTGAACAAGTTGGCGGAATCTGTTGTTGATATAAATAAGTTTTAACATCAACAGCGGCGGAGATACGCTGTTTTCGAACTTCGGAGATCCATTCAAGATTAGATGCGTATGTATACATTTTATTTGTGAAATTGTTTTTTTATTGTTATACATTTGATTAGATTTTTAATTTAAATAAAGGTATATTTATATTATATTTATTATCACGTATTAAAAAAGTTATATAATAGTATATTACGTAACTAGAGTTGTAAGTAAAATTTACGTACTCTCCGCTGCGCGACTTCGTGCGTAAACTTTTTTACTTCGTGCGTAATGGGATTACAACTATATACTACCTATACTATAATTTTTCTACGCCCATCTATTTTCTTCTATGAAATAAAGTAAATCGCAATTATTTAAACTTTATTATAATAACAATAACAATTATTGTAAGTTGTTGGTCCCTTATGCCTTAACGGTGATCAACGGTTATCTATAATTGTAACGTCAGAAAATGATTGGTAATTATTATTGGTAATCGCTTCCGATATTCGTGAAAAGCGTTGTCTTTTAAATTTTTATGTGACTGATGCACATAGACTTCCGCCACGGTAGAAGATTGCCAGCCACCTAGTCGCTTTAATGGTAGCATATCACCTCCTGCATCAACTAATATAGTGGCTGCCGATCTCCTAAAACAGTGGCCAGTGTATATTGCTTTGGTTCCGGCAGCTGAAGGTACTCAGCAATTTTACGTGGTGTAAATTGTTACTTTTCATCAAATAATGATTATAAATTTATGAAGAATTTATTAAGAACACAAAATATTTAATTTTGAGAAATTAAATTTCAATGATGTTTTGGTATTTTTTATAAATTTGTTATAATTTAGGTTATCATATGTATAACTTAAGTTTTGCGTTTCTTTTAGTAAGATAATAATATATATACAGTTTCTTATTTTTAATTTTTAATTGAATTCATAATTTTAAATTGTACCATAAATAAACTAATCTAAAAAAATATGATTTTATTAAATTTAACAAAACAAAAAATATGTATGTATGGCTGAGCTAAATTTATAAAAGGGGAAAGTTCAATATACTTGATTAACATCTTATTTTTATTTTATAAAGAAGCTATTAAAAAAATTCTTATTCAATACACAACTATATATAACAATATTCTTTTACTTTTTTTTATATATAAAGGAGGTTTTATATTAATAATGTTTTTTTTCCTTTTTTGAAATTTTTATATTTTTCTATTTACTTTTACTTCGAAGTTTTTTGTTAATTTGTTCTCTATTGTATTCAAACTTCTTTGGGCCTAGAATTCTTCCCACGTTCCCGCTTCTTATAAAATATATTTAAACCTTTTTGTCTTTAATTATAAATAGGAAACTTTTTTTAATATGCAATTACCATATTTTGCTATATTTTTATATATTTTCTTCTTCATATTTCTTTTAAAATAAGTAGTTTTGTTTTTAATATTTTTTTTAAATCTCATTTTTCTTCTGTCTTTGACAACCTTCTGTCATTGATTGTAGTAACGTTTGCTTTGTGGTCCATCTTACTAAGAAAATTAAAAGTAGAACTCTAAACCCATAATAAACACTATTCTTCTTTTCTACTATTTGTGATACTTACTCTTGCTACTGTGGCGCCACCAATTTGTTCCCTTTCGTTGGACACTTATCAGTACATTAAGTTGGTTTTCCTTTCTCCTACTTCTCCATTATCATATACTACCTTTTTATATTTGATTTTAAAATCTTGTTCTTATAATTGTGTAAGGTAAACAAGCATAATTATTTTTCTCCATTACCCTGAAAATTTCAATGCTATTATCCTAATTAGATGTAGACAATGACAATTTGATATTTTTAATTTTATGTTAGCTTCTGTTGGCATTATTACCATTATTAAAACAGTGGTGTACTTAACTGAAAATTGTTTAGAAAGAAAAGTTTAAAATTTATTATTAAACTAAAATTTAGATTAAATAGTGTATTGTGTCACAAGGGCGTAAAGTTGATATTAGCAGCCGGGGTTGTATTTGCTGCCCGAGTGTAACGATTTCTTAATTAATTTTTTAATAAAAAATAATACTTAAGAACAATAAAATAAATAAAATATGGTATCAGTTATGTATGTAAAGTTATGTAATTTGTAAAATACCGTATTAGAAATCGATAGTAAACACAAATATGTGTGTTCGATCACAACAAACAGAATGTTTATATGAACGTAACAGTAACATTGACATAGATACCAGTTTTCTATTATTTGACCCATTGGAAAATGATGTAGATTATACTTATTTTCTTATTAAGAAAATTATGTTTTTGCATAATTTCATAAGGCTCTTCTTTATTTGTTTTCCTCGCTCAATCTTATTTGGATTTAGAAATATGAAGAGTAAATGTTCTTACATTTTCAAATATTTTATTTATTTTGCTGGTTTGCATGGTTATTTCCTGAAAATGAAGCAAACCATGAAAATGTTAATTACAATTTTTTCGGACATGCGAAACAAATATCTTTATAAAACTACTAGTTTATTGAAAAACTAAACTTTTAAGTCAATGACAGCTGTTTCGAAATTGATATTGTCAACGAAGAACCATGGAAATGTTTGTATAGTCTATTTATTAAAAAACAAGAAAGTATATTGAAAAAATTATATAATTATGGTAGCAATTTCTTTGCAAGCACGATAGTGCAGTATATGGACAGGCATTATCATGCATTAATCGTTAAGTTTTCACCAACTGCACCTGCAAATGGGTGCACAATAGGAAAAATAATTGTATCTAAATACAATTGACCTGTTAGGAACATATCAGGAAAAACGAGATGCCTCCTATAATTATTTCACCCCATATCATGATTGTGCCACCTCTGTATCTGCTCACTTCCTTGTCGTTCCATATTTCCAGATCGTCGCCACACTCGACGAAACAAACCTAGATTCATCACTGAATAAAACTGTAGCCCAATTCTGAAATTCTTGACAACATTTTAGTCTTGAAGCAAGTTGGCTTCATGAAGACGATTTCGCACTGTATCTCGACCAATAAATAAGTTGTGAGATCTTTGTAAAGTCGTAACTAACTCAGGAGCAGTTATTGTTGGTTGTCCCCTAGCTGTTAAAAATAAACATAGATCTTGAGTTGCTGTTGTAAAGGGTTCCATAATCTACTGATAACGCTTTGAGGAACACTCAATCGATCAGCAACTTGAGTTTGCCGCGTGCCATCTTCAAGAAGACCAACTGATAAACCACAGTTAATATGTAGTCAAAAGACGATATCTTTATTAGAATGATCAAACTAAAAATTAATTTAAAATTTAAACAGTGTAGCAATTTCCACTTTTTCCATATCTCAAGATTGTTTTACTGTTTACTTTTACTTTTTATCACTAGAAATTGAACTAATACATACATTCCACGTGACATTTAATCGATACAGATTAAGTCTATCAAATTAATTATTTTCTAAAATCATCCCTAGACCTTTCCGATGTGTGTATTAACAAATACTATATACAAAATAAATAAATGAGTTTACACATTAAACTTATCAATTACATCACACCTAAATGGATGTATGGTAAACAGTTTTTTAACTGAATTAAAGTTTCCTGTTTCCTTAATATAAGCAGCTAGAGGTAATTATAAAAAAATCTTGTTAAATTAATAGTATACAAATAATAAATTGTTAAATACCCGCAAGATATTTTAATTTTACGTAACATTTTATTTGTTTGACCTTCGACTTATTAAATTATTGGTTGAACAGATATAATATATTTGTGATTTCTAATGGAAAATGCCTTTTATTTCAGTACATTTTCTTGAAGAGCAAATCAATACAAAAGTAATTAGATAAGAATTGGCCTGATCTAATTTAGAAAATAATGCTGCTTATAATTTATAGTATAATAGTCAATGACCCCTGCAAAATGATATTTAGGTTTAGGTACATTAACTTGAAATCATATCATACAAAAATAGCATAGGGAATATATTTACTATAAAGTTTAATATATTTAAAAATAATTCAATTTTGTGTTTATTTACAAATATTGATTCTTGCTTGCTGAGTTAACCAGTTAATCTTTTTTGTATGTTAATTAATGTAGTGTACTAGTAGTATGCTAATACGGCCACCAGGCGAGTCGCCTAAATCACCGAGATAATATTTGCCTTATACGCCAGTAGATTCCTATATATTATCAACGACTTTTATAATCATTTTAATTTTTTTTTGTTGAAAAAATTTGTTAAGCACAAAATATCTGCAAAGGTCGAATTGTATCAATCTGTGCTTCATTAATTGTAATGGAATGTTTTATTTCTATTTTAATTTTAACCTCACTATTTATTGAATTAATATAATGGAAATGAAATATTTAACTAGATTGCTTTTATTTGTATTGAAACTTAATCTCCAGTTATTCTGTTATACATTTCTAACAAGACTTTCCTCAAACTGACCCTGACCCCGTAGGAACCTTGTAGATATTTTTTGAAAGTTGTTTAGAATTCATTAAGAATTTGCGCGGTTTATTATAAGAATTAAAATTTCAAGTGATTTCGTTAAAATCATGAGATACAAATCATTAAAATTTTGATTTATTATATCGAATATTTCTTAAATAAATTATATGTTAAGTAAAGTTTTAGTTAAAACAAACAAATCGAAGTTCGAAACCTATAAACAAAAAGAATTAAATGCCAAAGGTAGAAGGAACGGAAGACCTAAGAGTCCCAGTAAGTGATTTAACTATGTAATGGCAAAGACGAATAACGCAATTTGTAGCAGCAAAACTAATTGCAGCTTGGACAGTGTTTTAATTAGAAGCGGCTAAAGTGGTAGCCCTGACACCTAGGGGAATATGAATTGCGATTGGAAAGTCTGACATATCGCTGCTTCCGTTTTCTAAGAGAGTGAACGTCGAATTTAACCTCTAAACCTCTATTTATTATGCTTCGATTTCCAGTTGGAATTTTAGTGTACAATATTCTCACGGTAAATTAAACTTGAAGCTTGCGCTTAGTTTTCCTATAGTTAGATTCGAAAATTATTAAATTAATTTTTATAATCTTACAACTCACATATACATATAAAAATTATTTGATATGCGATGATTTATTAATCGTAACAGCTGTCAATGGCAACTATAGCCAATTGTTTAAATTAAATCGGGTAAAAATAGCTGTAAAAAGCAGGCGAAGAATAACAATTAAATATCATCCAGCAGCCTTCTACCTTGTTTTAAAATCTATTATTATTATTATAATTTATACTAATTCGATTAGTAGCTATTTTGTAAAACCAGAAAGGTTAAGATAAAATCTTGAGCAATAAATTTGATTACATATTTTTTTAATAAAGGCAACGAACTTAAAAATAAATAATTAACATAATCTTTCAATAAATACTAATAGGTAAAATTACATAAACTTACTGTCGTTTCAAGAATCAAGTTAGGCTGTTGGTTGAACATATTTTCGGTCGGGGTCATGACCTGAAAGTTGATGCACCATTTTTAAGTTTATGGATGAAATTTGTTTTTAGCCATCTCTTGGGGTACTTTCCTTTGACTGATTTCACAGATAGATGCAACTTTTTTTCACCTCCGCTGTAGGGACCCACTCATGACATGGAACCTTAGATCCTATTCAGCATAAAAATGGACGTCCAATAATAATAAAAATAAATATATAAAACTAATAATAATAAATATCATTCAATAACGATAATCTAAAAAGTCGGCAATTTATATTAACCAACACAATAAAAGTGAAGTTAGCTGCAATGTAATATTGTTCAGAATACGATTTTTAACCGCGCTGTTAAATTTGATTTAACATCGCGATTTTACTAACATCGATGTTAAATTACAGCTGTTACGAATATTTGTACAAAATAACCCTATAAGATTATTAAAATTTTTTTGCATCCTTGCAGTTTATTCATTAAAAATGGTTATTTTTGTGGAACCATTTACATAAAGGATTTTTCTAATGTTATAGCGTGTTTTAGTACTAATTTGTTGTTGAGAATATTTTCGTAATTAATATCAACAAGCAGTGAACCATTGAGAAACTGGCAAATGTCCCTTAAACGTGAAATTAAACAAGCATCGACACCAGAGTCGTTGTTTGTTTGCCTTAGTTAGTTCTCTGACATTTGACAGTCGGACTAAGAGTAGCGTCCGTTCATTAAACTGTTGTCAATATTGACCTTTCGGTTTGTGCGCTGTCCTGATTGTGTGACCAACTAGCTCCCATGCGGCATTAGAATCCGCCCTTTAAGCGCTTCAGAAATTAAAATAGATGATACATTTGCAACACCGAACAATACTTTAGATATACAGGGTGTCCCGAAAAGAATGGTCATAAATTATACCATAGATTCTGGAGACAAAAATATGTTGATTGAACCCCACTTACCTACATACAATAGTGCACACAAAAAAAGTTACAGGGTGCTAAAGTTAAAAGTTTAAAGAATTTTTTTTTAACATTACTCTAAAACGGTTTAACGTTAATGTATGAAAATTTATAGGAAATACTAGTAGAGAATACCCAATAAATTGGAAAGAGTTGCATTCAATTATTTTGATTTATTATGGATTTTCAGAGGGTATCAACACCCCTTTCACCCCCCAACTTTTTTAGGGCTATAATTTAACAAAATATGGACCGCCATTGGAATCAAACGTCTATTCTTAAACGTTTGTGTCTTTCTATATTTTTTTGTAAATATTTTATTATGGAAGATACAGCCACCCTTTAAAATGCCAATTTCAATATTGAATATTTAAACTACATTTTCACAAATATTAAAAACATCTTTATTATTAAGTGAGGTTCAATCAACATATTTTTGACCCCAGAATCTGTGGTATAATTTATGACTATTCATTTCGGGACACCCTGTATACATAAATTTGCCATTTAAAGTGGGATGTTTAAGTAAGTTATGTTATAAAAAAGTCAAGTTTTTTGGTATACAAGTTTAAAAATCTTGTATATAATAGGTACATAATATAATGATTTTAACGTAATCAACAGCATTAAAAGAAATAAACTACATATTGATTTTAAGTATACCAATAATTAATCTAAGTTTGTTTTTAAATTCGGATGTTACTTGTAATAGTTTGAAAGTGTACTATATTATATTTTCCATACAAGTAAATTGATTATGTAAATTTATACTTGGTATATTCGATAAGCAAGGTAAATATGTTGTTTTACATGATCTAGAAAATGTGCACTTATAAAAAACCATTATTTAATTTAAGACACGTGAAAGGTAGGCAAGGAGAATAAAATTAGAATTTATTTTACAAGTTGCTGTAATTTTGTGTACTGAATTGTTTGGTTTCAAGAAGATGAAGCACCTTTCCAGGGAGGATTATGGATTTTTTGGAGGTGAATTTTCCAAATCGATGGATTGGACATAGAGGATTAATAGAGTGGCCCGCTCGTTTTCAGAATTTCAATCCGTTAGATTTTTTCTTTGAGGTTATCTAAAATCACGTGTTTACATTAGGCGACCAACATGCTTGCAGGATTTGAGACAAAGCATAATTGATGAATGTGAATTAATACGTGGAGAAATCTTGCAAAGAGTCTCTCTAATTTATTTATAAACTTGCTCGTTGTCAGATGAGCGGCGAGCATTTTTAACTTTTAAAATGATTTAATTTTTATTTTTATATCTAATATTTTTAAGGCAACCAATTTTTTTTGTGGCAGAAAATTTACAAATTAATATAAAAATTTAACTGTTAGTTATTTGTTTGTTTATTTCCTTGAAGACAAAATTAAGATGTTCTTCCCAATCATTATCTTAGACTAGGATTGGCAGATATCTGTGTTTAAAGCAATATTGGCTAACATCATTCGCAAATTCAATAAACACGAGAAAATGGTAGGCAATGAAGATATTGACCTGAAATAACTGCCATTGGCTATAAAAGTTAATTTTTTAAATAAAGTAGTGAAAGATTATGTTAAAATAATGTTTATTTTATTATTCTAAACACTAGAGGTAATAGCTTATGAAGTGGTATAATGTTTAGTTTACAGTGAGTTAATAATAATATAAAAATAAGTTTATAATAATAGAAAAATAAATTAGTTGGTTGGGTTAGTTGAGTTCGTGTGATCTGGCTAGGTATTTTCATATTAAGATAAAGTGGGGGTGGTTTTATTGTTTTGAAGTCATTATAATGTAACAAATAAGTGCTTCGTTAAATAATAATTATATCAAGTTCTTGAAGTTTATCAAGATAGAACATGTTAGACCCAAAAGGTGTATTTTTGAACAGTCAAAACATCGAATTGATGTCTTCATAAGTTAATAATTTCGCATATAATGACTTCTCGTTCTCCAATGTCAAAGTGCGTTGTATGTCTTAGGAGGAATGAAAAAATTGCGATGATTTTTGGTGTGAGCAAATGAAAAAAGCCTTGGTCACTAAGAGGAATATTAAAAAAAATAAAGATTTGTAATTATTCTCGGGAATAATCTCTGTAGATTTTATTTGCTTAGCAAGTGTCAGATAGATATCAAAATAATACGATATACCTATGAAATAGGTAAAATCATCGGTTTAGTACCTTTCCTGATGCAGAAATAACAAAAACTATATTTCCTAAAAAGCACTCGTGACTTTTGCATGGCAACAAGTTTTCAAGAAATCGGTCAAATTATTTTCAATAGGGTATTACCATTGAGTCATGTATTACATTAATTTTTGAAAAGTGTCTCAATTAGATACTAAAATGCTAACAAACTATTAAAAAAAAATTTAATCAGTCGCTAAGTACCCTAAAAATGCATGTAAAATTTATATTTTCAAATTTCGCGCGTAATTTGACGAAAATTATGTACTCTGTGGTAGTGATGTCAGTTCGCTGTGTAAACAAATGCGCTGATTTTCTGTATCTTAATCATAAATGTTTTATATCAAAAATGAGCTATTATTCCACTTATCGTTGGTATGCTGTTCCGGAATCCAAGAACACTTGCCTATAAACACCGGACAAATTTGTTGTAGGTACTTACATGCTATAAATATTTCGGAAATAGTGAATAATAACAAAAATTTTCAGTAATAATATAAAAGAGTGAGAATAGATCGGATATTTTCTCTATATGATAACAAATCAAAATATAAATTATCAGGTAAAAAGAAATCGGTTTGTGTTAGTTTTAGTTCATAAAATAATAAAATCATTTTTAAAATTCAAAATTTGAGAAAAACTTGGTTCAAAATTGTAAAAAGTTAACAACTGTCACTTTCTGTATATATGAAATTAATTTGTGACTATCACTTTAGTTTACACATCCGAATGATGTAATAACATGGCTTGATAAAGAACAGATAAAAAGGATTGAAAACTATGAATTGAATTTTAAAAATGATTTTATTATTTTATGAACTAAAACTAACACAAACCGATTTCTTTTTACCTGATAATTTATATTTTGATTTGTTATCATATAGAGAAAATATCCTATCTATTCTCACTCTTTTATATTATTACTGAAAATTTTTGTTATTATTCACTATTTCCGAAATATTTATAGCATGTAAGTACCTACAACAAATTTGTTTTTTTCTCAATATTGCAAAAATAGTTAGAATACATTTCAGTTATTCCTTCTGTAATTACTACAAGTGACAGTAACAATTATATCAAGAACTAAACAAAATCATCCACCTGACTCCAATAAGAGACCTAACGAAGCTTCGTTTCCTGACAACACGATAATTAGTCATAAACGAATCTAGCAAAAAAAATAAATGAGAATGTAAATGACTGCAACAAAACAAGAGACTAATGTGAACAAAACGTCGGCCGGAAGGACAGGTTAGCACGAACACCCTCACATAAAAGATACTTCCGGCCTAGGTAAATGAAATGGTCTGAGAGAGTGATGGTTGTCTGTCGAGGACTGGTTCATTTTTTATTTAGTCAAGTTTTATTGGATTTTACCACTTCAGAATTGACACTGTTACGTAGTTATATACTCACGGGAAAATTTTAAATGTAAATTACTAATTTTATCCATGCAATTTATAGAAGAATACTAATTTTTGGAAAACTATTTTTTTTTAAAAACATTAAACAATAAAACTTTTTATTTAACAAAACTTTTTTAGCTTTTTAGCTTTTTTAAGTCTATGACAGCTGTTTCGATAAACCCTCATCGTCAGATTGACATATTGAAGTTGCATAATGTGTTTTGAAGGAATTTATAATAAGAATAAAACCTAATGTTTCTTCCAAAATAAAAAATCAATAAATATTACATTTAACATATCAAATAATATAACTTCAATTTAAATATTACATAATTATTTTGAATTATTTTGGCTCCGTGATTTTTCATCACGTAAGTGGTTGAATTTTATAAAGCATTTATAATTGGGTTTAGAGTATACCTTCAAAATTAAATTGTAGGTTGTTTTGCATGAGAATAGGACCTTATTGTTTTTGCTTCCCATAATCTTCTGGTTAGTCTTTGTTTGTCCCCCTAATCAAGCGTCCCAACCAGCTCAACCGTCTTGATAAAGTCTCTTTCAACTCTTCTATGACCAAGAAATATTTCCGAGCAGCTGGAAAGTTGCCCGTGTGCAACCTGTCCCTAAAAAAGGTTCCAAGAGAAATACAAGCTCATCCATGACAGACAGTATGGATTCTGCAGAAGTCTTTCCACGGCAAATCTTCTATCCTCTGTAACCCATTCATGGAACAAATCCATCAAGCTTCATGGCGAATCCTACGTAGTGTTCCTTGACATTTCCAGCCTCCTAAACAAACTTTCTACCTATGGACTCCTCTCTAAACTGTGTGTCTGAATTGAAAGCTTCCTAAATATTCGTAAAATCTTTGTAGTTGTAAATAGTCATTCTTCCAATCAATATCCAACTAATGCTGGTGTCCCTCAAGGTTCAGTTCTAACCCTCTTTCTTCTCTACATAAATGATATTCTTTCCTCTGCTTCCTTTCCTATGCAGAAGATAGCACTTTACATGCCAGCATTGAATTCGCAACAAATAAGTGTTGTTTAAATTGTAATATAAAAAAAGCAGTTATTTCAATAATTTTAGAATTTAAGATGTCATTTTCAGGTATAGTTTTTTCACACTTATATTGGTTGTGTTGTGTATGTTTTCTTGTAGTCACTTAACGAATTATCGAAATTTTGAAGACATTTAAACTAATTATTTAGTTAAGTATCGGTTAGATGAAACATGTAAATGTTGGGACTATTTTTCATAGATCAAATATTATTTTTTCAATTATTGTAAAACCAAAAAAGTGTTAAACTGCAATTTTTTCGTAAAGTATTTACCGAAACATTATGTAAGCAGGTATTTAGTATCCGTATTAGGTATGCTTTATTGTTTCAAAGTTCATAAGCCAAGCCGAAGTTTCTGTATAAGATATGTCATGAGCAAGCATTACCAACTAGATTTGTTTAGTTGTCAGTATATATTTTTGTAAACAATGATCAAATGATAGGTAGTGAATTAGCGGATGGATATATATACAGAAACAAGCAAAGTCTCGCAATTACACATATGCACAAACGGGGAGAATCAGAGTGTTAGGCGCCGTTGCGCTCTCTGCATATCCGCTGTTGCCGCCGCTATTGTTGGGGTGCTGCCACCCCCTGTGGTGGGTAAATGTCCAGCCTGCCCTCATTAGCGTGTAAAACTCGGGTTGGGTACAGTTTTATCATGCGTTTTACACTAAATCCCCTATCGGTTCTCTATGAGCCTCCAGGAGCGCAGTATATGGATCCTCTTTGTAAGGGTTGAAATCTAATCGCTACACCCATGAAAACCTACAGTAACAGAATTCTACCTGCCTAAGAGTTACAATAATATTTGATATAAATTAAAGTTTAACTATGGTAGAACAAATGGTAATTAGGTCAATAAATTATTCTTTCAAATATTCAACTAAACTACGATTACATTTTTAAGAAGTAAATAAGTGCTAAGCTAAACAGTTTTACTGTATACTGTTTTTTATTAAAAATGAGTAGGTATAAAAAATTATTTGACGTGATGAATATGTAATAAATAAAATAACAAAATCATTTAATTATTGACTACAACAAGGTGTAAAAAACATTTTAATTTTGTTGCAGTGTACAATTGATTTCATTAATAAATATCTATAGCCTATAATAACAAATCGATTTGAGGAAAAATAGATAAAGCAATTTTTTAAATAAATAGTGGAAGTTTTTTTAAAACGAAGAGTTTTTTATTATTCTTAATAAGACGGACTTCCAAAAAGTAAGGGTTAGTACAATCAATTTAATAAAAAATAGATATTTTCACTTATAACAATACAAGAGCTGAAATTATTTCCAGGAATAATTTAAGCTTGAGTGGTATTTGGTAAGAAAATTTCACATTATTAATCCAATCTGACATCTCTCACAAAGCCTCATAATTAGGAACTAGTTTAAACGTCTGTGCCATAGAGAAATTTAATATATTTTTATTTGTCAATGGTCTGTGCGTTGATGCTTCAGCGTTCTCTATGGTGTCAGCTGTCAAAAAATTTCCACTTAAATATCGTGGCGCCACGAAAAAATGTCCGGACATTTTTTTACTTTTCATGGTAACGAGTCTTTAGGCATTTAATTGGTTAAAAAGTAGATGTATGAAATTTTCACTTATAATATCACAAGAGCTTAAATTATTTCCGGAAATTTTCTTAAAATATTCGTGCCCGAAAGAAAATTTAAGCAGGAATACATAGTTATACAGGAGCCCCTACCAACGAAGTTCAATTCATTTTATTTAATTTCATTTCACATCATTTCATTTAATTATAGCCTTTTCTTCCTATTTTTTTTTCTTTTTATTTTTTTCCAGTTCCGCATTGCACATGTTTGTTTTGTCTTTCTTTTTGTGTTTTTGTTCCTTATTTTCTTTGTTTGTATTTTTTCTCTGGAACTAATTTCGGCTGTGTCCCAGTTTATCGTACTTCTTTTTGTGGTTTTTCCAGGATTTTCTAGGTTATTTCCCTGCTTTATTTTTCTAGATTCCTTTAAGTTGTATATTTGCTCTGTGATGTACGAGTATTAGTTTGTATTTGGCCCTCCATCCTATTTGTCCTACTGTTTCTTGTCCTATTCTCCTTGTTAGTGGGTTTCTGTTCACTGTTTTCTTGTAGAAGTGCTCTGTTTTGTTTTTTAACATTTCTGCTATCCACCAAAAAACGCATTAGAAACCAAATATGGAACAGTTCAATTTGACAATAACCTATTTTCGTTTGTCCTTAACGATTAAAAATACTATAAACAGTTGTGTTAATACAGTTGTACATTTCTCCTTTTATAATTGGTTGCATGACAACACTAACTTATAGACCGTAAATATTACTTAAGCGGAAAGGGTGATTAATTACCCATTTGGCAGGACATTGTAAAACTCTTTTTAATTATATGTTTATAAATATTCCTATCATTCAGGAAACTTTTAGGGTTAACCATATGTAGAAGTTTACATATGCGAGGATAGATAGTAGTTAGATAGATGGAATCGAATTTTGGTGGAGATTTGATCAGTTTTTGCTGGTTGGATTTTAAGGGAATACAAATAAGACCTCAGATTTAGGATTTAAGATCCTCTGCAGGGCTGGGGTGGCGTGATTGTGGTCTGTGGTGATGTGATTGGAGGATAATAGCACGAAGTTACAGATGAGTGTCTGTTGAAAATGGTCAAGCCTGAATTGGAACTGATTCTAATCCGTAACAAGTTGAAATATTTTTCTTTTTTAATTTTGTAATTCTAAACTGCTCCTCGTATTTTAAAATTTATTTTCAATAATTTTTTTGTCTTTCACATGCGAGTTAATCAATTAATTAAAAAACATTTTGTAATTTAAAAATCTACAATTTTTGTTTCACATTTTTATAAGAAAAAATAAAAACGATTTAATAAACTAGATTCGTTATGTTCTTAATATATATCTTTTAATTTTTCTTTAAAAGAAACTGAATGTTATAACAATTATTTTTAACAAATAATGAATAGATGAAATTTGTATTAATTGCCATTAATTATTAATTAATTCTATCACAGTTGAGAGGATCAAATAATGATATCTGTTCAAACCAAAATAATAATAAATAAATTAACACCATAGTTCATCTGAAACATGTATGGATGTTACCTACTTACCAAATCCAAAATAGTAAATACATTCATTATATGGAATTTGATCATTGAAAATAATACAATTAACTTTTGTATATTAAAATTTTAAAATTTTAACTTGAAGTATGTCTTTTTGGCTAGTATTTCTAACTCAATTATTTTAAAATTGCCAAGCCTGTGATGTAGGTGGAAAAGATTATGACGCTTTTGCCACGGTAACTTAAAATCCTATAAAACTAGTATAATTATCGTGGTTAGATTAATCACCCTCTTGTTTTTTAGAGCGGGTCAGTAAAAATATGTTGCGTTCTCTGCTTATCTTCCTACAATTTTCTACTCAACGCATCTTGGACTATCATCTGCGTAGATGTCTTCGAAACAACCAGAGACTTGTTAAGGATCCGGTCACTTCGCCAAAATTTTTCTTACACAGTCAGGAGCTTCTGCATTCGCCTTTAGTCTACTGTCAGTGTTTAGTGGTATTGTGTCACCCACTGAGATACAGAATATTGTGCTGAATTAAATGCTATTCCACACGCTGGTTATAATTCTATGGGAAATTTCTTTGCACCCTGCTTTACGTATCTATTCACTTATTCATTACCTTATCCTTAATCACCTCCAGGGTAGAAGTTTCTGTGCTTCTCATAACCCAATAAGCTCGCTTATTTTTCTCGCAGTTCATTCTGGTCCTGTCAAGTTCTATAATG
Organism: Ophraella communa; assembly: GCA_035357415.1. Taxonomy (NCBI): domain Eukaryota; kingdom Metazoa; phylum Arthropoda; class Insecta; order Coleoptera; family Chrysomelidae; genus Ophraella; species Ophraella communa. Next base: position 38,724,729 of record CM068985.1, read on the forward strand.
GATCTGGTAAAATGAGTGCTAAGTAATTGCTGCGCTTCTTTTGAACCATTAGTACTGTCCTCTTTGTCTTTTCTTGAGAAAAACTAAACATGAGTTTGTTTTAGCTTTGAGGAAACTACATACTGTACACATGCAGTTCCACAAGCAAGCATTTATTTTGTTTTTATTATTATTTCAGATGAGGCTTTTTGCTTTGAGTTTATAATGACACCTTATTAATTACAACATTAACCTTTAAATTTACCTATTTTTGATTCACTAGAGGTTAAAATGACCAGCTTACTCTGGGCCTTTGGGTCCAACAGCTTTTTTATTGCCGCAAAAGTTTTGATATCTTCGTAGGGATTAAGATTGTAAAATACTCTTTCCAGCTACCCCTTGACATGCCTGTCAGGACAGTTAACCACCACAGATCCACACTTATAGTGTCAACTAGTAATTCTGAATACATTTTGCAATTTTATGTTTACAATTTTTTGTTGTTGTTTTGGAGAGTTTTTCCAAGCAAACAATCGTCAGTCTCTCCATAGTGGTTCTGTCTCTCCTAGCCTGGGCTTCTCCTGGTTAGCTTTGGCTTCTAAGAGCGTAGCATCATCTTCAAAGACTTGCCGGAGCAGTTTTTTATTATTCATATCTGTCATTTTTCTTTTTCCCCTTTTCAGGAGTTCCCTTCTGTCGCAGCGATTGCAGATCTCCTGGAGAAAATCTTTTCTTTTTTGAAATGTGATCCTCCTGGATTGCCGAGCTAATTTGTATTTATGTTGCAAGCTATATTGTGCCAATAATATTATATTCTAATCTATAATCCCGTTTTTCTCACTGTATGCGAAATGTTCTTCAAATAAGCACTCATTATCAAACTAAAAATAGTATATTATTACACGAGCAAGTAAAGAAGATTTTTATCCAGGAAAATAAAAGTAATGTAATCATTTGAGTGGATAAAAACCTTTGTTTGCGAGTATAATACTATACTTTATCTTCATTATTATTATTTATTATTATTACAGTGACCTTAAAGAAATTTATTAACTGTTTTGGCAATCTGTGTTTCTTACCTTCGTTACAAGATATTTTTCATTGGGTGCTTTCTCGATAAACTTCTTTATTTGTTCAGATGTTAAAGTTTTGGCTTTTTTAGGTGTATATGCCTCGGATTTTCGTTTAAAAAATGCTTGATTTTTTTTATAACTGTTTTACCAATAAATAGTTATCAACAATATTTTTTTTGTAAGTCTAATTTCATCATGCAGCACTGCATTTGCAAACATACATCAATTTAAGCACGAAATATCGACAACTAGTTCAAAAATAAAATAAAACCATTAAACCAGCAGAAAATCAGAATTACCAGTCTCACTGTAAAAATATCCAGTGTTTTAGTGTGCATTCATTATTAACCAGACATGCAATTCCGCTAAAAACATCGATAACGACCACCAACTAAAAACAAAAAAAAATAGAAAAAAGCAAACAGAAAACAAAAGCATGTTCATTTGTAACAAAAGGGTCAATGCAGATACAACGGTTTGCTTTGGCTTTGGGGTGGACCAAACAATTGGTAACTAGATTATGCGTTTTTCTGTGCTTCATGATTTTAATCGACTCGTTTTTCATTTTCTAGTTGGCGAGTACGTTACTAGGTTGGATTGTAAGACTGAAAACTAGGATTGACATCCATAGGTACTAGTTTTTATAAAACACTGTTTAGATCTGATAATTTACATAACTGTGATATGCAATAAATAATTAATAAATTAATTGCAAAAAAATTATTTAAATTTAACCATCAATACGATAAATGAGTATCATAATGTACCCACATATTTGTCTGTTTTTCTCTCGCTTAATGGCTTGTCATCCATCAGTAAAAGTTTTAAATAAACTTTTAATCTTCTTATTGACGGATGGATCATCTATTTACGCTGGAAGAGCAAAATTTTTTTACTGTTCAGAGATGTGACAGTTATATAAAAAAAACTGTTTTCTAAACACCAAAAATTAATCTGTCACACAAATACTGTTAGGTGTTTTGACATACGTTGTAATTATGAATTACAAGTATAGACAAATATTTTATTTACCTACTGTTTGTGATCTTTTGTAAGTTTATTTTTAAAAATCAGTTTTCGGCTAACATTCATGCAAAACATAATTTATGTTTGAATACGTAATATACTCATCTTGATTTTAAAACCAATTGAATAAAATTTAAAATAATAGTTACTAAAATTTAAATCTTTAAAAAATATAAAAATAATATGTACATCACTTCTTTAAAAGCCAGTAATTTAAACAAATATTTTTCTGTTTCCTGCACTTTCCTCTAAACTTAAAAAATACTCCTGGTCACCCACTTGATTCTGTTCCGCCAGTTGTTCACTGACCATTCCTCATTCGAGTTTTTAAGTACGCCTCACCTATTTTTCTTGTCTTGTGCGCGTAGTCACCATAACCTTTACCTACATATTTTCTTAGATTTCGAGTCTATGAATCGAGCAGTTGAACCATAGCGAGAAGAGGACTCTAGCTTAGGAACGCAGCTTACGCCAAGAAAGATGAACTAGCTACAAATGTCATAATGTGAAGTATATGTCACTTGATGATGGTCTGAGACCGAAACTAGTCGCTCTTCAGTAATATGAGTAAAGTTAATGTTGTAGTTTTACTTTGTGTTTAATTGATAGAAAATAACGATGTTCGTATCTACAGTAAAGTTCTTTATTTTTAAAATGGTGTTGCACATTCAAGTGAGAGGTCAATAATTTAGCTGTTAACTTAGTTCATGCATATATTTTTAATGTAACAGGTTTTAAAAGTTATTTCCCATCTCTGCTACAGGAAAGGTAAAAGGAAATTCGTATAATTAAAAATGCGCGCCTGATACCAACTGGTAAATAAACGGTTCTCGGTGACCTACAAATTCCAACTTGCAATTAAGCCCTGTTAAATATTAATAATTGGACATTTTTAATTTAAGGGAGCAGAAAATCCTTTATCAATACCTAATAGTGTTTTTTGTGTCAAGTAACTTTTAAAATAAAGTATAAGAATTATTGCTTATATCTATAAAAATACAACCTTTGATTTGTAATGTTTTCAGTTTGTCCAGCATGAAATAGACGGAAATATGACTTCATTAACGTATTTCTGACTTAATGGAGAGAGAGTTTGCGGTGCTGTTTTACGTTATAAAAATTTTGAAAATAGCGTTAATCAATCAGATATAAATGCTTATAATTTGCTTACATGGTACAAAAAATTTATATTGTAAATTGTTGTATCATCAGTGTTGATGATTAGTTTCAAAACTTTTAAAGTTCAATAATGTCTTGTTTTTCAAAACGAAACAAGAATCTATGATTGTTCTGCACTGATGGTTAGTTTAAATTTAATTGTAGAATCAAGTATTTTTCTTTCTTCGACTACTGTCTGTAAAGCAGTGCTAAGCTTAGATGTTTTCAAGGATTTTGGTTAAATTGTTAAGAAGTGCTAGAAGGTCGTCAGATAAACGACTAAATAAATTTCATTATTGTACAAATTTCTTCCTGGTTAATGAATAAAAAATAATTTTACTCTATCGCTATGAGACAAGAGGATAATTTTTAGGTAAAAGGTATATTGTATATTGTTCGTATAATAACAGCGAAAAAGTGTCCCATTGTAACTGTATACTTAACTTCATTACAAAATATTAAGTTTTAAAACAGTAAGCTAATTCACTTTATGATATTTGTAATAAAAGACTTTCTGCCTCGATAAGGCGAAAAACATTTCTGCACTTACCTACTAGGTAGACATCGACATGAAAAATTTGTAATTAAGCCCCTTTTATATGTTTGATTTTTAATTACTAAAACTACTTTGGAAATAACGTATAGTCAAGAACTATTCTGACCTAATATCATGTCAGTATTTTACTGAAAAAACAATGTTTTATAGTTTATTACCAAACGTAAGTAGGTAGGTACATTATATTCTCGAATTTTTAAAAAATAAGGTTAGTTGTGCCATCTATAGCAGAGCAGCCAAACGAAGCATGTGTATGATACTCCTTCGATTACAATGATATTTAGATTCCGTACGGGAAACTTTAAAAATGTAATTTTTATATGTATTCGTATGTGTGTACTCTATTGGTGTGTTTTTAAAACAATCTAAACGTTTAGCAGGTACAAATTTCTGTTTATTGGTAATTGATGGCTCTTTACTTCAAATAAAAAGTTAACGTCGTTAATAGTTGGTTCATAAAAAAATGTAATTTAGTTCTTTTCTCACTACATCTCAGTAATTTCAATATTCCTGTTAAATTATTTTATCATTTTTTTAGCTTAATATTAATTATACCGGGTATTTATTTTTATTTTACTTACTTATTTATTTAGTGGTAAATTTCTTTATTGAAAGATGATAAAAAGGTGACAATATATTAAATTCTAACGTGTTTTGTTTATATCACAATAGCCACAGGGGCGGATTTTACTACAAACGAGATAATATTCTATTTGAAAATGATTATTCTGTGGGTCTTAAAAAAAGAAACAATGTTACTATAAAGGAATAAAAATGTTTATTTTCTTATTTTTGCCAAATAAAAAAGTTTGCGTCGAAACTCATAATTTATCGTTAAAAGTTTAAGGACGTATTAATTGCTTTTGATAAATCCCATTAACAAATTGTAAAAAAGAGGACAAATTGTATTTTCTATCTCTAGTTCAGAGCCTCTCTATCTGTAATTGATTTATTTGTTTAACATTCTCTATCAATCCAGATTATTTTGACTAATTCTATTTTCAAAGTAATAATATGGTATTGCGATGTAAAGAAGTACAAACATGTTTAATAAATATTTTACACAGATTATAAATTCCTTTGGGTGGTAAACTAGTTCAGACCTCGATACCTAAACAATACAATTGGACGAGTAAATCGATAACCACACTAATATAATGTTTAATGTCTAACGCAGACGTAGACCATAGACATATGTTAGACGATAATTGTCTGTCCAGAGAGACAGATGTTAAAGCGCCATTTATGTAAATGTACATTGAGTCCAAGGTTGCTTAACTGCGTGATTAGAAACTGTCAAACAGAAATATTTCTATTAGGTTCCTTTATAGACAGTTAACGGAAATTATTACGCTTTGTGGTTTTCAAAGCTGTGAAACGTTTTATTCCTTTGTGACCAAAATAAAAAAAATTTTTATAATGAATTGGGATTATTTTTGAGGTGCCTAAATGAAATTCTTCAATTGTTACTTTTACTAGAAATTTTAATTTAGGATTAATTTTAATAACAATACTAATTTCAAAATATATTATATATTACAGGGTGTCCATCTATAAACTGACACATTTTAACTGCTTATAAGTCGAGAACGAAAAATGACAACAATGTGCGGTTTTCACAGAACTTCATCAATATCTTTAAAGTTTTTTTTGACAGTGTTGCCAAGTTTCAAAATTTACCTGAAATAGGAGAGAAAAAATTGATGATTTTCAAAGGCCGATTTCTCAAAAATTTTCAAAAAGGTGTCATTTACTAAGACAATTTATACATTTTCGGAAAGGGGATTTAACAGGCTTTCATGTGCAATTAAAACGTACAGGGTGTTACATTTAAAATTTTTGAGAAATCGGCCTTTGAAAATCATCAATTTTTTTACTCCTATTTCAGGTAAATTTTGAAACTTGGCAAAACTGTCAAAAAAAACTTTAAAAATATTGATGAAGTTCTGTGAAAACCGCACATTGTTGTCATTTTCCGTTCTCGACTTATAAGCAGTTAAAATGTGTCAGTTTATAGATGGACACATTGTATATAGATTTAATAGAGTAACTAGAATTAATAATTTATAAGAAAAAAATCAGCGTACCTTAGTCAATTTTTAAAGAAAAGGATACTTTCTTATATATACTTGTATCTATTATTGTTATCTACATATTGTTTTACAATATAGTATCATAATTTTGATAAAAACTTACAGCTAAAAATAAACTTAGGTCTATACATAATTAATTAACAGCCAATAAATAATTAAACATAGAAATAATTTAAAATGGATTTTAATACTTATGCAGTGTGGAACAGCCAATGAAATAAGTTTAAATTTTTCATTTATTTTTACAATAAATTTTTAAATCCTCAATTTTTTCAAATCATTCATAATTGGGTAAAGGATATTCATCATGAAATATCTCTGGAATGTTCTGAATAATCCAAAAAAATAATATACAGGGTGTTGTATTTGAAAAAACAAAGTTGGTATTGGCGACGGTCACAAGTTAGTGAAATGCTATATGAGCCAAGGTAGACAAGTGTATTATTGCCTCGGATATATTAAAGACATCGAAGCTTCGCTTCTCAGTATTTTAATGGACCTCCCTCGACAATAATAACTCACTTTTCTACCTCGACGCATAATTATCATGTTTCTCAATTGACTAAAAGTATGTAAATCGACCAATTAAAGTAGTACTTAGATAAAAACATTATTGCAATTTGATTAAACAAACACATTTAGATTTTCTTATCTTAACGAACGTGTATGTTATGAGACCTCGTTACGAACATGTTATTGTTAAATATATATATAAAAACATATTTAAATGCTGTAAGGTTCCTGGTAATATCCATTTTCGGACGGGTAGGTGTGAAATTTTTTATCAAAATATATTTTTTAATACAAGGGTATAGTAAAAGTGTTTGCCTTATTCCTAGTACCGTATGTATAGTTTGAACACTTAAAGTTTAACATCATTGCCGTAGGCAATCTAGATAATCTATTCTAGATCTGTTAAAATAGCTTTCCTTGATTCGCATTTGTTGTCACGGCAACTGGACGACTAGTACAGCTTTTGCGTTGAGTTAGAAAGCTTCCAGTTCGTCGAAATTTTGTAACGACTCTTAACAAGTCCTTATTAAAACGAAAAGTAGAAAATTGTTTCCACCAATGAAAAAACAACTACTTCCTGGGTGACCGACTTCGTCGATAATTAAAACCATCTCTGTCGGTTTGCAAATCAACGGGAAGAACACTACTCGCAGACAGGTTTCGACATTATTGTGTCATCATCAATACATGTAAGTAGTTCTTCTCATTCTTTTACGCCAATACAAAGAACGTGAATCTACGATTCCATGATAAAGTCGTAAAAGCGCCACCCTACCGTTCATTTACAAAACAACAAATCAAAGGTAACTGCTAATCGAAAGATATTAGTCGGTGCAGGCTTCTGAAACTCTTCCCGCAATTAATTGGCAAACATTAACAAAATAGGTCCATTTGATTGTCCATTCCAGTATGGGAGTAAATAATACTCAATAATAAATATTTTTTCTTTCGTTGTAAGCACCATTTCGATTCATTTTGACAGTTTGTTAGAACAAACAGTGTTTAAAAATACCATGACAACTAGTGCCACTTGTTTCATATGGCGCGATTATATTTGAGAGGCTTCCTGATTTGTTTTGGCACATACCCTATTATTCTGATGTCTTTTAATTGTTTATTTAGCTTTTTGATTAATATTTATGTATCTTCAACTAAAATCCCTCTCCAACCCCCTTTTTTACTTAAAATTTTTGATGGAGTCCCTAGAATAGAGGACTTCTGCTAAGAAATCAGTGTTGCCAATTCTGAATAAATCCCTAAAAAATTACTAAAAAAATACTGACGCTCTTTTTCATAATTTCCAATTATTCAAAGGTGCTTTACTCTTCGAAATACCCTGTACAATAAACAAAATAGTGCATTCGAGGTGCTTTACTCTTCGAAATACCCTGTACAATAAACAAAATAGTGCATTCGAATTGAAAGATATTGCATATAAACAAATTTATAGGGACATTCTTTTGCAATATCTGAAAAATTAGACTATATTATGTAGTTTGATATCAAATGAAAAGGAATTATTTATTCGGCAACAGTGATTTCTTAACAGAAGTCCTCTATTCAGAGGAGGTGGGTAGTCTATTCCGGTTAGGTGAAAGAGTATATTTTTTTAACAATAAATCTCACCTTATATTTCTTTACTTTGAAGAAAATAAAGGCATTATCATTATTATTAAGTTCAATTTAATTTTTTATTAATGGATACTACATCCTCCGTCCACCCACATCACTATAAAAGTAAATACTGATAAATACATCAACAGAGATGCAATTGTAACTAACAAAACAACCCGCTGGCCTCGTTCAGTTAGTGTTAGTATCTCGTTTTCCCAGATGTTCACGTTTGCGGCAAAATCAGTGTATTTTAATTTGACAGATAGCTCTCACTAGGGATTTCAGGCCTACCAACTTATGTAAACTATAAAGGGCACGTGTGAAAAATTAACACGGATGTGTCACGTTCTGTCTAGTTATTCAAGTATTCACAGTAACAGTGTAAACTATTACAGCAGGGTCGCACAACAAACCAGACGCATAGAAAGGTTTACAGAAAAGCAGCAATTATATTTAATTCGTAATTCGCATTATTGGCATTACATACAACACTGTTTAAACAGCTGAACGATTAATAAATTAGACGTAATTTAGCAAAAAGATATACATATAGGATATTTAAAAAAAAACTGATAATAAAAAAATTAAACAAATAATATTAAAACCTGTTTTCCTACTCACCGATCCTTAAAAAATATAATTTAATACCTAGTAGATTATGCATTATGAAGAATCTTATCTTTAGGTTAGCAAGATGATACAGGATATCCCGAATTTAAAAAAAGATCGCAAATCTTAATGCAGTCTGAAGCTTTAAATTCGAAACGAACCTTCCATCTGCCATATTTACTTGTTTTTTTACCCAAAATCTAAAATTCTTGTATAAAATTTCACATTTACATTGAAGTATATCTCATAATCGGATCATGACAATGGCATTGACGGTTATCAGGTAAAAATCGGCAAATCAGGAAATCAAGTACAATGGAGTATAAACAGACAATGCTAATTCAATTTTTGAGAGCCTGTCAAAAACGTGTACTCTTACACAATATTAAAATGTTCTTTGAATAATTCAGATTGAAGGGGGATGTGAGGACGGCTACTTCAGAGGGAGGTAAAAACAACAGAAAATCCCCGACAGATTCGTCTAACATGGAAGAAAATTTTTTATATAGTAGGTATTGTATCAGATTAATTTATATAAGAAATAAAGTTATACACACATCGGTGGAGCCTTTATGAATTGTTTTGGATAAATATTAATATTACTAAATATTAAGTTTTGTAATTTCTCTTTTCCATCTACAATTTCTGAAAGTGTGTACAAAGTTTGCATTCTTCATTTATGTGTATCTACAAAATAAGATAGTCTATAAATGGTTAGGTTGTGTTTGCCTATTCATTCACTTAGCTATCAGCTTTTTTTAAGCATATACATATATGGTGGATGAGATTTAAGTCGGAATATTGTGCTGGCCATGGCAGCAAAAGCCATGACTTACTGGTTGTTGATAGTAGGTGAGTACCTACTATCAGATGAAAGTTTTGACAGACAGTATCAACAAATTGACGAATAGATTGCAGAATAGCATGGTATATCGACTCTTATCGTCAACATCCAACACAATTATTATGTTTTGAAATTATATATTTAATTTTTGTATTCAAAGGAAGTTATGCTTATTTTTTTAGTTTTTCAATATTTTATCGTTAAAGTTTATATAGTTAATTCTTTTAGTAATAGTTATTTTTCAATACACAACAGTTGTTGTGTTCCTGGATGCTTTAATAATGGAAAAATGGTACAAATATATCGTTTTCCAATCAAAGATCAAGAAGTAAATATTTTTACCTGTTGTAGTATTTTGTATTTAGATTAAAATGCTCCTACTTATTAGTAGATGTACTATGAGAGTTCTAACTCAGTGAAGGAGTGGGGGTACCTCCGTATTACAGCATAGGAGTTCTGGAACGGTTCTGAACTGTCGGACTGTGGTTCTGAATTGTGGACCAGTTGTTTATTTGGAATAGTTGTGTTATATTATAATGATTGTATAATTGAGCGACTGGAACGAATTTTATTGGAATTATTAAAGAAGTGTACGAGTTTGTGTTGTATTGCGGGTTGCCTGCTGGTTTGAAAAAAAGGGACTGCGTGGCGGCCGCTGGTGGGATTTGAACCACAAACCGTCGTTAGAATTTTTACAATTTAACCGCCCTTACCCACTGGGCTGCTAACGAAGGATTATATAATGTTATGAATGGGTATTTAAACTCGCGTCGCGTATTTTGATCGTTTTCATGGAATTTGGTCTGTGATAGATATCTTGTAATCATATACAGGGTATGTCGGGATACTAAACAACTTTTTGTATTTAAAATATCAATTTGATGATATGGTACGGGTTAGATACGGGATATATACAGGGTTTGTCGCGATGAATTAGATCGTCGAAATATCGAATTATGATCATTCTTAATACGCAAAAATGGCAAAAATGTCGAAACGGGGATATGGTCGTTAATTAAAAATGTCAATTCGATCATTCGTATATTATGATGTGGGTAAAAGATAATTTCGAGTGTACAGAGTATATCGCGAAGATCATTCGTAAGAGGTACGGGGGATGTCAATTTTTCATACGGGATATACAGGGTTTGTCGAAATATCGGATTATGATCATTCTTAATACGGAAACGGTTACGTGGCAAATAAAAATGTTTATATACGTGGGGGCATGACGGTTCTCCATTTTCTGATTGAACACTAATTCTCTCTTTATATGGGAATGAATTAGGATGTAAAGTTACGACACAACGATTGTCAAAAGGGTACCAGTAATACGATGCTATGACGTCATCACACATATTTTACAAGGGTCATGCGATCGTCAACGGCCAGTTACATTATGTCTTCAGAAGAGCACAGTCATGGAATTGAAGACATTGCTTTTTATGAAGATAAGAGTAAGGTTATGAAACAAACTAGGGAAGCAAGAACAACGTGGAGCAGTCTAAACTGGGATTGCCGTAAATTACCGAAAACTACTTATCCGTTAAAACGTATTCAACCATGTTTAATAGAACAGAAGAAGAGAGCATAAAAAATGAAATTAATAATGTTTTTGCTATGTCATGTATAATTTTAGCATCTGTCTTTGTTTTAATTTTAAAAATTATTTTAAAAATTGTTAAACGTAAATTTGAATCTTCGTGTAATATAAGAGTTTATTTCTAAGTAGTGGTGTATAAAATAAAAACTCATTTGTGGTTAAGGTTTATTTATTTTATGGTAATACAGTATTCAAAAACCAGTGGCGGAGACGTTGTACATTTCGTTCGGTGCACGAATATAGTTCAGAGTTGTGACAGGGGTTTGGATCCTTGGCAAAGTTTACTGTTGCACACGGTGTACCATCGAACTTGCCGACTTCGCAAATGTGAGGAAAAACGTTGAAAATGTTACATTTATTTTGCAGAAACTTGGCTTTTTGTTGACCACGAACGTAAATGTAGTCTGCAGCATACAATAGCTTGCTTTCCAATATTTCATTAACTTTAGAATATTCTACATCTCCTGAAGAGTATCGAATTCCGTGCACATTTTTTTCCAAGTAGGTTGCAGTCTTTTTGTCCTCATTACTTAATGTAGAAAATGGTTGAGGTGGTAAAAACATGTAATGTGAACTTTTGAAACCAATTTCTATCGTTAGTTCTTTGACAACGAAAAATCCATCTACGACAAAGCCTTGATATCTACAAAAGCTATTCTCATGTTGACGTCTGCTCGAACACTAACTCTAATCAACGTCTAGTTTAAACTTTTAACAATTTCGGTGAGGGGAAAGTATTCCATTACACAATCATGAATTATGATGCAATAGACTTTGGTATTTTCGGGAAAGCCTATGTTTGCTTCAATATCAAGTTTCACATCGACTGTGGACGCTTTCATGCTTTCTTCCTGTTTGGAACAATCGATAACAAACAATGCCCGTTTCTTGAAAGAGGAATAATCCAGCAGGGGCGCTTCTGTGTGGAGTTCGCGTAGTTGGGATAGAATTCAGTATAGTTAAAATATGCTTCATTGTAGTCAGTTTTACTAAAATCCAATTGCATTCTTTCATTGGGCCAAAATTCACCATTAAGTGACAGTCTTATACTTTGTACATCTGCATTGTCAAATAAAGTAGGATCGGCTGTGCTCACGTTACGTTTGTCAGTTTGAAAGAAAACAATAACAAAACGGGGTCTTTCAACTGAAGTGGATGTTTTAACAGCCCAAACCTCACGTCTTGCACCTTTAGTAATTGAGGGCAATTCGTGTAACTCCCACTTTCTAAATGGGATTTCATGAGATTTATCTTTATATCATCATTGGGAAAGATATGTTTAACTTTTAATTCAACACTTGTAATGTTAATTTTAGCAGTTGTACTGGAGACCGTACCGGACTTGTCGGTAATATAGATGCAATCATTATCATTTCGTGCTCGAACTAATCGTATTGTTTGTCGTCCACATGTAATCATAGAATAATCGTTAAAAATGTTGAAAATATGTTTGAGAGGTATTTGAAGGTTAAAGGACTTGTCGCTGACATTTAGAATAGGATCTTTCGGGTAATTCCAGCCAGCTATAGCCATATGATTGGAATCTTCTTGGTTATAACAAGTCATAGCACGTACGGCACTTACAATTCCAGGATCTCGAACTGTTTCCATTTCCCTAGCACTTTCACTGTACGTACATGAATCGAAAAGAAAGGCTCCAAAATTATTTGCTAATTTTACGTCTCCTGCTCCGTGTGTTTCGAGGGAACCTTTAATGCACAACAAAGTTTCGCTCATTGCAAAGAACGAATCAACCTGATTAATGCTAAACTCCACAATGTCACTGCAATTGAATGATTTGATAAATGGAGCATAGGTTCTGTATTCAGCCTTTCGAATGGAATCATCAAAGACCGGCTTACGGTAGATATCAAACATCGAAGGCATATTGTCATTTTGACGAAGTCGTTTTCCATACATGGTTGTCATTTCAATCTAAAACCCAGCGATTGCAGCACCAATTTGTTTGCCAACGTGAGTTGTTTCACCGGCGGCTGCTTAGCTAACGAAGTTGGAAAATGTGTAAACTGTCTTTTATGATGATGATTGATTATTAGTCCCATCTGTTTCGCGCTCTAAGCTCCAATATCAATGTACTCGATTCACCTCTAAAGTTTACAGGTTGACCGTCTTGATCTAAGGCAATGACAGTGATGTTAGTTATTTCACGTTGTGGTATAACGGGTAAGTAGATCAAATTATGAGGAATTTCGTCAATGGAATATCCTGGATCTACTTGTATGACGAATTCGTAGATTGTATGGGCAGGTCTGTTCGCATCAAAGGCTCCAGTGGTAATGTTACAATCGAAGCGAATACTGGATACTTTAATGATTTTGACGGGGAGATCTGAAGAGTGCATTTCGTTGACGTCGAGTATTTTCGGTGAAAACCCCAATATTCTTCCAAGACTATCAGCTTGCATAAAGGAAATTTTATATTTACTGAAAATTTCACATTTCAACGTATTGTGATTAGGTTTTAGTGAAAATATATCCTTCGGTGGTGTTATTGAATTGCTTGCGTCCATTTTATCACTGATAAACGCTTCAAGATCAGCAATTTCATAACATCCTGTAGGAATATTAAAACATTGAAAATTGTACGTTTTTATAACCCAACATGTCGTCTATACACTTAAATAAAAAAATCATCAGTTGGTAAATTGTATAAGAATTCTTCATATTAAAAATGCGTATCCAGCAGCGAAGAATATGAAGACCGTACCGAATTCGCTCCCGAATTTCCAAACAAAAACAAAACCGAAGATGAAACATAAAAACGATATGATTCGCCACACTCCGCTGCCAGTTTTCATGGTTACAACTTTTATTTATTGAGGACTTTCGCACACCTAATTTTAATAATGCATCTACCTGTGTCGGTTCGATGTTAAACAAGCTTCTTTATCACGTGCATTATTTTCGATGGTTTTTTATACGGGGTGAAGCATAAGAGAGGATAAAATATATAATATACTATTGTTCAACAATTGTAGAAATCAGAAAACATTGATGTTGGGTCAAAGTTTGAAGTAAATAATAGTCAAATATGTTAAGCCATGTTAGGCAGTTAAAATCATATTTTAGAATGATCATCTTCAGAGGAAAGAGATATGCCATCAACTTCCAGAACTACAGAGCCAGGTGCAATAGGAGAAAAACAGTTATTGTCAGGGCCTTCTACTTTAAAAATAACAGGTAGAATAAATTGGAATTTTGAGTAATTTTACTTTCCTTCAATACAAACATCTTTTAAATATCAGTTTTTAAATTTTTAGATAATTTGTTTATTGAAAATGCAGCAACAGAAAATAGTCACCCATCATCAACATTGATACATCATTTGCATGGCTCAAAGAGAGATATAAATTTGGATTAAAAACAATCAGGGTCGAGCTACTTGTAAAATACAATTTTACATTTGGCTGTGCAGTACTACTTTTAAAATATGCTGATATGTTTGAAAATTTAATGAAAAAGTGTATTTTCATTTTTCTTTTAAATATTTATTTTATATCGTTAACTGTTGTGAATTCTAACAATTTGTGTTTGTAGAACCTTATTTAATTTTGTTTTTCAGAAATAAGGTTATGCTACATGACAGTTTTTCTGAATTTATCTTATTCTTTTAAGACTGTAACTCCCTTCGGAATAATTTTGTCGTTTAGAAAGTATTTTATTCTTAATCAAATTAGTTAACGATATATGATTAATCAACTAGTTTTATAGGTACCTACAGTCATAGTCTTATCATTTTTACTTATAGATGTATCAGTCAGTACCTTTTGTGCAGGCGGTCGAATCGGTAGTACACAAAAGTTATTCGGAAATTAGCCGGTATACATTTAATAAAAACGTATTTTTACGGATTTAAGTGCGCGTATATATACAGATTTTTCTTCTAAATAGTGTTTGTGCGGGAAAAAAGTGCCGGTTATTGAAAAACTACAGTGTTAGTGTTTTTTAAAACTGAAATATGTGAATGTTGACAATGGCAGTTCAAAAAGTGATGGTTGAAAAGCAGATGATGACTGGCCAATCGGTGAGTTTATTTAATTTATTATTTTTTATTTATTTAAGAGAAAAAAGATCGTTTTATAAGCCGGTTTTTGTTTGAAATAATGTGGAGTACATTTTCCGTTAGAAATTGAAGAAATTAATTCAAATTAATTTTCTAGATTTAAGAGTTGGAAAAATTAATGATTGCATAAACTATTCTTAATTATAAGTTACTGATTTACCGGTATAAAACAATTATTTTCAAATTAATATATTTGTATGGTTAAAAACCTTATTACTTAGAATATAACCATTCTTTTTTTTTATTAGAGGTAAAAATTCCATAAAATGTATTAAAAAACCTTCAATATCGACTATTGTCTTTTTATAGTTGCACATTTCATTTATTAAACTCGTTTTAAAATAAATATATTATAAATTTCTTATTTGATAAGTAACGTATATGATACGTATTGAGCAAACTATGCATCTATCGCACATAGAGGGTTATTTCCTCAGCAGGTGGACTGGTCATATTTTGTTTGTTTAAAATATAGTAACTAATCTTATATATTTTTTTCTGCAATAATTATACATAAAATTACAGTAAAATAATATAAGAGTGAGTTATCTTCGTATACAGTATGATGCAAATGTATGGAATACATTTCAGAAACAGACGACTTTTAAAAAAATCTTAAAACATGTCAATTTTAATTTTTGAATGGCCATCAGCTGCTATAGATGTGTTGGACATTACGTCATTGGTGACGGTGTAATGACGCCATGGACAGCTCATTTGAAAGGTCTCCTTATCGTCTTTGCAACAATGTAATTATTTGAATATTTATTTCTACAGGGTTAACCAAAACTGTTGGTTTATTAATACAATTAACTTAGAATAAATGTTTACTTAAATACAATTAAATTACAACAAATGTTCAAATTGCCGACTTTCAGCAATGATACAATGAGAAAGACGAGCAGTAAATTCTTTCCTAACGTTTTCGAGGACTTCAGGTGTTATTTGTGCAATTTCCGTTCGGATTCGCTCCTTCAACTCCTCTACATTATTCGGTCGATTTTGATTACTCTGCTCTTTAAATATCCCCTCAAAAAAGTCTAACGGAGTCAATTCTGGATATCTTGGTGGCCATTCGATAGGCCCCTTCTACCTATCCACCTTCCTGGGAAAACGTTATTAAGGTAATTTCGTACCTCAACGCCATAGTGTGGAGGAGCTCCATCCTGTTGGTACCATAAATCATTTCTATTTGGAAATAGATGATTCAGCTGTGGCAACAGATAATTTTAAAGAAATTCTAGATAACTAGCAGCAGTTAGGTTTTCCTCAAAAAATATGACCCTACCATTTGATTGTTTATAATGCCGGCACAAACATTCACCTTCTCCCAATATCGACATGTCTGTATGAGGATTTTCTTGAAACGCCAGTACAACGTCCAGTTTTTTGACTTCGGATATTGATGTTCTACCACTTCTGGGAAGATCTTTAACATGGCCCGTTTCTCTATTTTTTTTTAATTTTACTTACTGTAATTGGATCGCGATTGGGGTATTTAGCATTAAATAAATTACTAACTTTTGCTTGAGTCCTCACTCTATCTTCCATAACCAATCATGGTTAAAATCTCGATTCGTTCTGTTTCTGTTTCATTTTTGTAAATGCTGTTATTAACGTCGGCAAAAAACTTGACAGATTCACAGATCATTGACGAATAAAGACGAGTCAATGACAATACTGATTTAAATATTTTTGTAAAAATAATTCCGAGTAGCATTGTTTTTATCAATGTTTTTTTTTTTGAAACCAACAATAAACACTATTTTGTTTTATTCCCAGTGGCGGTCCTTAGTGTATTTTAGTTCAGTGAATGAATATTTATTGTAATTCCATGTTACTTAACAAAGTTAATAATTTTGTTTAACCCTGTAGAAATAAATATTTAAATGATTACATTGTGGCAAAGGCGATAAGGAGAACTTTCAAATAAGCTGTCACGTGACCTCCGTTTGTATTTAAAAAAATCGTCAATGACGTCATTACGCCATCACTAATGATGTAATGTCCAACTCATCTATAGCAGTTGATGGCCATTCAAAAATTAAAATTGTCGTGTTTTAGATTTTTTTTAAAAGTCGTCCGTTTCTGAAATAATGAATTTATTCCATACATTTGCATCATACTGTATAAGTAATTAAGATTTCAAGTTTTCCCTTTTTCTTTTAAGTTACATTTTCCCAGTCAAATAAATTTCTCGCCTTAGCGACATACAGAGTGATTATTGAAAAATGTTATATTATAAAATAATTTCTTTTTGTTACAAAACAAGGTTATCTCATCAAATAAATGTAATACCAACTTGTTTATTTTAAAAATGGTACCTACACTTTTTATATTTTAAAATTTTGCTAATTTTACTTTAAATATATCTCTGTTAAAAACCTTGCAAAACATACATTCCTGATATAATTTAGGACACCTTGTATATATTGAAACAAAATTATTATTATTATAAGTTTTAATTATCAGTTCCTATTTTTTACAGGTGAGTATTGAAGAAACTTTCGTCAGATCTTCAAAGGGCGTTCTCCACGATCATCAGTTGGGCTTATTTTTAATAATAAAAGGGGTAAGTGACATAAATATATATTTTATAAATGAGATACACTGTTAAAATTATAACCAGCAAGTTTTTAATAGTAAAATAAATACGCTGTGGTCAAAAATAAACGAAATAATTTCCTATTTAAATCAGTTATTATCGGTTTTATAATATTTTAAAAATACTTTAGTTAGATTGATTTTATCCAAATTTAAACTGATACATTTTTATTAAGTAGCCCATTCAAAACATTTCAACCCACAGTTATTAAATTTGGAAAAAATAGTAAAATTATTTTTTTAAAGTACCTCAAAACTAATTCACAACAATCTATAATAACAGTACTTAAATCTTAACTCGAATAAACTAATTATTTCTTTCTTTTGTTACAGGGTGAGTCTTTAAAAACACTTTCTATCTGTATCGATTTACGATGTACTTCAAGATCGTCATTAGAATTTGATTTTCAAAAGGTAGGTGCAATTAAATGGGAACTCAAATGATATAATTGACTTTCTGTTGTTATTTTTACTGCAATAATTTTGTACATTTCCGTATATTAATAGTTGGCAGGCTGTAAAAAACAGTTTAAAAATGCGGTGAAAGTTTTTTTTATAAACAGAAATTTTGGATCAATTAAAAAATAAAACCTTTGGAAAAGGTTGATTGTTTACAAAGTAAATTTGTTTAAAAATAATTATTTTAAGGTAATTTATAAAGAAAATATGTTGTGCGTTTTCTAAAATTATTAGTTCACTTAAAGTATTTTTTAAATAGAGTAAAACTTACATTTTAGAAAAAAATATTTTGAAATTTAATCTTTATTTAACGGATTAATAAAATTTTTGTTTTATTAATGAAATATTTTATCTTTATGTTTAATTTTTGAAGCATTTTAATAACCAATATTAAAAAAAATACGTTTTATTTAATGTTCTATATAATTTTGTGAATATAGCTAGATCAATATTAATTTTTACAATTCTGATATAGTAATAGCGCTATCAAATTATTCATGAAACGTTAGTATTTAAAAAAAATTTCTATCTGTATTGATTTACTTCGAGATCATCTCCAGAATTTGATTTTCGAAAGGTAAGTGCATTAAAATGGGAATTTTAATGATTATCTGTGATTATTTTTATTTAAAATGTTTTTTATTGCGTAAATATGTTTAATATGAGTTAATTTATAAAAAAAAATTATTTTAGGGTTTTTTATATTATTATTTTACTTGAGATATTTTTTAATAGAGTTAAAAGAATATTTTTAGAAAAAAATATTATGAAATTTAATTTTTACTTGGAGATTAATGAAGTTTTTTTATATAAATGATATATTTCATATTTAAATTCAAATTTTGAAACATTTTAATAATCTGTATAAAAAGGATATTTTTATAAAATATATATACACCTTGTATACAAGGTGGAAACAATTAAAAAATAATGCCTTTGAAAATGTTGTAAATTTCATTTTATAAAGAAAATCCATTATGGCTTTTTTAAAATTATTATTTATATAACGTATCTTTTATAACAAAATATTATACAAACACAACATTAAAAAAACAATTTCCTTTATTGTTTTATATAATTTTTACATTTTTGATACAACAATAACGCTGTCAAATTATGAACAAAATTTTTAAAACTTGGAAATTTTTTACGAACATATTAATAATAATTGTTCATATTTTTTAATGTCAAACAAATTAGCAATAATGATAATATGGAAATAAAAAAATTGAAATAATCTATTACAAAATTTTTTGCAAACTATCAATGCTTTGGCAGCATAAATTCTTTTTCGTAATAGTTTCAATTTGATCATTAAAAAGTGTCCTCTAAATCTAAGTAGCACATCACCATTATCTCTTACGACAATATCACTTGGTCGACCATCATCAGCATTAATTTTGTCCTACGAAAAACTCACCCTTTCAAACTGAAAATCTATTCTCACCCGAACTGCAGGATTATTCCTCATAAAACTCATTTCCTCCGCCTCTTAAGATGAACCCAATCTGCAAGTTATCCATACTTCTTCTGGTAGAATCTGAATTATTCCCAGTCTCATTTCTTCTACTGGTTTACTGTCATATACAGTTGGAATATAATTCAGTAAACTAGAAGCATCTCTTTAATTTAAAGATTCAGTAAACTTGAACAGCTTGTAAACTTTAAGCTCTCGTATGCACGAGCATTTTTAACTGGATCATCTCTACAGCTTGGGCAGTTCATCCCTCCACTCGTGATCTTCCATAGGGGCGGTCGACTTTTTCTACACAGAAATACGACAGGTACCACATTGTGGGAGAAGTACTATAACTTAAGGTGTCTGTTAGTCTGGCTTACAAACCCAGCAGTCACCCATTGAGTTGAGTACGTATAGTATTTTCTGTTTCTGGGAAATTGTCGCCTGATGGCTATTAAAGAACCGCCTGTGGCTTCTTCTTATAATCTTTATTTTATCCTTTATTTTACCCTTTATTTTACATACAAAGTATATTTAGTCTACAAAAACCTTAGGTTACCACACATCAAAATCTATTCCCTAAAAATATCAAAACTTAACTTCATTTTACCCCACAACATCTTCCAAACAATATTCTTCTGGTAGAATCTGAACATCATTTGGAGACTTGTTTTGCAAAAGGTAATAAACAAAGACTTTTCTGGGTGATAATCTAAAGTGAAAAAAATGTTTGCAGATTATGAAAGCAAGAAAGAAAATTGGAGATTCTGTTATATCCTGCGAAAAGAAAATTGGATTGGGACTAAGACATCGAAAACAACATGAGGCAGAATCATTGAGTAATATTCCTGCTAGGTATCATAGGAGTGCTGTTGGGACAATGCTTCAGGTAATATCAAGTTAAAAATTACATTTTTATTGATCTTATATATTAATTTGTAAAACAGCTTTCTAGAATTTTACAGGAACGTCTTTGATTGGATATATCCAGACATGTGACTCTGGTCTACTTCATCGTCTGGTGATTTCTTTAATTTTTAAAACATTGTAAGTTATTAGGTATCAAGAAATTTAGGTTTTAAAAGAAGAATGATTGTTCTATAAAAGGTAACTTTTTTTATTGTAGGTTTTTACATTTTTATATGATGATAAGACATTGCAAATAATTGTTTTGATTTATTAATTACAGGTCTATTATAAAGAACATGAAAGATATTTTTAGGTATCAAGAACATAAGTCTATATGAAAAAATCTTTATATTTCTATACAAGGTAACAAATCTAAAGGTTTCACCAAATAAAATGGAAAGATATTAAATTATTTTTGTTGTTTTTATCAGTTGCAGATATAAATATGGAAGATATTCAGATGAAACTAAGTACAAGATAAATGCAGACCATTTTTTACAAATGTACCACAGAAACCAACATTTTTGAAATTGAATACACATCGCCATTCTATAAGTACTTGTTAACAAATTTATATTTATTTCAGATATAAAGGAAGTATATCTTTATAAAAAACACTTTTATCGTTTTATACAAGGTAATTTTTTTAAACGCATGTTTTTCTGCTTTGATAAGTTTAAAAATGGTATTGTGGAGCTTGGAGTGATGCGGGAATGTTATGGTGGGTACTAATCTGGATTGGGAAAATATATAATTGAGGAAGCATGTACTTATGTAGCATTGGGATAGTATTTCTAATACTTTGTATATATATTATTTGTTGCAATATTTATGTAATCTCAATATTTTTCATTATTATAAACTTTTGAGTTATTACAGGCACTGTTAAGAAACTAATTCTTAAGACTGTTTTTCAGGAGGTAACTGCTTTACATTTTAGTATACACATATATATTGTTTGCAGAAGTTTTAAATCCAAAGTATACAACTCTTTGAAGGTTACATACAGAAATTGTTTGGTTTGTTATGAAAAAATTAAACGAGAATAATTTGAAAGATTATTTCAGGTTAAACAGTTGGCAGATACTTACTAAATGATTCATAGATTTGACAAACAATTGAAAATTCGAAGAAAATAGTGAAGAAAAGACAGCCCGATATTTCTGATGTTTGTTTTTGAGGCAGATGATTTCAGTGTAGCTAAAGGGCGGTTCAAAACGGCCACTTGGTCAGTGCTTGCACTGACTAACGTCGTTTATTATCAGGGTGAGTACAAAATTAATTTTTGTCCAATTAAAATTCCGGTTAAATGTATATTTATGAAAAATGGATATTTTTTTCAAAATCTTCATGTTCTCACCAGTATATTGACAATAAAAGAATATAAAGAAATAGGGGACCTTGTCCTTTCCCCCTCAACACTGTTTTCAACCCCCATATGCCGTATCTCGAGGGTTACAAGAGCTGTGATATAGGGGGCCCCAAAATAGTATTTCGGAATTTTTCAGGAAAGTTGAGTTTTCTAGGTTATTATTAAACTTTTCTTAAAAATAATAATAATATTTTGGCATTTTTTAGACCCGATAAATATATTATGCACAATTTTTTGAGTTACTTTATTATGGTCCCAGTATTTGTAAATCTGGCTCAATTTCGTCTAAGTCTAAGGTTCCTTATGGTATAAAAGGGGTGGTCGACTTTTTCTACACAGAAATACGACAGGTACCACAATGTGGGAGAAGTACTATAACTTAAGGTGTCTGTTAGTCTGGCTTACAAACCCAGCTGTCACCCATTGAGTTGAGTACGTATAGTATTTTCTGTTTCTGGGAAATTGTCGCCTGATGGCTATTAAAGAACCGCCTGTGGCCTCTTCTTATAATCTTTATTTTATCCTCAATTTTACATATATTTTAATCACAAGTTATGGTAATAGCTACAATAATGATTTAAGATATTGTGGCCTGCACCGTTCTTCTGGTGGAACCATTCCTTGCGATTTTTTCCTGTGGCCTCTTAACGTGTTGAAATTCGATTTCTGCAAGTGATGTCAATTATATGAAAGATAATCAGTAGCCTTCCGGTATGAAGTAAATTATATCTTCTTCCTATTTGATACAGAGACCTTTCAGAACTGCTATATATAATTTTATGTAAATCGAAGCACAAATAATTGTAATTAGGAGGTCTTTTGATGTAACGCTGAAAAAGCAGTCCTAGGTACAACTGGTGGAAGAGGAGGTGTTTTTAGCAGGTAGGTCACTGGAATTGAGGCCGGCGGTGCTCGATGTCTTCCCTAAAGGGGGATAAGGAGTGCCGCCGGTCTTACTCTGGTGGAATCCTGCACACCTGGGATACGCTCCCAGATGTCTTACGAAGATTTTCACCTCAGGAAAAAAAAAAAAAAAAAAAAAAAGGAGGCCTTTTGATATCTCTTCACTAGTTATATAAATAGCAATTTTGGTTGGAAACATGGTAACCTAAAAAGGGTTTTTTAAAGCTTTATTTTGTAATTTATATATACAATTTATATTATTTTTTGTTGTAGAGAACCAAGCTGATAATAAATATATCAAATTACTTTGAATGTGTGCATAGTATATTAAATACGCAGTTTTTTAGATAAATCTCTCATTCTTTTAATGGCCCTAATTAGAGAGGATATTTTTGAAGAAACGTTACCTATTGAATATGGGTATACCAATTTAAATTGTTATCAATGAAAAGCGCTATTGACAATGCAGATGTACAAAGTATAAGACTGTCACTTAATGGTGAATTTTGGCCCAATGAAAGAATGCAATTGGATTTTAGTAAAACTGACTACAATGAAGCATATTTTAACTATATTGAATTCTATCCCAACTACGCGAACTCCACACAGAAGCGCCCCCTGCTGGATTATTCCTCTTTCAAGAAACGGGCATTGTTTGTTATCGATTGTTCCAAACAGGAAGAAAGCATGAAGGCGTCCACAGTCGATGTGAAACTTGATATTGAAGCAAACATAGGCTTTCCCGAAAATACCAAAGTCTATTGCATCATAATTCATGATTGTGTAATGGAATACTTCCCCCTCACCGAAATTGTTAAAAGTTTAAACTAGACGTTGATTAGAGTTAGTGTTCGAGCAGACGTCAACATGAGAATAGCTTTTGTAGACATTCAAGACTTTGTCGTAGATGGATTTTTCGTTGTCAAAGAACTAACGATAGAAATTGGTTTCAAAAGTTCACATTACATGTTTTTACCACCTCAACCGTTTTCTACATTAAGTAATGAGGACAAAAAGACTGCAACCTACTTTGAAAAAAATGTGCACGGAATTCGATACTCTTCAGGCGATGTAGAATATTCTAAAGTTAATGAAATATTGGAAAGCAAGCTATTGTATGCTGCAGACTACATTTACGTTCGTGGTCAACAAAAAGCCAAGTTTCTGCAAAATAAATGTAACATTTTCAACGTTTTTCCTCACATTTGCGAAGTCGGCAAGTTCGATGGTACACCGTGTGCAACAGTAAACTTTGCCAAGGATCCAAACCCCTGTCACACCTCTGGACTATATTCGTGCACCGAACGAAACGTACAACGTCTCCGCCACTGGTTTTTGAATACTGTATTACCATAAAATAAATAAACCTTAACCACAAATGAGTTTTTATTTTATACACCACTACTTAGAAATAAAACAAGTTGTTTATTCATCAACTTTTATATTACACGAAGATTCAAATTTACGTTTAACAATTTTTAAAATAATTTTTAAAATTAAAACAAAGACAGATGCTAAAATTATACATGACATGGCAAAAACATTATTAATTTCATTTTTTATGCTCTCTTCTTCTTCAGTTCTATTAAACATGGTTGAATACGTCTTAACGGATAAGTAGTTTTCGGTAATTTACGACAATCCCAGTTTAGACTGCTCCACGTTGTTCTTGCTTCCCTAGTTTGTTTCATAACCTTACTCTTATCTTTATAAAAAGCAATGTCTTCAATTCCATAACTGTGCTCTTCTGAAGACATAATGTAACTGGTCGTTGTCGATCGCATGACCCTTGTAAAATATGTGTGATGACGTCATAGCATCGAATAATTGGTACCCTTTTGACAATCGTTGTGTCACAACTTTACATCCTAATTCATTCCCATATAAAGAGAGAATTAGTGTTCAATCAGAAAATGGAGAACCGTCATGCCCCCCACGTATATAAACATTTTTATTTGCCACGTAACCGTTTCCGTATTAAGAATGATCATAATCCGATATTTCGACAAACCCTGTATATCCCGTATGAAAAATTGACATCCCCCGTACCTCTTACGAATGATCTTCGCGATATACTCTGTACACTCGAAATTATCTTTTACCCACATCATAATATACGAATGATCGAATTGACATTTTTAATTAACGACCATATCCCCGTATCGACATTTTTGCCATTTTTGCGTATTAAGAATGATCATAATTCGATATTTCGACGATCTAATTCATCGCGACAAACCCTGTATATATCCCGTATCTAACCCGTACCATATCATCAAATTGATATTTTAAATACAAAAAGTTGTTTAGTATCCCGACAAAAATCGATGAAAACGATCAAAATACGCGACGCGAGTTTAAATACCCATTCATAACATTATATAATCCTTCGTTAGCAGCCCAGTGGGTAAGGGCGGTTAAATTGTAAAAATTCTAACGACGGTTTGTGGTTCAAATCCCACCAGCGGCCGCCACGCAGTCCCTTTTTTTCAAACCAGCAGGCAACCCGCAATACAACACAAACTCGTACACTTCTTTAATAATTCCAATAAAATTCGTTCCAGTCGCTCAATTATACAATCATTATAATATAACACAACTATTACAAATAAACAACTGGTCCACAATTCAGAACCACAGTCCGACAGTTCAGAACCGTTCCAGAACTCCTATGCTGTATATACGGAGGTACCCCCACTCCTTCACTGAGTTAGAACTCTCATAGTACATCTACTCTTATTTTAATAAATTATATATATTTAACAAAGAGAACGGTTGATTTTTTTATTTTTTTCAATTTTTAATAGTTTTCCAAGAATAATAATTATTCTATTCCCTTTTATAGGTGTGTATATATAGTATGGTAGAGTATTTTAGTAAACATCATTACTATTATTATATCTTAATACTAAACATCCTTTTACCTGTCAACAAATCGAATCTTAAAAATATAACAAACTATTTTTATCTAAAATTTAAATTGCGTTAAAAAACAAGGAAGATCAAATAATATTATTTATTTACATGCTAATTAGAATTAGTATACTATTAGTATTGAATATGATATTTCTTAAGAATGTTTCCATGTAATTCCATGTAAGAAATCTGGCCAATTCTGTTTATCATCATCTTTTATTGTTGACCTCAAATTAACCTCATAAACCTTCTCTTCTTCTTTATTAAGTTACTGCACTAACACTACTGTAATTTATACTATATTGATTTTACTATAATAGTTACTAACTAGTTGATGCACTCTTTTGTCATGCTTGCAAGAAATTATTATCCTTATTTTATAATTTATTTAATTTTTCTTGTAAATTCTTATTTTTTTCTCGGCTTTAATCAGACCACAAATACACAATTTTATTTCTCTATGTTCAACGCCCTCCCCCTTCTTTTTCAAATGTATAAAAAGTTAAATTATATACCACTTCCCTTTTTTACTTATTTTATTTAATTTTAATAATCATTAATATATAAATTGATTGTACTAACCCTTACTTTTTGGAAGTCCATCTTATTAATATATAGTCATACCTAGTCTGACTTTATAAGTTTAATTTTAAGTTTTATTATTTGACAAAACTTTATGTTACTCATTTTTGACTCTTTTCTGATTATAAAAGTATATTGTACCTACAGGTATCGATAATATAAAAATTAGATAGTCTTGATTTAAATTAAATTGCAAACTCCTAGGGTTCCAATAAAATAAAATCTGTTACGACTTTGTTGCTACAAGAGTACGAAATAAATACATGTCGCATTAATTCTCTTTTATTTCAGTTTCATTGTCTGTTTCATAGTTCACTTTGAATTACGGAGCATTGTGTGAAATTTTACTAACAAGGTCCTTTTTCGTTAACAGTGTACTTTTCAACCCTTGCTTCATATATTCACCCCTTGGACAGTGGCCGGTTTAATCCGCAACCCTTATTCTGCTTCGCTGCTTGCCGACGGCTTCCCCCCTTTGAAGCACAATTTCGTAGAGGCCACTTTATGGTTTGCGAACACAAATGTCCAGCTGACTGAGTAAATCTGATTTCTTTTCTCGATTTTAATTTTGACGTACTTTTCATCTCGATAGATTTGTATTAATTTTATTGCGCTGTTATTTTTATTTATTAATTAGTAAATATGTGATGGAACCTAAAAAACTGCTATAAAATATTTTCTTATAGTAGAATCAACTACCTACCCTAATCAAAACTAAAAATTAGATCTTGTAAGCTATCCATATCTCAAATGTGGGTTGAAACACAAAAGGTTCAAAGAAAACTCAAAGTCTATCACACAACTGTTTTATTAATTGTTGCAACTAGTTTCGGTCCTATAGGACCATCATCAGGCTGAAAGAATTACAAAAGAATAGAAAGAGGATCTTAAGAGTACAATATCAAGTTAAACATTCAATACACTTCCTTACAAATTGATTACGATAACAATAATTAAATGTCAGATTATAGTAGAAAAGGTTACAATCAAATGTCATTTGACATTTGACATTTGATTATAACCTATAACACCAAAACAGTGAATTTACAAATTATTTTTTTTACCTTTTATCAAACTATACTAATCATTTTGAATAGATTTTCGCCATGTATTAATTAAAAGACTATAATTCTTTAAATTTATTTCCCTCCCCTTTTTGGTATCAAAAAATCTCTCACATCCACATCATCCGAAAATAGTCGGAGAAAATTCATTCAACTAAGTTTTGAGATTGACAGTTGGTTTTCCGAAATTATAATTTTGCTTTAGAAAAACATTTCCTATATTTCTGATAATCTAATGATAATACATTTATTCTCCACATGTTAATTCATATCTTTTATTTCAAATCCATATCGAAATATTTTCATTATAGTACTTTTTTGACATTTCTGATTTAAAATATACAAATTTATAATTTTTTTGGGTTTCTGTACTGTTGATGATGATTATTCACGCATTTCTCATTTTATATTATATTGTTTTATAACTAAGAAGGAATTGTCAAAAATAATCTGTTCCTACCCTGTTTTAATAATATTGTTACGTCTTGGTCTAGTCTTAACACTATGTCAATCTGTCAATAATTATACTTTAATCGAAACAGATATTAAATTTAAAAAAAGCTAATTTTTTAAATAAACGTGTATTTTTGTTCAAACATTTCGTTGTATATTTTTCTTGGAATCCTTCTATTTTAAATAATACGATAAAAAAACATTATGGTCTAGTTACACAGGTGGATTAGATAAGCACTATAAAATATTCTTTTTGTTAATCTTACTAAAACATTTAAAGATGCGTTGATATTTCAACCCCACAATTAGACTAACAGCAACGGCCACCAGGGGGTTACAAACAATGGGTAGTGCACAAAAATGCAGCTTTAAAGTCTTAGTTAGTAGATCTAATTTCGGACAGCAAAGGCATGCTGGGTATATATCCGAAGGCAAAGGATTAACTGGACATTCTATCCTAAAAGGATAGGGGATAATAACGGGAAACTGGATGATACAAATTGTTAATCCTTATTGCGGAATATAATATACAAGTAAGTTAATTTTAATTGATTAATAATGTTAAAATTCTTCCTATATTATTTATAAAGAATTATTTTTGTATACTTTGCAGTTGAATTAATTAATAGAATTAATGCATGTTTTATAAACTAAAAAATATTGTTTTTTATTTGTCATGCATAAGATAGATACTACAGAGAGTACAGAATAACTTTAGGACGTCCGTATTGAGTTCTAAGCTGGTCCCAATGTCCCAGACCTAATTTGTACGTATAAGGGACGTTCTAATTTGTACGTCCTGGGAACGCACAAATTAGTATAAAAAATTAATTTATTTAGTACAATTATTTGTATTCATCAAATGGGCATGCGTGGCAAACACATTCGCTACTATGTTCGCTACTTCGCCTTCCAACGGCCACGTTCGGCGTCATTCGTCAGTCGCCATTTTGGTTGATTGTTTGTTTTGTGAGGTATAGTTTCTTTGCATAATATACTTCTGATATAATTACGATATCTAATCTTTATCGGCTTTGGGCTTTGGTGTTTTGTCACTGATGTCTTGTGATATTGTGTGTTGAACCTGACCACCTGGAACATACGTAAGTGTGAATAAAATATAAGATGT
Source organism: Ophraella communa (assembly GCA_035357415.1). Lineage (NCBI taxonomy): Eukaryota > Metazoa > Arthropoda > Insecta > Coleoptera > Chrysomelidae > Ophraella > Ophraella communa. The sequence continues at coordinate 38,753,730 of CM068985.1, forward strand.
GTTGATATGTCTTATCCTACAACTTCTTTTGATTTAGGTAGGTACATTAGGACATATATCAACGCTGGAATATATTTGATTCTATTTAAACTAATTCGAACAAAATATGTTCTATTTGATCTAGATATGAACCATATAAACAATAAACCTATTTTTAAAATGATCTTGTTCCTGTAATAATATGTAACAATATAAATATTCGAATAAATGTGTATAGATATATTAGGGTATTTATTTTCTATTATTTATTCTGTGGACCTAAGAAGGTCGATTAAAAAATTAAGAGGACACACTTGGGATGTACTAATTAGTACTTCCAAGGGACGTATGGTGAAGTAACAAAATGTCTTTAGGAGGATATCTGAGGATATCTGATCCTGGGAACGTTTTAGGTAAGTACTTATGCTATCTGGATACATATGATTTAGGAAATATAAAGTAATACATATTAATCTATAAAATAACCTTAAAAACTCTGTGCTACTTAGATTAACATTGATAGTCTTCACTTAGGCCACACTAGTTTGACATGTTCTTATAGATACATTTAAAAAAAGAAAACAAACCAAATTGTCAAATGTATCTATACTAAAAAAAATTTACTGTTAGTGATATTGAAAAAATTGTACAATATTTAAGACTCATACAATTTAAATCGAGTTTTAAATTGACATTTTCCTAATAATCATTCTTAGTTAAATGTGTTTTTATGAACATGAGGAAACTAATTTCATTTGATAATTTTATTAAGTAATAATGGAATGCTTGACACGTCCCTTCTTTACCTGACAGACAATGGAAATAATTTAATCAATTCATTAAGTTAAAAAAGTCAAGTTATTTAAAAGGGTTTATGATACATTTATGTTTGTTTATCTATATTTAATGTCAACACCAGAAATGGTTAAGAAGAAAAAGCCATCAACAAAATCAAAAAATCTGTAATAATTTTGTAGTGAAAATGTAATAACAACAAACAGAGAAAAATACTTTGTGAAAATGCATTAATTTGCTGGGAAAAGGTCAAAAATAAACAAAAAAAAGTAATATTTTGCAAAGAACCCCTTTTAATTATTTTTGTTATTCAGATTTATTTCAAATCCAAATGAAATGCAATTATACTGGAAATATAACACTGCAATCCATGACAGGAAAACGAGAATATTCATACCAAAGAAACCCCTTTCGCTGTACTGACCCTAGAACATTAGCTTTCAGTGACCGCCCTCCGCTGAAAACGCTTTAGACCCAAGGGCCATATCCCCTTTGTTATTCGTTCTTTAGATAATTTATTGCATAGGGCCACACATTTTGCATACTATGAATTGGCTTAATCAATTGTAAACTTGGTTTAATCTGTAAAGTTCCCCAAACTTCTGGAAACATTTAATGACATAATTTTTTAATTAATTCGATCGTCTCCCAATTCTTTAAGAAAAATTATTTAATATTTTTATCAAGAAACATGTAAACAGACAATTTTTTTTGGGTAATAGAAATTAAATGACAATTTAAAAATTTATGTTACTGTATTTGCTCTAAAATTAACTTTATTTGCTAATTTCAATGACAACTCATTATCCTATTGGCAAATCGAAGATTCATTTACTCCTAAGACCTCCAAAGTAAATTTTCTCGATTATGAGTTGTTGTAGAGTCTACAATGATCTTCTGCTCATACCAAACGTTTATAAAATCCATGGTCACCTATACTTCACTTGTGTGGTAGCCAAAAATTCAACTATCAACGGCATGTGTTAAGTTGCAGAAAGTGCAACGACTGGCTTGTCTAGAAATAACAACAATAGACTGCAACAGACCCAAAACTTTAAATCTATTAATTTGGTTGATCAGCTAGGGATCCTGGAAAAACTACTAGCATTCCTAAATCAACCTTTTCAGTTAGCTTGGAATTTGAGATACAGTTTGAAGTGGTTATAGGAAACTGCCATACGATTGATGAAATCAAACCAGAGCTGGGGGGGGGCTCATTTATGTGACATACAGTTGGATCTAAGATAGATGAAAGGGTTGTAGTGGGAGTCATGGGACCAAATTTTCGGTTATACAAATCACCTGCTAGTGTCCAAGAATATCTCCATAGAAGTATTCGAAGAACAAACATGTACATTCTTACAGTGGGTGTCAGGCCACAAAGGAATAATAGGAAATAATAATAAGGAAGCAGATGGACTCACAAAATAAGAGGTGAATACACCTTTCCTTAGTCCGGAATTTTTTTATTAAAATTATTGTATCTCAATGAAAATGTTCATTGACACATGGTTCAGGTGCACTATAATAGGTTTATTATTAAACTAACAAACAATACAATATAGGTACAAAACAGTTGGAATAAAACACAAAGAGAATACAAAAAATAAAAAACAAATTATAATACGACATGGCCAATACGGATTATTTATACAACAAACTATGTAACATTATCCCTCAGAAACTTGCTAAAAAATATGAACTGCTCAATACCTGTACACCATATTACAATTACAACCCACAGGCATTACTCGAGAATGCAGATTTAAGACTCTACTACGATAGGACCATTATCACCGATAGACAGGTGACGAATAATCGATCCGATATTGTAGTAGTGGATAAAAAAGCTAAATCGGTGTTGTTAGTCGATGTTGAGGTTCCAAACAATAACAATGTTTTGGTCAAGTATAATTAAAATATAGCAAAGAAAACCGATCTTGCTATAGAAGTAGGACAAATGTGGCTTGCAGAAAAAGCGGAGGTGGTACCGATCATCGTATCATCAACTGGACCATAGGAGTCTTGAAGATAGATAAAACTTAGTCTTATTAAAAACACTTTTATTGACTTGCACAAAGCAGCAATATTAAATATATGTCAAATTGTTAGTAAATTTTAAAATATGTAATTTTTGATCCCAATCTCATTTGCTTTAACGCTCGGGAAAGGGATAAAATTATTTTTGTTAGTTTGGTTAGAAATTACAATAGTAGGTATATAAAAAATATCTCAATAAATATGATAAAATGATTCGTTAAAAGTACATACCTAATTATTTTGAACAGGAACAGAATTGGGGAATTGATAAAAAGTTGTGTAAGGAAAAGTAAAACCCGCTTTCGTTTCTCCCCGCTTTTAATTTTTTTTATTTCATTTTATAAAAAAATATAATAAATTAACAAACTTAATTTTTTTATTTGCATCTGCATTACCAGTTGGATTTTTAACTTTGAACATTGTCTATACAATAAAACAAAGGTAGATACAATTAGAAACAATAGACTTGATGGTGCAAATTCAAACTGCTTACCTACAGTAAAAATTATATTTATAAAATTAATTAAACATAGTTGAAACTCGCTGGTTTTTTATCTTTATTTTATTAAAACCACAAAAGACTGAAATTGCCGTCCAACCGGAATAGCGTAACAAGTATCGACCACCCATGTCTTTATTCAATAACAAAACACCAGCTAAAGACGGAAGCCCGAATAAAAACCAGAACCAACTTTTAAATGAAGAAGTACACGTGTGTTGTTTTGTGTAGAGATACTTGGCTTTATAAAAAATCATTCCATTCTGAATAAACACAGGATAGTTAATTTATAGCTGGCCACACAACCAAAAGGAATCGATCTTGTGATCTGTTTTTCATTTAAATCAACAAACGGACTCAAAACAAAATAATGTTTATTTTTCTTATATAGTTATAAGCCAACTATTAATGCAAAATATGTAAATTTTTAAATGTATACCGATATAATAGTTTATTAAACAGATATTATATATTAATAACCGTTACAGGATATCGAATTTTTTTAAGGAAGATTACTTTAACTTGACCAATATATCATTTTGAATTTTGCAGGTATTAGATTACAGTACAGATGAGAAAAGATTTTAAATATAATATGCGGTGTAGGGATTTTAAAAATATTATTTTTTATAAACAATTTTATTAACACCTTTAAATATTGGACTACCTGTAGATTAATTTTAAGTAGTTGAATTAAAAAAGGATAAGTATTATCACGTATTCATATTTTTTTGAAATAAAAACTAGTACTACAAAAATAAAACCATATTTTATTGTTAGTTGCTTTCTAATTTTAACACAATTCTTTGTTGAATTTTATCTAATAAAATACTAAAATGCAAAATCCTGAGGATAAGAGAAGGAATTTGGAACATGACGAGTTATTACATTGCTCGAAGGACGTGGTTAACGAAATTTTTTGTACTAACCCTTACTACGTGAAAATCCATCTTATTAAGAACAGTAAACAACTAAAAGGTTGAATTAAACTTTCACTAAAAAAACTCTATTTTTCATATTTTCAAGCATTTCTAAGAAAAAAAATTTTCACTTAAGAAAATGGCAAGACTAATACGTTTGAATTTGGTTAGGTCTTCAAAATTTGGTCAAAATCTAAATTATGTTGGTTTTGGTAAAAAACCACTAGAACCACTAATTCGACCACGTAGAATACAAAAATGGCGTTAAATGGTTTCCAGCAAAAATGACATCCATAGGGTTTTACGGCACCACTTCCCCCAGAATGCAGATCTAACATGGTTCTAGACTTGCTATCGATAAACTGACTGCACCAGTCGATTCAGCCACAAAAAAACCCTATTTTCATTATTTTCAAGCATTTCAAAGAAAAAAAATGTTCTCTTAAGAAAATGACAAGGTAAATACCTTTGAATTTGAATAAATATTGAAAGTTTAATTCAGATTTTCAGAGTTGCTAGTCTATTTAGGAAAATAGTACTATACGACAGAAGACCAGGATAAGAACAACCGCAGACAGACGATTTTTAAGATTAACCGCTATTATAATTAGGCACTGTACAGCGCGAATGCTGCAGAGTGAATTCATTTAACCTTACATTTAGAACCATTACCATTATGGATGCCATCGTAGAATTGAATAATATGCTGATATAAGAGGAATGAGGTATTTTTAAAACCCCTGTATATTTTAAAAAGATTGTTACAATTTTATTGTATCCAAAATATATTAAAGTTAATAATAAAACAAAGTTCACTGTTTCTTTTTTGGTTAATAAAATTTACTAATTAGTTATTTTAGCATTACCTATGTTTATTGTGTATTTAGGTTATAAAATAAACAATAGATCATTAATATTTAAATAGACTGACTTAACTAATAAAATCGTCCAGCTAATCGTGAAACACCCAATTATTTATTTTAGAATTTAATTTAGAACGTAAATCGCAACTGCAAAACATAAATAGCATGAATCTTGCATATTTTAATAGGAAATATATTTTTTAAATCGTTTATTTTATCCGTAAATATTATAGAAGATATACTGACAGGTAACATATTATCATGTGTGTAGTAAAAAATTAATTATGAAATTAACTGATTTATGGTTTTTAAAAATAAAACAAAAGTTACTTTGGAAATTATTTAAAATTTCATTCATTACCGATCAAAAACCAAATTAATAATTATATAACTGGTGTAAAAGTTGTTTAATTTTAAAAAGTAGCTGATTATCTATTTACTTATAGAATTCAAGCGAGAGATACTTTTTATTAACTGATTAACAAACTTAGGTTTCTTTTGAGTAAATTTACCTATCAGTTTTCACTAATTCCTGAAATATCCTGATAATAAACACACCTCGGTATCGCGCTCAAAATCTGAAGTATACACAAGAATTACAAAACAAACTTTTCCCAGATAACAAAATAAATCCTTAAATCCTTGCGTTTTATCCTGTGCTACCGCGTAAAGGATGTAGCGGTATATTCCGTTAGTATAATAGCCACATCACGGCAACCCGTTGCCAAATACAAAACATATGACAATCCGTTTAAAGCACACCATCTCACTTCATACGTGACGCCTGCGTCTAGCGTTCTGTGGCCAAAAAACCACTTCGAAATTCCGTCTCGCTCTTCGGTGAAGTTTGAAATATATTTCCTTCTCTTTCACGCTCTAGGCCCGGCCCGCTTCTGACCGCAAACAAGATGGGTCTCTCTTACACTCTATCTCCTCTCTATCAGACGTGTACCCTTTATGTTAGCTTCTGTTTTAATCTAGCTATTTCCCGTCTCTTTTGCTCGCATTCAGTGGGTGTACTACTCTCCCCTGATAAGTAAAGGGTTATCAAACGCGCGGTAGCTACTGCTTTAGTAGACAACACTCCTGCTACTTGTCTTGCTCTAACCACTTCCAACTGATTATTTTTGGAACAGGACGTACGGTGTATGTCGTTTTTGTTAGTTAATCAACAACATACCGGCTACATCTTTAGTTTTGGTTTAAATGTCGGCAGTAGCGGTGAACAGAAATCCTAATATCACATGTTGTATACACCGCGATTTACATCGCATAAAAAGTGTCTAGGCATTCCTTTTTTCTCCCAACGCGCTTTAAAACAACTAAAAAAAAACTGCTCGCACCTGATCGAGTCGATGTACTAATATGTGTGCGTTATACCAATGATTCCCCACCCCTATAAAAAGTTTTCATTCAGAAAAAGTGTTGACATGTGTTGCTAGGCAACCGACGCGCCGAACGTGTAGCATGCATTGTTTGACGGACATGTGAATATAAACCCATAGCATTTGTGTTAAATATTCTGAACTAGTGTTCCGTGATGTACATTGGATCCACAAAACTATGTATCATACATATTCGCAGCTCAATAAGTTTCACAAGAAATGCCAATAACACCAAATACAACAAACGAGTGACTAATAAACTAAGTGTTAAATCAAGTTAAGTGGGCACTCAAATTAAAAACATTAACAAATAATAAGCGCTTCAAAGATGCTAAAAACTTAATAGCTCTGCTTAAAAAGAATGTATTTCCTTTAAATGATATTAGATACAAATTAAATTTATATAGTTGTTAGTAGAAGTCTTCCAAATTGATCTTAACACTTTTAAACATATTATATGAAGCCATGAAACGATATTTCTTTATTTTAATCCTTACAAGAAATCTGTAGAGAACAACATAAACAGTTATAATGATAAAAGTATTAACTTTACTTGTTACCAATGATTGGTGATTGGAATCAATCCATAACCATGCATTTGACGAACACTCCTACAGGTACCAACGGTACCACCTCTAATCAAGAGGGTACCACTAATTTAATACAAGATACTTATACTAAAATGACCAGTGATATTTTGGCCGAAAGAACATTAAACGATTTCTTAAGTGAACACCCGGGTGAACTAATTAGAACAGGAAGCCCATTGTTCGTTTGTACCGTTCTACCTCCTCATTGGAGATCCAACAAGACTCTTCCTGTGGCGTTTAAAGTGGTTGCTTTGGGGGACGTTGGGGATGGGACTGTTGTGACAGTGAAAGCTGGTAACGACGAAAATTATTGTGCCGAATTAAGAAACTCGACAGCTGTAATGAAGAATCAAGTGGCAAAGTTTAATGATCTAAGGTTTGTTGGCAGAAGTGGGAGAGGTGAGAGTCCTTAAATATTATTAGATATACGTTTATTTTAATACAAGAAACCTATATAACATTATAAGTAATATTCTTAACCAGTATATACTTTTATAAATTATTTGAAATTAATTAATCTTACCTATTAATTAGCGCCAGATCATTAAACAATTTATTCTCTTTGAATGATCAAAAACGTATATACCCAAACTAAAATAAATAGCTTTAAATCCTAACAAACATTTTAACTTGTTAGTTTTTGGTTTTATATTTTTTACTAACCGTAGATTCCAAATATTTCCAAATTTCATAAAACTTGCCACAAGAATTTACAAAACACCCAATTTTAAATAAGCATTCTTTAAAAAGTCTTTTTAAATACCTTACCTACCTTTTTGAATCGATTACTTCATGTAAATGTAGATAAATCGTAATAAAAACACTCAAACAAATTAATAAAGAAAGACTACATCTAGAATAAATCAGATTTTTACATCACTGTAGCTTGTTGCTCTGTGTGTTTGTTGTACGGATTAACAAACATTTCCAACAAATAAAATTTCGATCAAAGTTTACTATAGCCAGAAAATAATCTTCTGGATTAATCCTCAATTATTCTTATGTTTATAAAAATAATACAAACTATATTAACAATTCATAGTACCTATTGTTCCAAACGAGCCAATAATGCTCTGGTATACTGTTCATTAATTGGAAATTGCGACATTACAAACGTTTTATACTTTCCATAACTCGGTTTTATAATATAATACATCTTGATAAACAGTAAATATAACGATCAAATACTTTACCACTTTTATCTTTCAATATCACTTAACCCTTATAATACCAAGCGGGGTGCACATGCACCTTACACGTACTTTTTTATATATATCTAAGGCAGAAGAGATCTCTTAGCTGCCTCAACCTCAGTAAAAAAAGGCTCCGTATTCTAACGGGAATATTAACCGGGCATTGCCGGTTAAGAAGCCACATGAAGAAACTATGGTTAACAGATGAAGCAAAGTGCAGATTCTGTGAGGAAGAGGATGAAACCTCAATACATATACTCTCAGAATGTCCTGCCTTGCAAAATTCTAGGGCTAGATACCTAGGAGCACATGAAATAGAGGAAGGGGATCTACCTGATTTGAAGCCCGACGATGTCCTAAACTTCCTCAGGAAAATAGGACTCGAAGAGCTGCTATAAATCTGAGAAAACATCAGAACATGGCAAGTAAGGGGGGACACAATAGATCCTATGGGTCGCAGTGTAATCATCACCCCTAACTCATTCATTCATTCATTCAAGCCAATTATATATTGTTTTATTTCCTCTTTTTAGTAGCTCCATTTTTTTAGGTTCCAAATGTAATTTACCTAAAATTTTAAATGGATTTTTTCCATTTCAGTAATTATTTAGGTTTTTAGAGTGTGGGGTCCATTTGCACCCCACTTGGCATTTTACGTATACCAATATTTCGATGTCATTATGAGCTAACGGCAGGGTAAGATCCTTAAATGTTGCACTGTTCGTATGTCCTCTTCTCTTTTTTCAGACGATATATTTAACATTATTGTCGCTGAAACCAATCGGAAAGATAAATTTTATTTTGATAATTATAATGAAACTCATCCTGAGAGTACAAAGAAATATGTGCCAACTAACAGAAGATAAACTAAGGCCTATATAGGTCTACTTGTTACGTTAGGAGCATTGCAAGGTAGTACTAAACCCATTGAAATGCTTTTTACTAGTGACCCTGTATATTGTCGGTCTATAATACCAGCAACTTTGTCTAGAAATCGACATCATTTTCTGACCAAATGCCTATAAAAAATGGAAAATTAAAAATCCAGATTACGAGTCTGAACACTTAGATGCAAGAAAAAAATATCTTCTTCAGTTGAGAAAAGAACTGGCCAAGGAAATGATTTATAGATTTAGAAATAGGTACTAATGGTTTTCAAGCGAGCATAAAAGTAAATATTCTTAAAGTTGTTCCAGAATTGTAGCAAAATATCCCTTCAACAAGACCTGTAGGAACTCAAGGTAGATGTTTTCTCTGTAAAAAACTCAAAGATAGAAAATCAAGACAATGTTGTGTAAAATGTGAACGTTTTGTTTGTATAAATCAATCTGAAAAATATTTTTTTTGTATCCCATGTAAAGCAAAAAATTAAAATTAATTTTGAATACTTAATTAACGTTTGTTTATTTTTTAGTAATTAAATTGAAATAAAATTAGATACAAAATAATTTATTTGCGTATTGTGTAAAAACTACAAAGATATAGCCACAAAAAAATGGGGTACAAAAAGGGATAAGTACAAAATGAAAATGGCATTTGAAGTTTTAAATAAATATTAACTATAATGGCTACCTGATAAATCATTCTTATTATTATATGTCCAAAAATGATTGAACTGGAAGCCCAGCAGTAAAAACTGTTACGAGTGGGCGTCTTTGAACAAGTAAGCAAGACAACCACCATGCTATAGCATGAACAAATCTAGGGATACTAAAAAAAATCATAAAATTGGCTACAGAGGAACGAGAACTGACAAGTTCAAGTACTAAAATGGGAAAAAATAATGAGAAGAAAAGGAATGCTAAAACACTAAATATTTTAATACTGATGAAATTGTTTAATGTCAAACGTAATGAAAGCAAAGGTCGTATATAATAACCTTTATTTCTATAAGCAAGAATTTTTGAAACCACTCCTAAATATCTAACCTTATATATTTTTTAAAATATAGGTAGACACTTAAAAATTATTATAAATATAGTATTCTTATGAAATAAAGATCACCGTCGGGTTGGTGCAAGGTGTTGTTGATCTGGTATTAATGTTCATATTTTGGTATGGATTTTGGAAAGAGAGGAAAAGTAGAAAATCTTGTTATAGTATTGAGAGGATAGCTTTTTGAGTAACAAGAAAAGTACTGAAAAACCTGCAACACTGTTGATTTGGTGGTGGGTATTCATTACATTATTTTTAATAAAATTAAACACCTCGAGGTTGGGAGGAGACCACAATCCTCAGGGTAATATTCCAATTAGGTGACACTTGCGATATATTGATATACGTTGTTTATGAAATGAGTATGAAATTTACCAAATTGCTGTTTTAAAATTAATAAATGCCGAAATCAGAGATTTCATTATAAATAACTTTATGTTTTATAAAGTTTATTAAATATTATATTAATGCACGGATTATATACACACCATTTCTTGTAATAATATTAAAATTTTTAAAAGTTGTTCATTGTTAGAACAAGAACTATTTATATGCTCTTAATAAAGTCTTGAGAAGAGTTTGTCTTTATCTTCTAGAGATTTTAACGTTAGGATAAATAAGAAAACGAGTGAAAATCTCAAGGAAAACAAAACCTTCGACGCATGACTAAAAAGGCGGGAATATTATGCGGTAGAAAGCCAACAAGGTTCCGGGAAACTGTCAACAGATTATAAAAGTTAATCTGCCATAAAATAATCTGTTTGTCTAACCCTTTTCATTTCTATCACTCTTCAGTTGGAAACTCTGATAACATTTAATTTAAAAATAAAGTTTTGCTGGGGATTACATTAAAAAAACGTTCCCTTTTTATTCGGTGATTCTGTTTATGTTTCGGTTTTCTGGGATTTTAAAGAGAATGTACAATTTTATAGCTCTACTGTTGGAAAAATGGAGTAAAGTTTAATTGTTTTTTGCCTAAATTCTATAAATTTAAGTCATTTGGATGAATTGTTTAATTCTTCCCATAAAAAACTGAAAAACAATACTTTTAATAAACATATATGTATATTTACCTCAATTGTTGACCGTATAAAGTAAATAATTAACAAAAAAATAAATTATTTATTTATAGTATTGTAGGAACTACGAAGGAAAAAGTGAAATTACCTAAACCCAAGAAAATTATAATGAAAACTGTTCATATTGTGGAAAATTAATGGTGCCTTTTTTTGTCGAGGTTACCTATTGAAAATCTTAATAGCGAAAGGAAATCAGTAGACGATGAATATTATTAATATTTTCCTTAAAATGAAATTTCGACGGTTTATTTTGAATTAGTTAAACAACGTATTTGTGACGAAATCCAAAGAAATTGATTGTATTAACCATTACTTTGTGGAAGTCCATTTTATTAAAAACATTAAAAATAAAACTTTTTAAAAAATCGACATTTAGAATAAAAAGTGGGGGTTTTGTTTAAAAAAGTCTTATTTTTAAAGTTCTTGACGAAGTCTACAGATTGAAGGGGAAACTTAAAGGGTAGAGCTACGTTTTTACGACCTTTTAGTCAGTACACAATAATATTTTGAGCTACAAAAAACGGTAGCCATTGTAATGACTGAAGTACTTACCAGACACTGCTCACAGATTCCGCGAAATGGTAGATAAAACGTTTAACAACGACAAAAATATCCAGAGCAAGTTCAGAATAGAGTCAGGTTACAGACCTAGCTTCTAACTCCCTGAAAAGTCTAAATCAAAAAATTAATACAGGGTACCCGTACAGAAAAGATATGCATGTCTTAGTCAGGAAATACTATGCCAATCTATCGGGACATTCTTGTGGTAAATGTTTCTTTCTCTATCTATTTTATCTTTGTAATACCTAGTTTGTTTGTTTTTATATAAAAGGACGAAGAAAATAGTGTGCAATACGGCTTGCCATAAATTTTAACTTGGGTATAAAACATAGAAAAATTGATCTAAAACACCAACCAAATGAATTGGTAGGAAACATCGAACAAAATATATTGAAATTTAATAAATACTTTTTTCTTGTGCATCCTCAAAATAATATTGTCAATGTATGTTTGCCCATTGCCGCTCTCTGAAGCTGAAGGGTATGTGGATAAATTATTTCTTGAAGCATTTCCCATTTATGCTTGTTGGGATTTAGGTTGGGGGTGATGCTGGCCACGGCAATACATTGATTCCCTGGGTGAACCAATCTTTGACGAATGCTATAGGTTGTGTAATAGTAGGTTTGGTGAACTGTAAGGAAGCCTACTGAAAGACCAGGTCTTCTGCCACCAACCATTATTTTGTCCCATACTATAGCTATACCCCTTCTGTGTCTTTTGTGTCTGCCAGTACATCTAAAACCAAAGTAATTAAGTAATCAATTAAAAAAATTATGCATTTTATTGTGCTGATCAAAAGTTAGAAATTTAGAAGTTGTCTTTGTATCTTCAGGATTTGTTTATGGAAACTCCAGGTGAAAAGAATAGCGGTATTCTACCCGAATACAAACTATTTCAGTTCAGCAGAATCGGTAGAAGTTATGAAGAGTCGGAGTGTTAAAAAAATTAGATGGCATTTATCAAAAATTATATAAAATCTACTAACTCGATTGAATTGTTAACACCAGGATCATTATTTTGGTATTGAGTATCTTTTGCAAAAACAATTGATGCATTGTTCCTCATCATTGTTTATTAATTTGGCAAACTGTACAATAATACAGTAATTTTGTAACATATTATTTCTAAAATAACCAGATCAATAATATTTATATTATTGTCATAAATTATTTGCATAAATTTGTCATTAAACACTTTTAACCCTTTTCCAGTTTCTGGTTTATCACATTCTTGAATGTATTTGTGGTAAGCATGTTTTGTTTTAGTTAATAAAACTTACCAACTATTTTATTATAATGCTTATTTTACATTGAGTAAGAATATTTCAAATTAGATTCGATCGAAATTACTCACGTATTTGAGATAGCTTAATAAGGAATTAACACTTAAAATTCCTGAAAGATTATACTTTGGATGGATAGATGATATTTTAGGAATTTTAGATTGGATGGTTAGAATGTAGAAAGTATTCGGTTGGCTGCTGTAATGCGTCTCATGATTTTATTTGGTTTTACAAACTTATAAGATTTTACGAGTTACTAATAAAATTAAAGTTCATGTTAAACATAAAATGTTTCTGTTGTGAATAACTTTAAGTTTAAGTTACACCACATATTTTATTAATTTATTTTAGTCTGCTACAAGGAAAATATATATGTTAAGACCGACGTCTGTCAAGTAGAAAAGCAGCAAATGTTTTAGTGCTTCTTCTGAGACATCCTTATAATCTCTTTTTATGTTCACCCTGAAACTACACTAGCAGCGTTCTTTAAAATAAGGCAGAATGAAGCAGAATCATATCATATTTTTATTAATTGGTTTTTTTGCATTTTTGTCAAGCCAGATATATCAAAAACATCTGCGGCGAAAGAGTATGCTATCCAATTTTTATTTTTGTCAGGTACTGAAAAAGGTAGGAATGTTGTTATAGTTTTTTTGAATGTTACCAGGAGGAACAAATCTTTTAATTCATTTATTTAAATATGTGTATTTAAATAAATGAATCCTATGTATTTTGTAACTGTGTACATTATTTTGTAGCTAGTTTTTTAAATTAAGAACAAAGTCATAGATCAGTTTGTTATTTTGTGGTACATTTACCTATATAAATAATATCTATATATAAAATGAAAACTCAATCAAAACAAACAGTTTAATAGTGGAAAACTTCCATGATTTATTTGCTGAAGATTTTGAAACAAAAAGACAACCAGTAAACAGTAAGTTTTTTAATCAAATAGGGAAAGTCTTTTCACAAAGTGATTTGTTTAGTGTTGGGGAAGTATTCTGAGCAAAGTTGTTTATGTGGCTGGTGTAAGAAGGTTTTTTTCTTTTTTCAAAAAATCTCCATTATGTTATTTCAGTTATGCCTGAGGTTCTCAGATGATATATTATGTACTATTTGCAATTTTAAAAACAGTATTTTTATGATATCTCGTCAGGAGGCATTTCCTCGACCTACTTTTTCCGAAGACAGTCTGAAAAGTTGATTTCACACTTTAACAGTCATCTTGATCTACTGTTAAGGTCTGATAAGGTCAAGATTTTCGATAAACTTACAACTTCTTTATATAGTAAAGATTTAAATTCATTAATTCTTTGAATTGTGCCAATAGATATAGAAATTTTCAAAATATCCATCAACTTTAGTAAAGTATTCACTAATTTATAATTGCAACATAAAATTTGTATACCTGTTTATATATTAAAATGTTCTGTTAAATAATTTTTCACATGTTTGATAAATCATTATATAAATTGGACGGACGATTAATTGGTACACGCATTAAATTCTGAAATTAATGTGGAAAGCTGTAAATTTTTAATCCAGTCCTGTGTCACGAATTTAACATTTTTTTAAGCGATATGTGGAGATCAGACGAGGATAACCACTGAAGCTTTTTTCATTGCCGCTTAATGAGATTGTGGATTCCATTAGCCGTGTAGGTGAGCTTTTGGTGAAAAATGCACACTACTTGATGTATTTAACCCTCGCTATTAGGGTTTGTGTTTCACCTCAAACATACCGCTTTTGATTGTGGGGTTGGGTTGATAAATCGATTTTTTTTACCTAGTGCTTTACTCTGTTAATTCCTCTCTTTATTTATCGACTACAGTGTAAATGGTAGGTATGAACATCATTTATAATGACTTATTAAAAATGATTTTTATGATAGAGTAGATAATTAAATGGATTTATTAAGAATTCTTTTAGGTTTGTGAATTTAAAAAGGGGAAGACTAATTTAGTTAATTTAGGGTTAATATAGGGTTAATATGTATTAACAAAGATAAAAAATTTCAAATTTTAACTATTAAAACAAAAATTAAATTAAATTAAATTAAGAATGCGATTAGGACACGCAAGCTATGGACAGCATTTGAATAGGATAAATGTCAAGGAAACTGACTTATGCGACTACTGTGGAGAAGTGGAAAACTTGGAACACATACAATTTGAATGCAATAAAAATAAGACTTTCTGCGATGAGCTATATAGAAGCCTGATAAAGGCCAAATTCTCTTCCCCAATAAATATACCTTCAATGCTCTGCAGAGAAGCTTTACCTCAGACTCTCGATCCAATCTTCAAATTTTTAAGAATCACCCAAATACTTCTATAGGTGGTGAATCTTAACAGACTTGGAACCTTTGTGTTTAACCTTTGTTATGTATTACTTTTTTTCCGAGGCCTTGTCTTTTATGTCTAAACAAAAATGCTCTGATCGGCCCCTGGCCGAGAAGTAAGTGTACACGTTCTACCTTTTGTAATCTCCTGTAGATATATTGAGTCTGGCTGAATGACAAAGAAGAAAAGAAAAAAAAAAGAACATTACAAATAAAATTTTTTAGCAAAACTTCCACTTTTATTAAAAATTTGCTTTTTAAAACTCAATGACTGCTGTTTGTCCCATTGACATATTGAAGTTAAATGTTGTTTTTTCAAGGTAACTACCTGATGTTGATAAAGTGTTAAGACTAGACATAATAATATTAAAGTCTAGATGTTATTAGCTCTACGGGATTATCCAGGATGTATCTGTATCTCTAATTCTTGAATGGTGGGTCACCCCACTACACTTAGGCCACATTTGGCCCATTGTGTGTCCTTCTGAGATTGAGCCTACCTATTAGCTGGTCAACCATCCTACCTGTTTAAAGTAGGTGATAACGTCGCCAGTAGGCAGCTTCCTCAAGTTGGCATGTCTTAGTCAGTTCTCGCCGAATACAGAACGTCTTATTAGAGAGAGTACCGAACAATCACAAAGGACGACGTGCTCAACTGTCTCATCTTCTTGTTCACATCCTCTGCATAGTGGGGTGTGAGATAAACCCAATCTGTTCAGATCCATGACCTTTGATCCAGCCTAGGGTAACCACATTGTCCATTCTAATACTAGATCTGATGTGATCCGTGGCCTATTCAGGGCTAATAGTACTTATCTGCTATCCGTATAAGGATATACGGATGTTTTTACCCTGGATGTATTTCCCTCTAAGATGATATAGGAAAACCAGGAAAACTATAT
This sequence comes from Ophraella communa, assembly GCA_035357415.1. Lineage (NCBI taxonomy): Eukaryota > Metazoa > Arthropoda > Insecta > Coleoptera > Chrysomelidae > Ophraella > Ophraella communa. Next base: position 38,770,097 of record CM068985.1, read on the forward strand.
CATGCCGATCTTTACAATAAATCAATAACTCAATAACTCAATATTTGTGTTACCTTAAATATGTAACATCATCTTTCTCACATATGCCTGTTATTTTTACATTTTTTTAACAAACCATTTTAGTAAAGATTGAATTTAATTTTTTTTTTCTAAAAAGTCAGTTTATTCAGACAGAAGTCAGTTTTGAGACACCCTGTATATTACTGCTAAAATCAGCCTCATTCCTGTTGTGCAGTAAATTTTCATATCGTCTTGCATCAAATATTATTCAGAAATTTGAAATAAAATCTGGACCTGGCCATTTGCGGCATGTAATTAATTTGGAATTGTAATTTTTAAATATTTTATGATGATTTGAAAGCTGAATATTGTGATAATTTTTAAATATTTCATATTGAGATTGAAAAGTGAATCTTGTTGGAAAACTGCTAGAAGATTTGAATTAACTATTTTAGCATGTATGTATGTATGTATGAGTTAGGGGTGATAATTACACTGCGACCTATAGGATCTATTGTGTCCTCCCTTACTTGCCATGTTCTGATATTTTCTCAGACCTATAGCAGCTCTTCGAGTCCTATTTTCCGGAGGAAGTTTAGGACATCGTCGGGCTTCAAATCTGGTAGATCCCCTTCCTCTATTTCATGTGCTCCTAGGTATCTAGCCCTAGAATTTTGCAAGGCAGGGCATTCTGAGAGTATGTGTATTGAGGTTTCATTCTCTTCCTCCCAGAATCTGCACTTTGCTTCATCTGCTAACCCTAGTTTCTTCATGTGGCTTCTTACCCGGCAATACCCGGTTAATATTCCAACTATTTTAGCATGCTTACAATCTCTGTTCTAGCAAGCAACTCCATATTTATATATTTTCAGAATAAATATTCTCATATTGAATAGGTATGTGTTGATTGTGTAAACGTTAAAAATCGCACTGCCGACATTCTTTTTAAGTGACATTTAACAATAACATGCACGTAATAAATCTCATAACATACACGTGCGTTTAGATAAAAAAAAACTTAGGTTTCTTGGTTTAACCAAATTGAAATGAAACACAAAACTGTGAAAAGAGTAAGAAGAAGCCTGAAACGTAAAACCATATAGTATAAAAATATTCTATATAATAATTCGATGCAAGACATCTTTACAGTGTTGTTGCTCTTTGGAAATATGTATCTATGTACATATTCTTAAATAAGTGTATTTACATTTTACGCAATCGATTAAAATGTGTATATAATATGAAAATCCAGAATTACTTTACGATCCTGTTATATTGTGATACAAATCTCCCACTGCAGAATATATATGAAGTTATAATAACCCCAGTCTTAATCCAATCTCCCATCCTAACGGTATTGATATACTCTAATTCCTTTAATGGTAAATTTTGTGTAAATCCCACATTAATCATTCAAAAAGGAAGGGTTAGGACTGTGAGATTAAGATTTTCCGTTCAGCACTCAAGAAGATCAGCGACGTGTAATTAACAACCTAGAAGACATTTCCAGATCGAAATGCTTCTAAATAATTGTATAACAATCGATTTTTACAATGAGAAATTAGAACTAAATCAATATGTAGATACAGATCATTAACAACAACATTTTATGTATATAAGTAAATCGTAGCAATAATGCCTACATTAGCGAGATGTTTAAATAAGATTTATAGATGCTTTTCATAATCGTTGTTTTGTAATTCTTTTGAAACAGAGATCAACATAATAAAACAATTACTCGATATTGATTACCATCCCGAGTTTATTTTGCTACTTTTGTGCCATCCGCCTTTGAGTTCTGGATAACCTGTACAATTTATTTATAAGTAAATCAAAGAATAATAAAAATATTTGCAATTAAACCCATATTAAAGACATTCCTCAAATTAATCGTTCACTACTTTATTTATCTGGATTCTATGCTGCAACCGATATTGCAGTACCTTTTCAGTACTACTACTCATACTGCGGTATGCATAATTTTTCTCTAACACCAGTGGCTATTAAGAACAATAAAAAACTGAACGTTTTTAATGTTAAATATAGGGGACACCGGGGTCTAAAGTAACACGGGTCCAAAGTAACAACGCCTCCCTCTCCGCGCCAATCCATTTTACAACGACCGCGCCAAGAAAATTGAATCGCGCATCGGACGGAGAATACGCTGCAATAGCTCGCTAGAAGTCGTGCATGCTGTGTCTAAAATTATTGTGCGTTTTTAAATTTAAAGTGCTCATGTAAGTTTTTTATTTTATTTTGTTTTTGTGTAAATATAGTTTAATTTTCAAGTTAGAAACAACATCGAAGTGGCATTTTCGACTTTGAAGGCTCTATTATTAATATTAACATTCAGATTCAGCCTAGCCTTCATGGTTTAAACAAAAAATGTGACTAAAGTACAAAACACATGGTTGGGGTTGAAAGTAACAAAAATCTTGGGGTCGAAAGTAACAGTTACTTTGGACCCCCGATCGACCCTTTCAATCGAAATATCTTCAGTGAGGTTGATTTTGCACCATCTCAGGTTACTGACCGACCAGTTCCTGTATTAGATAATTCCGCTGTGCTTAATGAATCAGCCACTGTAGCTGAAAGCAGTTCAGAAACGGCTCTCCCCTCCACTACACCAGCTGTAACTAATGAGGAGGCAGCTCCAACAAATGAAATAATCTCAGGAAACAGTTTAGACAATCCTGGTAAAATATCTTTAGCTGATTTTATCACATCCCAGAAACGCGGGTCCACAGATCCCAAAGGTACGGAATCTGCTCATAAAGAAACAATAAACCAGTCGGACATGCTAGGCCCTAGTGGTTTGCAACAATTTTCCCCTGTAATGATTCGTCCTTTCCCAAAGGCAGGTCATAGGCTGGATACAAATAAAGGTAGAAAAAAGAGGAGGTCTGCCATCTTAACAGATACCCCAGAAAAGCTGGCTATCGAGGAAGAGCATAACAAGAGACAAAGTGCTAAAAGAAAATTGGTAGAAAGAGAAACGAAGCCAAACAAGAAAGCAGCAACAAAGAAATGCGCAGCAAAGACACAGCAAGAAACTTGGTCTAGTGATGAAGATGATTGCTTTTGTTTGGTATGCCTTGAGGCATACTCCAACAGTAAACCAGGAGAAAAATGGATCCGATGCATCAGTTGCAAGGGTTGGGCACATGTAGAATGTACCCCAGGGGAATTTAATTATATGTGTCATAATTGCGAGAGTGACTAATTTTTATTTTGCATTGTTTATTTTCCAATAGGTGCCTTATTTTTCTGAATTTTTACGTTAATACATGTAAATTTCAAATTGCGTTAAGTATTTGTTTGTGTTTTCTTTAATAATAATTATTTAGTTTTGTTTTTGTGTTTTTAACAACAATTGTCTTACGTTTCTGAATTTTTATTATGGTTAAATAAGTTATATTGTATGTACGTATTATGCCCCTACTTTCTTACATGTTTTTTTTTTATATTTTTTTAATAATAAAGTATTAGTTTCGTGATTGTTTTATTATTTGACCTAAATTAAATAAGTAAATTATACTGTTACTTTCGACCCCACTACCTGTTACAACCGACCCTGATAGCGGGGTCAAAAGTAACAGTTGCAACGTCTCCAAGAAAAATGAATAACTTCTAAATAAACATTAACAACCAAAAAAGCATTGCTGTAATTATAGACAAATATACGTGCTACCTGCTTGTGTGAAAAGTTTTATTCTAAATTCAATTAGTACTGCACAGGGAGCACAAATGTGAAAATTGTTACTTTAGACCCCGGTGTCCCCTAATCGTGTATTTTTATTTATTACCTGTCAAATTAAATCTCAAAAAAAAGTTTTATCCAATGTCAATTTAGTTTGATTTAAGTGTACGTTATACTACGACTATTTATACAAGTGTATAATGAGTTTTTCGGATATGAGGTTACTTGTAGGTTACGCGTTACGTAAGTAATGGTGTGAAATTTTTTTACCGAACACCTCACAAGCTCAAATTATTGTGATATTATAAGTAATAGTATATTATTTAACGAGCGGTAATGTAGGTCATAACTCACGCAGATGAAGTTTGCAGCACGAGCCGCAGGCGAGTGCTGTAATTCATCAAGCGAGTTATGACCATTACCGCAAGTTGAATACTATACTTTATCTACGACTTTAACAATAAATAGATGATTAAAACGTTTGAATTATTGTGAAATCTATTAGATAGGTACCTTTGTCGCCAGATATTTTTCATGAAATTATTAAGTTCTGGTGTAAATGTTTTTGCCTTTTTAGCTACATGCTTCTCTGATTGACGTTTAAAAAACGCAAGTAATTTCCAATAATTTTCTATATTTATTTCATTATTTAAATTGAGTGTGCTTCTCAGCATAGAGTAGAAAGTCCACAGAGATGCTTTATACTTACTGCTCAGTTCTTTAAAATATACCTAAAGAACATTTTCTGTAAAAGAGTTTACATTCTTACTGATACATCAATTTTAAAAATTTTTGTTGACCGCTTTGTTTTGTGACTTTTCGGGTAATAAATTTTATACTGTAGCATTAGCTACTTGCCTCAATTCTGGAGGTGTACATAATAATTCATCTTCACTCTCTGAATTCATCTTTCTTAACACTTTTATAATTTTTAACAGATTTGAAAACGTCAAAATATCTTTTTAAAAATATCAACTGACATTACTCCCCTCAATTACAATAATGGACTATTCCGTTTCATCGAATCGGCCACCTTTGGTTTGGTATTCGGTTCTTTAATTGTGATTTAGAATTAAAATTTAATTAATTCTATGGATTGAGTAGACATTTATGTAAAAAATAAACACAATGAATAAAACAAAAAAAAGGTTTGGTAGGCACAGGGGATCGAACCGCCATTGATTCCGTGGCAGTATATAGTTACTGTGACAGTATGGTGTAATAACTCACTAGAGAGTTATTATAACTCACGCTTCTTGTTTATGGATACTATTAATTCCTCAAAAGCAGTTGAATAATTAATGGATAATTTAATAGGAGTAGATAAATATATTTTTCGCAGCCTGTAGGTAGACTTTTCCTGAACCTTATAATACTTCAACAAATTATGTAATAAAACCGCTAAATAGGTAGTAATTATGCGCAAAGGTAGTGAGTTATTATTGTCGAGGTTTTTAATGGATCCCATACACTTTTCTATCGTGGTTCTTATACTCATTTTTTCACTACTGGCTGTCTATTTTTTAAATAGTTTTTTAAACTAATAAAAAATTTGGACAGTGACAAAGGCAATCAATAACATATTTTATCCAATAATTTTTGTTTTAATTTGGTAATAAGTATTGTACTATGAAAATATATGGATAAGTTCATTTTTCATTGAATGACTAATGAAACATATTATTTCATTTTGTTTTTGCATCAGTTAACCATACATTCTGTCAATTGGATTGAGGTTTAGTTCTAATCAAGTAGTCCCTGTATTTTTCTACCTTAATGAACAACTTTACTACCTCAACAAACAATATTTCCAAATGAGAGCATCAAACTTATTTTTTAAAAAACACTATTCCTGTCTAGCTTTAACACGCTTGGAATACGCATGATTGTCTAGGTACTATTAACTAAGCAAACACGCCAACTTTTAGTGCCTTGCACGAGATATCACCGACACATCAGGGTGCTGAAATTATATTTAAAATTTTGATTTCGACACCTTGATTGAAAAGTGTTTTGGCATTGGCGGTGCACAAACTTTAAAAACATTAAATACATATTAAAAATATTGGAATTAAAGTTATGTCCTATGTAATTGAATAGATTTTAAATTAAATTTATTGTATTAAATAAAGAAATTTTTAATCAAACTTCCACGGTTCGTTTCAAAAAACTTTTAAGCACCATGACACCTATTTCGATTTATTGTCAACGTCATTTTAATATATCAATCTGACGATAATAATAATAATGTGGAGGAAATCAAATTGATTGTACTAACCCTTACTTTTTGGCAGTCCATCTTATTAAGAATAATAAAAAACTCTTCGTTTAAACAAAACTTCCAATATTTATTTAAAAAATTGCTTTTTTAACCTTATATGTCAATCTGACGATGCTAAGTCTAGCGAAACGGATGTCATTAAGGTTAAAAAAGCAATTTATAAATAAATATTGGAAGTTTTGTTGAAACGAAGAGTTTTTTATTATTCTTAATGGAGGAAATCAGTTATGGTGAAGAACAGAAACCAAATTAGTAATCTCCAGAAGATACGTTTGTGGGATGTCAGGGTTGTACACGTTGCAAGTGATATAGATTTAATTGTTTTTTTTTGCTTAAAATACGTGACACTGAACCCTGACTTGTATGAAATTCACCAGCAATCTTCCTGGTTTCAGGATGTTCTTTAATTATATCAAGAACAGCTTCTTTTAACGCCACTGTCCTCACTTGACGACCAGAATATCTTTTACTCTTATTAAATGTACCAGTTTCTGAAAGACTTTGGTGGATCCTTGCAAATATACTGTGATACGGTATACCCCTAGCCATCCCATAAACCGTTTGATACACAATGTGATATTAATGTTCAAATTTTACTGTGACATAAACGACAAACCAAATTGACAGCAGCCTACACTAGTCGTTACTTAATTTTTATTACGAAAATTTTGCGGGAACAACTCGAAAATGCATTACTGCAAATTTTATTTATTTACTTAAAAACCACAAAGTTTGTCAAAGAAATCAAAGAGACACATTATTTTATAAGTTATAAATTTCAACCCCTTTGATAATTAGAAAAAGATTAAAGAAACACCTGTAGATTTATCGATAGGAATAACTTGTATAATTTGTTGTTGTAACATCATCCATTACGCTTTTAACTGTCAAAAAATATCCACTTAAATATAGTAAATATTTTAATATTGATAATCAATTATTTTGTATATTCTTCATCATAAAAATACATGATTCAATTATTCGTTTAGTTCTGTATCCACCAAGAACTAAATTGGAATGTTGTTTTTCCTTAAACATTATGTGTACGACACTGGACTGCCGCCTTTGCGAGGTTATTGCGTGTAGCCACCGGCTCCGGCAACAGCGGTCGTTTTCGGTGGCGGTGGCATTCCATATCCAAGTGCTAACTGTTCCAACGATGACGGGTTCAGTGGCTAACCCTCTGCCAACCATACGTGGCTCGTATTGTGACCCTTTGAATTGCTCAACTTACCATACTTTATCCTATTGATACATTTCAAATATCCACTTTTGACTGCTAAACATTTACCAGAAGCTGTTTAAAATTAACTAAAAACTGAGTTATTTTTGTTTTGAACCAATTAAAGGAATTGATAGGATTTTAACGTTGCTTATTAAAGTTGCCCCAAAACTGGTTAATAATTTCACATACAGGGGAAGCACGTAATATTAAATTAAATTATTTAACAAAAATATTACTGCTTTTCAAGTTATACCAGACGCTTTTTTTAAATATATCATACGTTTTTTCATTTATCAAAATAATGCTTGAGTTCTTCTATGTAAGATCATTTTGAGTGTTGCTTCACATTTCCAATGACTTTGTTATATTTAACAAATTCGGCAAATTTTATATTATGTAATAGTACAGATATTTAAAAAAATACTTTCAGGGAATAAAAAAATATTATTAAAGTTATTAATTGAGTAGTTATAGGTCAGGTTAGATTTCTTTACACTGCGAACTAATAAGATCTGCATACTTTAATCCGCAATTAAACTATAGAACATTTCTATAGAACTTTCTAGCGTAGCTTTCTAGGAGTCAAAGCAACTCCTTATAGGGAACTTAGTAGAAGGTCATTTGCAGAACAATTCGTTCTTTTTCTTTAGCTCTTTCGCAGTAATAACAATTCTCACTTTTCGATTGGCCCATTGTTTTTAAATGATACCTTCAAAGGCCGTGTCCAGTGAGAAGACTCACTATCAATTTTAATCCTTTTTGTTCATTTTAAAAGGACACATCGCTATTTCTGGTGCTATATCTACCAACCTTTTAGCTTGCCTCAATTCAGCAAGATTGTAGTTGATCCAGTTTTTAAGTGTGGTTTTTTGTAAGGCCACAAAAGAGCCCTGGACCAGGGGACCCCTTCTTTTGCGAGCCTTTCAACTTTGTGTCTTTTTCTATCCTGGCACCCACATGTCAGTTTTTTAAGTGATTGTTTATATTTCTATAATAGCCTTAACTTATAAGTAAAATAACTCAGAGTCTTTAAAGATGCCTGGGTGAGTCTAAGAATATAGATGTTTATCCTTCGAGTACCTCTACGAAGACCAACTGTTTACCACACCAGTGAACCCTCTTCCGGCTCTGGTTCGACTTCTCCAACCGAATGGCGGTTTCCTTCAACTACAACGGGTGCCTCAAAGTCAAACCTAACTGCATGGTATCTAATGATTGATTTAAGGATGCTGGTGGAATTTTTTTCAGGAGCCTTAGGTGACCAAGTAAACTATCAAATTTTAAGTTTTGTGTATGTTGCAGTCGTAAAGCACCAGCTGCGGAATCTCCCATTAAGCAATATCGTAGCGGAGGGAGACCTAGCATCGCCTCTCGGGCTGCTGTAGGGAACAGCCCTAGAGATTGCAGTTTTCGCAACATAGCACATGCCGTTGATTGTTGAATTTTTGTCTACCACACAAGTGAAGCATTGGAGATAATGTTTAGAGGGGAAAATAAATGGTTAGAGGTTAGTGAAGCAATGGAGAATATGGTTTGGGGAAGTAGTATGTAGAGCGTGTGAGGGACTGTCGCCCGTCCTGAAGTATGCCGAGGCGGGGGTAAAGGCGAGTTATTGAGGTGGGTTTGGTTGGTAGGCATCCTCTCCAATTCTGTTGGGTTCTGGGTAAGGACCCATCGCACATAAGTTTCCCATCTCAGTCCGGAAACAAATACAATTGAAGCACAACTGACCATGGGTTTGATAAAGTCTTCCTAAATGTCCTGCGGCAAGTCCAGCTCGTCACTAATACTTTGGATATGATTTTTTCCAAATAAATGACAGTTTCTGATCTAGGATTACTCCTAGATATTTTACATCCTTGGAAAATTTTAGTTATAACCTTTTTATTACATCAACATATCTTTTAATTATCTTAAATAAACAATCGTTTATTCTATTTTAAAAAAATCAAAATTATTTCTTTTAAATTTCAATTTTTTTATTTTTTTCAGGAAAAAGTTTTACATTAACAATTATGGTGTCCTCGAGTCCACCCCAAGTTGCAACTTATAACAAAGCTATAAAAGTTACAGTCGATGGACCGCGGGAACCTAGATCCAAAACAAGTGAGTAAGATCATATTATTTTAATTAAATTGAAACTTATCCACAATAAATGTTTGGGAAACTCACCACATATAATAACTTTTAGTTCTTAGCACTTTATCTAATAAAATTGATTATTCTTTTATACATATAACTGCTCACTAAAAAAACTATTTACATCTTAGTTGTTAATTTATGTACAGACTCTTTCTTATAATCTTATTATAATTATTTGTTTTAATAATAATTTGGCAATTATTTAATGTTTGTTAATATTTTTATTTTTCTATTAACCATACACAATTTTTTCTCTAACATCTGTAAATCTAGGGTCATATAAGGACCCTAGTCACTGTCATATAGAATATAATTTTCAAAAATAGCATTTTTGTGATTTAATTACAAAAAAATATAATATCTATGAGAACATGTTTTAAACGTTCAATTTAGTATTTCAGTTAACTGTAGTAATAATGTAAAAATATCTGTGCTGAAATCCCAGTGTAATTTCCAATTTAAACTTGACCAAACAAATTGAATTTTCCATTTTTGCCCATACCGACTTTCTGCCAAAAACAGAAACGTACCATCAACCCTTTTCAGAATTAATAAACAAAATTAAAATTACATTGGTGCGAAACAATCAAGCATGTAAAATAATTACTTTAACATAGGGGGAGGACATAGCTGTAGCTATGTAGCAGGAAAACAGTTCTGCCAGAAATGTAATTATTTCCTGCGAGTATATATTAATTAATGTCTGTAGCAGTTGGCGACAGCAGGAGGTGGCAGGAACTAGTAGGACAATTGGGAGAATAGAGCCTGCCCGGTAAAAGCAATGTGCAGCAGAAATATACTTCGACAGCTGGACACTTTCCTTCTGACATGTATTAGATTAGGGTGAGAATCTCGACACTTGCAGAAAAGGTTTTTCTGCTTTTCCTGTGAATGTCGCAAGCGCTTAGAATCTAGCAGGTCCATTAAGCGAGACACAGAAATTAGAACGGTTAAAAACTTTTCCTGTACAGGGTTATTCCCGATAATTTATAACAACAACATGAAATCTTTAATTAATGGAAAGTATCTTCAGGATATTAACGATAAACAAAAAATGGCAACTTTAAAAAAATAATATATTTGCTAATAAGAGCGGTCATAAACTGTTGTATATTTTTTATCCCAACTAAATGTAAAGCTAGTTAAAAGAAATAACAAAATAATGGCATATCACGATCAGGGAATCAAAAAGCCTTTTTAAAAAAATTGAATTACTACATGGATTTTTTAATTTTAATATTCTAAATTGTTCAACAAAAATTTATTAAGCAGGGTTAGGTTAAATTCTTTGTGTGGTTTATCTACACCCCTTACTGCGAACTGAAAGATCTAGGTTATAGTCGTTATATCTTGAGCCATTGAGACCTCTTTTTCTAGAGAATTTTTGAGTGTTTTAGACCCTTTATCGTGAACTAGGTCGATATTGTTCGTCTGGCTATGCTATTCGTTATGCCTAGGAGTGACTCCGGACCTATAATTATTCCTTCAGCACCTTTCCTGGTCCCTTTAGTTCATCGGTCAACCTGACTAGAAAAGTTTTTAGGGAAGTTTTTTTTATATTGATAGGTGCTGGTCAGTATTCGGTTGAGTAGAATTTAGAGGAAGGTTTCCTTTTTTTCTTCATCCTCTACGGAAAGGTATGTTGCTTAATTTTATCTTGGAGATATCAGTCACCGATTAGAATCCTCTTCACTATTCTGTAGTAAGTAATATTTTAAATAAAAAATTGAATTGTTTCACAATACATCAAACAATTCTTATATAATCTATGCACCACCCACGTTAATTATAATACTATATTTACTCAAGAAGAAACGTTTGAGCTAGTGAAAATTTTTTTCAAATAAAAAAACATCTGGTTCTTGGATCGCTTATAGAACGTAATTTCATTTTCTTTTGAGAAACATTATGGTGGTTTATGACGTCATGACAATGCGGTGCCAGCCGGTTTTTGAGCTTTAAGCTTTTTAAATATCCGTTTCAAAGAGCCAACCGACAAATTATTAACTTTTTGTACAACTTTACGATCAGAAGTTTCAAATAAACACCCTACCGACATGACGATCGTTAAAGCCAGGAAACATGAGCATTTTGGTAATATTATATACCAGGTGGTTCACAAATATATCCAATATGTGTACAGCTCAGCAAAGCTTAAATTACTAACGAAATGTTTTAAAATATGAGGAGCGTTCATGAAGTAAGAGCCGTTTACTAATATTTAAATATTGGAGCTTTGTAGTATAGTTTGAGCACTGCAGTGCAATCTACTAACTCTTTGCGAAACTATAGTGTCATTTGTTTTGATTGATTTTTTGCCATTGAGTGCAATAAGTAACGACCACCGCCAACTGTGAAGTGCGTTCTGTGCTGAAATTCAGGAGTTATGCCTGGAATATGCAGCTAAGGTTATAAGTGAAGAAAAGGTTAGACAATGGTGCCATAATGGCCGAGCAAATGTACATGACGAATAGCGGAGTGGCAGGCCAACTATCCAGAAGGATGAAATCTTTTTACAAGTGGATCAAATAATGCGATCTGATTGATTGATGATTAGCAACCTAGCTGAAAAATTTCCTCAACTTGGAAGCACTACTGTTTCCAATATTATCACGGAAAACCTCGCATCTTGCTAATTGTGAACACGGTGGGTAACATAAATGCTCCCCGACCACCACAAAGAGCAATGAATGGGCGCGTTCAGGGGAAAAAAACGATTAATAGCTCTTGCAAGCGCTGAGAATTGAACTAAACAGTTTGCTTCTTCAATAGCACTAACACAATCCGCCACTTTGCTTATAGTAGGTATTATTAAAATTATTTGCCAAAAAATGTATTAAATATATGCGGGCAAATGTGGAATTTGGTGTCTCTGTCACACTACATACTGTTTAATATGTTCATAACTTCTAATATTTAGAAGCTAAATTTACTTTATAGCAAAACCAGCTCAAAACTCGCCGTTGCCACCGTCTCGGAATCACTACCCTAGCATACTTCAAGACAGGCGGCGGTCCCTCACACTCTATTCTTTTACTCTGCCACTCAGAAACGTTCTCTTCTCCTAGCCATACTCTCCATTGCCTTACTCACCTCCATCCACCTCCCTCTCAACATTATCTCCACCATATTTTCCCAATACAACACCACCACGAGTTTTTCCATCAAGTTCACACCTTTCACAATCTCCAGTTTCTCTTTTTCCGATCTTGTGAAGATATTCTTCCCTTGAACCATACCCAGTTAGCAACTATATCAAGAAGTAGTTCCTATTCATCTATTCTCTCCTACATATAATTGCTCTTTTTAGCCCATCTTCATACTCCATCCACCTTATTTCTATTTCCATCCAATCCACAACTTCCTCTCTCATCGCGCCCTTCTACCGTAAATTCCGGGTTCTTGTCAGCACCGCTGCTGCTTTTTCTCCCACTGTCTTGTACCCTTACACTACCCTCAGTAACATTCCTCTCTGAACCATCAGTAGTGGTTAAATCCTCGCAAGTATTCCCACCCATACTTCCGCCCCGTACAGCATACTCTGATCAATTTTTCTACCAATAACTTTTCTCTTTAATTCTCCCGGTTCTTTCACATTACACATCAATCTCTCCAGGCATGCCGCCCGAATTCGTCTTTGTGCGTTTTGTGCGACATATGGTTTTTGAACGATAGCTGGCTATCCAACCTTACACCTAGATATTTCACCGATTCCTTCATCTGAATTTTCTTTCCCTTTATCATCACCTCTCCCTCGCCTTGCTGCGTCCCTTCGCCAGCACTGTCTTCTCTTCGGCAAATTCCAAACCCCATTGCTCTATCTTTTCCACAATCTTTTGACATATTTTCTCCAAACGTGGGTATCCTATGCCAACCCAAAAACAAAACTGCAATAGATGCAGTTGCGACACTCATAATCACCAAAATCGAAACAGTTTAAGCAAACTACGTAGATAAATCGGAAATTAATGGCTACATTTTTTTGGAACAAAGACAGTGTTGTTTTGGTTGATTTCATGGAATTTGAGAAAAATAACAGCGTCCTCACACTGCAGCCAAAAACAAATAGAAAATTCATGATTTTCGTTGGGAACTTTTTGACCACCCACCGTACAGTCCCGACCTTGCACCTAGCGATTTCTTTCTCTTCTTGCATTTTAAACAGTCCCCTCATTGCACGTTGAGGCTTAAAATAATTTGCATAAAAAGAATTTTACATTTATTATTAATAATGAGTTTACAAGTTTAACTAAAAAGCATAAATTTAATAATTATCAGAAAAATGTCAATTGAATGAATAAAAAAGTACGTAAATACGATAGAGAGGGAGGAACTACCAGCTGAATTTCATATGAATAATTAGAAACAAGTATAATATAAATCAAAACTTTAGGAAGAGGTTGCTTGCGTCTAGATGAGGCATTAAGAAAACCGCAAGTCTTGTAACCGGCAGATAGCAGCAGCTTGTGAGAAACTTTGGGTTCGAGTTTATAAGGATGCTCGCTGATGCTTTATACTGTTGCATATAACTCCAATATTAGTACACATTAAACCTTTAAAGGTTTCACGAAAAGGGTTGTTTAGAAGTATGAAACTGATTTTGTTTCCTTTTATGTGAATTATTTAGAAGCTCGTTGTTTTAAAATTATTGAAAATATGAAGTATAATCCAAAAACGGAAATTTCTGAATACTTTAAACCTACTTAAATTTATAATTACTTATCTGTTTTAAGAAGTCCCCAAGTATGGGTTTTTAAAATATCATTATACTACACAGATTTAGCAGGTTCTAAAAAATATCTGAAACGAATTAATTCACCTATCTAAAATATCTTATATTTATAATAATTATTATTTTTAACAATAAAAAATATTTAGTGAAACAAAATCAGCATGTCTCAACTTAGTTCAGGAAATCAAGCTTAAACCTCGCAATTATTTGGTCCTGCATGGATTTACTTTAAATTGCAACAAAAGGTAGAGAATAGCCCAAGGATCCAAATCTATATCGCACCAAAGTCTTGGGGTTGGTTGCCACCCTATCTCGGTTGGACATTTTTGATTACATTTTTACCACAGAAATCGATCGAAAAATTAATTCCAATAAAAAAATTAACAATTTTCAGACGAAAAAAACGTCTGTTTAATCGGTTTTTCGCAAATAACTCTGGAAAATTATGCATTTTATCGAGTAGAGAGCAAAATTTTTAAAAAGACAAACAAAATTCTTTTTTTTTTATAATTTTTCTACGAACCGAAATGTGGCGTAATAATGCTTTTTTTCCTCAAATGCAAAATTTCATAGATTCGAAGTCAAATAACGGGAAAACTCATCTTTGAAGAACATGATCAGACATTACTTAAAAAAGTCTCTAACAATAAAATTGAGTGAATTTAAAAATAAGGTCAGTGTCTATTTTTGTATAAGAGAATTTATTTCATTTTAATTACAGGAATCGATTGAAAAGGTGATTCTAAGGAAAACATGTTTAATGCATTCTTTGGAAAACTATTTTTCAAGTTTTTCGTGGTTGAAACGCTTGGACGCTTTTAATCACTTTTTCGGTTTGTTTTACATATTTCCTTCATTTTTAATGTTTTTTCAAAACGATTTTATAGAGGTTTCAAGAGCTATATAAATCTATACATTAAATTTCTCAAGATCTCTTAATATTTACTATACAGAAAATCTACCGAAAGGAAAATTTTAGTTATTAAAAATGCTACAATTTAGTACACGTTAATTTTTTTCTTATCTCCATATTTTCGGAGTTATTTTGAAAAACTGAGCGAAAAATATAGAATTGTGAAATGTCGTTTTCTTTGATCTTTAATATTTTTAAAATTAGACTTTTTTTAATTCGTCACACTCCTTGGACGTATTAACAACACATGTATAAAGAAAATTAGCTGGAGGGTGAAGATCCATTTTATTTAGGAAGGTAGTTAGGGGGTTGTTTTCATCGATTTTCTTATAAAAAGATACTGACCTTACTTTTATCATAACTCACTCAATTTGTATGTTAGACTTTTTTGAAGAAAGGTCTGATTATGCTCCATAAAGAAGATTCTATGAGTTTTCCTCGAAAAATGCTGCGTTTTCCCGGTATTTGACCGGGAAATTTACATTAACACGCAGCATTTTGAGGAATGTTTATTTTTTGCTTAGAATTACTGTGGAATTATTCGGTTCTATATAGACTTTATTTCTTGGGCTCTATCGCCTACCTTCTGTTAAAATCTATACAGTCAATCTATACAGGGCCAAAGAATTGAGAAGTGAAATGCTTTATTACCTGTACTAACTGTAGATAATCTATTTTAGTCCAGTTTGCGGAGATGACCAGAATTAATTAGCAATGATGCTGAATTTTTTTATAATTAGTTTAGAGTATACGAGTAGTTAAAAGGTCAATCTGTTGCATAAGACCAATTTTTTTAAAATTTTTAATAGTTTCTGCTGGAATACATAGAATGATAAATTTAAAAACCCCAACGGGTAGGGAAACTTTGCTAAAAACATATTGCGTGTACATTCGGCACAGTTACAGTTTGTGAAAATAGCTTTAATTTTAAATAAAATGGAACTTTAGTTCAAAAGATTCGTTGTTTAATGTTTTTAGTACGATTTAATTTATCTTATTTCATATCATAAAGACAGGTCTTAAGATATTTAAAAATAAGTCATGAGCAAATATTTAACTATTTTATGTGTCTTTTATAGCTATAATAACCTGTTGCTAAAAAGTTTTCCAAAGAAAGGCATGTCTTTGGGGACTATGGCATTATCAACACACCAGTTTTCGTCTTTATTTATATCGTTCCTCTCACGCATTCTCGGGCATAAGAATACACCAACTTTACAGTGATAAATTACTCAGATAACGACCTTAATCTCTCTTCGGTCTTTAATATTCACCAGGAATCTATTAATGTTTTGTCTACAGCCGAGTTTAGGTTAGAACTTTGTTTTACAGATTAAGTGAAAACCATTTAAAATGTTTCTTTTCTAAACTTCTTACAGGGTGCCTAAAAGGATAAATACTATTAATAAATACGGTTTTAACAGCAGGGTAAATATGTAGGTACAAACACGCATCGGGAAAGTTTAGGGATATTATTTTTTTTTCTAAATTGTTTTAGATACTAGATTTTTTTACCGGTACTCAAAACTCCTTACATTAACAAAAATAAATAATTAGTAAAACCTCCACGTTGTTTTATTATTGCTTTAGTTCAGTTTTGAAATTTTTGGCGCCACTCGCAGCACCTCTGGAAAGAGGTGGAAGTGGTCTTTGACTGTGTAGATTAAATTAACAGAGACGAATTGTTGCAGTATCATGGCTTATGTTTTTTTAGTGCATTCGATGCAAATCGATAAATATTTCGGGAGTTATTGTAGGTTGTCTTCTTGTAGCAGCAGTTGTGATGCGCCCATCAAAATCTTCTATTACAAATTCGTCTTTTATTATTTTTTTAATCTCCGTCGATGTTCTTTCCGGTGATTACGATACTTCTATACATTTATCCAATGATATCCGTTGTAAAAGCGTAGATGGTTCTTGTGTTTCTTTCTTAGCTGTCTTTTCTTCATATTTAGGTGTTATTGTGGCTTGTTAGTGCATTCCCTTATATACTTACTACGTCTCTATCGCATTATCTGTGTATAATTTTACTGTGTTTGAAGGTAAAGTCAAGTCTTGATTAAAGTTATAATCGTCTTAACCCACAAAACAGACGAATCTATATAGAAGTGAAAGTCCATAGGATAAACTTAGAATTATAAAATGAAGTTTCAAACCTAGTGCTAGTTGCCAGAGTTGTCTGAATAATCCTAGCAGTTAGGTCATGTGTAAAGAATACGCAATAACGACCTGTGGTTGTAGTATTTTATAGTCAAACTTCCTGCACTAAATAACTTATATTTGGATTTTTTATTAAGAAAGTAAAAACATATTTATCCGACAATTATATTTCACTTCTCAAAAAACAAACATATATCTATAGTAACATAAACAATAACATTCTAGTCTACCTCAAGGCTCGGTTTTGGGTCCAATTCTTTTCGGTTTATTTATTAATGATATCACTGACATAAAGATTGATGGCAAATTTACTCTAATTGCAGATGATACGAGTGTAATCTGGTGTAAGTTTTTGGGAATTTATATTGATGACACCCATAAGTGGTCCACTCATGTTGACATATTAACAAAAAAATTATCTTCTCCGTGTTTTGCCATAAAAACCGTTTCTAAAGAGCTAACTTCTCTATTGCGTTAACCTACTATTCTCTGTTTGAGTCCCATCTAAGATATGGATTAGCTTTCTGGGGGTTTTGTTGCGTACATATTTTTGACTCTGTTTTTAAACTACAGAAAAGGGCAATACGTTATGTTTTTGGCCTATGTCATAGAGCGCATTGTGAACCCTATTTTAAAAAATTCAAAATTATGACTCTTCCGGCACTATTCATCTTAGAATCTGTTTGCTTAGTTCGTAAATCTAACCTTATCTCAAAGCAGGGACCACTCCATAGATACCCCACGAGAAAAATGTATAACTGTCTATAGAGCGGGTCACAGTTATTATGCAGCATTGCGTTTATGGACGACGGCGTTGCCATATCGGTATGTTCTTCGAATTTGGTTCCAACTGGCGCGGGAATATAACTTGCCATTGTGTTACTATTATGATTTAAATGTTGACTAAATTATTCATTTGAAAATCGTTTAGTGAGTAATTTAGAATATTTATAATTATGCTTTTAGATAAATTTTACGCGTTTAAAGGAAACCAAGGTAACCAAAGCGGCAACAGTGTTGAATTTTCGCCCATAAAATTTACATTGGCCTATGCCGGCCACGCTGCATAATAACTGTGACCCGCTCTGTACCAACAGACATAAAAGCCACCAGTCCTTATATTAAATTCCGCAAATTGACTAAAGCATACCTTCAGGATAGACCATACTATAAAGTAGCTGAATTCTGTGATATATCTTGACTTCTGATTGACATGTAATATGTAGTATGAAATATTTCATAATTATTTTTGCTAGTAAGTAGTAATTAAGAGTGATATGTCTTTTTTTGTATGTTTACATTTAAATCATGCTTTTTCATTTTTGTTTGTGTGTATTTATTTAATTATTTAAATGGTTTTTATTGTGACTGATCAATTATTGTTAATTGATATGTAGATATTAGGTTATTTTTATTTAGCTTTGTCCATAAAATTTATTAAATTTTGGTTGACAATAAAGTATATTTCTCTCTCTCTTTCTCTCTCTTCCACCAAAGAAAAAAGTGACTCTGGTCTTGTTTGCTGCATCTTTCATTTCGAATGTTGATCTCAACTGTTTTCAATCTCAATTGTCTTGTAACAATATCTGGTTTTCATCGTCAATCTCTAGAGGATGCAACCTTTGAGTGGGGTAATAAATGACTTGAAGATGTTTTTAATCTCACCATTCTGATTTTCCCGTCTTTACCAGGAATTGTATCAATTACTTTAGCCAGTGTCCAATCGAGTTTTTTGTGGTTATCATTTTCAATTAAAACAAGTGCTCCTATTTTTATTGATCTGACACAATTTTGCTTATTTTTTCTCAAAAGCAACTGCCCCAAATATTCTTTTCTAAAACGTTTCTGTGAATCCGCCGGTTTCTTTGATGTCTTGCAAAAACATATTTGGTGTTAAGGGAGAAGATTCGGGTATGTCTTTAGAAAAGTATGTCAATGGTCGTGAATTAACTACAGCTTCACAGTCACTAAAAACAATTTACGTATTTACGTATTTACGGATTTATAAATCCGTTATAGGAAAGTTTAAATAAATAAACATGATAAACACTAATATAAAACTTTTAAGATGTGTATAGATATGTGCAAAAAATATAAAAAACCAGAAAAAGTATATAAGCTAACTTAAATCTACATATTATATAACAGACAGATCAAGTATCTTAATGATATTCAGAATTCATGGGAGGATTGGGATTGAGCTTGAGACGACAATTGGAAATGATGAAAGGCGCTCGAATAACGAACAAGAGAAGCAGATGGGCTAGTGTTTTAATTAATTAATGAACCAATTCAATAATCCACTGTAGGAAGCTTTTCTTGCAAATTTAAGCACATTTCTCAATGAATATTTACTCGATTTCCTCTAAGCCTTTTTAACTTTAGAGTCTAAGTTATTATTATTGGCTATTTTAATTTTTGCTTTTGGATAATTTACTTCAAAAAAATTTATCCTGATACCAAATAGTAGAATTTAATTTTCATTAAATCGTAAAATAAAAACACCTGGTTGTTTTCTGCATGATGCTACCTGGGCAATTTGCCTTGCCTGTGCGTGATTTTCTAAGTAGATGTATTCTTAGGAGAGATAGGCAATGAACAATAAAGTACAATTTACCCAAGTTGATATTTTCCTAAAATCAAAAGTTTATATCAACAGACCACAAACTTTAGATTCAAAAGGTACAAGTAGATTGAAAATTTATATAACGCCAAAAATGATACATAATGTTCTAGAAGAATGTCATCTTCGTTTCAATTACTGACAGGAAATTGATGATGAGTAAAAATTCGACCATTAATTTAATTTATTTGTAGTTAGAGAGTAAAATGTGTTAATAGTTTATCTGATATAGAGTTTGTATATATACGAATAACGTATGTTTAAAAAAATGACTTTTATTAATTTTTATATACTTTTTAAATTATTAACAAGCCACATAAATGATTCGCTAAACTTTTAATCAATAAAAGATTGGGACAGTAATTTAGTCTAATACAGTGCTCTCTCTTCTAGGGCAACAGCAGCAATTTCATTTTGCTTTTGGTCAGCGTCCGTTTCCCTTTGCTGCCTCTGATCCTTTATCGGGATTTCGGATGCCACCCATTGGAAATTGCAACAGTAAGTAATTCACTTACGTATTAAAAGCGTATGTACATTTCTCTAATAAAAAACTTTTTATTGGTTTATTAACTTCAAAGTGAAATATATCAACATTTGTAGAGGTTTACTTCAAATAACCTATACGTTGGCTATTCTTTTTTTAATTAATATGATACAGATGATAATAAAAGGACGGTATTGTTTTAAACGGCTGTTTTGGGCTAATCTGGAAAAATAGTTTGTTATTTAAAAACTTAAAAATCTGAGAGGAAAGAAAAGAGATTTGTTTTTAACTTCAAGTTTACATAAAATAGATTACTGACAATTTTAATACTACTAGGTATTATTGGTCTAAGAAAATACCCTCCTTTATTTGTTATTAACTATTTGTTTTTGTTTAAAACGTTACTATTGAGTATGTCTTTATTGCTCGCTCAAGCAAATAATTTTATCTAGAATTGAGGAAAATCTTATTTCACACTAATGCTGTTTTCTTATTAATTAAATCCGAACAGTCCATATATCGCAAATTTATGCACAAACAGATTAAAGAGAATATCCAGAATAACTGTTTGTATATCTGAGAGCAGAGAGAACACACTTTACATTCAAATCAGTACGTTTCAGAATGAATGGGTTTTGTTTTCATTTAGAAATGTGTATCCCTCGGGGAAAATAAAAGGATACCCTTAAATTAGATATGCTGGACCGTAAAACAGGATCTTTGTGAAAAGGTTCTTTGATTTTATTTATTTCAATTGCTTAAACTATTTTAGGTACATAATTAGGTACATAATTTTTATAACAAAATCGTAAAGAATCAATTATATATACTAAGTGACATAAAAATCCGAACACCCAGCTTAAATGATTTTATTTATTTTATTTTATTTATAATAAATTCACCAAATTTTATTAAAATAAAATCATTTAAACTGGCTGTTCGTCAGTATATATATACTTTGTCCAGTATAAATATAGGTGCACGTCATCAACGTGAACACATCGCTCTGTTTGTTTGACTTCCTTCGTTCGTTTGCTGCTGTCAATCAGTATCTTTTTTCACTGTAAATTTGGTAAATATTGTAATCCATAAGCCGCAAGTTATTACAAAAAATAAATGCAAGAAAGGTGTCGTAATTAATTTTATATCAAATACAACTTGTGTGCTTATAAAATATAAACTTCAAACGAACATAACTTATTATGTTAAAACTTTATTTAGGCCTTAGTTTTTTGCAGTCAATTGAAATAAACTAAATCTGTTCTCTCCATTACATGAAATTGTAATAACTAAACGACAATAATAATTTGTATTTGAAGGCAGCTACTCATCACCAACAACAAAACGAATCGCTCTAGAGCAAAGTAAAAATCAATTAATTCGTTTTTGTGGCCTAAAATGGATTCAATAACATTTGGATGTAACACAAGTTGAATAGGTTTTATAAAAAAAAATACCTCGCGTACTTCCAGTGGCGCGTATTCTTAATTGAACCGAAATCAGTAGTTTTAATAATACTAAATGTATAAAAATAACTTTTTTCTCAAAAACATGCTGCCAACACAATAACCGAAAAAACAGAATTAGAAATTAATTTTCAGGTTAAAGATGCCCAAGTTAAAGTCTAAGTTAGGACTGAATATTTAAGCAAAAGCAAAGGCACGTTTTAAATGCGAATGTCGCCAATTTCTATCTGATCTCTATTGTCAGCTCATATTGTCATTAGTTTTTATAAATTAGGAAGGATGAAGTCCAAAAGTTTCATCCACACAGATTAATATTTTGCAAACATCTGATGATAAAACCCATCATTTTAAAAGGTCGGTTTTCCACATATTCAAAATGCGTTAAGCAATTTAGTTTAGAGTTTAGATGAACACCCAAGTCCGTATGTGCAGCAGCGTTAGGGGTATTGCTGCAATATTGCATTATGAGGGAGGCTGCAACTGTTGCCTTACGACTGCAACAGACAAAATACTTAAAACCTGGTGATTTGGTTGGTCATCTAAGTATCCTGGAAGCATCAACCCCACCAAAACCACACTAGTAGCCTTTACAAGGAAAAAGGAACCTAATCTATGTTAAAAATCATAAAAATAGGGGAGAACATCCTCGAGTGGAAAACAGAGGTAAAATATCTAGGGCTTATCCTAGATAGCAGGTTACTCTGGAATAAACACGAAGACGAAGTAATACACAAAGGAACCAAGGCCCTCATGGTGTGCAGGAACATTGCAGGGAAGAACTGGGGATGTAACCCACGTATTCTGCAATGGATGTACACATCAATAGCAATTAATCACATATGGGGCAGTGGCTTGGGGCCTGTTCATGTATCACTGGAGCAATGGGAACTTGCCCCACTGCTGCAATGGAGGTGATTTTAAACTTGACCCCACTGCACATTTCTGCATAGAAAGTGTAAGGAAGAAAACAATATGTAGAATGATCAAAGGAGGAATTATCAGGGAAAAACCTCGATCAC
Source organism: Ophraella communa (assembly GCA_035357415.1). Lineage (NCBI taxonomy): Eukaryota > Metazoa > Arthropoda > Insecta > Coleoptera > Chrysomelidae > Ophraella > Ophraella communa. The sequence continues at coordinate 38,792,842 of CM068985.1, forward strand.
TTCAATTTGATCAAACTTGGGTAATGCCCCAAGATGATATGCCAAAGAAATTCAACTTTGTGAGAAAATTCATCACAAAGTTAAGTAATAAATCTGAATGGGATGAAGACACTATACAGAATTTAAACCAGAATGCCATAAAGTGATATACGGACTGTTCCAAGCTTCGACGAGGGAACTGGGATAGGAGTTTTTGGACCGAGAGCCAAATACTCAGAAAGCTTGGGCACATACCCGAGCATCCTTCAAGCAGAAGTCCGCGCCATCGAAAGATGTATGGAATTCAATATTGGAAGAAATTACCGCAGACAAGAGATTGTGATTATGTCGGATAATCAAGCAGCCATCAAAGCGCTGAGCTCAAATATAATCAGTTCGAAGATGGTTTGGGAATGCCTAGGCAAACTAAATGAACTAGGCCAGAAGAACACTGTCACCCTCCTATGGGTTCCGGGACACATAGGAATAGAGGGGAACGAAACAGCAGATAAGCTGGCAGGAGCTGAAACCCCACATTTGGGACCAGAACCATCTTGTAGGATCAGCAGTAGAGTAATCTTAGGAAAACTAAGGGAAGAAATGGAGAAGGAAAAATCCAAGTACTGGAATCAGCTGGAAGGACTAAGGCAATCTAAGATACTACTAGGGAACTATTACCAGATGAGACCTCTTAGCTGCCTCAACCTCAGTAAAAAAAGGCTCCGAATTCTAACGGGAATATTAACCGGGCATTGCCGGTTAAGAAGCCACATGAAGAAACTAGGGTTAGCAGATGAAGCAAAGTGCAGATTCTGTGAGGAAGAGGATGAAACCTCAATTCACATACTCTCAGAATGCCCTGCCTTGCAGAATTCTAGGGCTAGATACCTAGGAGCACATGAAATAGAAGAAGGGGATCTACCTGATTTGAAGCCCGACGATGTCCTAAACTTCCTCAGGAAAATAGGACTCGAGGAGCTGCTATAAATCTGAGAAAACATCAGAACATGACAAGTAAGGGGGGGCACAATAGATCCTATAGGTCGCAGTGTACTTATCACCCCTAATTTATACATACATACAAGTATCCTGGAAAACATTTCACTAGCATTCTTAAACCAACTATTATTAGACACCATGCCAGTTAAGTTTAACTTTGATCCAACGCCATACGGTTAAAGAAGTCGAACCAGAGCTGGAAGAGGGTACTTGGCGCCCAAGTTTGTATCTATAAAACACTCTTAATGCAAATCCCGGCTAGATACTCTCTCAAGGAGAGACGACTGTCTTCGTCGAGTTTTTGGCAACAAAAAGGGTGGTGTATTAGGCGCATTGTAATTTATAGATGAGGACTTCGCTTGGTATCCGGTTAGGGGTTTCGTTCAGTTAAGGGTTTTATTTCAGGTGCGTTCCATTGAACGTGCCTCGTTTGAGAGCGCAGTCGGCTACGATAAGTATAGTGGTGAGTCGGGGTTAATTTTAAGGTTTGTAATGACGAAAATCTAAAGTTAGGTAGCATGGCGATAGACATGTTATAAGTTGGTCCATGTTTTAAACAAGTGTCAGAAAGATAACAACATTTTAACATGGCGTCCTTCAGTAAAGCTGTAATTCTAGAGAAATTTTGTCAAATACATCCGCGGGCTGCTAATGCCCACTTTCTACCCTTGTTACAAAATATACTATTTTTTTTATTTGAATAAATAAATACCTCTCCACCGACCGGTCAAATATAATTTCATTTAAAATGATTTTAGCTAGTAAAAAACATGTAAAATCTAATCTGCACGACAATGAAGCATTCATAACGCACCAGAATAAAACCTGCGGGTGACCTGGTCGATATGCTCATCAACTGTTTTAGCCACATTGACATAGTATGCTCTGATCAACAAAATAACAACAGAGAGAATCATAAAATTGGTAGCGATTTAACACAAAGCATTGGATTATCGGACTTGGACACTTTTTATCTTTTAGGTACATGATGTCTGTCCATCAACTCCCGTCAGTTATTTTATGCAACCAACATTATTTTTAGTTTTTAAAATATATTTAAATAATTAAAAGAACGTAAATATTTCTATCATCAAAATACCCGAGTTATTTTATACTACTTAATATTTAAATATAATAGCAAAATATCTATAAACTAAATAATGTAAAACAGGAAAAAACACAAAATTGTTTTAATTGTTTCAGATATGCCACAATTTGGTTTAAGCAGTACAAATTCACATTGGGGATACAGTACGGCAGGAGCATATTCATCTTATTTTACACCTGGTGCACTAGGTTCTTGTGCTGCACCCACCTCGCAGTTCAATACTCCAGCTCTAGGGTTTTCGGGAAGTACTCCTGATCAATCGTCCACACAAGATGCCTTCACCACCACTTCAGCAGTAAGTTCCTGTAAGTTTCATTATAATAAACAAACAAATTCAAACGTTCTTAAGCAAATATTTTGTTTCAGTATTGCCAGAAGCCTCAACAGCCGATTTAGATCAACATCTTGGCTTAGTTTCATCTCAAAATCACACCAACCATTCCCATTCGGCTTCCCATACATCTTCCTTACTAGTCCCTCGATATTCCACAAATCACACAGATTTCACTTTATCTGGACCCAGAAGCTTATCAGATAATTCTAGTACAGCTGAAAGCCCCGTTCAAGACGAACTCTTAAACACACAAACTTCGCTAGGAACTCATCATGTCAACAACGGTTCAAATTTCTTGCATCAGAATATGTCTCAGACTTCGTATTCCTCCAGTAATTGCAACAATTCCATTTACCCTGTACTGCCAGGACTATTATATTCTCAATTATACTCGGCAGCCAATCAGAGTCATAATTTTCATTCCTTGCATACTCACACGACTCATACTCAACACAATGACCTTCAAAGTGTTATGGATCATCTTTCCACTAGTAACCAGAGGCAAATGGTTAATGGTGCTACGGATTTATTACTAAGTAACAACGGAACATGCGCAGCTGCTGCCGCTAGACAAGATGACGGCCACAATAGAGGTTTAAGTAATAATGGAGGTCAACGTGGCCCTGCACAAAATGGTGACGCAGTGGTTTGGCGACCGTATTAATATCGCTTCCAGCCAAAACAAATAGTAACAGGTTAAATATCTTAAACGATTATGACAAAGTGTTAACGTCCATGACTTGCAGTTAAATAAACCAACGTTTTTTCTGTTTATATGTTTGATTTTTTATATGTATTTTTTATGAATAATACAAAATATTTATTCTGTTATAGAATTTGGCCAATTTAAGGTTAAATGGGGTTGAATGCTAGCAGATCGTATGTCTATTTTAGTCTTTAAATTTGTTTGAAACAAATAAACGTTATGTTGCAGCGAAAAGGTAGAATATTTTTTAAATTCTACAATCTTACTGAGAGCTTTTGGCCTCTTCAGTTACCTCATCAAATAGATAAAATCTCATCAGAAGAAAACGTTATAAGCTTTTAAAATAATTTACCTTTTAGTGTTACCTATCTAATGTACAGCGTGGAAAAGCCAAATGGAATAAATTTATTAAATTTTTTTGGTTACATCATTTTGTAGTAGTGCTAAATAATTATCGCCATTCAAATTTCCCTCAACAAAAAAAGAGACCAATAATATGGTTTTCAACAATCCCTGGCCAAACATTAACCTATTGAGGGTATTGGGTATGGTCCTCTCTCATCCAGTGAGGATTTTTCGTTGACCAGTAAGGGCAATTTGTTCGCAAAAATTTTATCTTCTATCAAAATGGTCTTCCATGAGTTCTCGAGTTCTTTCAATATGTTTGGTATCGATGTATGGCTGATATTAATTGTTGCGGATGCTACTCGATGTATGTGGGGTTTCCTCAAACTCAAGCATCAATTTGTCTTCAAAATTAACCATCTCAGGGGCTGTGTCACGTCATGTATGACTATAAGGTCACCTATATTATGGCTAGTTAAGCATACATCTGTTTATTTCCTCGCTCCAAATTTCACTATGACTTGTATTACTGTTTAAAAGATACGAGGGGGATGGTTCTTTTGACCAGCAATGTAGTTTTGTTGTTTCTTTTATGTATTTATTTATTGTTTTCATATATTATTCACCCTTTTCCACGTTTTATTAATATTTTTATCATACGGTAGTAAACATGTTTATTTTTAGAACAAATTCATTCTTAATTTAAATTATAATAATACTTAGGCAGAGTGCACAGTAAAAAAACCCGTTTCAGGAAACCTGTTTTATAAAATTCATTAAAAACATGTACACCAAAGAAACGAATTTCCATTAGTTTCGGGATGGATTCAGATTGCTATACTCCTTCATATAAACTGGGATGGTTTTCTATAGCTTCTGCTAACATATTTTTAGAAACTGGTTAGTTTAAACCCGTTTAACTTTACATTTTTTGGTTATAATGAATAAGATTTCTTTAAGAGTACCAAATTAATAACCTGCAATGAAACATTCGAGTTAATTATGAAAAGTGATTTTAAGAAACACATGTTTTTTTTAAATTTTTGCCCAATTTGGTGAGATATACTACAGCTTAAATAAAGGTTAACTAGAAATAAAGGTTTTTTAAAAATAAACATTACATGGAATATTTACAAATCATTTTTTATTGTTCATTATTGTTTTATATGAATTTATTTCTAATTTTGATATTGGATTAATTCTTTTTTATATAACATACATTTTTATAAAACCAAATTTAATATATTAATATAAAATTACCGACAAGAGATTTTTTTAAATACAGAGTGTTATAAGGCTTGGTGGATCCGCTGTACTATAGTAGAGAGCTATAAAATTTAATCAAAATAATTCTGGGCAACTTTAAAGTTTACATTACAAAATTATTATAAGATATTCGATAAGTATGGATAATTTTTTTTTAAAATAGACCCAGTACTTAACTTCTCCACCTTCCTCTTATAACAGTATAATTTTTCCTTTGTTATACAAGGAAATTTAAAAGTTATAACCAATTAACTATAAGCATTGTAATAAAAAGTTGTGTACAATTTTTGTTATTGTTACTCGGATTTACTGAGCTTTATCACACTAATCAATTACCCTGTATATTTAAGTATATATGAGATACGAGTCAAATAAAAATTTGGTAAAAAATAAATTCCGTAAATAAAAAAAATTCTTATCCAAAACGGTAGTTCTCACATTTTTTATTATCTTGATACACAAATAACTCAAATCTATAATTGTTGTTGAAATTTTGCAGTAATAATTAATATTGCTCTTATTTGTAAAATATAAAATATGTATATGAAGCTACATTAAAGGTGTAAGTGCGGGTTATAATACTAATTGTAAATATGCATTGCAAAATAATAAAAACCTTAATAAATCAGCAAAAAAATAAATTCCTCTGCTCAATTCTACTCAAAGATCAGGTTTTTTTTAAACTTTCTAAACTTTTAAACTTACATTCGGAAAACAAAATAAATAAATGAATGTTTTAATATCGTAAATATTTTGCTTAAAGTAATTAGTTTGCCATTAGAAGACACTGAAAAATTTATAACAAAAATTAATAATGACAAAACTATATACATATCTTATAAAAAACATTTATCTGTTAGTTAATAAGATTTTAGATTATCTTATTCATTATATTTAAATGCAAAATTTATTTTATTATTAAACAAAGAAACTTATTTAATGGTAATATCGATAATTTGTTTATAGACTAATATTTTAATCAATTTTATTTACAATATATGTGATGCATTATTTTCCTTATTAAAAATGTTGTTTCCGTTTTTTATGAAATCGTGTAGATTTGTAAACTATTATGTAATAAAAAGGTGATTATGATGTGCAATCTAAATTTATATGTAAGTATTTCAAATACTAAAATTTGTGTGCGCGGGAATGTAAATAATGTTTAAAAAAATAAAAGTCACATATTTACCGCAATCAGTGCTTGTCAATTGATGTAAATGTCTAAAATACATTATGTAAAAAAATTAAAACAACTTTTTAAGTTTAGTTTGAGAATTTAATGTTAATTAGTTTTTTTTTTTTTATTTATCATTGTTAAATGTTGACAATATTTTATTTATCTTTGGTAGGTTAAAAAATTATTTTATTACTTAATTGATGTTGCAGTTAATAATGCATATTTATTCTGTAACGCAGAAGAACTTCACTAAAATATTTAGATCCGTAAGTATAGAAAAACATATCATATTTCATGTTTTTAAAATTGTTAGAAGGGTAAATTATGCGGTGTGACTGTATTTTTTTGAACAATGTACCATATGCTTTAATTAGGTTTAATGTGTAAAAATTGATTATTTATTGTTGCTATATAAGTATAATATTTTTGTTGAAATATGTAACATAACAACGATAATACACTATTAACGATTATGGTATATTTGATTTTCCCTTTTTCAAATTTCTATAAGCATCATCCATTTTGTTTTTATTAGTACTTTAGTTATTTACGCCAGGTTGCAGGAAGGAGGGACGCTGACCGTTAAATGTAATGAGTGACACCTTATATGGAATGCGTGACGGGTAATTCAGATTCCTATATGCTAAATACTACTCTACCTACTTCTACATAGATGGCACCAGGATGTTGTTGTTTAATAATTCAATTTTTAAATACTTATTGGAGCCTACGAGAGTACATCAAAAAGTTGGCAGATGGCAAACGGATACTATTTAACAAAAATATAATGCGAGGGTACATTAAAAAGTTGGCAAATGGCAAAAGTACATTATTTATTAAAAAATAATAGGGGGATGTATCAAAAACTTGGTAGATAGTGAATGGATACTATTTAACAAGAATATAATACGAGGGCAAACAGTTGGCCAGTGTATTCCCATTCCCATCCTATTCCACATTAGAGTTACTTGGTAAGATTTCCACACCACTTTTGAATTCACTTTTATCATGTGATTCAACGCCTTTATGGCTGTTTGACTATCTAATGTAATGTAGACTTCCTGTCTCTCTTTTACCGTGTGGCTCTAAATTTATAATTTTTGATCGATATCTCCATGACGATGGAAAATTTCATATTAAATATAATTTTTTTTTATTTTCATTTTAAATATGCCAAGATACACCGAAAAAAGGACCATAAGTACTGATTTTTTGAAATTGGAATTTTGATTTTTTGCCAAATTGGAATAAAATGTCATAATGCAGTAACCCTTTTATATTTTGCTGATTACGATTCTAGTAACCTTCAGATTTAATTCACATTTTAAAATCCCATACGAGGATGGTAAATTTTATACTTATTGAAGTATTTTAGTACCATTAATACAGAATAATACTAATAAATCTTTAAATTTTTACTTCACACACGCATTTCCAAACAATTATTTTTGTTACTTTGACGGTTAATAGTTATTTATCACCGTTGGCAATATTTTATCTACCAAAATACCATCCTTAACACCTTAATTTGAGTAATATTTGCAAGTATACAAAGTTCCCCCTTAAGTAGAGCAAAATAATTGATCTGGTACAGGTATTGAAGCAAGAATATACAACAATTCAGCAGATACGAAGGTAGCTTTCCATTTGGCAAACACACCTCTGAATTTCAAGCAGAAGTCTGTGCTGTATCTATTTCCCATGTAGGAAGTCCCCAGAGTTGACAATGGAGCCAGGCCTCCATCGCACTAAAATCGCACTGATAACTGCAGTTTCTACTTATTTATCAGGAGCAAAAGACAGAGATGGCGGACGGGCCCAACGCAGCATGCATATTTGATTTTTTTATTAATAAATATATAATTACTATTAATATGTGTATATAATTATTAATCCCATTATTTCATTAATTGTCAATACTTGGCATTTAATTGCAATAAATTAATAGCAGTTAAAAACGTAGTAGTGGAAACAAAGCCTGGCCCAGTACCGGCAATCAATGCCTGGCCCAGTCCAAACAACCAAGACTGGCACAGTCCTGTCAACCAGGTCTGGCCCAGACCTGGCAATCAAAATTGGACTAGTCCTGGCATTCAAAGCCTGGCCCAGGCTTGTAAGCCAGGGTTGGCCCAGGATGGGTAAAAGTCTGGAATGATAACGATGGGCCAGGCTTGGTTGTCAAGAGTGGCCCAATCTTGGCAGCCAAGCCTGGCCCAGCCTTAGCAACCAAGTCTGGGCCAGGTTTGACAACCAAGTCTGGCCCATCGTTATCACTCCAGACTTTTACCCAGCCTGGGCCAATCCCGGCTTACAAGCCTGGGCCAGAGTTCTGCATAGTTGGCCCAAGCTCGGCCCAAGACTGGGCCCGTGGTAATTTCCCCTATGGGTTGCGCAAGAGAAAATAATATGAGAGCTAACAATAGAAGACATATTAGAATTTACAGAGACACCGAAGCAAGCCCTAAAGAGCTTTATATGTGTCCTTCACGTTAATATGAAGAACATAAAAGACTGGCGAAGGTTACACTGGAGTGGGTACCAGGATAACAAGGAATCTCCGGCAAAGCTGACGAACTAGCAAGACGAGGATCGTCAACTTCACTTACCGGACCCGAAGAGACTGGGTTAAAAATAAACATAAAATTCACGAGATAAATACACTCAGACAACTACTTTTTTCTAGCATTATGGTTTTTTTTATATATTATGTGCTCTCGATGTTGTTCGTGTTGGGGACCGCGATGTCGATCAGGAATGCCTTCTTAGACCCCTTGTCGTGCACCACGATGTCAGGCCTATTGTTGGGGATGGTCCTGTCTGTCATGATGGAACGGTCATGGTACACGGTGAATCTTGCTGACTTCCTCACAGGTGGAGACTTGTATTTGTAGTAGGGAGTCTTTTCGTCAATGAGCTTCAAGTTGGTGCAGATGCTCTGGTGTATTATGGATTACATTGGAAAAAAATCATAAAAGAACCATCTGAGTAAACAGCAAGACATCTCCTCATGATGAACAGGAATAAACTATATACGCATTACTACAGGATTACTCAAGGAACATTTCTCCACTAGAGCACCCTGTATAATTAAGGCTTTAAAACGGAGACGTTACTTGCAGTCGATGCAAAAAGTAAACCGAAATAGCGCTACACATTCTCTGCCACTGCGAGAGCATGGATCACAGAGGGCAGATATTATATAGTTGACCCCAAATGACCCCCAGAAGACTTCTACTATTAACCAGTAAAGCTTTTCTGGACAGGTCGTAGTCAAATACAGGAGAATCCTGATGAAAAAAAGTACACAAAGTAGACACTATATTAAAATTGAGTATTAATATCAAAATTGTGCTGATTGCTCTCTCTATTGGTTGATTATCCAAATTATCCGATGTTTTACCAGTAACCAATACGTACATCATAATCGATTATTTGTAAGTATAAACCATCATAATTGGATTTTTAAATACAAGATAATAAATCAAAATTAGAAAAAATTGAAAAAAGTTAATTGTGTACGTTTAACTTCGCAAAACTATTAATTTTTAAAGTAGCCCGAGTAATTGTTTTTTCAGCTTTTAAATCTATACACTACACACTAAAGTGAAAATGAAAAGTAATATAGCAAATACATAACTAAAACTGGATTGCACAGTTCGGTTTAGTGTTTAGTAGCTAACAGTAATGTAATTGGGAGTGGGGACAGGGAAATTTTACAACCCCTGTTGGTCGCTATACGGTACACCTGCCACCGCTAATTAGTAGGCTATAATGGCCATCTAAATGTCGATTAAACCTAATATACTGCCTGGTCGGTTCTGAATATATAGGTGGTAGGGTCATATGTTCATATTCCCTGCGAGAGGACCGCGTGTATTCGACGAGCACTGAATAAAACAACCCCAAATATTTTATGCGACTAGAGGAATTTTAAAATAGCTTATATGTTGTCCATGAAAAATTATGCAAAAGGAAAATAATATACACGGTCTAAAATTAAAATGACGGTGTTTGATGTTATTATGATGGAGTAAGTGAAATGTGTTTCAGTTTTGGATATTTTAAAGTAATATTTATATTTTATAAAAAGTTTAAATACGGTTTATGAATACTAGGACTAGCTTAGATTAGGCTGTTTGTCGTGAGTGGGTCTATAAGGCTCTCCACTGCAAGAGTATATTATTGTGGCTCATACCTATTAATTTTTCACCAAACAAATGCACCTTCTTAACAAAGCCAATTGGTTTGTTTGGTGAATCATTTTTCAGGTCCTAGGGCGAGAAAAAAAAAGTCGTGTCTGCTATAAATAGTCCAACATATATTGGGAGATATTCTTGGAAGGATGTATAAAAGCCTTTGAATTAACCAATCCTGGTAAATAATACCAGAAGTCAAATGCTCTTCCCGTGCGATGCAAATTGTAAGTTCTGGTCCCTTGCAAAAGAGTCGGCGTTTCCATTTTCTTCGATGTTGAATGGGCAGGAATCCAGACAGTCCTTTTGGGAAGAAATTTCCAAATAAGACTGGCAACGCTTTAGTTACGCCGAGATGATCTCCAGAACTACCTTCATAAAGCCTTCTTAGGATTTCTGGAACAATATTTCCTATCAGCTAGGTACTTCTTTGCTTCAGTTACATCGGCATTTTTTATATTTCTCTTTAGGAGATATAAGAATCTAACCTAACTATAAAACTAAAACAAAAAAAGTTGTTTCTAATTTCGTAATAATACATATAAGTACAGATTATATACAATATTACTAGGGCAAATTAATTTTTTTATCCGCCAATTTATATTGATAAAAAACTCATTTTTTCTATTGTTTTTTAGTTAAATATTATTTACTCTATTAATAAAAAACCTTTCCATCTTTCTCAATTTACTTTGCTAATGATTTAAACATTCTTTAAGTTTCAAAATTATATTGTTTACACCTTTTTCGATTTGATTTTTCGGCAATGAACATGAATCAATTAAATATGGGTATTTTTATTTTAATTAGCTTATAATGTAAACGTATAGCTTGATTCTCTATTGTTTTTTAATTAGGTATTGATTTTGTCACTTCTGTTAGCTACTTGTAAACTAATTAGAATTTCCAATATATTTTACTGAGACTCAAGACCAGAAGCCAAGGAAATATTTACACCAAGAGTTTTTATTATTAAGCTTTATATTGTTATACATTAGGTAATATATTTTCTTCTGTATGTTCCTAGTGGTATATTCATTTTGTTTTGTTAATTTTTTTGGTAAATTAAACCACAATCCTTTTTTTACGTTTCGATAGCGTTCCAACTACCGTTATCAACAATTATAAAGATACTTATTCAATGAAAATTCATAAGTGAAGTCGTTTAATAATGCATGCCATAATCCCGCGAAAATAAAGACTTGCTTAAGAAATTTAACTACTCTAAGTAAATTACTGCAAACTGAATGTCTACATATAACCCTAAACTTCGTATGTGTTAATCTTACTATAAAGTTATTAACATCCTCTAGGAAAAGCGTGACTAACTTGTCATAAGTTTAGGGCTTGCTCCTCAAGGGGCCAATTTTGCATAAGATATGATATTATGTTTACACACAATGGAAGCAAGAAACTCAGGATATGACACACTATTTTGGGGGAAGGAATGTAACCCTTACTAAAGATCATTTACCATTTTAGGATATGCGCTAATAATATTGTGTTTGTTTTTATTGCAATAAACTTCATTAAAATGTAGGGAACATTGAATTTCGTGAAGGTTGCATACACAAAAATAGATTTTAAATTTTTTAAATTAATTAATATTAATTAATTAATAATAAAGGTCTCGTAAGGCAGACTTAATCGGTGTTTCTGTTGTATCGAAAGGGAAATTGAAACAAATTAAACTAAATAACAATAAATTTATTATATCAGAATATAAATTTAAAACAAAAATTTTATCAAGAAAGATTCGAAAATTTAACCAAATAAACTTAATTATTTTAAATATTAAATAACTATTGGTAAAGGCCTTTTAAAACTAACATAAATAATAAATACAATATTTTACAAAATGTGTCTGACTTATTTTACTCTGTAGAATCTCTTCTTATTGGTTAACTGTCGAATGAAGTTGATCTATGAAAATAACGGACTTCGATTATGGCTGACTTTTGATGCTTGTTAAATGATTATATTCGCTTATAAGCTGCGTTTAGGTTTTATATCCAAATGATTATCCAATTATATTTTAGATTCTATTCGTCTCCCATTCGTCCCTTCCTGGGAATAGGACGGTAAATAGCTTGTAGTAATATTGCTTATATGGTTTATATGGCTTACCAATACCACCAGATCGTCTGCGTAGGCTTATACCTCTATCTCCTGGTCGTCCACCTGTAGCAACCACGGGAGAAAGGAAGTACTTCTTCCTGTGGGCAAAGTGGGCTTCCCCAACAGCCCTTGTTCTCATCTCCTCGCCTTCCAAAGATGTTATGATCAGCCTGTTCTCTAGCATCACTCTGATTCAGTTACATATTGTATAGGATATCCTTCTAGATAAAGCAGCATTATAGAGAGCGCTAGGTAATGCATTATTAAATGATCCTTCTACATCAAGGAAGGTGGTAGGAGATATATCTCCATTAATCACGGAGTGATTGATCTGGACTACTTTGTCCAGCGCCCTTTCTGTTGATTTTCCTTTCCTGATATGCATGCTGGTAGGTACTACCTTAGTCAAGATTTCTGGCTTTCTGTAGCCTTCCTATGTTTTCTTCTTCAATGAAACACAGCCGGGTGGTTGGAGTATTATTATTACCATTCTGTGTCCACCAACTGCAGCCCCATAAGTCATCGCGTCGACCTTGACTTCTTTCGGAATAGTACCCTTAGGGGTGCTTCCATTCAAATGAAGTCTTTCTCCGACCCTCTTTTTCGAATTTTTCCCCCTTCCAAACTCTTCTGAAGCTCCCGACTTTTGAAGGAACCCCAAAGGGCTTTTCCGAAGGGCGTCCCTAGCTTTAGCAACCGTTTGCTTACACCCCACCCCAATGAACCTCTTTCTTTTCCCCTCTGTTCCATCGGGGAGCTCAGGAGTTTATCCTCTCTCTCTCCTGAGACATTTCTCTTTCACTGTCTCTACTTTTTTCAGTTATCTGGTCTATATGGTTCCCAATAGTAGCTAGGGAACAGAAGTTCACTCGGTCAGAGTGAAGCCACCGTTCAAGTCTAAGTTTACCCATCATCCATCAGGACATTTGCGTATTACAGCTCTTACTACGTTAAGGTAGAGATGCATGGGGAGGGACTTATGGACATGAGTAAAAGTTTACGTAACAAAACATAATACCACATTCAAATTATCTTCTGCTGCTGTTCGGAATAATGTAAATAAAAAAGATGGAGAAAGTGGTTCAAAGATATTGTAATAATAATAAAACAAATTAGTTACAATTTTATATTTTTTGAACAAGAGTTAAAGTTGTTTTCATGGATAATTTTAAATGGGAATCGTCAGTTGTCGGATGCAGTATAGTGTGCTAATCCTCTCAATTACATAGGAACTTAAGCTCTCCCATTATAGGTTACAGTTAAGGATATATTAAACTTAGTTATCTCTCCTTCATAATCCCAATACTTGGAGACGTAAACACGAGCAACTGCATTTAGTCAACAATAGTAAGAATATGTTTATACTTTATTATTAAAAATCAATGAACATTAAAAAATTATAAACAATAACTAAAATTTAGTCTATATCTCTATTATAAAAATATATTAAACAAAAACATGTATTGAACGACATAAATTAAAAATAAACAAATTCTATTATTTACATAAAATCCAACAAAGCAGTTAGGGGAATTCAATTTTCCGTAATAACTGTAGCAGTTTCCTTTTAATGTAAAATTAAATGAAACCTTATTTGATACATTCACTATATTTGCTCGCTTGTTCTCATCTTCTAGAAGTTATTGAGATTCTATTTCGTTGATTTTACATATTCTGAAGCGAGAATTAATTCTGGAGTAAGATGGTAATTAAATTTTGTTGGCTGGATATAATGTTCGCTGACGCACACATTCCCTGTTATACGGCGAATATAATTTTAATGATGGTTGTTTTGTCGGCAAACTTTTATTTGTTTCTGACTTCGTGTTTAAGTTCTTCGACCGAAAATATTTAAAGTACATTAGAAAAATTATATTTATGTTAGCAAAACTGATCTTGAAACTTTTCTTAGTCTTCTTCTTTGTTGTTTAATTTGAGCGAAATCGCCAATTACAATTTAGCTTTATCTCTAAATACTAATTGCTTGTTTTTGTGTTTTTCCTATTAATATCTTATTTTATGTTTAGTAGTGTCTTTTCAACCATTTTTTCTCTCTCTTCTTTTTAGCTACGGGAATTGAGCCCATTTGCCAAACTTTTCGCAACCATAACGAACCTAATTATGTTTTTCCAAATTATTAAAAAATGTATCAACCAAGTCAGATATTTCATATAGATACAGCAAAATAGTATGCAAAATAGTATGGAGGGTTTAAATCACTGCAAACATGTCTTCAAAATGTATGAGTATATCATTGTAATGTAAAAAACCAAGACAGATCTATTGTTAATAGAAAGTTTAAGTAATTTCAAAATTCTGAAAAGACCCAGAACATTCTGGAACACCATAGGCTATATAGGCCCGATTTAGTAGATGGAGCTTGACAGTTTAAGTTTGAATTTGGTTAGAAATGAGCTAGTGACAGTTCAGGTAAATTATTAAGTAATTGGTGTCGGATTTAAGCTGTTATTGGAGAATTGAATTAATAGTAAAAAAGTGAAGGACATATCAGTTTAAAAGTGTTTAAAAAAATATAAAACTTCCAGTAAAAGTAATTGAAAAAGTATCAAGAAACATTCTCGATCAATGCATCACATCAGAAATTGTTAATATATTTGAAATCACTGGATTTTGGACACCAAACCAACTATTCTAAATATTTTGCTAACTGTCTTTTTAACATTTCAACAGCTGTGGCCACTATAGATCACAGAACAGAAATTTGAAATTTACGTAAAATCAGGTTGGGTTAACAAAAAAGTAATTGTGTTTCATTTGTATTTATTTTTTACTTAAGAAAATGGCAGAACAAATACCTTTGTATTTGATGTCTTCGAATTTTAGTCAAAAACCTAGTTCTGTTATTTTTGGTAAAAATAGTGTAAAACCACTAAATTCCCAATATTTTCCAAAAAATTGACTAGTTTTGAGTTTTGCTGTACTATATACTTCACTCCCCCAATACTCCCCCACCCAGATCTAACAATGTTCTACACATACTATCGAACAACGGCTTTCACCAATCGATTCAGCGTCTTAAAAACCATATCCTACATATTTTCAAATATTTTTACTCAAAAAAACGTTTTTACTTAAGAAGCTTCGAATAAGGCAGCTTGAGAATGGGATGAAATATTAACAATTATTTTTCAACTACAAAAATTAATTTTTAATTCAAATAAATAATTCAAAATTTACAAATCAACAAAAATTATAATCAGAATCAATTTTTGTAAACTAATAATTCTTGACAATATGAATGATTAAGTGTCACCGGTTGATACAGTCGAAATATTTTCAAAACAATCTACTTAATATATTTTACTTGATTTACCAACTCGATTTAGTTAGAATTTAAGTTAAAACTGAAACTCCACCGCTAATTAAAATTTTTAAATTTAATTTATCGGATTCGCAATGTGGAAATGCCCCAAATGATTTTAAACAAATTTCGAGAATGTTTCGCCCAAAAGCTACAAACCCAGCTTCAGCTATTTCGCAGAGATAAAAATAGAAAGAGGCTGATGTTGCCGTACATTCCCTCTCATTCCTTTCAGTAAATAATGTTTCAAAACTTTTACTGAAATTGACCGCCAGCGGTTCCCTACTAAAACCGGCAGTCGACTGACCCAAAATTCTAAAAGGAAAGTTCAAAAATATTGTTTTGTGCAATGAGAGGCATTTCTAAGAGTCCGGGTATCTAATGTCATTTTGAAGATGCGACTTCCAACATTTTTAGAATTTGCGAATGCAAGTATGTACATGTCGCAATGTAAAAAAAATAAAAACCTACCTAGTTTTGTAGTTCGTTTAAATTAGACATTCAAAATAGCAAAAATTGGGGTAGTGCAACATTTTGGAGGAGACCTTGAGTTAGAAATAAAGAGAAAAAAATTATAACAACCATTTTTGTAGATAATTTTAGGGTCTAAAACTTTGGTCCAAAATACTTTTTTGATAAAGCCTAGCATTCAAAATATCTTTTTAGGCCCACTTGGGATCGATGGAGATTTTGACATTTTATTTCTAATGATGAACCCAAGATGTCCAGTGTCCACCAGAATTTGGCACTCCCTTAATTTATGTTACTTGATAACTATGTTTATGTCTACTTTGTCTGGATTATTATAAAAAGCATGGAAAAATATAAGGGAATATTTCAATATTTGATCATGAACTGTTTCTTTACTATGGTTTTAGAAATGTTTTTTTAAATTATAAATCTTATATTGAATATTGTTGTTCTAATTTAGATATATAAACATCCACGGATAATATTTTCAGGATTGTGACTGATATGTCTATTTTGAATAAATCTCAATCCTTTGTAGTCCAATAACATTTTAAATAAATGAGTTCTGGAAGTAATAAAAGAAAAAAGACTACTAAGGAACAATAGAGAATATGAAAGGAAAATGTTTACACAATTAATACTACAGGACAAATGTATAAAGAATATAATGGAAACATGAAAAGAAGATAGAAGAGGTAACCTATGAGTAGCTTTTTAGACCAAATAAAGGAAAAGGGTAACGTCTTGTCATATCAGGAAGTCAAGAGCAGGGTGATGAATAGAAATAAATGGAAGTTACTTTACAGACAAGAGCGATGCTCTTAAATATAAATGAATGAAGTATTATCTTGTGATATACGAGGTTTGTTCAGATAATCGGGGAAATTTTTGTATTTTTTTGTGGATTTGAAGAGTTCTATTAAAATTTTCCAATGTTGGAGTTCATGGACTTGAAGAAAGGTACCATGTTTAGTATTTTTTATAAACAGTGCCAGAGCAAAACTGGGGTTTCTTTCCCAAAATTGCTGCATGGATTTACACGGCAATCATAAGCTATGCTAACATACGGAGCTGTTGCATGGTTTACAAAAGTAAATCAGACAACAGCAATACAATAATTGGAACAAATACAGAAGTGGCAGCCATGATAACCACACCTATCAGGACGATGGAAGCATCGCGTACCTGCGTGATGCCCCATGGTTACTGTGGATACTAACAGACAACATCCCTGAACCACGTTGAATTGACACTCTGCTACATAATAGTAAGCACCCAAACTGAAAGCAAAATATTAATAATCAAACAGCCCTAGTAAAACTTTTTAAGGTAGGTAATTTACGGCCGTTTGCACCGACTTTTTTTTAAGGGACATTTAACTAATTGACCTTTAATTTTAATGGTTACTTAAGTTCCAAATGCTTTAATCGATGTTTAAGGGTCCCTTAAAGTTGGTGCAATGAACAAAAACCGTTAAGAGTACTTTAAAGGACCGTTAGTTTAATTGTCCCTTAAAAAAAAGTCGGTGCAAACGGCCGTTAGTCTTATTAAAGATCCATTATACACTGGCCCATTTCAAGTTACAGAGGTATGGAATGTTAATTGTAATATACTAGCAGATTCTAATAGGATCAAGGAAGTTCATACAAATCGATAGTTTTTGTATAATAACGTACAAAAACTGTGATATAGTGAAAAAAACAATACAAAATATGGACAATTTTAAAAGATAACAGACACTTAGTGTGATGTAGGGAAAAATCAATACAAAATACGGGCAAATTTAAACTTTATTCTATATTCCAGCTAAATATTACGTAAATAGGTAGGAAAACAAATAACTTAGTTTTCATATATAGTAAATCGACAAATATTATTTATTTATACTGTAATGATAATGTTTATGTAAACAAAAATCTAAATATTGCAACCCTCGCGTTGGTGAAACAGGTAAATTTCGGAAGCGTTGGAATTTTTTTGTGGTGTGGTGGTGAAGGTGTGATAAACAAATACACCCTTATATGATTTGATATTCTTTAATTAAAATAATAAAAAGGTGTGTTAAAAAAGAAGCCAACCTTAAAAAATTACAAGAATATTTAAAGTACGTGCGAAATAATGTGGTTATATCATGTCCAATAGTATGCTGTGTCATATAAATAAGGACCAAACTCTAAGGTCAAGTACAAAATGTTTCTATTACTTAACTGCTACAAGCAGAAATAGCTATAGAATGTACCAGTGATTAATTATATTTAATTAAATAATGTTAGACTCAGACTAAGTGCGTAGTTCTTATCCAAACTCAACGATGCATGTAGAAGCTGACAAAGGACCAAGACAAAGTAATATTAAATCTCACACATCTAGACATATTTGTCAAGGAATTGGCGCTGATTCCACTACCACGTTTTATTATGGTTGATTTAAAACCAAATGTAGATTGCGCTGAGGCAAGGTATTTCCTATGAAAGGAGGTGGTAGATAAAAAACCTATTTTGCAGTGTGCTAGAATGTCACCGAATCCTGACTAAGGTAACTGTGGACAATAAAGTCACAGTTAGCTGGAAGAAGGCGTACTGGTCCATGGTCCAATGGTCATGGAGGCTGTTCGACTCAAGATCATTGGACCCGAACCCTCTAAAGGAATAACAAACTTAGCGATGACTAACCTAATTAAGTCACACTTTCATCTACGATTTAGATAGAGATGGGACTACACAGAAGACAGTAGACTCTTAAAGGAATTACTTAGCTACCCAAACGAGTACTTAGCCAAAAAAATCCTGAAAATAAGCCTAAAACAACTGAGACTATTGACGGGAATTTTAACCAGACACCGGTGTCTTCAAAAACACCCATACAGTATGCAGAGGATATGCACCGCCGAACACATCATGTGTGACTGCTTGGCTCTAAACGGAAATCCTTGAAATCCTTGCATTGGTTCATAAGAAAGACTCCTCTGAAGGACGTATAACTACTTGTCTATTTTTGTCTAGGATAATACATTTTTTTTACTCTTGTAGGTTTCGAAGTAAAACTATAATTTATGATTTGTGACATTTCGTTAAAGTAGTAAATAAAAATAAATCATTCTGTATAGTAGCGTTTGAGATTTTTGTTACATTTGTTACATATTCAGTTTGCATTATCTTTGAAAGCAATTAAAATTTTCGATTGATTTTACTTAAAATAAGGAAACTTGATGATGTAAAATGTTATTCTCTTTCAAGAATTTCAATACTTAAAATATTTTAACATCGCCTCTCTTACTCTCTTTTAAAAGGCACATCAAATGCACAAAGATATAGAGCGAACCCAATATGGCTTCAAACACTTTTGAATTTTCAAAGAAACCGCAAAATAGAGAAAATTCCTCAATCTTCGTTCTTATAGTCAAAAACGTATCTTTTGTTTGGCTGATGGGGATTAAATACTAGTTCAATGAAAAGATATTATAGGATATTACAAAAATTGATGTTAAAGGCATTTTAATATTAGTTTTTTCTCTTGGTTTGAATTAAATGGTGTTATAATTTATATATGTAAACATTATAAACTTCTAAAAGTAAAATTTTAAATATGACCACACATTGATGCATCTATAAATCATTAACAATATTGAAAATAGATTTTTAAAAATGTTAAAACATAATATATAATTATTTTAATAGATAAATAAATTAATTAATAAGGATTGAGATTCGCGGTAGATTTATTAGGTAAATAATAGTTAAGTAAAAAATATAAATTTAATATTTTAAATATTAGTACTTAAATTAAAATGTATAGCTAGAGAAAAAGAACTACACGTAACATGTATTGAATTAAGGAATGACTATAATTTATTGCCCCATATTAAAAATAAATATTAAAAAATATTAAAAAGGGTTTAAGACAATATCCCAATATCACCTACTCTATTTATTATGTACCTGGAATATGCATTAAGCAAATGGATGAAGAAGTGTAAAGGTATGGGTATAAAATTAAATGATGAACATATTCAGAGATTGCTGTTTGCTGATGACCAACTAATACTAGAGGATGAAGATGACGCCAGATATATATGGTCAGAATATTATTGGGTTCTGGAGCTCAATTTAAGAATGACTGAATATATTACACAAGACAGCAAGGACGAAACAGACATGCGAAGAAAAATAGGACTAGGAAAAACCATAATAAGGCAACTAAACCCATATAGGTGGAACAAAAATATTAAGAAAAAAACAAAAAAACAGACGATATTCGAAAGCTGTGAAACCTATTGTGCGGAAACTGTAAACCTCGCTATATGTAATGCTTTTCAGAAACGTTATGAAGCTTGTTTCCAACACCATTAATTCATAAATATATTTTTTTATATTAGGTATACTGTTTATTTTGGTGGGTACTGTACCTACTTTCAATATTTTTATAAAGAATCCAAATAAACTCCCTACCTATTATACATTAAAAAAAATTACCTTTAAATTTAAAAATAATTAGTTAATTTGTAAATTATTGTCTAATTTTGTTACATACTCCCCTACAAGAAAGTAAGATGATATATTTTTTTAACATTTTTTTTCTAAAAATTCGTCTTCAGCGCATTCTGTTGCTTGAATTCGAAACTTTAAGGGATATCTTTACAGCTTTAAATATGAAGCTCATACAAACAACATAGAAAAGTGCGCGAATTCTTGAAGCAAGACGAGAGCAGACTTCTTCGGGTGAGTTCGGAGTTTTTATTGATTGCTGCAACTAGGCAGCGTTAGTTTCTTTTTATTTTCTTGGACAAAAAATATATGCATATAGGAGATTCATATATCATATCCAAACAAAATAATTTGAAATGTTTAAAATAGGTACTTGACTAAATTTTAAACTATCTAGAATTACAGTAAAACATTTTCTCATAATGCCTTATTTGTAACATTAATACTGAAAGCTGTCTTGTTTAACTTATGATAGAAAGTAGAGAAGAAGGTTAAAAGTTTTTTTTACAATATAATATCGACAAAAAATTATTTATTTTATAATTCATAACGTTGCTCTAAAAAGGATTGAACCTAAATATATTTTTTATACAAAAATTAATAGTAGAACATTATTTTCCCATTTTTTATTGATGGCATCTAAAGGTAAGTACCTTAGATACTACATTTTTTTAGCAATGAAATAACGGACAAGTTAAAAATAAGTTGGGTAAACAGACAAACAAATAAAAAAGTTAAATAAAAAGACAATTAATATTGGAAAAATAACTTGCACTTCCAAAGGATAGTAGTGCAAATATGCTCATAGTTCCCGCCGTCAAAATTTAGAAAAGATAGAAAAAAATGCAATATTAATTTAAAAAGGTATTTTTCCAACTCCTATGAAAGACGTGAAATTGAAATTTGCTTGATTATAACAGTACAACACTAAAATTAAATAAGACAATAAAAACTCTTCGTTTTAACAAAACTTCCACTATTTATTTAAAAAAATGCTTTTTTAAATTCAATGACAGCCGTTTCGCTAGAATTAGCATCGTCAGATGGACTTCCAAAAAGTAAGGGTTAGTACAATAAATTTAATTAAAAAAGACAAAGTAATCATTAAACAAATAGTAGATCTATGAACAATAAAGAAATTTTAAACATAACTGTAATGGTTAGTAGGTAGGTACAATAATTTTTTTTTACTAATACGTTGATATTTAAAACAAGGACCCACATTTTTGAGGTAACTACAAAAAAAATTCATGAAATACCTACCACAATTCTTTCTCGCTCTCTTTTTACGAAAGTCTGCTCTTAACATGCATCCCTAAGAAACTTAAAATATTCTCAAGACTTATTTCTTTCTCGGCGTCTCCTCAAGAAAATCTTACATACTTCAGCCCTTCTTTAACGGAGGGCGCTACTATTCATAAGCAATATGAAAAAATAAAGATGTAATAAATATTAAACATTTTTTTATTAAATTGATTTTGCTAATAACGTATCGACAACTGGAAAGCTAGTTAAGAAAAATTTTTATTGAAATTTAAAGTAGAGAAAATTAGCCAAATGAAAAATAAAAGTTAATGAAAATCCGTTAATAACACTTAATAGTTTGGTATGGACGGTTTTTTAGTTCTTTCCATTTCCACAGTTCATGTTACTAAAGTTCTAATGCAAATAATAAGTTTGCAAAAAATGTAGTTTGTTAATACCTAACTAGTTTATGAATAGTTATTTATGTATAAAGGTTGGAAATTAATTATTCAAAACCTTTATATAGTGTTGTAAAAAAGTTAGGTTAGAAGTTATGTGATTTAATAGCAGCATTGGAATAAATATAAATATCATTCCATTACACTAACAATAAACACCCTTCCAAAGTATGTAAATAGCATAGAGCATAGAGCCGAGTCTGTAAGGAGAGGAACAAAATTAGGTGATGATTACCTTATTCCTAATGAATGATATTTCTGAATAGGGCTAAAATAAAGGTGAAGTAAAGCAATTAATTTTTAGATGCAATAACGTATAAAATGATATTACTTATTATTATAATAACAATACCATACGAACTATTAAGATAATGATGAATGTAAAAAGTGCAGTTAAACACCAATAGTCTATGGATGTAATTCCTGTGTGTATATGAAATCCTTTTACTTTATGTTGAAAAAATTAGGACAAAAATTATGTGGTTGCAGCTTCTACTTGTAATCTTAGGTATACGATTCGTCGATAGAAAGTATGAGTTAAGACGCCTACAGACGCCGAATTATCGACGCTACAACGTCACCTCTTATTGTGGTTGGTTTGCGGTTAAAATGGGCGTGGTTGCGGTTAGATATCTTATTCGCATTGGTGGTAAATTTTGTGGTTTACGCATGTGGTTGATTATAACATTTTTATTGGGAGTTACGGATATCTCAGAAGAATTAGTTAAAAGGATATTTTAATATTGGGTGAACAAATCTCTAAAATCTGAAGGAGTGTCCTTGAAGAAGGGTTGGGGTCAGCCAGTGACCTGATTGAAGGTATTGATTTTTCAAATGAGGGGTTATTTGGGTTTACAGAGGAGAGATTTTAGGAATTCCGTATGTTTAAGTTGAATTTTTTA
The DNA here is from genome assembly GCA_035357415.1 of Ophraella communa. Classification (NCBI taxonomy): domain Eukaryota; kingdom Metazoa; phylum Arthropoda; class Insecta; order Coleoptera; family Chrysomelidae; genus Ophraella; species Ophraella communa. The sequence goes on from CM068985.1 coordinate 38,815,952, forward strand.
TATCAATTTGTTGTTATTTTTATGTTCTATAATATAAAATGTGTTATAAAAAATCGCAAAAATTATTTTCTAAATGAAAAGCCTTTTTAAAAATTTCTAAAATTAATTAGGAGCCATCATTTTGATTGTAATGTCTATATTTTTCTTGGCGTTGCTGATTAATTTAGTAGTAGAGATAATAATTGTTTTAATGCGTTATTGTTCTGTACTATTTCTTACAATTAATTGAAAATAGAAATTAATAATTTTTTAAATAAACGTAGTTTCGTTCAAACGTTTAGTTTTTATTGTTCTTAGTAAAAAAAATATTTCAACTGTAATTGTATTGTAATATAATTCACATAAAGAGTAGTACCATAAAATAAACATAATGTGTTATAATGTTCAACCGTTCAGTTATTTATTGTTCTTAGTATAATGTATACGATCAAGTGTTGTCGGTTAACATGAAAGTTTTTCTAATATCAGTTTCTTAAAACAATTTTAAATAATTCCAATTCCAGTAATTTTAATATTAAGCTAACCTCTACTATAAATAAACGGGATAAAGTATAATTTAACACGTTAAATTATATGTTTCTATGCCACCATTAATATTTTTGATAAATATACAATCATATATATTGAGAGAGATTGGGTAAAATTAAACTTTCACATCTCAAATTAACTAGGTATTTATAGCATCAAATAAAACCAATAAACCCGAATTCCTAGGTGGAGTTCTTCGTTTTAATGTAATTCAACTGGGTAGCCCATAAAATAAAATACAATAAATAAGAATTAATTTCATTCATAATTAGACAATCAATAGATTAGGTTTAGAATTTCTCTCGGTCAATAACAGCTCGTAGATCAGTTAACATCTTTTTGTAACGTTAATATTTTATTTTTTTTTAAAAAGTCGTTAGAAAAAGTCTATATTTTCATTATAAAGTCAGTGTGAGTATAGTGAGTGCTGCGAAGACAAATAAACCTTTTGTATCATCAGAAGGGTAATTGAATCCAGTATCCAGAATCCAACATACAATATCCGACAACTGTTATATAGTTGGAATATTAAGTAGCAGTGAGATATCGAGGAACATCAGTGAACTTCAGATATGAAAAATAGTTTGATTCAAATCATCACCATCAGCATTTTGGAGTCTCAAAATTCAGCACTTTCAATTTTTGACGTCACAGGAACTTTAGGTATGTGAACTATTTAAAATTTTATAGTGCACTATTAAGTGATTGTTTGTCATGATTTTGACATTAAAATTTAATTTAAAACAGAATCCATTCATAATATACAATATACAATATATAAAAATCTAGTGTTACGATGTATGTTGCCAATAAACTACAAAACTACCAACCGATTTTATTCAAATTTTACATCTACCCGTAATTTGGTCTAATTTACTGAATATGATAGTTATCATCTCAATTAATCGCTTATGTCGTTTTTTTTTATGTTTATTAAGCCGGTGTTTATTTACTGTTTAGTTAGTTTTCATAGATGGCGGTGTAAGTTGATTCATCGATAAAATTCACCAATATCTAGGTTGCAAATACACCCAACAGATGGCGCTGTATTCTGTTTCTTAGAATATAATTTCTTCTATTTCTTTATTTTGGAAAAACCATCAAATTTTTTGTGTCAGCATAAGACAGGTTAACTAGGAATATTTTGCACAAATTAATGTTAAGATAATTGTCAATTTTAATGATTTAAAAAAAAATTAATGGAAACAATTATTCCAAATCAATATTATTTACCTCATTTACAAATTTGAATTTTATATATTATCAATTAATTTTTTGTCTATATTTTGTAAAGAAGTTATTGATTCACAACAATAGTTGAAGATAAGATAAATAAAATCTACATTTAAAAAGTTTATGGTGGTTTCCGCATAATTTTAACATTCTAATACTTTACCTATTACTTTCAAATTATTAACAGTAAATAAAAATAAAAATAAACTATTTATTCAACTTTATGTACGTGAATAAAATTAAAATTTATTACATTTAGTCTTCAATTTGTACTTTTAAGCAACACAGTAATGAGGTAATTCTATTTTAATGATTCCTCGTACATTTTTTGCATTTATAATGAACCTTACAATCAACAGACGACCTTAAAAATCTTGATCCCCACTGTTGCGTAATGATCCAAAACTAATCAATAACTCATAAGTAAAATAAAGAAAAACCATCTAAAAAAGGCCAGTAGCATTTTCTTAAAAAGCACTTAATTCAGTGTCGTAGTAAATTTTTTTTATTTATGTATTTTGCATGAATTACACGGTATTGGCACTTATTTTGTATGCAGGTACTTTAAAATTTTTATATATAGCTTTTCTTATCAAATGTTTTAACATAAATAAAAGCCAGTTATGTTTGTATCAAAAATGTTTATTTGTAACCAAAAACATGCGTTTATAAAATAACTACTTATAAATTATTTTTAGGATCACCAGATATAGTTATTTTTGTTGAGAACCTACCTACCTACAAGTATTTACTCTTAAATATATTGGTTAAGACAACAATAATAGTATTATTAAGGATTTTGGATGGGGGTATCTCTTTTTTTAACATTCTACTGGATTGCTAAACTGTATACCTTTTAACTGTCCTTTCACTACGTCTTTGTAACTATCCGTCAAGAGAAATCTCATGTTTATTTAAAGGCACTTCTTTTGATTTTGGCTTCACTCACTGGCAAACTGATTACATATTCAGCTTGGCTTTCTCCCTAATGTAAAAATGTTTTTTGCTTTCCTGTGCTAATAATAAATGAGAAACGGGAAATGGATAATTTTTCAAGATATTTTTGTTAATGTTGGCTGGTTTAAGTAGGAAAAAATGCATAAAAAATTAATAAGAATTCAAGATATAATTTATATACGTAAAGAACTTAATATAATTGACGGCCCAAGTGACCAATGGCTAAAAAAGCGACGTCATACATTGTTGTTCAAAAACCTTAAAATTTCTAAATATATGAATTATTTTTATTAACTAAATAAAATTTGCACAAATGGATTGGAGACGTACAAAAATACAATTTTTAAGAAAACAAAATATTAAATTTTAGATACTATAGCTCAAAGAGACATGAGATCTTATTAGGTAGAGTATACCTAATAACTTCAGTTAAATATGAATTATAAAAAATTAATAAAAATAAACTTCAATGAAAATTATTAATTAATTAAAAACAATTTGCCTTAATAAATAAAGATTAATATTCTTTTAGAAACATCTTTGCCTGTCAAAAATAATTGTCAAAACATTGAATAGAATTTATATTGACAGTTCCTCTTGACAACGTGCAATACATACAAATACGCGTTTACAATAGACTTCATAGTAACACTCAACGTCTAGTTATTTTTTGTGTCACGGTAATTTTGTGCATTTTATTAGAGAGTTTAGAAATTAACTAATATACAGAACATAGAACTTCAGATCATAACATAACCTATTAGAAATCATGGTTCTGCCAATTAATAAATAAAAATGTTTTAAAAAAGTAAATTACATGGTAAAACCTATGATAAAAAACGCTAAAATTTTTTTTATCCATACACATTACTTAGAAAATAAATGGATATGTCTTACAAACAAATTCAGAGAAGTAGGTAGTAAGCTGCTTACTGCTATTTGCTATTTCACGCAATTCAGGGGGGGTACACGAGTCTTCCATTTTCTTTTAAATTGGTGATATTTATACCTCATATTTTCTTAAATTATTTATCTTTCCAATTTAATATTCAAATCAAATTTAAAATTTCAAACTTGATATATCTGACATATATGTCATTTTAGTAAGTACCAACATACTTTAATGAACTCATAAAGTACCTACTAATTGTTGAATAATTTTACTTAAAAAACATAAATAAATGCGAATTTTAAAAAAATTTTGAACGATATTCGCATCCCCTAAAAAATGTAAAAAGGTCAATAAACTTTATGGTCATAATTTTAACAACATCCATTTGAACACATTAATAATATTTATAAAGGATTTTTTTCAAAATGAGGCCAGCCTTGTATAATTTTATAAAGAAATTTTCCTGGACACAGCGTGGCAGTACCTTGTAGATGACCTATTAGATGGTAATCGTTTGTTACTTTTCCGGTATTTCTGGCACAGTTGATTAGTTGCTTGAGGGCTTCTACTTGAAGATTTGTTGGTTCATTTACTAAAAATAAATATACAAATAATAACTATAAACCTCAAATGTCGATTCGATTAAAACTTGAATGAGTTAAATTCTGCATTGCTAAAACCGTTAGTTAAGAATTGACACTTTTGCAATTCTTACTTTGCGGAAGTTCTTCATAATATGTAGAACACAAGATAAACAGTTTAACAAAACGTTCACTATTTAAAACAATTAATTTTTCGTTATGACATTTTACATTTTATTTTATGAGACAAAAATTTAATGTTGAGTATGTAATGATGATGATGTAGAAAAACCATGTAAAGCTATATCGGGCTGATCTTTACAACTTACGTAAAGTGAGTTAGGTTTTATGTGAGTGAACGATTAACTTTTATATTGAAGGACTTATTACAAAAGAAAGTCTAACAATCTATAATCTTGACAGCGAATTAAAAACTTTCCGAAGGAAGGTCTGGGAAAGAGAATACAGCGCAGACTGGCTTGAAGCTATGAGGAGTGAAATTTAGTTCCTCATGGACAATAACGTTTGGAATCTTTGAAATCGAAAATCACTTCAGTGTAAATGGATATGCAGGCAGGCTCAATCTCAGAAGGACGCACAATGGGCCAAATTTGGCCTAAATGCAGTGGGGCGACCCACCCTTCCAGGATTACAGATACAGATGGATATGCAGGGTTCGAAGTACAAAGTATCATTCAGACGAAGCTTCTTCAGGTGGTTCCGTAGACGACAGTATCCAGTCGTCCAGTCAGCAGTCCAGTTAGAATACATAGGTGACTTCTATTCCATCCCAGGAGCTATGCTGTTTTGTTACTTGAAGGTTAAGACATAAATGCTTTCGAATGGGTGAGGTCCCCTATTTTCTCGAGCTGCGAAAGGGTTTCCCTTGCTGTCTAACTGGAGATATAAAGTCCTTGATGGTGCTTTTTGTTATGCCAAGAAATGGTTCCGATCCCTTCTCTTCTTTGCCAGAGTGTCTTACGAAGAAATTTGGAAAAAAGAAAATTTTAATCACTCTTTATGTCGATGACGGTCTTATTGCAGTGACCGATGAGGAACTAACAAACAACTTCTTCAATGATTTTCAAAAGCGACTAAAAATTATCACTTGGATAAGCCAAAAGTCCCAGAAAAAGATTCTGGAACGCTTTGGCATGATGCACTGCAATGCTGCCTCTACTCCCATAGAGAAAGACGCTGTTGAGACAGGGAAAGACGATGTAAGATAAATATTTTACTATCATGACGTAAGAGAATACACGAAGGTGAAAACCATAATAAAAGTGACTAACCAAAGTTAAGCGCATATTCCGTTATTTGCACTCTCTGTCTGATCAAGTGTTTGCATATTCCCATTAAGAGGACTATGTCAAGTCAGTATTCCCCTAATATCTCCTGTCTGCTTGTATTCAGCCGTTCTTAAGATCGCTAATCAAAAAACTCTCTTATAAATGCTTTTGAGTGTCTCAACCTATCTAGCTCATACTGCTTCGTTAAGGTTCTTGTGACTACATTATTGGCTACCCTGCTAGAAGATCACATTTTCTTGAATTAAAATTAAATTAAAGAAATGTAGCAATTAAAAATTTCGATTTTGCAAGCTCTTCATTATAAAACTTTGCTTTCATTGAGAATGATTTTTTCTAAAGTGTATATTTTGTGTTCTGTATTAGTTAAGAACTATCACCTACTTGATAACACATGTACATTATTATTTATTATATAAAAACAAAAGATGCAACAAACAATTGGAAAAGAAATAATTGAAAGTTTTGAAATAAGATAATGTAAGAATATGAATCAAATATGAAAATGGCAATAGATACCTTCAAAATTCCCCAGCAAACAGATTCCAATACTCCTTGCATTGTATTTAATAACATGGGCGCCATGAATCCCCCAACCTCTACCTTCATATATACTTCCATCACTTCCTATCTAAAAAGTAATGGGTATAATTACAGAAATTTATTTAAATCTTACTCATTCATTATAAAAAAATTACCAAGAAGTTATAACCAATATCCTCCCATTGATTATTAATCATATGATAATTTTGTATACTTTTTACCAATTTTTTACACTTTGGTACTGTTTCACATGATTCAGTAACTGAATGATGAACTACAATGAACGGTGGTGGATTTTGTCTTAATGATTTTACTTCAACTGGCTTACTTGCATTCCAATCTTCTCTTGAAAATATAGAAGGACAATTGTTACCTAGAATAAATAATTTCGAGAAAAAATGAATAGAGTTGCTACAGATTTAAAATCATTACTTGGATTGAACGTGATATTTTTTGGACACAGAACTAATTATTATTGAACAGTGCAGGCAATTCATTAGAAACATTATTAAATTAATATAATAAAAGAAAGGAATTCCTTCATACAATATTTTTTTTGTCATCAATTTGTCCATTTAAAAAACTATGATAAACTATGTAATATGAAATTTATTGTACCAACCCTTTCTTTGTGAAAGTCTATCAAGTTAAAAACCTTAAACATAGAACTCTTTAAGAAAAATTCGACGGTTTATTTAAAACCTTTACTTTTTAGCTCTATGACAGTTGTTTCGATATATTTTCATCGTCAGATGAAGTTATTTTGAGCTAAAAAGTAAATTTTTGAAATAAACCGTGGATTTTTTCTAAAAAACTTCTTATTATGTAGTATTACACTTAAATAAATTACAAATCTCTGTTTGCATTTATTTTAATTCTGCTCTGCATGTGTGGTCTTAAAATTCAAAAACTTACCGTTTATCCAGTGTATATAGAGTAATTCTATTAATAAAAGTAACACTCCACTTGCTGAACTCATTGTTACTAAAATTTTATACGTTTGTTGGTCAAACTTTATCAACAGTAATTCCCCTTTTTTCTTTTCGAGGTCAAATCAGTGTGGTAAAATTTAGAGATGATTTATTAGTCTTTGTAATGAAATTTTCATAAACAAACAAACATATTAAAAACCTTTTAAAATTTAAATACAAGAGTTGTATTTTTTTCCTAGGTAGTTAACAGTCAGTGGATGTGACACATGTGAGGCTGTTATTTGGTATGGTAGACATAATTTTATTTTAAAACCTATTATTTAAAATAGTTCTTGTGTTTCTCAAAACAATTGTTGTATGTAGTTTATAGATTACATAATTTAAATTGTTTATCAAAAGTTAAGGTAATTGATAATAAGAACAATTAATAACTGCACAGTTAAACTAAACTTCCACTATTTATTTGAAAAATTCGCTTTAAAATCAATTACAGCTGTTTCGCTATCACTAGCATCGTCAGATTGACATATTGAAATTACATGTTGTTTGTTTGTAACATGTAATTTCAATATGTCAATCTGACGATGCTAGTGATAGCGAAACAGCTGTAATTGATTTTAAAGCGAATTTTTCAAATAAATAGTGGAAGTTTAGTTTAACTGTGCAGTTATTAATAATTGTTCTTAGTAAGATGAACTTCCAAAAAGTAGAGGTTAACACAATCAAAGTAATTGATAATATACAAATCAAATAAAATACGATATAAATACGATGTAGTTGTTTAGTTAATGAAAGATAGTTTTAAAATTGATATTAATATTATATTTTAAACCAACTAAAGATTAAACGATTAAAGAAAGGTACTAAATTGTTTATAACCAAGAATGCATAATATAGAACAAAGATATTCTATAGTGTTTCGATTAGCTTTTGTATTAAATCTGTTATATAGGTATGTAAATGATAATAAATTAATTTTTGATGCAGGTTAACATTATATTTTAAATTAAATTAAGATTAGAGAACTAAATAGTAATAAATTATTAATAATTTGCTATAGGTTTTATATAAAATTTAAGTTAATAATAGATTTAATGTCAACTTAACCTTAATTTAACTTAATTTTTAAAGAAAATCTTAGATTATAATTTCATGTATTTGTAATCTTATTGTATAAAATAAGTTAAAATCAATAATTATGTGTAATGCATACAAATTTAAAATGGAACATTCTACACTTCGAGTAAGTTTTCTTCAAAGGTTTCATTGTTTAATGTTCTTTTACTCTATGTTTCAATGAAAGAGGTTTTGCGCAAAAATTGTCTCCTATCACTGAAAAGTAAAGTTAATCTGTTTAGTAAAGTAGTGATTGAAATTCTCAAATTCGCTTAAATTTCAAAATCAACTTAATTTTTATTATATATTTCCATTTTTTCTCAATCAACTTACTTAAATAATAATAAAGATTATCATGAATAAATTTAATGATAACTAATTGTCGTCAATAAAAACTTTTATATCCAATTAAAATTTAGACTGCTTAAAGCAAGCATATCTGAATAAAATTTAAAGCTGAAAGAGTTTCTTCTTTTGCGAGGCCTATCTCGTAACATTTTTCCAATCAGTTGTATTCAAAGTGACATTTTCCGCGTTTCATCTTAACAGGCTTGTCGTGAAAAATCCTCTTTCATTAACTGCCATCAGGAGGATGGGGGCGGAGGGGTTGTCAAGGAAGCAAAAACCGCCTAACAAGGAAGTACATACTTTACTTTTGCGTAAGGCGCTTTCTTTTAAAAAGAAAATAATGTAATCAGAGGCTTTTCGTGTAGATACAAACAAATTTCTATTCAATTACGAATAAAAATAAAACGAGTTCCAAAAAAACTATCTACTATTTGTAAATAAAACTTTAATAAGAAATAGAAGAATACACGTGAAATTATGAAGAGGAATAGACCAGTCGAAGAACCTCTTTGCCATAATAATAATAATAAACTTCACTGTCAAAACAATTTTAAATTTTCTAGACAAAGCTGTTAAGAAAAAAGAAAACAAAACAAAACAAAACAAAACACAGAAGGTATAAAAACAATTATAATAAAAAATATATATATAAATTCAAAAGGCATTAATTACAGAACAGCTCAGTAATAAAAAAATTACTTTATATATACAATATACAAAGAGCAAAAGAAACAATAATTGAATTAATTTAATTTAGAATTTTAATTAAGTCAAAACAGTAGTAGTGACAAAAATATAAAAAATCAACAATTATAAAATAAAATAAATAAATAATCTCAGAAAGTAGCAATCCAGTGTATAAAATGATTCTAAATATGTCAGGAAAAGAAGTTCTAAAGTGTATAAAAAGCTCTAACAAAAAATTAAAAATCAAAGCTCCAAGTAAAAAAAAATTGTAAAAGGTCATAAAAATTACATAAATAAGAGTTGTAGGAAATCATATTCTATATTTTGAGTAATGTCTATCGTAGAAGGAGGATTTGTGCATCCATATAACGTAATTTGGAAATATAAAATTTACAAATAACATTGTCCAATTAATCAAAAATTTCCAGAAAATCTTCTATTGTACAACTACTTATTTAGAACCGTACAATATATTCATTTTTTACAATTATTTTATTCCTCTTTCTTGGTAATGAAAGTCAATATTTTTTTTGGTATTTCTACACCACTGGAATTATCTTCACATTGATCTGGATCTAATATACGCCGTTTATTTTTTAATTCGGGATTAGAGGGTGCAGTAAAATGCTTAAGGGTCTCTGAATACTGTAAAGAAAATTGATTAGTGATGGCGCAAATCAAGGAGATCCTTCTAATATTATTTTTTCTTCTCCCTTGACTTGGACGTGAGTAGATAGGCAGCACCGGTTCGGTGACATGGCGGAGGCGCTAACATGGGAATCTCCATAAGAAAATCGTCAAAAAAGCTAAGGTCTAAAAACGTCGAAATTGGCTAATTCAAGGTCACGAGTGATCAACGGACACAAGCCAGCCTCCAACGAGACGTATACAAGTAAGGTCAAAAAAAACCTCTCCAGAGGTTTTACAAGAAGTCTCCAGAGGCTTTACAAGAAGTCGTCATCGTGTATACAAGGTGTAATGGAAAAGGTGTCGAATGGTAGGTGTAAGAAGAGGCTTTACAAGAAGACATCTCCAGAGGATTTACAAGAAGTCAACATCATCATCATACTGGGATACCACCCCCTAACCCCCCCCCCCTCCCCCCAGAATCCTTATGGGTCACCAGCGTACAAAGCCCAAAAGGCATTAATGGGCGACAACGAACACTCCAATGCGACGTATAAGGTCAAAAGGACATTAACGGGTGGCAACAAGCCAACGCAGTCAAAAGGACAGGTGGGCGAGCAAATGTCAACAAACAGATCACGTCTTCTATGACGTCACTCACAAGTCAAAAAGGCATTACCAGCGAGAGAGCCGAAGTAGCGAAGCTACTGAATCCGCCCTTTGCGCATAATTTTCAATAGTGGATATATGAAAAAGACGCGTTTAGGTATACTGCGCACCTCACCTTTTGGGGCACTAACGAATTAAAAATTATCGAGACCCGATAACCCTGAATAACAAGGTATCTCTTAATATCAATGGTACAGGTCAAAGGTCCTAGATACAACATATACAGGGTATGTTAGAAAGCGTACCAAGACTAAAAGGCATTAACGGTCAGATGAGTGGCTGACCACACAAGCAAGTCAAAAAGGCCTCCAACGCGACGTATAAGGTCAAAAGGTCATTAACGGGTGGCAACAAGCCAACCCAGTCAAAAGGACAGGTGGGCGAGCAAATGTCAACAAACAGATCACGTCTTCTATGACGTCACCCACAAGTCAAAAAGGCATTACCAGCGAGAGAGCCGAAGTAGCGAAGCTACTGAATCCGCCCTTTGCGCATAATTTTCAATAGTGGATATATGAAAAAGACGTGTTTAGGTATACTGCGCATCTCGTCAATAGGGCACTAGCCCTATTATCGAGACCCGATAACCCTGAATAACAAGGTATCTCTTAATATCAATGTTACAGGTCAAAGGTCATATTAGATACGGATTTTGTTAACAAAAATAATTTCTTTTCATCAAATAATGTGTATATTATTTTTTCAATAAACTTGGTGAATCGATAAAAAAACCACAACCGGCACGTGAATAGGTATATACAGAGTGTAACAGAAAAGTCGCAAGAGAAAGAATGCAATGGTAGAGGCTTTACAAGAACATCGAGGGTGTAAGGAATGTAAGCAGAGGCTTTCCTTGATGGATGGGGACGCATGGTAATATTAACGAAGTTGAGGATTAGTCTTTTCGGTAAATAAAGACATTTATGAATAAAAAGTAGGGTTATGAATCAAAATCATTACTTGTTGGATAAGAAGAAAAAGGAAGAAAAGAGGGCAATCAATCCTCATATCAACTGGATACCTAAAGAGGTAGCTTATGTCTTTAGACAAACACCACAAATAACGTATCCATTGAGACGTATTCAACCGACACCATGCCCAACAAAACAGAAGAAGAACACATGAAAAATGAAGTCAATAATGTTTTCACAATGACATGTGCAATATTAGTATCTATTTTTGTTTTAATTTTAAAAATTATCTTAAAAATTGTAAGACGTAAATTTCAATCTTCATGCAATATAAAAATTGATGAATAAACAAACTGTTTTATTTTTATAGATAAGTAGTAGCGAGAATGATAAGGTAAAAAATATGCATTTGTGGTTATAAGGTTTATTTATTTGTCATTATAATGGTAATATAACATTAGAAAACCACTGACTTAGATGTTGTACGTTTCGTTCGGTACACATATATGGTCCAGATAGGGCGTGGCAGGGGTTTGGATCCTTGACAAAGTTTCCAGTTTCACAAGAGGTGCTATCAAATTTGGTAACATCAATAATGTGTGGACAAACACTGAAAACGTGGCATTTCTTGAGAAGAAATTCTGCTTTTTGTTGTCCTCGAACGTAAATGTAGTCTGCGGCATACAATAGCTTGCTTTCCAATATTTCATTTACTTTACAATATTCCACATCTCCTGAAGAGTATCTAATTCCATGCACATTATTTTCCAAATAAGATGCGGTCTTTTTATCAGCGCTACTTAATGTGGAATACGGTTGTGGAGGTAAAAATATGTAATGTGAACGTTTAAAGCCAATTTCTATGGTGAGTTCTTTGACAATGAATTGTCCGTCTACGACAAAGCCTTGAATGTCTACAAAGGCTACTCTCATGTTGACGTCTGCTCGAACACTAAATCTAATCAACGTCTAGTTTAAACTTTTAACAATTTCAGTGAGGGGATAGTATTCCATCACGCAGTCGTGAATGATGATGCAATAGACTTTGGTATTTTCGGGAAAACCTATGTTTGCTTCAATATCAAGTTTCACATCGACTGTAGACGCCTTCATGCTTTCCTCCTGTTTAGAACAATCGATAATGAATAATGCTCGTTTCTTGAAAGAAGAATAATCCAGCAGAGGGTGCTTCTGTGTGGAATTGGTGTATTTGGAGTAGAATTCGGTATAGTTAAAATATGCTTCATTATAGTCAGTTTTAGCAAAATCCAATTTCATTCTTTCATTAGGCCAATAATCACCATTAAGTGACAGTCTCACACTTTGTACGTCGGCATTGTCAAATAAAGTGGGATCAGCTGTACTCGAGTTTCGTTTATCTGTTTGAAAGAAAACAATAACAAAACGAGGTCTTTCAACTGAAGTACTAGTTTTAACAGCCCAAACTTCATGTCTTGTACCTTTAGTAATTGAGGGTAATTCGTGTAACTCCCACTTCCTAAATGGAATAACTATAGGTCGATCTTTTTGAATAGATTGCATGAGATTTATCTTGATATCATCATTTGGAAAGATATGCTTAATTTTTAGTTCAATACTTGTAATGTTAATTTTAGCAGTTGTACTAGAAGGCGTACCAGACTTGTCCGTAATGTATATGCAATCATTATCATTTCGTGCTCGAACTAGTCGTATTGTTTGTCGGCCACATGTAATCATGGGATAATCGTTGAAAATGTTAAAAATATGTTTGAGAGGTATAAGAAGATTGAAAGACTTGTCACTAACATTCATAATAGGATCTTTCGGGTAATTCCAGCCGGCTATAGCCATATGAATGGAATCTTCTTGACTATAACAAGTCATAGCACGTACAGCACTCACGATTCCGGGATCCCGAACTGTTTCCATTTCCCTGGCACTTTGACTGTACGTACATGAATCGAATAGAAAGGCTCCAAAATTATTTGCTAATTTTACGTCACCAGTTCCTTTTGTTTCAAGTGACCCCTCAATACACAACAAAGTTTCGCTCATTGCAAAAAAAGAATCAACTTGATTAATACTAAACTCCACAATGTCACTGCAATTGAATGATTTAATAAATGGAGCATAGGTTCTGTATTCAGCTTTTCGAATTGATTCGTCGAACAGCGGCTTACGGTAGATATCAAACATCGAAGGCAATATGTTATCATCTTGACGAAGGCGTTTATTTCCATACATGGTTGTCATTTCAATTTAAAACCCAGCGATTGCAGAACTAATTTATTTGCGAACGTAAGCTGTTTCAGCTTTGAGGACTGCTTAGCTAATAATTTTTGAACCTTTGCAGACTGATTCTTATGATTGATTATGAGTCCCATCTACGAGCTCTAAGCTCCAATATCAACGTACTCGATTCGCCTCTAAAGTTTACAGGTCGACCGTCTTGATCTAAGGCAACGACAGTAATGTTGGTTATTTCACGTTGTGGTATAACAGGTAAGTAGATTAAATTATGAGGAATTTCGTCAATGGAATATCCCGGATCTACTTGTATGACGAATTCGTAGATAGTATGAGCAGGTCTGTTTGCATCGAAGGCTCCAGTGGTAATGTTACAATCGAAGCGAATACTGGATACTTTAATGATTTTTACGGGGAGATCTGAAGAGTGTAATTTGTTTGCGACTAGTATTTTCGGTGAAAATCCCAATATTTTCCCAAGACTATCGGCTTGCGTAAAGGAAATTTTGTATTTACTGAAAATTTCACATTTCAACGTATTATGATTGGGTTTTAGTGAAAATATACTCTCCGGTCTAGTTGAATTGCTTGCACCCAATTTTTCAATGATAAACGCTTCAAGATCTGCAATTTCATAACATCCTGTAGGAAAATTAAAACTTTGAATCTTCTCATTAGCATCGTAGTAGTAAAACGAACAATTTTCAATATTTGGTATACTGTGATACGAATGAAAAGATCGTAGAGCTATTTCATAAGTACTATTTGGATCGAGCACAATAGGAGTAGGAGGTTGAAAGGTAAACACGTGATTGGTGCTGTTAACTCTCAGCAACTGTGACATGATGACTAATGAAATTTGAGACAGGTTAGAATTTTAATATCATTTTTTATATTGTTTGTTTACAAAGAAAACAATTAGCTTGAGAGGTAGGAGGTCCATCCCAATGCATGGTCCAGTCGGGTCGGTTGTAATGAACGAAACATGGTAGACGTGTTTGCAACTCAAAATTTCCTTTATATTCTTCGGGAAGTTTATGCCACATATCGAGCAATTCCGTAGGTCTTACACATTTTATCAGATGTTCAATGGGAAATTGTTTTAGTTTTTCGGTAGTAAAACTACTCAATGCTTTACCATGGTGGATATGTTGTAGTAATAGTTCCATTATTGTCGTTGTAGAAATTTTAAACACAAATGGCCACAATTGATTTGATCGTAGTTTTGATATTGAGTATTGTTATAAAAAATTTGTGTACCGTCGAGATATTTAACAAGTTCTTTCGGTGGTTTCAAGTTACCAAATGAATCAAAATACTCTACATTGTTGTTTATCTTTCGATAAGCTACCCAATGACTTCCGCTATTCTTAGAGGTATCCAAATTAACTATTGCACATTCTTGTCTTCGAGGTCCGTTTTTGGGGAGAGTATCTCGCATGAAAACTCCTCGAAAATGGGGTATTTTAAGCAATTTAGCGTAATGGCTTATGTCAAAGTCGGATAGTGCGTGATTGGGTAGCTTTATTAGTTTTTTTGATGTTTTTTCAAATACAATCCGAAACCACCTTTTGGGTACTTTTTCAGATATAAACCAGATCCTACACGTTCCATAGCCTTATTATGACGTATGTCTTCTTCCAATTTCTTTTGTGCATGTTTGGCATCAATGACGGTTTTTGCAATCCCAGCAGCACCTCCTGACAGAGCTCCAAGTGCTGAAAGGCCAGCAAACAAAGGAATAAGTGGTAGGAAACCTCCGGATTTCGGTATAGGTAACACTCGAGGAACGTCAACTGCATTTTTCCCACCAAATTCCCTAATAAGCGCTTTGGCTGCTCGTAAGGCAAATGTTGCGGTGTCTTTTAAAGATGTTCCTGTTTTCATGGACTTTCCCACCTTCAAAACTACATCTCGATGAAAAGAATGACGACGACGACGACGACTACATCCCATTCCTAGCTTTCTTTTTACCTTCATGCCACCTGTCACAATAAATGCAGCAGCTTTTTCACCAAAAGATGCGTCTTTTGATTTGACACGTTCCCACGCCTTGTCTTCAAGTATCTGATCTGCTTTGTGTCGTTCTTCGAGAGACTTATTTTGCCAATAAGCAATGTCGTGCTCTTTACATGCAGAGTCTAAAGGGTTAATGCCCTGATCACCTCGTGTAATGCGTTTTATTAGTTTGGTTCCGGCTGCAAAATAACACTTTTAGTAAATTACATATTAGATTAAAATCAAAACTTACGTCCACAGTACTGATAGTTGGGTAAGTGAAGTTCAATAGGTAGTTTATTGATTAGAGAATTTAAAAGACCTTCTCCTTCAAACACCAACATTAAGAATGATATGCATAAGTGGCGTGACATCTGTATTTATAGAGTAACATCAAGAAAAAGTGATACACATGATGAAGATCGTTCAACAAAAACAGACGATACCCATCGAAAATTTAGATTTTACTTCAACAGCATCGATTGGTAAACATGGTAAATTGTTACCAAATTCCTTTCGTGCTATTATATGTGGACCCAGTGGGTGTGGAAAGACGAATGCCATGCTAGCACTTCTATTCAATTCAAATGGTGTGAAATTCAAAAACGTTTATGTTTATTCAAAATCGTTATTCCAACCGAAGTATCAATTGCTGCAAGAAGTATTGGCACAAGTCAAGGGCGTTGGTTATTTTCCATTTAAAGATAACGAGGAAATAATTAGTCCAGATAAAGCTCGACCGAATTCGATCTTTTTATTCGATGACGTAGCTTGTGACGGGCAGCAGAAAATTCGAGAGTATTACTCTATGTGTAGACATAAGGACATCGATGCTGCATATCTTTGTCAAACATACTCAAAAATACCGAAACAACTTATACGCGACAATTGTAATGTAATTATGTTATTTAAACAAGATGAGGTGAACTTGAAACATATATTTGATGAACACGTATCTCCAGACATGGCATTTGACGCATTTAAAAATATATGTTCAAAGTGCTGGTCTAATGAGCCCTATGGTACTTTGGTAATTATGAAGGATTTTCCACTTAACGATGGTAGATATCGCAAAGGATTCGATAAATATATAACATTGTAAGCTATGTCTTTAGTCTACTACAATATGGCTGATGATAAGGGTCTTGCTGCCGCATTACGCAAGAAAAGTGTCTGAACTTGCTAGATCGATTCGCAAAAAATACTTGGCGTTGAAATTGGGTAAATCAGAGCAAGATGAGTCTCTTAATAAACTATTCAAACCAATATCTACACCACTTAGGGCGATCGTAAAATCTTCAAAGACATTACAAAAAACCATTACAAATTTAAGTCCAAAAGTGGAAATAAAGAAAGAAGAAAAGCATGAAGAATCTGAAGATGATGTGTTTCCACCTTTTCTCGAAACGGAACCAATAGCTGAAACCGATGAAGCGGGTAATGTTCCAATGCCAGATTCTCCAGAAATAATACGTCCTGACGTTACACAAGAATCCATCGATTTGTATTTAGAACAATACCCCGAAATTAGTCGATCGTTTATTGAAGATTTTTTTCAAGAAAATGCAAGAATCGATAAAATTTATGGTCCTATCTACAATGAAGATCTCGGTTGGGGTTTAGGTGAGCGAAGAATTGGGTTTGATACAAAAACTGGTAATATCAAAATACTACAAGAACGAGACAAACAAGGTGGATACTTGACTGGAACACCAGGCTTATACCAACTTTTATTCTATACCGACCCCGAAGGGTATACCCCACAGGATTTAGAGGCATATAAAACACTTCTAGAGCATACTAAAGTTCACCGAAATACGCTAAACCATCTTAAGAGTTCATCCACTTTCAAATATCGTGAAATCATCAGACCCATGTTTAGAACGGAATCGGATCCGAGTGGATCGAAACGTCGCCCCTCTACTCGAACACAACAGCTCCTAATAGATCGTCTAAAACAAATTAAATCTCCAAATAGTGGTGGAAATGTTTCTCGCTTTTTGACATACAATGAAAAACCTATCGAATATATTTATTGGGATGATCCCAATGAATTGGTGGATCGTTTGAAGTTGTTGATTGCTTCAAAAGAAGCAGGTAATACGTCGCACGACAACGAAATAGTCGCAATTGTTAATGAGCTCAAGGAAGCTAATATAATAGAATAACAAGATGAGAATCTTGTTCATTTCAATTATGCCTATTGATAAATTCGGACATAGATATAAAAAAAACGCTCTATACGCGTTTACCAACAAAAATCACGTTTCCTCATACACCTGAAGGAAATATCGATATTGAAAATGTGAAAATTTCTAATGTTGGCGAACCGTCGAAGTATAGTGATGCTGCAACAAAAAAATATGTTGATTTGCAAGTGAATGAGTTGCGTACTACTATTAACTCACCAGAAATTCACGCACATGGTGAGGTGTTACAGGAGCATGACAAAAATATAAAGAATTTAGCAGTAGGATTGAACGAAATAAAAAACATAAAAATTCCTTTATTACAGTCACATATTGAAACCTTACAAAATAAAATTAAAGAAATTGATGTATTTATTTCACGAAATCCCCCCGTAGCAGGTAAAGATATGGCTACGAAGAAATACGTTGATGATGCAATCAGCACATCAAAAAATTTTATTCGAAAGGAATTCCAAAAAGTTGACAATAAAATATTTGGTGATATTACAAATAATAAAAGCATGATTGAACGAAGTATACACGATTTACAAAAAGATCTTGCTGAAAACACTAAAACCATATCTGACTTGCGAAATAAGATTACGGGTGTTGTCAACATTCTTTAACTAGTCGCAACACATAAAAGCATCATCATATAGCATTATGACGTCTAAAGAGAAAATTCAACTTGTAGACGAGCTCCACAAACCGATACGGAGGATGTATCCACGAAGACGTACTATAATCAAGGGTTTAGATGATTTATGGCAAATGGATTTGGCTGAAATGCGTCCTTACGCACATCAAAATAAAGGATTTAAATTGATACTTGTCGTTATAGATTGTTTTTCAAAATTTGTTTGGACACGCCCCTAAAGACAAAGACCGGTGAGGAAATTACTCGATCATTTTCTGATATACTCACTCATTCTCGACAACGAGTTCCGAAAAATCTACAGTCCGATCAGGGAACGGAATTTTACAACAACAAGTTTCAAAATTTAATGAAGAAACATGGTATAAATCATTATAGCGTGTTTAGTACGATGAAAGCTTCCATGGCTGAGCGTGTTATACGAACGTTGAAATCAAAATTGTACAAGATGTTTAGTTTAAATGGTTCCTACAAGTGGTTAGACATTTTACCTGTCATTACTCAAGAATACAACAATACAAAGCATTCAACAACTGGATATAAACCATCTCAAGTCAACAAATCAAACGAAAAATACATTTTGAATAAAACCTATAGTCATTTAAAGATAGCTGGTCCACGAAAATTCAAAGTTGGTGACATTGTCCGCATATCCAAGGCTAAACATGTATTTGAAAAAGGTTATACACCTAATTGGACTACAGAACTATTTAAAATCGTCAAAGTTAAAATTACCAATCCTGCTACGTATTTACTTGAAGATATGCAAGGCACACCAATAAGCGGTTGCTTTTATGATGAAGAACTACAAAAAACATCGAATCCAGACATTTATTTGGTTGAAAAAATACTTAGACGAAAAGGTAATAAAATGTACGTGAAATGGTTAGGCCTAGACAAAAAGCATAACAGCTGGATTGATGGAGTAGATGTTTTGTAGAACTACTTTTTTTGCTTCGCTGCGCATGAATACAGTTTTCGGGAAAGGGTGTGGTTAAAATAATTTTATAAATAGCGTACTCAAGCTCAATCAACCTCAATCATCATGAGTTCTCAAGAAAGTAACAGCAATAGTAGTGAGTCAATGGAATATAGTTGGGAGTTAGATCGAATTTGTGAAAAATATGAAATGGCTGCCAAAGGGGAGATATATTACTTGTTGTCCAGATCATATATCGCAAGCACATATCAAATTCAGTGTGGTATAAGTCCAGCAAGAAGCTTTAGTCCAGCCATTATTTTATCACGTTGGAATAAATTTGAGAAAATATCTTTTAGCACCTTTGAATGGGCAACGCTAATTGATATATTTCGATATAATACCTTTATTAACGATCCAGCAATGCCAGAATTGTATGATGAATACGAACCCCAGGAAATTCGATGTGGAGACTATTGTCAAGTTAGACAATTAATTTACGATGATATAAAATTTTTGGACATTAGCAAGCATGGTATTACATTTGAATTTACTCAAGAAGATGTCTCGCAAATACTTCAAGTTGATCAGTGTCTCCTTTCACATCAGTTGACATATTTAGACTCTCTAAATTTTGGTGATTATTATAGAAATTTAATAGATATCATTATAAATTTTTCTTCAAATACTGATCATATGAATAAATTAGAATTGTTGTTTGCCTTTTTGGATTCTAGTAATAGTATATTGTCAGTTGCTCTAAGGGAATATGTTTACTTTTATAAACATAAAGTTGTAAATGATTTAGAATTTTAATAAAACGATTATAATGAATGTGTTTGTTCTTTATTTAAAAAAAAAATATATTGTAAAAATACAATATAGTGATAGTTACAAAATAAAAATACCTGTATAAAAAAAACAATATAAAACATGTTTAATAATATAATTAGAAAAAAATATAAAGAAACAATGTAATTAATAATATAATAAGAAAAATAAAACAATATAAAATATAATAAGAGAGAGGATATTTGATAAATATTTTGCGTATTTAATTAAAAACATTATTCTAAAATGCTATAATGCCCCCATGGTAGTGTTTCGAATGACCCCGGTATTAAATATCTTTTATCATCTTCAGGACTTGGAGATATTTTAGATTGTTCAACACTAAAAACTTTATGTGCATATGATCGAATATAACGTCGAGTCACAGATTGTGTTGTAAATTTTCTTAAACATTCAACATAATCATTAAAAGTAATTTTATTTCTAAAAATATTATATTTAACCCCTTTTAAATTTTTACCTCTTTCCCACCCTGAACTTTATAGCTATACATTTTTGATCGGAGCCCTACAAAATGCGTCATTGGAACACCATTTGTCTCATCTTTCATTAAACCCAAAACTTTTTTATTTGCTAAAGGAATTCCGTAAATATTATTTTCAGGATAATCTGACGTATCAAATTTATTAATGTTTGATTTTATAACTTCTTCGTACGCGTTGTTACAGTTTAATTCATAAACAAAGCTATCTGTATCCATATACATTAGTTTACAACGATCTATAATTTGATCCCACTTTATTTGACAATGCCGACGTACAAAGTGTGAGACTGTCACTTAATGGTGATTATTGGCCTAATGAAAGAATGAAATTGGATTTTGCTAAAACTGACTATAATGAAGCATATTTTAACTATACCGAATTCTACTCCAAATACACCAATTCCACACAGAAGCACCCTCTGCTGGATTATTCTTCTTTCAAGAAACGAGCATTATTCATTATCGATTGTTCTAAACAGGAGGAAAGCATGAAGGCGTCTACAGTCGATGTGAAACTTGATATTGAAGCAAACATAGGTTTTCCCGAAAATACCAAAGTCTATTGCATCATCATTCACGACTGCGTGATGGAATACTATCCCCTCACTGAAATTGTTAAAAGTTTAAACTAGACGTTGATTAGAGTTAGTGTTCGAGCAGACGTTAACATGAGAGTAGCTTTTGTAGACATTCAAGGCTTTGTCGTAGACGGACAATTCATTGTCAAAGAACTCACCATAGAAATTGGCTTTAAACGTTCACATTACATATTTTTACCTCCACAACCGTATTCCACATTAAGTAGCGCTGATAAAAAGACCGCATCTTATTTGGAAAATAATGTGCATGGAATTAGATACTCTTCAGGAGATGTGGAATATTGTAAAGTAAATGAAATATTGGAAAGCAAGCTATTGTATGCCGCAGACTACATTTACGTTCGAGGACAACAAAAAGCAGAATTTCTTCTCAAGAAATGCCACGTTTTCAGTGTTTGTCCACACATTATTGATGTTACCAAATTTGATAGCACCTCTTGTGAAACTGGAAACTTTGTCAAGGATCCAAACCCCTGCCACGCCCTATCTGGACCATATATGTGTACCGAACGAAACGTACAACATCTAAGTCAGTGGTTTTCTAATGTTATATTACCATTATAATGACAAATAAATAAACCTTATAACCACAAATGCATATTTTTTACCTTATCATTCTCGCTACTACTTATCTATAAAAATAAAACAGTTTGTTTATTCATCAATTTTTATATTGCATGAAGATTGAAATTTACGTCTTACAATTTTTAAGATAATTTTTAAAATTAAAACAAAAATAGATACTAATATTGCACATGTCATTGTGAAAACATTATTGACTTCATTTTTCATGTGTTCTTCTTCTGTTTTGTTGGGCATGGTGTCGGTTGAATACGTCTCAATGGATACGTTATTTGTGGTGTTTGTCTAAAGACATAAGCTACCTCTTTAGGTATCCAGTTGATATGAGGATTGATTGCCCTCTTTTCTTCCTTTTTCTTCTTATCCAACAAGTAATGATTTTGATTCATAACCCTACTTTTTATTCATAAATGTCTTTATTTACCGAAAAGACTAATCCTCAACTTCGTTAATATTACCATGCGTCCCCATCCATCAAGGAAAGCCTCTGCTTACATTCCTTACACCCTCGATGTTCTTGTAAAGCCTCTACCATTGCATTCTTTCTCTTGCGACTTTTCTGTTACACTCTGTATATACCTATTCACGTGCCGGTTGTGGTTTTTTTTTATCGATTCACCAAGTTTATTGAAAAAATAATATACACATTATTTGATGAAAAGAAATTATTTTTGTTAACAAAATCCGTATCTAATATGACCTTTGACCTGTAACATTGATATTAAGAGATACCTTGTTATTCAGGGTTATCGGGTCTCGATAATAGGGCTAGTGCCCTATTGACGAGATGCGCAGTATACCTAAACACGTCTTTTTCATATATCCACTATTGAAAATTATGCGCAAAGGGCGGATTCAGTAGCTTCGCTACTTCGGCTCTCTCGCTGGTAATGCCTTTTTGACTTGTGGGTGACGTCATAGAAGACGTGATCTGTTTGTTGACATTTGCTCGCCCACCTGTCCTTTTGACTGGGTTGGCTTGTTGCCACCCGTTAATGACCTTTTGACCTTATACGTCGCGTTGGAGGCCTTTTTGACTTGCTTGTGTGGTCAGCCACTCATCTGACCGTTAATGCCTTTTAGTCTTGGTACGCTTTCTAACATACCCTGTATATGTTGTATCTAGGACCTTTGACCTGTACCATTGATATTAAGAGATACCTTGTTATTCAGGGTTATCGGGTCTCGATAATTTTTAATTCGTTAGTGCCCCAAAAGGTGAGGTGCGCAGTATACCTAAACGCGTCTTTTTCATATATCCACTATTGAAAATTATGCGCAAAGGGCGGATTCAGTAGCTTCGCTACTTCGGCTCTCTCGCTGGTAATGCCTTTTTGACTTGTGAGTGACGTCATAGAAGACGTGATCTGTTTGTTGACATTTGCTCGCCCACCTGTCCTTTTGACTGCGTTGGCTTGTTGCCACCCGTTAATGTCCTTTTGACCTTATACGTCGCATTGGAGTGTTCGTTGTCGCCCATTAATGCCTTTTGGGCTTTGTACGCTGGTGACCCATAAGGATTCTGGGGGGAGGGGGGGGGGTTAGGGGGTGGTATCCCAGTATGATGATGATGTTGACTTCTTGTAAATCCTCTGGAGATGTCTTCTTGTAAAGCCTCTTCTTACACCTACCATTCGACACCTTTTCCATTACACCTTGTATACACGATGACGACTTCTTGTAAAGCCTCTGGAGACTTCTTGTAAAACCTCTGGAGAGGTTTTTTTTGACCTTACTTGTATACGTCTCGTTGGAGGCTGGCTTGTGTCCGTTGATTACTCGTGACCTTGAATTAGCCAATTTCGACGTTTTTAGACCTTAGCTTTTTTGATGATTTTCTTATGGAGATTCCCATGTTAGCGCCTCCGCCATGTCACCGAACCGGTGCTGCCTATCTACTGACGTGATTTGGGCTCCCTTCTTGTAAACGATGCATGTAATTTTGTAAAGAACTAATTGATTATACCTATATTTACTAACATTTTTTTTATATATTATGATTTTTTTATTTTGCTGATTATTATTTTTCACAACAATTAAATTCTTTATTGAATAAATACTTTAAAAAAATACAGCATCCTTATTATCTTGATTTAAGACATTTTTTTTAAGTTTCTTGGTTTCCTTATATGACTTTGTTGGCTAAAAAAAGTCTCTACGATAAAAAAAATGTTACGAAACTACAATAGGTAGGCATTATGACAGTAAGTAAGAATCACTAAAGTATTGATTTGTTATAATTATATAAGATACGAAGATTCTAAAGAATTTACTCATTTTTATATTACATATGTGTGATTACACTTATTTTAGTAAAAATATAAGCACTAAGTTTAACAATCCGCCATATTAGCTGAAACACCAATCAGAAGAGCGTGACGTCGTACTTTCGTAAATATTGTTGACATTGACATTGGAACGTCAACAAATATCTTGTTCGGAGTTTTTATTGATATATTCTTACATTGTAAAACCGCACACCGCCGATACACATTAGGATTCATGACTATGATAACTATTATAATCGCACAAAATAAGTAAAAACAAAATAAACTTTTTTAACCACCCCCTTTTAACCTACAAAATGTTTGAAATTTGACGTTTTTACCACAGAATCCACAGATGACACGGGTCGCAGTGTAGTATAAATGGTATTTACGAATCGATGATGTCATAGATAGACGCCATTACTATTCTAGCGTTTTGGCGTCAAATTTAAAATGCATTTTTAAAAAATAAATTTCTCATTTAAAAACCCTTTTTTTTGCAAAAATAACATTTATTTTAGATAAAGTATATACGTGAAAACATCGTGGATCAGTTTTTAAAAATCATGCCTATTATATTTGCTATAAAATAATATTTGTTCTGTAAATGGAACGTTATTTCAAGTTGGCCTATTAAATATTTAAATATTGTATGCAAATGTAATTAACAAACAATTACCTTTCTTAGGAATTAACATCAAAATTTTTTACTAGTTAAATGACATTTTAATTTTTTTCGTGGGCTCCATGAAAATTAAAACTGAATTGGTTGATTAAATTAGTAATTTGTGTTAGTAATGTGTTTTGAATATTTTCATTTTTTGTTGTTTCTGTTGCTGTTGAAGTATTTTAACTTGGAACTAAAAGCATATCTATGTGTATATTGGGTTGCATAGATAATACAACCCATACAATTTTTTTATAGAAGTATTAATTTGACAATAATTTTACAAAAAAATAATATTTCCTGATCAAATTGAACAAACCAAAGTGATTTATTCACAAAAATTAATAGTTTTTTTTATTCATTAACCTTTCTTAAATTATTACAAATCAGTGTATTTCAATAAACATTCAAATAACGCAAACTACTTAATAGTGGAGAATTTTCAAGATTTATTTGCTAATAAAAAATTTTAATAGTTGATTTGTTAGATTTCTTTTTATCTCAAGTTCTTCAAAGAAAATCTAAATTTTATTTTTTATAAAAAATACAGTGTATTGGTAATTAATAGCTCAAAACTATTATCATTCATTCCGTATATACAAAGAAATTATCCGCATACTTATTGTATTTTCCCAAAAGAATATATCTTTCAATACTGATTCTATGAACTGTATGTGCATTAAAATCAATCAGGTATTTCCAAATTATACCATTTTATTTTTTAATTTAACCGAATTTAACCGAATTGTCACCGAATTTCAAAACAAGGTAGGGTATTTGTTTGTTTGTTTTAAATAACTGTTTTTCATCATAAGTTCAAACAAACTAGCTTATTCTTAATTAGTTGCGGATTGTTTTGCGTGCTCTTTAAAGTAACCTCGCAATATATACGCATATTATTATCTTTAAGTAGTCGCATTCCACATTCGAATATGAGAAGAAAGTTACACTTGCGACACATTTCCTTAAAGGGATGTTTCAAGTGAAATTTGATTCCCAAAAGAGCACCTTCATCTCGACAGATTGTAAATATTCTCCTCGCTCTTATCATATATTCATTATCATACATTAAGTTTCGGGCTTGTCAGGTGTTGATTCAATTATGAATGTACCTACTCGACTCAACTAAGCTTAAGATCACTCTCTTCCCAAATTCGATTTATTATTCATAGAAGTGTAAAGTTTTAATTGAATCTAAAACTTAATTTACACCATTAATTAATAAAATATTCTATAAAAATAGTTCTATTTAAAAATATATACTGAGACAATTTTTAAATATTTAAAAACAACTTAGCGGCAATATGAATAAACAAGTTGAGAAGTTTTTTTGAGTTTAAAAATTAGTTTTTATATTTTGCACAATTGTATCAATATTGTAGTTGACCATTTTCATATTTCTCACTTTGCACTTTCCCTATTATCCTTTAAACTGAATCAATACAAACTGGACCACATTTCTAGGTATGGACTTCCTGGACATGTCTTAGACTTGAAACATTTCCAGATCGTTTTTCTTAATGTATAAAAATATCCCTAGACTTTTTTTTATACTTTCGAATCTGCAGATTATTTGAATAACATTTTTCTACCATTTTATCAGAAATCTCAACCGTTTTAGATTACGTAGAATCGTTTGAAATTCAAATTACTATTTGATTATTGCAGAAAATAAAAATCCAACGTTAATAATGGTATTTAAGATGGTATTATAAATATTATAACGTATTAATTTAATTTATTTAATACGTCTCTGTTTTCCCATTCAAACTTTCCAGGGCAGACTTGATATCTGTGCATCCCGCGGGAAACACAAATATGGAATACTGCCAACATAAATTGATTCTAGATACGATCCCCAGCCTCCTCATTTAACACATTTTCAAAATATGGGGTGCCAACTTATTATTTACTACCTCGAATTCAATACACTCCTGATATTAGCTTTCCCCTGCTGAACTCAATCGGTGCTTTGAATATTGTATCCGCTCAACGTGTTTCGCACAAATAAGTCAAAACGGAAGGTTTCACTTATATATTTTTTATTGGAAATATTACAAGCAGATCGTACTTATAAATGACCTTATTATTAAACATCTATAGAATGAAATGATATTTGACTTAATTTACGAGAATTTATTTCATTTTTTATTAAAGTGAGTATAATTTTATATTTACAGGAGTCGATATAATTGGTAATTTTCGGTTCTATGGTGGTACTTGATAATTTATATCTTATATCTGGTTTCAACGATATCATTGACTTTTATATTGTTTATGTCGCCATAATTTTGAAAGAAATAATTAATCATGTACAAGTAATTCAAAATTTCTTTGAAAAAAATCAAGGAAATGACAATAAATACTACAGAAAAAAAACCTTCAATGATTTCTAACAGTTTACACCCAAAAATTCTACCCACTAAGACAATATAACAAAAAATACAAGAAGTTCTAACTAAAAGTTGATTTTCTCAAGTAAAATAATGAAAGATTAGATTAGGTCAACCAGCTGCAACAAAAGGTCCAACAGGTAACAAATTTTACACCTAGACGATTTACAAGATAAGGAAAAAACAATCAGTTAGGTAAAAATAATGAAGGCTATAAGTGAGGCAAAAAAAGTCATAAAATCGGTGCTAAAATGGCGTCATTCCTGAAGAGTATCACGGTTAGTACTCTTCTCTAAGTGCTGCTAATATCAAAGATCATCTTACTGATACCTTCAGTATCTGACGGAAGTTGTAAAATGATGAACATGATGATGAAAATAATTTTTGTCCTGAAGTACCTATTTTACATTTTATTATCTTTTTTTGAAAAAAATATGAATTTGTTTATTTAGATCAATGTTTGGTTTTGCGTGGTTTTTAAGTTTTGCTGGAAAATGGAAAATTAGGTCAACGGTTATGGCATTACAAGAGGTGGTTATATGTATGATTTCTAAGAATTAGTCCTATAAATTTTATTTAAATAAATTATAATTAAGTGAGAGTGACAATTAGCTAATTTTTAATATAAGAAAAATATATTTATATATTTCTCTAGGGAGAAAAATTAGTTAAAATATTATTAATCGTTGAGTAGTTGAATTAGTTAAATATTTATAGTTTATAAAAACCTTTATAGTTATTCATGTAACGTTACTTTATTTTGCATATATCCGTGACAGATCGGCAATACCAACAACAAAACTAATTTGAATGTTTTATCTATTATCTGAATAGTAAAAATGATTATTTGTCTTTTAATTGATAACCTTTTAGCAGTGGTAAATATCATCTTTATTAATGAGACAATACAAATGGCAATGGTATTTTCTCGACAGTGGCAATAGCAGCGGGTGGCGGGTAACGGGTATAAAGTGCTTCTTCATCGCTAATCCGACCTGCAAATATTCCTTGTGTATTTAGCAACCTGCAACCCCTTTCTCATTAATTAGTGTAACTCCACCCGAGGGATACAACCTCATCCCTTCAGATCCACCCCTTCTTAAGAACTTGACAGCAGCGGACTAACTCTTAACTTAATTCACAAAAAACTTGTCATTATTTTAAGTAAATATTGTCGTAGCAGTCAATGCCTAAGAACTTTCTGCGTATATAAGTAAAATAAAAACTACATGTGGAAAAAGAGAAACCAATTTAAGCAACTGTGTCTCAATTTTTAGGAATCCAATTTTAGATCAAAAAGACGTAATGCCGAAAATGCAATTTCATTTAGATGTTGGCAATTATTAACAAAATATCTCCCCGTTATTCTGTTTAAAACCGATAAAGATATTTTTTATTTAAATTATATTTTTTTAATTTCATAAAAAAAAGCTCGTATTATGTAGATAACAAGCTATTATTAAACAGACAGCCATGAACAAATCTTATTTATCATAATTATCAATGCAGAGTATAGTTCTGATAAATAATTATCATTATTAATGCCATTGCCATATGAATGATTTTCACCGAGTCAGAACCGTGCTTCAAAGAACATTGGCGTAGTTTTACTCACGAATAGATATTATTATTAACTAAAACGATAATTAGAATTGAGTTTGACTGTTTTATCAAACGTGGGATATGTGTAAAAAATAAAAAACTCTTGGAATTATGAAGATGTCAGTGGATTTCAACAATGTAGTTGATTCATAAATTATGAATAATGGAAAAAGAAACAAAAAAAGAAAATTAAATTTATTGTACTAACCCTTACTGTCTATCTGACGATGCTAGTTCTATAGCGAAACGGCCGTCATTATATTTAAAGTATTTTACAAATAAATAGTGAAAGTTAATTAAGCCTTTTACTTGTTTACTGTTCTTAATAAGAAACTTTAAAATTATATATAGTGTATTGGTTTGTTATTTATTTATAAGGGCATTAAAATTCCAAAATCAAGCCTTGCTTTTCCACTTCCTACTAAACAATAGCTTGGAGAACCTCCAGGGTGGTCTTTATACCATGCCGGGTAGGATATTCTACGCAGAGACGAAAGCTTATAGACCTATAAGCCTAAAACCCTTTCTCCTAAAGGCCGTGAATAAAATAATTATAGACAGGTACCTAAAGGACGTAGTACTAAGAAACCTCCTTTCACATGAGAATCAACACGCCTATTAACTTAGTAAATCCTGAGAAACAGCCCTACATGCAATGGTTGGCAGGACTGAGAACACAATTGGAAATAAAGAGATTTCTTGATATAGAAGGAGCTTTTGATAACCCGAGTACTTACTCAATAGTTTCAAAGTTTCAAAATGATAGCCAAGCAGCTATCAAAGCAATAGAGAGCGTACACACTGCGTTATAAACAGTGAAGCACTACCAAGGAACTGTAGCTAAACTGGCACAATGCCACAAGGTTATCCTTGAATGGGTAATGGGCCAAGGAAGCTTCAGAAGGAACCCTGATCGGACATGTAAAGGGAATAATAGAGGAACAGTTAAGGGAACAACATAAGAATCTCTAGATGGAACTGCCTGGACTCAGGCAATCCAGATTATTCATAACATAACATAAAATAATGTCAACGCGAATCTACCTTATACAGTATGTTGGCGGAAACTCAAAATTTTTCTTTGTTACCTACTTCTTATAATTCCAGCCTACCCCACATTGCAAACAGAAACTTCATTTTAATTTTTATTAATTTTTGGATTAAATAAAGCAACCATTAAAATATGAAAAAGATGTCATAATAAATAGTAACAATATAACCCATTCTTATGAAGTATTATTTCTTTCTTTAATTTTATTATTACAAAAATATCTTCCTTAAGCAGAAATCTATAAAAATAATTTGTATAAATTATTAATAAAGGCGCTCTTAAAGTTTCAAATATTCCATCGTTTCTGTCTATATGAATTTCACATAATAAATATTCAACAGTGTTTGCAGTATACACCAGAGTACACTGAACGTTGCTTTCAAAATTATATCCATCAAGTTGTAAGTTCCATGGTAATCCCTTAACACACATCAAAGTTGGTCGTGCTTCATCTTGATCTTAGCCAGTGTAATAACTAAGGGAAGGTGTTAAGGGTTGCGACTGTTACTTTCTATCATATGGATTACTTCAAAAACAATTCATCTTAACATAGTTGCTGATTTTGTTTCGTTTTATTAATTTTTTTTTTAATAAAAATGTTCATTTAGTATTGAAGTGTGAGATTATAAGCTTTAATAATTAAAAAAATAGTTTTAAATTAAAATCAACAGAGAGAGCGTAGTCTCTTGACTTGACATTTCATAATCAGCTTGAGATGTTATATAAAATGTATAAAATTGTGTTATAAGTAGGGAACTAATTTTAAAAATTAGTTGAGCCAGTAAATAATGGATATTAAAACTTAGTTAATGACTAAGAAAAGTAAATTATTAAGAATAAACTACAGACAAAGAGATTCTTCTAAATAGCTCCGGATTTTATTAATCTGTTTATTTAGTTCTTAGTAATGCTTTAATCTTATACATTGCTATCATATATGATAAAATATCAATAAACAATTTTATTACGTACGTTTTTTTGCAGAACTCTTTGTCACTCGTATAGTGTTTAAACATATTGTATCATTTACCAACACGAATGTCAACTGGCGCCACTGAGTTTGAACGTTTTCGTGAATATATTAACCAGACTATGATAAAATTAACCTTAGAATGTAAGCTTAAAGTTAAAATTATCTTGGTTCT
Source organism: Ophraella communa (assembly GCA_035357415.1). Lineage (NCBI taxonomy): Eukaryota > Metazoa > Arthropoda > Insecta > Coleoptera > Chrysomelidae > Ophraella > Ophraella communa. Next base: position 38,846,915 of record CM068985.1, read on the forward strand.
ATCACAGTCCTAACGATTATTTGTATAAGAACATGCCTTTTACTGTTTCCTACAATTTTAAACCATTTGCTGATTAAGAAGCGAATTTTGGTGTGTAATATTGCCCGTTTGACTTTGTTTGAAGATGTTGTTTTTCAGCTACTGTTAAGACAAGACAAGACTGAATAATTTTAATTATAGTAAGTATTTTCCCTTAGTTTTTAAGTTTAAAATTAATCTATAGTAGTATACAACAGTATTAAAAGGAAACAAATTAATAATTATGTGAAATAGTTTTGTTTATTGTTTAAATATAAATACATAAAACATTGAATTAATAATTTTAAAATTTGACTAAATGCAAAGTACATGTATTTGAATTGAATATAATATACATTGTGTTAAAAGACCAAAAGTTTCGATGCTCTTAACCTGGGAGGAAAATGAGTATATCTGTTGAAAAAAAAATATATTATATTGTAAGTTAAACAGTGAACAATTAAAATGGTATGAATTCAAAGAAAAATGGCACTAGCTGGTTATTTCAATAAATATTCAAAACATTTTCAATTCAACTGCCAAACATTTATGAACTCTTTTAATTAGATTTTCATTTTTAGCTCTTGATTTTGATTTTCCATCTATTTCGTAAAAAACTTGTACTTTATTTATCATAACTTTCTTAATGGTAGTAGGTTCAGAAAACGCACCTTAATTTTAACATATCCTTAAATATAATAATCTAACTTTTGACAACTGTGGGGTACCTTTATTAGCTATCCATCTATGGCTAAATATGTCATCAAGCAATGTGCCTACTACTAGAATATTCTGAGTGGGCACATCTTGTTGAAATCAAGCTTCGTTAGCCTCATTATTAGGTAAAGCGTGTACTGCTGGTACAATTACTTGCCGTAAAATGTTGCAGTAACGCTCTTCGTTTAAATTTTCGCCATAAATCACGAGAACAAATATCTAAACATTAAAAGGACACTTCTGCAAGTCTTTCATATTCTAGAATGTAAATATTGAGCTAGTGTATACAAATAAGGAGTCAAATGATTTTTTTTTTAAGTTTTGAAAATTTTTTAGTCGATACCTGTAACAACCGCTTATGTTCTTGTAAGGATGATGTTGGATGAGCTGCAAAATATCCCAGGATATTTGTTACTCTTCATAATCGACGTGGCTCTTTGGATAGTTCCTTTTACTTATAAACTGTCCAAATTGGGAATAGTTGTTCAACAAACGTTATACAGTTTTTAAAAATGTTCAGAATAAAGTATATACTTCTAAAACTAAAGAATACACAGGGTGTCACATTAAAAAAACTAAGTCATCCGGTAGTACCGAAAGTAGATAGATAAAAATATTTTCATTAAATAGCTCACTCGTCAAACCCCTTCACTCCAATTTTAGTAATTCAGTTACCACTAGTTTTTAAGACACCAACCATATTATGTATTGAGAGGAATTTCCTTTTTTTATAATCATAAAATTATATTTTAGTAATTATCCATAAATAGCTCTAGTTGTATTACTATGTTCTAAGAATCATTAAAAAAATCTTTGAAGAAGATTTTTTTAAAATGTAATAAGAATATCAATAGAATATTCGTTTAGAATGAGTATTTGGTATATTTTTGGAATATGCATCCCACCTGGACTATTCTGTGAAATTTCTGTACCTACTACATAGATTTACAACGGTAAAATTATATAGTAGTAAAACTATAATGTAAGTAATTAACAAAATATTTAGGAACTTTCTTTATATAATGTAGGAAAATATCCTTTTTTGGCAAATTAATATAGTTTTCATTTTAATTTATAATTTCCTTGGTACTCCAAAACACCAAAGATTCCCCCTTTCCATCCAGTCCCATTAAATAATATCCTTATCGTACTAAACGACCAACACTTATAGACCTAATTTGTTCATACAATATAAAAACAAAATTTCCCCTATTACTTCTCTTAACATTACTTTAAATATAACTAGAAATACATCATGTTCTTTGTGGAATAAACAATTCCACAATGACCGTACTGATTTTAAATCCCTAAACAAAAAAATGTCCTATGTAAAGCAGATAACCTAGCAGACAAAAGACAACAAACCCCTTATTCCCCTCCATCTCAACCCCGCTTAGGCCTATCGCCGATGTACACCGCAGCGCGGCGAGCGGCCACCCGCTTAACTTCAATGCAAGATTTAATTAAATCCAAGTCTTGATTTATTGTCGCTTGCGCCTCCAACGTTCCCCCCTTCCTTCTCTTTGCTTCTATTTTCCTTTTTGCTCCCTAAGCTCCAGCGTCCTGCTACTCCTTTCGTGATACTGCTGTACGCTCTTTAAATACAGACTCTAAAACCGTTTACACTAAGAGATGTGTTTTTTGTCATGTAAACTTACACGTACAAATAGAAAATTTTTGTCTTATAAAAACAATTTTTTTGTGAATCCGTTACCTAAGAATAAAATTTAAAAGGTTTCATATATTAGGTACATTTTTTGTTGATATCAAGATGAAAACCGACCAGTAATCGTTCATCTAATTCATTATTGTTAACAGATGTGTAACGTTAAAAATAGTAATTGTCTGACTAAAAATGAACAATTTGTGAACAGGCTTCTGTTGGGTTTTTCTTTTTTTTTGTACTCTTCTCTTTTATCTTTTCTCCTTTGTACTTTCTCCTTCCTCCTTTCTCATTTCTCCCTTCTCGCTTCTCCTTTCTCCCTTTGCCTTTCTCCTTTCTCCTTTCTCCTTTCTCTTTTCTTCTTTCTCCTTTCTCCTTTCTCCTTTCTCCTTTCTCCTTTCTCCTTTCTCCTTTCTCCTTTCTCCTTCTCCCTTCTCCCTTCTCCCTTATCCCGTCTCTCTTTTTCTTGTTCTTTTTTCTATTTTCTCACCACAGTTTTAAAGCCAAACTGCTGCAGTTTAGTTATCTCTAAAACTGTTTGAGATCTTTAAGAGTTTTACATCTTAGTACTTTGTGTTGTAAGAACTTTAGCCAGTTCGTTAGTTGAGAGTCAGTTTTAGTTCAGTCTTCAAATCGAACAGTTGTCCTATTGATAGTTGTAAATAGTTTTCAGCTGAATTCTTTTAAATCGTTACAGTTTATAAATAAATTGTGTAATAACCCCCACAAGTGTTTCAAATTGTTGTCAGGTGTGGGCTGAAGCTTTAAGAATACCTGAACCCTGGAAAGAAGAATGGTGAATTATTGGTGGCTGAGCTAAGAAGAGAACTCGAAGAATTGGATTTAGGAACCATAGGAGGTTAACCGATTTTAGTAAACAGGCTTAAACTACTTAAGTATAAATATAGATTCTGATGGCGTGGAATTCGATTCAGAATGCAATCAATGTTCGAGTCATCGCAACAACTGGCTCAGCTAACATATTGGATGACGAGCCAGCAAGAGGAGCAATCGCAACAAATAGCTTAGTTTCAAACCAAATGGCGATCCAATAAAAGGAGTAAATGAAGAAAGACCAACTTGCCTATCAAATGCGTCTCCAGCTACTTCTCCCAGCAAATACAGAAACTCCAAAACAAAGGGACTTTGGTAATTGATTAAGAGATTTTTATGATATAGTTTATTTATGATAAAAAGACGATGACGTTGCAAACCAAACTATTGTGATGTTGCCAAGCTGCCGTTATTTTCTTTACCTAACAAAAACTAGAAAAGTCAATCTGATAGTTCTTCTTTTTTATTGGTCTTTGCCTCGTAGGGAGTAAGTCAAAAATATTTATCTAAAAATAAAAGGCTAGTATAATAGGCTTGAAATAAAAGTATCAGAAAATTGCAAATACTAAGACGATAATCGAATGTCAACAAACGTCAAAACAAACTGGGGAATTTTACTAAAAATGATATCATCGTAAATAAACTATAGTTGAAAATCTTGAATATTGAAATCGATATGATGGATCAAATTAATTTCGAAAAATTAATATCAGAGCACGTGACGTCATTGTCTGCGAAACAAAACAACTTTGAAACTTCCTTAGAACATAAAATAGTAAGGAAGTATTGCTTGTTCAAGGACAGTTGACCGGGATGGTTATCCAAGATGGCTACCGGAAGTTACTTTTTAACAGTGGCGTCCTGTATTTTTATTAATAGAAAATTTAATTTCCTTATTAAAACATATCTATTACTTATTCACTAATCATTAATATATTAAAATAACCATTTTAATAAGGAAAGTAGAGGAAAAAAATAGTATAATATTGCCTCAAACGAGGGTACTAGATAAGGAAATAAAACAAGTTATATACTACACAATTTTTATTAAAATTTTTCATTCTACCACTATTGGCCCTTAAATTGAATTTTGTGTAAACATGTCTAATTTTTTCTACATTTTTTATTTTACTTTTACATATATAATAAATTCTTGTTTTTAAATATACTTCACAGATGTTTTTTATAAGTTGTTTCCTACGAGGACTTTCAGAAGTAGAGGGTAGAGTTTCAGGAACGGGAACTGGTGAAATAGTTTCACTGCTAGTATGTTATTATCTCTTCAGCATAAGGGTAATTAGTCCTTACCTGCATAGAAAAGGTATATATTAGTGAAATATATGTTTAAGTAAAATATCTGGTAATAGATTTGAGAAAAAATATAGATTTGGTCAATGTTATTAAAGCAATTTGTGGATCTAATAATTACTTACATATTTCATTCTTGCGATTTTAATTGTAGGTATAGCATTTGGTACTAGTATATCAATTACTGAAGAAGTTCTATCAAATGATTGTTCTGTAAAATGTTGTGAACATAAAAAGCTATTCCTGCCTGGACTCCAGTTATCTTTGTCCAGAATATTTAACCATTTCTGTCTAATATTTTTATCCCGTGGGAAACTGTGAATGTAATAATGTGCTAATTAATACACAAATACATTTATTATACAATGCTTTAGAATACTCCATAGATATAAAAATAATTGACATATACAGTTATGAGAATAACCAAAAAATTATAATTAATGATAATTAATATAAAATATCCTCTTTTCATTATTGATACGCCTATGTCACTTTAAGTAGATAGGTTAGGGATCAATACAAAGTATTAATTTAATTTAAACATAAAAATATAGTTTACGTATATAAAATGTATATTTATTATAATAATAGCTACTTACCAATAAATAATTAATCCAAATTTTTAACAGAAAACTAAATTTTTATAACTTGTAAACAAACTATGAGTCATAAATGGTTATCCAATATGGCCGACTTCCGTCACCAGATTTTAACATTGTAGATATAACATAAACTCCTTCCTTACTATTTTATGTTCTAAGAAAACTTCATTCAGGCGTCCTAATCTCAGAACCTTTAAGTATTATGAATAATGTCGAAGGCCCCATTAACGCTGTAACATAACCATAATCATAATACACACACAGCTATTGTTTTGCAGATTTTAAAGTCATTCGAGACGCCATGACAGTTTGACGCGTTTTCATTATATTATTATAAAAATGTAAAATAAAATATGATAAAGATAGTTTTTCAATGAGATAATGACATTTTGAATAAATTAAACCATAAGTCAAATTATTAAAGATTTCCAAAAACTGTCAACTATCGTCGTGGCCTTAACTAATAAATAAGAAATATTACTAAACCGTCAGATTCTTCTTCTTTTTTTAGGGTCTCTGAAATGATAATTAAATGACAGTTAATTTACAACAAGCAAATAAGCTATTACATCGACTGACTGCACTAAAGAGTTTAATTCATAAGTCTCTATCCTATCTGTCAACACGTTACAATATATATTAAGAAATATTATTTTAGTTTTATGTGATCATGATTTTAAGTGTATTATAATAGTTGCATTTTAAAGCTCTAATGTTTTAACATTTGTGGTAAAATTGCTTAGGATTGGAATATAGTAATGATTTTTTTAACTATTTATTGTATTAATCAATAGGTACATAATTTAATAAAAACAAGTAATTCCTTAATACAAAGCAAAAAATACAAATTTACCCTTACAGAAAATTTATTATCCCTAAAAAAAACTTTTATGACGGATTATTAATAACACAAACATAGTTTTTTTCTAACCCTCACAGGTCAACGAGTCCCTTGACTAATATTAGAATTTAAAATTTAATATCACTAATTAAAAGCATATTTTCATTTCTTTAAATTTAATCAGTCTTCTCGTTATCTCTTCTTTATGCCTCATCTTCTTTCTTGCTCCTTGTTACATTATTTCGACACTACAAAAAGAGATAGATATACAATAGTAGTACGATTAAAGTGGTTTGGTATGCGAGGAATTCTTAACGCTTCCATTCTGTCCCCTTAATTAAAAAGTAACCCCCCCTTTAACAAGCAAACCAACCATGTTCTCGATTAAGAATGTTCGTAGATTTGATTGTAACCGAGCTGGTCCAATTCGAATTCTGGCAAACGTGGTTAGACACTGTGGTAGTTTTACGATAATGTATAGAATTATTAACAACCCCTTAAATGTTTCCAAATAAAAATGTATTCCTTTTAATTAGAAAATGTTTAAAATAGAGGTCTCTACCGCTTTTTTTATTCTTACTTATAAAATATTTGTAATACTGAAAAATTTCATGTTTTACTTAATTCATGGTCAAAAAATTTATTTATTTATTCCAAACAGTTTTTATAACTTAATTACATGGAATAAAAATTACTAGATAGATAAATTTAACAATGATATAAATTAATGTGGAAAATCAAAAACTAATTTTAAAAAATGTACCTTTATACACCAAATTTCATAATATATTCATAATCACTGCTCTTAAATTGTCCAATTGACATTTTCCAATCTATTTTGATATTATTTATATTATTGGCAAGTTTTAACATGTTCTCAAGAGGAAACAAATTTATGTTTTTAGTCTCCAAAATACTAATATTTTGACAGGTGAAATAATCGACATTAAAACTTAATGCAATCTCCTCGCTTCATCTAAATATATTGTTTATATCTTTTTGCAGTAATATACAACCACGACAAGCTTAAATCTTCTTAAACAGTTTGAAGTCATCCACATATATCAACCCCTCAAAGTACGAAACATATCCTGCAAGATCATTAATAAATAAAATAAACAAAAGCAGACCGAGGCTAGATCCTTTCGGAACCCCCGAGTTAGTATGGTATTACAAGTTTCAACAAATAATATGACATTCCATAACTGCGTAATTTTTTAAGCAATATATATGGTGAAAGCTTTTTCTGAAATGAAAAAAGTTAGATCAAAAGTTATAAATAGAAAACCATTATTTATGCAATGTTAAACAAACAATTTTTGAATCTAGCTACTATCACTACATGTCTCCGCGATTTATATAATCATTCGTGCAAATATTTGCAAAAGTTGGAATCTGTACGTTGAATAGTTTACGAGTTACAGTGTTTTAAACAACTTAATGAATTATTGATCTAAACTGGTTGGAACGATGTTAGGCTAAATGAAAAACAATTTTGTCCGTAGAATTCATCATCCCGTATAAAATCAGTAATTATTTTTTAAGAAAAAGCTCTTTTTACAACTACTAGAGCGATTATTCAAAATGATCTTTGTTGTAACATAGAAAAAGACTTATTAATTAGCTTTTTTAAATATTTCATTTTACACTCTGGTAGGCAGCGGAGAAAGCTTTAACAAAAAAAGGAAATGGAGAAAATGAGAGAAATCTTGTATTTTCAATAAGTGTGTATATTAACAATTTAAATTTATTAGTTATGAGCTTTCAAACATAAAATAAGCCATCCTCAGAGACGATACTATAAATATAAATTGAAAAATTTATATAAATATAATATTTAGTTAAATACAAATAAAGTAAATTACGTCAAGTTAAATACTTAATGTTAATGGAATGTTAAGATAATGACAGTCAATATTATAAATTGAAAAACTTCATGTAGAATATTTCTAACAAATCCATTCTATTATGTCTATTCTAATTTTGTTACAAATTAGTCTTTTACATATTATAGTGGCAAAATACAAAAGCAGAAAAAGAAAACTTCATTAAAACATTCCGCAGAATTATAGACCAAGAGTTCAAATGAAATGACTGGTGCTTAGAGGGAAATGTCTAGTCTTAAAAAAAGTGACTGGTACAATCTTACCTCTTTTCATTATCCCTTAATTTTTTTATTAATTAATGCTTTTTTTATTTCTATAGTTGTGAATGGGATTTTTAAATGTTTTTTTTTAATTTTTGTTTTCTTGTAAAGAATTTTTGCCGTATTTTTTAATAATATATTACCTACTTATAAATTTACCAATAATTGTTACTAAAAAATTATCAGTTAAATGTATATCATTATTATCGAAAATTTACGATGACGTGATACTTTCTATTGTATTAAAACAATTAATTACCTTGCTTGATTGTAAAAAGCTGCATCTATATATTATTTTATACACATTTTACTTATTCAGCACAATTTATCTTGGTTTTTTCATAATTACCAGGAACAAAGAAAGAAGCCGGTTATATAGTGCAGCATCACAGCAGCCTTTGAATCCATTCGTACGTGATTTTCTAGCAATTTGGCCAATAAAGATTGTCCATAACTGGTCACGTGGCCAGTAAAATGTCTGCCTTATTTTAAATACTAAGAGAATTGTGTATGAAAGACGAATCTTGATACAATTACAATCAAATATTCCTACGTCTATACTATGTTTATTAATTTTAGTGTCATTAAACTGCGCCACCATTTTATTAAACAGTAATGTAAAATTGGCGGTTTTTAATTTTTATCACCATTTGAAAGCAGTAATTCAGCAGTAGTTTTTTATTTAAATGCAAATAATAAGTGAGTTTAAAAATTAGATTGATATATATGCTCTATAGTAGTAGTAGTTGCAGTAATTTAGGAATTTAGCAAAAAACGTTATCGACAGAATATGGATACAATCAAATATAAAAAATTATATTTTAATAATGATTTATAAAATCACATATTAAAAATTATATTAAAAACATTATTGCAATAAAATTTTTTTAAGAGTATTATAGAAGAGAGATCTTAATCTTTTTATATTCTTTCTGTAATTTTTATAATTTTTTTTGTAGTTTTATATCTTAAAATAAAGTCACTGTTTTTTTATAATTTGTTTGATTTTTTAGCTTGTTTTTCACTATTAACTATTTCCCAAATCTTCCCAAACCATTTTGTTTTTATTTTCAGAACTTAACATTTGATTATACGGATATCTTTTCTGTTTAGAAATTACTTTAAATAAAAATTATGTTTACTGAAAAACAATATTCTTATAAAAATAATAAAGAAAGCAATAAAGAAACATATATTACTTTGTAGAATTTTATTTATTAAAAATACATAATAAACAATTTAACAATATTTTTACTTACTATTGAGACATTATATGAGAATAATTGTTGTTTATTTTGTATTCTTGGGATCAAAAGTTATCAATAATAGAGTGTCAATAAAATAATTTGTTTCTTTGTTTTGATCACATGTTATAAATGTCCGGGGATGCGCTGCTCACAGTGGTGATCATATATTTTATTTTATTTTGACATATTTTATTGTATTTTATTATGGTTTTAACTCCAAATTTCATAAGAAAAATAATATTAATAATGATAATTATCAACTTTGAATCTACTATTGTTAAAAAAGTACAAATTTCCTCTCTTACTTTTTACAAAGTGAATATTTTAATAATTCTTGTGAAGTAAGTTTAAGTCAAATATTCCCGAGGGCAAGTTAGGGGACAAAAAGGGAAATAAAGGGATGTTAAGGAAAAGGAACTAGTTAGTTGAAGTAGGCCCAACACTGCCCTTTTGGTCAACTTTGAACAGTTTAATCCCTACTATTCAATCCGATCAAATACCTTAAGGGTCAGCTTTAAATTATAAGATAGTAAGAGGACAGTATTCCAACTTACTTAATAGTAGATAGAATAAGACCGTAGGAAGTTTCAATTAGTGCTTCCTAATTTATTACACATCAATTTAAATACTTTTGTTGCCTTTTTGTAATTTTAATACTTAATTCGTCAAAAATATTGATGTTTTTTTCTCTCTTGCTGTGGAAATATTCTTCAGTACGATATTTTAAGTTTTAAGTACATTTGAAAGCAAAAAACTCGCAAAACTAAAAAAAGGGTCATTTCAAAATTGCCAATATAACGTTTAACCTAAAATTTCTTGTTTGTTATATTTTCCGTTATCGTTTTCCTTCAAAAATATTGAATTAAACCTTATACCTAAACAAATTTTATAATTTTTTTTCCTATGTGAAAAATAAAGAGAAACTCTCATACATTTTTAATTCTGTCATTACTGTTAATTCTCATTTAAATATACAAATAAATCGTTTTTTCAATGCTTGAATTCCTCCCTAATATCTCAATATCCAACACAATGTTCCCTTGGAATAAATCTGTACTACAAAATCTCAAATTTAGCACCATAAAATAAAATTAAAATCAGAAAAGAACAGCCCAAACACAACCATTCCGCTATAAAACACATGTATATGTAAATCCAGTATCATATATTGTAAAAAGGAAGTCCCTTTTGTAATTATGGCCCTTTAAGTTTGGGGGAAACTGGAGAAAAGCCTTTTAATACAGACAGGTTTCTGAATAACAGGTATTGTATAGGTTACCGCAAGAACATGTTTGATATATTTACTTTTTTTATTTATATAAGTAAAATATATTGTAATTTATATTATGAAATATAAACTTTGTATTCTTCGGTTTTTCTATGCTTATTAGATAAAAATTAAGGTTTTAAAGAATCTTTTAACTTTATAATTCTTCTTACATACTTCAACTAATTATTTAATTTATAGTTCTGGCTGATTTACTAAGATCTTTACTAACTAAAACTTAACTCGGAGCACAGATCCTTACGAAGACTAATTAAATATGTATAAAGATAGGTAAAATAATGTATATTTTGTAAATGTAAATATATTTTTTTTGTAAAATATTTATTTCCTCTCAATGTTCATCAAATGTTCTCCTGTTTCCCCCAAAAGTATTAAGGGCGTTCTCGCCCAAAGCCCTATCAAAACATAATGGGGCAGTTATTTAGTTACCCCTGCGAAAAGGTAAAGAAAAATAAAGTAAGCTGGAAGAATAGGGATTGTAATTTAGAGGGATGTCGGAATTAAGGGTAGTTTATAGGTAAACCAGCCGAGTCTTTAGCAGATGTTTACAGGGTCGTCACTCTAAGCAAATTTTTTTTTAAATTAAAGATAATTTTATCTGACTAAACTACAAAGATATCTGCATATCTGTTTATAGAAAATCAGTAAATACCAAAATTATTTAGACTTCCAAATAAACAAAACATTTTTATACTTACCCTTAGTCTGTGGAAGACGTCATCCCAAACCAATGGCGCAGATTTTACAGCCACGAATTTCTTCTTATTTCCGGTCCTCTCCTACTGTCAACCTTTTCGATACTGATTGTTCCTCATAACATGCCCAAAGCATACTCCATTTTACCCATTCTTCTAAGTACTTCGTTAGTTATGTGCTCGATTCAAGAGATGCACAAAATTCTCCGATGTATCCACACTTCGAACGCTTCGTTTTTTCATTAAGGTCTCTGTCATGGTTCATGTCTAAACACTGTACTGGAAAGATGTAACATCTGACCATTCTTATTTTCAGTTGTAGGCTAAGATTTCTGCTTAGTCCATATTTCACGCACGTTGCATTGCTTTTCTCCAGAAGGGTTTGGAGATCTTCTAGGCTACTTGCAAGGAAAACAGTTTCATCTGAGTATCTGATGTTGCTTATGTTTTCACCGTTCATTTTATTCCCTTTAGGATAATTCTCCAGTGCCTCGAAATATCTTCTCATAGTAGATGTTAAATAGAGTCGGCGGGAGGATACACCCTGGTGTACGTCTCTATGGATATTCACCTCTTCTGTTTTGTTGCTGGCTGTGTTCACTTAAGCTGTCTTCTGTTCTAATATAAATTTGCTAGAATTCACATGTCCCTGCAGTCGAGGCCCACCTCTTTCATTATTTCCACTAACTTTGTATGTTTTACCCTATCGAAAGCTTTTGAAAAATCTATGGCATGCGTACACATCTCTGTTCATGTCTCTATATTAGAGCTTGTAATGAAAATATTGCCTCTCTAGTTCGCATGGCATTTCTAAATCCAAATTAAAGTTCACTGGTGTAAATGTCACATTTTCTGTATATTCTGCTGGGAATGAACTTGGTGAACACTGTGGCGATGTGTTTCATGACACTAATGAGCCTGTATTGGTCACAGGTATTGGCTTGAGGCTTTTTGGGAAGGGGAATGAGGGAAGACGTTTACCAGTCAGAAGGTATTTTCCCTGTATCATAGATGAGATTGAAGATTTCTTCTAGTTCCACGCGGACCTCGTCAGGTCCAGGCAATTTACTTGGATATTCACCTGAAAGATCTATTCCGGCTCTCCCTTAGAATATGGTTGTTCCGATGAAGCTCATCAGCAGCTCTTGAGTGTGTCTTAAACCTGCCAGTATAAACCAGTAAGAATATATAATCCGATCTACTCAGTTTCATTGGCCACGCTATTCTCTATGCCTAGGTATGGCTCCGAATCTATAAATGTTCCTTCAGCACATTCGTGGATAGAAGATCCCTTTATGGTATATACAGGTGCCCAAAGTAAGTTTACTTTGTTGTTTTCCCCTAGAGGTATTAGAGGCATTTCAAAACTACCTAGAGTCGGTCCGATTTAATTCAAGTGACCTTCGTACGATAATACACAAAGAATGAACCAATAACAAGATAAAATAAGAACATGAATTGGAAAAGTCAGAACAACCTTCAACCAGATGAGTAAATTCTTCAAAAGTGGGAGTCTCTCTCTCTAAGAATGCTTTGCTATGGTTTTTCTGTTCTTTATGTCGCATCTTGGACTCTGAATGTGCAGGACGCTGGAAGCATTAGAGATGTGGCTATATAGAGAATACTAAGGATCTCTTGATGGAGAGATATTCTCCATCATCATATCTCTACAAAAGCCACAATATTTCGGGAATATTATGCGAAATGAATCCAAATACGTTCTCCTAGAAACCATCCTGCAAGGAAAAATATTCGCAAGGCATATTTATTTAACGTTATAATTACTCTATTTATTATTTATCGTGCTTAACCATTTTTATCAAATTTTTACCTTAGTGAAAGAAACATAAAATGTAGTTTCTACGCCAATGGAAATGTTCCAAAAAATATCCACATTTTTCTTTGGCCCTTCGACAATACTTCCGATGCTAATTTTTCGAAACTGCAAGGGCTGCTAAAGGTACAAACCCTTATATTTACTCCCTGAGAGTTCTTCATTAAAGTTATTATGAAGCTGAAAAGGCACACCGGCAGAGAGCGCTGCGGTGTGGTTATTAATTATTACAGAAACAGCGGAAAAGGCGTAAATTTACAAAAATGCCACTTAAAAAATTCTTTTTCGGCGAGCACGCACATTTCTTGGTCGATGATGTCTGAAGTTTTTGATGAAAGATCACTGGGGGAGTTATTTGGTTTACCGTTAATTATTATTACGAGCGGAATTTTCAAAAACATTTCAAGATAATAATTGGCTCTTCATATAATTTTGTTTTTAATTTATATAACAGTAGAACAGTCTTTAAGTAGCAAAATAAATATAGCTAATTAGCTTCATGTTTACTATGTACCTATAACAAAGAATTTATTTAAATAGTTCTACCCCTTATCTTAATTAATTTATTGTGAAGTTGTACCAATCAACATATATATCTTTCAACTCCAATTGCTAAGTTGTTTGCTGACATATATATCATTCCGAGACCTCAAGAGAGGATGATGTATTGGCCAAGGACTTGTAATATATCTTACATTCTCTTTAGACCTCTCTTAACAACTCCAGTGTTTGTTCCACAAGATTTGTGTTATACTCACTACTACGTTTCGTGCTCTTAATTAAATGTTTAATTAAATAAGTTTAAATTATTTCTAATAACTAGTTAATTTTATATAATTGAATGGTTAGAATAGAGAATAATAAAAAACTCTTTGTTTGAACGTAACTTCCAAGTTTATTTAAAACCTAATTTTTTCAAATAAACTTAAAAGTTACGTTCAAACGAAAGGTTTTTTATTATTCTTAATAAGATGGACTTCCAAAAAGGTAAGGGTTAGTACAATAAATTTAATTAAAATAGAGAATATTATATAAAAAGTCACCAGCACGTGTATACACGTTAAGAAACTCTAATTAATTTATAATGCTGTATATAGTTCTTTTAGTTTTTGTTTATTTTTTTTTGTAATAAAATATGTACAGGGTGTCTCGGTTTCAGAACCTGATTTTATTTTTTAAATAACACGTCGGTTAGATGTTGACCATGTTTTGCTTTAGCTCTTCGATTATGGCTGGTGGGCTAGATAGACGATGTTCTTTAAATACCTCCACAAAAAAATCTAAAGGAATAAGTTCTGGAGATCTTGGGGAAAAACGAATATCGCCATTTTGGGAAATTAGTGTTCCTGGAAACTTTTTTGTCACCGTCTTGTTGGAACCATGTATCGCCTAGATTATACCCTGAAAAATTGACCAATTCTGGACGTAGCCAATTTCGTAACATGGCAGTGTATCGCCTACTGTTGATAGTTAGCGTACCAAGCATCTTCAAAAAAATAAGGTCCGATGATCCCCCGTGGAAAAAATTCCACACCAAACCGTGACCCCTCTGGAATGTTACTGTTTCTGGTGTAGTTCGTGTGGATTTTCAGGACACCAGTAGGAGTTCGAAAGAGCTATGCTCTTGGTAAATACTCCACGGTCTTCCAGTCAGAAATATTGGTCATCCTCAAAGCAGCAGAACTAATAGAAGAACGGGACAACTTAGGAAGCCCCGTCAACATTTACTCAGATAGCCAGGCAGCTCTAAATGCGCAAATACCCTAGACAGACTGACCTCAAGATGGGATGTAACCTTATTATGGGTACTGGGACATAGCAGTATAGTTGGCTTTAAAATAAGCCTCAACCATGTCACCACGCTGCGTCACCACTGTCCATATTAACTAAAATCCGCATGTATTGGCTACCCGAGAGATGTACCGTTTTCTAGAAATTTTGAACAGGGTCGGTGTAGGGTCTTTTTAAATACTAAAACGATTGTTTGATATTTATATTTTCTTGTTCGCTTTGTCTATGGTTTTTATAATTTTTAATAACGATAAAGTATACTTTCTTCAACGTTTTCTGTTAAAATGTATTGCTATTGGTTCTTCTCCAAATAAAATTAGTCATTAATCACAAAAGACACTGACATTTTAATGTTTAATGAAAAATAGGAAACAAAATTAATTTAATTTTTATCCAGTTCTTGCCTGGATGTGGTAAAATATAAAAAAAATGGATCATGATAACTTCATTTCTAATTATCAAATACGAGCGCTAATAGCGCTGATACCTAAAAACAATCAAGCTTAAAATTCGCTAAAAGTAAGTTTGTTTAATAGACGTCAGACGCAAAGGCCTCAGCGGAGCAATAACCAGTGTCTTAATTAGCCTCTAATGAACACCTTCTCGAAAGATATTCTGAGAGCTCCAAAAGCCCTCAGAAAGTTCCCCTTACAAGGGGTGCCTACCTTATCAGTATTGATTTATATTATTATTATTATGCTTTCTAGTTATTTTTATGATATACTTATTTAAAAATGCATAAAATAATTACTTGAATTAAAGTGAGATGAGTTTATTATGTAGTGAAATATAATAAATATTTTTTTTAAATTATCATTTTTAACCCGTTTTGTTTCTAATTATAGTAAATGTACAGTTTTTAGAATTGAAAAAACTGAAAAAATATTGTGAAAAATTATATTAGTTAATTCGTTTTTAGAAATAAAGCAGTTGCACTTCAAGGACACAATTTTAGTTTAGATGATTTGAGAATATTTGAACCTTTATTGCTAAAATTTCACAGGAGATGCAAACATAATATGAACAAGTTAACTCTTTTGATATTTAACTTTAGTATGTAAAAAGTAAATGGGGATAAATTCATTATTTCGGTTATTGTAGATATTCATTAAAAATCCCGAAACAGGTTAAATTTCAATGATAAATTGACATTCTTCAACGTAAAATGCCATCCATCCTTCAACCCCCTTCGAATGACAGGTACAGGGTTTGTCATTATATTTTCATTACTTTTGAGAGTACAAAAAAGTTTCAAACAAAAGTTGTATTATTTTATCTGTACCTGCATAAGAGAAAAGCCGTGCAAAATATTACCTGTACAAGGACTTACTGCTTTTGATAAAAAAAGCATTTACAGTTCTGTTAAAAAATGCTTACAAATTTGAACAATGATCCTAATTATTTTGATAACATTTTCGAAATATTGAAGTTACAATATGTAACTGGAAATTTAGTTCAAACGTTTAGTTCTATACCAACTAACAATTTTTTAAAAGGAAAATTGTTGGAGGATCTGGGAATATTTTAATCGAATCCAAATAATTTTTGTAATACTCAAGTCAATCGTAATATTAAATTTAAACCATTGTTTAAATATTTTTGGTATATGGTTCAGTTATCGTCTAATCATTTATTTGTGTTTTGATTCCATGTTTTATTAATCTGTTTTTTTATGTTTTTCTAATCAGTTTAAGATATTTAATTCCCTATTTTACCCAGTGAATGTTTAAATAGTCAATTCCAATTTCTTATAAATATGTTTTTTTTTTTTAAATTGATATGTATTTCTGTTTAATTTTAGTTGTGACTCCTAAAGACAGATAATTTACTACTAATTTTTTTAACCCTTATTAACCTATACCGGTAATATATTTACTCGAACACTGGAGATTTCTACGAAGGTTGAATTTCTCCTCTTTCCTCTCCGTCCGCCGCCTTTCGTAACAGCACTAGCGACGACGGCGTCGCAGGATGGAATCAGCTTACAAATCCACTGGGGATGGCCAGCTGGCGATGATGTAAGAGGAGATTCAGACGGTCGAAAAGGCCAAATTCTAAATTCACTTCCCTTGTCCGGAGGTAAAAAGCACTCCGTTAGTTGAATTTTAAAACTCCACACTTTTCTCTGTGCCACGCTGCATCTCTTTTACTCCTGAATCATTCGAATTCAAAACGATGAATATGTATTCAGTTTAGCATAAGGGTACTTAATGTTTTAACGGAAAATAGACGTCGAAAATCTGCTAAGAGTTTTGTTTTTGTTTCTTGAAGGAGCTTTGTAAGAGGTGGTATTTTATTTCGGATAATAAATTAATATAAATATTAAATATTCACATATTCAAGTTAAATTTGTTTTTATGGAACCAAATATTGAAATAATAAGACATAACAATATTAAAGCCTAGATGTTGTTAGCCCTAAGGGATTCTCCTGGATATATTTCTCCCTAAGAGCAGTATAACTTCAATGATAAAAATCAGGAAACTAGACATTAGATGTAGCTATTTCAATGTAGTTTTCAATTTCTCTACCAAATTTATTTTTTTTCATTGGAATTGAAAGAATAAAACATATGTATGCAGACTTTACAATAAGTAACGGTTTTAAAACTAAATAGTGACATAATAAAAATTAATTATAAACTTTCAATATGTAAAATGTGATACAACACGGACAATGTGTAATTATTTACATACATCAAGCGCAAAGACGTTTGTGACATTAAAAAGGATTTTACATCATAAACGTGGCAAAAGGCATATAAGAAAGTAGGTCTAAAAAGCAAATGCATAAGTTAATAAAATGAAAGGTCAAAATCAAATTTTGGAAAGTTGTTCAAATTTATTTGTATAACAAAGAAATTTAGATTTAAATATATATGTAAGTTTTGGTTAAAAACTAAAGATTGATTGTTATGTGTCAAAGTCTTTGAAGATGGTGCTATAAATAAGGATGAATTTTTGCTCATGAAGTAACATTATCACATAAGTTGAAATTTTAAAAGTTTTTGTGTAAAGTTTTAATGTTGAAAATCAAAATTTTTGTTAAAAGTGAGTGTTAGTAAAGTGCTAATGGGTCTCATCTTAAGAATTTTAAGAATTGTTCAAAACTTATATGTACTGTATACTTTTTGGTCACATTGAACTGTCATTCCAAATTATTTTCAAATTGTTCGGCTACTTTATTTTTCTTTTGAAAATTTATTGTATGTGTTCAAGAAACTATAAAATTAAATTTAATCATATAGTCATTACAAATTGACTTATTTAGAACAATTAAAAGCTAACAGTTAAAGGTTTGTTTACAAGATATTTTTTTTAATTCGGCAATTCATGCATATGTCATTGAATAGTTTAATTTTTTTTATTTCTTAAATTATTTTTATCATAAATATTTGTCAGTTAAATTTTCCCAAATAGATATACAAATTTGAACTCTCCCAAAAGTGGGTCTTTTACATTTCTCAGCTACTCAATTAAAATTTATTATTCGGACAAATATTTTGAATTAATGTAAACATCTCATCTAATTCAAATAACCCTAAATAAATATATAAAATAGGGATCAAATATTATACAATATATAAAAATATGACTAATTACTTTAGCTCCAGTGCACTCTGGTTAATTGTTATCACTTTTTTGGACATTGGTTTGGAAATTATAGTGTATCAACTTTACGAAAAACAACTAATTAATCTGTAAATAGTTTAATTTTAACATTGAAGTACTCGAAATTCCTTAAATACCTTCCAGTGAAGATAATTTAAACTTTTTAGATTAAATAACAAGCTGCGCCTATGTATACCGTCCAACATATTCGCCAAATCGTTTTAAACCAACAAAATAACGCAAAGTTCAGCATCATATATCTATCGGAATGTTAATTATGACGCGAGTGACATGCAGTGTATCAAATTCCATCACTTGGGAGTGGCGCGGGCAACGCGCGATTTGATCAAGCTCCTGAAAATACGCCGCAACCACCCAAAACACCCTAAATATTAGTGGAGATGAGTTAATATTTGTTGCATGCCTTTATGCATTTGCTGACAAATATGCATCATTCGCATTGTTTCTAATATACTAAACTAAAAATTAATGCAGTATCGTGAAAGCGGTTGTTATGAATTTGTATAAAAAAAAACATTGGAATGTTAAATATTATATACTTGTATCATATGATTATCAATCATGATTAAATAAATTCTTATTCTCTAAAATCCGATTTGACATCATATTGTGGTCTAAAAGAATTTAAGGCCAAAACGTTGATTGTATGCCAAATAGTCTTTTGCTTATTACATAACGTTTTCTTCAAAATACTAATAATTGCAGTTTGATAAAATATCTTCCTCATTTGATTGATGATGCTTATTCAGAATTGCTACCAATTAACAAGCAAAACTAAAAGTCTGAAGGCTAGAAATCTAAGAAGAAACCCAGTTGTTGGAAGTTTAAATAAACCTGTTTCTTCAGCTAAGCAAAAAAACCATTTTGTTTACAGACTGGAAGAAGCCAGCAAGATCAGCTATTTTCCATCAGATTTTTAAGAGGACATTTAAAAATAACGTTGTGGTAGCTGAACCAAACGAAATCTTCAAGTTTCTGTTTCATTGAATACAAAATAGTTTACCATTAAAAACCCAAATTGTTAATGTAAAGATTATTGCTGTTATATAAGGAAATTAATTTAAAGAGTTATTAAATATAGCGGAGTTTATTATACAAAAGAACTTTTTTTTATGCTTTATATACAAAACAAGATACATTAAAATGATTTTAAGTAAAACATGTCCTAACTTGTGCTGATAGAGGATAATAGCAACGTAGAAGACTATGCGAGAAATGAAAACTGCCAAATTTTACCTGCTATGCCCACTTCAAATTATTATAATCCCCTTCCGCTAATCGGGGATGTTTTTGGCCTAATTTGGCATACATAATGAGATTGCCACAGGTATATCTTAATTACAGTCAAACTTTTTTTCGTTTCTATAGGTTGTTCAATATATAATTTTCATTTCTATAATTTTTATTCTCTATTTTTGTTGAAACAAATGTAAATTTTATTTAAAATTCTAAAACTATATCTGAATAAATGTTTTGAAATAAAATATCTTCGATATGTTTTGATCGGGCGATCATAATCATAATTAAGTTTCACTATAGTATGTCACATCTGTCGCAAGAGGAAATTTTAACCTCCCTGCGTCTCAAAAACCAGCTGGTGTCGACACGCCGTTAAAGCACATCGTACCCCTCGATTTCGTTCCTCATAGCCGCCACCTTACCGTCTCCAAGGATCATGACACCAACGTTGCCGACGCGTCGTGGCGTGCCACCCTTTCTGGGCCACCTCAGACCCAGATAGAGCCCCCAGCAGCCGCCGACGCAACCCGCGATTCAACGTAAATTTTGATAGCAAGAAAATAAAAGATCGTAGCGAAAGATACTAGATAATTAGGTATGATTTGACGTTTAGAAAAGGGCTTAGCGATACTGTGGTTCTTAATTATTTGTTTGCAAGTTATAGCAGTTATAAATAAAAATGTATGCTACGTCTCTACCTACTTTTTTTTCATTTCTTTTAAATTTTAGTCAGTCTTTTTATAAATAAAAATTTATGCTACTTCTCCACCTACTTTTTTTCCACTTCTTTTAAATTTTAGTCCTGACTTTTTGTGTTTTATTTATATCTTGAACGGCATAAGTAATAAATAAAATTAATACAATAATTTACGTATTTTGGTTTAAAAAAATGGTTTAAAATTAAAAATTGACCTGTTTCAGTATTTGTTTATGTTACATTTTATTATTATTTTACACATATTAAAATAATATAGGGGACAAAAATAAAATGCAAGATTGCAGAGGGATCTCAAATAATATATTTCAAATATTTAAAAAAATTAGAAACAAGGGTCCCAAATAGAAAATAAACATTTTTCCTAGAATTATCACAATAGCTCTTAAGGAAATTAATAGAGAACTCCACAAGTCATAAAAACCTTACCAAAAAAATAAAAAACTAATTTGTTGCCCTTGTGATGCCACACCATACCATTATACTGCCACATTGCGGTCTATGAACCTTCTACCTGGTTGCCAATCTCCAGTATTATTTATTCTCATGGTTAGGTTAGGTTCATAGCAATTTAGTTTGTCTATTTGTGTTTGCGACAACGTTTAAAAAGTAAAAATAATTATATGTGGTTCTGTTGTCCCTTATCAGTTTATTTAAAGCGACCTCTATGGCATGACAGTTAAAATAAAAATAAAAATCTACTATTGAATTTGTAAATTATAGAAATTATACCAGACCGTAAAAATATCAATATTGAAAAGTACAAAGAATTAAAAAATTTAACATGGAACACATGCTACAAAAGTAGGTACTAAGTTACATCAAATTATTTGCACAATAATCAAATATGTTACTTTATAATAAGTTTTTTTCACCGAAGGTGTAGACAAATTGTTTACATGGACTATTTCACTATAATATTTTTAAATGACAAAACTGCATAGCAACTGCACGTTTCATATTGACAATACGTTTTATCATCTTTGATCTTTTTGAACTTGCTTGGAGAGGCAATGAGGCCGTAAACTGCAAGATTAACTTTTTCCAGAAGGAAATTGATATTATGGGAGAATTTACGTGTTGAATTGAATACAACAGCATGTTTTCGAAAGCAGCTGAAGGAGGCTCAAAAAGTTTGGCAAGCAGCAAATGGTTGGTAAGAAATTCATCAAACGAAAACTTATGCCAGTTAGACTATTATTGAAATTAATGGAAAAAAGAGGAACAAAGATTTTACCAGACAGACTCTTACCGTTCACCCCAATTGGAAGAATGGATCTTGGTTCAAAAACTGTCTCCTTGGAATAAACACCGTCTCTAAGTGGACAAAAATGTCAGCTGAAAAAATTGGAATAGACACAAAAAAATATAAAATAACAAACCATTATCATCGATCTTCAGCTGAGACAGCCTTGTTTAAGCAAGGTGTTGCTGAACAGGAGTTAACTAAATTAACGGGTCACTCAAATGCAAGCTCGTTAAAACCTTATCTGCAGCTGGATTCCAGTCACCACGAGTAGTTAATCGAGAATCTCAGGACAATAAATGAAGCTGGATCTTCGAGTTCCTAAATGTTAAAATAATACACAAAATCAATCTTTAGTAGAAAAGAACGGGCAAACTGCTATAACTTATAATTCTTCTGGTTTTATTCAAGTTTGTTGCTTGACAATTTACGCGAATGAAATTTTGTCAAAATTTCATGAGCCATTCGAAAATTTTGCCGGCAAAATTTTCTCTCTTACGATATTATATACGAAAACATAAAATAAACTTAACGTAATGTTAGATTTTTTACTGTTGTTATCTTTATTTGATCCAGTCTATAAAAACGAAATATTTTGACCCAAATATGATTCGTATTATAAGTCACACAGTGAAAGTTTCTTATAAAGCCGTCGTGTATTAAATTAGACGCAAGTAACGGTGCGGCAAACTGTTAATTAAATCACCAACTAATTGCAAACCTCCTCTCTACTATGGTAGCACGGACTACGGCAAAGGAAGAGCAACTTGTCAGTAATTATTAATTAACAGCACGGCGCTTTTACCCAGCAGCTTTCTGAGCTTTTACCGGCTTCAGCTATGCTCTTTCTCTCTCCTAAGTTTTACGTCTACTATGAAGGAATATGTCAACAGAGGCGGACTGATATTTGGATATTAGAAAATTTAGTTTTAGGTGCAGGACATTTTAAACTAAAGATAACTAGCTCCAAATTTATTAAAAATAAGAAGATTCGTTAAATTCAAAACACAAATCTCTTATGATGGTACTGTAGACTAAACGTCTCCAGAACTGAAGCTGTTACAGCTACGCCTACCATAGTACGTAACTGTATTTATATATAAACCCGGTCTCTAGCGTCCTACGCCTTCTGGTTCCTAGTGCTAACTTGATCTGTCCTTCCAATCCCCAGGGATGAGATTTTTCTCTGACACCACCCTTTGCATTTCGCTTTTCCATGTATTTTTTTGTCTACCCCGTCTCCTCTTTGTATTTGTTCTGTGAGTCTTTCGCTACTCATTATTTCTACATGGTTAGACCATATTAACTATCTTTTTTGGATTTCCCAAATAATTGTATCTTATACCTTCATGATTTCTATAATTCGAGTGTTTGTTACTCTTTCCATTCTTGATTTTCTATTTTGCCAGATGTCCATTTCCAAAACTCTCTCTATTGCATGAATTCTAGATCTTTCTTATCTTGGGCTATGACCACTTGATCGTCATCGAACTACAGTAAGAATAAGATTGTTACTCATATTTTATAATGTGAAATGATGTTATATTTTGCAAATTGCTTGTCGTTCTAATAAGTTCTAGTACTTGGTCACTCTTATTGTCAGAAACATCGAAATATTATTTCTTTTCTTTAAAATAACTAACGCAACTAGCTCGAGGAGCTTTTCCTTTAATTATTGGCCTAGATAATGGGATGTTCTTACTTCTTTCTTTATAAAAATATAGCAACTAAATAAGGAAATGTTACAAATAGTGCATACATTCTAAATTGGGTATCTCCAATCAAAGCCCCTACCGATTATTTATACCGAAAAAATTTAAAAAATATACACTTTAATAAACTATTAAAAGTACATATCTTTTTACACTAAGGAATACCATATAAAATCAGTTGCTGTTTAGTTTACGCAATTGCAGTACAACCCTGTTCTCAGAATATGTTTATGTAACAGACGAGCGATTTTGGTCCTTCTTTAGCCGGATATTCAGAATACTAAGCTCTTAAGTAATATTTGAAATAAAGGCCATATTTCACAGCTTCAACACGGTAATACACTATAAAGATTTCGAACAATTTCTCATTAGGCGCAATAAGCTACCGATTGTCATTTATTTTGAACGCAATTGTGAAAATATTGTTGGTGTTTGAAATGCTACAAATTTCAGTTAAACATGTCAAATAAATGAACATAATTATTCGTTCCTCATTCATCAGTTCGCTTCTATTTAAGTAATTTATTATTTTGATTTATTTGAAGAATAGTAAACCCTCAATCAGTATGATTGTTCGTAAATAATGCTTAGAAAGCAATGACATTTTTGCAAGTGAGGGTAGGTTACGGATATAAAACACCGTTTGTTTATCAGATAAGTCACGGTAACATATCAAATGTTAATTGCTCGTACTAAAGAGCCTCCAATTAAAAATTTTTAGGGAATATAAATCTTCACAAAGTTACATGTAAGTTAAAGTAAAAAATATAATTTAAAATTTCTACTATATTATTTTGGATAAATAACTAAAAACTAGAATGAATAACAAGCAATCACAAAAATTGTAAAAACAACTTCTTAAAAGGCAAAGAAAGTGGAACGCACATAATATTAATAATTGATAAATATTGAACCCCAAACTCGTTTGAAACTATTTATTGTTCAGTTTGAATTACAAAATTGTCGTCTTCTTAATAATGGCAATTAACTGACAACTGTGTTTCTATGACTAATAAAGAAAAATATAAAATCAGAATTAACCGCCATGACAAAATAATAAATCAATAAATTATTAATAATCATAAAATATAGATGGTGTTAATGTTCTCATTTTGAATCATAAAATGGAAATCCAGATCAAAATTAAAATTGGGAAGATATGATATCGCCAACAGGTGAGGTTAGTAGAGAATTTTGCAATAAAGATTTACACATTCAGTGTCAGAGGGTTATTTTAAATATGTATCAGTGTTTGAAAAATGAAGATAATAAAAAATCAGATGCGGTTATAATAAAGCTAATTAATACCCTAACTAAAATTTCTATTTACACTATTTCTCGGGTTATTAAGTGCGGTGACGTTATAGATCTTTCGCAGGTGCGGAAAAACAAAAAAACAAAATTTGCAAATGTTGACGATGCTACAAAAGATGTTATAAAGCGAACGATTTATAATTTATATTAAGAAAATATTGTACTGACTTTAGAAATCGTTCAAAGGAAAATTACGAGATTATCCTGATTATAATTATAAAAACTTAGAAACTTTACGCGGTATACTATTAAAATGCGTATTTAATTATAAGAAATTAGATAATCGAATGGTTATAATGGACTCGCGGCGTATTGTTGTACTTCGTGAAGAGTATTTAGATAAAATAACGTGTATCGTGAATTAAAAAGGCATTTAGTTTACCTAGATGAGACTTGGTTTGACACACATATTACTGTTCAGTATGGCTGGGTAGATTAGTCTCAAAGTGTAATGTAAGTAATATGTTGAAGCTTTTTCTATTACAAAGAGGAGTCAGAAATAAAATTTATTGTACAAACCCTTACTCTGTGGAAGTCCATCTTACTAAGAATAATAAACTATTCGTTTCAACTTAACTTCCACGTTTAATTAAAACTTTAACTCTTAGTTTACAATGACAGCTGTTTCGCTAGCTACAACGATCATCGTCAGATTAATATATTTAAGTTATATTTTGTTTTTTCAAAGTAACTGCCTTGATAAAGTAGTGTTATGTTTTATTACTTCCATACTTGGTCTATAGTCTCATCAACAGATACATAGAGATCACAGTCATATAAATTTCTTGCTGAACAGATTTATTATTTTTTTTTTTTATTTTTTAAAACACTTTGTCCAAATATAAAGGTATTTGTAGCTCCCGAATAGAAATAATCAATCTGCATAAAGCGAAAACCAATAGGTCTCGACCGATATAAGTTTAATCGGATTAGAGATCAGTTGTTGGGGGCCAAAAAGATAAATCGTTCCACCATCTCCCCTTCGGATAGCCGAGAGACCCGAGAAGCCCCTCGACCGCCCACGCGGAAACTGCGTTTCGGAATGCAAACCGAATTTGTCAAATAACGTCCTTTTGGCATTTCTTCAAACAATCGGTTCTTTGCATGAACCCCGTTGCCGCAATCAAAGGGAGAAACAGGGATGTAGACAAATGCGTTTAAAACTTTTTTGGGATTATAAGTCGCTACGGTAAATTGAGAAGTTAAAATTGTAGCTGGAAAAATAGATAAAAAATACACAAACATAACATTTTAAATTTGATTTAAATATTAAATCAATATTTTATATTTCAATAAAGGGAAATAAACATCAAAATAAAGAAGCATAATATACTTATTGTAAATAAATATTAATAATGGAATAATGTTATGATTTTTGTAATGTGATTTTTCAAAAAATTGTTTTTGAAAGATTTTCGCCTAGCTCAATAACACTTTTGAATTATTTGAATTAATTGAAATTTAATTTTATAACTAAAAAAACAGTATGTTGCATAATCTCTTATGGTCCCATGCTGTTTTCTATATCTGTATCTGTAATTCTTGAAGGGTGGGTCGTAGGTGACAATGTCCAGTAAGGACATTTTCGTTTTCTTAAAAGCTTTGGTTTTGTGTTCAAAATGCAATGACACATATATTGACAAATTCTGGTGTTGTGCAGTGAATGACTGTGAATGACTTTTGGTAGTTTTCACTTAGTTTTACTGGTTATTTTTTTCCATGCTTAAAAACTCCCCCCTATCAAGAGACTGTCTTATATAGCCAACGTGTTCTAGAGTTTTCAAATATCGAGAATTTTCCGTTAACAATACTTCCATCTTTATTTTACACATTATAATGATAAACACATAATTCTCTTTTCTTGAACAATAGTAACAGGATTCAAAATTTGACATTAGGTACTACCAAAATTCTAGAGAGTTCTAATTTAAAATTGTATATATTAAACAAAATATACTTTAACAAAACAAACAATGAGATTACGAATAAATAAACTAATAATATAATAATAAAATTATAAACTTTATTTCCTTTAAAAATCAAGTTTATTCTTTATGTATGTTATCAATAAATTTATGTAAATATTATTATCTTAAAATAATAGTGTAAGGTGTAAGATGGCGGAAGTTCAGCATGTTTTAAAGGCGATAAAATAGATTTTGATTAATTACTAACATTTTGTGTATTATTGATATTTTTAACGTAGTAATATGCAAGAGGAATTTTTTTATCCCTGTTCAAAGAATTAGACTCTAAACAAAAACAATGAAAGTAGTAATAGAAGAAGAAAAAACTATATTAGTTTAGGTACAATAAGGTCATTTTAGAAACAATTTGCCTTTTTATTGGATTATTATATTTTTTAGTTGTTCTACGCTTACACTATGCTTAGACTACATACATCCTATACCCTATGGGGTATCCTATAGGTGAAAAATGTTTAAATATTAGTTTTAGTGAAAAATGTCATTCTTGATAAAAAGTTTTGCCTGTTCTGAAACCCCATAAAATATAATAAAATTCGTTTATTAAAATCTTTCTGATTTTATAGCCAGTTTTATTTACCGTTATTATTATTCTGTATTGTTATTTTTGATAGTGATTATAATTCTTGAATAGTTAACATTGTTTTTAAATATTTATTAAAGAATGACAATTTGAAAATTATGTATAAAAGTTGGCAGTTACTGTAACGTGACGTAAACGTCACTCACTAGATTAGAGTTGATTCCATAATTATAGCGACAGGTCCGGTTTTCCCACCTATCTTTACCGTCGACTCGAACGCTAGCGATTACCCAGTTCGAGAAATAGATTGCAGTGGCCCAGCTGCCGCTGGGACTAAGAAACACCGCACACAGAATCCGCTTAGCAATTGTTCTACTAGAATTCTCCGACTGCGCTGCGGCGTGCGCCGATCGGAGATCGTCGGCGAATACCCCCACATTGCCGAATTTTACTGGGGCTGTCGCGTTATTTTTGGAATCGACTCTAACACATTATTTTCGAACTAAGTGCACAAATTCATACGGTTTTCATACAACTGGCTATAAAATGAGACGGATTTTGAAATAATTGAATTTTATTATATTTTATGGGGTTTCAGAACAAGCAAAACTTTTTATCAAGAACGACATGTTTCACTAAAACTAGTATTTAAACCTTTTTCACCTATAGGATACCCCATCCGTGGACACGCTGTATATAAAAACTAAAGCTATCAAAGTTTGATTATAAACTTATAAGAAATATGTAAGTTAATTCATTTTTTGAAGTATGATTATAACCAAAAAGCAACCTAACTAAGTCTCACGTAGATCTCAGCACGTAGATCATCAAGGTTGCAAATTCCTGCATCGAATTTTCCTTCTCAAGTTTAAGGTTAACCATCTATTACTATAACAAAGGAATCTCCTTTTATAAATTTTTATTGTTGCGCCACTGAAATTAACTGAATTTGTCAAGTTTAAGGTTAACCATCTGTTACTATAACAAAGGAATCTCCTTTTATAAATTTTTATTGTTGCGCCACTGAAATTAACTGAATTTGTCAAGTAGCGTCCTTTTTGGCATTTCTTCAAACAATCGGTTGTTCTCTTTTGCATACCCTTAGAAATCAAAGGAAATGCGAGTCTGGCCAGAAAACGTTCATTTGCTTTGTAAATATTTTTAATTTAACTTCGTGTTTGTCTTTTTTTATCTTCCGCCTTTTTATGATCTTCTAATTAAAAACAGTAAAAGAGAATTTATTATTTTCGATAAATATTTCCCTTTTAAAATGTACGTCTTTAGTCTTTGTATAAGTAATAAAATGCACTTTGACATTTGCCATTATTACTATCTAATACTTTTTTAATTACGATGACTAATCGATGGGTGATAGTTTTATTACAGTATAATGGAAATTAAATCCTAAACCAGATTTACAATAATTACAAAAAAGTTTTGAACAACCAGAATTTACCTTAAAATTGTGCAATACGCTTTTTTACCTTCATTATGGACACAATATATCTTTTTTCCTACTGGCCTATATAGCTAACTTTATTGACTTTTGTTGAGGTAGTAAAGTTTTTTATTATTAACCAAGATGGAAAAATACAGGGACTACTGGATTAGAGCTAAATTTTAATCCATTTGACAGATTGTGAGGTTAACTGATGCAAAGATAAAATGAAAAAATATTTCCTTACTTATTTAATAGTCCACCTACCTATTCAAAAATCAATTGACTTATCCAAAGCGATTTTTACAACACAATTCTTATCCATCCTGATAAAGGTAATTGAGATGAATATATTTTTTAAATTAACACGATTATTTCAGATATCCATGTTGAATTAAAAGCTTTTATCTGTTGAACATTACTTTACCAAGTTAGCTCCTTATTTATTCAAAGAAGTCACACCTACTGGTAACCAACCTGGTCGTCTATATGGTGTTACTAAAGTTCACAAAAATAATATTCATTTACGACCCATTCTTAGTTGTATCGGAACCTTTAATTCCCATCTTTAGTTAGTACCTCACTTAAATCTTCTTACAGAAAGCCAATTTTCAAAAGACATATCTTTGTCGGACGAATATAAAGATGTTATTATAGCTAGCTTTTTATTGATATTCCTTTAGACGAAACAATACAAATAATGGCCAATTATTTTTTCACCTACAACTCATCCAAATTTCTAAATCTAAGTTTACTGATCTTAATGAAATTTATTGTACTAACCCACTACATAACAATAGATGTTATTAACCCCAAGGGATTATCCTGGATGTATTTCCCTATAAGATCAGCATAACTGTGTGCATATTATGCTGTAAATTATGAAGTAGCTATGGAATACTATAGGCCCAAAATTTGCTAATGCATTTTTAGTCCACTAAGAAAATGGTTAGGTAATTTTTTTATTAGAAAATGACATCTTAAGGTTTAATTTATCATGAAAGAAAGAAGTTAATTTATATACACACAAAAATGAGAGCATAATTTTTATAAAAAAATGATTTCATGAAATATTCGTCATACATTTATTTAATACTAGTTTTTAAATATATTGTAGGATGGTATTTAAATAAAACCAAGTTTTTACAAAAAACAATACTTAAATGTCTTTTCATTTTTTAACCAGATTTGTAGAAAAAAATGCAGGTGTTATTTTAACGTTTTTCAAATTAAAGCATAAACAATAAATAATCGACAAACAACAACCTTTTATTTATTTGACCAATTATAAAAATTGACAATTGACATATATATACTTTAAATAGTTCTCAGTTTTTGTGCGGCTGAGGGCAATTATCAACTCGTAAATTTTATAGCGGTGGAGACACATTTTAAAAGCTTAAAATTTTTATAGATTAGCTCTAACAAGGGCACGCTTTGCGATTATTTTAGGGTAGAACCGTTGTAAAATTCTAATAAAAGTTGGTTAATGAGGAGCCGAAACGACATAAAATATCTGTTTTCCAAAAAAAAGTTCTAAAAGCTGTTGCCGTAAGATATAATAAAAATGTTTTGTCTACTTGTTGTTTGAGTTATTCAAAATTTAAATCTGTTGAAAATAATTTTGTTCATTAAAACTGTACTCTGAAGATATTGACTATTAATATCATGTAATAATATTAACTGTTCCACATAAAAAATAATTAACATTTTTTAAGATTTGTTTATATTGATATCAATAGAATTGCGTTAAAGGATTGTGAGTTTAGCAAAATACTGGAAAAATAAAAATTATGGTAATAACAAAAGGAGTATCAATAGAGGTTAACTCATCATTGATCAAAAGGTTATTAAACAGGTCAGAGTAAATAAACCTTAAAGAGATTAAAGAAAAATCAATAAGAGTTTTACAAATACCTAACCAGTCACAAAATCAACTCCGGATACCTACGCTTCTGTGGAGCAAAATAACTACCTAACTCCTAATTGGAATTGCATAACTATTATACAAAGTATGTTTGTCAACTTCTAATCACGATTGTACCTTCGATACGGAAAAGCAATAATTTGCTGCAGATATTATTAAGTCATGATTAGTTGAATTAATCTTAAGTACTTCATATTATGTTACAAAATATTTTTGTTGTAGGACAAGTATAATAAACCTATTTTTAAACACAATAAAGCTTTATTAAAGGTTAATATTTAATTTATTTTTATAATAGCTTCTAAAGTCAAATTTTTGATTCTGTTAAAAAAGCTAACCGTTTTTCTAATTGTGTAAATTACATTTTTTTATTAGTTTTTTTACCAAAGTTAGTTGGTAATATAATCTAATAAAAGGTTGTCTCACAAATGCAACCCTAGATAAAACGAAAGCTTGTAATTTGCTAATGGATTTCTGTCTTCTGTCTGATAGTTCTGGAATAAACTTTTTTGTTTTATTTTATTTTTAGTTTAATATATAATTTAAATTTATACAAATTTAAATTGAGATCTATTTAAAATGCAATTATACAAGTGTATAAGAATTTAGAAAAACAACAGTTCATTTATTTCTTTAACTAGTTTTACTGACAAATTTTTTTTAATGCGATTTTAAATTCATTGTCAGATTGACTTACCAAAGATAAATTATCATAACTATTTAATTTTAAATAAGAAATGTTAAATGAATAAGATGAAATCTGCTGGAACTAACAATATGTAAGCTAGAAAATAGAGAAAAATATTAATTTTGTAATTATTTTCATCACTTTAATTTTTGCATTAACCCCGTAATTTCTTTCTGTAGATTGATACTTTGCACGTTTTTATTTTAAATCGATCTTTTAATAGAATAGAGTTTGCAGCAAATTTGTGATATGAATTCAGAAAATTTATCATGATATCAACAAAGGAGGTGATCTCGAGAAAAGTTCATTCATCAACGTAGACCTTTCTAAGAGGTGCCGTTTACGTCACTTCCTGTTGTTATCAATCTGATTGATGAACCATAATAGATCGATTTTGTTTCTGTATCCTTCGTAAACTTGTCATGTATTCCTATTCACTGTTTAGATTACATTAACTGATCTACTTATTGAATTCAGTACCTAGAAATTGTTATATTATTTAGCTTGAAAGACAAGAATATCATTAATCGCCTTTTGAGTATTGGAACGATGGACTGGCGATAAAGCAAAATTGTACAGGCCGAACCGGAAGTGATATAGTCATTGAGCCACGGAGTCAAATATATATCCATAGTGAAATTAAAAAGATCGACAAACATCGACCCTTTACTTCACAATGAACAATTTACAGCTTTTACTGACATCATAGCTAAGGTAGTCAAGACGAAATATCTTGTAATGGACTGTAATAACTATTGAAATATCTAGTAATTGTATATTTCCTCATTTTATGAGGTAACGATTATATTTTCAATCACATTCACATCACCATTGATAATTTTTTCTTTTTAGATGTTTAGGATTTTTTCCTTAGCCAATTTTATTTGTTAATCACTAAAAACCTTTTGGTTATTGAATTTGTTAATCAGGGTGAAAAATGCCGATTTCGTCTGAAATTTTAACTTAAATCTAAATAATTAAAGATGCTCACAATAATTTTTATAAAGGTTACATTTTTTCAGTTACATAGATTAAAATTTGAAATAACATAAAAAATGGTAAAATAAATGTGATGATTTCGGTTTTTTTTAAATCGAGTCCCAAAACAGAAGGACATTTACGCTTCATTCAGTCTTAAATCTCCACAACCCCTTTCTTTTTCAAATGAGACAAAGGATTAAAAATTCTCCCTCGCGATTTCAAACACTTTAAATAATTGTTATTCTTTTGCTAATGTTTATCTCTCCAGATTAAAAGGAATTTGTTGTGTAAATGGCGTTAGTTTTCGGTACATTTACCTTTTAAACGAATTAATAGTTAGGTACGTTTTAAAAAAGGATTTTTTGAAAATCAATTTGAATGGTATTTTTAAATAAAAGCTTTTGGCAATTCGGAATAATCCAATAATTTAAGTTTAAATATAAGCAAAACTTAATTTAAATATATGGATAACTAATTTTGCTTCCCTGTTAATTAAGTAAATCGAACATTGATATGTGATTATTTATATTGAGCAATAACCTAACATCAATAGAAAAACCTTTTATTTACAATAAAAAATTAATTTTAAAACAAAAAATGTAACTGACGAACCCAGTTGTAACGAGAAATTTTTTTTATTAAACGTAGAAGTTAAGTTTAAACAATTAGTTGTTTATTATTCTTAGTAGGATTCCAACAAATGGATGTATAGGTACATTTTAAGTAAATTTTAAATTTTTAATAATACCAAAAGAAAAAATTTAAATTAAAACTCAGAATAATAACTGAACTGTAACTGGTATATTTCAAAAAAACTATGTATTTGTAAAGCAGTTTTAATTTAAAACATTGGTCAAACACGAAAGATATTTTATTCTAACCTATGCAGGATTTTTCCATTGAACTTTAACAGAAACTGTCATAAACAAGTTTCATTTTGTTTTATGTTCATCCCTTATCAATAAAAAAATCCTAAGAGGAAACTACTTGATATTAAACTGACCGTATTATAGAGCCAATTCCGGAACTTTCGAGCAGAACCAGTGTCTACTGTTCCTATGATACGGTACACTATATATAAAACAGATTTTACTTAGCGAAAAAATAATATAATTTATATTAATAATCACTAGATTTTTTTGTTTTCTTAAATTGGTTTGTTAAAAATTTGTTAAAAGTACATTTTTCTTTTTTTATAAAATTATATATAGGTACACATACGTAGGAAAAAAATTCGTTATTTATTTAATATATTGTAAAAAAGTGTAATTTAAATCATCCAAATAATAAACTGTTCCTTAAAAGAACAAGATTTGTTTTAAAAACAAATATTTTCAAATGTAATTGGAATTTTTGTTATTAGAATTAAGATCGCTCTCTTTTTTATCAAAAATCCATCAAATTAAAAATTTCTTAAAAAAATATACGAATATATTTAAAAAAATTTCTATAACACCCGAAAAATTTTCAAAACCCAACAAAAATGTTTTAATAGGTAGTCTTAAAAACTGCTTGGCAACATCTTGGCATATTTTCCACTAAATTGTTAGACACATGTTGCCTGATTTGCATCCACAGTTAAGACAATAGGTTTCTTAACTGCTGAATACTTTCAGAGCACGTCTTTTGTGAACCTACCGCTCTCTAGAGTTCTCTGGGTAAAAGTAATGCTGAGGAAATAAGAAATACTTTGATTTTCTCGAGCTTCAACTACAACAGAGGCAGACCGGTGCGGAATTGCATTATCATCAAGAAAAAGGAAACCTATATAATACTGGTCATATTCCCTTTTCAATCTAATAAATATTTTTGGCCATCCAAAGGATACTACACTGTAACAATAGCTCCTAGAAATAAACGAATTTCCTGGACGGGTTAATTATTTCTAGATCCTAAACTTCCAAAGCGAGACTCCGATGAAGAGATTCTTCCAAATTCGATGTCCCAGATCCCAAGCTAGTTTTCGGCATTTGTGCTCTGCGAAAAATTCTGTAGACTTCGGAAAGTCGAAACTTAAACTTCCACGTTTTATTAAAAAATCTGTTTTAAATTCAATGACAGCCGTTTCGCTAGAATTAGCATCGTCAGATTGAAATATTGAAGTTACATTTTGTTTTTTTGTAGCTGGGTACCTGATGTTTATTAAGTAGTATTAAAGCTAGACCAAGTATGGAAGTAATAAGACGTAAATGAAAAAGATAAAATCAAATGTTTTAATTGAATGTTGCCAATATTCTTATGACCAGTAGTTTATTAATTTAAATTTAGTTAAAAAAATTTGTCAGTTTCTTAAAAATAGGTATTTAATTTTACAACAAATATATAATATAAACACTAATGAAACAAATTAAAGAAAAAGTATTTAAAAAACTAACGAAACGGAATATTTAACAACTAGTCACTACCTAAAAAGTGACCCTTACATTCGACAAGGGGTCGAAAAGCAGCAACTAAAGTATTTTACAAACTGACTATGTGTGATATAATCGTAAATGTTATTGATGGCGTTGGAGATTATCAGTAGTTATAGGTTTGTTCTTTGGTCGTTCTTATGTTTCAAGAAAATTGCTCTTGTTATCTCAACTTCGTCCAATTTATGAAGTCTACTGCTTTCGAGATTATTTATATAGCGAATTTTCTCAAATGAAAATGATTTATTTAATAGTTGTTTTGTCCGGTTTTTGGACAGTTACATAATTTAGATGTTGGAAACACATTTTTTACAAAAATATATTGGACCTTTCACTTTTAATAATTAGACTTGTTAAAAATTTAAACAAATAACTATACAAGTATTAAATGTTTCAGTTAAAGGAACGTTTTAAGTGCTTTGAATCTCTTCCAGATAGGTAACTAAGTATAACAAACAACCAAAGGTTTGAAACAATGACAGCTCGTTACATACTCGTGAGAAATCATTTTTAAGCTCGATAAACTTTGATAGAAGATAACTAACATTGAAACACCACTCTGGAAGCCTATTAAACATTCTGCAACACTTGGTTAATAACAATAATGATTGTAGTCAAGTCTTACATACTTAAAATACAAGGAAAACAGTAGTATGTTCATTCCCCACAGAATTTTTCTTAAAAAATTAACATTTGATGACAAATCAACACTTGCCTGATAACACTGTGCTAAAAATAGGATTACATTAGCCAAACCTGATCAGTTTTGACGCGAATACAAGCAAAAACCATTCCTTGTTATTCCCATAAATCTATCAATGCATTTTATATTTTTTCATGATTTCTTAATTACCAAATTTCTATTTTACAATAATTGGATTGTCCCCCTTGTCCCATTAACATTCGAAATTAATTAGCCTATATCTACATACAAAGTAACATAGAAAACATTTTAACCAATTTGATTTGAAAACTCATTATAACATTGCAAATTCCATATTCAATCATTCTATATAAATAAAATATTAGATAAACCCAGTATATGTATGTGCAATAGCAAATGGTTGAATAGCGAAAATAGATTTTAGAGTATTATTTTAGTAGATAAATAGAACAATTCGTGTTTTATTTAAATAATTTTAAACAGAATAAATTAACGTTTGATGTTAAAAACAGTTTATATATTATATTTTGTTTATTCTGGTAAAATATATAATGCATAACAACGGCATATGGGGAGTAACTTTAATATTTAAGTGTATTGTACTCAATTAATGTAAGAGAATTTTATTATATGAAAACACATTACATAAAGAAATTTTTTGGACCAACCCTTACTCTGTGAAGATGTTTTTATATTATCTGGTTAGGTTACTTGCAAATATTCTTTCCCTAAAATATTTCGACTGGGTATTTCTTCAGTCTAAATTACGTTCATCAAAAATATTTTTTCAGAATGTTTTTTGTATTAAAAAGGGCGTCTTATGTCAGGGTATACGTTCTTCTTAGGTTATCAAATTATCTAGATTCTGCAGGTATATGCTTGACGTAAGAGGAATTCCGCAGTTGATGCAATACCGCATTAGATCCATTGAATTTTCCCCTTATTCTTCCCCATTAGTTTGTCATTAAACCTACTGATTTAGGGTAGTCTTCCTTGAGGGTCTCTAACATTGGCTAGTGTTAGCCAGTACTCGTTTAGGTTGGATTTCCGTTAACAGTTACAGCTGTTACATCCTGTGCATAGAGGTGTGTCACTTACTTTTATTCTGTAAATGTGTTTTTGGTGACCCTAGAATTGGAAAATTAGAATTTCTATTATCAGTCTGAGTTTTATTTTCTGGAAATTTGAATGAATCTTATGGCTGTCTCCTATGAATCGAGCAGCCTTTCTGGTCAAAAAAGTAGGTAAGTACCTAGCCTTAGTTTGGGCTTCGAGACATTCTAGCACTGTTTCCAAAGTTATTTGGTTTTGGTTATATTCCAAGTTAATATTTTATAAAGAATAATAAAAAAACTCTTCGTTTCAACGTAACTTCCAAGTTTATTTGAAAAAATATGTTTTAAATTACAATGACGGCGGTTTCGTTAAGAAGCATCGACATCTGACGAAGTTATTGTAAAGATGAGCATGATATAGTTTTTTCCTGGTTTTTCTATATCATTGCACAGTTATACTGATCTTAGAGGGAAATACATCCAGAATAATCCCTTAGGGCTAGAACGTCTAGGCTTTAATATGTGTTATTACTTCCATATTTGATCTAGCCTTAATACTACCTAATCAACATCATGTACCTATCTACAAACAAACAAAATGTAACTTCAATACGTAAATTTGACGATGCTAGTTTTGTTTATTATCCTAAGTAAGATGGACTTCCAAAAAGAAAGGGTTAGTACAAAAAATTTTAAGGAATGCAAAATATAAGCAAAATAAAATAATAATATTAATTATGGAACAAAAGTTTATTGAAACATTTAAATAAACAAACATGTTTTATGTATTCATTATTACATATTTTTATGAAAAAATTATATCAGCGTTTCACTTTCAACATTTTAAGTTAACATAATCCTCCAACAATAACAAGCGATACACAATAAAGACTTATTATATAGATATGAACTGCCCCTTTGTTTGGTGTAATTGCGAATATGAGAATAAGGGTTGTAATATAACAGCCGAAGGATGTTTTAAATCAATATCGGGGGTGAAATTGACTGGCTCCTCAAAATTCCGTTGTGTAGTTTAGGATTTTAATTAAGTGAAATATAAACTTAAAAAAGCAATTTTTAATTCCTGTTTTTAACTTTGAAAGAATATTAAAAGTCTTAAATATCATTTGACTGACAATAGTTTTTATATGCGTTTGAACAAAAACTTATGTAATGTATTTTATGTATTACAAACATTTTAACATATAAGAATTATATTTTTTGTATCTAGTTTGACTTATAAAGTCCAATAAAATACATCTTGGTTCTTTTAAGCCTTTCAGCTATTTTATTTTATGGTAATTGTATTCACAGCCATTGCCAAGAGTACTCTCCAGCAATAACTATAATGTGACTAAAATGATTAATAAATTTACGAACATTTCCTTTGACCCTCCTATTTGGGTGGGTTCATTGGTCCACAAATCTAAACCAATCACCTTCAAACACCACCCAAAAACACTTTAAACCAGTCCTGCAGAGGATCCCCAAATCCTATAGCAGAGCTCAAAACACAAAAACACACAACGAACCCTTTTTAGGCAACCACACTAAAATAAATAGAGGAAGAAAAAGAGGTCCACAAATATCCGTTAATACCTTTTCCAACACTATTTTTGCTTTTCTTTCTTCCACTAAAGTTCTGAAAGGTTATCTTGTTGGTATCACATTATTCTGAACTGGTAGGTATTTTTGCTAAATTATTTTACAATTGTATTTGGTTTTGAAAAGTGGACAGATTAGGAAACTTCACAAAGTACAATTTTTATTCAATTGCCTATTGGAAGATAGTTTGAATTAAGTGCAGATTAAGTGATAAGACAGTGAAAATCTAGTGACATTTCAAGACAATAAATTATTATGTTATTGGTGATAATTTTAAATTGTCATTTAAAAATCACATTAAAAGCAGGACAGTAAAAGTTATTAGTTAGTTTTTAATTGTTAAGAAAAATGTAAAAGTCTACTTACCCGTTGAAAATAAGTAAAAACTTTATACACACGATCACAATCACTTCACTACACTAGAAGCAAAACCAAAAAGAGTTGTGTTTGAACTTTGTGATAAATTATTTAGCTGCTACTTCAAAACATTCTGAAAGCAGATTATTACCTCAATTATAGTACTATATACATAACCTTTTTATTCATGTTAAAAAATACAAAAACTTTGAGCCCCCTAATTCACCAACTTCATTCGCTTACCATATCATAGCTGAAAACCACACTTCCTCTAATTCCGACATTACAAAATGACATAAATGTAATGTAAGGTTCCAGGATAAATTTTCTAGCTATATTTAAGCTACTGTTGAAGTTACCTAATTAATTATTTGGTTTGAACTTTCTCTTAAAAAAAATGGATGAAGCTGCAATGAAATTTTTTGAAACGGTGAGTAAGTATGATTGTGTTCGTTATTTGCTCTACTCCTTTGTATCGCATTAAAACAATAGTACGCTCTTTTGACATTAATGTCACAGGGTTTCTGGCAATAGTACAAGTCAAAACTACTCAATAACTGCTCGTTTTCGGCGCATAGACAATATTTATCCCTACACGTAATTGACTTCTTGAATGAGTAGGGGATCTTGAAATTTTATTATTTAGTTCCGTAGGGTATATCCATACTGGATATTAATATTTTCTCTTTTTGAAATGCTTCTGCTTTATGTGTCGTAAAATTTGCTACAATAAATCTCTTTGTAAATGTGGATGCTGAAGTCGGGAATTTCGGGTTTGACTTCTTGCTAGTAAAATAGTTCAACTATATAAAACACCATATTCACAGCATAAGTAGGTATATTAAAATTTTATAAAATTCAATTAAACTAAATTAATGTATTTTTGCTTACCCCTAAACATAAAATACGCGCATGTGGTTATTTAATTTTAACAAAAATTTTTTGATCGTATAAGACTGTGATTCTTCCATATATATCCCTAAAATTTATTATAATCTATAGTCTTTTAACCTATTCTTCTACAATTCTATTATTTTCTATTTGCGTAGGCGTAAAATTATTCCTATTTGCATTTCTAACATTACAAACCATGTCCGATTGCTTTTCCTTATTCTAGTATTGCAGCTGCTAGCCGTTCTTCTATTTAAAATCCCCCAATATTGTATTTTTAAAAATCAACGTAATATTTTTACCCTACACTTCCATGAAGTCATTGGGCTCGAGTTGATGCAGCCCAAATTTATTGATCCTTATTCTCTCGAGATCTCGGCAGTTACACAACATATGCTCCACCGTTTCATTCTCGGCCTGACAGAATCTGTAGTCCTCACTCTCTGCCAATCCAATTGTTTTCATATGCCTATTAAGGCGACTGTGTCCAGTCAGTAGTCCTATCATAATTTGTAGGTCTTGTCTGCTCATATTCAGCAGCTCTTGAGACCTCTTTTTAGAGAGATCTCCTACAAATGCCTTTGAGTGTCTTAAATGACCCTCCAGCTCGAGTTCCTCCCCCAGTTCGATATTGTTCCTCTGGCTACGCAATTCGCTATGCCTAGGAATGACTCCAGGCCTATAAATATTCCTTCAGCACCTTTCCTGGCTAGAAGGTCCGCTTTTTCGTTACCTTCCATGTCGGTATGCCCAGGTGCCCAAAGTAAGGTTACTTTGTTATTTTTCCCTAGACGTATTAGATCCTGAAGGCACTTCCAAACTAACT
The DNA here is from genome assembly GCA_035357415.1 of Ophraella communa. Classification (NCBI taxonomy): domain Eukaryota; kingdom Metazoa; phylum Arthropoda; class Insecta; order Coleoptera; family Chrysomelidae; genus Ophraella; species Ophraella communa. The sequence continues at coordinate 38,887,108 of CM068985.1, forward strand.
TGGAGTCGATCCGATTTGATTCCAGTGCCTTTAGTACCGCCTAGCTATCGAAAATGATTTTTATAATTTTGTACCTGCATTCACGCTTAAGCATCTCCTGCAGGCACATCTCCATTGCAAAAACCTCCGCTTGGAAAATTGTGGATAGGTTACCCAAGTTCTGGCTCATGTCCACCTTTGGATTCCCTCCATGTACCCCAGCTCTAACACCTCTCTCGGTCTTAGAGCCGTCCGTGTACCTATAATAGTGATGTTTTGTAAATTATTAATTGATTTAATTCAATAGTTCACGTTGCTGAACCATTTATAATGAATGTTTTATTTTATTAATTTATTTGATTGAATATTTTGTTGATAATTTTGTTTAATTGAATTTTGATATTGTGTAAGCGCCAATAAAAATGTTTAATTTTGTTTTATTTTCTATGTTTTTATTTATCAATGTCCATCATTAGTTTATTTATAGCAAGCTGAATTGAATATGCATAAGAATGTCTTTTCTGCGAAATCTCAAGCAGACTTATCAGTATTTATAATATTATCATTACATGTACCTTGTATATTTGGTTATATAACATTAAAACACCTGCTAACCTTTGTAAAAATGAATTTAATTATCTGAGTTACTGTAAATATGGAATTAAGATTGTATGAAAGTAAACTATGTTTCATAACATACTTGTGAACAAACTTTTCTTCCTTATATTATTAAGCCAATTTTAATTTTTAAAGCCTTCTCCCTGTTTAAATAGGTAAATTGATAGCTCGTCTTAGTGGCCTTCCTTTTAAAAAACCATCTTTTGTATTTACCTATGTAAAATTTTATACATTGGCCGTATTTCATTTTTTAAATACTATTCCTGATTCTTGAGGTATTTTGTTACCAACTGCTAGCCATAAATACAATTTAGAAAAGGGATAACGGTAGTGCAAACAAGCGATACGGTTAATTTAGACTCTTCTCTTAAGTGCGGGTCTCAATAATACAGACTAATCAAATTTGCAAATAATAAATGTGACACTTCTCAAGTTGTTTGTCGAGAGTAGAGGCGGCGGCGTCGGTTGGCCGAAGACTGGTCCGCAGACTGTGACCGTTTCCCCAAACCAAATGGTCTGTTTGTGTTCAGCCACATTCTCATCGGGTCAAATTAAGGGACCGTTTACAGGAACGTACTTTACCAACAAACAATAATTATTCTAATATTTTTCAAACATACCAAAGAATATCCCCCAATTGGTTGGTTGTGAAAAATCGAAACATGATTTAAAAATTGTTTAAATATTACATTTAGTGGAAAATGCCCTATTTCATAAAATGTTTTGTTTGTTCTGAACCATAAAATGTAAGATAAGTAACAGATACAGTTTAGGTTAGAATAAAATAATTTGTAGAAAAATAGCCTGTAGTCTACAACGATTTAATACAATAGCATATTACCATGGAGGCAGATGCTCTAACAAGTACTACAAGTAGTTGGAACGTTGTCCCGAATGAGGATGGAGCGGTAATGACCAATGGAAAGAACCTGGTATTACAAAACATTTGAAGTAAGTAGAAATATAATTGTCGTTAGCTACTGTTTACTGATACCGCTTCTTTAACAGCCAAAGAAATTGGGTATATCACCAACCCCCGTACAATAGGGCCTTTTCAATGTAGCAACTACAAGTGCAGATGATGAAATGATGGTTAAAGATAGCAACTTCTACTGAGGCTGAAGAACCCATTGATACGGACTTACGAGAGGAATTGGAGGAATATGTATCAAAGAAAAAACCGCAAGAAGATTCATAGACTGACGCTATTATTGACAAAATATAAAGAACGTGAACCGGATTTTCGTAATCCGAACGTAAAGAAGAAGGCCATTACATACCTTCATTGCGCTACGCTGCATTCTGAAATGTTTCAATATTCATTTTAAATAAATTTACTATTTACTTAATGAAGTTCAATCCTAGCACCTTAACCTCCTCAAAAAAATTCCCAAATGCCCGTTCAACGTTTTGCAAGCGCAAAGAGTAAGCGCTTTCAACCGCTTTGCAAGCTAAGCGCATTTTCGCTTTCATTCGGTGAACACAGCCAATGTATTAATCTAGAGAGTGACATTTACGATATACCAAGTAACTGTCAACTGTCAACATCACTTTTTTAGCAAATTCACTATTACAGTTAATCCTGTAGCTCAGGTTTTTACTAGGCCAATATCGACAATTTTGGGAAGAAACTGCTTCGTTTTTTGCAAACGTTGTTTCGTCAGAAAACAATTTGTCATACATAAGTTTTTACCAATCATCGTACAAAAGTCAAACTTTGTGTCAAAATCATAATCTTGTAAAGTAAGATTGATTTTCGGTTTGAATGGATGAATATTGTTATGCTTAAATATTTTCTGTAAGCGACTCTTGCAAAAACCAATCTCCACTGCTCTTTTTCGTAGACTCAAAGGCATAGCTATTTCTCAATTTCTTCTTGTCTTGACCAGATCATGTTTCATAAAACTTCTCTATTAATTTTTTACTGCAGTAAGTAAAGACAAGCGCAAAATAACCAGAAATAAATTAATTTTAGCAAATAAAGTAGGGAGTGTTGAAAATATTTGACATGCGAAAATATGATGAATATTGATTGAGGCCGTCTCTGACTCAGGGTCAAGCGGCGCATCTGATTAGACTCGAGATGGAGTGCTGGTCATTTTGCGGACCCTCTTGGTAATATGTTATGTTTAGTTCTTGAAAATTTTCTCCCGTTTCTGGAGGAGTTCGAGGGTCCAGACAATTTGTTTACTTTAACTTATGGCAATTGTGTTTCTATAAATGTGTTCCAATTTTCGTTATGTCTGTTACCATGTATAATAAATAGGTGTCACTTTTATTTAAAAGGTAATTACTTGACATGTACATAATATAAAAAATATTAGTACTACTTAAACAGATTTAGAAAAAATTAAACTATTGTAATGTTTTTCTTAATTATTTATACAGTTTTTGTGCATGGAATAAATTATACACAAAATGGCTGACTACACTCTATTCATTTTATAATATGCACACTCAAATTAATTAATTTATTCACATACTAAATGTCTACACTTAATTTACATAAACTTGGTATATAAGTTCTAATTTATTAATGCCTCTATTTATGTGCACTTATTTCACTGTTTACTTTCCGCGCATTGTTCACTGTTAGCTCAGATTGTTCTAGCTGATAAATGACTTCCTCGAACGTGTATCGCCTTTTATATATCACCCCAAAGCCTTCTCGAACCTTCTTTTAAGTTTGCCAGGCCTGACATTCTAGTCGAATTCGATATATGTATGGTAGTTTTTCTATATACAAGGTTTTTATATATTAATGGTTACTTAACAAATTTTAAGGAATCAGGAAGTGCCATATTTTATACAAGTTGTATCTTCACACTAAATGCAATTAAAAAAATTAATGATGCAATAAATGATTAAGAAGACACCCATTATTTACATAAAATATACTCCATTATCACTTTATAAAAATAAACTTAAATTATAAACCCTATAGTAGTTTAAACACTTACATTACCACTATGGTATTAAATTAATAAAAAAACCAAAATTATTAACATTTTTTGTTTATATATCATATACGTCTTTTATAGAAAGTATTTTGATTAATTTTCTATATTCTATCTTTTGATTTTCTATTTATCTTTATTTGAATCGTGTTAAGCAAATTATAAATATAAATAAGTTTGCAAAAGTTTCGTTGTTTATTGTTCTTATAGGAAACTTAAAGTATATCAAACATTATACCTACTTGCTTCTGAAATGTTTTATTAATAATTACAGATTTAAACTTTTCCAATCTCTAAAAAGCAGTCTTAATAATTATCCTTTTTTATTTCTTTATGACGATTTACTTACCAATATCCTTTAATATCCTACTAATGTATCCAGCATTACAGATATCATTGAAAAATCCAAACGGCATCAGACGTTCACTCTATTGATTTCAAAGATTCAAATGTGCTTTGACTGTTAGTAACAGCTTTAGAGGCGCTCATACTTCGTCTTTTACTGAGAAAAACCGATTGACCAGATATAACGTTTGATCTTTCACTAATACTTGCGCCACTTTTTAACTGATTGGCAATATCCGAGAAGGGAAGAAAGCTTTCTGTGCCGTCTTTTCACAATTTTGCGACTCATTGGAATATTTGCCGAATCCCAAAAGCATTGGCTCAATGCATCGTGTACGTCTCGACATGCTTTTTAAAGGTAATTTGAATTCTTGCGTATGTAGACTGTGTAATATTAGAATGAGAGCATTCAAAGCCGATTTGGAATAAGGAAAAATAAATTTGTAATGAAAGCTATTAAATTTGATGTTAAGTAATGGTAAAACCACTAATAATCTTTAATTTTGCATTTAATTCGATAAAAAAGATATTGAAATAATTAAATTTTGTTTAGGATAATACCTTCTACAATTAGTAAGTAAAGTAAGCTTATTGTACTCCATAAGATTCCTTAGGACATTAGTAAATCCACTCCACTGAAATCCTTTTGTATTTAATAATACTGCGAAGTTCATTCTATTATTTTTAGCTCTAAATATTAGGTTAAGATCAATTTCAGACAGAAAAACTGTCTGGATAAGAAAGAAAACATGAACACCGATAAAGAGAGTTCCTTTTTTACACTGTTAAAAATAAAACAGAATAAATTTAATGTTTTTTTTTAATTTAAAATAGAATAAATATAAAGGTTATTAAAAAAATACAAATATAGTTGAAATTTACCTGATATTAATATTCGTAAACGTATACAAAAATTAGCTCAATAAAGAAAACGGTGCTACAAAATATATATAACGAGATACAGTATATAAGTAAAACTGACGGGGTATTAATCGTTTTTTAATTGAAATAGAGGAGAAATAGAAAATTTTGGTTTTGACTTATCTTAGAAAGTTTTGATGCCAATGCCGTTCTCTAGAAGGTGATCACCGAATGTCCCAAGAGAACTTTGTTCATCTAATGAAGAAAATATAATATTCCATGGTATTGGAACGAACTAATCCAGTTGCAAATGAATGCAATTTCCAATAAAAGTTGTGTAACATCCAATATTTACGTTTAATGGTTCAGCGTTTTACTTAGCCCGTAAGATTGTTTCAGGTATAACATTATAATAGTATATTAAACAACGCATTTCATATGGAATTCTGTTATGACACGAGTTCAAGTTTAAAAAACGAATCGCGAAGCGATGAGTTTTTTAAAGAACGAGTGTCACAACAGCCATATGAAATAAGTTGTTTATAATATTTTTTATATTTTGCCCTTTTTACCATTTTTTAAATTAATTTTTTATTTTTATGTAATTACGAAAATTTTTATTTTAAAAAGTATGTCGGCAGCACTGTGTAATTTATAAAATTTGACAGTTGTGACATTTAAATTATCAAATGTTAATGTTTTAAAATATTTTAAAATGAATAATATACCAATAATAATATATTATAAAAGTAAAATATTATATTCATATTCACATATACTTTCTTAAAGAACAATATAAAATTAATAAATCGCTATTAGCCACAAATGTCATTGTCAATAGTCTTGCCTTTAGAAACTTCACTCATGTCGCCAACCATTTAAAACAAAAATTTGCGTGCGTAAAAGTTACATTACGATACGCAAATGCGTTTTATAATGAAGATTTTTATAAGTGCAAAATATAAAAATTGTTTTAGCTGTTTTTTATTTAATATAAATAAGTAACGACGTAGGTACATGAGCACATAATGGTCCCATTCTCAAAAATCACATACAAATGAAATACGTTTACAACAATTTTCAGTTAATATTCATATTACATTCAAGTAAAGTACTTCCAGACTCGCCATTTTTCGTTTTCAATGCAAAATAAACTATCATGATAAATGGCTACTAAATTCGTATTGCAAATGAAAATATGCTTAGATTTGGGAAATGCTTCAAAAATCTTATCTAATATGATACATTGCTGTCGATATTTATAAATATAATTATTTTTAATAAAAAGTATTTTAAAAATTTTTTTAGCCTACCTTTGATTCACAGCAACTTCCGGATTAAAATGGCTACATTCTATGAAAAGGCTTGGCACGATAAAAATGCGATCTTACCTCCGTCGATTATTAATGAGAAACTAAATCTAGAAATTATTAATTAGAATCTACTGTTATGATCTCCCTATTATAGATGGTGCTACAGTATTAATGTTGTCAATTTACGTAATCATTATAATATTTAACATAGAATGTTACAACCGATACTGCGAGAAAATACATATGTGAAGGTAATTTTCGAACAAAATAAAAATAGTATATTGTTTAACGAGTGACGAAAGTAGCATTTTTTGAAGCGAAAGAACAGTTTACCAACCGAGACGTAGCCGAGGTTGGTAATGTTCTTGAGCTTTAAAAAATAATTTCGACGAGTAAAACACTATACTTTTTCTACAACCCAGAGTATATCATAATTATCATAAAATATCACAATGAAACTAAATTTTATTTTCAATTAAAAATAACAACATAATTCTTAAATATTGATTTTTTATTTCTTCGGGTGTATGACTGTAATCTAATTCACTTTCAGAATCGAAGCTCATGATTTCAAATAAATACTTCTAGATCAAACTGACAATTCACAAGAAACGTCAAACTAATGAAACCTGGGCACTAGATAAAAATGGTTTTTAAATCCAATTTAATTTTTTAATCTATATATTTATTAAATAAAAAGTTCTATTCTAATTAGGTATAAAAATAATTCTTGTTTGCGTTTATTAATAATTTAAAATCGAAAAAACATTATATACCTATGCAAGCGCAAAAAAAATGGTTAAAAATATAAACGTCACTTTCGTCACTAGAGACGAAAATATATTCTCTCACTTGCAACGGAAATCGCGTTTTCGCTGAACGTTTACTATTACAAAATAACGTCATATTATATAGGTTTGTAGAAAAACTCTTTTTTCTACTGTAGAAAAAAGATTGATTGATTTTTTTGATTTTTTTTTCGTTATGCTTTCTTGTTATATTTTTGATAACTAAGTATTCTATTTTGTTGTTTATTTAAAAAGAATATTTCATAATATTTTGTAATTTATGTAGGTAAGTGGGTACAGATTTTGTTATGTCCTAATTAGAGATTATTACATTTTTATGATTCATGTTTCTGTACAAGCTATTAATTGTTAATGTTGTTAAATATCATATATATAATAACACAATTATATTTTTATAAGAAAGCGTCAAATAATTGCTACATTAAACACTTTCACTTATACAGAACCTCTAGAACGGTTTATTGAAAATACATAATTGGACGATCATCTTGTTGTATATAAAAGTATACGTCCTGCTTGACATCAAACAATCCTCTTTTATTAACCCCAATTTAAAGAGCCTCTCAATTCGAAATTCTCGTCTAGGGCGATGTGGCGTTACGTTTCTCTGTTCTTTGTCCTTTTGTGAGATCATCTTTTCACTTGAGCAGTAGTCAGCAGCAATAATGATATTTGGCATCTGTTGAATGGCGTTCACGGCTGATGGCACACCTCTATGGCAACCTTTCACCTCCAAATCGGGTCACCTAGGTGACTATAGAATGAGAACCGACGGCAAGGGCTTCTTCAAACCGACACCCTCGCTGCATGCTTGTAATTAGAAAGACTCCACTAGTCCTCGAATTTTCTATGCAGTCGGGATTTTCTCGCAAAGAAAAAAGGGATATTAAAGAAAATTAAAACTTTCTTAACAACAAACTATTAAATCTGAAATTAACTATATAGTAAGATTTTAGTTACAGGATAGTCTCTAAACAAATTTAAGAAAAGTGGTTGCTGCATTTTTTTAAAATAAGTTATTATTACTTGCCGTAGTTATCCAACAGTTATTGCGCCCAACATACTTTGTCCACGACAAATAAAATTTACTAGAAATTTAAATAATTTGCATTATTATACACACTATTACACTCATACGTAATATGTGTTGCCTATACAGAATAAACTTTGGTGCGTAAAGCTGTCACACACACATGTATTAATTATTGTACATAAATCTAATAATTTATATAAATGTACATCATTTTTACTGAAAACCAAAACCAATAAACTCAAACAAATATATATTGTATCATTGTATCCAAGTATAGTACACACCTCGAAAATGAGGCCAATTATTCTACACGGTATACAATATACTATTAATGTTAATAGTAGGTACCCCCAATACCGCTGAAATAAGAATTTCTTTAATAATAATTAAAGAAAAGTATAAGTATAAACCAGCGATTATATATAAAATTAAAGATATGATTATTAAAAAAATAAAAAAGCTGTTGAAAAGCGAAGTGTGTCGATTTGATCAATGTAATTATATAAATATCTTGTATGGGATCAGAAATAACGCTGCATGCATTGGACATCCCCCAAGTCGGGATAAATTGTGAAAATAATTCACATCGAGGCAGTAGGGTAAGGGGATAAAGACTGGAGGGGTGCTACAGCTCGAAGCAAAAACAAAAGGGAGCATTTGCTAATCAAGAAATTGAAGTTTCAATAAAAGCCATCATTAATTCTAAATTTGGGGAATTCTAACATGAGTTTGGGTTTCGTTCGGTCCTTCCGTTTACTTAGATTGGGCGAACATAATGGAATACGGGGAGATGCTAAAATGTTTTTAAAATAATTTACATAATAGGTAGTATATTATTCAACGAGCTTATATTGCTAGCTATTATTCACGAAGATGAAGTTTACAACACGAGCCGTAGGCCATTGTTGAAAAACATCTGAGTTAATACACATACGTAATATGTGTTGCCTATAGAGAATATATCATATTTTTGGTGTTGTTAAGTTTGGTCTGATCGCTACGTATGTTTTTAAGGTTATATTTTAGTTTAATACAGTTAAATTTCTTTTTATTAGGTTAAATAAATTTGGCAAATATAAAAAATATTATAAACAACTTATTTCATATGGCTGTTGTGACACTCGTTCTTTAAAAAACTCATCGCTTCGCATATGAAATGCGTTGTTTAATATACCTATACTAATTTAAAAACCTATTTTTCGAATGAAAAGCGGAATTTTCGCTCAAATGCTTAGTTGTTTGTTGTTTTTAACATTATTTGTTGATAATTGCTTGTTTCAATTATTTTATTAAAATATTTAAACCTATTAACAACCATTTATAAAATTCAAATATAGAAGACGTATAAAACTTGCAATAGATGGAACATATCAACTTCCCCTTATATACGTTGTTGATGGTTCGCCACTCTCAGTAGAATCATTGGAGTTTCGTAATTTGAACAAATGAATGTTGGAGAAGTAACCAAATTAGATTCGCACATGGGTGTCGGTGGGTTGGAGGCGGCTATGACCGGCATAGTCTGCTTGATATTAGGCGAATGTGGACTTTGTAGAAGATACAGTAAGCCGTGGCTGTGGGAGAGGTAAAATCTCTAATGAGGCAAGAAACACTTCGTGCCTCATTTATTTGCTAAATTTGATATCGTGTCTGATGGAACACGAAAGCTAGTAGATTCTTGTTTTGCTCCATTAATTTGAGTTTTATAGACTGTGAGATTTAAAAAATTAAACTAATTGTATTTAACACAGTCTTTTCTCTATTAAAAAACGTTTAATATAAATTTTAAACTATTTTGTTATTTTAGTGTCGAATGATAAAATTATCAACTACATTATGTAGGTATATTGAAATGTTGTCTTTTAATATTAATAAAAATACCTATTATTACTACTTATTAAAAATAATAAAAAACTTTTCGTTTTAACAAACCTTCCAATATTTATTTAAAAATTTGCTTTTTTAACTTTAATGACAGCCGTTTCGCTAGACTTAGCATCGTCAGATTGACATATTGAAGTTACATTTTGTTTGTTTGTTTGTAGCTAGGTACTTACCTGATGTTTATTAGGTAGTTATAAGGCTAGACCAAGTATGGAAGTAATAAGACATAACAATATTAAAGCCTAGATGTTATGAGCCCTAAGGGATTATCCTGGATGTACTTCCCTCTAAGATCAGTATAACTGTGCAATGATATAGAAAAACCAGGAAAAAACTATATCATGCTGATCTTTACAATAACTTAATATATTTAATTATCATTACTATTATTTAATTTGATTAAATTTTCTATGAAAGGGATTGTGATTTAGAGAGGTTGTTAAAGAGTATTAAACCATTTAAATCACGAAAAAATTCACTTTCTCACAACTTTGTTGTTTACTGTTGTTTTATCAGCACGATATTTCTACACAAAAGAGCTTTATGTACCAAAATGCATGGTAAACATTGAATAAAACATAAACTCTTGATATTCCTGCTTAATTTTTAAAATAGTTTTTCATAAAATCCGTTAGATACATAGACCAGCCGTTAAACATGCTTCGAAGTTAGTACTATTTTTCAAGTAATGATGGTTGCATAATTTTATATGAATTTTTAAATAATTGTTAGAATACAATTTATTTATTTTATTTTGTATCAAATAGGTATTTTCATCATGTATAAAGTAAAAACGCAATTTTTCAAAGAGAATTTAAGTTTCCTCTACTTACCATTTTTAGGCAGTGACGATTTTTTTTTAATAAATTTTCTAAAACAATTCACAAAAACAACCAAATAAAAACTCAAAGTCAATGTCACAATATTTTATTAAGATGTATAAAAATCTTTGCGACTAGTTTCGGCCTAACATTGAGGCCATCATCAGGATATAAAAAATAGTTATGTTATATAATGCAAGTAATGAAAAGGAAAGAATATACCTTGGTGTAAAAATAGATACAAATATAATGTTTGTACTGTCCAATCAAATCACTCGGATAACACTTGCATTAAATTAAATAAGTAAAAAAGGGATGTGATCTGTAATTTAACCTTTTATATATTTGAAAAAGAAAGGGGAAGGGGATTGAACATGGAGAAATGAAGTTGTGAGTCTGTGATCTGATTATAACGGAGAAAAAAGAAGAATAGCAACAATATCGATCAACAATAAAAGATGATGATAAACAAATTTGCAAAATATGTGAAGATTATCGTTCAACTTAGAGAGAGGATAAGCATAATTGTTAAAAAAGTAGACAACAGACAATAAATAAAATAAATATGGAAGACAAAGTATAATCTGGTACGAATATAAAACGATAGTCAAATAAATATATTGGTTAATCGAATAAACTATATAAATTTAAATACGTACGTACAAACTACGCTGATCTCTATTTATTGGTATTTGAAAATCAATATTCTTACTATTATATCTCTCTACAAAAGTTAACAACCGTGCAGAGATAACCAACAACTCGGCAATTAAACAAGTTAAACCTATTTTGGAAAACCCAATCGTTAATATTGTTGTTTGATAGATAAAGCTTTTAGGTACATTAAATTTAAGAATGAAAGGTATAGTTGGAAATCTCTAACACTAGATCAAATCTTTAATTAGAAATAAAATTGTTTAACTTTAGTATTACTAAAACTTTACATGTTAGTTAAACGAATTGTTTATGAAGTTTATTGTACTAACCCTTACTCTGTGGAAGTCCATCATTTGAACAAAACTTACATGTTTATTTAAAAAATTAGCTTTTTAACTCAATTTCTTCATTTTTTTAACACTATTTTAACAATAGGTAGAGAGTCTGTGATACAAGAAACAGTTTTACAAACGTTAAACAATATGATTTCAACCAAAAAGGTTTTTATTTAGTTACCCATTGATTGAATTTTTTTAAATGAATTAAGAGGGTTTTTTTAAATATCGTAGGTACATTTTTGGGGATTTTTATATCAATTTTTTTTCCAAGAAATAAAGGTTAAATAAAATACGAAATGTACAACAATCAGGGTTTTATTTACAAACATACATCATTCTACATAAAACTATTATCATAAACAATGTACAGTGATTTTATTTACACTATAAATACCCTGAAAATAAACTATACACTTTTAATTTACTTATTTCACAAATATGTAAATTTGTTTATTTTTTTTATACTAAAAAAAAACTATAAAAATTATTGTTAAATCAGAATAAAAGTTTGCGTTAATTTACCCACAATGTCAATTCTGAAAATATTTTGATTTGTATCAGTCATAAAGTTAATCTATATTTTTTATTACTGTATTACAAAGAATATTTTATGATCTTGTACCTATATTGAAATTTATCATTGTATGTAAAAGCTAAAGTAAAATTTAGTAGGTAATAAATGTCTATAAAATTTTTTAATCCAATAAAAATTACCAAAAAATGCAAAAGCAACTTTTGTATTGAAAAAAATAAAATTATTATATATCTACAAAGAAAATTAAATAACTTCTCTTTACCAGAACTATTATTGGTTTAACTTTGCTAAGTTTATTTACAAAATTTTACATTTCTAATTAAAAACAAATTTTGACAATTATATACAGATATCAGATGGTCACACATTTTAGAAAAAGCGGTTGATGGACAATGTTGCCAGTTATTATTTCTGAAATACTTTAAGATTTATACTATCCTCATAATTTCAATCTAAAATGTAAGTAGTATTATTGAAGAATTATGTAAGTATATTTTATGTGGTTAGGGAAATCTTTTTGTGATTTTTAGTAAAAATTAATACTTGATGTTCAGTGGATTGTTTTATTCAAATTTAGTTTTGTTTCATATTTATATTGCTATTATTTTACATTTGATTTAAAGATTTACTTTTTATAACTTGATCGATAGGCAAGACAACAATGAGGATATGAGATTGGTATAGTATGGGTTGCGTGACACAATGATTCAACAAGTTATAAAACAAATCTAAGATAAACATAACATTCTAAGCATGTTTATTATTTCAATTTTTATGATTATGAATGCAAATAATTTCATATATTCAGGTAGATAATATTTTACAATGCAAATTAAATGTCAAAAATCTTCCATTTTTGTTGTGAAGTAGGAAAAACTAATAAAAAAGTTACCTTTTTTAAACAAAATTTGTGCTATAATAAAACATGTTTGTGAAATCCGCTTGTTTCTATAACTAACCGTTTAAGCAGTTTAAGCTGACTCGAGTCAGCTTGATTTTAATACCGCTAGTTTTTTTTTACTGGGATTCACAATAGGTAACGAAATTGTTTTTTATACCACATAGTGGGAGCATAGAAGTACTAAACATTTAAGTTCTTCATTTTGAGAACATAAGGGAATAATTCACTTTTCAGTTAATTCAATACCTACATTGTATGCCTAACTAGATTAGCAATTCGTCGTCGACTCAAGAGGCACGTAAGTGGCAATTTAAACAATTAATCAAAATGAAAATGATGATTTTCACTACTTCGTTTTGCATGTAAATGAATTTAATTTAAAAATTAAACTTTTTTGTCACTCTTTAAAAATGTACTAATGTTATTGTTTACCGATTGGAAAATTAAAAATAAAACTTTCACATGTGCAGTCTCTGTAGCAACTGCTTCCAACTGCAAATCGCATGCGCATTGAATATTTGCGAACGCCTAATAAATGGTCTTATATGTTTGCTTGTTTTATTGCCGATCTTTACTATAGTACCGATGGCAGTTTCTCCTCGTTCCACTCTCGGTGTAATTGCCGGCAATCCCACAAAAATGTAAGTGAGTAAAATCGTAATTCTACAAAGTCTACGTACATATTCGGTGCAAACTCTATTTGAAGTAGTTAGTAACGAGGCTTACTAACCAGGGTTGCCAGGTGGAGGAAAATAAAATCCCCAGCTAGATGTTATAAAAATCCCCAGAAATCCCCAGATTTTCTAACCTAAGGGCTGGAACACAAAACACAAGGAAAGTTTGATGTTTTAAGTTTTGACAGTTGTTGCTATGGTTAAAATCTCCAGATCTGATACCAAATCCCCAGACCTGGCAACCCTGCCTGAATAACTGAATATTTAATTAGAGGTTACCCTGCCAAATGTGCATAAAAAACTGTCAAGATTCTTCATCTTCTGCTTCTTTTTTAAAAACCTGAGAATTACAAACCATATATGTTTGAGAATTCTATGCTAAAAACCAGCGTTCGAAAATTTGATTTTGAGCCAAGAATAAAGTGCTCACCGCCATCTACAATTCATTTCATAGAAACACGAACCTAAACAAAACAAGATGCCAGTAAATGATCCACATGTTTAGGGTTAGTTCATGATTTATTTTACTGTAGTACCTCACAGATCTAGTGAGATTTTTATTTGCTCCTTATAGTTTATTCTAGCCAAATTTTCATTGTTAAAAGATCCCAACATTTTTTATTGCACTTCGCGTTTCAATTAAATGAACTATGGAAATTTTTTTTTTATAAATTCATGATGTCTAATAAAAAAAATTTAATCATGTCCTTTTTTTCGTAAAAAATTTTAAATCAAAATTTAAAATGTTGTTACCGGATAAAAAATTCTTTGTGAATATTTATATCTACCATTTTTTGATTAATTTTCTTTGATTAATGGAAAATTTTTGAAAAAAATAATAGTTTTATACTTTATGTGGGTTTTTAAATACTAATTATTTACCTAAATAAAAACAAACAAAATTACAATTTATTAACACAAATCTTTGGTTAATACGGTCTCCACACATGCCTATTACTTTCTTTGGAACACTTATTATTGTCTTTTTCACTAGAACTCACTTCATCTTTTTGTTTCACTAAAGTTACAGCTGCCTTTCTAACTTTAACACTTAAATTAACGCCTTCACCATATTTAGTATCCTTATCGACATCCGTATTTACGTTTTTAAACATTACTTTTGAATCGTTTTCCATTAGACTAGAGATATCTTTTATTGATTCTTTAATATCTTTATCTTCCGTATCTTCTTCTATTTCAGTAACATCTAACTTTTCACTGGAACTGTCTGGATTTTGAGACGTATCTTCATCGGGTGCACTTCGGATCATTAACTGATTATTCCTGAAGTTCATCCAGTTCCAATCATGAGGATAAAGATGCGAGTATAACCATTGCCCTGAAATGAAAAATATTCATGTATATTATTTAAATATAAATAGTCCACTCGCCTACTGAGATGAATCTAGTAGGCTGCTGTCATTTAGGTATTTATAGTTACTAAAAAACGTCAATATAATATTTGTCGTGTATTATTAATTATGGCTCATTTATCCAAGGCTCAAAGAATAGACATTTTAATTATGATTGGTACGATAAAACAAGACCTTAAAAAGAGGTTTGTAAAATTTTTAATAATAAATACCCTGGTCAGCACGTTTCGCAGTCTACAGCTAGCAAAATTAAAAAAAATATTCGGGAAACTGGGCCGGATAGAAATGTTCAATTTTCTGATGAAAAAAATTAGATGTATTTCTATAAATTGAGGAAAATCCGCATAAGACAACTCTAGAACTTGTCACCGACAATGATGTAGGAAAATGTATGTATTTTGAGAGTTTTGCATAAAGAAAAATGCCACCTTTACAAAGTTCAGTTGGTTCAGGAGTTAAAAGAAAATGATCCTGATAGAAGCAGGAATTCTGTGATTTGATGATGGACAGAATGAACGCAGATCTGCAGTTCATAGACAAAATAGTTTTTTCTGATGAAGCGACATTTCATTTTAACATAGATATTGGAGCAGAGAAAATTCTCACTGGAGTGTGAAACTCACCCTCAAAGAGTTAAGGTTTGGGCTGGTATCATTAACAATAAAATGAATGGCCCTTATTTTTTTGGAGGCACAGTTAATGGTGAAGAAAGATCTGGATTTTGAAAACAAACACTAAATTGTATTGTCATAAATGTGTTTGGAGGCCAATAAAATGTTTTAAAATAAATGCTTAGATGCCAATACTTACTTGGAGACGGTATTAATGGAGTATTGAGGAATAAGCTAGCAGCCAAAGCATTATTAAATAGTTGATTGTTCTGCATTTGAGGTGGTGGAATTCCTGGAAATGCAGGAGTTGGTTGAGGAGAAGATGTTGGAGAGGCAGTTACGGATATGTCATCCTCTTGAGGAGATTGTGGATCGCCTGTAGTGGTAAGAAGTCTAATTTGGCTACTAGGAGAGGTCTTAGGTGACGTTGTACTGTGAGCACCATTGCAATTTATTGATATGGGGCCAAGTGACGTAGAAGAAGGCTCTGAAATAAAAATATATACTGTAACTAAGTTTACTTAAAATAAAAAGCCATTACTTTTATGACCTATATTTGAGCTATTTACCGTTTGCTATCCTTGGCGAAGTAGCTGGACGGTCCAAAGCTGCAAACATATGATGAGAAAAATGTGGGTGATGGTGACTCATAAATGCTCCATGAGGATAGGGATGCCTACCCCCCAATAATGTCCAATCTGGAGGTGGACCAGGTAATCCTGCTAAATGGTGAGCGATACCTGAAACAACGAAAGCCAATTTCAATTATCACAATTACAAACATACTTATTATTTTATTTTGTAATGTTCCTAATGAAACATGAAGTAGTAGATGGCTATTAACAACTTGTGTGAGTCTATGTTCTAACACACACCAATGACATTTCCCTACTCATGACCTATCTAGTAGGGATACATACCAGATATTGTGTTTTCAATCCAAAAACTTTTATTTAGATACGTTAGAAACAATTTAACTAACTTAGTAGTATAGCAAAATGTGTATTTTTTAAGATTTAATAATAAACCACTTCCACGTTGGATAAAAATTCTATTTCCTCGCAATACTCTATGCTGATTGAAAAAGGGTGGTCCCTACTCATTGATAAAAATAATCAACGACTGCAAAAGAGACTAATACAAAATATATATAGCACAAGAAAGGGGAGAAAAATTTAAATAAATTTGCCAGTGGTGGGTGAATGTACAATTAAAAATATAATGTATTTGCCAAATACTTACAAATAAAAAAAAGAGAAATTTATTAAAAACAACATATAATAAATGTATATTATTGGCTCTAAACTCACAGCCTAATTTTCTCTTGTGAAAGTACTAATTTTGTTAATAGTTATATTAGTGTAACAAAACTATACATGTTGAAACATTATACAATCTATTATTAATAAACTAGATTATTGACATAAAATGTTGTTTCTTAAATTACGGGTAACATTTGTATTGTATGTAAGTAAATATATTGTATACCTTGTCCAGTATACCTTGAAGGCGACAACAGAGTGTAAATTTTCAAACATATAAAATATTTAGCATGAGTTATGTTCACTTGAAGTTTATATTTTATAAGCATACGAGTTGTATTTGATATAAAATTAATTACGAAACCTTTCTTATAGCATTTATTTAGTTTTTCTATAAGAACTTGCAGCCTACGATTTTCAATATTTACAAAGTTTACAGTGAATAAACAGACATGTACTGATTGACAGTAGCAAACGAATAAAGTGAGTCAAAGGAACAGAGCGGTTTGTTCACTTTGACAACGTGCAATCAGATTTATACTGGACAAGGTATAGAAACTTAGGCGTATTATTTCGGTACCATTTAACCCTCAGTATACCAAAGGATTGAATATATTTTTCGATGCGGTGTGATTAGGTTTATTTCATAAAACTAGTACCACCTTGTAGTAAAAATAAACTTTATACACCTTATTCTTTTCTACTAGTAATAGAAACACATCAAACAGTTATGTACATATCATTGATTCATTTCGCTAGGTTTGTATTGTTTATTTAATTAACTGTTTAAAACTTATTCTGAACTACCATTTTCGCAAAATTAGTAATAAAGTTTACCAATAAAGCCGTTATCAACTATTTTTCCCGTTTCATACTTCCTCGGTTTGTATAATCCCATTAAGATTATTAAATTAAGAGGTTAAATTAATCAACGGAAGCTACTAAGGCTTTACCCCTTTGAAGATCATCCAATCATTCCGATGACTTACTACCCCAACAATTAGTTCTTGAAATCTATCTCCTAAGACTTGGAAGAATCTAAAGAATCGTTGTTAACACCAAATTCAAGCCGGTAGCTGGTTATCGAATTTTTAAGCGGGGACTTTATAACGAAGTTTTTAACTTGTTAAGGGATGTTTTTACGCCCTTCAAGCTTATTTTTAATGACTACTATACTTCGGAGCGGATCTTAGGGATCTTATTTTGTATGTAATATATATAGGAAAAATGTATTGTACTTATATTGTACATAAACTGTAAAGATGAGTTTATCAAAATTAATAACTATGATAAGGTGTATTATATTTGTTGGTTTTTTATAACATTTCCATTTTTGGAATTACCTCAGATTTTAGCAATAAACACATTAAAGTGAGCTAGCATGAGCTAGGGGAAATATTTAAATATTTCCAATGAAAATATCATCGTTATTTGTTTATACACAGAAAAAAAAATAGTAAAATATGATTTTATTACAGTTTTATACTAATAAACAATTCTAATGAACAATATCAAAACCAAGCTTATCAACTTTATACATAAAAAGGCTTTCCGTCTCAGGTTTAACCTCAATATTGTCACAAATTAGCGAAGCTATTCAACGCGCAAAAATAAGCGTATCAACTACTTTTATCGCTACACTCTTTGTTTTGGTGGGAAGTACTAACATATTTATATGATTACTCTTTTCTCCTAAAGGTCTATTGTAACTCTCCGTATGGT
The DNA here is from genome assembly GCA_035357415.1 of Ophraella communa. Classification (NCBI taxonomy): domain Eukaryota; kingdom Metazoa; phylum Arthropoda; class Insecta; order Coleoptera; family Chrysomelidae; genus Ophraella; species Ophraella communa. The sequence goes on from CM068985.1 coordinate 38,905,801, forward strand.
ACAGTCGTTCTATCAATTCTATATTTTTATTGAAGCTCGTCTGGGGCGTTCGCGACACTTTATCCATGGAAATTTATTGAATCATAGTCTCTTGAACTCATAGCAGTTGCACAGAATATGCTTAGCCGTTTTATCTTTTGTCTAATACAATCTCTAATCTCTGTAAGTATATTTGTCCAGTAGGATCGGTACTCATATCATAATTCAAAGTTCATATGCAGCAGATCTTGAAATCTAAGTTCTACGATTTCCTTTCAATACTCTTTCACAGTAGCTCCTACCAGTAAAAAGTATCATTCAATTTACCCAGCTTAATCAGATGTATGTCATTGAAACTTTTTTGCTCCAATTAATTTTGAGGATCTTCTCAGCCAGATGGGTGTGTCTATCCTCGTCAGGTAGAGGTATATTTATACCTTACTGCACTAGCAGTAGCTCCATAAGACATTACATCGGTTGTGACCTTTTGCGAAGAGTTTTTATCCAAATGTAGACTTTTTCAAAGCTCTTATTGGATGTGGTTTAATCCCTACTAAGGCTCCCTACCAGTTTCGGTAGCCATTGCAGCTAGTTGGGCGCCGTCCCAATTAAACCTCTCTTTATTTTTCCCTCTGGTCTTTCCTTAAAGGACTTTAAAAGTTCATTATCTATATCCTTAGACATTTCTCTTTCAGGAGTAGGCTCTACTGTGTCCTAAACCTTCATCTGTTCCATCTGTTTACCGAGAGAATCACCTCTCTCATTGTAATTAAAACTGAAAGATAAAATATTTCCACATACACACTATGAGGTACAAAACTCTCAGTAGTTTCCCAACCAAGCTTGACCGTTTTCTAAAGAAAAACAACTACTTCCTGGGCTATATGCCACACCGGACATTGGATTAAGGAAACGTGATGGCTATTTTTATTTGATGGCTCCTTATAGATCCCACAAGCAGCTGGGAAGAGCCCCACGTGACCAAACAAGGCTAGTTACACCCACAGGATGTCTGATGTTTGATGCCAACATTCCAGACTGAGTTTACCCACGGGCCCTAATCCAGTAACTCCTTAAATTAAGGACCACGTACTACCCCGTATTCCTTGTTCAAACCATTCAAAACTTTCAAATCGTATCATAATCCTTCTTAGTTACTTGGAAAAAGCGTAAAAGGGGATGTACTCATTGTAATACATCATTAATCTCGCCGAGTTGTGCTGGTCAAGTGCGTTGGCTGGTATGCGAAAGGTTCTAGGTTCGATCCCCAGTACCGGTGAAAAATATCTAAAAATATAGTACTTCGGCTACCTTTCCGAAGGCAATGGCAAACTACCGAAAGTATTCTGCCCAGGAAAACCTCTCACTTTGCCGGCGTAAAACTGTAGGTCCCAATTATCTGTGTAGAGAAGATACGCACAACACAGATAATTGCAAGAGGTAGCCAATATTAGAAAACGAATAGGCACTAGAAGAAAAATAAGTAGAAAGTAAATATACCTAATATGGTGGTTAATCAATATCAAGTTTTTACGAAAAATATTTCTAAAGGAATTAAACTTTATTTATTTTAGTAAAATATAGCATCTTAAGTTGTATATATACGAGGAGCATTCATAAAATGAGAGCCGTTTTCACCTCAGAGGTGCGTTCTGTGATTCCTTTCCTATGTGCAAAAGGATCATCGATTTATGAAATTCATCGGAAGTTAAGCCTGTTTATGGACCTACAATTATGAGTGAAGAAAAGTTGAGACAATGGTGTCGTGATTTTAAAAATTTGTTTTCTTGCATTTTTACTGGGGACGTGGGTATCCTGCGCCAACCCAGAAACAAAACTGCAATCGATGCAGTGGAGACACTTCAGCGAAACCGATAAAGTTTAAGCAAACTCCCTACACAAGTCAAAAGTTTTTTGGGACAAGGACAGTGTTCTTTTGGTTGATTTCATGGAACGTGGGATAACAATTAAAGCTATAGTGTTATCTTGTATAATCCTCCTCCACGACAACTCGCGTCCTCAAACTGCTGCCAAAACCAAGGAGAAAATTCAAGTTTTTCTTTGAGAACTTTTTGACCACACACCCTACAGTCCTGACCTTGCCTCAAGCGACTTTTTCATCTTCTTGCATTTTAAACAGTTTCTCGGTGGATAACGTCTTGAAACCGAAGATTACTAAAAAACGCCGTTGTTAACTAATTCATCTCTCAGGCAGCAAGCTTCTATGCAGAGGGATTAAAGAACCTGGTACAGCCGTACAAAAAAATGATTATGTTGAGAAGTAAAGTAAGTTTTTACCTATTTATGACAATAAAATCTGTTTCTTATTAGTATATTTTTTTCTGTGACCAAATGCCCTTACTTTATAAACGCGCCTGGTATATTTATATTTATAATTATTAATAAAAACTATTGCTTATTATTTTCAAAAATAACCACAATATAAAGTTTAAGATTTCGATATATTTTATAATTTAGAAGACACTGGAGAAATACGAAATTTCTATTTTGGGTAATTACTAAATTTTGAAAGGTTTTTAATTAATTTAATTTAAAAATGTGTTTGTAGTTCATATTCTTTTTTAATACCTTTTTCCTTAATTCTAATATAAAAAATTCTTCTGCACTACACTTTTATCCTAAGAAAAAAAATTCTTACTACTTTTTTCCTTGTAGAAAACGTATTACGGATTAATTTGATTTTCGTCGCATTTGACCATACTATTATCCCTCGACACAGAAGTTTTGCAGGAAACCCGTCCTCGGTTGCTGTATAGATCTTGATAGTGTAGGTTAGCACAGCAGTCTGTGGCCCGCCAATGAGGTTTGAGGTATCCCCACCCTAACCAATGAAGCATCTTAAGGTCAACCCTTTACCTAACTGAAACATTAAGTGATATATGGCGCAGGATATTTAGCAGGGCTGCTGGAATATACTTCTACCGTCGCGGCGCGCCTTTACAATACCCTTTCGACGCGTCACCAGGAGTTTTGGTTCTATGCTTTCCATGATAGGATATATTCTCATGAACAGTTACCGTCGGATGGAGCAATTAATGTAAATGGGTAGAAATTAACTATAATTACTTCAATTCTGTTTTCATGTAAGAATCATTAATGCTAAAAATTAAATTTCTTTTTTTCGTTTATAACAATTAATAGAATTATGATTTTTTTTATATTTGTAACTGCTCGAGACCACAAAATTTAATTCATTAATTAGCCACCTTACAACAAAAAAGTGTATATTTTTTTCTGGTTTTACTATATCAATGCTCAGTTATACTGATCATAGAAGAAAATATATACAGGATAATCCCTTAGGTTAGGTTATTGGAACAAATTCTGTAATTAATTACATAAAGGTTTGTCGCAAAATTACTGAAACACGTCAATTTTTATTTTCGATGGGACATAAAATAAAGAGGTTTGTTCATTTTTTAAATTATTTTAAGGATGGATCCATAACAAAAGAAGGTTTAGGATTTGGAATTTACTCCATATCCCTAAACTATAAATATAAAATGGGCAAAGGGTTGTACTGCCAGTATAGTTCAGACAGAGCTAAATGCCGTCTCCGTAGCCGTAAAAGAGATCACCCAAAGAGAAATCGCTGGTAAAAACATCCGTATTCTTACGAACAGCAGACAGGTACTATTAGCCCTGAATAGGCCACGGATCACATCAGGTCTAGTATTAGAATGTCACATGGCCCTTACCAAAGCCTGCAACAACAGTGTGGTGACCCTAGGCTGGATCAAAGGTCGTGGAATTTTAAAAGGCAACCGCATAGCTGACTCGTTGGATAGGAAAGCTGCCTCCCAAAGGATCTTGGGACCTGGCAGTCTTGTCGGCATCAACGGTGGTTGACCTAGTAAAGGAACGCTCCCTTAACAAATTCAGGGGAAGATGGGACGAAGAAGGTTGCAGACTATCCAAGGAAATTCTGAAGTATCCGAATAGCAGAGCAGCCAAGAAATTCGTGGTCATGACCAGAAATGACCTGCGTTTGGTCACAGGTCTAATAAGACTTTTTGTATTCGGCGAGAACTGGAATATGCCAACTTGAGGGAGTTGCCTACTGGCGACGTAATCACCTACTTTAAACAGGTAGCATGGTTGACGAGCTAATAGGTAGGCTCAATATCAAAAGGACGCACAATGGGCCAAATATGGCCTAAGTGCAGTGGGGCGACCCACCCTTCAAGAATTACAGATACAGAAGGGTTGTAGCGAACCCCAACTTGTTTCTTTTTTTAATTCAGGGATAGGTTCATACTTTTTTTTATTTTAAAGCTTTATTGATAGTAAATACAAGTAGGTATTTTTTTTTGCTTTTTCAATCAATGTGTTAGAAAAAAAATAAAATACCGACATGTTTTTTAAAACTACTTTAATGCAATTAATGTTCAAAATGCTCTCCATTTTGTTGCTGTAAATACCCTGATCGAATACAAAAATTATCCCTAATATCTTCCAACTACTACTTACACTTTGTTTTTACTACTTAAAATGACGGGTTCTGGCTATATCTCTCACTTATAGAGTTTTCTTACTTATCCAGATTTGACTGGATGCATGGGTTTAACATATTTTTGATTATTTTAGAACAGGGTTTTCAATTAGTGTCTAATTAAAATTTTATATAATATATTTGTAATAACGGTAATGGACATTTAAAGATTTATTTAAAATTAATGATTCCAGGAAGGATATTAAAATAGATATAATAAATACTTCCTGACATTATACATCAAATTTATGTATAAAGTACGCCCGCCAATATGTGAAAATTTGATTTCTACTTGTTTCGTTTGGCAGACATTTATTATTTAGTCTTTATAACTCCCCATTAATTTACACCGAATATTAAATGCATGTTGTGGCCAAATTATTAATAATAGTTGGATTTCAAATGATTTTTTTAGAACACAAGAGCGAGTTATAAAAAAAACATTTGTAAAAGTGTTTTTTAAAATAATAGTAAAAAAATAAATGTTTTCTTATTTAACATTAAGTTACTAAATAACATTAATTAGTCATACACAATAAACATTGGGTAATTATTAATTTTACAAATACTACAGTACCACACAGGTGTTAAAAGTAAGTAATAAAATTTTTATAACACTGTATCTACACTGCGCGTCGTAGAAAACGGGCTACCCCAAAAATTACGAACGTATACCTCCTCCAACAACATTTGAACAGCTTCGAATGACCCTTATTGAGGTTTGAGCATTTTCCCCCAAAGAGACATTGAAATATTAATTTTATTCAAGGCCTGTTTTCTATGACGCGCAGTGTATATAAACTCGTTTATAAGTAAAAGTATTACTATGTACTATCGGCTTCAGAATAGCATATACATTTTCAAACTCAAATCGCTTACATCGAATAGACAGCCTTTTTATTTTGAGTAACCAATCACGGTTTAAATAATAATAAATTTGAAATCAGTTAAACAGTTGTCCACGCCCACATCTTCACTTAGTTTGGAACCCTCGATAATAAATGTTTGTTTAGGATTAAAATCCCTTTTTTTTATTATATCAGTACAAAAATGCGAAAAAAACCTATTTATTCGGGACATGACCGACCATTGTAAATACACTTAATCTCTCAAAACCATTTAATGAATCGAGGTGGTAATAATACACATTACTAAAACCGATACCAGCTTTGTCTTGAGTAAAATTAATTTTATTCAAGGCCTGTTTTCTATAACTTCGGTAGGTAAACGAAATTCATCTTTAACATGTATATGCTATTCTAAAGCCGACTGTACCTACTCGAAGAGAAGAAATGATTATTTTAAGTTATATAATACACCTCATTAAACCTATGCACGTAAACTTTTACGGTAACTCAATTCGCCTTTAAGTTGGTATTGTAAGTCAGAAACCAATATCCTGAGGAAACCCTTTAAGTCCAAACGACGAATTAACCTTCTGGGGGTTCACACACATAACACACACAACTAGTAGCAGCTTACCGCAGATCAATAAGCCGGATACAAACAACTAGAAATAAGTTCTACTAAAAGGCACAGAAATTACAGAAATATTGGACCGCTATTCGGAATGCAAAACAGGATAACAAATTTAAATTGTTTTACCGAAGAAGCTAATGAGGTTTAAAAAATAATAAATAAATAAAATAATATAATTTAACTTCCCATCGAAGGACGTTCGTTTTGAATATATACTTTGTTATCAAAAGTAAAAAAATTTTGACTAATGTAATGAAATCTTTGAACTTGTGTTCACCGATTTCTAGAAGTCTGATTAATTTGAAACTTTGCATGCGTATCAATGTCCGATGGCACTGCAATAATTGATACCACTTTTCCTTTATCCTTATTAGGACCGCCAGGAATAATCAATTTTCAATACGTAATTTTTAATTGAATTTAAGGATGGTTCAAAAGAACTAAAAAAACACGCTGTTATTTGTAACGGAACTAAAAAATAAAGGCTCAATTAAAAAAACAATATATACTGGGGTAGAATGAAAAGTTTAGGAATGGTTTTTTAGTTTTAGGAAAGGTTGAAGTGGAATTTTTAGGGTTCTCGGGACAGTAAAAGTGGAAAATAAAGATACAGAGTGGGTTACAAAGGATATACAGTATACAGGGTAAGAATAAAAATTTTAGGAATGTTTTTTTTAGTACAGAGAAGGTTTAAGTGAAATTTGATGGTGTTCGGGACAAATAAATCACATTAAAAATGACATTTTAGCTTTATATTCAAACAAAAATAAAGTGGATCAAAATAACTTAACTATAGATCTTGTGAATTTCTTTACCATAGCACACCTTTTTTCAATTTTTGTGTTCTTTCACTTACTTAACAAATATTCTAACATCTGAACTATATCGTAATAATGTTATAAAGATTAAGAACCTTCTTTTTATGCTTTTTTTAAGTACATTTAATTGGTGTTATATAAATATAAGTACGCTAATAACACACTGGTGGTTTATTTCTATGTGAAACGGCCATATACCGGAGGATATAACAAATTATCTAAAGATCCATGCAGGAAAATAATTTATATCCCCAATGAAAGGGTATTATTGTTTTAATAGCCAGGTTTATTCCACATTCACCCTACGCTTTTCTCTATTCTCCGGATGAAGTGTATATAGGACTAGGAATTTATCCTTCAACAGAGTCGTATTATCAAGAATATTAAGAATATTACAGACTGTCCCAGAAGTATAAATATAAGCCAAATATAAAAGAAACAAAAGATATTAAATCTGATTTTTTTAACTAACTACTGTTTTTAATGCTTCTTGTTTGAAGTCAATCTTATAACTTCCTGTTAATCTATTTTTTTAAGTTTAAATAATTTTAAACTTCCATCTTTTAAAGTTTTACTCTACTCATTAATGTTGTGTATAACATATAATGCTGTTATAGAGCTACCTTCTCAAGTAATTTAATTTGTTTTTGCATTTCTTTTACCGTTTTCTATAACCAAGAAAAAAAGTATTCCATTACAGAAGTATACCTCGTAACCGTCATGCTACTCACTTTTACAGATACTCCTTTCTCCTAACATAGTGAGACTAAATCCGATATATGGGATCTTTAATTAGAATATTCCATAACTCTTAGGAATTCAAAGCTAGTTCCAACCAAGAGCAAAGCTTTCAACGAATATAATGAAGTACCTAATAGTATGTTATGTCACAAGTGCGGAAAGTGGGTATTAGCAGCCTGCTCTTGTATTTGAGACACAACTGTTTTCCGCCCAGCTTTATGACTATTTTTTTTAAATGAAAGAAAATGTTACGATTGAAATTCGAACCCGAGCCCTCTGCGTGAGAGAAAAACAAGTATTCCACTGCGCCGCGATCACTCTGATATCGGAAGTTCAATACCATTACGTATTTGATCGCCTTCATCATGAGGTATTCAAAATTTATATTATTTTTGATTTAAAAATGTCGAATCCAAAACACACTTTTTCATTGTTACTATAAAAAAATCGTGGCGTTATGAATTTTCCGCCCTTGGGTTGATAAACAATACTTTCCGTCCTATTTTTGGTGTTCATATGATTGGTTTTCCGGTAAGGTAGACGGGGAAATTTCAAGTACGTTTTTCCACAGAAACAAAATGATACAGCGGAACAGTGAACAACCTGTCTTTTACTACTAATTACATTATCAACTTTCTCGAACCAATTTATTAAGAATTTAGTCAGTTATTGGTTACTGAGGTAAGAAGAGAGCTAGAAGAATAGAATTTGGAAACTGAAGGTGCTGGTGAAATTTTATGAATAAGGACCTAGTCCCCGAATCGGTTGACTTAGGAGATCCCTTCAGCAAGTTCACCCAGATATCGAAACAAAATCCATTCAAAGAGATGATAAATCGCAGCTCTCTAATCGAATAGTCCACCAACGAACTGAACTCATGGAGCTAATGACACAACTTATTACCAATCAGTAATGGAAAGTTGGGAGTATTGTTTGTGGAAAAAGAAAAGTTTTAAGTTGCACCAAGTGGATATCCCACTGTATACAAAGTATACCTATGACCTGTATTACGATATGTGTTCCATAATATTTATCCTGGGATATATATGTCATTAATTTTAATTCGCGCGTTTCTATTAATTTGGTTTTAATCTGCATTTTAATATTCTTTTGCTTATCTACTGAATAGTTTGTGATGTGATTCCATTCACGCATTGGTATTCCTAAGTAGTTTAAACTTTATTGTTCGTATTGGTATTACTATATAAAATATACTTGACCAACTAGCTCTTTCTGAAGTACCTTTACCAGTAGTAGTATTAATTCTATTTATTACTACTCCTGTTAATTTTTTTTCACTGTCCTTTCATTAAAAATAGTTTAATTTCAGGAGAATTCACAAAATCAAACTAATTGCAAACAAAAAAATAAAAGATTAATAAAACTACTGATTATAGTACCTGAAAAACATTAAACTTAGTTTTATATTAAGATAGTTTTTGAAATTACTGCGCATACGTCTCTGTAACATAAGTAGCAAACAAACGGCTTGAAAGTTGGAGTTGTTAATGCGGAATATCCATCTACGTCTTAAAGAGGGTAAATGACTAAAGGACTAGGAAGTAGGCCATCATCGGAGACTTATCCCTTACTATTCTCTTAATGTATTCCTTCTGTGTCAGAAGGATTTTGTCTTGGAGCCCCAGGGATATGACTTGTAGGATCTTATTAACTGCTAGATTATTTATTTATACGAAAATTGAACAGTAATATTTTATTTTTCCGCATCTAAAGAGAAAGTAAAATGTATTAAAAAAAATCCTGGATCCCGTTTTAAGAACAATTTGTCAGATAGTGATTTGTTGTTTATTTATTCAGTGGCAGCTGGTTCTAAAGGGCACGAAGGCTGGTCCTAAAGGATACGAAGGTTATTTAGTATTATTTTGAATTGTGCACAAATTTTCGTTTTACGACGGTACGTATCAAAACTATATTATCCAGTCTGGGGTACGCTTATTCGGTTCCCTGTTTAGATGGCACTTCGGCAATTCATTTCCTGTAAATAATAAACGCCGAACATTGTTTTTTTTTGTAAGTATCTATGGCAATAATTTAAGCGGTTATATCATCAACATAACCTTAAACTTAGACTGCTAATGGTCATAGTCCTGCTACTGGAAAAATTAATTCAAATTAAACTTATGAAAACGTGTCAGTGCAATGCGCAGAAGACAAAAAAGACTGAGATTTTAGACGTTGACACAAGTCTACGACATTTTGTTCAAAGGTGTCGTCAGCTTCCTAAAAAAATTGCTCAGAATTGTACCTGTATAACTCATTGGACTATTGTATTGTAATCTAGGACAAAATTATTGTTTCTTTATTCAAATAAACTAAATCGAATCCATATTCGAAAATTGTTTTCTTTAGGAAATTAGTAAATATGGACATTACTGAAATCTTTTTATTTTTAACCCTACTTCCATTTTTAATTTCTTAAGATTTTTGTTATAAATATGACATTGAGATGAAAATCAAGCCCAGAGTGAAAATAACAGAAAAACTGTTTGAATAATAAAAAATAAAAGAAACCCGATAAAGAGGTTTCCTGGGTCTCGTGAGAGATATGAGTAAATAAAAATTTTTGAATTTTAAACAAATAAAATATAATAATTATTAAAATTACCTATGTTGCTAAAATTAAGACTGTTTTAAAAAAGAAATTATGGTATGGCACCTATATATGTTAAAATTAGTGCAATTCATGAAAAATGAAAAAATAAAAATATAAGTAAAAACGGTACAATAAAACTATTTAATAAATTATTTAAAACGACAGATACAGCCAAGAAACGTGTGAAAAATGTCCGATATGACTAGACCTATCTGTGCTATTTCTGTAGGAAATGCTCCCCAAAATTGTCACATTAACCTACTGGAAGGCCAGTTTAAGGTTATGTCTACGTAATTATAAAAGTAAATGAAAAATTCTGAAACAGTTTAACTGCTTACGTAGTAAATAATTTTATTTGTTTCTTTAGGAACGTCCTGTATGTAGTGATGGAACCAACAGAAAATAATTGTGTACATAATCTTCTAAAACTGCCGCTATCTTTTTATGAAAAAAATTTAATTAAGAAAAAAGAAGGATTGAAAAATGCAAGTGGATTTTATGTAAAAAAAATAGGTAAGATTTTACTTTCCTTCCCTCTTCCAGAACTTACGAGCCGCCAATAATAAGGAAGCCTAAAGAAAATTACATCCTCCAGCATCAAATTACTTCTACCCAATAATATCCGGAAGAAAATTATCCAGGCTGGCATGCATTTAAGTCTTTAACAAGAAAAAATCACTCGTGAAAGGAAGGCAAAAGTAAACAACCCCTAAATATTCATTTAGATGCGTATGATTGAATTTTGTCGGAGGTTTAGGACATCAATTAAAATTCAACTGTATCATTTTAACAGTGTTACAACTAAATCCTGTGAACTGTTAAATGGTAATAATAACGCCACCTGTTTGAGACTGGTTGAATTAAATACATACATGAAGCGGAACAACTCTGCGAGGTTGTATAGAAATTTGTAGAAAGGGTTACAAGGATGTAATCAATACTTTATCAGAATCGGCATGACTGTTTATTGTAATATGTAAAAATCATTTCTTATCACCAATAAAAGAAAAATTTTAAAAATAAATTAACATTGTAGTTTTTACAACTCTTACAATAAAAAATTGTGAATATTAATAAAACTATACAAGCAATTTTTTGGCGATATTTAATACCAAGTATCATCTTTTACTATTTGACTTTGAAGTGGACTTTTATCTATTTAAAAATTTAGTTCTAACAATTTTTCTCTAGGTTTCTTTTAAATATCTGAGCAGTTGTAGCTGTAAATAGTTTGGTGAATGTACAGTGAGGGACTAAATTATGGAATTAGATCATTATTTAGAAAACTATTGGATTTTTGGGTAATAGCTGAAACAGTTAGATTTTTTTATTAAATTTCTATTAAACTGTTTACTTTGATTGAGTTTACATTTTATACATAGATAAGACGTAATTTTAATTTTTTTTTTTTATATCATTGCACAGTTATACTGATCTTAGAGGGAAGTACATCCAGGATAATCCCTTAGGGCTATTAACATCTAGGCTTTAATATTGTTATGTCTTATTACTTCCATACTTGGTCTAGCCTTAATACTACCTAAACATCAGGTACCTAGCTACAAACAAACAAAATGTAACTTAAATATCAATCTGACGATGCTAATCTTAGCGAAAAGGCCGTCATTGTAATTTAAAACATAATTTTTTCAAACGAAGAGTTTTTTATTATTCTTAATAAGATGGACTTCCAAAAAGTAAGGGATAGTACAATAAATTTAAGTTTCGAAATATTTAGACCTGGTATAAATTATCTCTATTATTCCTAGACACTACTATATCTACATCAAAGACTAGACTAATAAAAAATAAGAGTCAATTTTCCAGCCTGTCTCCCGGTTTTGAGTGATAAGAAGAAGTGTTGTTTGTTTATTTCTGGTTTTTACTAGAAGTACTACTCCTAGTCCAACTTGTCACTTTTCCGGTCACTAAATTGTAATTTTGATATTCATGAAACCTAAAACTCAAACATTTCATGATATAGGGGACATCTTGCTACAAAAATGACATTATATCATTATATATCCGTGATGCACAAGACGTGCGAGACAAAGTTCAATCTCACTGAGTGTTGAAATAAGAGAGAACTAATTTGATGTACAATTGTAGGTATTCGCACTAAGCGAGTGTTACGTGCAGAGATACTTTATGGGATAGATGAGGCACCTCTCAACTTCGCTCGACAGAACAGCCTTAAAAGCGCATACACGAAGTTCCATGCATGCAAGCTTTGAGTTGACTTGTACGAAACTGAGTACCGCTAAAGTTAAAGCTGCTTGATTGTCAGAATTCTTGATAATCTACTTGGTAAACAATCGCATAGCTTGACTTCTGTTATTAGCTTTGTGCCGTATATCCCAGACCCTATACCCACAACGTTTTAGGAGCTATCAGTGGACCAAAAAGAGTTTGCTCGTCCAACAGGCGAACCGGTTTACTAGTTATTTTTTCGGAATCTTTACCTGACAACTTTCATTAAATTTATCAAAATTATGTCTTGAAATAAATGAGAAAAAAAAGTAACAATTAGTTTAATAAAGAAATTAACGATTTTTGTTTTCTGGGAGGTGTAGGTAGTTGATAAATTAGATAGCAAATATATAAATAAAATAATAGCACTCGCACAAAAGAAATTTAGTGTCTTAGTAAAGATCAAGAAACATAACTAAAAATACAAATTTAAGATTTTTTAAATTAATGTTAGCTGCTTTAAATGTTTTTTTTTATGGAAGAATAGGAAATTCGTGTCTCGATAAAACATTTTACTTCAGAAAAAAGTATTGCTTTAAAAGTCTAGTAATTGCTGTCTTAAGAAAAGCATTCATCAATCATCGTTGATGATTCAGAGAACTTTTTCACCTCGACCTTCTCCAGGTCTGTTTTGGTAGTTGATTTTTCTTTATGGGATTTTTCCTTTCCGACAGACTCACTAAACTGTACAGTGATTGCTCGTCGTGGCTTTTAACCATGGAATTTCTTCGTCTATAGTCAAAAATCTGTACTAAACTAAAATTCCAAAATAGTAGGCACTAAATTCTCAGAAATGACTGTGACGTTTTTGCCTTAATCTGCCTCTTGCAGTGGCGTACGGAAATTATACTAAACAGATGTGGAAAAATTAATTATTTAAAAACTATATCCACAAATAAGAATTAAATTACATTATATTAATTATATAAAAAAAATATACACTGTGTCCACGGATGGAGTTGCTAAGAGGAGAAAAACCTTTATTATTAATTTTATGACAAAGTTATTGTTATAAAAAATTTGCATCCTTTGGAAATAAGATTGACATAAAAAAATCTGAGATCGGATGTACAGGGTGTTAGCAAAGTAATAAAACGTGAAAATGTTTCATGAGAAAAGTAGGCACCATTATTATTATTAATGCAGCCGTGTGCATGAGATTTCGATTTCAGACCTACGTTTATTGGACTAAAACCACTACCACCACAAAAGTTTAAAATTACTTACAGTATTGTATTATTCATTATCATCTGAAGAAAACTCGTCGGATGATGAGCAACTATCGCGATCGCTACTATTCAAAGTAATAATCAATGGTTCAATTGCAATGTCCATTCTAGTGTCGAGATCCCACATTTTGTCCTCTTCTTTTGTCGCATGTCTAATGCATTTTTTCCATGACTCGGGTGTGACATTTTCTATCGCAGTAGCTAGTAGGCCTTTTACCTCATTCATTTTAAAAGTTAAGTTTTCCCTCGCCACTTGGTTTTTATTTGAGCCCATATTAACTCGATCGGGTTTAGCTCACAATGGTAAGGAGGGAGGCGGTGTACAATTATGTTCCTCTCACGAGCCATTTCGTCGACAACATATTTCTTCAACTGAGGTATATGTTCCCTTGCAATATTGAGTAATTGTACTTTTAACATATTATAGTCGAATGGTAAATTTTTTTCAGATAGCCAGTTAATGATATCAGCTTTTCGCCAGGCAGTTGTAGGTGACCGCTCCATTTGTCTGCTGTGGTAGGAGGCATTGTCCATGACGACGACAGAGTTTGGTTCAAGGTTTGGTATAATCTTTAAAAAACAAACTTTCGAACTTTTGCGCGTCCATTTCCTCGTGGTAGTCGCTAGTTTTCTTGGACTCGAAGAGTAACAAGCCGTTTTCCAAAAAACCCGAATCGCTGCCTATATGAGTTATTATGAGCCTCCGTCCTTTGCCAGCTGGCGCTTAATCCTGTTGAGAGGCCTTCAATAAAAGCTTGACGGCAACTTTTTATTTCTAAATCTTGCCATACCTTTGAAACAGTATGGCCTTGATTCAACCAAGTCTCATCTAAATAGTAAATCTTTTTACCTTCACGACGATACTCTCGGATTTTTTCAAGTAATTTCTCCGCCACAAAACAATTTCTTCTCTTTCTATAAGAGCACTTTTCCTACCTCTTTTCATAAATTTAATGTTCATTTGCTTTAATGTGCGCAATAAAACACGTCGTGATATTTTGGGCATCGATTCATCGGAACTTATTTCGGCTGCGACTTTTTTAAAGTTGGGATTTCATTTCGGAAAAAGAACGAATGGAATTTCCTACGAATAGCATATTTGGTGCAATCATCAAGCTGAATTTGTTTTCTTCCTCTAGTTTCAATGTCTTTAGATACATTATCACATTTACCTTCATTTTCTTTAAATGTTTTAAGAATTCTGTGAACACTTCTCGTCGACACTTTAGTTAAATCACTACACAGATTAACTACGTCATTATGCAACATATTCTCATTCCGTTCACGGAGCCCACATTGTATATAATAGTTTTTTCTCCTTCGGATAAATTTGGACGTCTGCGTTTACTTTGACTGCTTTCACTTTCCATATTGCTCACAGTTCACAGCACAAAATTAAACTGATTTATAATGATATTTCCCTTGTTTCAGTCCTTAAACAAATCCCTTGGTTTTTACCTGATCTGATATGAAATTACCTTTTTTTTTACTGTTAATCGTTTTCCTAGAAATGGACCTGCCTAATTATTTGACGTCTACTACATTATTACTTCTTACGAATGGATTAAATGGATTAACTGTATAGAAAGTGTATTATTCCTCTTTTATGTTTATCTAGGGTAGGTATTATACAAAAATATCATTATTTATTATATTATTGAAAAGGGTATTTCCAATTTTAGAATTTTTACAACAGAAATTCCAAAACTGTCATCAGTGTTGAAACAGACCTAATTCGTTATAACTGTATTATAATAACAGATCAAAGAAAAAAAAAATAATATTTACATTACGTATTATTCAACGAATGTTACGCTCATGAATGTTAACCTAACCGTGCTCAGCTGATGAAGCAATATTTATATCTCTCTCTATCTTACGGCAAATTTAATCTACCTCTCTTTTTTTCCGCCCCACAAACGTCTCTGTGTACGCAACGTTGCCATTTATAAATTTTAGTCCCAGAATATAATTCAAATTTTTTTATATTTAATAAACATTGATGTTGTTGAATATATTTCATTAGCAGGAAGTTTCTTTAATATTTAATATTTTTTAGTATTTAGTATTTAATGAATAAAACACGTTGTCCGTTATTCTATGACCATTTAGTTGCGTGTGTATGATTTAAATAGAAGATGATAAAATATATAGAAACCCAACCTGACAACAATGTTTACGTTTTAATTCAATAATATTTCTGAGAATTTAGTGCCTACTATTATGGAATTTTAGTATAACCTTCTTAACCTGACCTTTATATTCACAAAGAATGTATTTGGAGGTTTTTTCTCGATTGAAAAGGTGTTTCCCCTAATTATATTTATTGTACTAACCCTTACTTTTTGGAAGTTCATCTTACTAAGAATAATAAAAAACTCTTCGTTATCAACTTCAAAGCATCCTCAGATGCTAATTCTAGCGAAACGGCTGTCATTGTGATTTTGAACCTAATTTTTTCAATTAAACTTGGAACTTGAGTTAAAACGAAGAGTTTTTATTATTCTTAGCGTTTCCCCTAAATTTTGGCACACCCATGATATTCAATTCACACTTATTCACAGTAAATAGTCTTTGTCTAACCTAGGTAGTTTTTGTATTATAAGATACTTCCGATCCTCTACCAAGAAGTGTTTCACAAGATAAATACGCTACCAAAAATGGCGTCCATTCCAAAAAACGTTGGACGCCGCGGACGTCCTCCTAACAGTTTGGTTGACAGTTACGTCCGCTGAATGCGACCATTGACAGGTCGGAAAAAAGTTGAATGCAATGTACCACCACTAGAAGGAACCTTTTTTTAAAATGGACATTTTCCATCCCAATTTAGTTTGCCTATGTAAAAATCAACTAATCCCCTACCAATCATTAATTGACTTCACATTAAAGCGTAAATATATATGTACTTTGATCTATAAAATAAATTAAAGACTGTCACTAATATCTGATAATGTTAAATAATGTTGATAGCAATGAATTATTTATAAATTGAATTATTTAAAGTAACTTTATTAAAATATAATGCACAATTGATGTAGAACTAAATTATATTAAAAATGGTTAAAGTTCGTTGTGTTGAAATCATGCCAATATTAAAAATTATGGTTTAAAATTTTGAAAAATGAATTATATTGAAATGGTTATTAACGTTTTAATAATTGTTGTTGAATATCCAGTAATTATAACAAATAAATAAAGGAAATTAGTTTAAAAATTCACTTTGACGGTCCATCACAATATCTTTATTAATACTATTCCAGAAAGGTCGAAAGTGAATTAGATATTCTGCACATACTAGATGATAAAAACTCCTTTAAAGATCTGGTGATTTTCAGTCTAATTGGAATTAACAAATAACGATCGAACAAATATATTTTTAAATTCGGAATCAAACGGAAACAAAATAAATTTAGGTTAGGTTAGGTTAGGCTAGTAACGTCCTAATTCTTACATTTTTCAAACATGAGCAGTGTCTCCTGTCTGGTCTCCTAATACCTTCAACTTTATCTCAGTCTAAGGTTTAATAGCTTCTATATTTTGAAAAAATCTTTATACTATAAGAGTATAGTTGGGTCCTAACTGATACACAATTAAAGGTCTCAGTCAAGTCACAAAAAATAGTGAGCCTTTCACTTTTTTTCTAAATAGTTAGGTACTAAGAGCATTAAAAAATTAAACTTTTTACGTGATGTAGTAACAAGATTGTGGTTAACCTTGTATATTAGATTATAATTTTAAAAAATAGTAAATTAAAATCAAATATTGACCTGATTTGAAAATTTCCAATATTATTATGTATTTAGATTTAAAAACTCTTTTTATTTTTTTGTGTGTATTTTTGGAGAATCTATAATAATTATTGTTTTAGTCACAATAGTATAATCTATATATTTTTTAATTTAAAAAAGATTGAGATAAAATAACAACGTGTGTGAACTAAATAAAGCGATTTTAATTTTCATAGTTGACTAACAACCCGGCAGGCGCTCGTTGGTTTGAAAATTTTTCGTTTGTGTTTATATTGAGGCCATTATTCTATTTAATCTAGAACTAAGCGGATTCTGGATCAGTTTTCACGATTGGAATATTTTGTCTAGTGGTGCGGTTGCCATAGTGACTAGTAGTCTGCTTAACAGCCGCCACACATCATCCCACAATATATGAAATCAGTTAAAGCTCTGCGTTCGACGAATTTTTACATTTTAAATAAAATCCTAACAGCAATATCGAAAAATTGAATATGTATACAAAGTAAAGACATACGGCTACTTTCTGCTCAAGAATACCAAATGAAAATACATCATCTTAATGCTTATATTATAGACATATTAGGACATATTAACATAAAATTATTTTTTGTAATAATTAAGAATGATATAATATCTGGTGTACTTAAAATTTGCCCCAATTATAAAAATTGTAAGTAGAATAAATAAAATACATAAATCTTAAAATTAACATAAGATTGTATGTTAGATCCATATTAAAGTATATAGTATTAAATTAATATTTTATAGAATGCCTTAATAGATATGACAAAGTGGAAAAAAAGATTCAACATGTATCAAATGCAGAAATTAAAATATCTGGAACATCATTAATGGTTATAAAGTTCTTAAAGCGTTGACTTTAACAAAACTGCAACCGAAGATGAAAAATCTTTCACATAACTCAGTAACAATTACCTAAATGAACTTTGTCATTGAAATTACAATAAAATACCTAATTTTGTGTAACCCCTTTCAAGCAACAAAACGTCTTTTCAGTTTTACGATTCTACCATACATAGGCCATAAAGCAGTGCAACACAGTGACGTAGAAGAATTAAATATTATCAATTTGGTAATTACACTTTAGAAGTAATTAATATTTTAGTTTGGTTGTATTTAATACTAAAAGTGTATTCCAATCACAACAGAAAACAGTTTCTAAATCGCCAATTTTCATTTGCCCAGTTTTAATTTGTAATGTAAATAAATAAGTGTAATTATCCAATACAGGTTGAATCTCTTTATCATATGTAACAATTTTATTGTATTTTTTAACATATACATTTATATAAAATGAAAAATTTCAAAAACAATTTATTCCTTTTGGTTGTTCTGCCACTGCGCGAAATATATCCTTTTCATTATCCATGTAATCTATGTCTATATATAGCCTAATAACTAGCTAGTGCTTGCCTTCCAATACATAACCTATCTCATTAATTTAATTTGCTAATTATCAATTAAAACACTAGGGCGAATCACTTTAATGGCTCTGCAATTACTTTACTCCACTTTGGTGTTATCTTCTTAGTCTCTTTCAAACTGTTTATCGTGGAGAAATAAGAAAATTAATATCAAATAGTTTATAAAGAGGTAAAATCTTCAAAGAACTAATGTCAAAATGTTTAATTGTAAAAAATCGTAAATATATTATTACCCAATAATATGATATTATTAATAATAAGTAGACCCAATACATTTAAAAATATAGACAGAGTGAAATAGGGGTAGTTTTACAAAAAGGTATAATTTTTTATTGTTATGGATAAATACCTGTTTAGTTTAACAATATGTTGAATATATTCCATTTTAAAGTAAAAATATGATTTAATAATTCTTTTATAAAACCATCGTGTCGAGTGCCTACTCCTTAAGTAGGCACAGTAGGTCCAGACCATAAGATTATTAAAGCTTTCGTAAAATAGAAAAAAAACTTACCACTTAGTTTGAATGGTAAGGTACCAGCCAGGTGATCTGGTGCAAAAGGTCTAGGTCCAAAAGGAAAATGATGAAAACCTTGTTGGCGAGTCTTTGATCTTGGTTCTCTTGGTCCGTCAACGGTAACTTTAATGGCTTTATTATAGGTGGCAATTTGAGGCGGTGAAGTTGATACAATTATAGTCAAAGTAAAACTTTTCCCTGAAAATAAGTGTAAACAGTGTTAATAATGATTATAATACAACGTTATAAAACAAATTAAATTAAAGCATGACCAAACAATATAATTAAATAATTGCTACAAATACTAAAACTAAAAAGAGTGGTATGCAGTATAAAGTATCTAAAGTCTTTCAAAAACTCTCTATAGTATTAATTACTTTGTAAAATCTATGATATTTACTAGAAGTAATAAATTTTACATTGTTTATTAACGTTAATAATAAAAAAGAATTATTTGCAAAGAATAAATTTCAAATTTCTTCCGAAATCCAGTCGATAAAAAAGTGACAAACAGATGTCAAAATTAAAAGTGATATAAAAATTACTAGTGAAATTGTTTATCCGTGAAATGACACAGTTAGTAATGACAAATCATCGAACTCAAAGCACAGATCACGAACGAAATTGAATCAAACAGCGTTACTCTATAATTCCAGTATTGAATGCAGCTTTCATTGTTTGGTTTCCATGTTTGGTTTCCACAAACTGACTGATGACAGAGATCAGGAAAACAATTAAAAAAATTCTTCTGCAGCAACTTCGTTGATTAGGATGTGGAGTGCACGCTAATAATTACCTACTAAAGCCGTGATTAGAACGAATAGATGACTAACTGAATTATAGAAACGTATATTTAATGCTACTATAGATAAATTTGAAAAAATTATTGTTCGAGAAATCTTGGAATCTCGCGTTTTTGTGCGTTCTGGTACTGGCGATGCTAAAGGCTTATTTAAAGGTTTTCAAAGGACACTGAAGTCCAGGCTATATGTACCACAAAATGTAAAATTGCAATCCAATAGAAAACGTGATGATAATCAACCAAGTCAATTAAAGCCATCTTTTTATTTCAAGGAAATCTGGCCTACAAAACGGAAAGAAAATTTCTTTTTTTTTATCTTTATCAACAACCACGTAAGCTAAATGCTACATCGTACAGAATAGGTAGAAGTAATCATCGGTAAGATATTTAATAAAATGCATATTTTTGGAACATTATTTACTATTTTTAAATATTAACACAACGACCAGAATGAGATTTCAGAGCAACAACCAAACATTGGGCGTTAGTTGTCGATTTTTTTTTTGAAATTATATCCAGTCACCAACAGACACATTTTCAAACTTTGGTGAAATGTTATTAAAAAGTTAGTTGAAGCTTTAGCAACCCAATTAATGGTGAAATTCTGAGCATTTGCCATAAGCTACAGAATCTGTAAGGTATAGGGTTTGCCATTGTTAATTTTTACAGATTTTTGCTTACAGACCCTAGACAGGGTAAGAAGCAGAGACATTTTTTTTGAGATATTTTTAATTTACTAAGTATATGAAATAGTTTTTGACTTTTGTGTAATGTTTAAGTCAATAAGTACCTGAATTAATTTCTGTCCTAAAAATATTACTAAAAATTTATCATTTATTATCATTGCGATGTTATTAATTAATACGTTATATGCTATTGCCATTAAGGATAATAAAAAACTCTTCGTTTTAACAAAACTTCCAATATTTATTTAAAACGAAGAGTTTTTTATTATCCTTAATAAGATGGACTTCCAAAAAGTAAGGGTTAGTACAATCAATGCTATTGCCATGTCCAATATTTTCAATGGCACTACAAACTTTACTACTAATATCGCTCATTGTTTGTTCCGCCACAAAAACATGTTCATTTACCGGGACACACTATTGATATGAGCCCCGAGCGAACGTAAAGCAGAAAGAACTCAATTTTATTGGCAATTTCGCGATTGTTTGACCAAATTTTGTGCTAATTCTATGAAAAGTCTATGAATTTCTCTAAATTCATCATCGGACAGCTCAAATGGGTTACTTTCCTGCTTTAAATGTCTGCGTTCCCTGGCAAGATCTCCGTTCTTTCTCCCATGCATGAAATAATGCGGATCAATGCGCATGAAATGCGGATCCTTTTTTAAACAAAACAAAAAATCACAAATATTTAAACTGTAACTTTGTTAACAGCAAAATACGTAATTTATTAGTGAAAACCTTAAATGTATCAATCTTTTTGGAAAAGTTACTATAATGTGTCAAGAGAGCCTTAGCAGTTAAGGCTGTACCGATTAGTAGCGCAAACGCCATATTCACTTCAATCCGCGAACCTAACGATTTCTTTAAATAAAATGTATATAATATAATAGGAAACAAACCGTTCTTATGACGGAATGCAACACATTTTTGTGTTCAAGACTTTATTTGAAGGTTAGGTGATCAACCTATTACAAATAAATTCTTTCCTTAGCTCAAATTAAATAAATAATGCAGTTCAGGATGAAAAAACTTTGTTATGATAATAATTTTAAAAGTACCTATTACAATTTACTTCTGTAAAAACATTATTATATTGTGCGATATTATAAAGTAAACAAAGATGTATTTGAAATATATTCGATATATTTTTCCGCCCCTCTGTATTACAGATATATTCAGAAAATACACTTTGAATACATTAGCTATTGTGTCTCCTTAAATTCAAAGCTGAGAGTTCTTGACTTCAAAATGAAATTTTAAAATAAACACAGAAAGAAGTCTGCATGTATATTTAAAAGCAAAATATGAATGTAAGAAGAACGAAACCTGAGAAGTCATTAATATTTCCATTTGTAATTTTCGCCTTTTTACGGGTTTTTCAATCGACTAGGGAAACATATACATTCGGGACGCCACAACATTATTTTCAGGTAGAACATTAAAATATTATTTGTTGCTTTTCTCTTTGCAGTTAAGACGTTTTCTGTCTCTCACAAAATTTGAATACAGCATGTACAGGAAAATATATTTTACTTGAATAACTAGAATCATTGAAAAACTAGCTCTCATTGTATTTATATGTGCATAATAACAATACAAAATTATATTAATCTAAACTTTTTAAACGCTTTATGCAAATTACTTGAACTACTAATAACGCACCAGTAAATAGCATTATACTTCTTCAAAGCACGTCTCTACTTAACTAATTAACGGCCATTACGTAACAGAGTAACTGACTTTAATATCGGAGGTGCATTTGATATTATTTTTAGGTATGATTTTCTTAATATCATATTACATGCAATAGTTACTTTAAAACATTTTTTTATATTTAAAACAACCAAAGTTTTACCTACGAGATCTGATTTATTTTTGTTAGAGTGAGTCTTGTCTTGGCAACTTTTTAAATGGAAATGTTCTTATTTAGATTTTATATTTATTATCCATTCTTTTACTTATTAACTCAATGCAATAATTACTCTTATGGAATACATCTTATCTAAGATTTGTGCCCAAAAAAGTTGGTTTGGATGGCCGGAATGAATTAATGGATTCCCAGCATAAACGTTGAAGAGGAAGACCAAAAATTAATTCTTCTTTTTTTAGCTATCCACTCCTGGACAAAGGCCTCTTCCAGTGGTTTCCATGCCGATAATTCTTGGGTGTTGTGAATTCAGTTTTTCCCGCATGTTTTTGGATGTCGTCTCCCCATCTCGACTGAGGACGCACGATACTTCTTTTTGAGTACCTTGAACGCCTTTGCATAAGTCTTTTGGTCCATTTTAGCACGTTGCTGGGAACAACATAATCCTGTCTCTCATATTTACTCCTAGCATAGCTCTCTCTACTAGCTATTACTCTTTGACAGATCCAGAGACCGTTGGCACTTCCCAGTATGTCATCGTCTCTTTCGAAGACATAGTTAAGCTTTCCAAATGCCATCCAGGTGGTATTAATTTTTCGGGTGATGTCTGATGTTTGATTTTCTTTTCCAAGTTTGATGTTGTGTACAAAAATTGATTGGTTGTTTGTATGTAATACAGAAAGCAACATCTCAGTGAAACCTAGTGCCTTGGGGTTAGGGAGAATCGCAAATAAATATTTATTACATTATTTTATTCCTTGAAAAATTTTAATATCTTTAAACCGAAATAGAATAACTAATTCTAATGTCGATTTTAATTTTATTCTCCAAAAAATCCCAAGCCCAAGCTTCAACATGTAAATTCCAATCCAGACGACTAACGAAAAATCCTTGATATATAGCCACATTAGCAATACATCCAGGTATTACAATATCCTGTTAAAACCCCATAAAACGATACAGCATAGCGGCAATACTGATATCTGCTTCTGCTCGCACTATTCGTATCCTATTACAAGGTTTTAGTTGATTGATGTCCCTTTAAAAATATTTTTCGGGAGACATCGGATTTTAAATTTTATTTTCCGTTTTTTATTTATAGCTTAAAACAGCGGCATTTCAAATAATAAACATTAGGGAACCATCAGTAAAATTATCAAATTGTATATAGACAAATCCATTAAAAAATTGTCTGACCTAGGATTCAACAACAATGGGTAGAAGATCCTTTTTAATTAATTTTTTTTTATTTTAACTTCTCAATAGATAATTTAATAAAAAAATTGTAAAGATTATTACAAATATTTTTATTAATAACAAGCATAGCCTACTACCTATTTAATTTTGAATTGTTGTACTGCTCTAAGTTACTCTAAATAGCTTGAAATAAATATATCCTTGGAATAATCCCCAGATATAATACCAACTCACACAACGAAAACACGGAAATAAACTGACCACGTCTTCCCTCGGAAAGAGCTAAAGCGCTGAAGAAACAGCAGAACATATACCTACTGCGAATGTGTAACATTGTTCTGCAAATGGCTAAGATCAAATTAGGAATATGTCTTCTAGAAAGCTACCTACCTTTACTAGAGAATTTGGTGTTCTGCAGTTTGAGTAGATTAAGGTAAGCACAGTAGATCAAAGAATAAAAAACTACAAGTGACAGTTTTAGTTTGTGGGCAAGATCAGAATAATTAAAATTTTTAATTAAAAGAGCATAATACTGAAAGCGAAATGTGTGATAAAATTAGTGTTACGGTAGCTGAGAAGAATCAAATTATCAAAACTTTGCCTACATAAGGAAATCATCAAATAATGGATGTGCAGCTAATTTTCTTTATCACATAGTCAATTCATCGACAAAAAATTGATTCGAATTGAAACGACATAGTACAATTAGTTGTATCGAGCTTATATACAACTGAAAAAATAAGCTAACCTAGAAACTGATGTTTTCGGATTAATCTTGGTTAAATTAAACAAACTAAAGATATTAAAAGTTATAAAAATATTACATATTCGGCAACATCAGCATTAATATCATTTAAAACATAAAATAATGTTGGTACAAAATTGTTAAAAGTGAAAATAAAGTTACCTAAATTAAAAAAAATCTAGTGATTACAAAATTAATTATCCAAAATGCTGTATGTATAGGTCAAACACAAAGAAATTTTGAAGATTCAATGAACACTTAAGAGCATAGATAACCAGATAAGTCAAACTGTGCAAAGCACCTACTTGAACATCCAAATTCACTCAAACAGACCAATGTGATAAAAAACTAAATTTAGATTTTCTTGAAGAACTCGAAATAAAAAGACATCTAGCTGATCAACATTTTAAAGTTGTTGTTGACCAAATAAATCTTGAAAGTTCTGCACTATTAAACTGTTTATACTTTGATTGAGTCTTCATTTTATACAAATATAAGACGTAATTGTAACACAAATATATTAGGTTATTGTAAAAATCAGCATTGTACAGTTTTTCCTGGTTTTTCTATATCATTGCACAGTTATACTGATCTTAGTGGGAAATACATCCAGGATAATCCCTTAGGGCTAATACCATTTAGGCTTTAACATTGTTAGGTCTTCCATACTTGGTCTAGTCTTAGCATTACTTAATCAATAAAATTTTACTTCAATATGTCAATCTAGCGATGCTAGTTTTTAACGAAACTTCTGTCATTAGGTAAGTTTTTAAAAAATCTATTTTTTGAACAAAAACTGGAAGTTTTGTTTTAAAAAGACTTATTAATGTGCTTAATAATAAATATATTTACTTTTGGATATACGATTATGTAGGGTAATTATTTTTGTAACTCATGGCGGTAGTTGCCGTATGCATATTAATAATAACAATAAAAGTTATTTAGTTATTTAAAAAAAATTTATCAAAGCAGGTATTATATTTTACGCTAATAAAGCAATATATTTATTGTCCCTGAAACGATACGCCAAAGAAGTTTTAAAAATTTTGTTTATACGAATATAATTTATGGCTTGAACGCGTACAGTCCCTTTTGATATTTATAGAACATTTTTGTTTGGACAATTACATAAATAGAAATAAATAACGAGATTTCATGGTTTTTTATTTTGGATATTTTCAAATAAATAAATTCCGTAAATTATTCTATTAGAGAGTAATAGTAAATATAATTTGAAGTATGTCTGTTTCAGTATGTTTATGTATAAATAAATTACAAAAATATTAATACAAATTGTCAAGCTAGAATAGTACCCACATTGTATGAGTCTCTGCTGCATGAAAATCGAATATCAATAAAGTAATTACCGTTATGGAAAGAAGGTAAAAAAATAAACCTATTACTAAATTTCTAGCTCTTAATTGAATAATTAAAAAATTTTTTTTTTTAGTTTTAAAGCGCTGTGCGTATTTTCAAAAGTGGCAACAGCTCATTTAATATTTACTTTATTTATTAATCGAAACTATAAAATCACATTCTGTCTGCAATATTATTATAGTATATTACATAACGAGTGTGGAAAGTGAAGTATTACGCACAAGTGAAGTTTAGCACGAGCCGCGTAGTGGCGAGTGCGGAAACGTAACGAGTGCAAGAAATACACTTTCCAACGCGTTTTGTACACGATTTTTCCTACGACCCCAATATTTCTTATTATAATAAATATTTTAAATTTATTTATAAAATTTATTTTAATTGTTAGTCATGTTAAAAATTAGGATTTAAACGAGTTTATATAATATTTCATTAAATTCATTCATTAATTAATTAAAATCAAATAACCACCTTTCTCAGGAATTCACATCAAAATTCTTTATTAGATAAATGACATTTTAATTTTTTTGTGGGCTCTATAAAAATTAAAAGTAAAATGGTCAGTTGGTGAAATTAATTGAAAAGTAATGTAATAATAATAGACACAAAGATAATTGTAAACAGAAACACAAACATAACTTCAAAAATCCACATTCGACACATGCACGGAACATAAACACAATATAAAAAAGAAGAATAAACTGTTCTTCTTTCTAAAAGTGTTTTTATAAAAATAATAATACAGAATAAAAATATGTCTATTTTTTAAAAATTTAAAAACCTATAAGAAACTTTATTCTTTATTCTTACTTTATACAGAAAAATTTGTATTGGCAATTACAATACAATATTTGACACAAGGAAGATTAAAAAAAAATTAAATGGTCCTTGCTTTGACATTCATGTGTTTTTACTATTGATAAATTTGACGTAAATGTCACAGATCATAGAACTATATTTTTTTACTTTTCAATACGTGTATTGATATTAGCTAATTTCTTAAGTACAAGTAAGTGTGCAAACTAGCACTTTCATATGTGGTCGTAGGAAAAATTTATTACTTATTTGCTTTGATCAGACGGTTTCCTACTGAAACAAGAAACGTGGCCGGTTATCACTGGTTATCACAAATTATACAGAAGAAAAAAAAGAAGATCCAATTGGTTTGTTAATTTTTGTTGGTGCTTCAGTTTTGTGCTTTTTTATATTTTATTAGGGATTTTATTATTTTGGATAAAAAACAAAAATAAAAACGGCCGTATTGCATTTCATATTTTGCAAATAAATAGTGAAAGTTTAATTCATCCTTTTAGTTGTTTACCGTTCTTAATAAGATGGAATTTCACGTAGTACAATAAATTTTTTTAAAAAATAAAAACAAATCCAAAACATAACTCCAAAAATGTAAACATGGCGCGCTGTTGCCAACTCGTAAAATGCGAACAAAGCACTTAAATTCGAATTCGAAAATTATAAATAATTTGATAGTTTCATGAATTAAACCTTAGCTTATCAACTATTAGGAATTATTTGACAGAACGAATAAAATAGTAGACTTCCCTATTAAAGCTTAAAGCAAACTTGTAAAATTGAATAGAGAAAAAATCAATTATTTGTTTTGTACTCCCCACAAGGAATTTAGTTTTGAATGAATATCTGATTTTGCCCACCTCTGAGGTATTCATAAATTATTTAATAAACAAGTTGTATATTGATTTATTTAAAATCAAGAGATTTTCTAGATTTGAATTAAGTACATCAATTTGAGTTTAACAGGCTGACATTTTCTAAGAGTTTGACTATGATTTCAATATAGGGTGTCCAAAAAAAGGTTACCTGTCTCTAGGATAGGTAAAAACCTTAAAAATTATTGGGGATTGTTTGGTAAAACAATTTTGTAACGCTATTCGTTTTCAAGATAAAGAAAGATAAAAAAAAATATTTTTACATACTTTTCGAAGCTAATATATCCCAGATTACAGATTACATATTGGGCCGGCCTAACAGTCTGATATACTGCGACCTTTGCAGATCTATTCTGCTGCCCTTTTTAAAGAATCTCATCTAGTCCTGCCATTCTGAAGAAGTTCAACAGCCTTGATAATGGCTGTTTCATATAGCCTGCCAGTTTTTCCTCTCCAAGTTTTAGAAACCGCAGTCATGTGAAGCCTTCACATTGGCATAGAAGGTGGATTGCTGTTTCCTCTTCTTCCAGACAGTACCTGCAGAAGCTTAGCCTGCAATCTCCAAAACAGTCCTGCTACCATCCCTACTGACTATCGTCCGTGTAAGAGCAGGTTTGCCTTGACATTTGTTGAATATTCCCTTATGAACTGTTTGGCTTGTCTTTGTCTTGGTGTACCTTCCCAGCATTCAAGAGACTTTCTTTGCACTCATCCGATGATGGCTGCTTTTTAAAGTGTATTTGCGATTCCAAAGACGGGTTCAGGTCTTATCAATAGTGTTTTTGCACCTTCCTAGGCCAATTTGTCAGCCTTCTACTTCTAATTGACCTTGATTCCCTTGTGCCCTGGTACCCAGACAAATGTTAGTAGATTGCAGCTTCCCACTTGATTGAGCGCACAAACGTAATTTTATGAATTTGTTATCTGACTCTCGTAGAGGGCGTTGGGTACACGGTCTTCACCAATTATTTTTCAATATATTATATTTTTTAAGGGTGGAATTATACATTAAAATTTTTAGTGAACCTAAACATTCAGTTTTACTCTAAGAAGGTACTCTCCTTAAAACTGGATAATGTATACCATTTTCGAAATATTTTAATTTTGTAAATATAAATAAAAGGACATTTAAGATTGTTAATACCTAAATGAAACAGTAGCAAATAATTTAATTAAATATAAATAACCTAAATTAAATCGTACAACGTGTACTTGCTTATAACATTTGTCGTGTTTATTTTAATTTTTCAATGGCATTAAATCTTACGTTTCTTTCCCTATTTCTCTCGCTCTTCCTTTCTCTAAACTTAAGCATACCCTTCGTAATGAGAAGAACTGAATTAGAATATTGACAAATGTACCGGGGCGTAAATCGTAAAAAATAATATTTAATATCGATACGAATGTGAATATTCAAAAGAAAAGCGTAAGAAACAAAGGGAGATAGGACACCCCAAGCTGATCTGCATGCTAATGGTCTAGAAAAAATCTGAGTAATGGTAATATAGAAGCCGAATGTCGACTGGCGCCGGCAATACAAAAATGACTGCTGGATATAATATTAAAATGTTTCTTTTATTTTTATTTTAATAAAATACATTATATAAATTGATAGATTTTCAGTGTGTATTTTTTTGAACTGTTGAAACCTTTTTTTTATTTTCTCTTTAGGTAAAAACCATCTGATTATATCCGTAGAGGTAAGTTTGAGGTCATTAGAACATAAAATAGGTAAATAGGTATGTTAAAATATCACAAGTACACTGAATAAACTGTTCAAATTAATGTAATGACCACAGCAGAGACAAATCTTTGT
This sequence comes from Ophraella communa, assembly GCA_035357415.1. Lineage (NCBI taxonomy): Eukaryota > Metazoa > Arthropoda > Insecta > Coleoptera > Chrysomelidae > Ophraella > Ophraella communa. Next base: position 38,935,310 of record CM068985.1, read on the forward strand.
GATAGAAATAATTTCAAGACAATAGAGGAGCTCGTACAGAAATGACATTTTCAAAAATGCAAAGATGAAGATATAATAAAGAAAATAGACAAAAGAAAAAATATGATCCCCACACTAAATCCAATTCTGAAAATTAAATACAAAGAAAACAGAACTGGACATATAAATGCCTCGCATGTCTACCGTAGAAGATCTTGTAGAAGTAAACTGACCGTGATCCACATCCTAAAGGCGTCTCACGCTAACAAGAGACCAGTTTAACATTCCAAGATCTATCATTACTTTAGAATCAACAGATTGAAAACCCTTAAATTGTTCATCAAAGCTATTAATGCATCTCAGTATATATAATGTAACTTTAAAACACCCTTTTTTGGTTATCAGTCCATCTTACCAATCATATGAACACCAAAAATAGGACAGAAAGTATTGTTTATAGACTCAAGGGCGGAAAATTCATAACGCCAAGATAAATACTATCTCAAGAAGTGGACATTTGATTTTTAAAAGAAGCGTGCAATTTTGAATACCTCATGATCAAGGTGAGCAAATACATAATAGTATAAATCCTACATTATGAGCCTGATCGTGGTCCAGATGGCTTGGGTTCAACTTTACATACATAATTATAAAAAACAAAGAGGTATCTATTAGGCCACGATTCAGCCAATACAGAGTGGGTCTTCTAGACAGAGATATGTCACAAAAGCTTATCTCAAAAAAAGAAACATTGATTTACAAAATATGATAAACAAAGATATAATTGAAAAACAACTTAAATAGTGTGAAAATCATTAATGTATTAATTAAAAAGTTATCATAAACTATTCTTTATATATTTATTTTATTTACAGAGAAGCATTAAAATACTTTTATTGGTAATTAATAATTTATTGTATTATGATTTACTGATTTATTGTCACGGTTTTTAATTATCGACTATACAAGCGTCAATTAAAAAATTACAAATTTTTAAAAACTGGACTTACCCCTTCCACTTCTTCCAACAAATCGAAGATCGTTAAATTTTGCTACTTGATTCTTCATAACGGCAGTACAATTTCTTAACTCGGCACAGTAGTTCTCGTCATTACCGGCCTTCACAGTCACTATAGTCCCATCCCCAACATCCCCTAACGCTACCACTTTAAAAGCCAGAGGCAATGTCTTATTAGATCTCCAATGTGGAGGCAAAACACTGCACACCACGTGCGGAGAACCAGTTCTTACTAACTCACCGGGATGTTCCGCCAGAAGGCCATCAATCGTTCTTTCAGCTAGCATTTCCGCAGTTAAGTTACCGTAATTTCGGTCGTAATGACCAGTAGTTGATGAAACTTCACTTCCCAAGTGCATCTTTTGAAGTTAAAACAGTTCCACATCTACTGACATATTCTGTAGTAGCGAAAGCAGTTATATGAGTCGTATATCTCACAATATTATCCAGTAATATTCCACAGAGTTAAATGAATTTCACTACAGTATTTTTATGAGATTATTTTCCAATTTTCTTTTCTTGGGATCAAATAATATGTATGACGAAGCCATTTTATTTATTTTATAAACTTTTTAGCAAGCAGTAGGCTTGTTAATTTTATTTTATGCTGAATCGTATACAAATTTTATACATTGCGTTCCAGTTTGTACGTTTACAATAATTGTTTAGTTGTTTGATATGACAATAAACAAAAGTTTCTTAAAATATATGGTATTCTAGTTTAACGGCAAAATGTTTCATCTGATATGTTTTTTCATATAGCTTAATTTTCTTCTTCTCATCCACTATTAATTTTAAAATATAAGTTTTCTTTAGTTACTGGGTAATACACTTATGTGACTGGATCTGAAGTAACTTGAATGGTTTTTAATTTACAGAGTTACAGTTCTTACCAAGTTTTTAGTGATAAAATTAAGTATTCAATATATTTATTATATTGTAGTTTTGCTGTAGATTTTTTTTGTTTTCACACACTAACGTCACTAAACTCAAACATTGTTTAATAATAAATCACCGTGCACAAGCATAATATGTCAACGTCTTTTACAACCATATGCTTCTTTGATTTATCTTCTGAACTGAGATTTTCAGATGATACACAAAATGTAAACTCAGCGTGTGACTTTTTGAGTGTGGCTCTTTTGATAAATTGATACGCGTTGATTTAAAAAAGCGTGCAGCTTGGATTTCCAAGTTGAATGCGCGTCGAAAGTGCAAAATATGATGAAAAATCACAGTCTGTCGGTCCGGTGGCATGCCGCAGATGTGCGCCTGTGAATACTTTCCACATTTTCCATATTTTCCATCCCGTGCTTTCTTTCTGCAACTTGTTTTTCAAATTATGTGTTGTTTCCTCACTCTTTCATTAGTGATTCGATTTCAATTGAGTGTCCTCTCTCGCTCACTTTAGGGACGTGTGACAACATTTATTTTTAGATTAAAACTTTAACGAACGTTTCTTGGACAAGTCAGCAGTGTGGGTTTTGTTTGATTTGCGAAAATGGGAACGATTTTGCAGTAATTAGTTGTAGTTGTTGCTTTTAATGAAGGTGACTTTAACACGGACGTGAGTCCTGAAAATAAAGAAAATAAATTAATCGATCTGTTTTTTGTTTTATTTTTGTTTTATTCTTGATCAAAATATATAGCATGTACAGTCGGCTTTAGAATAGCATATACATGTTAAATGTGAATTTCGTTTACCTACCGAAGTTATAAAAACGCCCTTTAAACGCCTACATTAAATGGTTTTTGGGGATTAAGTTTATTTACAAGGGACAGAGGGACAGCAATTTGTCAATAAAATACCTTATGCTGCAAACATTAAAGATGTGGGCGTGAACAACTGTTTAACTGATTTCAAATTTATCATTATTTAAACCGTGATTGGTTATACACAATAAATAGGCCGTCCTTAAAATTAATTCATTGTAAGCGATTTGAGTTTGAAAATGTATATGCTAAACTGAAGCCGATAGTTCTTAGTGACAAGGTTTTAGATATGGGCTCGTAATTTTTTTATTAAAATTATTGTTTCTTGACAAAAATGATTATTAGTTACGTTTATTTAGGAACCACCTTTTTATCTTCTGGTCTCTTTAGAGAGATAGCAACTATTGCCGCTGATAAAACTAACCCAGCAATTGGGGCTATATTGCCTATTATGACCAAGGCCAAAATGCAGTCTCGGGAAGCCCGCATTAACATTTATGAATCTTTATCTTTGAGTATGATGTCAAACTCTGTGTACATCTGGGGTTTGAGATATTTTGACATACTGGAAAGAATTCATATGTAATTCTTAACACGGATTCATTTACTGCCAATATATACCTCAGATTATGCTGTGGGCTAGAAGAGCGAAGAGTCAAGTACCCCTACAATGTATTTATCGCAGTCTATCAATGGATTATAAAAGTTTTAACCATACCAGACCTTAAATTCCTCAAGATATGTTCATTACATGAACACTCCATGTCATCATGTGATGAAAGGTATAGTTGGGCTCTTCAGCTAAAAATAAATTTAGTTTGTTTAAAAGAGGTCACCTCTGTGGGATAATCTAAAGTTAAGGGAGACTAGTAAAAAAGATATTTTAAAGTCTTATTTTGAACAACTTCATCAAGAAGATATTTCTTTAAGACAAAAAGTCTCCCTTGTCATTTTACAATGTCCAATGTCCCCGATGGTTATTTTTTGTTAGAAATACCTATTCAACACTATTATTGTTCAATTAAGGTTGTGTAACTACTCATAGAACTCTTAGAAAACATATTACCACCATTATTATAAATAACCTTGGCCATGACTACTACCAGAAATATTTAAACTTATGGTTTTATACAGCGACAGGTGTGAATATTATACAGAAGAAGGAAACCTAGACCATATTATATTTTTTAATTGCCCTAAAAATATTATAGCCTCCAATAAAGTAATAAAGGATTTACATAAACATAAAATTTCAGCTCCTTCTAATCTGGAAGATGATTTATAATTCAGTTTTTAAAAGTAAAATATCTATCTAATATATCTAAATCAAACGAAATTAATCATCCATAACTCAAATGTGACTGATGGGAAAAACTTTCTCGGTTATATTTCGCAAGATTTCTGCTTAGTGTGCTTGTGACCGATATACACCTGTAGTTTTCGCACTCTGTTCTGCATCATTTTTTGTGTATGGGTGTTAACCATTCTTCCTTCCAAATAAGCGGGATCTTTTCTCCATTTTTATATTTGCCATTGTATTGCTACTAGCCCAATTTAAATTTTGTTGATGTATACTTCATAAGGTATGTGAAATTTCATTTCAATCTGTCAAATAACTTTGATTTGTTCAATGTTTAATTAGTTCAATGACTGCTGTTTCGAAAAAAAATTAAAATCAGATTGACATGTTGAAATTGGGTTTTGCTTTTTCAACGTAAATACCTGATGTTGATTAAGTAGTGTTAAGACAAGACCAAGTATGGAAGTAATAAAACATAACAATATTAAAGCCAAGATGTTATTAGCCCTAAGGGATTATCCTGGATGTATTTCCCTCTAAGATCAGTATAACTATGATACAGAAAAACCAGGAAGAAATTATTTCGTGCTGATCTTTATATTAATATATTTGAGTTACATAAACTTCTAATCTATTTATAACAAACTGAAGACATAATCAAGTATATAGTTTAATAGTGAAGATGCAAGATCCAAAATTTTGGCAGATTTTTTTTATTTCGATTTCTTTGAAGTTCTTAGGGGTAATAACATTTAGGCTTCAAAATTTTTATGTTTTATTACTTCCATACTTGGTCTAGTCTTAACACTACTTCGTTAAGATAGCTACCTTGAAATGATAGTTTATCGAAACAGCTTCAATGAGTAACTGAAAGAAATTTAGTTTGCGATTTAGTCATCTCGCATTGGACAGTGTATTGGCTATATAAACAAATTCGAAGGCGACTTTCTTAGCAAAGTACTTTAAAAGAATGAAAGGAATTTTGTTATTCCGTTCATCACTATGGAAATGACGGGTCTTTCACCATGATTCTAAATCAAAACAACAGACTATTTTCACAATTTCGAAAAGGATGACCAGAAATCTGCCAATTTTTTAAATGAGAACGAATTTTTTTTTAAGAATTTGATGCAAACTGGTAAAAAAACATGGTTAGGTTACGAGGACATTTTGACAAATCTAAAATCTAATAATCTAAATTCATATTGTTGATTTTTTTCTTTTCCTGCTGTTTGCCATGTACTAGTTTTTATTGATGATGCACACAATATTGTTACGGTTGCATTAGAAGTAGTATACAAATGAGCATGTTTATTTATAAATATTATGAAAAAGATACTGAATTGGTGTACAACATTCGGGGAAACAATAATTAAAAATCATTATAAGTCTTTGTTCGATTTTTTTATGCAACTAAATTAATAGAAAGAAAGATAATAGCAAAACTACAAGTTGAGTTTAATTTATTCCAGATAATTATTCCATAAATTTTATAAATTTCTTAAATTGTACCTTGAAAATAATTGATTAGTTTTAATTTCTAGATGTTAAGGACAAATTTGTGATCACTCCCAAAATCTGTAGGAATAATTTTAGAATTCCAAATCTCACTAAAATAAAATCACCCTGTACAACAAGGTTCCAATAAACATCATTTGAGCTTACCAGTCACCAACATAAAAAACTGATATTTTTTTAGTAACTTTGCTTTCATTGCCAACATAAATTTATTTATTTTTGTTCAAAAGGAAAGCTGGGAAAACAAAAGAATTTTCGGTAACCATGGTTCTGTTGAATCTAAAATCTCTCTCTTGTTTTTTGTTCCTGAAAGCGAAAGGAGGGTAAGAAATTTGTCCTGATAAAATTAGAATTTTTATAAGTAAAATTAAACAATTAACGCATAATAATGCAAGATAGATACTTAAAACGATAAAGTGTGATATAAAAGTGTATTTCCATAAAAAATTTAACATACCTGACAAGAAATTGGGGCCAAAGTGTATTGGCATCCAATACCAGCAGTTCCAGGAGAGCAAGCAAGTTATTTAAGCCTTAAGGAACATATTCCTGTCCATTTGAAGGTGACAGCAGTTATAAGGATTCTACATTTGAGGTATTTGGGGCCAATTTTGCTCCAACACATATTTAGCAAGAATTAAGTACCAGGACTCCGCAACATCCACGTATGGACCAAATTCTGAACATTTTTAAGGTGATATCAATTATTATTGTTCTATTATAATACTTGACATTTTCGATAAACTCTAGAATTACAACAATTATTATTGATCTATTTTAATGTTTAACATTTTCGATGAACTTTAGAATTTCATACTAATTTGTTTAATCACTAATTCATTTGTACAAGATCTATATTTATTGTCAAAATTTATTCGTATTATAAAGGTTTTATTTAAATTAGCACGTGCTACAACTTTGATGTAGTTTGTTCTTGGAAGAGAAAACAGGATATTCAGGAATTTTCACATCCATACATTTCAATTAAAGAATACGGTTTTATAACTAAGAACACACTATATTTTCATTTAAGGTACATTTCATAGGAATAAAAGTATAAATTGTACTCACCTGTAACACCAATTCATTTTGGAATCTTTCTAATACATTTTCTTTTAGCGACATTGAACAATAAATATCTCTTTTGAATTTCTGTTTATTTCAAACATAAATTAATCTGAAAAATTTATTTAACGAGAACGACCACTTCTTAATTTGCTTCAATCAGCTGTAACGTCTCAGAACTTTAACCTCACAAAACACAGAATTTGACTAGAGGGAATAATCGCAGAACTTGAACCTACACCAGTAACCTGAGCGGGTGACGTCATACAGTGACCGGAGGAACTACTTAAGTATCTTTTTCGTTATTTGTTTTTAATCATAAAAATTTTTAAGAGTCTCATTGCTTTGAGCAGCTTGGTTTAATTTAATTTCATTGGCGTCATATTTTTTTTTAAGAAAATATTGTGGGAGATCATATTGTTGTCGTAGGCGTACCGCTATAGGCAACACGTATTACACAAATACTTTAAAAAAAAAATAAATTTATAAATTTAACCAAATTTAACCCCACAATATTAATGGCGCCCAACGTGGGGCGTTATAAAATTAATATAAATTTCATCTCTAAAGATTTATTGTATTAAATATTATTGTTTACATAAAATAAAAACAAGAGTAATAATTATAGATTGTTCCAGACTACTCAGAGACAATTAGAAGTTTAGTAAACAAATGCTCAGTTGTATTTTTCTTGAATCATATTAACATTGCTTGAGAAAAATAATTCTAAGATTTTCTTTGCAAAATTTTATATTTAACTACATACAAAAACTCAGTACAATTCCTGAAATAGGGAAACATCATTGTTATTGGGTGTAATATCTAGGTCTAATTACTTAAATTAAAACTTAAAACTGATTTCAAAACTCTATTTCAACTTAATCTAACAAAATGGAACAAAACAAGTCCTGTAAGACTATAGGCCAGTTGAGAGTAAGGGAATTGAAAGAAGAATTGGAAAAAAGAAATTTAAGCAGTGAAGGGATTAAATTAACTCTTTTCAATAGACTTAAGACAGCTCTTATTGAGGAGGAAAAGGATCCAGAAACCTTCCAATTTCTTTTGGAGGAAAGAACCACAAACCAAGAGATGGACCATGAAAAGATGATGTCTCGGAAACAGGGGAAGAGACAGAAAATCAGACAATGAGAACCTTAGGGGATCATGTCTCGGACAACGCAGCAGAAGAGGTAGACAGACTCGCAGGTGGAGAAGCCACACCGGGAGCAACTAATCAAGACCAAAATTGGATGATGATGAATTTCTTCAGAGAGATGAAAGAAGACATGAAGAAGATGGGTGAGAAGATGGATGAACAAAAAGAAGACATGAAGAAGATGAATAAGAAGATGGATGAACAAAAAGAAGATATTGGTAAGAAGATGGATGAACAAAAGAAGACATGAAGAAGATGAATAAGAAGATGGATGAACAAAAAGAAGATATTGGTAAGAAGATGGATGAACAGAAAGAAGAAATGAAGAAGGACAAGATAGAGTTAAAAAAAGATCTTGTTAAGAAGCTGGATGAACAGAAAGAAGAAATGAAGAAGGACAAGATAGATTTAAAAAAAGATCTTGTCGAGATGAAGGCAGAAATTACAAATGACATTGGAAGGAAAATCCAGGAGATAGAAGAAAAACTAAGAAAAAACGTGGAAAATTTAAGTGGGAGACAGGACATTTTGGAAGTGGAGATGGAAAAGCAGAAGGAAAAGATACATTTCATCCAAGAAAACATACAGGGAGAATTCTTAAAGAATGCAGAGGTACTTGTGAAGAAGGCTCAAGAAAAAATTGGTTGCGAGACAGAAAAGGATATTAAATCTTTAACAAGGATCACACAACAAAACATAAGGGAGATCAAGGAGTTGGAGACAGGAGTAAGAAAGGAGATGAGCGAAGACAGAGAAGAGACAGAGAGGAAAATTTTGAGAGTACGAAAAAGAACTTGAGAGGAATATTAAGGAGTTGAAAGAAGGACAGGACGAAAATTTGGTACAAATAGGAGTAAACGTAGCTAATAACAAAGAAGAACTAGAGGAAAAGATTATGAAAATTGGACAGGAATTCAACAGGATAAGAAGAGGTGGTAGTCATGGAGGTGTCAACATAGAAGAGAGAAAAAATACAAGAAAATCGAAGAAGAAGTTGAAGACCTACGAAGGCAGATGGGAACGAGACCTATCTACCCTTATCCAGCTATCCTTGATGAGAGCATAAAATTTGAGGGAGATTGCAATAAAATCCACCCGAAGACATTCATAAAAATTCTTAAAAATCGAGTTAGAGGTCTTAATAATTTTGAAGACGTAAAAGAAATTATTAGGAAAAATTTAGGAAAGGAACCTCAGCTATGGTACAACAGTAAAGAGGGGGAATTTCAAGATTTTGAAGATTTCGAGAGATCTTTCCTTCGAGTGTATTGGGGTGAGATCGTACAAGATGAAGTCCGTAAGAGACTATTCCATGGACAATACAATGAGCAGGGGAGGAACTCCATGTACAATCACTCATTGCAACTTTTTTCACAAGCTAGACACTTGGAACCTGAAATGCGTGAAGAGGAGATTGTAAGCTTACCTCGCACGTCAGTTCAGACCCCAGATATCGAAACAATAGCGATTCAGAACATAAAGAGTTTTGAACAGTTGACCTCATACTTGATGAGGTTGAAAGAAATTTAGTACGAAATAACAACAATAAAACTATCAATAATAACCAGGGGAACCAAAATTTGAATAATAATCATGGTGATAGGCGACAAAGCTATAATCAATTAGTAAATGAAAATAATAATAGATATAATTACAACTACAATAGAAATAGTCCCATGACCAACTATCCAAATTTTGCTTCAAACCAAAATCGCTTTAACAATAATACTAGGGGTAGTAACCCAAATTATCACAACTCTAACTACAATAGAAACAATAATCTTAATAACCAACGTTTTCAACAGAATGGTAATAACCAAAATTTTACAAATAATCAGTCGCATAATCGACAATCTGACACTAATAGTGGTTCTAGAAATCGAACCAATAACAATGATGTATCCAGGGGTTTCATAAGAAGCAGCTCTGATGTTAATCTGAGTCGAGGTTATAGAAACGACTCAGATAGTAACAGAGACAATTTTCAAAATAGACACGTCAATTTTCAGACGTGTGACAGGAGTGTTGAAAGGGGGAACTCCTCCAGAGCGGTAATTTCTAATGGTAGTGGTGGACATCCTGAAGGTGATGCCACCGATACAAATTTTACTGTGATTGACACAAATCACTCACAAAATCCGAGTTTTCATTAGAGGGTGTCATGACTAGCAGTCTGTACGGTTATGTACATCCCAGGGAATTCCTCAAATCAGTAGACTGCCCTGAAAAGAGGAAAATTTATTAGTCACTATAAAAAGGTATTGTTGCAAATAAAAAAATTGATATTCTTATAGACTCAGGATCAGAGGTGTCTCTAATCAATGAATCACTCATAAATAAACTGAATTTAGGAGCTCAACTTATTAAAGTACCAAAGGTGAGCTTAATTGGGATCAATGCAAGGAAGTTTGGTGATGTCAACAGGTCGGTAATTTTGGAAGTGGATCTAACAGGGAAGAAATTACAACTACAATGTCTAGTAGTCCCTAACATGGAGTACGAAATTTTAATGGGAGCTGATGAATTACACAGGAATGGAGCTGATATCAACTACAAGACCAAAAAAGTAATCATTAGAGAAATTGAGGTAGATTTCAATGAAGTTAAGAAGAGCGAAAATGAATCAAATTTAAATGAAGTTCACCATGAAGAGGTGAAGATTAGTAATGTTAATAATTCTAACTATGATGTTCAAATAGAAGGACAAGTTTTAGAAGAAGAAGATGAAAATATGGAAGATTTTGAGGGAGAGATGGAATTAAACAATGATCATGATGAAAGTGACATGTGGAAAAGAGTGAAATTGGATTGTAGCAGGAATAAGAAAAGAGAGGTAGAAGAGTTGCTAAAATTATATGAAAATCTTTTTAACGAGGAATCTAGAGTTGCTAAGGATTATGTACACACATTAAAGGTAAAAGATATGGACAGTTTCCGAGTCAAAAGTTACCCCATTCCATACAAGTATCGGGACGACATGCAAAAGGCACTGGACAAGCTCCTGAAGGATAAGATTATTGAGTATAGCACCACTCCCTACATTAACCCCATAGTGATAGTTAAGAAGAAGGACGGAGACATAAGAATATGTCTGGATGCGCGAAATCTAAATCAAAAGAGCATACCAGAATATGAAGCACCCCTCACCATAGAGGCAATTTTAGGAAGAATATCCAAAGCCAAAGTGTTTACCAAGTTGGATCTGAAGCATAGCTTCTGGCTAATACCTTTGGCCGAGGAAAGTAGAGATTACACAGGTTTCATAGTCGATGGAGTAGTGTACCGTTTTAGAGTAGTACCTTTTGGCACCCAGTCAGCGACATCGGCGTTACTCAAAGCTCTTCACAAAATTTTAAACAAATACGAATTATTTGTAGTACATTACATAGACGACATCCTCATTTTCTCCGAAAATGACACATTACACCTTGAACACCTAGGGACTGTTTTGAAAGCTTTGGATGAAGCTGGATTAAAGCTAAACATAAAAAAATGTCAATTTTTTAAGGAAGAAGTCATCTACTTAGGATATAAGTTAGATAAGGAAGGGGTCAGTATGGATCAAGAAAGGATCAAAGTTATCAAGGAATACAAGAGACCAACAAATCTCAAAACCTTGAGAGGATTTTTTGGGTATTTTGCACTACTTCAAACGGTTAGTACCAAATCTAACCGAAAAGGAACTACCACTTCTCGAACTACTCAGAAAGAATGTCAAATGGGTATGGACTAGAGAGAGAGAACAGGCATTTATTGAAATTAAAGAACAGTTTACAGAAAATGTCAAGATTTTCCATCCAGATTATAACAAACCATTCATACTGAGGACTGACGCTTCAAAGAACAGATTTGCTGGGACCTTGATACAAAAACATGAAGGAGGAGAAATACCAATCTCTTTTGTGTCGCGCATCACAAAGAAGTCTGAGAAAAACTACAGTGTGAGCGAGTTAGAACTTGCGAGTATTTTATTCTGTGTGGGAAAGCTAAGATTTTTTTACTTGGGTCCAAATTTATAATCGAAACTGATAATCAAGGTTTAACTACCATTTTAAAGAATAAATTTGGTAATGCAAGAATACATCGATGGGCGTTACTTCTGCAAGAGTACACTTTTGATATCCAGTACATACCTGGTGTTAAGAACACAGTACCAGATGCGATATCGAGAATGGATGGAGAAAAAGCCAAGACCAGAAGGGAAAGGATGGTAGGAATCAATATAATGAAATCAGAAAGGGAATTTTCTCTCTACAAGAAATAGTGGAAGACCAGAAAAATCTGGAGGAGAAAGAAAAACAAAAATGTGAAAAGAAGAACAACATCTACTACAAAACGGTAAAAGGATCGGAACTGTATGTTATTACAGAAAAGTTAGCAAGTAAAATCATCAGGGCGCTTCATGGTATCTATAATCATACTGGAGTCAGAAAAATACATAAAATACTTAGAGAGAATTACATAACAAAAAAGGATCTATCATTAGTCAAAAGGGAGCTCAGAAAATGTGAAGTATGCCAGTTTGCAAAGGAAAAGAATATGGTAAACGAAAATTTGGCAAAATCGATAGTAACTACACATCCTCTAAACATGATAGCGGTAGATTTTATTTCAAATCTTATACCTAGTGAAGAAGGTAATTCTAACATCTTTGTAATTTTAGACCTATTTTCTAAGTTTTTAACAGCCTATCCATGCAGAAGAACCAACAAACGAACAGTCAAGCAACTTATGACGAAATACTTTTTAGAAGTGGGAATTCCAGGGAAGATTTTAATGGATAATGCATCTTATTTTAATAATAACAATTTTAAACTATGGTTAGAGAAGTCTAATGTTTTACCTGTGTATACTAGCATCCGACATCCTTGTGCCAATCCGGCAGAAAGGGCTATTAAGGAACTGACAAAATGTATAAGGATATTGGTTCATGACCAACAACCAAAATGGGAGAAAAATTTGGTAAGGATACAAAATTGTTATAATGACATACCTCATGACATCACGGGAAGAGCACCTATAGTCATCATGAAGAATGAGGCTCCGGATAGACCATGGCTTTCAGTAATAGATTTAGAATCACAGAACATAATCCAGGAGACCTACAACAAAATTAAAAGAAATGCTGAAAAATACACAGAAAAAAGAAATAAGAAGATTAAGAAGCATATTACTTTTAACAAGGGCGAATTGGTACTTCTTAAGGCGTTAAGGGTTCCAAACCGTAGTAAGAATGTATGTGCGAAATTACAGTTGCTTTACGAAGGCCCCTATTTGATTGATACAGAAAACGGTGTTAACAGCTATCACTTAGTACACCCTGTATCTGGGAAATCTAGAGGAATTTTCCATGTTACACAGCTGTACAGATATGTGAGTCCTTCTGATGAAAATTCGGTGTGTTTACCTAAAACATAAAATTTATTAATGGTTATTTAGTTATGTTACAATTACAATTTTGTTAATTACTCTGTTTAAAATTATTTTTAAGGGAATTTCTGTTTTCTTTCATAATTTAAAATGATACAGGTGTCATGACTGGTGAAATGTGGGAACGTTATATTCTAATGAACTTAAAGAGATAAAGAGATTTTCAAAGTATTTGTCATTAAGGACATATTTTGAGATTTATAAATGTTGAGGAAGTACCTCAAATAAAATGAAGTAAATGTGATTTCACTATATTTGTTAAAGGCATATGGTGAGCTAAGGAAAAATTGTTTCTCTGAGAGAAAAGATCTCAGGAAAATTTTCAAGATATGAGAATAATAAGATAATTTAAATATTGTCACGTTTGTGTGTGGACACATAACGAAATATTAATGAGAATAGGAATCGTATGTAACGATTCTATTATGAATACTGATAGATAAATGAGTTTTAATGTAAAATGTTCAATAAAAAAGTAATACCCAGTCAAAGTGTACCAAAAATCATGAACAATACGGAAATTCTCGTGTTAAAGAAGGAAAACTAAGTTGTTTTATTTTAGAAAATGTTTTAGGTAAAGCAATGTTAATAATGTCTATTACTTTTGTCTGGTCTGTGAGAAAAACACACATTAATTAATTTTTGTTAACTTGATTTAATTTAAAATAAATTTAGGTTTGAATTTTCCTGAATTATTCTAGATTGACAAAGCCAATTATAATAATTACAAGAAAATTCAGGGAAATTGTTACGGTTGCATTAGAAGTAGTATACAAATGAGCATGTTTATTTATAAATATTATGAAAAAGATACTGAATTGGTGTACAACATTCGGGGAAACAATAATTAAAAATCATTATAAGTCTTTGTTCGATTTTTTATGCAACTAAATTAATAGAAAGAAAGATAATAGCAAAACTACAAGTTGAGTTTAATTTATTCCAGATAATTATTCCATAAATTTTATAAATTTCTTAAATTGTACCTTGAAAATAATTGATTAGTTTTAATTTCTAGATGTTAAGGACAAATTTGTGATCACTCCCAAAATCTGTAGGAATAATTTTAGAATTCCAAATCTCACTAAAATAAAATCACCCTGTACAACAAGGTTCCAATAAACATCATTTGAGCTTACCAGTCACCAACATAAAAAACTGATATTTTTTTAGTAACTTTGCTTTCATTGCCAACATAAATTTATTTATTTTTGTTCAAAAGGAAAGCTGGGAAAACAAAAGAATTTTCGGTAACCATGGTTCTGTTGAATCTAAAATCTCTCTCTTGTTTTTTGTTCCTGAAAGCGAAAGGAGGGTAAGAAATTTGTCCTGATAAAATTAGAATTTTTATAAGTAAAATTAAACAATTAACGCATAATAATGCAAGATAGATACTTAAAACGATAAAGTGTGATATAAAAGTGTATTTCCATAAAAAATTTAACATACCTGACAAGAAATTGGGGCCAAAGTGTATTGGCATCCAATACCAGCAGTTCCAGGAGAGCAAGCAAGTTATTTAAGCCTTAAGGAACATATTCCTGTCCATTTGAAGGTGACAGCAGTTATAAGGATTCTACATTTGAGGTATTTGGGGCCAATTTTGCTCCAACACATATTTAGCAAGAATTAAGTACCAGGACTCCGCAACATCCACGTATGGACCAAATTCTGAACATTTTTAAGGTGATATCAATTATTATTGTTCTATTATAATACTTGACATTTTCGATAAACTCTAGAATTACAACAATTATTATTGATCTATTTTAATGTTTAACATTTTCGATGAACTTTAGAATTTCATACTAATTTGTTTAATCACTAATTCATTTGTACAAGATCTATATTTATTGTCAAAATTTATTCGTATTATAAAGGTTTTATTTAAATTAGCACGTGCTACAACTTTGATGTAGTTTGTTCTTGGAAGAGAAAACAGGATATTCAGGAATTTTCACATCCATACATTTCAATTAAAGAATACGGTTTTATAACTAAGAACACACTATATTTTCATTTAAGGTACATTTCATAGGAATAAAAGTATAAATTGTACTCACCTGTAACACCAATTCATTTTGGAATCTTTCTAATACATTTTCTTTTAGCGACATTGAACAATAAATATCTCTTTTGAATTTCTGTTTATTTCAAACATAAATTAATCTGAAAAATTTATTTAACGAGAACGACCACTTCTTAATTTGCTTCAATCAGCTGTAACGTCTCAGAACTTTAACCTCACAAAACACAGAATTTGACTAGAGGGAATAATCGCAGAACTTGAACCTACACCAGTAACCTGAGCGGGTGACGTCATACAGTGACCGGAGGAACTACTTAAGTATCTTTTTCGTTATTTGTTTTTAATCATAAAAATTTTTAAGAGTCTCATTGCTTTGAGCAGCTTGGTTTAATTTAATTTCATTGGCGTCATATTTTTTTTTGAAAATATTGTGGGAGATCATATTGTTGTCGTAGGCGTACCACCATAGGCAACACGTATTACACAAATACTTTAAAAAAAAATAAATTTATAAATTTAACCAAATTTAACCCCACAATATACCCTAGGAGATGAGCTGCAATCAAAAGAGTAAAGCCAAACTCATATTGTGTACTTAGTTAAGTATTAAATTTACAAATTTATTTGAAGCTTATTGTTTTTAAATTATTACCTTTAAGCGTACTTTTAATTTTATCTGTAAGTCTTTTTAATAAATAGTATTCCTATATTTTGCCCCAGAAGGGTTCATGTAGGAATGTTATTAAAAACCCCTTTAACAAAAAATATCCAGGCGTTATCATTAATCAGTCTACACGTGCTAACGTCTGAGACAAGTGTTACATAATACTCCTCTATCACATAATTAGTTTTTTTATGACACTACCATGCCGCCCTAAGTTGCAGAAGCCCTTTTCCCTCTACTTGTAAACTAGGGTTGCTTGGAAAACAGAGAAGGATTAAGAAAAATCTAAAGATATTATCTGTGGTAATAGAAATTTACTGCACCAAAGATAAATGGTTTTAATCTTCAGTTTGAGAAATATACTTTTTCCAGGCATGCTACCAGAAGCTAATCAACTGAAATATAACAGTAGATGAATATTACCAATTTGTATATATTTTTGTATAATTTAAATAAGAGTTCAATTAATAATAGTACATATGATGGAAATAACATTTTACAAGGGGCATAAATATAAATATTTTATAAATTATTAAGGTACCAAAAGGAAACCGTACTACCAACTATCTTACTAAGAATGCAGCTACCCAATGATCCTCAAGTCCTTCAATAGATCTGACGACAGTGACGTTGATGGACCATATGGAACATCAACCACAGTTTTATAAAACTTTCACTACTCAGCAGAGTGACTAGGACACAGTTGAATATTCAACTGAAAGGGCTGCCAATGATATTATAAAGATAAGCATGCCTTGCCTTAAATGTAAATACAGATTTGATTAAACTACGCTTCATGTATATAAGATAGAATTGTGCATCATCACAAGTTGCTTTGTAGATGCTGTAAAGTGGATAATGAGAGAAACATTCTATAAATCCACTTTGAACCAAATAAGGAAGAAACGTTATTTCACACTTTTTTAAGGAAGAAGCTCTTTTTTTCACTTTCAAAAGGAAATATCTTCAATTATTTTCCAAGCGAGTAAGGAAAGTACTTTTCATGGTATTACAAATTGGCAGCTTCTAAAGAACTATGGAAGTGTGTATATTTTCGAATATTATCAATGAAAAGTTAGCTTTATTTAATGATTCCTGTTTAGGATTAAAATATATCAATGTAAGCTTGTATATGTGACATCAAGGAATGGACAAATAATTTATTTTCACAGTTTTGAAATTAAATATTGAAGTTTGTGAATGGTTGAAAATCTTTATTATAATATTGAAGCTTATTGAATACAAAGAGTTTTAATTCTCGATTCACTATTTTCATGTTCTTTTATTCCATTAAATTTGTTTGAACTTTGCTACAAATATTCTTAACCCTTAATCTTATGTAAAGATTTGATTTGAAGAACACTGCAAGTTTATTATTACAAATAATCTAACCCTTATAGTCGCATCTTAATTAACATTAAATAAATTAAATGCTTGTACAAAATGATTATCTACACTGTTACAATCAGGTCGCTGCAGTGATCCATCAGAAATATGCTACGAGAAAAAACTCAATGCTGAACAGCAGAAGGTAACCTCCGATGTGGCTACACCCAACACCCACAATATTGTCACAACCACAACTGAAAAAAGAGGAAGTACACCGAGTTATCAGACAAAATCAAGTAGATGTGGAAACTAGACAAAGTGACTATCGTGCCAATGGTCTTCTCAAACACAGGAATCATCCCGAGGGAGCTAGGCAGAAGTCTGGAGACGCTGGGACTGTACTAAAACATAAGGCAGTCATCATCAACACCACAAGGATTGTCAGAAGATTCTTAAGAATAGTAAGGTTAATTTTTCAATTATGGAAATGCAGGAAAGAAAATAATAATAATAATTTTATTGGCACTTTAAAAACATAATAATAAAATTACAATGCAATGACATGTAAAGCAGGAGAAAAAAATGAAAATTCCAAAAGGCAGAGTTCAGGTTCTAACATACAAATCAACATAAGGATCCTGCTCTTCCAGAACTTAAAACAATTAATTTCTTTATTGATAACCAGTTTAAAATTGTAGCACGCAAAAAACTGTGTAATTCTAACAATTAATGTCTTGAGATCCTAGCGTTATTACAAAGTATTTAATAAAATCCAACTAAAACTATCTGTATTATAATAATGGTGTAAAAAGCGCCACCCCTGTATGATTCCAAGTTGTAAACTAGGGTGCAAAAGAGGAGCATTTGACAGTCGACGCACGTTTTGGTCCAGTTAACTGTGGAAGTGGGAACGGGGAAGCAAATCAGCTGATTTGTGATTCATCTTTTACAACCCTTGTGTTCTTTTGATATTCGATACGCCTACACTGCGTCCCAGTGCTTCGGTCGAACTGATTTAATTGCAAAAATGATGTTTTTTTGAATGGAGTTCATTATCGGAAGGTAAATTTTGTAGTAAGAGAATCGAATGGCGTTTGTTTACATAGCTGTTGTTGCGTCAAATACGAAACTTTTCTTAAAATAGGATACATATTTTACTTAATGAGTCATATATTAAGTAATAATAAAAGTAGATATTCAATCTTTTGTTCGTGAAGAAATTATATTTTTTCAGTGAAAACCATGTAGTTGATCCCAATATTTTTATTCCATATTTTATTAAATTAACTATTTTTTAATGAAATAATGAAATACTTATATACCAACAGCATCTCTAAATTGTAGTGCAAGTATGTATATAATAGAAGTACCTAATGACCACGTAGGTAATTAAAACTGAAATTCATGTCTTAAAATTTGTCGGTTTTGTAAGATGCTAAATTTAATAAAAATAATTACTTAGCTTTGGTTAGATAAATCTATGATTGTTATTTATCTTGTATATGCAGTTCCTGTAATAATAATTTTTATAAATAAGATATATTGATTCAAACGTTTTGTTTACAAGTAATTTAATTTTTTTGTCAATTAAACCAGCGTATACAAAATCTACTTTGTAACACTGAAAACAGTCTAGGTATAAAAAGTAGAAACAAAAACCATAGAATATAAACAAAAGATTATTTAACATCAGAAGAAAATATGTAAAAAAAACAACTGAGGTATAAGAAAATATAATTAAGTATTTTAAAAATTATTTGCTTGTAAATTGTAACTTTTAAAACTATACTGTGTATCTAAAAGAATGGACTGTTACTAGATTCATGAAATGTTATCAATTTTTAATAATTGTCTTACATTTAGACACGTGAAAATATTAAAAAATAATATTAAAATTCATTGTACTAACCCTTACTCTGTGGAAGTCCATCTTACTACGAACAATAAACAACTAAACTTCCACTTTTATTTAAAAAATAAAATAAAATAAAACTATGAAAAAACAAGATATGTCAATCTGACGATAGTCCTATCGAGTAGCTGTCATCAAATTAAAAAAGCTGATTTTTAAATAAAAGTGGAAATATTATTCAAAATTTTGGTTGTTTATTTTTCTTGATAGTATATTTAAAGTAATACAATAAAATTCTAGAAAGCAAAATTTGTTTTAGAATAAAAAATACTCCACATAGGTAAATAATAGTTATTATGTTAAACGGAATAAAAAAATCATAAGGAAATAATGTAAAAAAATAAAAAATGCAAAAAATGATAATAAATGGACCAAACAAAGTTCTGATATGCTAATCAGTAAATACCGGAATTAATGTACACAGGTATAAAACAATTTCTTTTAAATAAATCAATTTTACTGGTACATGTACAGAAAATGGTTTTTTAAGACTAAAAGTCCGGTAATTTAATTTTTCGTATTTAATTTAATGAAATTAAATAAAATTAATAAAAATAAAATTTTCAAATATTTTGTTTGCTTTTTAGGTTTTTGTTCCAATTATTAAGAAATGAGAATGAGAAATATGTATTTTAGAGACACATTTTTTTACTAAACTGAGATATTTTTTCTTGTTCTTGATTGTGATGCTCAATAATAATTAATTGCTTATCATAGTGGATTCTCATTATTTTAACATAAGTATGTTTTTCTGCTTATTGAATAAGTATTTAGATTAGTTGAAAATTCAAAAAATTTTTATTGAATGACGTCAATTTTTAAAAAGGCAGCAAACTCTCTCATTCAAAGCTGTGCGGGTACATTGCTAGCGATTAGTTTGATTTCACTCACGTCAGGCTAGATTTACGCGGTTGGAATAATATTGTTTCAATGCTGTACAGATGTTAATGAAGGCAGCATCTTTGATCAAGAAATCATGGATAATTTAGATACAAATGTCGTTGAAGGCGATGATTAAGACGATGACTACCTTGGAAGACGAAGACGATAAAGAAAAAGAAAGATTATTTTAATATTTTTTTTTAATTTTGACACTCAAAAGTGTAATTTTTTTACACCCATTTTCCATTTTATCCATTTTCTGCACAGTTTGTAGAATGAAAATGTAGGCCATTTCAGTTAACTGAACGGATATGATTTCATATATATCCTAGGATGTATATGAAACCCACCAATACAAAAAATATATTGGTAAAATTGACGGATCAAGAATATTTATTTACAAAAGTAAGTTTAAATAAAATAATTTCTACAAATTGACAACAAATACTAGAAACAGAATAAAATAAATATTCAGTTTTTATAAAATTATGTAATACATTTTGACTTTATAGATATTATTCGGTAACCCAGTGGTTACCCATGTGGGATTTTTTTTAAATGTTAATTTTATTTTATCACCAAAAAAACATTTAAAAATTAATTGATAAAATTATAAACAAAATCGTTGAAAATTTTTAATTTGAAGTTATATCATAGTTTATTTATTTTCTAAATTTTTCTTAAGTGGGTCGTAGAAAAATTATACTGTTCGACTCGTATGGATTGTCCATATCGCACTCCGCCTACGGCGTGGTTTTCAAACTTCGTTCTCGTGTTATATGGCCATCATATCCTCACTAGTTGCACAAAATACTATAAATATCATGTAATTGTTAATAAAAAGTGAAAATTATTTATAATTAAGTATTTATCAACAATTTATAAATTTTATAAGAGATGATTTCGATCTGGACTACCAGTAAATTTCAAATAATAGCAGCGCGCCCAAAATAAAAACCCAGAATACAAGTTTATACGAGTTTACAGCTGGGTATCTCAATTTTCATGGGTCAACTATATAAAGTGACTGGATAAAAAGTAAATATAGATACAGTTACTAATGCGAAATCTTGCGTTATTTTATAGCACCTAACTATTATTTTTTATAAATCAGCATTAATAGAAAAAGCATCGTACGATGCTACACGAATTAGAAAATGCCGACTCACTTAGTAAAGGAGTCGCAATTTAATTTCTCGTTTTCAAGCTCATCACCAAACACTCATTATTACTTTAAGGTTAGCTGTTTGTCTGAAAATGTCAATTTTTTACTTATATCGGACGCATTAAAAATATTTTATTATGCCTTATATTATATTTGAGAAATAACATAATAAAAATATTTTCATGACATTATACCTTAACATTCCACAGTACTAAAAAAAATTCCACCTTCGGTCCTCACCACCCCCGTGCTGTAGCTTCAAAAATAGCGCACTCGGTATCCGCGAAAATGACAGCGAGTGACCTTATCAACGGTTCTTTTCGCGACGGAAGTTATTCTGACATTAAGAAAGTATAAAAGTAGTGAGGGGACCGTATCGGGGTGCTGTGGGGCGGTGGGTGAGGAGGCGGAGCATGTTGAGGTGAACCGCCACCGCTGCTCTTGCCGCCAACCAGGAAAGACGCCGGATTTTTACCCTCAAACCAGAGTCGTTTCTTAGAGGTTTACCAGGGTGGGACGCAAGCGCGCAGCTCTTATAAAGGTCTTTTCGTCTTTTTTACGCTTTGTCGTCTCTTTCGCACTGCCGGCGTCGTTGATATTTCTCTCTTTCTCATTTTCTTGGAAGAAGTTTGTTACGGCGTCTTTTTATGCCCATCTTTTTTGGCCTCTCTGCGTCGTCAGGTGCCTTTTTTGTGTGGGGATAATTGAAATTGTACCGATACCCTCATTATGGATAAAAACAAAACTTAAGCGGATTGAATTAAATAAATGAGTGCAAGAAGAACGCGTATAATGAATTAATATAAATATTATGTACGGTATGACTTGGAAGAACTATTTATTTATAAAATTATATAAAAAGAATCGATGTTTTTGTTTAGCGTATTGCCCATTGAAATCGTTGGAATTTAAATAAAAAGGCGACATAAGCTAATTAAGGATTCTTCTTCTTTTCCTCACCGTTTGACAAACACTGCTGGATAATCTTCAGGTGTCTACAATTCTGCTTGTTTTGGGACGAACTGCTGCAGTCGAGGAAATATTGCATTATAAGAGAGACCGCAGCTGGTGCTTTATGACTGCAATAAACTCGAGTGTTAAAACTTGATGACTTGGTCATTTCAGGATCCTAAAAAATATTCCACTAGCATATTTAAATCAACCATTGGACGTCATACCAGTCAGATTTAACTTTAACCATAGACCTAATATCAGAGGAGACGTAACTATTTATATTTCTACTTGCTCAAACATTATTCTTATTTCTAGTCGACTGTGTCGTCTTGATTTTTGATTGTTATTGAATCTACTATATTATTTGTTAATTACATTATTTGCAAAATTATCGTGATCATAATGCTATCTCTTATTAATATTTTATGAATTGCAAGCGCCTAAATTGTAGGTACAACTCATTTTATAGAATGTAATGTAATGTAGGGATTGTCCACTGCGACCTGTGAGATCTATTGTGTCCCCTTACTTGCTTAGACGGTGGATTTTCCCGTATTTAAAGCACCGCCTCTGATACTATCTTCTTTATGAAGGTTAGGATGTCGATCGGCATCAATTTAGGTAAGTCATCCTCTTTTATTTTGTGTGTTCCAAGTTGTAGAACTCTTGTATTTCCTAGGGCAGGACATGTTGAGAGTATGTGTATTGAGTTTTCCTTCTCCATTTTACAATACCTGAATTCTGCCTTTTCCTCAATCCCCAGTCTATGTAGGTGTCCTCTTAGTTTACAGTGTCCCGTTAATATACCTGTAAGAAAAAAAAAGGTTATTTTTGCTCAGCCCAAGACATTGTATGGACTTTTTGGGATTGTAACTAACTAGCAAGGCTTTTGCCTTCCTTATCGCTGGTAGGTTCTCCCAATGTTAGATCTTTTCCATATTCTCAATGCCTCTGAGTATATTGAAGATGGAACTGTAGGCTATGCCACAGAATGGTTCAGGTCCCACTAGTGACATACTTGCTGTCCTTCTGGCAAGCATATCTGCCATTTAATTTCCTTCTATTCCAGGAAGGTGCTCAGGGAGCCATAGAAGTGTAACTGTGTTATTCATGCCCAGTTCATTCGGTCTTTCTAGACACTCCAAGACTAATTTGGATGTTATAAAGCTGGAGTTGAGTGCTTTAATGGCTGCTCGACTTTCAGACATAATAGTTATGTTCTGTTTGCAGTATTTCTTTTCAATGTTGAATTGCGCACATTTTCCAATAGAATGGAATTTTATGGAATGTTTAACCATTGAACTATTTCATTGGGTTAGAAATTAGTTGCTCAATAAGCGACCACGCCGCACGGCTTGTTTGAAGCGGTTATACTATGAAATTTGACACAATCTATTTATTTCAAGCATTGTTGCTGAAGTAATAAAGTTAGGTATGTTTAAAACTACTTCACATTTTAAGAAACACCCTGTATATCCCTCAACTCCTGAATAATGATACAGTGTTGCCAGCACGAAGACAGAACAAAGAGAATCGATTGGTATTCTTTGTCATACTCATAGACACTCTCTTGTAATAATTGCGGCAAAACAAATGGAATGTTGTGTCTCCTCTGATAATGGGTTTATGACTTTGACAAATCCTTTGAAGAGGGTTATAGAAAACCGCCATGACCTGATAGGTTTTGATATTTTTCTCCTCATCGTATATATCATCGTATTTCATTTGTTCTTTTCTCTTTTAGATTCTTCCCGTTTGAATTTGCCCTATAGTGATGAACCGTTATCTGAATTCCGTTTATTCGGTTGTTAGCTCGTCCTATGGTACTCAATTAAAATAATACCAAGAACAACTAAACATTTGAACTAATCTTCCACGTTTAATTAAAAAATTAGCTGTAATTGTATTATAAAAGCTAATTTTTTAATTAAAAGTTAGGTGAAATTAAAAGTTAGTTTGCTTATTATTCCTAGTAAAATGTATCTTAGACAGATAGACTGTAAACTTTTATTATCAAATGCACAGTTTATTCTTACTTGACCAACTACTGAGGTGTTTTGGTAAACCACCAGCTTTCATCTAGATATCTTAACACCCTGTATATCCCTCAGCTCCTGAATAATGATACAGCATTGCCAGCACGAAGACAGAACAAAGAGAATCGATTGGTATTCTCTGTCATACTCATAGACACTCATAGACACCATTAATGAACAATAAACTTTTGCATTGGTTCAAACCATTTCTTGTAGCAGCTCTTCTGTTCTTCTTGAAACACCTCCAACACATGGTTTTTAACACCAACCTCGTCTTCATCGCTCGTATATTGTGGACCAGGCATTTTACCTTTGATATTCATGAACAAGAAGTTATTGGTTAACAAAACTGTACAGTTATAAATTCTATGTTTATACTGTTCAAAAATTCACCTGATTAAGGAGATGTGTGTGAGCTCGCATTGTCGTGCTCTGTCCATCTCATATTGGTATAATTGTGAATAAAACTGATAGTTAGGATCCAGTTGCATAAACAAATTAAACTATGGAATATTAAGTGGCAACGTTCCCCTAACAAATTAAAGAAACAAAACCAAATTTTGGTTCTTGCCAACCTCGTACACTTCATAGACAATATGAAACTCTTCATTCTAAATTAACAGTGGTTCACAAATCATTTTACAGAATTACCACCACCTAACTGTAATTGTAATTGGTGCAGTAATAACCTAAGTTTCAAACACTGTGACTGTTCAAGAAAGAAGAATCCACCGAATTTCATAAAAAAAGTGACGTTTTAAAACTCCAATACAACATTTTTGCAAATCTTGGTATAATGTCGAAATAGTTTACTAATAAAGTGCTTTTTTAATAAGTATGATTTCAATATTTTGAATAAACTAATTACTGATATTATGTTACTTTAATTAATATTTTGATAAATCATTTTGATAATGTTTTGATGTATGTTTTTCATACTTAATTTTACAAAATAGATTTTAAGGACTAACGTTGTTCATAAACGCATCAATTATATTTCAAACCAAATTTCAGCCCAAATGCCATTCGCAATATCAAAATGATTTTATAAAAATGATGAATATGTGACCTTAATGATCGTTAAAAAATATTATTTTAGCACGAATTAACATTTTTTTCAACCGAATAAAAAAATTAATGGTATATTTATTATTTATTGGAATTATTTGTTTCATATCTGTATGACAAGATAAATGGAAATATATATTCATATAAGACCATACAGAAGTTGTATATTTCGGACAAATAATTAAAAAAACCATTTATCATAAACAAAAAAAGTTCCAATACATATGTAACTTCAATGGGATATTTTAATACAGTTCTTCATACATTTCCTAAAATAAAAAATAATTAGAAAGAATTTTATACTATAGAGATATTTTGAATTATATTATTGATATTATAGTTTAATTAAAAAAATAGATTTATTAAATGGGAAGAAATTAGAAATACTTACTTTGATAGAGTTTATGTTATTTATACTTTATACTAAAATATTACATATTTCTTCAAATATGTAATATACACTCCCCGGCAAAAAAAACCAGCCACTACAAACTGGCTCCAATTTTAAAGTTGGCTTCCTCGCCATCCGCTCATGTGATTTTGAAGTTTTTTATATAGTAGATTAACTTCTTATCAGTAACAATGCTATGTCAGAAATTTTTATTCAGATTTGAATTTGAGCATACACGGGGTGCAACAATGAGAAGAAGTATTTCCCGAAATTTGTAACACCCTGTGGAGTGCAACAGCTATAGTAGCTATTGTCAACTGGAATCACAATGAACCCTGATATTTTCTGAAGATTTCGTTTTTTTATTTACGACATTATTTCTGTTTTT
The DNA here is from genome assembly GCA_035357415.1 of Ophraella communa. Taxonomy (NCBI): domain Eukaryota; kingdom Metazoa; phylum Arthropoda; class Insecta; order Coleoptera; family Chrysomelidae; genus Ophraella; species Ophraella communa. Next base: position 38,961,307 of record CM068985.1, read on the forward strand.
ACATTTTTTTAAAGCGAACTCCTCGGACAAAGCTGTAAAAACACACCAAATCATCAAAACGCAAATTTTTTTAGAAAAGTAACAAAAATATGAAGATTTTAAAAAATAATAAACAAATTATAACAGGTAAATATCTAGTGTAGCCTCCCCGGCCAAATTCATTCAGTCTATATTGCATCGAATCAATAAGGTTTGCAATAAATTCTTGTGGAATGGCATCAAATTCTTCCTGAAGTCCAATTCGCAGATCATGAAGGCTATCGGATCGGGTAAAGCAGGTGGGCGACGAATGAGTCTTTGAAGTTGGTCCCAGAGATGTTCAATTGGATTGAGATCAGGACTGTAAACTGGCCAAACCATTCGTCAAACACCCACTTCGTCCATCGTCACTGATGAGACATCAATCTACAATTAAAAAACAACAACAACAAAATCAAATGAGCGATTCGCGAGTAAGCTAACTTTAAAATTTGGGCCAGTTTGTAGTGGCCGTTTTTTTTTCCCGGGGAGTGTATAAATTAAGGATTGGTCTCATTTTAACGTAATAGAGATGAATCATAGTACATGGTAGATATCCAAGTCGGTTATCCCAAACAGCATAGCAGAATAGGTACTTATCTATAGTCCAGCAGTTCCAAGAGCACATGTCAGGTTGGCTTAGAAAATTCGCAGTTCATATCGAACTACCATTCGAAATTTATGTGCGACTTTTTTTATATTGTATTTGTCTGTATGTCATTGAAGGAACTGTCAATTTACAGTATGACTCATTCAGAACTATTAAAAGCTGACAGTTAAAGATTTGCTTACAAGCTATTTTTTTGATTCGGTAACTTACGCATATGTCAATTGAATATTGAACTCTCCAAAGAAATGTATGTTAATATCTAATCCAAATTTAACCATGATAATTAAATAAATAAAATAAATATCCAATATGAAACATATTTATATTTATTATTTAGTTTACTTAAAAAACTCTTTAATATTTAGTAATAATTATACCCGATATTCTCATAATGATAATAAAACAAATTTTAAATGGTTAATATGCTAATTTTTTTATTTTTACTATAAGTATTTTCCAAAATTTAAAAAGATAACTTTTGTTGATAAATCTTATAAAAATCTTAAAACAATAAATATTAATTTAATATACAATTAATTCGAACTAATAATTGAACTTATAACCAGATTTTTTAATCCGTAAAAAAGTCGGATTTAAAGCCAAATAATCATTTCACCAGCCACCCCTACGCAAATATATTTCTCGTAGTTAGTGAAATTCCTTACCCCTTTATTCCACTAAATACTCCATTTTACACCTCTTTCTTAAGTTTTGCGTCCCAGTTCAAATCCCCGGTATTCACCGTCATTTCAATAATGTACAATTTGTCACATAGTATCTCGCCTTCTGTCTCTACAGCGACGAAAGGGGTGAATTTTCACCCTGTTTAAGGCGATAACACTCGCGAGTCGGTTGCAGGGGCGCAGTTACATACATTTTTAAAGACCAAAACACATCGATTTGTAAAATAAACATAATTATATTTTTTTAACAATGAAATGTAATTCAATACCTTAAGCACTTTACAAGCTTCCTTTTACTGTCCTTTAGAGTTTTTGAACGATTTTTTTTTCCAAAAAGGTAAATAATATATGTCCATCTTACTTTTAAACCAAAATTCCATTCTTACATAAAAAAGCTAATTGTTTAAATAAAAGTGTGAATGCTTTGTTTAAAAGATTCTTTGTTTAATGTTCTTAGTAAATACCTAATTTATAATTTAATTTTGTTATTAACTACTCAAGTTAAATGTAAGTATATTAGTTTATTACGAACAACTTTTGTGGTTTTTTAAACTCAATGACAGCTGTTTCGCTAAAAACTAGTTTTTAAAAAGTTCTATTTTTAATGTTCTTAGTAAAATGGACTTCCACAAAGTAAAGGTTACCACAATCAATTTCAAACCATAATTGCATTGAATTATCGTCAAATTTTCGGGAGCAAATTATCCAGTGAGTATTATCCTGTTGTTCTGGGTGGCCACTGGATACTTCCTCTTCTTCCAATTCAGGATCGAGGAAACTTTTCATTTAAGAACTGATGCATCGGTTGAACGGAATGAGGTAGTGCGCCATCTTGTTGGAAAATGATCGTTTGACAATCATCTTCATTCATTTCCTGAACCATTCGTATCTTATTAGGATGGATTTATGTTGTTTCAGGGTTCTCATGATTGTTGTGCGAGAACCACCAATTACATCGGGCAATTTCCTAGTATTTATGGCCTCATGGTCGGATCCTTTGCTACATGACCAAAGACAGCCAAGTCCCTCGCTTCGTCTGTTTTATCCACCCTCTTTTTTCCGACTGGAACAGTAGCATCCAATTTGGTAACCATATATGCACAACGTAAGCAGTGGACTCCAGGATGTCGATAGTTAAATAATGCCGCTGTTGTTCACGTAAATCAAAAAAATTGTCCGTATATTTGGACAAAACGTAATACTTTTTTGGGCAAAAAATCACTAATCACTAATTACCTTTGATATATTATGTCGGATACAAATAAATTCTCGAACTCTCCAACCAGAATTGCTATTTTTCACATGTTCATTATAAAATCGGAAAATCGAGGTGTTTTTGTTGGACCACTGTATATATCAAAAATGTGGGCAAGCGTTTCCGCAGAAGCAGGATTTTCTGTTGAGCAGTACTGCTAAAGTACTGCTGACCACAATATAGAGTTAAAAGGACCACCACAATAACTGTGGGTGGGGGGGGTAAAAGACCACACAGTCTCTACATAATTTAATTTAATCTAAGTTAGAAAGTGGAAATAAATTGAAAAAAATACTAGAGCATAAATACCTAGTACAAAGTAGGATATTTGATTGGTGTATACACAGTAGAAAAAGTATATAATTTATTTATCATAGACAATAGATTTCCCTTAGATAAACCTATTTTTTTTATTGTATTAAAATCTATAATTCCCTTATTGGGAAATTATTTTCCTAACTATAAATAAAAACGTAAGGAAACCTATCATTATTTAAATTGTGGCTCTTAAAAATGTTTTTCTCCACCACTGTAACGGCATATTGTTCTTATTCTTCCGTATTCTTAATACTTCGCAACAGTACAGCTATCCTTTTCCAGGGTTAATCCTTTTCCTTCTAATCTCGGCTTAAAAGCTCTTTTGTTTTGTTTTAACCCTTTTGCAGCTCTCCTCGGCATAACCTTTCAAGAAGAATACGTTAGGAACTCCCTCCTCCTCACCGTGTCCCTGTCTTTTTTTTAGCATTTGTAACTAGCGCGTAACTTCCTTTTTCGTTTTAAAAAGGGGACGGAACTCTCAAATGCGACTTTATGTCGTCGACATATTCATATAATATGTATCATGTATGTATCCATATGGACATGTATTGTAAAGAATTATTAATTGTGAAGCTCAACAAAATATATTTAATTTTTTAAATAAATTGAAAATTCATTTTCTATAGATGATAAATATCAGTATTGTGCACAAGCTCTTATTTCTCAGGCGGAATTATCGGATGCTCTGTTGGATGAATAGAAAAAGAAAATAGTTTATATTACAATAAAATAAATTAAACAAATTTTTGTCTTGAAGATTTAAAAAAAAATAAACTTTAATTACATTGTTCTAATATTATTGCTTAATTATCAATATATCCTTTTTTAAAACAAATTAGAATTTATTTGGTCAGAAGTATGTACAAAATAAAATTACCGTTAAATTATTTTTGAATTTAATTAATTGTTAAAACCAAATAAATCCCTCACATGCTAATTGCATTATAACTAAAATTATTTAATTAAATAAATATGTTAGCTACCTTTGAATCAGCCATGGACAGAGCTGGTATTATTTTTATATTCAAACTGCTGTCAAATTATGTAAATGTGCCTGAACTCTTAAGTAAATTAAAATTATATGTTCCATCAATATATTTACGTCATAATCAAACATTTTTTATCGACACAATAAGACCAGGTCAATTTGAATCTATAATTAACAGATTATCAAAAAATTGTAATGATATTGCATTATGGTTTGATCCAAATGTGACTTCAATATATTCTGTTAAAAATAAATCAAAAATATTATTTAAATATGGTTGATCTATGAAATAGCGGAACTTGATGAAGGTTTACGTTGACATTTGCTGTTTTCTTAGAGGTGTTGGTTCGGTTTTATGTAAAAATCAAATTTCAATTATTTCAGTTTTACTAACACCACTGGTATAGTGTAGTGATTGTGAATGTTTCCTTATAGTTTTTAATTAATCTCAGATGGGAAGTAGTCTTTTATAGTTTGTTGGACACTGAAAAAACTGTTATTCACTAATAACTTGATAATTCACTTTCTTAAAAAGTCACTAGATCTTAAGTTATTAGGTACTTGATTCAACTCAGTCCAACTGTAACTGACTTCCTACTCTATCAAGAGTTTGTCTATAGCGATCCAGAATTTTCTGATCTCTGGAATTTACTAGACTATTTAATTTAATACTTCTATGTTCGTTTTAAACATTACAAAGTTTCATACATAATTCTCCTTTTTATAACAATCTAATAAGTTCTATTTTAATTGTTTTAACAAAACATACAATAACATTACAAATAAATAAACTTATGAAGTAAGATTTTCTTTATGTTTGTTGCAAATAAATCTATCTACACATTAAAATATAAATATATTCTGTTATGTAAAGAACGTATTTAATTGTATTCAATTGTATAGGTGAATAGGTTACAATTTAAAAAATACCCAGAAAAATAATTTTCCACTATTATTATTAATAATAATATTGATTGATAGTGACTCATACAGTAATTCTTGAATTGTAAAAATGCTTTTAACATTCTTTTAGCGTATGTGCGAAAAATTCATCGTGACCTTAATAAAATGAGACTGAATCCGATGACGTGGAAAGAAAGATAAAAAAGAAAACGAAATTCTCGCCACATATGGAATCCGTTGTATGACATTTAAGTTTGACGTCCCTTTAGGGAGCTGTTTACTACACCAATCTCGCACAGGACTGTTCTCCGCTGCTCGGGGCTCAACGAAAAACAAATTTAAGGGCAAATAAATTGAAAAGTGACGTCTTTTATGGAGCAATGGGTTTCGTTCTCTAAGACCGAGTCAAATTTTCTTTATTAACTTGGATATGAGGAGGTTGATATTACACTTTGGGATATTTTCGGCATTGGAGATAGTATTGTGTTTCGCATTGACTAAGTTACGAAGATTTCTAAAATTGGATTATTTTAGATGCCGGTGTCGTATTTTATTTCTATAGTGATTCTTCTTTGGTTTTAAAAATACAAATAAACATTTTGTAAACAATTATTTTTAAACGTTAAGGATATAACAGATACTTCATTAAACATTTTAAAATTAAAATCAAGTTTTTCTTGTTTTACATTTTTTATGCAAAACTATTATTTATTGATTCTTAACATTAACTTAAAATTATTAGGAAGATTTATGTAAATATTATTTTTTACAGGTGTTTAACTTTTAAAAAATTTACCATTGCAGTGCCTACATTTTTAAAGTATCAAGGGGGCTTTAATAAATTTTACAATTTTTGATAAATAATCAAAGTAGCAAAACGCTGACGATCTTAGTTTTGATTGGTACTTCAATTATCTTCCATACTTATTTACTTATTTACAACAAAAGGATATTTTTTAAGTTTAAAACCTTTTTACAGAAAAGAAGAACTCACAATATAAGTGCCAGCTTTTCCTGAAATACACTAAATTTTAAAATAAAGTACCGTTATAAGAAGATGGTATCAAAATAACGCGATTACCAAATTTTTAGCTTTTTTTTTTTCTTTAAAAACATTGGTAATTAAACTCGGGTATTTATTTTTAAAGCACTGTGTTCAAGCTTACAAATGTGAGCTCAGTCGGGTGGAAAGCTGCAATAGGTTGACACCTTTCTGAGTACTAAGACTGGAAATAAGGGTTCAATGAGGCTAATAAGTTGGCCCGGACTTTGTAGGCATACTAGGCAAATGAGTCTTATAGGCCAAACTTGTAGAGGACGTAATGGAAGCAGTAGGCTTTATGATATTGCCACAGTCGAGGCTGACGAAATTCATCAGAAGGGCAGGGCTAGATGAGGTGTTTTAAACTACACAGGGCAGCAAAATAGATCTGCAAAGGTCACAGTGTATCAGGTTTTCAAGCCGACCCAAATTGTACTCTGTAATCAAGTTTTCAACTTTTATTTATTTATGAATCAAAACCATAAAATTAACTCATGTTCTTTGATGGCTGAAGATTCCGCAGTGCAACATTGTACGCAGCAATGTCTTCTTGACTTCTGTCCTTGACTTTGTGCCGTATACCGCCTCTGTACCTTCGGTTTTGGAGCCATCCGTGTACCAAAGAGAGTTTGCTCCTCCTACAGGTGAACCGACAGCTTTCCCTGTCCTCTTTTTTGTGATATTTACCTAAAATTCGGCCTACAGGCAGCCCCCAGTCATAAAACACGGTGTGCTTTAATTCCCTGAAATATTTATTTCTGTTTGGTGGTTTGGTGCCTTGTCTACAGCTTATTAGGCTTATTAGTCCCAGTATGGTGCTCTTACCAACTAAGCTAGCGATCCAAGTATTGACATAGCTTCCCCTGAATATGAATATACAATAATAGTAATTTTAGTAAAACCTCTCTGTTGGGACCGTTCTAATCGCTCCCTAATCCCCATGTATGTCAGTTTTTGAACCTCTTCAAGCATTTGCGCAGCCTACTACCAAACTTCTGAACTGTAGGTTAACATTGATCATTTGACCCTCGTGTTCAGCTTAGGGTAGAGCCCTAGGTATTTCGCCCGACACTATTGGAATCTCTATACCCTAGATCGCTGGTCACTTCAAGTCTTGTAGTGATATTTTCCTGATGAATCCAATGACTGTTCTAGAAGATTTTTCCTGGCTAGATCGTCAGTTAAGACACCGACGTCTTGTTCATTGCTTTCTTTCGCTTGTTATGGTCCACTGCATTTGTGGAAATCAAATTTTATTTAATATTGAATTACTGACAATTAATCTTCTGCAATGCCTTTATAATCCTACTGCTGCAGCAGAAATTATCGTACAGTGTCTATTCAAATTAAAAGTTTTTCTTCCACTATGCCTGTTCTTTAGGAGTATTTTGATGCATCTGTGTATGTAAATTGTTGTATTAATGTTGTCTTTTATATATTTTAATTAATTTTCTATATTTTTTGATTATTATTTGGGCAGTATTTTCTATGATTTCAAAGTAATTGTTAGGTTAGGTTAGAGTTTTTTCTTTTTGTTACGAAATAATTTGCAAAATAGTGATAATTTTTTACCACGAAATTCATTAGTAACGACCTATATCTTCTTCGTGCCATACTCTGTGGAAAGCGTAGGCGACCTTATCTGTGCTGTGGGTATTTCAAGAGTTCTCGACACAGATAATTGAACCTACAGCTTAACGCCGAATCCGAACGAAAGTGAGAGGCTTTCCTGGGCATTTTTAAATATTTTTCACCGGTACTAGGGTTCGAACCCAGAACCTTTTGCATGCCAACCAACACACTTAACCAGCACACCACGGCGACCCCTATATTTAAATAAAATGTGATCAATCAAGGTATAAAAAACTGAACAATTTTATTAAAACTATTTTCTTGATGCTATTAGGGCAAACGTCTTTGAATTAAGTCTCGTTTAACGAACACGAAATGTTACTTTAGCATTTTCCGTTCTAAAATAATTCTTTGTTTAATTTAGCACGTCAGTTAAAGATTTTAAAGCTTTCTGGTATATTTACTAACTCCTTACAGAGAAATAATAAACCCAAAATCCATTGTTCTAAAGCTATTAGCTGATCGAAACACAAACAAAATACGGAACGGTTGTTTTTGTTTTAATGTGTATATTTTTTAAATAAAAAACGTCAAATATAGGTTATCAGATTGGGCTGAAACTATTCATTTTTAATAGGTATGTAATAAGATTTTATAATTCCTTCTCTAATAATTAGGATTGTGTATTTTAATATTTTATTAAATAAAATTCAGCAAAGACTGTAAGAATTGTATTAAAACTCGAAAGCTGCTAATAAAATATGGTTTTATTTTTCTAGTACCTACTAGTTTTTAGTTCAGACAAACATAAATACGTGATAAAACTTATTTTACTACTACTTTAAATTATCTACGGGTAGTTCAATACTTAAAGATGTACTTAAATACAATTGTCTATAAAAAATAATGTTTTTAATTTTAATAGTGATGCTTTAATTTTTGTGCGGGGTTTAGTTCAAGGCACTGTTTTAATAGGTTACATCGGTGCGTCATCAAAAGGGAAAACGCGATAGCAGCTTAAGTTTTGAATAGTTATTTGACAAACATATAACATATACGTAAAACAGTAAATAATGGCGATACAGAGCTCAATTTGACGCACTGTTGCCATGCTTTAGAAAAACTGTGCGACTACTATCTCTCGAATTAATATTAATTAAGCGCATTGTTTATTTTCTACAAAACGTCATTAAATACTTTTTGTGGTATTACTCTCTTTATTAATTGTTTTTTAATAAATTTGCAAATTAGTATTTTTTTCCATTGAATTTAGAGAAAAAAATTATAAAATACTGCATAATCCAGTTCGAAACTAATACAGGGGTATATTCAACGGTGATAAAACGTTGGGGCGAAAGATGTCAAATTGAGTTTGCTTTCTAAAGACATGCTTTGTACTTTAGTTGTGATACGAATGCAATAATAAGTCATTATTATATTAACCTGCTAAAGAAAATAAGTAAATATAACTAACATTTTTAAAAAAGTGACAAACAACATTATAAAATATTCAAGTTTCAGTAGCACATGTTTTGAATTTTTTATCTTTACGAACAAAGAAGTGCAAAAAAAAGAAAAAGTGAAAAGTGAAGAAAAAATAAAACAAACAAAAGATAACCGATTGATTTTCATAATCGAGTACTCAGTATCTGTACCTGTAAGTTGAGGAGAGTGAAGCCCAAAAGCTTCATCCGCACTTAGAGCTTGAGCCTGTCCCTTTAGTTGTCATGCAGCCTAGTGATTTGAAGTAGTACTTCAGTATCTGTTGTTTGCTAGTGTTGGCCAGTACTCATTAAGGTAGGATTGCCGATACTTCAGACAGCCGAGCAATCACACAGGATGTAGCTGCTGTGACTCCTTCCTCTTCTTGTTCCCCTCCTCTGCATAGAAGTGTGTTTCTTACTTTCATCATGTATATAGGTGACCCCAGTAGTATTCCTGTCACTAGTCTAAATTATTTTTAGATGATCACTCAATATTTTTACTGTATACTCGTTTGAGAAACTGTATTCAGCGAGAACTGGCTAACATATTATACCAAATTAAGGAAGTAAATACAGATACAGAAACCTTTCTCATAATTAATTCCATCTGACTGATCTGATCTACTAAGATAACAAATTAGTTTGTCAATTATAATACATATTTAAGTACATAAAGTAATTACATAAATTTAGTATTTTATTCTGAAATTTTTCACCAAATCAATTTAGTAAATATAGGGGATTCCAAATAATATTAGAATATAAATCAGTTAAAAAGGATTAGATTAATAATATTTGGTAATAAATAATTATTTTTATTGTTAATTTAAAGTTAATATAAAATTGTATTGTTTGTACAATGTAAGTGAATTAAACGTAAAACTTTTTAGCTGCAGAAATAGAAAGAAGCTTTTGTATTCCCTAAAATATCATACGAAGCGAGGAAAATGTGGTATTCGGAAACAGACGGGGTATTTTACTTTTATGTATTTTGAGGGCTTAACATGTAAATCGTTGGCATGTTACTATAACCCGGATAAGAGGACCTTATATTTGCTTTTATATTCACTCTTGTGATTTTTTTATTGTTGTCAATTTAGACTCAACTTTAGGATCAACTCACATTTTGAGCAATATGTGTAGGGGAAAAACAAAATACTTACGATTTGTGATATGATAGATGGCTTTGCCGCTAAAACGTAGTTAAAATGAGATGGGGAAAATGAATTTGCTCTTTTATTATTTTTCTGTCAGTAGAAGGTTTAATGAAAGCTTAACATTTTCAACAAATTTTAAATACCTCCGGAACTTTTTTTGTGTTGAAATACAAACGAGGCCTGGAACTTTTTATTTCGATCAAAAATAAACTATAAAATATCCTTAAAGTATAAAAGTATTGTCTTGGCTAAATTTATGCTTATATCAATTAAAATTATCGACACCAATCAATTATCATCTAATAGAAAATGATATTAATATTTTTAAATATCTATACTACTAATGTACTTCTATATAGTAAATTTATTGTACTAACCTTTTGATGCTGTATGGCACACCTTGATTATATTTAAATTGAAAATATTTATAGTGATTTTAAAAATATAAAATGTAGAGTACCTCAAGGTACAGTTCTTGGGACGTTGTTGTTTATTATGTATTTAAATAGTATTTACCGGGAAAAACTATACCATGCTGATCTGTACAATAACTTAATATATCTATGTTAGGTATATTTACGTCTTATCTATGTGTGAATAATGCGAAGGTTGAATCATAGTAAATAGTTTAATAGCAAAGAACTTCCAAGATTTATTTGTTCAACAAATGAGTAACAACTTTAATTTGTTGTTGTCTTCAAGAAAATCTAAAGTTTGTTTTTTATCACAAATGTGTAGTATTTGAATGTCATTGGTATTTGTGAGTAAGTCTGGATAGTTTGACTTATCTGGTTGTAATCTTTATGCTCTAAGTTCTCATTAAATCTTACTTCAAAATTTCTCTTTGTAAACACCAGATTTTTTTAATTTGGGTGGTTTTATTTATACATTTCACAATTTTGTACCAACAGTATTTTGTGCTTTAAATAATATTATTGCTGATGTTGCCAAAGGTATTATTTTGAAAATTATATTGGAAATATTTCCACATTCTGTAATATTTTTTATAAATTTCTTTAGTTTTTTGTTCTTTCTTACTAACTGATATTTCCCATGAGAACATTAAAAATAGAACTTTTTTAACAAAACTTCCACTATTTATTTAAAAAATTGCTTTTTTAAATTCAATGAGTTGTTTCGCATTGTCAAATTGACATATTAATTTGTCTGAGATTATATAATAGTTGGTATACGGAGAGAATTTGAGAAAACTCCTTTATTATATACCTAAAAAAACTTAATAAATTTAGATCATAGCAAATTTAATAAGATATTAAAATAATGAAAAGTAATTATTAACCAATTTGTACATTTTTAACAATTCAAGCCATTAAGCCATTCATAGGATTCGTAAAAGTCACATGAGATTTTGGACGTTTCCATCCCTAATCTCCCGAGTATGTTATTTAAAGAGCAGCTTTAAACTCCCTGATTTTCATAAATAATTAATAGATGATTTTTCTTGGATTTTTCTTTATTCCAATGGGCTAATAGACGTTGACGAGGGTATGTGGAAAGAGATTACAAAGTGTAATTTCCTTATTTAAAATCCATGTATTTATAATTCTTCTCAGCTAGCTTTAGATGGTTTTTAAATTAAAATTTAATTAGAATTAGCTGGACACTGGAGAAAATTCAGTTAATTTAAAATTTTCTAGGTAGAAGCTTGATGTATTATTTAAATATTGTACTAGGTGTTCATTAGAGTTTAGCGCTTGAAAACTGAAGGGATAAAAACGTAATTTATAATTATTTCATTCAAAAAAGCGTCTTACAAAAAGAATTTTACTATTTAGTTGAAAGTACTATGTATGTATTACTCTTTTATTTATCTATTCAACCACGATAATTTGTTGATTTATTTATAAACTAGTGTCAAAATTAATTTTAATTGAAGTTTGAATGGTCAAAATTAAATTATTAGGTTAGATAAAAAAATAAGTAATAGTAGATCTATATAGAGCTGGTAAGTGGATTGCAGAGAAAGTTGATAATATGAATATGAATTGTTTTGATTTGATAATTAAGTACTGTATAGGTAGTTGCCTATTAAATAAGAAAAAATTTTGTCTTTGCATCAGTTAACCTCACTTACTGTCAAATGGATAGAGATCCGCCACTGCATAATAGTCCAGAAAATTACCAAAATGGTTACCCATTTCAACTGTAAGTTAAAATAAACAGTTATTCTTATTTTTGTTACGATAAATCATCGAAAAAAAACTCTATGAAAAAAGACACTAAAGACACTGTAAACCCTTGTAAATAATGTAAATACTTATACTCTTCACGCAACAATTCTACCGCTTTCCTTTTCCTGAGCGAAAAATGACGCAACCCTCAACTCTACCTCTCAACGAAAGCGTGCGGCATGCAATTTGTAAAGAAAAACAACAATCACTGTCTCACAAAACATGTCACAATCTACCGGCAGTCGACGAGTACATCAGTCAACATTTGTTTCCATTCGCTATTCTGATTACACACGTCAAAATACTGAGGCCGTGGAGGATCGCGAGGTTTCCCCTTTTTGCTTTATGTATTTATTTCGTAGTTTCGTAGTAAACTGGTAAAATATAAATATATTCTGCGATACGGTAGATTAGATATTTATGCAATATTTTTACCTTAGCTTACTGCATAATTGTAAATATTTTTGACTTTGATGAATATATAAAATTACGCTGTATGTTTAGACATTTAAAAAAAAATATAGTGTGTGACGTACAACATTTTATTTCATACTGTAACCTAAAACACAAAATAACAGTGAAAAACTAAAATATCAATACATTTTTCGGCGTTTGCTATTTTTGTAATTTGTATTCAACTCCAAAATAGGGATGTAGTTGGTAACCATAGAAACATATGGTTTTTTTAAATATCTAATAGGTATGTAATATAATATGTATGTAATATCCGATTTTTACGAAATGGCTCAAGTACAATAATTTGTTGGAACGAAAATAGGTATATTAGTATATTAGTTAGTATTAATATAAGTTCTGTTTATAGTTTTGCAATTGAATTTCAATAAATATATATTCATACGTTTGAAACCTAACAGAGTTTTTATTAGGTAGGCTAGAAGCCTGTCAAGGTAAAATTTATTTACAGGATAGTAGCACACAATGAAATATACCTATAGCGTGCTACTATCTGCTTTCTGGTATGTTTTAGAGTACTGTCAACTCAAATAATGAATTATAAAGAATTATAATATAGCGCAGTATTTGCCGATTCAAGTCACAGTTATACCCCAGTGTTCAATCATCAAGAAAAAAAAAAAATTCAAATGGACGCAGATCAATTTAAGGCACTATTGGAAGTTTTTCAAGCCTCTCAGGCGCAAATGTTACAAACAATATTGTCACAACAAGTTAATCAATCAACCCAACCTAAAGTTCTAACCCAGGATGCCCCAGTTGCGAATATTGTTCCTTTTGAAAACTTCGATGCTACAAAGGAAAAATTTTCTTGTTATTTGGAACGATTCGATAATTACCTCGATATCAAAAACATCGCAGATCCTGATAAACGAGCAAAGTTATTGTGTGTGTCAATTGGATCCATACATTACAATAACCTTTCTGCATTTCTTGGACCAGAAAAACCTGTCAAAAACTTAAATTATTCCGAACTTGTCGAAGAATTCAAGAAGATGCTTATTCCACACAGAAGTACAATAGTCTCTCAGCATTATTTTTTGAACGTTACTCAGAAAGATAAACAAACTATCGCTGAATTTGTTGCAACCCTTCGTAGAAATTTAGCCGAATGTGAGTTCTACATCAAATGTGATTGTGCAAAAACTGTATCAGTCTCAGATATATTTCTACGTGCTCAATTCATCAGGGGTTTAAGAGACAACTGGATTAGAGAGCAAATTCTTCAATCTGACGCAACTAAATTCGAAGAGTTCGTTACTAGAGCCACAGCTTTAGAGGCATCGAAAATTGAGAGTCAAGTTCTAATGCAGGCCTCATCCGAGCCAACCCTTGTTGATACAAACAGAGTATCGAAAACCCAGAAATATTGTCAAATGGAACAGAATCGATTTGCAGGAAAAGATAGGTTTAGGAACTATTCACCTTCTCCTCACCGTTACCAACGCTCACATTCCCTTCGAAATAGAAGAAAACAGTTCCAGGACAGAAGATCTATTGATTTGGTCGCCCTTGGCATTAATAATCTTTGTTTACGTTGTTCGAAGTCAAGTCACAAAACACAGGATTGTCGGGTTGATCGAAATACTCTAAAATGCCATTCTTGCGGAAAAATTGGTCATTTAAATAAAGTGTGCATATCTACTCTGATTAAAAATTCTGGAAAAACCGATTCCGCAAAACATTTACGTGACAGTTCTGACAGCTCCAACAGTTCAGACATTGCTTATGGAGTAAATAAAATAGAAAACACTGTCGATTTATTTGAAATGGGTTCCGATTCAGATAAGTATTTCATCACAGTTGCTTTAAATGGCTGTCTCCAACGTTTTGAAGTCGACTCAGGTGCTCGATATTCTCTACTCTCTGAAAATGAATTCGAAGCTCTGAATCTGAATATTCCTATAGAAACAACAAATATATCTTTTCGATCCTATTCAGACCACATAATCAAGCCCGTAGGCAGTTACAGTTGCAATTTCATACAACAATAAATGCATCTCAGGAGATCTATTCATCATTCCATCAGGACACGATGCATTGCTTGGTCGTGTTTGGATAAGAGGACTTGGTATAGAGTTAAAGGAAGTGGATAAAACACAGTACCAGTCACAATCGAATGATGTTAACTTTGTTCAATGTATTGACGATATTATTCGGGAATATTCTTCAGTTTTCGAAGAGAAGATAGGGTGTTGTCCCAAATACGAAGTTAAATTACAACTCAGAGCAAATACAAAACCTATATTTACACGTGAAAGAGACGTTCCTTATGCTTTGCGTGAACGTGTTGAAAAAGAACTAGAATTCCTGGAAGCTCAAGGTGTAATTTCGCCTGTTGTGAATACTGACTGGGGATCTCCACTTGTAATCATAACGAAGCCAGACGGAGGTGTGAGATCATGCGTAGATTACAAATGCGGAGTGAACGAAAGACTTGTATCAGCTAACCACCCCATTCGCCGTATCGATGATGTTCTAAATAGCCTACGCAATTCAAAATTTTTCTGTAAGCTCGACCTCTACAAGGCGTATCTTCATCTCAGAGTCGACGAGGAAAGTAGTAAAATTCAAACTATATCGACACACAAAGGAACCTACAGGATGAATCGTTTAAGTTTTGGTATTAAAACTGCCCCTTCAGAGTTTAATCGAATTTTATCCCAGATACTCAAAGATTTATCAAAAACAGAAGCCTATTTTGATGATATTATTTGCCATGGTTCGTCTAGAGAAGAATGCACTGAAAATTTGCGTGCATGTCTAAAACGCTTATCAGAATATGATTTACATCTCAACAGATCGAAGTGCTCCTTCTTCAAAACAAAGATGGACTATCTAGGACATATTGTGGAGTATAATAAAATTAGTAAATCACCGGAGAAAGTTGAAGCTGTCTCTTCTATGCCCCGACCAACAAATATTGGAGAATTACGACGATTCTTAGGAATGGTAACCTATTATTCGCGTTTTATTCCAAATTTTTCTTCGCTGTCCTATCCATTACGTCTCCTTCTGCGAGAATCAGCGTTACCACTGGTCACATAAATGCCAATCAGCATTCGAAAAGTTAAAATCAGAACTTTGCAGTGATCGTGTTTTGATTCCATATAATCCATCTTTACCACTTACTCTGACAACTGATGCAAGCCCCACTGGGATCGCAGCTGTAATTAGTCATGACATACATGGACAAGATCGACCAATAGCCTACGCATCTCGTTCACTTACTACTGCTGAATCTAACTACAGTCAACTGGATAGAGAAGCACTGGCCATAGTATTTGGAGTAACTCATTTTTACAATTACCTGTTTGGACGAAATTTTGTACTTTTCACTGACAATGAACCACTGACCCGTATATTTCATCACCACAAAGCTCTTCCTAGAATGACGTCATCCAGATTATTACGTTATGCTTCATTTCTATCGGGATTCGATTACACCGTCAAATTTAAAAAAGGTATCGACAATAAAAATGTAGACTGCTTGTCTCGGACACCTTTGAGAAATTATAATATCATCGGGGATACCTCCATTGGTGAAGAAGTGAACCAACTCTGTGGACAAATTTTATCACAAATTTCCAGTGAGGCTATTACAGAGGAAACTATCCGCATGGCAACTGCCAATGATCCTGACTTGAGTGAAATTCTTCAGAACTTGAAATCACAATCGTCTGATGAGCCCTACACTGTCAATAATGGTATTTTATTCCGCCAAGATCGTGTCGTTATACCGGTTCAGATGCGAACCAAAGTGTTAGAAGAATTGCATGCCACCCATCTTGGAATTATGAAAATGAAACAGTTAGCTCGTAGGTATGTTTATTGGCCTAAAATCGATAACGACATCGAACGATTGGTAAAGTCATGTGAAGATTGTGCTAGAACCAAATCAAATCCTCCAAAAGCCCCACTCCATCCATGGAACGAACCAGAAGAAAATTGGGAACGCATTCATATTGATTATGCTGGACCATATGAAAATCGCCATTTTTTGGTTTGCGTAGACGCTAAGTCCAAGTGGGCTGAAGTAAAAATTTCAAAAGATGCTCCGTCAACCTCATCAACCATCACACTTCTCGAAGAAATTTTTGCCACTCATGGATATCCTTACGTTTTAGTTTCTGACAACGCTTCAATTTTCACTAGCGATGTTTTCAAAACTTACTGCAAGGAAAGAGGAATTTTCCAAAAGTTCATAGCCCCCGGACACCCTTCGACAAACGGATTGGCTGAACGCAACGTACAAACCTTGAAAAAACGTCTTCATGCTGCTGTCAATGATACAGTACCTCTTCATATCAAAATTCAAAATATTCTTTTTCGCTACAGAGCCACACCATTGGCATGTGGTTTGTCACCAGCCGAGAAATATTTCAACAGACGCTTGCGTATACGTCTGGATGCTATTTTTCCAAATACCAGAAGCCTGCAAAAGTCAATTTTGGTTTCGGCATCAACTCGTACTTTTTCTAATGGAGAGAGAGTGCAAGTCCGTGTACGAAGTGGAAATAAAAACATTTGGGAATTTGGTAATATCATCAGAAAGCTAGGTCAGCTTCACTATAACGTTACACTTGATTCTGGAAGAACACTAAAACGTCACGTTGATCAGTTAAGATCAAGTCTCGTAAAGAAGAAGGAGAATAGAGTGACATTTGCCTCAACAACAACGCCAGAACAAAATTTTCAATATGGGCCGGTGTTCGGTGTTCCAATTCCTGAACGAGAAACTGCAATTATTTTACCCGAATTACCTGCTGCATCAAACAACTCTTCACCTGAATCAATTCCTCGACTACGCCGATCGGATCGTCCTAGACGCCCACCAGCGTATTTGAGAGACTACCTTACATGATGATTTATTTTATTTATTTTTACTATTCCTTTTTCAGTAATTATTGATTTCTTTTTATAATTCACAAATTTTCAAAAATAAGTGGGGGAGATTGTTATGGCGCTATATTATAATTCTTTATAATTCATTATTTGAGTTGACAGTTATAAACGTCAGATACAAAAAGTCAATAAAATAGTTTAATACATATCACGAGTTCCGTTTCATCTTAATTCAATACACAACAAGTACATTATAAAATAAATATCTATTACAGAATTAAGAAATCTCTAAGAGGTTCAAACTTTACAGCTAATTTCTTACTATTTTTACATAAGCAAGGATTATTTTAAACTTATTTGATGCTTTAGTGATCATTTTTCATTTAATTGTAATTTTTATTGACTCAGTGTTTTTGTTGCCTGTTTAAAATATATGCGTATATTAAAATTAGAATAATTATATTTTACTAGCAAATTATAATATTAATCATTCTCTATACGAAATTACATGAATTGGTTACTCGCGCCACCTATAACTTAATAGCCCAAGTATTTACTGATTCAGACTATATTTCCAATAATAAAGAAGCTTTTTTATAATACTTTTTTACCATTCTTTTTTACTATTTTATACTGTTCGGGTGTATTTAAACTGATACCAATTTAATTCAAAAAGTACCAATGCATAAATACAGATGATAAAAATTATTGCACATGATATTACCAAAATCTAATTTTTTAGTAAGTTTACTATTAATTCTTGGCTTATAAATATTCTTCAGATAATCCTAAATTTATTCATACCGCATGTTTGCTCAATAGGATTAAAAACTGTATTGGGCATTGCAATTTATTTAATCTCTGGTTGCTTGATAAAATTTTTAAGCTGGCTCTACACTATTAAAACGTTATTACACTATCTTAGTCGTTGGGTATCTCGTTAACACACAAATATGGATCCATTTTGATTTTTTACTGTACTAGTACAAAGAACATTAATCAAATCCGGTGCAAATAGCCTAAAATATTTTAAATCATCTTTTTTAAAGAGAGGGGACTAATTAGGAAGTGAAGTGGAAGATTTATAAAGGTCCACAATGACAGCTGTCATTGATAAAAAGTTAATTTTTCTAAATAAATTGTGTAATTGTTGTTAAACAATTGTTCAGTGTCCTCAATAGGATGTACTTCCACAAAGTAAGGGTTGGTACAATACATCCGAATTATGTTCAAAATATGCTGTAAATATTCATCTGTACTCGAAAATTCTTAGCTAGTGAAGTATATAAAAGTTTTATATTTTCTTTAATGTACTGTAAAAGTGAAATAAATCGTATTTTCTCTATAGTTTTGGTATGTATTTTATCAGTATCACTTTTTGGTATCTCATTGTTAACAAAAAGATGTTTTATGCCCTTTTATTAGATTAATAATACTAAAAAACTATCCCTTTGATGTATGTCTCAAACATCAACTAATGTAAAATTCAAAAGAGTGAACGCCTTACATGTGTTCTCCAGCATACAAAAAGTGATCCGTAATTTCTAGAATATATATGTATATTGGCGGTTCACGCATTCCCTGTCTACACCTCCTCTTGTCGTTGGAAACATATCCCTTGGGAATATATTTTCGCATGTGAATATATTCGCTGAGGATATGTGGGGAATATATCTTTTAAAATGTTACTAGAATAAAAAAGAGACGTCATATATTTTATATATATGAAACAAAAACAAATATTTACAACCGTGTCGAAATAGTATTTAAGGTTAGAAATATAACGATTTAAAAGTAGTTCTGTCTAAAAACAATAAAGTAGATAATATAAAACAGTTTTAACATTTAGAACATTTTGAAAACAATATATGAATGTGAATTATAAAAACAATAAATAAAATGGAAGTGAAAAGGTTATCATAAAGTATTAGTATTAAACTAATAAAACAAAATAATTAAATATCAAATCATTAAATACACCAAAACGACGATCATTTAACAATCTCAGAAAAATTTGAATGGAAAGTGTGACCTTCATATTTTACGTGTTGACGCAGTTGGCAGGATTAACCTTAAATTCCTGAAAAATGTCGATCTTCAAGCAGGTACTTTTTTAAATATCTATTCACCGGATATCTTGGAGAATAGTACTGTTTTTGTTGGGAGAACTGAGGTTATGAGGGAGAACTTATCAGGTTTTGACAGGTATTTCTTAATTCTAGAGTCCAAAGGTGGTGTAATTCTACTTAGGGAAGAGGTTGGACCGGAGATTATAAATTCCACTTCTGGACCGTTTATTAATATGGCCTTTGGTTTTGGATAGGAGAGATTTAATCTTAGACATATTATCACTGGCGACGCAACATTTCATTCATAAAACTCTGTTTATTTTGTCGCATAGATTACAAGAGAGTGTCTATGAGTATGACAGAGAATACCAATCGATTATCTTTGTTCCGTCTTCGTGCTGGCAACGCTGTGTCATTATTCAGGAGATATGCTTACGCTTTTAATCAGTGGCGTGCTATTTGTTGAAAATGGAAATATTTCTATCTATAATTTCTCCAAAAACACCAATATAATTCTAAAATATCGTTGAATTTGTTTTGGCAAATTTCATAGTATAACTGCTTGAAATAATTAAAGAGACTGTGTCAAATTTCATACTATATCTGCTTCTGGGCGCGGTATCATATTGAGACAAGCCGTGCGGCGTGGTCGATTATTGAGTAACTCATTTCTTTGATTTAACCGAAACTACAGTTCAATGGTTAAACATTCCATAAAATGAGTGGTGTAATTTAGGTAGGTGGTTATAATTCATACAATATTAATAAGAGATAGTATTATAGTCACAATAATTTTGCAAAGGTAATCAACAAAAACTATAGTTGATTCAATAACAATCACAAATCTCTTACCTTAAATGGAGAGCAGGCAACAACACAGCATTACAAATTCCAGTCGGCCATATCAAGACGACACAGTCGATCAGAAATAAGTAATGTTTGAGCAAGTAAAAAGATATTAGGTCTATGGATTAAATAGTTCTTTGGCATTTAAAGGAAATCTTAAAATTGGGAATATTACGGTTTTTTAAAGTACAAATTTTCCTTTCTTCTATTATTTTATTAAGTGTGTACAAAGTCTACAGTTTTCTGATTTATAGGTTGGTAAGATAACTGCAATAGCAATAAGATTTAACAAGTATTCAAAATTGATAAATGAACATTTTACGCAATATTAGAATTTTTATGGATACACAATACTCCGTCTTCATCAGTTGCCAATATATTAATATCAGCTCTTCCACTTGCATCAACTACAACAGATTTTCCAGTACATCTTCCGTTGTCAATATCACCGGATATGACATCACAGTATTTTCCTTTGGGAAGACAAGTTTGAAGTTTTGCTTTAAGATCTCCCCAATTGGTGAAAGCAATAAAACCAACATTACCTAATAACAAAATTAGATACATTTTTTAAAGAATAAACATAGAGGCTACGTTGTACAAAACTAATTCAAACCAAAATCAAAGTTGATCCCCGATCACTGCACAAAATTCCTTGTAGCGATCAAATTGAGATCAGACGATCTTCCTAGCCAAAAGCAAGTTAAAGTGAGGTTAGTTGCAATTGATTTACAGTGGAGTAACGTTAAATTACTAGTTCTTATATTGATCATCTTCAAGAACTTACTGACAATGGAGATTTTATAGAGGCCTTTTCCTCAAGACTCTAATTGAATACTTAAAAATTAAAACTTACTAACCTCTACAGAAAGCTATTTGTTGATCTTCGTTTGACCACCAGTGCGTTAGAGGAGAATCGCCTACCAAATTTCTAAATTTAACCATGTTGTAAATCTGCCTCCAACGATGTTCACAAATGTATCCATTACCACAGGTATTTTCAGTCGTAATTGGGGATAATAAATTGTGATTAATATCTTTAGGTGGACCTGAAAACCTAATCATTAGATTTTTTGGGGAAAGGTTAAAGACACTTCATTTATTATTAAACGCATCTTACTAAATTACGATGTGAAGTACTGCTGATATTTGGGCATAACCTAAATTGACATTCAATTGGAAATCACTTTTACTTGCACACTTTTCCTCCAGCCCTTAGTATAAAACGTCTTAAACACCAATTAAGTTTAGCTTAGCAAAGCCAATAATTTAAACATTTAAAGGCATCATTACACTTATTTTTCGAAAAGCCTAGTTTCGTTGCTTGTGTCCATTTTATTTTCCAACTGTATATATAAGAAGCGCGATTCATTTCAATTCATTTTGTAGAGGTTATCCATAACTCGAATGTGGATGGTACGAATAGTACTATCAAGGAGAAGTAAATGTACCTTAATTTACACAAAAAGATATGCTTACCTTGGAAACTGTTTTCAAAGTCATAACTAGACATAACTTTAGGAATACCGTATGGATGGGCTAACATGAAAGCATTAGCCATCTTGTACTTTTTACTGTTTTTATATATCAAATGGTCATCTTCTCTTTGTTTATCATGATTATCTACAAAGACAACAGCTACTCCTTTGTCTAAAAATCCCCAAGAAACTCCCCAATGTGACAAATAAGTTAATTTGTCATTTCCTTTAAATACGTTTGATATTTTCGTACAATATTTAAATTCCAAAATGGCTCCAATATGACTATAATCTGTTGCTTTGGAAGATTCACCACCTAAGGTAAACATTATTTATAATAAGCCATCTAAAACAACTACATAAAATTATTAATTTCTCAAAAACCATACTGAAATGTCTAGAAAATAGCTGTACAGTTTTATTGAGGGAAAATTCAATTACCCATGTCAATAACTTCTTGGTATATAAAGGGACGTTCATTAGAATTAAATCCATACGCTGTATTAAGATTTTTGATCCGTTTAGTAATTTGATAAAGATCTTCTGGCCACATATGTTTCGCGGCATCAATTCTAAATCCAGCTACTCCAAGATCAACCAAATGATTTAAATATTCCACGATTTTTTCTCTTACGTATTCTTTTCCCTGGAATTTTAAAAATAAATAATCTTCAAGAAAAACTTTGAGTCATATTTTAACAATCCTACTAATTGAAAAGGAAATCCATCTCTCAAATGTGGATGATGTAAAGAATTTATTTATCAATATTTGTACAATATACAATATTCATTAATTATTCAAATTGAAAAAATAAATGAGATAAAATAAACATTTTTTAATTATTGAATATTCTGTGCCGTCCATCATCAACGCGATCTTTAAAAATGTCACTAATAACAAGATGGTCGACAAGTATTGTTCAAATTTCGTTTATACTGTATTTTACACGGAGTAGAACAAACCCTTCATGTAATTCGTCCTCATTACAGCCTCGGCTGTAAACTGAGGACTCATCTCGTCAGTAACTTAATAATAGCCATTATTATGCTCTAATTTTGAACTATGTATTAAACTATTTGCAATAAAAACTATGTATCTCGTTAAGGAGAAAATTTTTATTCAAGTGTCATCGGTTATATCTTCGTGTTTTCTCCAGTTACTATATGGATAGCTAATTCTAAATGAAACTTTCTGTATTATACCTTCATAATAGAAGAAAAGTCTTACTTGATTAAGATCTCTAAGTTCGTTAAGTTCACAATTTCTAACGTTGTTTACGTCTTGATAATTGTCAATTCCACATCTGCTATGAAAATCACTAGGTCCATATGGTACAGCGGTAAAATGTCCAGCTTTTGAACTAGAAATACTTCCTGCAGTTCCCACCCCGTCTGCCGCTGCCATGTGATTAATCACCGCGTCTGCGTAGATTCTAAAGATATATTTAATGTTAAAATATGTATATGGGCATATTCTGTACAGAAATGTTAAAAGTAACTAATAAATATCGAAGTATAATAACATTTTCATACTGTTTGTGATAGTTTAAATTGTAAATTTTAAAGGAATAAATCAAAATGGACAATATCGTCCCATTTTTGGCAAAAACAGGCGAAAAATAATTTTAAAAATACAGAACAGAACAGAACAAATTGACCTTTACCCTGAGGTCACTAACAGCAGACAGTAGTAAACACAAACTTTATATACCTCATCCTTTTCTACTAGTAGTAGAAACAGATCAAACAATTATGTACACTTGTCTAATTCATTCATTTCGCGAGGTAAACGTAATGTAAAATAACTTTAAATAATAGATGTGTGGGCCCCACACACAAATTCTATTATATTATGTAGAGCTACAGCCCTTTTCCCACCTCGATCTTTTTAGATCTATTGTGGTAGTCCTTTTACTTCATATCAGGTACAATCTGGTCTTTTCTAATAGACTCATTAAGCTGTACAGTAATTTCTCCTCGTAGGCTTTTCTTCGCCTCTCGTTAGAAATCTGTCTTGAAACACCTTCACATTCACAAAGAATATGTTTAGCGGCTTCCTCATCTTCCTGGCAGGATCTGCATAAAGGACTATCTGTCAGTTCTAGCGCTGGTTAAGCTTATTTTGTCCTGTTAACAGACCTTCGAGTTTTCTCGTATTGTGTCTTTTGTGCTTTAACAGATACTTTGTTACTTTTGACGACGAACCTGTCAAAAATTACCTTTTGGTGACCTTATCTACCATTCCTGATACCTCGTTGTTGCCCATTTATTCATGTGAATCATTATGGTTGATTTTGTTAAGCTACAGAAGGGTTCTGATCCGTCAAGAGGCTTCGCTGCGCCTTCGCGAGCTAGTAGGTCCTACTCTTCGTTCCCTTTGTGCCTACTAAGACTGGGTACCAGCGTTCCTCTGACCTCTGTTGCGTTTAACGCCTTTTTGGTTGCTTAACCGTCTGAGAATATAGCAATTATCCTTCCTTGTACCTTTTACCTGTTGATTTCAAAAGATCCGCGTTGAATGATAGCTATCTCTGTCTGGAACACTGTGTCATACCGCTCTAAATTAAGAAAGATTTTACTCTTTTCTTTTACCAGAAATAGACCAGCTCCCGTCCCTTTTTCTTTTTGAAAAAAAAACACAAAGAAGAATTATTTTGAAAACACATAATGCATAAAATAACTTTAAATGATAAGTGTGCCCTCCCAAGGAAAATGGCCGACCTGTCAAAGGAATGGTCACATATTCTTCTAGTTTCTTGGCCTCACATAGTTTCTCTAGTTTCTATAACCTAAAAATTAGGCAAATTCCCAGTTAGATACGATGTAATAATTCAATGTCAATAATTTTTTTAAATCGGATTGTTCAGAATACGATTTTTAACGGCCATGTTGAATTTAATTTTACATTGCGATTTTAACTACATCAATGCTATAGCTGTTACGGATAATTGTACTGAATAACCCTTTCAAAAAGATTATAAACAATATAAAAAAAAATATCAATTTTGTTCGTTGAAACAGCCACCTCACAAATTGTTTTAAAAACATAATTTTGCTGATAAGGAATATAAACCCAAAACAGAAATTAATAAATGGGACAAGATTAGTAGTGATCGACTTAGGTGATTTTGTCGTATTCCCCAGATTAATCTCACATATTCTGATTCAACCGTACCCTTCCAAATGATGAGAAAATAATTCCCAATCCCAATAAAAGTAGCCTTCGCTATGACCATTTATAAAGCTCAAGGCCAGACGCTTTAAAGGGCAGGATTGTATTTACCAGAATCTGTATTTTTACATTGACAATTATATGTGACTTTGCACGAGTAATATTAATGTTTGTAATGTTTGAAGAAACATATCTACAAAAAATCAATGATGATTACATAATAACAGCTAATATTGTGTTTAAAGAAGTTTTATAAAATAAAACAGTTAAAATAACGTTATTTCTGTTTAAATAATATCCAATTAAACATCTTACTGACCTGTGGAAATATTTATAAGAATAGACATATTAATTTATTTTTACACTATAATATTTACAGGTGTAATATTAAATACGGTATTGTTTTATAAAGTTATTAAATGGATACAGAGAAAATAAAAAAAAAATAAGCAGATTGATAGGTTGGACCTTTCGAAAGGTGATTTGGCTGATACGAAAACCGTGTCGGTTAAAGGTTACCCAGTTAGTATATTGATAGTTTCCAAGTTATCACGCCCTATTAAATTTTTGTTGTTGTTAGTGATGTTTGCAAATTACATATATTTGGAATGTGAATCGTGAGTTTATCTTTGATTTTAATAACAAAATAACATACTAATTATGTAACAAATTGATTATCTCCATGTCATTATTTAAATACTTAAATTCATAACAAATTGTGTTGTAGACTCCACACAAATAAATAGTGTTCCATATAGACCAAAACAGTAAAATCAAAATTAAAGATATTAATCTAAAATATATAATTATTAGAAGTATATTAAATGTAGAATCCTGGGTTCAAAATATTAAAGTTAACACTAAATAATGACTGACCAGTGTTGGTACACGGACCAGGAACGGTGACTTCTTAAGAGGGGCGTTTCTAATTTGGTAAGCCTGCCTGAATTTAGTGAAAAATCTGGTTATTTTTAAATTACAAGAATGAACAGTAGATGGCGATAGTGGTTTCAAATTAGTATTTTTGTTATAAATTTAAATATTTTTAGAGCTTGTTCACTTTCTTTGTCTAAGACAGAGATGAAAATATGAATTTTGCTTCGTGAAGGTCCATCCCCAATCAATTCAATGGCTAAGTGAATATTTTCACGACATACACATACATTTGACCTTGAGACCATAAACAGATGAAAATACTTGTGTAGGTATATTTTTTATTAAATATCCTATTTGTATATATTTTGGAAGTTTGTTGTGATATTGTATTGTGTCATAGGCGTAACAAATTAATTGTTTTTAGGATTTAAAATATCGATATATAAAAAAAATAAAATAAAATAAGATTTCGGCATTCCTAACAAATAATTAATTAATGAAATTTATTATACTAACCCGAGTTGGGTCGGATATTGAAAAAAGTATCCGGATACCGGATACGGATACTCAAAATGTATCCGGATACTTTTTTAAAAAGTTCGAATACTTTCATTTAAAAATGTATTCGGATACAAGCATCCGGATACTTCCTAGGATACTTTGAAGGATACTTTTTTTAAAAAGGACATAAATTATTAGTATTAAAACTATGTGATGTGCAGGTATTTTTAATGTAATATATAATAATAAAAATACATTTAACTAACGAAAAATTTTTCGAGTCACTGCCTGAACTTATGATATTGAATTTGGCCAGCGTCGGACCAGCCGAGTTTCCAAACTTTTTAGGGGGTGTACTTATTTGTACTTGTAGGTACACTAAAATAAAAATATAAATATTAGGATTCCCTTATTATAATATCCGAAAAATAATTTCTTCTAATAATTATAAATACAGGGTACAAAGGGGTTCTTGAAAAGAGAGATATAGAAAATATAAAAAATAAATAACGTAGGTACTTATGAAACTGATTTATAGGTAAAAACAAAGCTCCATTAGAATATAATAATATATTATAACGGTGACCAGTACGAAAAATGGGATTTAACATGTTAGACACATCTGAATTAAAGGAATAAGGGCAGTGTTGTGCCTACGTTAGGTGCATTATCGGAGGGCGATAAATAATGTTTAAAAGTATCCCAATATTAAAAACAGTATCCGGATATCGGATACTTTAAAATTTGGTAACGGATACGGATACCGGGTACAAAATTTAAAAGAGCTTTCGGATACATAAAAGTATCCAGATATTGTATCCGTATACAGAAGTATCCGGATACTACCCAGCTCTGGTACTAACCCTTACTAATTAAGGTATTTATTAGAATAAATATGTTAATTATAATAAAAACATATTACGGTTTCTGAATATACACACATCAACATGGTCTAAAGAAAAATTGAAATAAAGTGGAAAATATGTAATTATACCTTTTTTAAAATTGAGATTGAAATGTATTAGCAACAATGCAAAATTAAACGAGGTTAGTTGTTAGTTTGATCCTTAGACTAGGAAAGAGAGAGGACAGCGCATGGCAATGAAAACCTTATTCGTGTGTGAGAAGCCAAGTTTCAAACGTTTGACATATGTTTGGTGGTAAACAAATTTGGAACGTCGAATTTTTTTAGTTTTTTTATTAATTTTCACCTTTTTTAATTACCTGAATAGACATTTTAAAATGGTTAATTGTGCAGTTTATAAGTGCAACAGTCAGAGTGCTAAAAAAGAGGAAGGAATTTCATTTCATAGGTAAAAAGTATTTTAAAACTATTTCCTTGAAATTTATTTTTATTAATATTACAGCTTTCAGGTAATAGATGTTTAAATAAATCACATATGTTATGTATGATAACTTAAATTAATAGTACATACTTTTTGAAAATTGTTTTCATTCAGTTTAAAATATTATTTTTCAATTAATTGTTATTATTTTCTTATAGATGTAATAGTTTTGCAGTGGCGTGAAACAAAAACATATATTTAAAATAGATTAAAATTGTAATATTTATTAAATAAATATGTTTTAAAATGATTGTTGTTTTTTTTTGGAGCCGTACATATTTAAAGACTTTTTTAAATTAGATTTGTAATACGAAATAATGAAAATGATTATTTAATAATCGTATAAGAAAAATCGTATGATACGCCTATGTCAATATTGTCCGCCATTAGTTTGGTGGTAAATGGGTTACATAAATTGATTCCAATGCGCAGTCCTCTCTCTTTCCTTGTCTAAGGTTTGATCAGAGATTAATTTATTTACTTTCTGATGGATGTATTATTTGAAGGTGTTGAAGTAGATGTAAATTTTTAGAATATATTTTGTGGGGAAAAAATTAAATACTTTTCCAAAACGTTTGATGATTATTGCAAAAGTGTTACTATAATGTTTGTAAACATTAACAGGTTAGTCTGTCTTCAATATGACTTCAAGTAAGTAGGTACCTTGCTAATTATTTACTGCCTAAATAAATAAATATCACTTATTTTTTAGAGAGTATTGGACATTCCTAAATTACCACCCAGATCCATGATTTAATGAAAAATGGAGTACAAAGTAAAGCACACACTACAATAAAGCTTACCTATAGTTTATTTTTATTTTGAGAATGTGGCACAAGAAAAAAATAATATTTTCAATAACCTACGATATTTACTAACCAATCTAGTATCTATAGAAATACACTTTGTGCACCTGTTTTCAAGATAACTAAAGAAGTGGGATAAGCTGACTATCAGTGATTGGCCAACAATACTCTTGCAAGTACTAAACATAATTGTTAATATGGGTATATCTTAATAAAACTAATTGTATCATTAAATTATGGCTATTAATTATATTCCAAAAATATCAACCCCATACTTTGTGGAATCAATTGAAATTAAAATGTATCCAATAGGATTGTAACTGAATTTTTTAACTGGTATCTTTCACAAAAATGAAAAAATTTTATTTATTTTATAAAGATCCATATTTTATTTACATTTGAAAGCACTCTCCATCTAGTAATCAGTAGTGATAAGAGGTAAGTTTTAATTTGTTTATTTACTGGTTTAAATTTTTTACAATTAATAGGTAGGTATTATATTTATTTTATTATCTATGATTCAGATCTAAATATCAAATTTAGTTTTAAAATATGTATTGATATAGGTATTTTGCATATTAGATACATGAATTTTCTTCTTTTTGAGTACCTACCAATAGTATTTGCCCATGTTGAAGTATTTTCTTTGGAAAATTGAAATCAGTGGTATTTTGTGTACTACTGCTACTGTGTGCTTTTTCCCCTGTGAATTTGCCTCTTGATACTAAATAATTAGCATTATCTGGATGGCATATTTCTTTGGTTTCATGTAAGAGTCTTTACTAAGGCATCTCACAGAAGTGTTAATGCTACTCGTCCTTTAAGCCATCCTTTGTGTACTTTAAATACTAGGATAGACCAGGAAGAATATTAGTAAGTCAAAACTATTTGATTAATTTTTGATTTTATTAGGTGGAATATGGAAAACAAAATATTTCTACAAGATTCAATAGTTTACTACTTTTCTAAAGTATTTCAAAAATGTCCTGAAAATACTATTTTTAGCAATATACTTTTTCTGGCAACCATATATGTTATTTCATCTATGTTTAGATAATTAAATTGTATAAATCAATGGTTTTCAAAATATATGCTACTGTTTCCTCAAAATCTTTGGACCTCAAGTAACTGCCTACACAGGGTTTATTCTATTTATAGTAAATAATTAATAATTTTTACTGTTAATTCTAATCTTTTATATTTTAGAACTCTTTCTTCAAAAACATTGAATCTGGACCCTTATAGAACCCATGGCTACATCAATATGAAACCTATTGTGGGCTACTATGTGTTTTAAAATACAAATGTTTATTTTAGGGTTCAATTACATTTTAAACATTAGCAAATAACATCTGCATATTAATAGTAAATAACAAGTAAATGTTTTATGTTTTTCTTTTTAGGACTCATTTTCTCAATTATATGTACCCAGTTCATTCTGACATGAATATGGAACCCTTGGTCTGTTTTATCATTTACCAACAAACTTTTAATGGTGAGGGGGATATATATATATATTGTTACGGTTGCATTAGAAGTAGTATACAAATGAGCATGTTTATTTATAAATATTATGAAAAAGATACTGAATTGGTGTACAACATTGGGGGGAAACAATAATTAAAAATCATTATAAGTCTTTGTTCGATTTTTTTATGCAACTAAATTAATAGAAAGAAAGATAATAGCAAAACTACAAGTTGAGTTTAATTTATTCCAGATAATTATTCCATAAATTTTATAAATTTCTTAAATTGTACCTTGAAAATAATTGATTAGTTTTAATTTCTAGATGTTAAGGACAAATTTGTGATCACTCCCAAAATCAGTAGGAATAATTTTAGAATTCCAAATCTCACTAAAATAAAATCACCCTGTACAACAAGGTTCCAATAAACATCATTTGAGCTTACCAGTCACCAACATAAAAAACTGATATTTTTTTAGTAACTTTGCTTTCATTGCCAACATAAATTTATTTATTTTGTTCAAAAGGAAAGCTGGGAAAACAAAAGAATTTTCGGTAACCATGGTTCTGTTGAATCTAAAATCTCTCTCTTGTTTCTTGTTCCTGAAAGCGAAAGGAGGGTAAGAAATTTGTCCTGATAAAATTAAAATTTTTATAAGTAAAATTAAACAATTAACGCATAATAATGCAAGATAAATACTTAAAACAATAAAGTGTGTGTATAAAAGTGTATTTTCATAAAAAAATTTAACATACCTGACAAGAAATTGGGGCCAAAGTGTATTGGCATCCAATACCAGCAGTTCCAGGAGAGCAAGCAAGTTATTTAAGCCTTAAGGAACATATTCCTGTCCATTTGAAGGTGACAGCAGTTGTAAGGATTCTACATTTGAGGTATTTGGGGCCAATTTTGCTCCAACACATATTTAGCAAGAATTAAGTACCAGGACTCCACAACATCCACGTATGGACCAAATTCTGAACATTTTTAAGGTGATGTCAATTATTATTGTTCTATTTTAATGTTAGACATTTTCGATAAACTGTAGAATTTCATACTAATTTTTTGTTTTATCACTAATTCATTTGTACGAGATCCATATTTATTGTCAAAATTTATTCGTATTATAAAGGTTTTATTTAAATTAGCACGTGCTACAACTTTGATGTAGTCTGTTCTTGGAAGAGAAAACAGGATATTCAGGAATTTTCACATCCATACATTTCAATTAAAGAATACGGTTTTATAACTAAGAACACACTATATATTTATTTAAGGTACATTTCATAGGAATAAAAGTATAAATTGTACTCACCAGTAAACCCAATTCATTTTAGAATCTTTCTAATACATTTTCTTTTAGCGACATTGAACAATAAATATCTCTTTTGAATTTCTGTTTATTTCAAACATAAATTAATCTGGAAATTTATTTAACGAGAACGATCACTTCTTAATTTACTTCAATCAGCTGTAACGTCTCAGAACTTTAACCTCACAAAACACAGAATTTGACTAGAGGGAATAATCGCAGAACTTGAACCTACACCAGTAACCTGAGCGGGTGACGTCATACAGTGACCGGAGGAACTACTTAAGTATCTTTTTCGTTATTTGTTTTTAATCATAAAAATTTTTAAGAGTCTCATTGCTTTGAGCAGCTTGGTTTAATTCAATTTCATTGGCGTCATATTTTTTTTTAAGAAAATATTGTGGGAGATCATATTGTTGTCGTAGGCGTACCGCTATAGGCAACACGTTTCACACAAATACTTTAAGAAAATATAATTTTATAGATTTAACATATTTAACCCCACAATATTAATGTCGATCCCAACGTGGGGCGTTATAAAATTAATATAAATTTCATCTCTAAAGATTTATTGTATTAAATATTATTGTTTGCAAAAAAATAAAAACAAGAGTAATAATTATAGATTGTTCCAGACTACTCAGAGACAATTAGAAGTTTAGTAAACAAATGCTCAGTTGTATTTTTCTTGAATCATATTAACATTGCTTGAGAAAAATAATTCTAAGATTTTCTTTGAAAAATTTTATATTTAACTATATACAAAAACTCAGTACAATTCCTGAAATAGGGAAACATCATTGTTATTGGGTGTAATATCTAGGTCTAATTACTTAAATTAAAACTTAAAACTGATTTCAAAACTCTATTTCAACTTAATCTAACAAAATGGAACAAAACAAGTCCTGTAAGACTATAGGCCAGTTGAGAGTAAGGGAATTGAAAGAAGAATTGGAAAAAAGAAATTTAAGCAGTGAAGGGATTAAATTAACTCTTTTCAATAGACTTAAGACATCTCTTATTGAGGAGGAAAAGGATCCAGAAACCTTCCAATTTCTTTTGGAGGAAAGAACCACAAACCAAGAGATGGACCATGAAAAAGATGATGTCTCGGAAACAGGGGAAGAGACAGAAAATCAGACAATGAGAACCTTAGGGGATGATGTCTCGGACAACGCAGCAGAAGAGGTAGACAGACTCGCAGGTGGAGAAGCCACACCGGGAGCAACTAATCAAGACCAAAATTGGATGATGATGAATTTCTTCAGAGAGATGAAAGAAGACATGAAGAAGATGGGTGAGAAGATGGATGAACAAAAAGAAGACATGAAGAAGATGAATAAGAAGATGGATGAACAAAAAGAAGATATTGGTAAGAAGATGGATGAACAAAAAGAAGACATGAAGAAGATGAATAAGAAGATGGATGAACAAAAAGAAGATATTGGTAAGAAGATGGATGAACAGAAAGAAGAAATGAAGAAGGACAAGATAGAGTTAAAAAAAGATCTTGTTAAGAAGCTGGATGAACAGAAAGAAGAAATGAAGAAGGACAAGATAGATTTAAAAAAAGATCTTGTCGAGATGAAGGCAGAAATTACAAATGACATTGGAAGGAAAATCCAGGAGATAGAAGAAAAACTAAGAAAAAACGTGGAAGATTTAAGTGGGAGACAGGACATTTTGGAAGTGGAGATGGAAAAGCAGAAGGAAAAGATACATTTCATCCAAGAAAACATACAGGGAGAATTCTTAAAGAATGCAGAGGTACTTGTGAAGAAGGCTCAAGAAAAAATTGGTTGCGAGACAGAAAAGGATATTAAATCTTTAACAAGGATCACACAACAAAACATAAGGG
Organism: Ophraella communa; assembly: GCA_035357415.1. Classification (NCBI taxonomy): domain Eukaryota; kingdom Metazoa; phylum Arthropoda; class Insecta; order Coleoptera; family Chrysomelidae; genus Ophraella; species Ophraella communa. Next base: position 38,994,581 of record CM068985.1, read on the forward strand.
AGATCAAGGAGTTGGAGACAGGAGTAAGAAAGGAGATGAGCGAAGACAGAGAAGAGACAGAGAGGAAAATTTTGAGAATACGAAAAGAACTTGAGAGGAATATTAAGGAGTTGAAAGAAGGACAGGACGAAAATTTGGTACAAATAGGAGTAAACGTAGCTAATAACAAAGAAGAACTAGAGGAAAAGATTATGAAAATTGGACAGGAATTCAACAGGATAAGAAGAGGTGGTAGTCATGGAGGTGTCAGCATAGAAGAGAGAGAAAAATACAAGAAAATCGAAGAAGAAGTTGAAGACCTACGAAGGCAGATGGGAACGAGACCTATCTACCCTTATCCAGCTGTCCTTGATGAGAGCATAAAATTTGAGGGAGATTGCAATAAAATCCACCCGAAGACATTCATAAAAATTCTTAAAAATCGAGTTAGAGGTCTTAATAATTTTGAAGACATAAAAGAAATTATTAGGAAAAATTTAGGAAAGGAACCTCAGCTATGGTACAACAGTAAAGAGGGGGAATTTCAAGATTTTGAAGATTTCGAGAGATCTTTCCTTCGAGTGTATTGGGGTGAGATCGTACAAGATGAAGTCCGTAAGAGACTATTCCATGGACAATACAATGAGCAGGGAGGAACTCCATGTACAATCACTCATTGCAACTTTTTTCACAAGCTAGACACTTGGAACCTGAAATGCGTGAAGAGGAGATTGTAAGCTACCTCGCACGTCAGTTCAGACCCCAGATATCCGAAACAATAGCGATTCAGAACATAAAGAGTTTTGAACAGTTGACCTCATACTTGATGAGGGTTGAAAGAAATTTAGTACGAAATAACAACAATAAAACTATCAATAATAACCAGGGAACCAAAATTTGAATAATAATCATGGTGATAGGCGACAAAGCTATAATCAATTAGTAAATGAAAATAATAATAGATATAATTACAACTACAATAGAAATAGTCCCATGACCAACTATCCAAATTTTGCTTCAAACCAAAATCGCTTTAACAATAATACTAGGGGTAGTAACCCAAATTATCACAACTCTAACTACAATAGAAACAATAATCTTAATAACCAACGTTTTCAACAGAATGGTAATAACCAAAATTTTACAAATAATCAGTCGCATAATCGACAATCTGACACTAATAGTGGTTCTAGAAATCGAACCAATAACAATGATGTATCCAGGGTTTCATAAGAAGCAGCTCTGATGTTAATCTGAGTCGAGGTTATAGAAACGACTCAGATAGTAACAGAGACAATTTTCAAAATAGACACGTCAATTTTCAGACGTGTGACAGGAGTGTTGAAAGGGGAACTCCTCCAGAGCGGTAATTTCTAATGGTAGTGGTGGACATCCTGAAGGTGATGCCACGGATACAAATTTTTACTGTGATTGACACAAATCACTCACAAAATCCGAGTTTTCATTAGAGGGTGTCATGACTAGCAGTCTGTACGGTTATGTACATCCCAGGGAATTCCTCAAATCAGTAGACTGCCCTGAAAAAGAGGAAAATTTATTAGTCACTATAAAAGGTATTGTTGCAAATAAAAAAATTGATATTCTTATAGACTCAGGATCAGAGGTGTCTCTAATCAATGAATCACTCATAAATAAACTGAATTTAGGAGCTCAACTTATTAAAGTACCAAAGGTGAGCTTAATTGGGATCAATGCAAGGAAGTTTGGTGATGTCAACAGGGCGGTAATTTTGGAAGTGGATCTAACAGGGAAGAAATTACAACTACAATGTCTAGTAGTCCCTAACATGGAGTACGAAATTTTAATGGGAGCTGACGAATTGCACAGGAATGGAGCTGATATCAACTACAAGACCAAAAAAGTAATCATTAGAGAAATTGAGGTAGATTTCAATGAAGTTAAGAAGAGCGAAAATGAATCAAATTTAAATGAAGTTCACCATGAGGAGGTGAAGATTAATAATGTTAATAATTCTAACTATGATGTTCAAATAGAAGGACAAGTTGTAGAAGAAGAAGATGAAAATATGGAAGATTTTGAGGGAGAGATGGAATTAAACAATGATCATGATGAAAGTGACATGTGGAAAAGAGTGAAATTGGATTGTAGCAGGAATAAGAAAAGAGAGGTAGAAGAGTTGCTAAAATTATATGAAAATCTTTTTAACGAGGAATCTAGAGTTGCTAAGGATTATGTACACACATTAAAGGTAAAAGATATGGACAGTTTCCGAGTCAAAAGTTACCCCATTCCATACAAGTATCGGGACGACATGCAAAAGGCACTGGACAAGCTCCTGAAGGATAAGATTATTGAGTATAGCACCACTCCCTACATTAACCCCATAGTGATAGTTAAGAAGAAGGACGGAGACATAAGAATATGTCTGGATGCGCGAAATCTAAATCAAAAGAGCATACCAGAATATGAAGCACCCTCACCATAGAGGCAATTTTAGGAAGAATATCCAAAGCCAAAGTGTTTACCAAGTTGGATCTGAAGCATAGCTTCTGGCTAATACCTTTGGCCGAGGAAAGTAGAGATTACACAGGTTTCATAGTCGATGGAGTAGTGTACCGTTTTAGAGTAGTACCTTTTGGCACCCAGTCAGCGACATCGGCGTTACTCAAAGCTCTTCACAAAATTTTAAACAAATACGAATTATTTGTAGTACATTACATAGACGACATCCTCATTTTCTCCGAAAATGACACATTACACCTTGAACACCTAGGGACTGTTTTGAAAGCTTTGGATGAAGCTGGATTAAAGCTAAACATAAAAAATGTCAATTTTTTAAGGAAGAAGTCATCTACTTAGGATATAAGTTAGATAAGGAAGGGGTCAGTATGGATCAAGAAAGGATCAAAGTTATCAAGGAATACAAAAGGCCAACAAATCTCAAAACCTTGAGAGGATTTTTGGGTATTTTGCACTACTTCAAACGGTTAGTACCAAATCTAACCGAAAAGGAACTACCACTTCTCGAACTACTCAGAAAGAATGTCAAATGGGTATGGACTAGAGAGAGAGAACAGGCATTTATTGAAATTAAAGAACAGTTTACAGAAAACGTCAAGATTTTCCATCCAGATTATAACAAACCATTCATACTGAGGACTGACGCTTCAAAGAACAGATTTGCTGGGACCTTGATACAAAAACATGAAGGAGGAGAAATACCAATCTCTTTTGTATCGCGCATCACAAAGAAGTCTGAGAAAAACTACAGTGTGAGCGAGTTAGAACTTGCGAGTATTTTATTCTGTGTGGGAAAGCTAAGATTTTTTTTACTTGGGTCCAAATTTATAATCGAAACTGATAATCAAGGTTTAACTACCATTTTAAAGAATAAATTTGGTAATGCAAGAATACATCGGTGGGCGTTACTTCTGCAAGAGTACACTTTTGATATCCAGTACATACCTGGTGTTAAGAACACAGTACCAGATGCGATATCGAGAATGGATGGAGAAAAGCCAAGACCAGAAGGGAAAGGATGGTAGGAATCAATATAATGAAATCAGAAAGGGGAATTTTCTCTCTACAAGAAATAGTGGAAGACCAGAAAAATCTGGAGGAGAAAGAAAAACAAAAATGTGAAAAGAAGAACAACATCTACTACAAAACGGTAAAAGGATCGGAACTGTATGTTATCACAGAAAAGTTAGCAAGTAAAATCATCAGGGCGCTTCATGGTATCTATAATCATACTGGAGTCAGAAAAATACATAAAATACTTAGAGAGAATTACATAACAAAAAAGGATCTATCATTAGTCAAAAGGGAGCTCAGAAAATGTGAAGTATGCCAGTTTGCAAAGGAAAAGAATATGGTAAACGAAAATTTGGCAAAATCGATAGTAACTACACATCCTCTAAACATGATAGCGGTAGATTTTATTTCAAATCTTATACCTAGTGAAGAAGGTAATTCTAACATCTTTGTAATTTTAGACCTATTTTCTAAGTTTTTAACAGCCTATCCATGCAGAAGAACCAACAAACGAACAGTCAAGCAACTTATGACGAAATATTTTTAGAAGTGGGAATTCCAGGGAAGATTTTAATGGATAATGCATCTTATTTTAATAATAACAATTTTAAACTATGGTTAGAGAAGTCTAATGTTTTACCTGTGTATACTAGCATCCGACATCCTTGTGCCAATCCGGCAGAAAGGGCTATTAAGGAACTGACAAAATGTATAAGGATATTGGTTCATGACCAACAACCAAAATGGGAGAAAAATTTGGTAAGGATACAAAATTGTTATAATGACATACCTCATGACATCACGGGAAGAGCACCTATAGTCATCATGAAGAATGAGGCTCCGGATAGACCATGGCTTTCAGTAATAGATTTAGAATACCAGCAGATAATCCAGGAGACCTACAACAAAATTAAAAGAAATGCTGAAAAAATACACAGAAAAAAGAAACAAGAAGATTAAGAAGCATATTACTTTTAACAAGGGCGAATTAGTACTTCTTAAGGCGTTAAGGGTTCCAAACCGTAGTAAGAATGTATGTGCGAAATTACAGTTGCTTTACGAAGGCCCCTATTTGATTGATACAGAAAACGGTGTTAACAGCTATCACTTAGTACACCCTGTATCTGGGAAATCTAGAGGAATTTTCCATGTTACACAGCTGTACAGATATGTGAGTCCTTCTGATGAAAATTCGGCGTGTTTACCTAAAACATAAAATTTATTAATGGTTATTTAGTTATGTTACAATTACAATTATGTTAATTACTCTGTTTAAAATTATTTTTAAGGGAATTTCTGTTTTCTTTCATAATTTAAAATGATACAGGTGTCATGACTGGTGAAATGTGGGAACGTTCTATTCTAATGAACTTAAAGAGATAAAGAGATTTTCAAAGTATTTGTCATTAAGGACATATTTTGAGATTTATAAATGTTGAGGAAGTACCTCAAATAAAAAGAAGTAAATGTGACTTCACTATATTTGTCAAAGGTCATATGGTGAGCAAAGGAAAAATTGTTTTTCTGAGAGAAAAGTTCTCAGAAAAATTTTCAAGATATGAGAATAATAATATAATTTAAATATTGTCACGTTTGTGTGTGGACACATAACGAAATATTAATGAGAAAAGGAATCGTATGTAACGATTCTATTATGAATATTGATAGATAAATGAGTTTTAATGTAAAATGTTCAATAAAAAAAGTAATACCCAGTCAAAGTGTACCAAAAATCATGAACAGTACGGAAATTCTCATGTTAAAGAAGGAAAACTAATTTGTTTTATTTTAAAAAAAATGTTTTAGGTAAAGCAATGTTAATAATGTCTATTAATTTGTTTGGTCTGTGAGAAAAACACACATTAATTAATTTTTGTTAACTTGATTTAATTTAAAATAAATTTAGGTTTGAATTTTCCTGAATTATTCTAGATTGACAAAGCCAATTATAATAATTACAAGAAAATTCAGGGAAATTGTTACGGTTGCATTAGAAGTAGTATACAAATGAGCATGTTTATTTATAAATATTATGAAAAAGATACTGAATTGGTGTACAACATTGGGGAAACAATAATTAAAAATCATTATAAGTCTTTGTTCGATTTTTTTATGCAACTAAATTAATAGAAAGAAAGATAATAGCAAAACTACAAGTTGAGTTTAATTTATTCCAGATAATTATTCCATAAATTTTATAAATTTCTTAAATTGTACCTTGAAAATAATTGATTAGTTTTAATTTCTAGATGTTAAGGACAAATTTGTGATCACTCCCAAAATCAGTAGGAATAATTTTAGAATTCCAAATCTCACTAAAATAAAATCACCCTGTACAACAAGGTTCCAATAAACATCATTTGAGCTTACCAGTCACCAACATAAAAAACTGATATTTTTTTAGTAACTTTGCTTTCATTGCCAACATAAATTTATTTATTTTGTTCAAAAGGAAAGCTGGGAAAACAAAAGAATTTTCGGTAACCATGGTTCTGTTGAATCTAAAATCTCTCTCTTGTTTCTTGTTCCTGAAAGCGAAAGGAGGGTAAGAAATTTGTCCTGATAAAATTAAAATTTTTATAAGTAAAATTAAACAATTAACGCATAATAATGCAAGATAAATACTTAAAACAATAAAGTGTGTGTATAAAAGTGTATTTCCATAAAAAATTTAACATACCTGACAAGAAATTGGGGCCAAAGTGTATTGGCATCCAATACCAGCAGTTCCAGGAGAGCAAGCAAGTTATTTAAGCCTTAAGGAACATATTCCTGTCCATTTGAAGGTGACAGCAGTTGTAAGGATTCTACATTTGAGGTATTTGGGGCCAATTTTGCTCCAACACATATTTAGCAAGAATTAAGTACCAGGACTCCACAACATCCACGTATGGACCAAATTCTGAACATTTTTAAGGTGATGTCAATTATTATTGTTCTATTTTAATGTTAGACATTTTCGATAAACTGTAGAATTTCATACTAATTTTTTGTTTTATCACTAATTCATTTGTACGAGATCCATATTTATTGTCAAAATTTATTCGTATTATAAAGGTTTTATTTAAATTAGCACGTGCTACAACTTTGATGTAGTCTGTTCTTGGAAGAGAAAACAGGATATTCAGGAATTTTCACATCCATACATTTCAATTAAAGAATACGGTTTTATAACTAAGAACACACTATATATTTATTTAAGGTACATTTCATAGGAATAAAAGTATAAATTGTACTCACCAGTAAACCCAATTCATTTTAGAATCTTTCTAATACATTTTCTTTTAGCGACATTGAACAATAAATATCTCTTTTGAATTTCTGTTTATTTCAAACATAAATTAATCTGGAAATTTATTTAACGAGAACGATCACTTCTTAATTTACTTCAATCAGCTGTAACGTCTCAGAACTTTAACCTCACAAAACACAGAATTTGACTAGAGGGAATAATCGCAGAACTTGAACCTACACCAGTAACCTGAGCGGGTGACGTCATACAGTGACCGGAGGAACTACTTAAGTATCTTTTTCGTTATTTGTTTTTAATCATAAAAATTTTTAAGAGTCTCATTGCTTTGAGCAGCTTGGTTTAATTCAATTTCATTGGCGTCATATATTTTTTTAAGAAAATATTGTGGGAGATCATATTGTTGTCGTAGGCGTACCGCTATAGGCAACACGTTTCACACAAATACTTTAAGAAAATATAATTTTATAGATTTAACAAAATTAAACCCCACAATATATAAAGATAACAGACGTATTCAGTATCCAACCCAAATTTGTAAAACTGTTTTAATAAAAATATTACATATTTGACTGTAAATTTTCATTCTTCACATTATCTAAAGAGAAAGCTATTATATTTATGCATATTGAACATGTAAATAAATATTGTAGAAACCCTTACTTTGTGGACATTATCCTGCCTATTTAGAAAAATAGTTTAACACGTAGCTGTTAATATTTACATATGTAGTTTTAATTTATAAATGTAAATCCCTTAGGTTGGGTTTATGTTATTTAACAAATAAAGATATAAGGTAACTTAAAGATTAAAAAAGTATAAAGAAAAATCAGGTCTCTCAAAACTCACATTTTTACCAATTCGACTAAAATAAGACAACTGTGTTTAAGTAAAAAGTAATTTAGGAAATAACAACGGTTCACAATACTAAACTCCTTGCACATATCACAGTTGGATAATGCTATAAACTATGTAAAAACCAACGCAAATTGTGAAAATATACTTTAAATTTATTTTTTTAACTTTTGGTAAATTATAAACGAATATTAATATAGACAATTATATATTTAAAAGCAAAACACTAAAATTATATTTTGACGTTATAAACGAGAAATAAGGTTAGGTTGGTTATGTTAAGTGAAGTTTGGATTTGGAGAATTAGAATCGACATACGTCTTTGAAAAAAGCGCCACCAAAACTGTTGAACTAAATTGACAGATTAGTGCAATGTTCAAATTTTGCGTGCAACAAATCTCAAAAAATATACCTTTCTTTAACTTCATATTTTGCTAGTCGCATTCTCTATGCTTTCTTTAGGAGTTAAGCTTCTGGCGTTAAAATTCGTGATCACAAATTGTCAAACTTTTTTAAAACATACCATCACTTAAACACCAATATCTCATTTATTACAATATAAAACTTAACTAAAAAACCTTATCTCCTAGAGAAAGGTCTAAGCTATATCCTGTTAAAATTTGAATACGTAATTTAAAGGCGTTCTTTAGATTTGTTGTTTACAAAATGATTGAAATTTTGGGTACAATTCAGGCTTGCCACCCGTTTTCAGCTGTCACATTTTTGACGCCCCTCTTAACTGCTGAGTCCTATACTTTGTGCAACTGCCCAGAACTCTAGAAATCAAGAATCAAATGTATTCTGCATCAACTCGAGACCATAAACCTCATAGAAGTGACCACAAAGGATCCTGATGAGCTTCATTAAAGGAAATGAGCTGGTATAACAACTGTAACCTAGGCCTTAATAAAGTTCAATTTGTAGTAAATTAAAAAGATTAAGTTTTGGATCATCCGGTGTTTTATTAGGCCTTCTTGAAATAACCCTCCTTTCACAGAACAAAAATTATTTTAAAGCTAATATATAATTATTGTTTATTCATTAACAGGTCTTTTTCATGCAGAAAATTTTTTAGTCAACAACAAAGTTATACAAGAAAACATAGAAACTTAAAAAAATTAACGCAAGAAACTCTCAAAAACCACCACTCAGCTCTCAATTACAAAAAAATTTTGAGTGTACCGGGCGTGTGGAACTCGACTTTCAGCCCGAAAAATTTACAATGTGGCCCTTGAGTAAAAAAGGCTGGAGCCTTTCTCTTATAGCATTAATATTGCTTAAAAGCCAAATTACACAATCAAAAAACATACCTACCTTACTCCTACTGCATTACAACGTTTTGTCATATTTTTAAAACTATCCTCATCGCCTGATCTTGTTTTTAAAATATAACTTACTGGCTGATACCTTTCATACCAAGGTCTGTTAGGTAAAATTAAATTTTCATTAGGAGGTGATATCTGAAAACAAAGGTATATTGTTTTTCAAGAAAAATGATTGACTGCAGTGAAGGTACCTGAGGCAATCTCATTATGTATGCCAAATTCGGCCATAAACTTTCCCGATTAGTCAAGGGGACCGGATTATAATTTGAAATAGGCATAACAGTTGTATTTAATACCTAATATACGTTGCTATTGCGCTCTATCAGCTGTTTTACTTAAAATCATTTTAAATTACATAAATTTATTACATAAATATCTAAAATCCAGCCCTTAATACTTTCCATGTTTATTGACAAGCTCTTTCCTACACAATGGGATTAAAGCAGGAGCTTGGCTGCAGTCAACCATTTTTCTTGAAAAACACTTTAAAAACATTTTTATTTTAAGTGTTTATAAAAAAACGCCACTTTATATATACTAATTATTGTAAGAAATATTGAAAATAAAGCCTGAATAATTTTTTTACTAAATAATTGAAATAAAATTTTAGTACAATAGTAATATTTACCTGTACAGCTCCATATCCGTTATGCTGAAGAAATGTTTCACACTCTTTTGCAATATCAGACCATTTCCACTCAAATAGATTCACAATAACGTTTTTATTTTTGGTAAAATGAGGATCTAGTTGACTCAAAATATTATTAATAAAAAGAATTTGGAAGCATAAAAGAATAAACCCCGTCCGCATCTTGATCAATACTGACAAAATATTTTTCACGATTAATGAATATATATTAATAATTAATGCGCATCGTATGGTAACCTAAAATTTTAAATGGTACTCTATGCTGAGTCTCATACATTTTTATCAAAACTAATCTGTAGCATAGTAGGGAAAATTTAGTTCTAATTCTGACAGAGAGTAAAAGTCTGTATTGATTTCAGGAAAAAATAGAACAGTTTTGAATAATTAATTTAATTTAGTAAAAATTCGATTACGGGGTAATCCAAAGTATGGAACCTCCTAAGTATTTCCTCAACTGTTTAATATTTTTAAATTAAACTGCTCATCCACTCCTGAAAAGATCCAAGGAATTCAATCAATCGAAAAAACATATCAATATTTATTTTAAATGGAACACAATAATTTATCGTTTTTGACTTAGTTAGCCATGGATAAAATGTCAAACCTTTAATTGTCAAATAAATTAAAGATTTAGTAATCTACCTATTAGTGTGGTACAAGGTGTGTAATGATATTTGTTATTATTATTTTTTCTATTATAGTGTATAGAAATTTTAATCATACGAGGATATGGAGAGAAACGGCATTCTTATAAGGAAATTTTAAACCTATTCAATCCAGGTCACCAAATCACAAAATCAGTAGTTATGAAAATTGTAAGGCGTTATTTACGAACATATCACGCAGTAAATGATCCCAAGTCAGGAAGACACAGATGACAATGTAAAGTTGGATGTGTTACTATCACTTAAAGAAAATCCACAAACATCAACCACTCAGTTAGCTATTCTTGACATAAGCCAGACTTCCGTCATGAACATAATGATATCCAAGAAATTGAAACCATAAATATACATTTCACTTTTGTCACCAATTAACTGACGATTATCCAGATCACAGAGCAGAATTTTGCGACATTCAGAACATTCAGAACAGCAGGATTGAAGAAAAAAATATATAATGGTTTGTTTGAACAGTAACTACATAAAATAAAATAGATTTCAAAAACTTGTCAAATAGCCTATTGATTATATTGATTAAAGCTTTTATTAATGAATAAAAATATGTGGAAAGCTTTAGAATTTCACAGGGAATCCAAAAATGTAAAAATCTACAGGGTATTCTATTTATAATAAAAAAGTTGATACGCACTTTCGGTTTAACCGGAAATGGTGCATTAAATTTGATAGTTTGATAATTCGTTGGATAGTCTTAGAAGGGGATGAGCAATTTCATTTTAAACCGTCAAATCGTTGAGGAGATACTTAGGGGTTCCATACTTTATACTAACCCTGTATATGTATGTTTTATTTTAAAAAATTCGATACTAGATATAAATAAGTTCTTAAATAATACAAATACTTTAAATATTTCTTTTTATATGTGAACATAACGATTGAATAAAATCGTTAAAACTTAACTAGAGTGTCGAAGTCGACGTCTTGATTCTTTCTACCGTGAAACATCATTAAATTTAGAGCTAATGACGGCTCCGTGCCCGAGATAATCCCGGACGCACGTCTCTAGAGTTTAGCAAGGAATCAGGAAAGATGCAATACCCTTCTGCTCTTGTGTCCGCTCACTGTCAATGAATCTTTGAACAACTCGTTGTTTGGTTGGTAAATTACACAAAATTGTAGAAATATACGTAAATTATAAATAAAAAAAACATTTGTATGTTTTATTTACAGTGCTTACACTTCACAATTTGGTCGAAAAAATAGAATTTTCAGGAGAACATTTTCAGTTGTAATGAAACTAGTGCAATGTATCGATAATTTTTGGGAAAGATGCTCGACAACACTCGAGTTAAACTTGCATGAGAGCAGATTTCTAAAAAAAATTATCGACTCATTTTCGTTGCAAGAGTTAAATTATACAAGAAAATTTTGTGAATCAATCAAATCGTATTGTGTCATTGTTTTTAATTGTAAAAATTTCAGTAACTAGGTTTAACAGTTTTCATGTTACTTTAATAAATAATAAACGTTTATAATTACGTCAGCATTTATTTTAAAGAACTTCATAATTTTTCAATAGTGCAAATTATAGATAATCTGCACTAGTGCAAAATTATCGCCTAATTGTATGCCCATTGGCAAAATAACATTCCAAAAATAGTAGGAACATTGTTGAAAATTTGACAGATGCAAAAAAAAATTCGTTGGATAATTTTTCGACGTGTATTATCTCAACAAGAATGTGATCATCAACTTATTTCGTTGTAAGGCGATAACGACCCTGATTAATTTCAATCTGTGCCAAGCTATTTAAGCACATTTAGTGTCATATCCCAGTAGCTTTTTGTCCGCTATTCATCCAGCCCTAATGCAAGTATTGGACAATGTAGATGATTATCAAATGATCATTTTTCAACAAGATGGCTCACCGGCTCATTCCGTTCAACCGGTGCGTCAGTTCTTGAATGAAAATGTTCCTCTGGTCTGGATTGGAAGAAGGGGACATATTGAGTGGCCACACAGATCACTAGATCTGACTCCACTGAACTTTTTCTATGTGGTTAACCAAAATCCAAGATTTACGCTACCCAGACTGATTTACATTCATTAATGAATGCCATCAAATTGTACCAGAAATCTTGATTAATGTACGTCAATACTTATATTACTGCATGTAAATAAATTGTGACCATAAAATGGATAAAATGGTAGGACTAATCTCAAGCAATTTTACAATAATGTGGTGTATACCACAAATTACAATACATAAATATATTTTACAAATATTTTATAATGATTATTTCAATGTTAATCAATGAGTAAATGTTTGCTAAAAAAATTTCATATCTGATAATAAAAGTAGTGTTGTAATGAACCAAACAACATTTACGAACATCCTAACGAGTACAATTTTTAAATTCTTTAAAACGCTTTTTGGCTTCTCTAGCAAATCTTCTCCTTCGGATTCTTTCAGTCATATTAAGCGAATTAAGGATTTGGAGATTTGCTGAAATACTTAAAATTTTCTGTAAATCTCTTCAGAAACAAATGTAATGCGAGGGATTTTTTTAAGTGACGCCTAATGGGCTGAAATGAAAGTGCTTGACGCAGATTAGGTATTTTTTCACTCGCAAAAATTTCATATTATAGATTACGATAATAACCCACTTTTCTACCTTGGCGCATAATTACAATTTTTACAATTTACAAAAATTTTACAATTATTGCAAATTTTGTTGTTTCCAAATTCAGTTAGCTATTTTTGCATTTTTGAGCGTATTTTTAAATATGAAGTATATTTTTTCTTAATTTTATAAGAATCCAGATGAAAACACTAAGAAAATGAGCCCCATATGAACCCTACACAATGATTTTTTATTGATTAATTTTCGATTGAAAGTTATTCCGGAAAAATGGAATACCTCGGAGAATTTTAGAGGTACAGGCATGATAAAAATTGAGGTTATGTAGGGCATAAAAGTGTATGTTTTCACCAGCTTTCATAAAGATTGGCTTATCCGTTCAGAAATAAAAGGTTAAAACCGAAACAGTCGGTTTTTTCACCCCTTTTCACCCCCTCCAAAACCACCCTAGAAGAGCCTCCCTAGTTGAATGACATTTTTTTTCATTTTTTATTATCTCCTCTACCATAATCATTAGGTACGTTTCGGATAACAAATTTTTTAATTTTTAATTTTTTGGGTACAGCACTATAATACTTACTACTAATGGAAAAAGTAATTTGTTTAAATTATTTGTTAAGGATTCTCTTAAGAACAAAAGTTCGGTATATATCTGATTTCTTTAATTAACAAATGTTACTTTTTATGGAATTTTATTTACTATTACAATAAGCTATATTTAAAACTAAAAATAGTAGCAGAATAAAAATATTAATAACGTACTTATGCATTTTTGAATTATTATTATTATTCGAGGTGTAGATTCAATGACAATACTATAAATTCTTTCCTCTGACCTGTAGGTAACAAATTCACTTAGAATGGTATCAATTTGTAGAAATTCCCTTTGCAATAAGCTAAATTTGGCCCTAATTCAATCTCGAAAGTCCGCCGGAGAAAGGTGGCCGTGGAATTGTGCAGACAATGGACAATCGAGTATTCGCATCTGGGTAGCCATATCGCCATCCCTCGGGAACTACCCCATTTGGACCCTTGTTAACTTCGGTTTGTTGCACTGGAAAATTTTAAGACTTTGAAAACTTCGAGTGTTTCAAATTGGTAAGGAAAATTACAAAGCAGACGTGAACTCAATTTTAATATCATTTAGGAAAGTATGCATTATGTGTCGCATTAATAATATTAGCTTTTCTATAACATTATTCAGGTTACAATGTGAAATTAAAAAATATATATACACATATGTGTGGTAGATATAGAACGCATGTAAAACAATATCTAATTTATTTCCAGTATCAATAACTTATAAAATATATATGCTGAAATATAAGGTCCGTTTCCCATTATGCTTATTTCAGTACTGATGTTAGTACTAAAAATAAAGTGTGCATAAATTAATTGCGCTCGCCGATTCAGTATTAAAAATTAGAGTATATTATTGTACTATAGAGGATAGAGCTAAGGAGGACCAACTTGTATATATGTCGAAAAACTATCCAGCGGTAAAAAGCAAATAGTAGATGCAGCGAGAGTAAGGAAAGGGTAAAATGACTTCCATAGGTATAGGTTATAAACAGAGTGAAGAGCTGGGTCACTGAACTATAATAGTTAAATATTATAGTTCAGTGAGCTGGGTTAAAAAATTTAATATTTTTCGTGACTTGTGTAGTTAAAAATTATGCATAACTTTGATATGCGTAGTAAATCAAACCATTTGTGTTCAATGCCACAGTGCAAGAATTAAGTATTCATCTGCAAATTTATCCAGAAATTAGACTGAAAATCACGAAACTTATCACTAAATGTTTGCAGTGAATTTACTTTGGAGGATTTCACACTTGGTAAAATAATGTTTGTCAACAGATAGATGAATTAAGGTTATGTTAATCATAGGAAATATAAAAAAGAATGTTGATGTAGATAATTGACGTTTGCTTTGTTTACCGGAGTTTTGGAGCGCCACCTGCTGCTGGTGCCAATGGTGATCGCCTTAGAAAAAAAAGAAGCAGGAAGGAGTATATGCAAAATGACCTTGAGTTCAGAAAGGAGCTTGCATATGGCGGCCAATTGTCAATTTTAATTTCCGTTTCCATTGACGTACCGTAAAAAAATTAAAATTATATTAGGATTTTTATTTTGAATAACATTCAACCAATCAAATGTGTGAATACAAAAAGTGTTAAGAATAATATTATTTTTATTATTCTTAATAAGATGGACTTCCAAAAAGTAAGGGCTAGTACAATAAATGTAAATTATTTTGTGGTTATAACAACCGAATGATACTCCTATGCGCTCATTTTGACATTTATATGCAAATATTGCTTTGACAGCATACTATAAACCTAAACAATGCGTCATAAAAGTAGCTTTAAAATGGCCGACTTCCGTCGCAAATTTTCCTCAAAGTTAATATGACAGACTCCTTGTTTCTTTTTGTTCTAAGGTGATCACGAATCCGCAAGAATGATAAACATTTACCAGGATTGCCTAATCCGCCTGATTTGTCCGCCAGCTATGTGACGTCACTACAGTCCTTCATTACAACGTTTACCATATAAATGCATGGAGATAATAGGAAGTAGACAGTATTTTTATGATTTCTGAAATACTAACGTACCACTATTTGGATTTGGAGTAAAGAAAACACTATTTCAAACATATTTAGTTCTATTTTTATTTTAAAAAATACATTCAAATAAATTTATTATTACACAAAAGCATACCTAAAACTAGTGTTTTTTGACAAACAAAGAAACATAATAAACAATTTGCAGCATATTACTAGTACAATCCGTGAATCTTTTATGGAGCGACATAATATGTATTCTATAAAGAATTTTTAATTACAAATTTAAAATTAACAAAAAATACTACATATTAAAAAAATAGTAAGTAAGTAAAATAAAAATGTAAAATAAAAAATGTATTCACTATTGAATTAACGTTGACACTCAACGATACTAACCAAGCAATGTCCAGCCAAGCAGTGTAACACATGAAATTTAAAAGTGCGAACTGGAGTTTAAAAAAACAGTTTTTTAAATATTTTTCACAAAAATGCAACGTACACTAATGTATCCATAATAAATACCAGTCAAAATTTTGAATATTTTTACAATAAATCTAAAAACGACGATTGAAAAGGACCTAAAATGCACTGTCAAGATAGGAATAATACGGCCGAGGACTGCAGTGTCGTCACAGGCCACCACGTGCGATCGATTTTTTGGCGAACGTACGTCTTATGGGATTAAGCAATCCTGGTAAATGTTTATCATTTTGCCTGAGTTGCCAGGGCTATTTGACCGAGTTTCTTGTCTCTGTAATATATGCAAAAGAATATTGTAGTAGAAAGTATTTTAAATAAAAATGCAATATTAGTAAGACCATAAGTTGACCATGACAGTTATGGTTCATACATAAAGTAAATATTAAATGCGCAGTTGCCATATTTATCACCAAGAACACAACGCCTTAAAAATTAAATACCCGAGTTTAATTATCAATTTTTGTATAGAAAATCTGCAAATCAAGAGCTAAAAATTTGGTAATAGAATTATAGGTAATAGGGTACTTTCTTTTCATAACGGTAATTAGTTTATTGATATTCGATAGGAGGAGCCTTCCCCAATTACTTACGTACAAACTTTTTACAACGTACGATCATTTCAGAGATCCTTCAAATTGCCATAAACATAGTTAACAGGTGGTGTGAGGAGAACCGTAATTATTTCGTTCATCAAAAGGAAGAAGCTGCGTCGGCCGACTCTTTAGGGTAAACTCATTCCATTTGCGGAGGAGGTAAAATATCTGGGAAGGGCTTATAGCGTCCTATTCTCAAGTAGGGACGAATGGAAGAGAGACGCAATCTCCTTTCCTGGGTCCGACTAAGTTGGTACGGATGGCTCCATAACCCCACTGGGCGTGGCAACCGAGGTGTATAGCTGAAAACCAAGAGTTGACATTTCCATAATGTAATTATGCTGCCAACTTGCATGAGAAAACGTTTGCTATAGAATTGTGTGCAAGAGAGTTGATTGATCAACCTCTGGTAAACAAAAACATTCATAATTTCGGACTGCCAGGCAGCACTAAAAGCACTGGAATCCACCCGGGTTGATTCATAGCTGGTGTAAAGCTGTATCGAATCCCTAATTAACCTTGGAGCAAATAACGGAGTAACGGTACCAGTCTGGGTTCAAGGGCATGTAGGAGAGGAGGGCAATGAGATGAGAGAGCCGATACTCTGAAAAAGAAGAGAGCTAAGTCCGTGTTTACTGGACCGGAACCATTAACATATTCATCTACGTATTTACCTAGTCAATATTAAGTTAATTTCTCAATATACAATAGTGGATTAATTTATTGCACTTGTCTATTTAATGTTCATGGAATAATAATTGTACGTGAATTATAACATAAGATAGGTAGGTATTTAAGTTAAACTCTAGTGACAAAAGAAATATTCAGTAGATTATTTTTTGCTTTTTGTAAAATCTTATAAGTGGCACAAAGTAGTAGGTATACAAATTTGTTTAGGTTTGTTTTGTTGTTATTAAGAATAAATTTAAAACCTTGAGTGCTTTTTATTATCCAACAGTGGCGTTTTTGTGAATAATTTCTATAAATAAATTTCTATACTGGCTATCTTGCTTACTCAACGAAAACCACCGACTTAAAAATCATGATTTGAGTATTCTGTGGTTTAGTCCCGAGATGCCATAAAACACAAAGTCGCTGGGTAAGCCATGTAGAACAGTCAATGACAGTCAAGGACGATGGAACATAAAGCTAAGTTGTCAAAAGCATAACCCTATTTTTTAAAGTGTACGAAAAGGCAAAAATAATTTATGTATACGTTGAATTATACAATAGTTATAAAGTATTTTTTTAGGTAAAAAATTTTATTAAAATGTCTGTGGTAATTGAGACCACTTTGGGCGACATTACAGTGGATTTATATATTTCTGATCGACCTAGAACTTGTCTAAACTTTTTAAAGCTGTGTAAAATAAAATATTACAACTATAATTTATTCCACACTATAAGTCGAGGTTTTATAGCACAAACTGGTGATCCGACAGGATCTCGAAGTGGAGGAGAATCACTATATGGGGTTTTGGATGGCTTAACAAAAAGGTAGATATTTGTTATCAATTAAATTTATTAAGTAAATATGAAAATAATTTACATTAAACATCAATTCGTCTGCTTCTAGCATAAATGTTTTCAGTTACAGGGAGAATGTGAAATGAGAACAAATTGTTAAAGTGTTTGTAAACATTATTCGATAATTTTATTCTGTATGAATTTAAGTAAACATCACTTTCTTTTAAGAATATTAAAGATTAGAAATAATTGTATTATTCACTTAAACATCTTTTAAACACTTTTACTCGAATTTGATTTAAATTAAAGTTGAATAAATCTTTTTGAGGTATGAAAGATAAGGCATTTTTTGTGTTAAAAATAAAATGTAGGATAAATCTTTATAAATTAAAAAACAATTTTTAGATCTTTTAGGCAACAATTTTGTATCCAATAGAATGTCAAATTAAGTAAAAACTAATAAAACCTTTAAACTGGACTCCATAACCTGAAATCTGCTAATGCATATCTTAAGGTAGCACAGCTGCGTGCAAGCTAAATTTCAAGAGATCTTTCCAACTTAGCATATCAGTAGTTAAATGATTAATGTTAAAATTAGGAGATGATTTACCTCATCTAACAGGAGGTATTTGCAATTAAAAATATGTTTGTATATTTAGCATAGGAAAAACAAAAATGGCAAGTGTTACCTAATTGTTTTCCTTGAAGTAATTGCACAGGTCTCTCAAAGAATTAGTGCAATGAAGAAAAATATACTTTTAATAATTAAAAAAAAGATAAAAAATATTGACCTCATCATTTAAATAATAAATCAAAATAAATTACATAATTACTTAACAGTCATGGGTAAATGAAGTGGCAACATGTAGAGAGTATAATAGTGTAGTCCAGTCAAATAAACTTGACCTACAATATACATAAAACATAGGTGGTGAGCCAAAACTTTTTGACTGGATGATTGGGGAAAAACTAACTTGAATCCATAAAATATGTAAAGCATGTATGGATCTGAATTGGATTATGCAACTTGCTCTAAATAAATTTGTAGATGTATCAACAACATGTAAGAAATATGTCAATACCAACAACTTTTCAATTCCTTTTTCTAATTAATCAAAAAAATTTATATCCAGAATTTATTTGACAGAAAAATAAATTTCTCTTTTCAACAATTTAAATCCATAAATAAAAATTAAGTTAAATTAATAATTATAATTTTGCTCCTTCCAGATACTTTGAGGGTGAAAATGAACCAAGAATAAAACATACTAAAATGGGTTTGATTTCATTTGTTGGGAATGATGAAAGGATGATAGGTTCTCAGTTTTTCATTACACTTGGGGAGGATTTAACATACTTGGATCAGAAGCACTGTGTTTTTGGTGAAGTAGTGGAGGGGTTTGATGTATTAGAAGAACTAAATGAAGTTATATGTGATATTGATGATCGACCATATCAAGATGTAAGGATAACACATACAGTTATTCTGGATGATCCATATCCAGACCCTAAAAAACTTATGGTACCTTCAAGATCACCATCTCCTAGTGCAGAACGTCTTCAAGGTGGTAGAATTGGTCCTGATGAAGAGATAGAAGAAACAGAAGGGAAAACTGCTGAAGAAGTTGCTGAAGTGCAAGCAGAAAGGGAAGCTAAAGCTAGAGCTACAATATTAGAAATGGTTGGTGATCTACCAGATGCTGAAATGGCACCCCCAGAAAATGTTCTTTTTGTTTGTAAGTTAAATCCTGTAACAACTGATGATGATTTAGAAATTATATTTAACAGATTTGGAAAAATTGTATCATGTGAAGTCATTAGGGACAGGAAGACTGGTGATTCTCTGCAGTATGCTTTTATAGAATTTTCAGACCGTAAAGCATGTGAAGATGCTTATTTTAAAATGGACAATATACTGATAGATGATAGAAGAATACATGTAGACTTCAGCCAAAGTGTTTCCAAAGTAAAATGGCTTGGTAAAGGCAGGGGTGTAGCACATTTTGATGAAAAGGGAAGAAAAACAACAAATCCCAATAAGTCTATAGGTAAAGGTAAGCTGGTAACATATTTTTTATAGTTAAAAAAACTAAAATCACTATTAATATTTGTTTAATGCATAATTTTAAAAATTTAATAAATGTTAAGAGTAATTACCAATTTTTTTCAGTATATTTTAGTATAAGTTTGCTTGCTACTAACTGCTTCAAAGTTATTCAGGTCACACCATATGGTTTGCTGATAATACCAAAACTATTTTTATGATTTCTGAAATACTAACTTTTATATTTCTTTATTTCATATTCATACAATTATTGATAGATAACATAAACTCATTAAATAATTTGACAATACTTGACATAAAATAAATATTCTAACTCCACGATAATCAACAAAAACTCCATGGCAATGGAATTTATAAAAAATATATAAACGTTGATACTAAAAACATAACATTCTTCCCCTTCAGGATGCGTTGAATCCATATCTTGGAATTCTATTAATCAGGAGAAAATCGTACTGGTGCCTTTTTAACTCGGGAAGATCTTCGTGGCGTATTTGGCAGTGTCCTATTTTCTTTCGGAGACGAATTTTGCATCAACAGTGGCGGTGGCAACAATGCTCCTGAAGCATCCTCCGGTTCATCCATCGGTGGCTTTACGTTGAGCTCGGAAGGCTGAACATTGCCTTCTGGTAGTCCATTTTGCTCTGCTGTGAAAGTTGTTGGTAGGGTTGTTGGATGAACCAAACTTGTTCCACTGAAATGTGTTTGACATTGTTGTGGTGAATGTTCATGGTTAAGAGGTTCTCAAAGAGTTTTGTATTTAGATGGCATCAGATACTCGTTTTCTTGATGTCCCCGAATTTGATCCACGTGTCTTTTGAAGCGTTTTCCGAAGAAGTCGATGTCGTAATGAAGATCTCCCGATCGCGAAATAATGGTACCTGGAACCCATTTGTCCATCCGCGGATTTCCGGATAGAAAATATACTGATTGCGCTGGATAGAATACACGAAAAGAAGAATCGAAGTTTGCTTGTTGTTTTTCAACCATTCTCGTGTGCAGGCTTTCTGGTTTTAGCAAATCAAGGCGAGTCCGCAGGGAACGTCCGAGGAAGAGTTGTGCTGGAGATTGTCCCGTGGTTGAGTGTGCTGCTTTACGGTACTGTCGCAAAAATTCATTCAAGTTGCGCTGCAGAGAACCAGGTGTCGTGGACATTGTCTTGAGATGATCTTTGACAGTTTGTACGTTTCTTTCTGCTTGGCCATTGGTGGAAGGATGATAGGGAGCGGTGAATTTATGGTATTTAACTCCGGCGTTCTTTATGAAGTCCCTGAATTCGACGGAAGAAAACTGTGGACCATTATCGGAAACAATAATCATTGGCACTCCATGAGCTGTGAATAAATCATCAAGGATCGCTATCGTAGCGGCTGCTGTTGTTGTATGTGTGATTTTGACTTCGAGCCATTTACTATAAGCGTCAGAAACAATAAGCAACATTTTTCCAACGAAGGGCCCTGCATAATCAATGTAGATGCGCTCCCATGGTCCATGCGGGTACTCCCAATGGTGATCACGAAATTTAGGTGGTGCGTGTGCATGTTTCGCACAGTCGTTGCACGATTTTGCAATGCGTTCTATATCCTCGTCTATGCCAGGCCAGTAAATGAAGGAACGTGCCATGCCTTTCATTTTCACGATTCCTAAATGGGCTGCATGTAGATCATTAAGAATAGGTTGGCGAAGTTTTGGTGGGACGACCACTCGGTGCTCAAAAACCAAGCAATTTGCAGATAGTTTGTATTCTAGTTCAGGTGATTTGTATCCAGCACGAGCAAGGCTTTGTCCTGATTCCAGGAAACGAAATATTTTTCCGAGATGGGGATCTTTAGCTGTTTCTCGAGCGATATTCTCTGCACGAACTGGAAGCTGCTGGATTTGTCCTACGATAAAATGGTCAAATTCGTCAAAATCTTCATTTTCCTCCCCCTCATGCATAATTTGATGTTTTATGTTGTTGATTGAAGCAGGTAAAGATACACGAGAACAGTAGTCAGCGTTTGCGTTGAGTTTTGTCGGTTTGAAAATGACATTGTAATCGAAATGTGCAAGATAATCTGCATAGTTTGCCACTCGACTGATACAGAGCGTAGGCAAAGATTTTTCAGGGTGCAGAATCTGAGACAGAGGTTTGTTATCAGTATATAACGTGAAGTGTCTAGCATATAAATAATAGAAAAACCTTTGTACAGCCCACACTATGGCAAGTGCCTCCTTGTCGATTTGAGGATACTTCTGCTCAGTCGAACTCATTGTCCTGCTTGCGTAAGCTATAGGGCGTTCTCGGCCGTCCTCTAGGCGATGTGATAACACAGCACCGAGGCCGGTTTTGCTGGCATCAGTTGCCAGTATCAATGGAAGTGTTGGGTCATAGGGCATGAGAACTTGAGGTGAGATCAGGGCATATTTAATGTCCTCGTATGCTTTTTTCTGCTTCTGATGTCCACTCGAAAGAATCCTTGAGAAGCATGTTGCGAAGGGGCGATTTCTTGTAGACAAATCGGGAATGAATGAACTATAATAAGTGGCTTTACCCAGAAATAACTGCATGTCTTCTATAGAGGCTGGTTTCGGTGCATCACGAATAGCTTCAATATGCTTATCTGATTTATGAATACCTTGAGCATCAATTTTGTGTCCTAAAAATTCGATCAAAGTTGTTCCGAAAACACATTTTTCACGGTTCAGCCGCAGTCCGTGAGATTTAACTCGTTCCAGGGTAAGATCTGTTATTTCCAGGAGTTTCTCAAAATTTTCTGCATATATGACTATATCGTCGAAGAAATTTTTAACATTTGGAAGATCTTTTAAAACAGTTTCCATGCGTCTCTGCCAAATCGCGGGGATGTTTGCTGCACCGTAGACAGCTCGTGTAGGCCGAATCAATCCATGAGTTGGGGTATTAAGGGTCAGTGCCTCACCGAATTTATCATCAATGGGAATGTGTGAATAGGCATCTGTCACATCTAGATGACAGAAAAATTTTGCACCTTTCATTTGATTGAAAATATGTTCAGGCTTAGGAATGGGGTGTTCGTCAATTATCATGCGAGGATTGAGTGTGGGCTTGTAATTGCCGGTAATGCGCAATTTTCCATTCTTTTTTACAACTACATGTGTTGTCGATGCCCACTCTGAGTAATCAACTTTCTTATAGTGGCCTGATGCAATTTTGTTTGTTTATGTTTCACGTAAAGCTAGAGGGATTTCCCTTGGTTTGGTAAATATCGGTGTTGCTCCGGGTTTCAGATGCAGTGTTGCTGGTGGTCCTTTGAGTTTCCCGGCCGATGCACCAAATGCATCTTCATATTTGGTTAACAGTAGCTGCAGTCTAGTTTTTTGTTCATGGGTGAGACAGGGTGTTGCAGTTGATATTGAACGAATCTGTTCAGGTTCTGGAAAGAGTTTGGAAAAGTTTATTTCGGAAATGAAATGTGATATCCATTCACGGCCTAAGAGGGAGTCGAAATCGCCATCGACGACATAAACATTAAGTCTTCTTGTTTTCTTCCCGATTGTAGCATGTACAGGAAGCCGGCCGATACAGCTAATTTTGTGGCGAGTGTAACTCGTGAATTGTCTATCAGATTTCTGCAAAGAAAATTTATGTTTAATTGAGTAAAGAGTTTTTCTGCTGATAATGGTGCACGGTGCACCGGTGTCGAGCTCCATCTTTAAAGTGCGTCCGTCGATTTGTACCTCAATCATTCGCCGATCTGCTGGTTGAGTGCCGCTTATCACATTGATCTTTCCCAGATAATCAATAGAATCAATATTTTGTTGAGTGATGTCATCTGCAGGTTGCTCCGAAACTGAAATATGTGCTGTCATCTGTCGCAATCTTGTCCTACAGACTCGGCTTATGTGACCTTTCTTACCACAGGATTTACAATTTTTGTCAAAAAATGGGCAATGACTTCGTATATGCGAGCCTCCACACCCAATGCAAACAAGTTGTCTGTCCTGCGTAGATCCTTGGGCAGTATGCTGGGGTACTCCTTGGATGCTTCTCTGAGGCGTTGCTTGCAACGGTGCTCCAAAGGTACTTTGCTGTAGTGCTCGATCACGCGCTCCTGATCTAAAGGGAAACGGCTTCTGCTCACGTCTGGTCTGAGGCTCTGCGTATCCTAATTTATTCGTGATTTCCTCTGCAGGTGCAGTTTCTGTAGATTTCACTTCACTGGTCGTATGTTGTGTCGCTTCTAGTTCGTGTGCAACTTTGTAGGCATCTGTGAAATTAGTGGGGTTCTTAGCAATGATTTCGCTGCACATTTCGCGAGAGCGGAGTCCATGTAGAAGCTGTTCTACGAGCATTCTATCTAAGAATTCGCCATAATCGCAATGAGCTGCGCCTCGTCTCAAGCGAAGAGCAAATTGTGCTATTGTTTCATTTTCTTGTTGGTTGATTTTTCGAAACCTTATACTCTCGGCATATTTATTTTTAGTTCGGTCAAAGTGTCCTATAAGTGTTTCTTTTATTTCTTTGTACGAAAGAGTTTCGGGATTGCGAGGAGTCACCAAAAATTTCAACGCGTTGTTGAGTTCGGTACCCATATGAACTCGTGCATATTTACCATGATCGTCGTCTGGAATTTTTGAAATGTCCAGAGCCCAGTCAAATCTTATGAAATAATCTTCAACTGTTAATTCCTCAAATGATCGGTACTCGCTTATGGAAAAGGTAGGAGGTTTGCTTGATGTACTTACTTGGACACCAGGTGGAATCGCACTATTCGTTATTGGGGCGACGTTTGCTGCTGCCGACTGTATCGCGCTGACGATCGCACTGGAAAGCGCTTGTATGAAATCGGAAGGTAACTCGCTCATTTTAACAGCTGTGTCGTATGCTCGTGATCCCACTTCTGACACCACTTTTATATTTCTTTATTTCATATTCATACAATTATTGATAGATAACATAAACTCATTAAATAATTTGACAATACTTGACATAAAATAAATATTCTAACTCCACGATAATCAACAAAAACTCCATGGCAATGGAATTTATAAAAAATATATAAACGTTGATACTAAAAACATAACACTAACGTACCACTATTTGGATTTTTAAGATTAAACACTTATAATTTATAATAAATATTCCCATAAAATCGTTTTAATACTTATATTTAATTAATTTATTGAATATTATTTGGGAAATAGGTAGAGTAAAGAAAACACTATTTCAAACATATATAGTTCTATTTTTATTTTAAAAAATACATTCCAATAAATGTATTATTACACAAAAGCATACCTAAAACTAGTGTTTTTTGACAAACAAAGAAACATAATAAACAATTTGCAGCATATTACTAGTACAATCCGTGAATCTTTTATGGAGCGACATAATATGTATTCTATAAAGAATTTTTAATTACAAATTTAAAATTAACAAAAAATACTACATATTAAAAAAATAGTAAGTAAGTAAAATAAAAATGTAAAATAAAAAATGTATTCACTATTGAATTAACGTTGACACTCAACGATACTAACCAAGCAATGTCCAGCCAAGCAGTGTAACACATGAAATTTAAAAGTGCGAACTGGAGTTTAAAAAAACAGTTTTTTAAATATTTTTCACAAAAATGCAACGTACACTAATGTATCCATAATATCAAAATTTTGAATATTTTTACAATAAATCTAAAAACGACGATTGAAAAGGACCTAAAATGCACTGTCAAGATAGGAATAATACGGCCAAGGACTGCAGTGACGTCACAGGCCACCACGTGCGATCGATTTTTTGGCGAACGTACGTCTTATGGGATTAAGCAATCCTGGTAAATGTTTATCATTCTTGACGAATCCGATCATATTTTTTTCTTTTGTATAATTTGTGGCCTGAGTTGCCAGGGCTATTTGACCGAGTTTCTTGTCTCTGTAATACATGCAAAAGAATATTGCAGTAGAAAGTATTTTATATAAAAATGCAATATTAGTAAGACCATAAGTTGACCATGATAGTTATGGTTCATACATAAAGTAAATATTAAATGCGCAGTTGCCATATTTATCACCAAGAACACAACGCCTTAAAAATTAAATACCCGAGTTTAATTATCAATTTTTGTATAGAAAATCTGCAAATCAAGAGCTAAAAAATTTGGTAATAGGATTATAGGTAATAGGGTACTTTCTTTTCATAACGGTAATTAGTTTGTTTATTGATATTCGATAGGAGGAGCCTTCCCCAATTACTAACGTACAAACTTTTTACAACAACGTACGATCATTTCAGAGATCCTTCAAATTGCCATAAACATAGGTGCCATAAACACAGGTGGTGTGAGGAGAACCGTAATTATTTCGTTCATCAAAAGGAGGAAGCTGCGTCGGCCGACTCTTTAGGGTAAACTCATTCCATTTGCGGAGGAGGTAAAATATCTGAGAATAATCCTAGACAGCAAACTTACCTGGAACTCCCATACAGAGCCAAGTCAATAGGTAATCAAATCACGGAGGAATGAATTTAAACTCCCACAAAGTCTTTGGAATGGTATCAGTCATGCTTGCCACAAGTGTAAATGTGGAAAGGGCTTATAGCGTCCTATTCTCAAGTAGGGACGAATGGAAGAGAGACGCAATCTCCTTTCCTGGATCCGACTAAGTTGGTACGGATGGCTCCATAACCCCACTGGGCGTGGCAACCGAGGTGTATAGCTGAAAACCAAGAGTTGACATTTCCATAATGTAATTATGCTGCCAACTTACATGAGAAAACGTTTGCTATAAATTTGTGTGCAAGAGAGTTGATTGATCAACCTCTGGTAAACAAAAACATTCATAATTTCGGACTGCCAGGCAGCACTAAAAGCACTGGAATCCACCCGGGTTGATTCAAAGCTGGTGTAAAGCTGTATCGAATCCCGAATTAACCTTGGAGCAAATAACGGAGTAACGGTACCAGTCTGGATTCAAGGGCATGTGGGAGTGGAGGGCAATTAGATGAGAGAGCCGATACTCTGGTAAAGAAGAGAGCTAAGTCCATGTTTACTGGACCGGAACCATTAACATATTCATCTACGTATTTACCTAGTCAATATTAAGTTAATTTCTCAATATCCAATAGTGGATTAATTTATTGCACTTGTCTATTCAATGTTCATGGAATAATAATTGTACGTGAATTATAACATAAGATAGGTAGGTATTTAAGTTAAACTCTAGTGACAAAAAAAATATTCAGTAGATTATTTTTTGCTTTTTGTAAAATCTTATAAGTGGCACAAAGTAGTAGGTATACAAATTTGTTTAGGTTTGTTTTGTTGTTATTAAGAATAAATTTAAAACCTATTGTTGAGTGCTTTTTATTATCCAACAGTGGCGTTTTTGTGAATAATTTCTATAAATAAATTTCTATCCTGGCTATCTTGCTTACTCAACAAAAACCACCGACTTAGAAATCATGATTTGAGTATTCTGTGGTTTAGTCCCGAGATGCCATAAAACACAAAGTCGCTGGGTAAGCCATGTAGAACAGTCAATGACAGTCAAGGACGATGGAACATAAAGCTAAGTTGTCAAAAGCATAACCCTATTTTTTAAAGTGTACGAAAAGGCAAAAATAATTTATGTATACGTTGAATTATACAATAGTTATAAAGTATTTTTTAGGTAAAATTTTATTAAAATGTCTGTGGTAATTGAGACCACTTTGGGCGACATTACAGTGGATTTATATATTTCTGATCGACCTAGAACTTGTCTAAACTTTTTAAAGCTGTGTAAAATAAAATATTACAACTATAATTTATTCCACACTATAAGTCGAGGTTTTATAGCACAAACTGGTGATCCAACAGGATCTCGAAGTGGAGGAGAATCACTATATGGAGTTTTGGATGGCTTAACAAAAAGGTAGATATTTGTTATCAATTAAATTTATTAAGTAAATATGAAAATAATTTACATTAAACATCAATTCGTCTGCTTCTAGCATAAATGTTTTCAGTTACAGGGAGAATGTGAAATGAGAACAAATTGTTACAGTGTTTGTGAACATTATTCAATAATTTTATTCTGAATGAATTTAAGTAAACATCACTTTCTTTTAATAATATTAAAGATTAGAAATAATTGTATTATTCACTTAAACATCTTTTAAACACATTTACTCGAATTTGATTTAAATTAAAGTTGAATACATCTTTTTGAGGTATGAAAGATAAGGCATTTTTTGGTTTAAAAATAAAATGTAGGATAAATCTTTATTAATTAAAAAACAATTTTTAGATCTTTTAGGCAACAATTGTGTATCCAATAGAATGTCAAATTATGTAAAAACTAATAAAACCTTTAAACTGGACTCCATAACCTGAAATCTGCTAATGCATATCTTAAGGTAGCACAGTTGCGTGCAAGCTAAGTTTCAAGAGATCTTTCCAACTTAGCATATCAGTAGTTAAATGATTAATGTTAAAATTAGGAGATGATTTACCTACCTCATCTAACAGGAGGTATTTGCAATTAAAAATAATGTTTGTATATTTAGCATAGGAAAACAAAAATGGCAAGTGTTACCTAATTGTTTTCCTTGAAGTAATTTCACAGGTCTCTCAAAGAATTAGTGCAATGAAGAAAAATATACTTTTAATAATTAAAAAAAAGATAAAAAATATTGACCTCATCATTTAAAAAATAATAAATTTAATTACTTAACAGTCATGGGTAAATGAAGTGGCAACATGTAGAGAGTATAATAGTGTAAGGGATACAGTCCAGTCAAATGAACTTGACCTACAATATACATAAAACATAGGTGGGAGCCAAAACGTTTTGACTGGATGATTGGGGAAAAACTAACTTGAATCCATAAAATATGTAAAGCATGTATGGATCTGAATTGGATTATGCAACTTGCTCTAAATAAATTTGTAGATGTATCAACAACATGTAAGAAATATGTCAATACCAACAACTTTTCAATTCCTTTTTCTAATTAATCAAAAAAATTTATTTCCAGAATTTATTTGACAGAAAAATAAATTTCTCTTTTCAACAATTTAAATCCATAAATAAAAATTAAGTTAAATTAATAATTATAATTTTGCTCCTTCCAGATACTTTGAGGGTGAAAATGAACCAAGAATAAAACATACTAAAATGGGTTTGATTTCATTTGTTGGGAATGATGAAAGGATGATAGGTTCTCAGTTTTTCATTACACTTGGGGAGGATTTAACATACTTGGATCAGAAGCACTGTGTTTTTGGAGAAGTGGTGGAGGGGTTTGATGTACTAGAAGAATTAAATGAAGTTATATGTGATATTGATGATCGACCATATCAAGATGTAAGGATAACACATACAGTTATTCTGGATGATCCATATCCAGACCCTAAAAAACTTATGGTACCATCAAGATCACCATCTCCTAGTGCAGAACGTCTTCAAGGAGGTAGAATTGGTCCTGATGAAGAGATAGAAGAAACAGAAGGGAAAACTGCTGAAGAAGTTGCTGAAGTGCAAGCAGAAAGGGAAGCTAAAGCTAGAGCTACAATATTAGAAATGGTTGGTGATCTACCAGATGCAGAAATGGCACCCCCAGAAAATGTTCTTTTTGTTTGTAAATTAAATCCGGTAACAACTGATGATGATTTGGAAATCATATTTAACAGATTTGGTAAAATTGTATCATGTGAAGTCATTAGAGACAGGAAGACTGGCGATTCTCTGCAGTATGCTTTTATAGAATTTTCAGACCGTAAAGCATGCGAAGATGCATATTTTAAAATGGACAATATACTGATAGATGATAGAACAATACATGTAGACTTCAGCCAAAGTGTTTCCAAGGTAAAATGGCTTGGTAAAGGCAGGGGTGTAGCACATTTTGATGAAAAGGGAAGTGGCACAAAGTAGTAGGTATACAAATTTGTTTAGGTTTGTTTTGTTGTTATTAAGAATAAATTTAAAACCTTGAGTGCTTTTTATTATCCAACAGTGGCGTTTTTGTGAATAATTTCTATAATTAAATTTCTATCCTGGCTATCTTGCTTACTCAACGAAAACCACCGACTTAGAAATCATGATTTGAGTATTCTGTGGTTTAGTCCCGAGATGCCATAAAACACAAAGTCGCTGGGTAAGCCATGTAGAACAGTCAATGACAGTCAAGGACGATGGAACATAAACCTAAGTTGTCAAAAGCATAACCCTATTTTTTAAAGTGTACGAAAAAGCAAAAATAATTTATGTATACGTTGAATTATACAATAGTTTTAAAGTATTTTTTTAGGTAAAACATTTTATTAAAATGTCTGTGGTAATTGAGACCACTTTGGGCGACATTACAGTGGATTTATATATTTCTGATCGACCTAGAACTTGTCTAAACTTTTTAAAGCTGTGTAAAATAAAATATTACAACTATAATTTATTCCACACTATAAGTCGAGGTTTTATAGCACAAACTGGTGATCCAACAGGATCTCGAAGTGGAGGAGAATCACTATATGGAGTTTTGGATGGCTTAACAAAAAGGTAGATATTTGTTATCAATTAAATTTATTAAGTAAATATGAAAATAATTTACATTAAACATCAATTCTTCTGCTTCCAGGGAGAATGTGAAATGAGAACAAATTGTTACAGTGTTTGTAAACATTATTCGTTAATTTTATTCTGTATGAATTTAAGTAAACATCACTTTCTTTTAATAATATTAAAGATTAGAAATAATTGTATTATTCACTATTATTCACTCTTAAACACATTTACTCGAATTTGATTTAAATTAAAGTTGAATAAATCTTTTTGAGGTATGAAAGATAAGGCATTTTTTGTGTTAAAAATAAAATGTAGGATAAATCTTTATAAATTAAAAAACAATTTTTAGATCTTTTAGGCAACAATTTTGTATCCAATAGAATGTCAAATTAAGTAAAAACTAATAAAACCTTTAAACTGGACTCCATAACCTGAAATCTGCTAATGCATATCTTAAGGTAGCACAGCTGGGTGCAAGCTAAATTTCAAGAGATCTTTCCAACTTAGCATATCAGTAGTTAAATGATTAATGTTAAAATTAGGAGATGATTTACCTCATCTAACAGGAAGTATTTGCAATTAAAAATATGTTTGTATATTTAGCATAGGAAAAACAAAAATGGCAAGTGTTACCTAATTGTTTTCCTTGAAGTAATTTCACAGGTCTCTCTAAGAATTAGTGCAATGAAGAAAAATATACTTTTAATAATTAAAAAAAGATAAAAAATATTGACCTCATCATTTAAATAATAAATCAAAATAAATTACATAATTACTTAACAGTCATGGGTAAATGAAGTGGCAACATGTAGAGAGTATAATAGTGTTAGGGATACAGTCCAGTCAAATAAACTTGACCTACAATATACATAAAACATAGGTGGTGAGCCAAAACTTTTTGACTGGATGATTGTGGAAAAACTAACTTGAATCCATAAAATATGTAAAGCATGTATGGATCTGAATTGGATTATGCAACTTGCTCTAAATAAATTTGTAGATGTATCAACAACATGTAAGAAATATGTCAATACCAACAACTTTTCAATTCCTTTTTCTAATTAATCAAAAAAATTTATATCCAGAATTTATTTGACAGAAAAATAAATTTCTCTTTTCAACAATTTAAATCCATAAATAAAAATTAAATTAAATTAATAATTATAATTTTGCTCCTTCCAGATACTTTGAGGGTGAAAATGAACCAAGAATAAAACATACTAAAATGGGTTTGATTTCATTTGTTGGGAATGATGAAAGGATGATAGGTTCTCAGTTTTTCATTACACTTGGGGAGGATTTAACATACTTGGATCAGAAGCACTGTGTTTTTGGTGAAGTGGTGGAGGGGTTTGATGTATTAGAAGAACTAAATGAAGTTATATGTGATATTGATGATCGACCATATCAAGATGTAAGGATAACACATACAGTTATTCTGGATGATCCATATCCAGACCCTAAAAAACTTATGGTACCTTCAAGATCACCATCTCCTAGTGCAGAACGTCTTCAAGGTGGTAGAATTGGTCCTGATGAAGAGATAGAAGAAACAGAAGGGAAAACTGCTGAAGAAGTTGCTGAAGTGCAAGCAGAAAGGGAAGCTAAAGCTAGAGCTACAATATTAGAAATGGTTGGTGATCTACCAGATGCTGAAATGGCACCCCCAGAAAATGTTCTTTTTGTTTGTAAGTTAAATCCTGTAACAACTGATGATGATTTGGAAATCATATTTAACAGATTTGGTAAAATTGTATCATGTGAAGTCATTAGAGACAGGAAGACTGGCGATTCTCTGCAGTATGCTTTTATAGAATTTTCAGACCGTAAAGCATGTGAAGATGCTTATTTTAAAATGGACAATATACTGATAGATGATAGAAGAATACATGTAGACTTCAGCCAAAGTGTTTCCAAGGTAAAATGGCTTGGTAAAGGCAGGGGTGTAGCACATTTTGATGAAAAGGGAAGAAAAACAACAAATCCCAATAAGTCTATAGGTAAAGGTAAGCTGGTAACATATTTTTTATAGTTAAAAAAAACTAAAACCACTATTAATGTTTGTTTAATGCATAATTTTTAAAATTTAATAAATGTTAAGAGTATTAAGAGTAATTACCAATTTTTTTCAGTATATTTAAGTATAAGTTTATGATCTTCTGTATTTGTTTAAATACCAGGAGAGATTCAGGATGCTTGCTACTAACTGCTCCAAAGTTATTCAGGTCACACCAAAAACTATTCTTAATTCACACACAATCAATTAATACAAAATTTTTTTGAATACATATTGATGAATTTCTGGACTAGCCCTATCACATAAATGATAAATGATCTATTAAAAAAATGGAATGCATCATTATGCATTCAGTCATGCATCAGTATGCAATGAGGATTGTAAGCAGATAAATTATTGAAAAAAATCAAAAAAAATTGTGTATTTTGCAAACTTTGAGTCTCATATTAAATATGGCATACTTTTTTGGGGAAAGTGTAGATTGACAGATAAAATATTTACTGTTCAAAAACGTATTGTCAGATGTATTAAAGCGCTGTAGTTTAGAGAAAGATAACAGGGCATTTTTAAAGTTAAGAATATTTAAACTGTACATGCAGTCTATTTATATGAATATTTAGTCTTCTTTCTTAAGAATCAGAATCTATTCAATATGAAAATTAATCATGAGTACAACACAACAACACTATATCTAAATTTTCTACCTCATCACCTTACTTTAACTGAAAAAAATCCATGTTTGTGTGTCTCAAACTTTGATTACCTTCATAATAGAAATAAAATGCAAATTTTTAAAATATTATATTCAGCCATATGGCACACTCCCTCTAAAGGGGACTATTCATATCCCGGATACCTAGGGAATCAAAAGGATGGAGCTCTGATGGAATCCTTTCCATGTTATCAGATCGTAGATTCTTGTTCTGTTCAATAATATCCTAGAAATTTTCTACTAGTTTGTCAGGCAGTGCTACTAGCTGTAGTTGTGGATGGCCTTGTAAAGAATTTTGTTTCCAACACCAACAGATTTTTTGAACACCACCTGTTGTATACCTAATTATAGAGACAGTTTGGAAATTGGAAACTCACTTTTACAGCCAGATCTCTATAATTGATGATTGTTAATAGTTTCTTGGCATCTATCCTTCCATTCTGTATTATCATTATTATATTTTATTTCTGTTTTAGGAGATTATAAAGGCAATAACAATTCAATTTCACCTAATAATCGTCAAGACAGATCGAAAAGAAGGAAAGACGTAAATTCATCTCCACAGCCTATACAAAAACAAAATAAATCAAATTCACCCTTAGCAAATACAGATAAAGAAAATAAATCAAGACGATACAAAGATAGTCCAGAAAAAAGGGATCGATCAAGATCTCCTCAAAGACAAAACGAAAGAAATAGTCGCTACGAAAGTTCATCTAGGTCCATAAAACAAAACTCATCTAGAAGAAGTTATGGTAGAGATGACAATGAGCGTAATAGAAGCAAAGATTATCGACGGCATTCTAGATCTCCACGACGGAATCAAGATGTTATAAACTGGAGCAGAGAACGAAGGCATGACTTATCATCTAGACAAACAGAGAATAACAGAAGATATGATAGAGATATGTCCAAATCAGACAGCTCAAGAAAATATCAAAGTACAGACAGGAGCATTCGAAGGAGCAGATCTCGAAGTCGCGACAAAAGAAGTGATAGAAACAGAGATTCCAGGTATAATTAAAATGTCTTATCTCTAAATATTCACAGTTATTAGTGTGAGCAATAAGACCAAATAACCTCAAATTAAATATTTACTGTATCACCTCATGATTGAGGCCATTGAGGATAAGATCTGTAGGACAATTGTTAAGGTTTTTGTTTGGTCACAAGAGAACACTTTTATTTAAAGCTTGTTGGTCAAAAGTAAAAGTTGAAAGTGAAAAATTAACAATAAAATGAAATAAAGAGATTTCTACAGAACTTTGTTGAAATAAAAGTATTGAATTTAAATAACTGTACACTGTTTACAAATACATATAAAATGAAAATGTTCCCTATATATACTAATATATACAGAATTTCAAATATATAAGTTGTACCAAATTTCTTATAAGTGTTACTGGTAATGCAAATCTAGCACAGATGTGGTGTGATGACACGATTATAGAGGCAGATGTCGGGTAACGCACCACAGTTCTTGATACAAATTGTTACAATATTGAATTTACTACATTGTATATAGATAAATAAAATACTACTGAATTGAAATGGCTCCATGTTTGAAGAATGAAAATATTAAATATAATTGTTTTACAAAGATTAAAACAGTTAAAATAAAGTAGAGTAGAGTATCTGAATTCTAAATTAATATAAACATATTTAAATTATCTTTCCTAAGTGTTAAACAAACATTCAAATGCAAACGGACGAGATGGGGCTCTGTTGCTGTAGATATGGCCTTTATCAATATAATTAAAGTGGCCTCTGTTGTAAAACAGTATAAATTAATTTAAAAACCTACTAATACACATACAAATTAAATAAATCATACTAATTATAATATGAAACATGTTACAACACACCTGCACCTGCATGCATTGGAACGCAAGTAACCATTAATACATAGCCAAAGTTAGTTAATAAAAAAATTGTACTTTCTCCTTAGAATCTAATTTTTATTTTATGAAAAAATTTTAAATTGAAACAACAAACTTTAAAAATGAAAAACAGCGTCACTGTTTATTAATAATTTGTATTGCTAATTCTATATTTATTTTAGCTTTTACTTATACTAATATGAAAAATATGAAATTTCATTTTGGTTTCAGATATAGGAATAGTCCTTCATCATCCAAAACTTCTGGAAAAAATCATAAGTCAAATGATAGTAAAAAAAATGATTGTGATGAAGTAAACAAAGCTACTCAACCAAAAAGAAAGGATAGTAAAAGGATAAAAGCTAAAACAGATTCAGAATCTTCAAGTAATGAAACTAAAAGTACAAAAATCAAATCTACATATAGTAAAAACGAAAAAAATAAAAAATTAAAATCAAAAAAATCTGAATCAGATTCAGATGATGAATCTTCTTCTTCTTCTGATAGCGAATATGACAAGTCGAAATCCAGAAAAAGAAATATAAATAAAAAACCAAAAAAAATTCACAGAAAAGCAGTCTCTTCTTCAGACTCTAGTGAAACCAGTGACTCTAGCGATAGTTCATCTAGCAGCGATACTAGTGATAGTGAAGAAGACAAGAAAAAAAGAAAAGCACATAAAAAGAAAAATCATAAAAGTAGTGATACATCTAACAGTGATAGCGAAAAGAAAAAAAAATATAAGCGAAAAAAATAATTCTATTTTTAAAAATGTGTACTAATATAGTGTTTTAATCTCCATAAAGCTGATAAGATCAGACCAATTTTATGTACATCCTTAAATCTAAAGCAAAAGTTTAAGGTTTAAACACTTTTAACATCCTACATTCATACAAACAAACTGTTTGTGTTATTATAATTTGATTAAACATCTACTGGTTTTTTTTTTATAATTCTTTCATAACTATTCAAATGTAACCCGATTCTCGATAAAAATTGCAGAATTAGCAAAAAGTTGAGTTGCATAAGTATAGTCAGTGGTACAACATGGTGGTTTGGGTTTTGTTTATTCAGAGTTTAAAGAATTGAGATTGGCAGAGTAAATATAAAAACATCTGCAAACAGCTCAATTCATAATTTGGATTAAAAGGAACAATAAAGGATCAAGTAAAATATATGAAAAAGGATATTTGATATCATAGTAAATATAAAAAGTGAAATTAAAAACAAGATGCATTTTTGTATCTCAACTGATACAAAAAGCTGTTTTTAGGCCGTGCTCAAGTCGCAGCCGTGTAACTTTGGCCTTATAAACGAATCTCGAGTACTAGTCAAGACTTGAGATCGTCCCGTGCTCAAGGTAGTGAAAAGTTTTGGTAACATTTTTCTCGTATTGTAAGGATATTTTGTTTTCTGATCAAAGGATTTCAAAATTTATGTTGAATTTTACAAACTCTGTAATCTACGCTTTGAGCAGATCTAAACACATCTACCTATTTTGAGATCTATCAATACAAACACTCAAATTTTAAAAAAATAACGTTTAAAGTAATTCTAATTCTTTGGATCATCCATAGGAAATCTCCCTGTCTTGGGTGTTAAGGCCACCTATGCCTCCCTCCAGGATTTTGTTTTAGCATAGGCTTGAATAAACGTGGTAAATATACTTGTAACTGATCAACCCAATTTGCAGTAAGGCTAGAAACATTCCTGATGACTTAAGAGGTTTGAAACTCTTAGTGGTTTCAAAATCGTTACCATTTTATTGATAATTAAAATACTCGCCAACGATTTTAACTCAAATAAAGCTAAATGTGTAGTTTATAAACTTAAAACTGGTTTATATCCTCGATTCACATTACAAATAAGATACTTTGAACCATCAAAGATTAAATTTTTTGTACTAATCCTTACTTTTTGGAAGTCCATATTACTAAGAATAAAAAAAACTCTCAACTGGCTTCATGATTTACCTATTCTACCATTAGGGCTGCTTCCTCTACTCCAGGCAGTATTGCAAAACATTGTGGTTAACTTAAAAATAGCTGTAAGTGTAAGAAAATAAAAGTTTTAGAAGACTCTAAAAAATCTTACATTTTGGATAAACTGAAATACTTCTGGCTATTGAAACTAAACTTGGATAGACCTTGATTGGTCTACACAATACTTTCAATAATTACTTTCATCAATCTTATTAAATTCTTTAGAATTTAGATGTTATAGAAGTTACGGATCCTATATAGAAATAAAAGCAAAAGTGAATTTTGAAATGGCATACCTACTCAAGAAAAATAGTATCTTACGTTATTAGGGCGGAAAGTGATTTTTTTATATATAGATAGGACATAAATGTAACACAAATATATTAAATTATTGTCAAGATCAGCACGATATCTATTCTTAGATTGATCTTAATATTGTTATGTCTTATTACTTGGTCTAGTCTTATCACTACTTAATCAACGTCAGGTAGCTACCTCATAAAATAAAATGTCATTTCAAAATATCAATCTGATAGTATATTGAAACAGCTTTCATTGAGCTTAAAAGATATATTTTTTTAAATAAATCGTGGAAGTTTTATCAAAAAGTTTGAATGACTTAAAAAATAATGTATTAATATTCTGAAACAAAGACTATACCTATATGGTCTCGAGATTTTAGATGGTTAATTGTAAGAAAATTCTTTGTAGCATCCTAAACCTTTACAATTGAAAACAGAAAAAATTTTGAGACTAAAACTCACACTCATCCATCCGGTTACGTTAAGATATTTCTCCTCTGTAAAGAAGTTTATTTCAGTTTTTAGAAGTTGGACGCTGAAGGTACACAAGCTTCCTTCTTTTCGTAAAAAGGACAATCTCTGTCAGTTCTTTGCACTAGCTTTCTATGATATTGAGGGCCCCTTGGCCTTTGACAAATATATTTTAAATTTCATCTCTAATAAAAAAAAGTGCAGGTAGTGGTTGCCATCAGAACTTGTGTAAAGAGGATTATCTTAAATTGTGTAGAGGTGATTCCAAAAGTATCGCGACAGCTCCGGTTTTCCCACCTATCTTTACCGTCGACTCGAACGCTAGCGATTACCCAGTTCGAGAAATAGATTCCAGTGGCCCAGCTGCCGCTGGGACCAAGAAACACCGCACACGGAATCCGCTTAGCAATTGTTCTACTAGAATTCTCCGACTACGCTACGGCGCGCGCCGATCGGAGATCGTCGGCGAATACCCCCACATTGCCGAATTTTACTGGAGCTGTCGCGATATTTTTGGAATCGTCTCTAACAGGGGTAAACGTTGTACTTTCTGTTCTGTTTTTTGAGTAACAACGCGCTTCATAGTGGCTAATTAGTCTCCCACAGGAGACTGCTCATTCACCTATTAAGAAACTATCAAGGATAGCGGAATATAACGACAGGTAAACAGAGACGTAATACTTTTGGAAACCTGACCAAGCTACATTAGCTCGCCTAGATTTTGGATTAATCAATGGTAGAATCCATATAGTACAAATTACATGAAACCCTTATTCTTAATACTTTAGCACTAGCTACTATTTTTATATAAAAAGTAATATCTGCCTCTAAACAGATACGAGCTATTTCAAGAAACGCGCATAATAAGCGAATGTACTAATACATAACTGAATTATATCCTCTCCATTTCCATTCACAAATATAATGTTGTTAGGCCATCACCATCAAATTAAAGCAACAAGTCTATCTATTTTACGCCCTCCATAAACTTGCAAATGACGTCTCTCGGTCTCTCATTTCATACCTCTCCAACACACGCGAGACGTCTGTTAACAATTTTCCAAGGTCTGTAGCAAAAGGCGCCGACAAATTTTAATCTGTTTATTATTTATTTAAAATTTTTATTTTAATCAGTGGTTAAATGTACATTATAACAAAATAAAAAATATAACTACTTACCATCGGAATTGTCACGTCTCCCAAAATTCAGCCTTAACTGTGTTTGTTTTATTTTATAACTTTTTGAAAAACAATAGCAGTTTATGTGATCATCATTGGTTTTTTTATGATATGTTTCTTTAAAGCAAACATTAATATTACTACATTTGCGAACTCGTGAAAAAGCCCCATATAATTGTCCATGTGTAAAAAGTATATTATATTTTTGAAATCGTTTTTAAAGCAGAATCCAAAAAGGAAAAAAAGAATTTTAGCGTTTCATTGAAAAATACCATCGATGAAGTCATATACATGAAAATGTTTACGTCATCAGGAATTCCTCAAAATATTTTTAGTTACAAAATTATTAAATTCATGAAGACCTTTACGTCCTCACTGTACACATTGACCATGAAATAGGCGGGAATAATAATTGAAGTAAAACCATTGTATAAACAAACTGTTT
The DNA here is from genome assembly GCA_035357415.1 of Ophraella communa. NCBI lineage: Eukaryota > Metazoa > Arthropoda > Insecta > Coleoptera > Chrysomelidae > Ophraella > Ophraella communa. Next base: position 39,034,079 of record CM068985.1, read on the forward strand.
ATACAATGGTAAAACATAAACATTTATTATTAAAAAATACAATATATACGATATTAAAAACAGATTTTTTTATATTCATACATCTATAAATTGGAAAATTTTAGCTGGACCATAATTTAAAGAATATAAATTCGTTTTTGGTACAAAACTACGCATAAAGAGTTAATGGTTTCATACGACTTTATATTGTGGTGGATCGATTATGGTGTGATCTAGCGGCACATGTCAAAAGTAGGCACTAGGTAAAAAACTAGGAAATCAGAAACTGTAATGAGTGTACAGCTAGCTATATACATTTAACTGGCTTATTAATGTAAATGCCATGTTTCAACTAAAGTAACTATATATTTCAAAGTTCGAGAATTTCCTGTGAAAACTTAAATTTGTGACACTTTTTATCCATAATACAAATATAGCATTAAAAATTAGGCTAAAGACATGGCAACATTGACATTTTTAAGTAAGTTAAATGTAGATGGGTGTACCTATACTAACTACAGTTTCCGATTTCCTAGTTTTATACCTTTAGATCGAACCATAATCGATAGACCGCAATATGGAGTTGCCTGAAATCATCAATTGCCGCAATAATTTTTTTTTATTTGATGGCATACAAAATGTGTATAATATATAGTCCATTCGACGTTTCGCATCCTAACACTAAAAGAAAAAGATATGTTTAAACCAACATAATTCCTTCTATACCTACCCCGACGCTGGATTATTTGAAGGACACAAGAAAACAATTGATACACCTAACTGTTCTGGACCACAGCCCATATAACTGACAACAACTCCTATCCAAACCATTTCTGTTGTCAAGAAGTATTAAAAACTATATAATCGGTGATCAATATACTCGTATGAAATATGAAAATAAATAAATTAAAATACCTGTACGTAACCTCTTAAATTTATTAGTATCAAAGTAGCATGGTAGATTAAACAAACACAATTATTAATATTATTACAAAACAAAAGTTTATCTTACAAAACACTTCCTTGTGGAGGAAAATCTTTAATTTTTTCTACTAATTTACTAAAATTATATATTTATCAGGAAGGTATTACCTATAATTGGAACGACCCGACACATATATCAATACATTGCATTCCAACGTCAATTTTACATTAGAAATTGGATAAGTTATTAAAACAATTTTTAAAATTTTTAAATCCTAAGTGTCAAGTGTCACTAAATTATGAAATACAGATAGGTACAACAAACACAAATAGTTTTAAGTATCTCAAAAAAGTCAAATAAACTTACTTAGGTAGGTATACAAGGCGTTCCAACGAAAACTTAACACCTCGATTTTCTAACTTTGCATCTTCGTAACTTCAACCCGACTGGGGGTGAGCAATCCCTTAATTTTAAATAGGGATGAGAGGTGTTGCGATACCTCATTTTGAAGATCTTTTCGATGATTATCTGATCCTGATATTTAGCTTCAAAATGTCCATCGGTGACGTAATTACAGATAAAATAGTGAAAGAGTACCTACCTACTTACTTTTGTGACTAGTTTATTAAATGCTGGAAATTGTCACACGGGACTCTATTCTCGATGGAAAAAATTATTTCACATGTGAATTTAAATTCAGAACCACGTGAATGTTTCCACACAAAAAGTGAACGAATATTTTGTATTTATTTAAATCTTCTTATAGGCCGAAACTAATCGCTGCTACCAACTTGAAATTGTTTTAAACACTTAATAAAACTCTGTGACATTGATTTTGTTTTTTCTTTAATTATTGTTGGGTCACTTTGAGATATGAATGATTTACTTCTTTTTTTTTCTTCAATTTTCAATGGAATTATGAAATTGATTTTGCGTAAATTGATTGTTTACTTTTATGACATGAGATTGATGAATAAAGAAAATGTACCTAACCTTTTTTCTTTTTAAACTTTCCAGCAGACCTTTTTTTGTAGTACAATTGCAATAACTAGTTTTTTATTTTTATTCTAGTTTTTGTCTTTAGTGGTAGTTTATTTTTTCTTTAAATTGAAAATACTAAATAGAGAAAGCTGATTTGCTTCTTTATTATTTTCTATCTCCATATTATCCTGAAGAATATGATTATTATTTAACAACTAGTATACCTACTTATTGTACAGTGTATAATATACTTATTATCACTGTTATAGAAAACTATAGAAAACAAAAATAGTCAGACAGGAAAAATTAATATTTATTGTGTCCTAACATAACAAGACTTTTCAAAAACATAATATATTCAGGATGTTACTTATTTGAATGGGTGATTCTTAGTTTAGAATTTTTAATGGATAAGTTCATAGTTCATATAAAACTAGGTCCTCCCAAGCTTTGTTTAAAATAAACATGTTTTTTGTATTCTTTTGTTAATTTCCCATGCCCAACTTCTTTTCTACTTCCTCCGATATTGTTATTAAAAAAAAACTGTTAAATCTCACAAAACTATGCCCAACTTTTTTTCTACTTCCTCCGATATTGTTATTATAAAAAACTGATAAATCTCACAAAACCAAGTATTACTGTAAGCTGTTCACTGTCAAGAGAACCAACATAATTCGAACATGATGAAATCTGCTTGGCCAATATCTCTTTAATAGTCGACTTACATATCAAGTATGTTTTCATTGGAAGACATATATTCACTTATAATCAAGAATACCGTTTCAAAAAAGCATGTGAAAAAGTGTAGTGAAATACTTTCACATGTGAATCTTTTAACGTGAAGTCTTTGTCTCTTTCATGCACCCTTTTTTTGTTTCCGAATGAACCAGTAGCGTCAAACTTGGCAACCAGTTGCACAACGTAAGCAGCGGATGTCGTTCCGCTGTTGTTGGCGCAGAGTCTCTATTCCTAAAATATAATTTTATCATTTTCATCCTTTTTTCTACGGAATACACCATTTTAATTGTACTACAAATTTACAAACGTTTTGACACACGTTTAACGTTCTGAAAGATTCACGATAGACAAAGATAAATCAAAAACATGCTTCGTATTATTTTTTTGGACAAAACAGTAATACTTTTTCATGAGCAAAAGGATTAAGCAAACTTGCTAGAACACCAACATATTAAAATCCATACCAATGTTATCAAATGTACCTAGTTACAAATTTATGTAAAAAATACGACCTGTAGATTTAAAAAAACCATTTGTTATTTGGAGATGTTACCCTAAAAAGTTAGCATTTTAAAAGTGACAACAAATATCATTAAATACTTTGCTGTTAAATTATTTGAAAACCAAACACTTCGATATAAAAAATTAAATGTGTCGAATTTCCTTTTAAAGTATAATATTCTAATTCCCTACTTGTCCTAAAAGGCACGGCTCCCTCTTACGTAGGTTCACCTTTCGTGAATGGAGGATGCGTATTAAGCCGGACCAGATAGATGAAAATCGTCGCCTGGATTTTCCGACTTTCAGTTGTTTTTCAGCACTTCAGCAGGTGGAACGAAGATACGAGATGGGACTGCACCAAAATGTGCTAATTGTTGCTTCGACCCTTGTAGTTGTTTCCTTCGGAATTCCTACTTCCTTGGTAGAAGAAATTAAATCAAGTGAACTTAGAAATAATAAAGGTTGGCTATTTTCGTTATTATATTATTTGAAGAACATAAGATTTCATTTTAAAAAATTAGATTATTATGATTTATAAAATCATCAGTGTTACATGTATATAGCCTATAAAAAGATGGTTTAAAAGTATTTTTTTTTAATTTGATTATCTAATTTTAATATTATATGTAGTTTGGTAAAATTACGCACTAAAATTAGAACTTATTAAAGTTCAATATTCATGTTTTATTCCGTCTGTTTTCATTTAAAGTGCAACACCTGTTGAACTATGCCGAACCATTTTTAATCAACTCATCAAATATTTTTTTTTAATTTACGTATAATAGGTAGTGTAATAAAATAAGAAAACTTTTTCAAGTAAACATTTAGTCAGGTTTAGTTAACTGTATGCACTAAACTTTGATATGCGTTTTGAGGCCACTCCCTGGGGCAGATTAATTGTTGTTTGGAAAGAGTGCACATATATTTATAACAAATACATAATTCACTTTCTTATAATAAAAAAAAACATACTTACAAATAAAGTATTAATATTTACACTATAGAATGATAAATAATTACCTTTTATTTGACTGCACATATTTCTATACGTTACTAGATGAGAAAATATTGAAAAAACAATTAGAACAACTGAATAAAATTAAAGAAACATTTTGCTTTCGACCACATTTTTTTCTTACAAAATTTTTTTTTATATAAATATCATTTAATAGTATATTATTCAAGAGGTGAAGGTTACTGCAACGAGACACAGGCGACTGGCCAAATCGCCCAGGGGATTATAGCCATTATACGCGAATGGAATACTATACTTTATCCACGACTAGCACATATTTTTGTTAAATTTTTTTTGTTGGGAGTAATGAACACCAAAATCTATGTATTTAGCTTAACAAGTATCTACTCTTACAAGATGGTGCTATTTATTTATAGTTAATATGAATTGTAAGTAGTTCAACAATACGCCAGATTATTAGAAACGTCACTGTTGCCGTTGTGAGTTAGTTTACATTAAAGAATTTTGTATTTTCTTGTTTTTGAAACATTATATTGCTAAGGTTAAGAAAAAGTTTGAGTTATATTTAATGAAGTTTTATTTTGTTTAGATACCTACCTATAGGCAAATGTGGCCTAGATATACCTAATAATTTTCAAGTATCTATTTAAAAAATGCTTTTTTAAACTCAATAACAGCTGGCTGTTTCACTAAGAACTAGCATCGTCATATGAAAGTAATAAGTCATAACAATATTAAAGCCTGGATGTTATCAGTCCTGGATGTATTTCCCTCTAAGATCAGTATAACTGTGCAATGATATAGAAAAACCGGGAAAAAACTATATCATGCTGATCTTTACAATAACTTAATATATTTGTGTTACAATTACGTCTTATCTATGTATAAAATGAAGACTCAATCAAAGTAAACAGTTTAATAGTGGAGTCCAAGATTTATTTGTTCATTAATTACTTTAAATTGTTGATCAGCAGATGCCTTTTTATTTCTTGAAGAACTCCAGCTACACATACAGCTGGGTATTAAACTACCTACTTTTTAATTATGTTGGACAAATGAAATGAAAGCTACATCACATACACAATTTATTGTACCATAGATTGCAAAGTATCGTATCGAAATAAAAGCTATCCTTACTTTAGTTGACAAACCAAAAATCCAGATTTTGATTTAAGTAATTTAAATGTTTTACTCTAAATTTCTAAGCAGTAAACTTTGATATTCTGTTTTGTAATGGTTAGCAAGCAAAAGTGAAATCTAACAAAATCAGCTTTCTAGTACCCAACTCTTGAAGCAAATTTTTTTTACCAAAATCTCTTGGGATCACTAAACAGAGATAGAAGCCCTGGCAAATAACAACAGAGTTAATATGTGGTGGCTGCATGTCAGGACACTCTGGGTAGACGGAAATGAGAGGGCAGCTTCTTTTGTTGGTCCAGAATAAGTTTTTGGCTTGACGAAAGCAACCATAAAATAAGAGCTTTGGAAGTGGATCTACCAAGAATATATCGATTATTGGAAAGCACAGGAAATCAGGATGAGGACAATTGCTCAGTATTTTCAAACTGTATCTTCTAAGAAGTACATAGTGAATTTGATGTTTGGGGGAAAATTGTTCAAAAATGTTGGAAATGTTTGCTGCTGTTCCAAACTACAAAACATTCTCATACCTCAGCCAATTATCAAAGAATACCACAGCGAACAGTCTGGAAACATGCATATCTTTCACGACATAGAAAGAAAAAAAGAAACAATGTGCTATTTGTAGCTTTTCATCTCAAATTTTCGATTTTTTATAAAATAGTTTGGAGTATGTGAAATTTTTATTAATTGTCTCTAGTTGAAATGGTATTATCATGTTATTGGTCTTTTCGTAGTAATTTTGTTACGAATATTAAGAATAATTATCTTTTCCTTAAATAAAAACCAAGAGATTTTCTAACTAAATAAATAAATCAGTTTAAAATAACTCATTTATCCGGAATTGCTTCAAATAGCATAAGGTCTCTAACATATTTATTGGAACTATAATTTATGGCCTGGCATTTGTGACATAAATATTGTTTTCGATGCATAAACTGCTATCCTCTACTCTACTGCAATCGATCATAACGTGTTATATTAATAAGCCATATGGTAGGATGATATCGGCCACTAGAGTTTTATAACGCATAACATGAAATGAAAACTTATGGGAACTGATATTTGTTTATTCCCATATAATGGATTTTCGTTGTAATTAAAAGTGATTAGATATAAAATAAGCCAGCTAAATTAAATGCTTTTGCTGTTTGTCTTATGTTATTGTTTGAATATGACAACTTATTACGATATTGTTACGATATTGCTAAATATGGTTGTGAGGTTGTGAGTGAAAGTAAATCAACTCAGTTTTATCTTCATTAAAAAGTCTATTTAACTTACACCAAATCTTAAAGCACAAACATTTATTGCTGTGTCTTCTGCGACCATAAGTTCCATATTTTGGCTCATCTTTTATGTACAATAAAAATATAAATGAACTTATAACAGACTCCTGAGAGACACCAAGTGATATATTAAAGCTGACGGCAATGCAAATGCTTTTTATAGACCAAACAATCAAGAAATCACTATATTTCCTGAAACAATCTGAAGTTGTTTCAGTACTTTTTAACTTTCTAAATCCAAGTTATTTACTTGTGTTTTTTTAGAATCAATATCAACATGACAGTCTGGATGACCATCATACGATTTAGCTATAATTTGTTTACAGTGATCAGATCAGTTATTATTTGGTCACCATATTGCAAATTTTCAATTCCTCCTTTTAATGGTTTATTTCGACAGTCGATTATTTATTATATTTCAAATGGTCCATGAATTTATTTTTTGCATAATATAATACTCAAATTTTGCTTTCTCGATTTTTTATGTATTAATTTTTTTATCATTATATAAAATACTAACCTCATCGACCCATATGAATTCAAAAGCCACAGGATATTCTTAAGTTCATTACTAGCAACAATAAGTTCTTTGACAAACCAAATATTATATTTATTAGAGCATTACTTATGCTGTATAATAATTAATATACAACTTGCCTAAAAACAACATTTCAATATAAGCGTGTAATACCAAAAAAATAGTTCCATTCTGTTTAATTTGTGTCACGAATCAGTGAATGTAGGTGAAAACTTGTTAAAACACCATCATGAACATTGAACCTTTGACCAAAATGATCATTCACTACGTTGCAATCAAAAAAGTTGTTGGGTAGAAACTCTAGTAGACTCAGTTTAGTTAATGATAGATTAAAGGACTCTAGCAAATCACTGAACCTTAGACAAGGAAAGCACTGAACACTTCAGACTCATACTGAATATTACAATCCCCACTTTTTAAATCTTGACGGCATTTTCCTCTATGCGACATTCAATTGATAATTCAGCTAAGTCTGAAATTGTCACAGAATTAATTGTAATGTCTCCATGAAAGTAATTGGATCGCGAAAACTGAGAATTTAAATTATAGCCAGGAAAATGGAGTAATTCTATATATTTTTTGTGTTTTAAGATACATGTTGACTTTATGCTGGTAAAATAATTCTCTAAAAACAACATGTCAATCTAACGATACCAGTTTTTAGCGATACAGCTGTAATTGAATTTAAAAACCTAGTTTCGTTCAAAAGTTTTGATAAATATTTTCAAAGTTATTAACAATTGAAAAAAATTGTCTTTTTCCACTTTACTTTTTTGTATATTAACCAATTTTAATTGAACCTCATTAATGAGCAACAAATCATCTGTGAACCACTTTTCTCTGGGTTGCTTAGTTTTTTCACATTATTATGGAAAGCAAAAAAGATTTTATTTTGTTTTAGTTAAAAGAGCACGCCCAACCGAGCTAAATGTAGAAGGGAACGAAGTAAATATACCTTATTACAAATCTTCTGCCATAAAAAGAGGTGAGCTTATTATATTTATGAGTGTTGATAACAATAACAATTATAACAATAATTAAAATAAAATAATAATTAAATCTGTAGCAATTAGTCCATTATTAACTAGCTTTCTCTAGAGCTGAGAAAAACAGTTTCTTATTTTACACTAGGAAATTTTGCAACACAATCTAAATATCTAAAAAAAAATATCTAAAAATAAAAATGAATTTTCTGGATTATGCACCAATAAGTTTCCTACTTTTTTAATTTATTTGTAATTTTCAATTTTGTTTTTAAACATAAGGGTACATATTTTTTTAAAGGTGTTAATGTACAAGACAAATTTTTGCCGAACTCTCATTGGGAGCCAGACCAAACGGACTTTATAAATAGAAATGCCTTGCCCAACGTTTCGTCAAGTTTATTCAGATATCCTGATAGCTCGACCTTCGGTGATGACAAGAAACTTAGTGAATATGAAAAGGGTTATCGATACGCAACAAGCAAGGATAGTCTCGATGAGGCATTGGAGAATGCTGTATTGAAATCCGAAATATATGGTGATCCTAGTGCTCTTAATCAATATAGGTATGTGTCAATTTCAACATAAATGTTTATTTGTTTACGTTCGATATAAACCAGAAAAATATTTTGATAATTAAAAAAGTAAAACAACAACAGTGATGGATAATAAAGGTTATAAATAAAATAATTAAAAATATCTGACATTTAAGAAAATCCAAGGACCTACAAGATAATTAATTTTAAAATAATGTATGTATATTTGATATAATATGGTTTATTTTAATTTATTCACCATAAATTAATTTATTTTCTACAGCCTATAATCAGTAAGGTTGGATTAAACAAAATACGCTTATTTCAAGAGAAATTGTCTTGTAATTTAATTTACATGAAGGTCTATACTATATAAACATAATGTATAACGTCTAATCTCGATTAATGTGATAATACTTATTCAATAATATCTTCAAATAAGTAAATTATTCTAATAATAAATGATAAACAGACATTCGTTTTAATATTAAGCACACTTATACTATAATAATAATGTTAAAATATAATTTAAGTGTATTTGATGTTAAGAGTAAGTTTTATACCAGGTATAAGATATAAATTTATAAGTAGTAGTAGTACTATAAAATTGATTTTACTCTTATATATTAAAATAACTAAAAGTTAAACAATCAAAGATAGGTACAAAAATAACACCAACCAAGTATAAGTACCTACATGAACCAAATAACTATTAGAAAACTAAATAAACCTAATAAATAGTAATAATTATAAATAAATTGCTATAGGTATTATATAACCTATCGTTTTAAAATAATAAATATATTTAGGTAGATTTATTGACAACATTATTATAAATAATAAACTTAATTTTTAAAAGAAATCTTAGTTTGTGAGTTTATTTATTTATAATTTTATTTTATGTTTTGTTAAAATCATTTATTACGTTTAAAACATACAATTTTAAATTTGAATACTCTAAAATTTTAACAGTCAAATGTCAATATTGTACTATAAAAGACTAGAACAAAGACAGGTATATGTTCCAGAAAAAACATTCGCTTTTTCGAACACTCTTGAACACGATAGGCTATATAAGAATACACCTATCTCTTTATTGAATACTCATGCGCAAATATTTTTGAATTTTCCCCTTCCACTGCTAAAATATGACTACTTCTTGCCATAGAACACAACGTATTGCTACCCAGAAATACCACAATTTAAATGAAAAAAAACCTTTTAGCTTCTATTTGCCGTATAGCCGCGGCAGCCCAGGCCATAAACCACAAAGGAGAAGTTTTAATTTTTATTTCGTTCGTGTACGCCGCTTGCTAGTTGTTATTGTGTTTTTTCTTGTTTTTGTGTATTTAATATTAACGACGTGTGTGTACCTAGACTTCTCTTTGGATTTACTTTACTTTGAATTACTGATTACTTTTGCATGTCATACCAACACAATTTTATAAGGGGCACGAACATTTAGGGGGAACTACGAGAGTGGGAGTTGGTTCGCGCACGAGTATTCAATTTGAGCCATTAACGAGATGGGTCTATTCAAGTAAATAATTTGTATCATGTATAAACTGTGATTGGACAATCACAATAAATTAATAGTAAAAAAGTGAAATGCGTATTTTGCCATTTTATGATTTTTTAAATTAATTTATTAATTGTACGTAAATTAAAAAAAATTTGATTTTAAAAAGTATGTGGGTAGCACTGTGTAATTTATAACATTTGACAGTTTTGAAATTTAAATTATCAAATGTTAATGTTTTAAAATGAATAATACACCAATAATTATATATTATATAAGTAAAAGATAATATTCATATTCACAAATACTTTTTTAAAGAACAATATAAAATTAATAAATTGTTATTAGCCACAAATGTCATTGTCAATAGCCTTGTCATTAGATACTTTACTCATGTTGCCAACCATTTAAAACAAAATTTCCGTGCGTAAAAGTTACATTACGATACGCAAATGCGTTTTATAATGAAGATTTTTATAAGTGCAAAATATAAAAAATAATTTTAATCACATATTTTATAGGTTTAAATAGTGTTCTGTGGGTTACAAATCCCAGACGTTGTTGATAGTTGATAAAAACTTTCTTGATGAATTTTAGGAGTAAGTTAAGTAGTAAGTTTCAGATTCGGTTTCAGAGTAATTTTCGGCACCATCATTTGCCATGTAACACGCTATTCTAGCCACAATCAATCCATTTTATACACCACCAGATGGTTAAAAGGACAAATTTTAATAGACTCTAAAATTGAAGGTCACGCTAGTTATGGTTTTATTTACTTTCCTATAAATTTTTATTGCTTCATCTGCATCGATATCCTTTCGATTTTATGTTATTTTATACGTGTTTCTGGTAATCGAGATGTAGCTAGAACATTTTTATAGTATTCAATGGGTGTTTTTCATAAGGACATGCTTGGTTTGTTGCAGATATTACGGATCCGAATCGGCGGCAGCGACGGCTAAAAAAAGAAAGAGACGAGACGCCAAGAATTCAAGGTGGGTGGAAAATTAAAGGGTGCCTTGCTAAGTATACTTTTTCCCGCCTGATTGTTCCTCGAATTCTTAATAATTCTTAATTCTTAATATAAAAACTTAAATAAAATGCATCTTTATTTTTTGTTTTAACTAGGTATTTATATAGCAATGTAAAAAATAACTAAGCTTTTGTATACCCTAAACAAATAACTGTTAAACAAAACATTTATACCAGCTATTATTGATTAAAAAGTTATTTTTTGTTAAGTATAGTGTGAAAGTTTTGTTCACAGTTATTTTTTTAGTGTTCTCAATAAACTTTCACAAAGTAGTTCCTTCCACTGAGACTTGAAAGATTTATCATCTGCCTGGCCTACTCTGTCAGTCCAATTGTTTTCATAAGCCCATTAATGTGCCCAATCAGTAACTCCTATCACAATTCTCAGGCCCTATCTGCTCATATTCAGCAGCTTTTAATTTTTCTTTTTAAAGAAATCTCTTTAGCTCGAACCAATAAGAACATCTCATCCGATCTACCTAGGAGTGGCTCAGGACCTATAAATATCCCCAGTCCCCAGGACTGGTTGATTTTTTAATTATCTTTAGCACCGTTCTGCCAAACAGATGTGAAGTGGATGAAGACATATTAAAAACTCGATAGTTCCCGTTATTATTAAGGATACCTGCCTCAAGCTGCTTCTCTCTAGTGGTCTTATGTTGAAATTTAGCCCACCAGACCACAGCACCATACATAATCATAGGATTTATTACTGTCAGAAGTCCAAAGAGATACCTTTGCTTTGTTGGAAATGTTCTTCAAATGAGAGTTCCTTGCAAGTCTCTTATCCAGCGTGATCCCAAGATATTTAACCGCAATCGCTTCCTTAATAGTTTCTCCATAAAGGGTGTGCATTTACAAAATGGAGGAGACTATGCCAAGTCTATAAAGGTGTGACGGGAAACGGTCATGATTTAATTTTATTCTGGAAATTTTGTTTGAATAGGTTTTTGCTTATATTGGGAAAACTAAGTTGTGGGATTTTATATCTATCATACGTTTGAGATGCTTGGTTGTACATTTCTGACCATTCTGATCTAATTTGGTTTGTATATTTACTCATCAGATCAAAGTATTTTGGATAGTATTTAATAATCTCCCCTCTAGTGACTTCTTTAGCTTCGAAATCTACCTTCTCATTATACCAAAAATCCCTACATGCGGCTTCGCCCAGGTAAATGTTGTGGGAATATTTATAGACTGTAGATAACATATTGGGATGTTATATTCCGTATTTTTTTCGTTCAGTGTCCTTCCTTGTTCTATTGTACCTATTCATGCCTTTGCTGAAGCTCGCCTGGTATGCGTCAAGTTTGTATTCAAGGTTTGTTATTATTTTCATGGACAGCTTGTACATTTTTGCTAGCAGGCTGATTAGTCTATAGTTTTCTAGATTGCTTGTATCATAAGTTTAGTTATCAGTACTTTCTTTAACGCACAATAATATGTCTGTAAAAATAACATGATTCTTCTGTAGATTTCTGTAAAAAAACGCTATAGTTCAGATTATAGGAAAATCAGTCAAGCAGTCACCATTTCAGTTTGATATTCATCATAAATAAAATGTTTTTCCTTCCATGAATATTTACTCAGAGGAACAGACGATAAGTAATTATTTTTATTTCCACATCGTTGCACTTAACTAACGTCTACCAAACTCATGAATAAATTAATAAAATAATGAAAGAAATAAAAATTAACTATTTTTTTATCTTATGGAATAACGTCAACAAATAGCAGCCATATGATTTAGATTATTAGAGTCTAGGTACCTACATATATAATCAATATTTTTATCCAAAGCTAGTGAACTCTGAATGGGAAACATTTTATTTAACTACGTATTATTTAGATTTAATAAATTATTGGCGTTGTTTTCCTTTAGTCAAAAAAATATCTATTCCCAATTTCAGTATTAGATCAACCTTTAAAATAATACTAAAAGATTAAACAGACTATCACCAAACCTATACTGATGCTTCAAAATCTGCAGCTTAAAACTAAAAATCTGTCATTAGCCCAAAAACTGATACCCTCCTTTATAATAAATAGTTTTTTTTACTATCAGATTTCAGTCGCGCCTTAAACGGGAAGTTGAACTTTCTCCAGAAGATGTTTTAACTTTACTTTCATTATATGAAAATAATCATCTGCATCAAAGCGGAGTTCCTCAAATTGAGAATTATCGATACCCTTGGACTCGACTTGAATCGAATGTAGTATCTGATGAACTACAAGATCAAGATGATGAAAGTTGGTTAAATACACCTCTTTATCCTCATGCATCTTACGACAATGATATCAGTTCCCAGTACTTGTATGAAAATGGTCCTCAAGAATTTGAAGGTAAAGATAGATGGAGAGGGCTTGGAGCTGATGGAAGAAACAAACGGTTCATGGTAAGTAACCTCAATTAAATACAGAACAATTTTGTTTGGTCTTTTAAATGTAGGCATAAAGAAATTTAAAATGATGGTTAAAAAAACTAAATAAACCCGCCTTTATTGCTAACCGAACTAAAAAAAGGTCTGGTAAGGTTCGTGGAGGTTGCCGTACCTGATTTTTTTTCTTTAGCATATCCCATCCATCTTCTATAGGATTAAGGTCTGGATAGTTCAATGGTCAATGCATTCTGATGATACCTTCGGTTTCTAAGCCGTATCATCCATGAAAATGAATTCTGGACCAACTGCTCCTCTTCACAGGTCGAATAATGTTATTCATATAAAGTTGTCCATTCATGTTCCGGACGATAGGCATTAGGGGAGTTTTATTACTTGTCATTATGCCACCTTAAAACATTATTGTGGTCTCGTCGCACTTGTTTAAGAATAAGTCCCGTGCACATCGATCGACATTAAAAATGAGAAATTACGAATTCGACAAATTTGTCGAGATTCAAGTCGTAAAACAACGGGGACTATTCTGGAAGGAGAAGCATTATTTATTTGGACAGGGTGGGCTTCTGAACTTTGTAAAAATATTCATGTTGTTGATAGCGATTTATGTTTTATTATCATTATATATTATTACAGTTTTTATGTGACTAAATTTTTGTTGTTAAATAAGCTAAAAAATAGAATTTCGGTAAAATTTTTCAAAATTGGTTTTTCTAGGTTTCAAAACGAAGAAACATTGATCCAACAAGAGAACTTAGATATATTAACGGACCAAACAAGAATGACTTTTATACTTTATCTCAACTTTTGACTAATCCACGATACGCGGAAGCTCCAGCTTATCGTCGACTAGTTTTGTAAAATGAAAAGAAATTTTATCATATCAAAAATCAAAAAATTTTTGGTATTTCTCTTAAAAATGATTACTGTTATCGTTCTAAATGTAATAAGGATTGGAATTTAACCTTAAATATGAAAAATATTAACTTACAAAATGCTAAAATGCACAAAAATCAACAACAAGAAGGTGGCTCTGTTTTAGCTTTACTTAATATAAATGAGCTGCAATGAAACTATATTACCATTAGTATTAAAAAGTTATTTCATATATTTTAGATTTTATTCCAATACTATTATGTTAAATTGATGTATATTTTCTTAAATAAATTATATAAATGACAGTCAGTATAATATATGTATAATATAATTAAATTATGTACTCTAAATGTCGTAATTACTCAATAATAATAAATTGTGCAAAATTTTCACTACTCATTATTTATAAGTTCTAATTTTTCCCCAAATATTTTCATACTTTTATATTTGTACTACTCGATATATTAGGAGAAATTTGAAACTCTGCTACATAATATAAAATAGATTTCAAAAACCTGTCAAGGATCCTATTTTCATAATTTGTGTGCACTTGGTGCACAAAATGGTAGTTTAGTAGACAGAATCTACTTCTTTTCTTTTATTTCTTTCTTTTAGATACTTGCGAATTACTATTTTGACATGCTATTGTAAATATATCAGAATACAAGCTAGTGACGTCACATAACCTATTTCAGTGACACATTGTCAAAATAGTGTTTTGACAGAATATATGCACCAGAATTGAAGAAAAATATCTATAATGGGTTCTTTGAACTCTACTACTTATGTGGAGTCTCACTGTGGACAGTCTGCTCTGTCAATTGACTAGGGAAGGCATACCATGTCAAGGGTATTCCGACGACATGGTTATCCTGGCAAAAGGGAAGTATGAAAACGTCCTCTGTGATATTGTTCAAAGAGGATTGAACATTGCGGAACAATGGTGTGACTCGGTGGGACTCAGCATCAACCCCACCAAAACCACACTAGTAGCCTTTACAAGGAAAAAGAAACCTAATCTAAAAATCATAAAAATAGGGGAGAACATCGTCGAGTGGAAAACAGAGGTAAAATATCTAGGGCTAATCCTAGATAGCAGGTTACTCTGGAACAAACACGAAGACGAAGTAATACACAAAGCAACCAAGGCCCTCATGGTGTGTAGGAACATTGCAGGGAAGAACTGGGGATGTAACCCACGTATCCTGCAATGGATGTACACAGCAATAGTGAGACCATTAATCACATATGGGGCAGTGGCTTGGGGCGTAAGGGCTAATCTGAATACGACGAGGAAAAACCTCTCGAAAATTCAGAGACTAGCCTGTTCATGTATCACTGGAGCAATGGGAACTTGCCCCACTGCTGCAATGGAGGTAATTTTAAACTTGACCCCACTGCACATTCTGCTAGAAAGTGTAAGGAAGAAAACAATATATAGAATGATCAAAGAAGGAATTATCAGGGAAAAACCTCGATCACTTCACTTTGATCAAACTTGGGAAATGCCCCAAGATGATTTTCATTATATTCCATTTTTGTTGTTTATTAATCACAAAGTTGAGTAATAAATCTGAATGGGATGAAGACACCATACAGAATTTAAACCAGAATACCATAAAGTGGTATACGGACGGTTCCAAGCTAGACGAGGGAACTGGGATAGGAGTTTTTGGACCGAGAGCCAAATACTCAGAAAGCTTGGGCACAGAAGCAGAAGTCCGCGCCATCGAAAGATGTGTGGAATTCAATATTGGAAGAAACTATCGCAGACAAGAGATTGTGATCATGTCGGATAGTCAAGCAGCCATCAAAGCGCTGAGTTCAAATATAATCAGTTCGAAGTTCGTAGGCAAACTAAATGAACTAGGCCAGAAGAACACTGTCACCCTCCTATGGGTCCCGGGACACATAGGAATAGAGGGGAATGAAACAGCAGATAAGCTGGCAAAAAAAGGAGCTGAAACCCCACATTTGGGACCAGAACCATCTTGTGGGATCAGCAGTAGAGTAATCTTAGGAAAACTAAGGGAGGAAATGGAGAAAGAAAAATCCGAGTACTGGAATCAGCTGGAAGGATTGAGGCAATCTAAGATACTACTGGGGAACTATGACCAGAAGAGATCTCTTAGCTGCCTCAACCTCAGTAAAAAAAGGCTCCGTATTCTAACGGGAATATTAACCGGGCATTGCCGGTTAAGAAGCCACATGAAGAAACTAGGGTTAGCAGATGAAGCAAAGTGCAGATTCTGTGAGGAAGAGGATGAAACCTCAATACATATACTCTCAGAATGTCCTGCCTTGCAAAATTCTAGGGCTAGATACCTAGGAGCACATGAAATAGAGGAAGGGGATCTACCTGATTTGAAGCCCGACGATGTCCTAAACTTCCTCAGGAAAATAGGACTCGAAGAGCTGCTATAAATCTGAGAAAACATCAGAACATGGCAAGTAAGGGGGGACACAATAGATCCTATGGGTCGCAGTGTAATCATCACCCCTAACCATTTCATTTCACTAGAATTGAAAACTAGGTGAACTAGGTGAATTAAAAATTCGAAATATTTCAAAAACCTGTCAAGGAACCTATTTTCATAATTTATGTGGAATATGTTACTATCTGCACTTTGTGCACAAAATAGTAGTTTAGTAGAAAGAATCTACTTCTTTTCTTTTCTAGTTTTCTTTATATTCCACCAAAGTTTTTGTTGTTTATTAACAAAAGTTTTTTTTTTATTTTTAACATCAGCCATCACTAAAACAGTATTATTTTATTTACAGCGTCCTAATATATTGTAACTAAATCAGATGGTTCTTTTATAAATTTATTCCCATGTATTGGTCTATGGGCGTGTTTACATTATTTTGGTCAGCTCTTAGTTTTTTAAAGGGTATAGGAGTTTTCACTTTATTTCAAATACATAAATTTACAAAAATAATAAGAAATATATAGCTATAAATTACATCTAGTTGTTATTATAATTAAATATCTTAAAATATACCCAATTAAAAAATTAATTAATAAGCAAATTACAGTACAATCTTATATAATGAGAAATTTTTCAGAGCTCAATATCATGTATTGAATATTTGCTCAAATCTGGAGGATTTGAGTTTGCTTTGTCCCTCACCAATTGTTGAAAACTGCCTTTTATTGTGTCTATCTGTGATACCATTCTCAAATTTAAATTGAACCTTTTAAGAACATCCTTGAAAATGGGATAAAGATGCTCCAGTTGTCCGTGATCCAATGTTGGAAAGAAATGATGAAGACAATGATCGCCAAAATTAGTTAGAACTAAGAAATGGGAACCAGTAACTTCCTTTCTATCCAACAGTGCGTCTAGTTGACTCAGTCCCCAATCATATTCTTTAGACCTTAAAGTTTATAAATCTTTACACATTTACGGAAAAACACGATTTATATTTTAAGAATATGGCTGAATATGTAGGTGAAAATATTTTTTAACTACTTAACAAGTTTTCTGATATTAATTTTCAAGTATTAAAATAAATTAATATTAAAATACCTAGGAGTATCGCCATCGTGAAAAACGTCAGGGTGATGATGTCCTGCATTTAATCCTACAAACCCTAGGTAGGTACCCCCAACAGCTACAACCACATTCCACATTATAAAGGTATCCAATAAGGTTTTTCCTCCAAAGATGTACATAAATAGAGGTAAGATTAAAAAGCTAAAATCTGCTATTCTCATTTCTTGTTTTGTCAGATGTAGTAGTCTAAAAAATAATAAGTTTATTATTTGATATAATCCTCTAAAAAAAAATAAGAGAATAATTTTTTTGTAACCATTTTTTTAGTTAATCCACAAACTTATGTTTATTTAACAGCAATTTTATTTGATGATGAAGATATTTATTATTTACTATATACTCTGAAATCATAAAAACTCTTTTATATTCATAATAATGTTTCTAAAGTTGCTGGAAATGATCACCATTCACCTCCATGCAGTAAGTACATTGACTCAGGCTTGGTATAGTAATTCTTGAATTTTAGATACCATCGAAAAAATTCCAATGGAGACAGATCTTTTCCCTCAAATGTCCCCGTCTTTCAATTCAGTCTCGAGAAAAATTTTCATTTAAGAACTAACGCACTAGTTAAATGGAATGAGGTAGTGCGCCATCTTGTTGGAGAATGATCGCCTGCATTCTCCAATACTTGCATGAGGGCTGGATGAATGACGTTCCGAAAATATTTTCATAAATTTCGCTAATTTCAACAATTATTGAGATACAGAGACGGACTTCAGACCTGCTATAGTTGGCTCGACCTAGAAAGGCAATTTGGAAAATATCTGCGGAAATTATTCAATTACAGGGTGCCCCACAATAAAGTAAAACAATTTGACGGCTTATTATCTACTCGAGAATGGAAAAATATATCGACGTGCAGTTTTCGCCAAACTTATATTTCCTTCAAGTTTTTGTTGACATAGTTGCCAAATGTATCTATTTTTCCGAAAGCGTCGAAAAAAATCACCTTTTTTGAAGGGAAATTATCGGTTTATTTTAAATACAACAACCTATATTTTTTATTACCTTCTGAAAGTCCCTTTCTTTCCCTCTCGAAAAATGTAGGTATTCATTTTCTGAATTTAATAAACTTTTTAAATAAATATTAATTTTTTTATAAGACAATGTCAAGAACTTCCAAACGTAAAGTCTCACATTTCAACAGCTTGAAAACGTCATAACTCGAAAATAAGACAATATTAATGAGGAACCTTCACTGAAATTCTTAAACTGTACATACAACTTAAAATTGTACATTCAGAGTTAACTGATTCAATGCATTCTGTAGAATTTGACAGCTTAAATGATAAAATTAGAGAACAGGTCAGCATCTTAAAACACGATAACTACTTATTAAATTTCGCTATTGAAGAATGAATACACAAATTAAAGCTGATTAATTAGTATATTTTTCAGTGACTGGTGATTTGCTTAAAATTATTAAAAGATAATATTGTTGCAGTATCATTCTCACAAATTATTATTATTTAAATTGTTTTATTTAAACTCCTTAGTTAAAAATACGGGAGGTCAAGTATATTTGATAAATATTTTGCTTAAAAATCATTGATAAAACAGTTCATTGTTCTGATAACACATATTTAATAATATTTTTTACAACAAACAATATTACTTACTGCATAATTACGATTTATTAATCAATTTATGTTTACTAAATATTAATAATTATAAACTTACCTTTTTATCAGGGGCATATGAAAATGTGATGCCCATATGACAGGAGCCAGTAAAATAGATAACGTTTTCTGCAATGAAGTCTTTTCTATTGGAAGATATTGTAAGATAGGTTCATACATGATTACCTCCAAATCAATAATTGTATTGGTATAAAGGTGGTGACTTAAAACATGACTTATTCTCCATTCTCTAAGTAAAAGAATGCAAATAGTAAAAAATAATATGTAGTTAAAATAGGGGTAAAAAGAAACTGTTTTCTAAAGTCATCGTAGTTAGTCATAGAAAACAAATATTATACACACCTAACTAAATTGGTTGAGAATTGAAAATAGTACATCCTGAAGTTGTCCTTCATGTGAAGATAGTTATGTCCAACTACAGTCAACATGCCAAGAATTAGACCGGCTAAGATTCCTATGCCAAAACTCCAAATTCTTACAGCTAATGTCGAAAATATAAACATTAATATTAGTAATGAATCGGCAAAGAAGTTTGAGTTTCTACTGGATTGTTTTGGTAACTTTTTTAAAATTGGTTGCACTTCTCTTCTTAAGGTATTATAAAACCCATCCTCCTTAAAAGTAAATGGTGAATTTCTTTTGGTTTTTGCTTCTCTTACAAAGTATTTTTTCAGAATTTCTTTAGGAATATCCGTTAGATGATGAACTTCAAAAGCTTCTGTTATATCGGTACCCTGTTAAAAATACCCATTACAATAATTTATTAAATTGTGCTACTTATGTAAAATTAAATTATATATAATTTGTAAGTTGTAGAGGGGCTTATTTTTTAGTGTTTATTCACATAAATTTCGACAAATCTAAAATCTAATAGGGAAGGCAGTAGCGGCGTTACATTCCAGGGCCGTCACAGGTGATAACATATCGGTAAAAAAGAATTTCGTAGAATTTTTACCTGTAAATGAGTTAAAACTAACTAAAGTTCTTATTTATGTCTTAAATAAACACAGACTTAACGACTGTAGAGGTCGGGGTTATGACAACGGGGCGAATATGCAAAGGAAAAAGTTCGTGTTCAAAAGAAAATTCTAGACATAAATCCCTTAGCTGTTTATGAAACAGGCTGCCATAGCTACATTCTCGTGCTATGCAATGTCGCTAAGTCTTCTGTAAATTAAATCACTTTAAAATTCTAACCGATAGCCTGGGATTATACAGTGGACGGCTAATTTATGGAATATTATCATTATTTCGAGAACCGTCGAGTTTTGAGGGTAATCCCGAAACAGGTCGATTTTTGTTATAAAATACCCATGTTATAACGTACATGGAGTAAGGATGACGTCACCGGTGTGGGTGTAGTGACGTAATCGTTAATTTTTGTAAATAGAAATCGGTATAATGCGACACCTCATTTGAAGGAGAATTTAATTCTCTATTTAACGACATTACATTTGTAACTAAAATTTTTTTAAGGGTATTTAAATTCAACCAAATTACAACTAATGATTTAATTCATAACGTACCTTAAAGTAACCAAATTATGCATAATAAATATTTTAAATTAAATGTTCGAAATGCCCTCCATCGGTTTCTTGACAATATGCGAATCTACGGACACATTCATCAAGTACATTGCGGATGACTTCTGGAGTAATGAGACTCATTTCATGCCTAATTCTATCTTTTAAGTTCTGTAAATTTTGGGGTCTATTGACATAAACTTTTGATTTTATGTAACCCCACAGGAAAAAGTCTAGAGGTGTTAGATCTGGCGACCTTGCTGGCCACTCTATAAAACCTCGTCTTCCGATCCATCTCCTGGGAAAGCAATTATTTAAAAATTGACGTACTTCACGTGCGTAATGCGGAGGGACTCCATCTTGTTGAAACCAGATATTGTCATTAGGTAAATTTGCATTGGATACATGTTAGCAAGGACAGGTATAAGTTGATTTCTCAAAAAAGTTAAATAACGTTCTCCTGTTAGATTTTATTCAAAGAAAAAAGATCCAATGATTATGTCATCGATGATCCCTGCCCATACATTCACTTTCTGAGGATATTGCGTGTGTGCCTCAGTCATCCAATGTGGGTTTTCTTGACTCCAATACCTGCAATTTTGACGATTCACGGTACCATGTAAAAAAATGTGGCTTCATCGGAAAAGAGGATTTGATTGATGAAACGTGGATTGCCGATACATAAATCCTGCATAATTTCAGAAAATTGAAGCCGGCGATCGGGATCGTCGTCGTTTAATTCCTGGTGTAGTTGAATTTTGTAGGGATGGTGTTTTTCTTTTTTTAAAATACGTAATACCGATCGTTGGGAAACTCCAGCATATTCACCCATTTGTGTTGAACTACTGTGAGGATTGTCATGTACATTTAATAAAACATCAAGTTTCACATTGTCTTCAATTTTAGGACGCCCAGCGTTTGGAATATGTTTAACGTGCCCAGTTTCTCCAAATTTTCGGACTATTTTACTTACTTTTGATTGGCTGATGGGTCTGTCTGGATATTTTGCGTTGAATAAATTGCATACCTCGTTCTGTGTTCTTTTTTATCTCCACATCCGCTAAGAATTAATATTTCTATGCGTTGTGTTTCATTTAGGTGAGCCATAATTTAGTATTCAAAAGTAAAAATTACAATTGACAACTGATGACCATTCACAAAATCAAAAAATATTAACGACAATAAATATTACAGTAACTATGCCAATATCACTTGCTTGATTTAACATTTGACAAAAAGTTTCAGTGTTTATGAGATAACTTTTTGTGTCCATTATTATTTTTACTTATTTTTGCTTTTTTAAGTATTTATTTCAGAAAGTCATGGCAGGAACCGATGGATGGCATTTGGAACATTTAATTTAAAATAATTATTATGCATAATTTGGTTACTTTAAAGGACGTTATGAATTAAATCATTAGTTGTAATTTGGTTGAATTTAAATAAAAAAAATGTTTTTGTACCCTTAAAAAAATATTTTAGTTACAAATGTAATGTCGTTAAATAGAGAATTAAATTCTCCTTCAAATGAGGTGTCGCATTATATCGATTTCTATTTAAAAAAATTAACGATTACGTCACTACACCCACACCGGTGACGGCAGTTCTTTATCAAATTACTGCCATCCATAACGCTTTAATTACTTTGGCAACTGAGCCTCAGGAAACTGATGCTCAAGTCTCTCATAAGCAAGTCTCGCCTTCAGCTCGCTCTCGGAACTTTCTACTCGCATCGAACTTTGTTTCTAACCTTGTTACAGAATATATTATTCTTATACTATTTACCTTGCTTATAGTGAGCCATTCTGATCCTCCAGGATGCTTTTTAACAAAATCAGATAAATCGTAAATACCATTGTGAACTCTCCACAGTCCTTCCGCTCCGTCGGTATTTTTTTTCTCGTCTATCCATAATTCCGTGGTCACTGACGCCCCTTTGTCCCTAGACGCAATGGGATTAATTCCTAACGAAGATTTAGGAACGAAGTCTGACCGAGGTGGCATCACTTAATATCTTATGTTAACTGTACTACGTTTAAAATCAGAATTGCGCATATAATTATTTATACAGCAATAAATAAGTTGTAAATGAGTGATTATTTATTTTTAATTTACAAGTTTGATATCTTTTCTTTATTATGCTGAAATGTTATAATCCGGGCTTTGACTTGATGTTTATTCCAAATTAATTACATAAAAACAACACATTTATTTGTTTATCAATTTAAAATTATTTATAAGCGCTTACATTGATTTCAACTACTGGATACCTTACAAGTTATTTAGGTTGGTAAATTGTCTTAGTATTGGTTAATACAATGAAGTAGTACCTAATAGGGATACCTTGCAGACAGTTGGGTTATGTGCAAAATTATACAAGAAATGTTTTCGGAAGAATGTTCTAAAAATTACAGCCATTTTTATGTGTTTTCCAAGTATAAATCGGAAAATATAAAAGGACGTAACGTAGACTACCTAGGTTTAGTTTGATTTACTAAGCATTAATGTAGGAAAGCAAATAATACCGAAAGCAGGTGAAGCTAGATATTTAGTGCTGAATTTGAGATGGTATGAAGTGAGTTGCGGGTTGCGGGTAACCGTTTGGTGACGTGTACTGTAATAGTCTGTAAACCTCCAGTACACAGAACATACCTCCAGTATATAAGTGCACGTAATCAAAGCTAACAAATCGCTCTGTTCGTTTGCTACTGTCAATCAGTATCTTTTTTCACTGTGAATTTGGTAAATATTCGTAGGTTGCAAGTTATTACAAAAAATAAATGATTTAATATTTTATATGTTGGCAGAATTGCGCTCTGATAGTCAAAATGAAAAGAAGAATATTAGAGAAACTTCGTTTGAATTTACTACATTCTAATACTATTTTAAATGCTTGGCAACATAGTCCCGTTCTGGCAGCTGTGACGTGCACCTATATTTATACTGGACATGGTTTATGTAAGTTTATCGGGGATACGTCATAGAACAATAACCTATACAGAAGCAAATCTTTGATGTCGTCACAGTATACTGTGATGTTGTGATGACCGAAATATTTGACCTTGAACACCATTTACAAAATTATACATTGATAAACAAGTATTTTTACTTGCACAAAGATAAATTAGATAAATTAAATTCACAAAAATTGTATGAGTAATTTTTGGTGAGCAAAATACTAAAAAATTTGTTGTTTGAACAAATATAATTTAAACTTTTCTTGTTGCGGTTTTTAATGGATTCCATGAATAAAGATGGTTAAATACCTATTATTGAGTTTCAAATACACAATTTCTGAGCATCAATGGCCATTTTACAATTTTGATGAGACAAGATTACGCGACATGCTTCATTTTTTCATTATATAATGTTACTGTCACATTTTTAGAGGAGACCCGATCGCGTCTCACGGTCGATAAACTCAGTTAACCGCTAACTGATCTAAAATTAAAATAAGGCGTGAAAAATGATTGAACACAGAACAAAATCAATAATTACATTCAAACATTTTGTCTATAGTGTGGGTATTAAGGGGATTTTTTCAAATTAAGTTTTCACTCACTCTCACTTAAAATTAGAACTTTTACTTTTAGTTCTTCATCGTTAAGGCGAGCAAATAATATAGACATAGCATCAGAAATAAGATGTTTTTGCTTTTTCGCTTTTCAACAAAACAGCTCCCTTGAAATTGCGTTTCACAGAGCTTGTAGTTATTATATATTGAGAGTGCTTCACCAATTACAAGGGTAAATCTTCTATATCGTGTCCAATGATAAACATAAACACAAAAATTCAAATTTTAGGACTTTGTTCAAATTTATTAATGAAAAATAAAATATTTCCAATATATTAAACTCACTTCTGCCTGTTGTTCGGAAAAACAAGGAACAACAAATAAGGGGGTAAACCAAGGGTGACGTAGGTAACCATAAAATTTAAATTTCAAATACGGATTGTTGCCAAAGGGCCAATTTTATAAAAACTTTATCTGTACAGTTGAATTACTACAGGCCTACTGTATAAAATGCAAACATAAAAAGCACTGAACTAGTTCATTGGTATTTTTTTTTCTTTTATTTTGTAAATTAAATAAGTTGAATATGTGTATTTTTTTATAATAATTTTATATATTTAGAGAAACTATCCATGTAAGTAGGTTTTTGGATTTATACCAATTAAATAAATAAATATCGACTGAAAACAGACGTTATTTAATCAATATAAATAGTTTTTAGAAAAATTAGCGAATAGCAAGATTTTATTTGACTATAGGGAAAAAAAGGTCAAGAAATCCAAACAAGGGGCGCATAGGTCACATACACACCCTGTATAAAAACATTATTGATAAAACAAGCACACTAGATATACTAATCGACGGGGGCGATCGTGTTTTCAAGCATACCTCTATTTGGCTGATCCACACTGTATAAATAAACAACATTATAAAAGAAAATCGATTGTTGTACTCATTCGCCACAATATTTTTATTTATTGTATACTATGTTTTTGTATAATTTTATCTATATCAAATAATATATATTTGATTTTAACTTTTGTGCAATCAAATACATTTCAAAATTTTCAGTTTGCGTCACCACGTTCCATTATTATCATATTATGGATAAATATAAACAAAACAGTATCATTAAATATTGTTGCTGCTCTTAAAAATATTATTTATTAAATATACCTATTTATTCTTTTTTTTATAGTATACTTATAATAAAAGTAATAGTCATTTATTATTTATTATTATATTATAATAGTCATTTATTATTATTATTTTTCACATGGCTATCTTCTTTTCTTCCATGGTTGTATAAATACAATGTGAATCTGTTTTTATTACTTACACTTATAACTGTATAACATAATCTTACACTGTACCTATACCTAATTGCAATATTTATGGTATATTTTATATCATATAACCCATTAAATACATCGTCAAATAAATATAGATATTACGTATTAATGATTTATAGGCTACCTATAAATTCAAAAATTGGAACAAAATATATTTTTTAGTATTAACTTTAAAAACTAGGTTTTTCACAATATTTTTCCGTTATACCAACCTGACTGCACCTTGAGATGATTTGTGGACTGCACTTAGATATCCCCACGACTTCAATTCTGTTTTTATTTTAGATAATTCAATACCTAATAGTTAGGTGACATACATAACAATAGGCGAATTTGCTTATTAAATTAACTTATTGAGAAAACTGGAGACATCGTTCATAAAAAAATATTTAATCACTATAAATTATTAAAATAAAAATTTCTAGTAAATAAATTTCTGTTTTAAACAAAATAAAAATGTTTCTATGAGGTTCATAAAAAAGTCTCTTGTGTATCCCATTCCCATCAATTCAGATACGTCAATATGTGTAACCTAATGAAATCAAGGAAAATGAATGAAACAAATTGTACCTACTACCAATAATATTTTATTAGTTATTGTCGAGGTTTTTGTATAAATGTTTATGTTAATGTATTTAGCAATTCGCCTAGGTATTGCCTAAGAATCACCTTAATGAACATCTAGTAAACTTTATCATGCAGATACTTTTCTCTTCCAAAAAGACTTTAAAATAAATTTAATGTTTTTATTTTAACTCATTTGCAGCTATACAGATAAATACATTGCAATTGCAAAGTTTTCAAGGAGTTCAATATAGCTGTATTCATACATTGCTGGAGGCTTTTAATAACTTTATTTCCAAATATATCAAGTCCAGAATATGGTGTTGTTGATGTTGACATTGACTGGATGTCAACTTTGACGTTTAATCATGACACTTGCTCTTAATTTTCTAACCACTTTTTGATTAAATTTAATAAATATTTATGTAAAATTTATAGTCATTCGTAAAAAAAGGATTATTTTTAAATATGTAATTGATTAGTGTTCAATGGCGACTGCAGATCTCTCAGATCATGAAAATCATTATAATGTAAGAGAAATTGACCACAAAGAAATCCAACAACTTGAAGTGAGTATATATTTAATAAATTCTCAATTTCATAAACTACACATTAAAAGCAAATAAATCCATTTAAAATTCTATTATACCAAAGCAATATTTATATTGCTTGGTAAATATGTATTTTACATTTGAAAATCTAAGCTAATATATTTCTGCAAAATTGTATGTTTTTACATTCATCCAAAATTAATTTGATCAACATTATTCATTTAAGTAAAACTATATCCAAACCAGTTGTATTTCAATACTGTATTGATATTTATAATTTATATTAATAGATTATAATAAAATTTAATGTACTTACAATTACTACTCTGTGCAAATTATATAATTTTACTTAAAAAATTAGCTTTATTTACAATTTTGATTAAACAATGTGACCATTGTAATTATAATTGATATTATTTACTAAATATGACTTTTTAGATTGTAGGAGAAGGTAGTTTTGGTGTTGTTTATAAAGGAATATGGAACAATACATTTGTAGCTGTAAAAAATATTACCAGAGAAGAAGAAAAAAAGGCCTTTCTAATTGAAGTAAGACAACTGTCAAGGGTTGATCATGAAAACATTGTTAGGCTCTATGGAGCTTGCACCAAAGGAGCTCATTTTTGTCTAGTAATGGAATATGCTGAAGGAGGATCTTTATTCAATGTATTACATAGGTCACAACTGTATTATACAATGGCACATGCTATGTCATGGGCATATCAGTGCTCAAAGGTAAAAATTGTTTTAGAATAAATCCAATAGTGTTGAAATTTACCTATTGGTTTTAAATTTGTTAATTCCTAAAAAATATTTTACTGCACACTGTAATTATCTGGAGTTAGTTCCAATTTCTATAAACTGCTAAAATGTTTTTGTTATGTTTCTATTTAATATGAATACACTGTCTATTCAACAAAATTGAAATACTGACAAAGAGAACTAGACCTTTTACAACACATTTAAAAAAATTGTAATTGTGGCCATTTGTAGATTAGACAATGGAAGTTCTGAGTAAATTGTGCACCTTGACATGGGTTTTAAAATTAAATTCAAGATTAAAAGTTGTTCTAGATTAATTTCCCTTGTCAATTAATATTAGTGACTTTACCAGGTTCATAAAATTCTAAAATCTGCATTGATAATAATCTTCATAATATCTATTTTACAACAGGGGTCCTTAAACCTTTAATTGTAAATCATTGAGGTCAGATATTGTCATTAAAGACTGTCAAAAAACATTCATATCAAACTCTGGTATTAAAAAATGGCACAATGTCTAATCTCAGGTGGGTTGTGATTTCTCATAAATATGGAATTATTATTTTCTATTACACTGACGAATCAATTAATGATGTGCAAGCTGAATGTGCAACAGAAATGAAAGACAGTCTATCAGACTCTCTAGCCAACTCAAATTCTTTAGTTTTGAACTCTATGCCATACTCCATATCTTAGAACTAATTAAGTGAGCTCCAATCAACCAGAAAGTGATCATATGCTTGAATTCATATTCTAGTCTGGCAGTACTGGAAAACCACTTCATAAAAAATTCAGTAATTTAAACAATACAACTGCTAATCAAGGAACTCCAAGATCTAGGAACATATATAGAATTCCTTTGGATACCAGCTCACCAAGGTATAGCATGCAATGAAAAGGCCAACACTTTAGCAAAAAGGGCTACTACAACACTGATCCTGAATAATAACATTCCATTCATCTCCCAAGAGGCCAAAATATACTACTCTGAAATTGTAAACAAACACTGGAATGATAAATGGAGATCTTTCAGGACTCATCTTCAATCATTAATATATGCCACAAGACCACTGATACTGTCAAATAGAAGATACCAGTGTACAATTATCAGATTTAGAACTGGACATATATATGCCTTGCATTTCCACTGTATATTCAAAGATGACTCAAAAAAATGCCCACTTCGTAGGTGCAAAATGAATGTGCTCCACATCCTAGAGGAATGCAGACATCTCACACTAACAAAAGACCTGTTCAACATCCCAGGATCCATGAAAATTTTTTAATCAATGGACAACTGTTTAAAAACCCTTAAACTCATCAAAGATATTAATGCATCTCAATATAAATGATGTGACTTTAAAACACTAATGTAAATTGTTTAGTTATTTCTCTTTATCATTATAATATAATTTTATAAAACGCCTTTAAATAAATCATTAAAAAAATGCATAGAAAATAACTTAAAATTACGAAGTTTCCCCATATTTGTGATAAACACAAATAATCAAAAAATAAATTAACACAGCAAATCAAATAAACAGTTAATACAAAATTTGTGAAATGTGGTGATATTTTAATCATTTTTAATTTATGAATGTTTTAGGGTGTAGAGTATTTACATGCAATGCAGCCCAAACCCTTGATACATAGAGACTTAAAACCACCTAATTTACTGTTGATTAATGGTGGTGTTCATTTAAAAATATGTGATTTTGGTACGGCTGCTGACAAAAGTACTTATATGACTAATAACAAAGGCTCAGCAGCTTGGATGGCACCTGAGGTATGTTTATATATGTGTCCAAGCTGATCTATTATTTTGTATTTTTTTATTTGTTCACATATTCTTCCAGTAAGGATCAATATTACAAAACTTTATGTAATATTTTGCTTTAGGTTTTTACCTCATCTAACTATACTGAGAAATGTGATGTCTTTAGCTGGGGCATTATTTTGTGGGAGGTTCTTTCAAGGAAAAAACCTTTTTACAATCAAGGTGGATCTGCATTTAGTATAATGTGGGCTGTTCATAAAGGAAAAAGGCCTCCTTTATTACGAAACTGTCCACCAATCATTGAAGATTTAATGACATCTTGTTGGGACCAGGAACCATCAAACAGGCCAAGTATGGAGGAGGTAAATTAAATATTATAAATTTCCTAACATACATTATTAAGTGCTGTCATACTTCCAATTAACTTGTATTTTATACAGTTTTATATAATTAGATTTACAGTGTTAATAATTTAAGGAATATTTTAACACAAAATGTGTCTTTTTGATATAAAATAAAATTGAGACAAGTTGAATTTCTTTTTAATAAGCCTGTACTATAATTGACTTGACAATATATTATTAAAGTCAATATTTTTTATTTATTTAAAGCCAATTGCTGATTTACATTCGTTCCAGATTGTCAAAAAAATGGCTGTTATATGTACTTTACTACCTGGTGCTGACAAAAGTATCCAACCATCATCATACAACTGTGATGAAGATAATGATATTGCAGAAGTTGAAGAGGAGGATGAGTATTTTGATACAGAGATTGAAGACATTTTTAAAGTCCCTACCTATACAAATGGTGATAATGCTATTTTGACACTACCTCAACCCAATGGAGATTTTATGAAACCTCTTACAGTCGAATGCGATCCTGTAATTATCAGTTTTATTACTATTACAGAAAAAGTTTGTAACTGATTCAATTTTACCTAAAAAAAAATAAATACATAGAATCACATAGAAATGTAAACAAATCTTTCAAAATTGCTAAAACTGTTGCAAGCCATAATTAATTAACATTGCCCAAAAATAAAACTTGTATGTTTAGGTGTTTATCTTTACATTTTTTATTTTTGTAGAAGGCATGGGATCGAGAACTGGAACAGAATTATATAATGCAAAACATGGCTGGCTTTGACAAAGCAATTCCAAAAAATGGAGAAGGTAAGTGTTGCATGATCTTTAACTTAAATGTAATCACTTTATATTTGTAATTGGTTAAAGGATAATGAAACACATTAACGTACAATGTAAGAAACTGAATATCATTGGCAGTAATGAATTTAATAGAAAAACATAAATAACCTCAAAACTTAACAAATCAAGACACCTATAGTCCGTCTCACCTTGACTTTGCAGTACAGGCTCTTATGGCCAACAGCGATGCCAAATGTCATCAGAATATGATTTGTAAAAAACTGGCACAATATTCACACTAATGACTAAAACATTCAAGGGGCTTTCAGAATTGAAACTAAGTTGTTCTTATCTGTGGGCAAGCGCATTAAAATGACAAAATCATGACATACGCCATTAGCATTCAAATTAAAACTGAAAACTCCCATAAGGATTGCATTGCCCTATGTTCCCTGTACTGCAAAGTCAAGGTGAGACGGACTATAGGAGCTTTCATTGAATACCCTGCATAATCCCTTTGAGATATAACGAAACACTTAATTGTGGGATATTCCTCTTTCATAGATCTAAAGAAAATTCTCCATAGTATATGTTTATTTTATAGGGATAACTTACAATCCCCATTATTAATTCTAAAACCATGTCCAATGCAGTGACTGAAAAACTATTTAGACTGATTCAGTATTAATCCTTATTATCTTAAATCTCAGAGTAAGTAAACATAGAATAGGCATATTCCCTACTACTTGTCGTCGAGACAGATGCAGACGTTGTGTTTTGTAAGTACAAAGTAGGAAACAAAAACGTAATAGTATAATTTACAACAATTTTATTTTACTTTTCAGAGGAGACTTTTAGTCAGAGAAAATATTCTTTAATACATTTTAATATTCACTTTCTTACCTTTCGATAATACTTATAAAAAAGCCAATTGTATCAAATACCCACACCAAAAATTTGGCATCAGTGCCTTTGTTTGTTATTGTCTAGAGGTGATTAGTACTTTGTTCGACTTTTTCTGTATTTAAGTGAACTTTATAAAGTGCTTTTATTTATTTTCAATATTTAAAATTGGCGTAGAATTAGCAAATTCAATTAAAATTTATTACAAATAAGAAAATCAATTAAATCAATTAAAAGAATTATTTTTAATGTGTGTAAATTATTTAACGGACATTTATATATTACGGTGATACTCTAACCAATTACACGCCACTGTACGGCTGTGTTTACCTACACCTCTAGATGTCAATTTTATTTTCCATCTCTCTCAATTATAGGTTCATTGCTATTGACTACAAACTGTATGTTATTATGTTGTTGTGGCATCTCTATGTTTACTTATTACTCTGAGTCTTAAATACATTACATTTAAATATGGCGTTTCAATTTTAAAACTTACTATATCTCACAAACGAAAGCTTGAAACAGTTTCTAGGATAGTAAGGGGGAACTAAAGTGGCATAAAAGAGAACTCACCCCCTAGGCCCCACCCACCAAAACACAAAGTTTAAATTGCAAATTCCTACTTGTGATAAGACTATAAAAAATTCCATCCAATGGTATAAGTAATAATTGTACAGGGTGAAGCAATAATTGCGAAACTTAAATGGAATATTGATGAGGTTTTTGTTGAACTACAAATTTTCTATAGGAAGTTACCTACTTTCACCAAAAGCAGAATTGATATTTTATATTATATGTAAATTAAGGTAACCAAAAATATCTTATTCAGTCTAGGTGTGGACACCTAAGGGGTTTTTACAACTTATAATTATCTGATCTAACTTTACCCACACATTGTTAATAGTAAGAGTAAATATAAACATGCTGGAGGAACTACTTATTACTCTTTCATGAGCCAAAAGTTAGTTCTTCTGAACCATATCATAATGGATGGTTAGGTAGTTACAATGGTTAGATAGTTATCTATTCAATAGATTGCAAATGGCTATTCCCATACTTTTCCAGTTACTTCTGGAGTTCCCTAAGGGTGTCATCTGGGACCATTATTATTTAACTTGTTTATTAATGATATGTATTGCGTTCAGGGTAACAATGCTTTATTATTTGCTGACGACCTAATATGTTTTAAAGTAATTGCAGATTTTGCAATCTGATTTATATAGCCTATCAAAGTGGAATTAATCTTAATGCATCCAAGTGACATATTAAATTGATTGTACTAACCCTTACTTTTTGGAAGTCCATCTTATTAAGTTTTGTTAAAACGAAGAGTTTTTTATTATCCTTAACAAGTGACATATTATTCGTTTTCACCCAATATCTTTTGATTAAAATATTAATAATAAGATTTTAAATTATTTTTCACAAATTAAAGACCTTGGTTTTATATAATACTGCTCACTCATTTATGAGTCCCATGGTACTGCTGTTGTTCAGAAATCTATGAAGATGTTAAGTTTTATAAAGAGAACCACTTGGGATTTTACTAACATCATCCTATTAGGTCGCTTTATTGCTCTCTTGTCAGAACACACTTAGATTGTGGTTCTTCAGTATGATCTCCGCATTACATTACTTATAAATATATCTAGTTGTTCCTCCTCGTGTGGCTAGGCAGGTGCAAACCTTTCATGTTTCATTTCATAGGTACAACTATGCAATGAATAGTTTTATTCCTAGGATTTAATTGTGGAAATAAATTATAGTTCAATTAAAGAGTGCATAAATAATGAAATAAACAAATTATTTAAAACTTCAAAACCATGTGTTCTACATTTTTGATACATCAATTAAGATCTAAATTTGTTTTTGGATTTTTTATTTAATATTTGAAAACTATTTGACACACGATTAAGTTCCAGAAATGTATGATGTCAAAACTATCAAGCTATTATTTATCAGTATGTAAATAAATATATTTCACCTCTCGTCTGTTTCGGTAGTATATTACCAATACATGTGCACCTGCCCTAATGCGTTTTGTAGTTTTCTTTATTATTCTTGGGAGCGATTTCGTATTATGCTTAATGGTTTTTTAATATATTGTTTTCATGTTGAGCGAATGTGACGCCAAAATACAAACAATATCGCGAACACAAATAGAAGTCTGCAGTGCACATTTTTATTTAGTGTTGAGTCACAACTCGTGTAGCAGTTGTTAGTCTATCGTATAACGCTGTTCTTTATAAATAATTTATTTCATTTTATGTAGATATAGTACGAGGATGTAACTTTGGCAACAAAGAATTTCGAAAACTCTCATTTTATCATTTAACAATTAAAATTAAAAAAAAACGACCATTGAATATTTGTTTTAGATTCTTTTATAGTTGGCGGGTCTACTCTACATATTTACTATTTAATTTTTAATTATGGAGGAATTTTTATTTGTGCAAACCTTGGGATTATTAAAATCTTCAACTGATTATTCAAATTATGTAATAATCTGTAGAAATAGTTGTGATTTTGAGGGAGTGGGAAGTAATCTTGTCTGTGTCGTCTATCTTTACAGAAGTTTTATGGATCTTTATTATAAATATCTGCACAGAATATATTGTACAATATTGGTGATCCCTGTGGAAAACCTTGTTCATTTGT
Source organism: Ophraella communa (assembly GCA_035357415.1). Classification (NCBI taxonomy): domain Eukaryota; kingdom Metazoa; phylum Arthropoda; class Insecta; order Coleoptera; family Chrysomelidae; genus Ophraella; species Ophraella communa. The sequence continues at coordinate 39,068,446 of CM068985.1, forward strand.
GAATCCCCTTCATAATTTTTGGCATCTTTTTTTAATAAGAACATTAAAAATTAAAATTTTTATTACAAAACTTCCACTTTTTATACAAAAAATGGCTTTTTTAAACTTAATGACAGCTGTTTCCCTAAAAACTAGCATCGTCAGATTGACATTTTGTGTTTTTAAGGTAGCTATCTGGATATATTCATGTTTGATCATCACTAGAATACTGCATATACAATATTTTACAGAGATTATAGAAACAGTACCTATGATTATAATAGATTTACCATTTTCATAATTTATTTTTATCCATAATTAGCACATTAGCCAATATGATGCCAATCGCCCTTGTTGGGTTGTCAATATCTGTTTATTGATTTTTAATCAAATACGATAATTTATAAACTCACATTGTTTATTATCCTTAGGTTTTTAAAAAGTATTCAACAGTTTTCAATTAATTTTACTTCCGTCCAACTCCCATAAAAAAATGTAATAAAATCATTAACTCTTTTAAAATACTTCATTAAAAAATTTGTTACACTTGGCACCCCATAAATCAAAACTTTTCAGACAGTTTACTTAAAATGACCTGTTTATTTTTGGCTAATGATTTGGATATAGAACGATTTAACTATGTACACTATCTTATCGAATAACTGATATTGAGTGACGAGTAAAAAATAGAAATTTGTCCCAAATAACTTATTACAAAATTATAAATATACATGGAGTTTTTCTCTAGAATTATTGTATTATTTAAAAAATAAACTTCAAAATAAAATAAACAACTGAAAATCATTTTAACTTTGGTTGATTCATGTAAACAATTGGAAAATTTGCGAGAACAGCAAAATAAGTAAACGAGTTTGTATAAACAATTTAATAGTTGTGAATTTTTTTTTCCTTTTTTTTAAGTTTAAAGTTAGTTTAAATAAGCTAAATAGGTTTAAATAAGTAATTTGAATTTAAAAAACATTCTATGTTATCTAAAATTATAATAATATGATCTACAATTACAATGAGTACTTAAATTAGTTGTAAAATTTAAATTAAAGAATTATGATAATTCACAATATCAAATTAGTTAACATTCAAGGACCTCATTTAGGTACTTAAATTTTCTTTTACATAGAATCTTGATATTTACGTTTTATTTATTAATTTGGCAACGCTGGTACGTGCATGACATAATGCATCTTATAAAGTGAATGTTTTGTGTGTTTAACCTATAAAATTGAATTTTTCATTTCATTTTCTCGCAAAATACTGGATAACCCGCAAATTTTTTACGATAATTTACCATAGAGACCAGTCCCTTTTTAGTGTTAATATATTTTTTTCCAAATTCGTGTATACCTATTACCTTTACCGGACCCAAGATTTGCAATAATTTAATAACATCCCGAAACCAAGTACTCTGCGATGTACACAACTCGCTCATCTGTATGGAATGTATTAAAAGAATACGAGAAGCATCCGTACTCGTACCATACCCCTAAAGTGTAATCTTTAACTCCAGCCAAATATTCGAAAAGAGTTCAATTTGCCGAATGGTACTTGAATAAAATTAACGAAAAACCAAGGTTTTCTAGGAATCTGTTATGAACAGACGAGGCATACGGTTCAAGGACTATTTTAATATACACAAAAGTCACATTTGTATCTAAGATAATTCTCACGCGGTTCACAGATTACAATATCAGTGAATATTCTGTAAATATTTGGGCTGGGATTGTTGATAATTATCTAGTTGGGCCATATTTGACGCCTGCACGGTTAGATGGTCGCGTGTATAGACTTTCTGGAACATTCTCTGCTAGAAGATGTTCCACTTCAAATTCGAAGAAATATTGTTTTCCAGAATGATGATGCATAACAAACGTAATTTTATTTACGGAATCTGCATGACATGTTGAATTATTTATTGTACATATTTAGTTTTGCTTTTTAAGAAATGTGTTTCAAGTGAGCGTTTTTTATCCCAATTGACTCCTAGAGGTCTGACCTCATTTGTTTCCTTAGTATCTTTATATTAGGCAGGCATTTGGAATTTGTCCAGTTTCCGCATCCTAGTGAAACTAATTACTATTGTTTCAAGTAAGTAGGTACCCTAGAAATAACCTTTTCATGACCTCTATTCCTTAATCGTCAAAATTTGTCCATTTCCTCAATTTTTTAAGGATCCTGTACCAAACGTGAGTTATATTGGAGATAGTGATAAAGGTTATTGAACTTTGTTGAATGTGGGTAAAAATATATTGAAATGTTTTTTGAATGAGGTTGTGGTAATATACATAGCATTTTAATTTATCAGGTATTATAACAATTTCATGTCAAAATTAGACCAAAAAATTATTCGAAAATAATTAAAATCTTTAAAAGTAGATGTTTACTTATTTATTATTTAAATTAGTAATATATCTCTTTTAAACATTAACTACCTATGTCTCTGTTTTTTTTTTATTTTTTTTTCAAACAACAGTTTTAATTTATTTTGAATACAGACTGCCAAAACTTGTTGACAAAGACATCGTCTGTTTTGGTGTGCTAATGTTTCTAGGAATGTCCTATAAAGAAAAATCAAATGCTTTAAAACGTTGTTGCGTGAGTCATACTGGCAGAAGCCGATGAGCCCAGCGGCAGCAACTCGTATATTACAAGTTCATGTACTTTTGGTGAAGGAAATAAAACTGGTCACAATCTTAACGCAGTAAATTTAACAGCCAGGAATAAAATTAGCATTAGATTGTGATGACTAGACCCATACTGCAGTCGATTTAACGTCATTTGTTCAAGTTGTCTCGTACCGCGCTGACTACTATAAATACAATGACCGATGACTTATATTTAGGAACACACGGACCGAATCAACTCATAAAATACTGAGGGAATTTCAGTAATCACATCTATTGTTTCCCAATTTATCTTTTAATTCTGTGCTGTCAACACTAGTCAGATTTAACAAATGTTTGATTTACGTTATAACTTTCCTTTCCTGTTTTGTATTAAATAAAATTTCGCTTTTTTTGTTATTTTGAATTTATATAAATTTAGTGTGTCACACTAAAAAAAATATACAATTTTTTGAGCAACTTCTTTATAGATTATCAATGGATATATCTCACATTTGAAGTTTAGTGAATGTTTCAAATATGGAGATCTATATCAAAGAGAGAAAGCTCACGCTTAAAAAATGGTACATTTTTTTGACATAAACTGGCTTCTTTCACTACTGACTGTATAACCTAACTTTATTGACTTTTGTTGAGATAGTAAAGTTGCTCATTTTTAACCAAGGTAAAAAATACAGAGACTACTTGATTAGAACTAAACCTCAATTAATTTGACAGAACGTGTACATTTTCAATACAGCAAGAGAATTCAAGCATAACCAAAGTATGTAAAATACTCTTTGTGTTCTGTGAGCCCACTCAGTACTGACAAATGACAAGCAACATTAATAATAAATTAGGTAGTTCTTCCATCTCAAATGTGGCTGAATCCAATAGAGAAGATTCAATAAAACAGAAAGTCGAACCGTAGACCTTTATTGTAGTGTATATAAAATAGTGCAACTAGTTTCGGTCGGAATAAGACCATCATCAGGCTGTAAAGAACAAAATAAAATTGTTATTCAAGAAAGAACATTTTTATAAAAGTAGTACAATAGAGTTAGCCGTTATAAAATATATATTATTACGAAAATAAATCAATTTAAGTTTAATTTCTCAAACATGAGAAACCAGAATTAAGAATATGTGTCAATAAGACAAAATTTTGAAAAAAATAACAGAAACAATAAAAACAATTTATAGATCTGTTAATTTGAATATTCTTAAAAGAAAAAATAATATTCATAGGACTTTCACAATATCTAACCTCGTATATTTGAATATTTTCAAGTAAATAATCCCGGAACTACATTATCTACTTTTAACAGAAAGTTCCATGTTAACGAATCAAAAAAGATACAGGTCGTCTAAAATTAGCATTTTAGAAGCTAAATATAATGCTTTAACGTCCGAGATAGAACCTTGATAACGCCAAGACAGATTTTTGAATATTCTCCGAAAAATATCTTAAGATTGATGATCGACAATGAAGGGAAAATGTATTTACTTTTTGAATATTTGTGTGGGAACAATATCAACATACAGTGTGGTGCAGGCAAATGGAATTAATTGGAAAATAAATAAATTATATTTATTTATAAACCTGCACTCTGTATATTTTTCAATTTTTGGATTATTCAGAACATGATTCTTGAGTAAATAAAAGGTGATATTTAAATAATGAAACTAAAAATATAATAAAAACGTTTTAAAAAGTTTAAATAGTAAGTAATGTTTTGCCAATCTTATTCCACTAATGTCCCGAATATTTGGTTGCTAGGAATAAACCCACAAACTACTAGAATTTTCATGTGGTTTTCACCATTAGATAGAGCCATGTATACGTATCTGTATACTTAATTTGTCCAAGTTTTGTGCAAACTAGTTAATATGTAATGTTGCAGAACTAAAACATAAATTTCCTATTTTTTCTGAGGTTAAAAGTGGAATAAAAAAATATTCCATAAAATAATATCTGTTTTATTTACAATGTAAAAGAAAAACTGTAAGTTTAATTTTTCTATAATTTAATTATTGTTTTGTATCAATAAAAAAACTAATAAAATTTAATTACCAATTACTAACCATTTAAGGAAGGAAATGTATAGATTATAAATTTACATATCAATTTGAAATACAGTATTTTTTATTACTTATTATTATTTAATAATTATTAATATGACAAATTTTCACAACTCTTACAACACAAAACCTTCAATTGAACTGAATGATTTCCAGTAGCAATTTGTACATATTACACTCAAAATCAAAGAAAATAGATAGCATACAAACTCCTCATCATCTTGACATGTATGGTTTTAAAGATTCATCATTAACCTTGTCATAACAACATTCTTTGCGAATTTTAATGTGTTTAGTTCATGTCCATAGGGTAGATACAGCTGGAAAAAAATATGCTCTTTTAGCAGTAAGCCATATGCTTTTGGACCTGCAGAATAAAGTGATATTGTTTGTCATATTTCTTCAGAAGAACACTTTAGTCTGATTTTGGGATTTTCCAATTTCTTAATCTGGTACTCTGTAAATAAAGTCTTTAGGGCTTGACTGCAGCTGTCCAATTTTCGTATTTACATGACTGTGTTTACACTAAAATAATAAATAGGTACTAAGTTGAAATTTAGTTTTTTTTAAATTATGATCTTACTGTACCAAACAAAAAAATATATGCAAATACAAAAACAAAATGTTCTTTACAAAAAGCTTTGTTTCTGCTGTTGAAGTAGAAGAAATTGATCTCTGTAGTCTCTCAATGTCAGTATTATTCTTGTAATGATTATTAATCTCACTGTACAGCCAAAGATAATATAAATTTTAAGGATACTCAGATAATAATTCAAAAGAATTTGGCTGCCTTTTCATCAAAATAAAAATACAACATTTTATGTATTCATGAGTAACACCTTGTTTTGTTTATTTGTTGCACAAAGTATTAGGAAAAGTAGGATTCGATAGATGACGTTATGAAATGTCAATGTCATCTTAGCAAGGAGTATAACAAATCAGCTGCAGTATAAGCGTTTTGATATTTAAATGGTTTTATTTTGCTGTTTTTGTTATTTTCAGTGAGAGTTTTGTAAAATTTTTGCTTTTTCTTTGATTGTTCTTTAGTATTTTGTGAAAAGTACAAGTGGTCAATTGAATTTGTAGTTTTAGGTCTGATTTCGTGTTTTTATTTATTTCTGATATAACTTAAGTTGCAGGAAAGGTGCGTTTGTATATTTTAAATCCTTAATACGGACTTATTTTGTTTTTTTTTAGTAAACTACCTATTATACTGTTATACACTCGCTATTCAAAGTTTATTTGAATTTGTAAATGCTGATCATATATTTTTGCATGGCATAGAATGATAGAAATGACAATTTCATTATGCCTAAAAAGCAGTGGTCTCTAAAAGGAACCACATAAACTAAGAGTTATTTTAAATGTTTTAAAAGAAAATAGAATTGACGTGCACGGCAGCAGTAATTTTTATTAAAAACATCATTTAGGAAACTTTTAAAAGGATACATTTTTGTTGAAATCCTTTGCTTGACTGTCACCACTACAGCCAAATAAATAAATGTAATAATCACGTAAAAAAAGGATTAAACGCTCAAAAACCAGAAACATTTGCTGGAAATTGTAAAAATACGTTTACAACCTATGGACATTTATAGTTTATAGTCATAAGATATTTCTTCTTGACTTCTGTTTACAGCATGATTTTACAATAATAATCCATCAATAGTGGGTCAATATCGGATAGAATTAGTTTAGGAATGGACTTAGAATGCAGGTGGATTTTGTGCTAATTCACATAACGATTTTAGTTTTAGTGCAGTCGAATTACCTTTTTTTCATGACTTAAGTCCGAATTGAGGTAGCTAAGTGGAAAGGGGTAGGTTTGATAATTACAAATCGAAAGGCGACCATCCAAGATCTTAGATGCGTGCAAGGGGTGCGTGGTAGGGGTGGAAAGGGGGTGAAAACGGTTTTTTGCAATTTGCATCGTAAATACGCATTTTATTGAAAAAAGTTAAATGGAAAAGTTGTAGATAATAAAAAAATCGACAACTTTTGTCTGAAACATTTTTTCACATAACCTAAAAATAAAGGCTAAAAAAGCGAAAAAACATAATTTTCGTTTTTTATTTTTTACTCAGCGAAAAATCAATATATTGTTATGAAATTTAGTACAGTGATAGCTTTTTGTATCCCAGAAAAGTAGAATTATTTTTTTTTACGATAACTCAATTTTTTTCCGACATATTAACGATTTTCGAAAAAAAGACCTCATTTTGTAACGGCTCTTAAGGTCCGAATTTTTATTTTAGACGCCTCTTGAAGGTCTCATTTTTTTCGTAATGACTTTAATTTTCATATACAATAATAAAAAAATACTACTCCTAGCAAAAAAAATCGTTTAAAATCGAAAAAACTGAAAAATTCATAATTTTTCACGCGTATCTTTTTCCTACCCTTCTACACGTTATATTACTCTCAAAAATATTTCATGTACATGCATTTAGTTTATCACACCTTATTGCAGTTTGTAGGATTAAAATAAAGGAAATTATGGACGTCTATATTGATAAAAAAAAATAACAAAATTAATTTTATACGTGCATACGATGGAATTATACAAAGAAAGTACAATTTTACTGTTTTTTTTTCAATTATATCTCGCCCCTTTTGACTTGCGAATTACATTCTTCTTCCTCTTGTACTTCTACTTCATCGTCATCTTCATCATTTTCGTCTTCATTTTCATCATCTTCGTCTTCATCTTCATTATCATTTTCTGATTCTTCTTCGTCAGATTCGACATTTTCTTCCTCTTCTAGCATGCGATTCTCATCTTGAAATGCATCGTTTTGGTCAACGTGTTCTGAAGGATGTACATCGGCAATTTCTGTGATTGATTGCTTGACATTAGTACAATCATTAACGCCGTAGCAATTCGAGCATAAATTCGTACACTTTAAACCGTGTTTTCGACAACTGCATCTTGAAGAACTGCAACCTTTTTTGCACCTGCAGGAAATTTTTTTTAGCAGACTGTCTGGAATTAACTGTCCTTCAGTGTACTTTGGCATCAAAAATCCTTCCGAAGTTTGTTTCCAGCCCCACTCCGTAGGATTTTTGTCATTTCTAAGCCAAATATACAAAGCTACTAAATAACTAAGTTATGACAATCAGTGGAATGATTTTTTTAAATTTTTTTAATCAATATAAACGTCCATGATTTCCTTTATTTTAATCCTACAAACTGCAATAAGGTGTGATAAATTAAATGCATGTACATGAAATATTTTTGAGAGTAATATAACGTGTAGAAAGGTAGGAAAAAGATACGCGTGAAAAATTAATTTTTCAGTTTTTTCGATTTTAAACGATTTTTTTTGCTAGGAGTAGTATTTTTTTATTATTGTATATGAAAATTAAAGTCATTACGAAAAAAATGAGACCTTCAAGAGGCGTCTAAAATAAAAATTCGGACCTTGGGAGCCGTTACAAAATGAGGTCTTTTTTTCGAAAATCGTTAATATGTCGGAAAAAAATTGAGTTATCGTAAAAAAAAAATTCTACTTTTTTGGGATACAAAAAGCTATCACTGTACTGAATTTCATAATAAAATATTGATTTTTCGCTGAGTAAAAAATAAAAAACGAAAATTATGGTTTTTCGCTTTTTTAGCCTTTATTTTTAGGTTATGTGAAAAAATGTTTCAGACAAAAGTTGTCGATTTTTTTATTATCTACAACTTTTCCATTTAACTTTTTTTAATAAAATGCGTATTTACGCTGCAAATTGCAAAAAACCGTTTTCACCCCCTTTCCACCCCTACCACGCACCCCTCGCACGCATCTAAGATCTTGGATGGTCGCCTTTCGATTTGGAATTATCAAACCTACCCCTTTCCACTTAGCTACCTCAATTCGGACTTAAGTCATAAATTGGTCACTTTTTCACGTAATTCGACTGCACTATTTAGTTTAAAAATTTTTTGTAAATAAACGTGTAAGTTTGGTTCAAGCGTTTAGTTGTTTATTAATGATTGTTCTTACCTTTTTTAATTGTTTCTGGTCGAAATTTCGTTATATATTTCTTAAATTGTTGCGTTGGTGGTAGTGTCAAAAAGTTGCTCCAGTTTAATAAAGAGCTTTAAATAATTTATTACTTTTCCTCAGTAATATATTATTGGAATATCGGTTAATTAGTACTGCGGTGTTTTATTTATGTCGTACGGTTTATTGATCTCTTTCATTCCCATTTTCTTTGTAGCTTTATTGAAGTTTATCGTTGTATACAAATTGTGTTTGGCATGGTTTAAGGTTTACAAGATTGTTGGTCTATTTCAAAAGTAAAAGTTCTGATATATTCAAATTTTAGTGAGGCAATGTATTGGGTTTATGTTTTTAAAATGAATTATGACTGGTAATTAAGTAATGAATATAATGGGTGTTTCAGTTTTGGAAATAGAACAATATACAGGGTGAACGACAAGTATTTGAGCTACGTTACAAAATTACATCTCGATGGAAGTGGCCTCAAATCTATGTGATTGTTGTGATGATCGTTCATGGTTCTGTTATAGCCTGGTGGATTAAAGGTCGACAGCATCAGATACAAGTATAACTGAAACTGAACCAAATTCATATTATTCGAGCCCTAGACGGCCAATTTCTCGTCCAATCTGATCATTTGATATCTTTTTCTAGTGATAATTCATCGCCTCACAGAATCTTATTCAAAATCGTTTCTTTTACTATTACTCTAATAGTATCGAGATTAAACATTCTCGGGCTCTGGACGCTTCATTTGTCACTCGGTCTGTATTACCATTGGTGACGTAGTTTATCATTGACACAGTAACACAGTGCTAAGAGAATCTGATTAAAAAAAGATTCACTGTGTTATTATCCCCAAAAGGTTGTTGAAAAACCTTAAAAAGTGCTACAAATCTGCTATTTTTCAGTGCGTTATACATTTTTAGATTCGCCCTTTTAGCAGAATTTAGAATTTGTTAAAAAAGTTGTATTCCCCAAAAATAATGGAAACAGACCAAGAAACGGGGTTTTGGGCTCCAATTAAAAAAATTTTGTTTTTACAGAAGTGGAACGTAATCGATCACTACCAAATTTGTGATGAAAAAGTTAAAAATTTAGGTAATTTCAAAGGTAATTGCTAATTACCTTTGAAATGTATCAGATACGAATAAATTATCGACATAAATTCCTCATTGCCTCTTTCACTAGCTGTTTCATTACCTACGGATAGTTTGAAACGAAATTTCAAGATCAGATAGATCGTATACGATAATATCTTCAAAATGAGGTATCGCAACACCCCTTATCCCTATTCAAAATCAAGGGTTTGTACTTTTGTACTTACACTCGGTAGGGGGATGCAAAGAGCGGAAAGGTGGTTACTTCTCGAATCAAGAATTGCCGGGTCCCAGCGAATTTCCACATTTTCATTTTAAAGTTGAGGTGTCGTTGGACCACCTTGTATTAAAACAAAAATTAATGCGAAGAATAATAAAAAACCTCTGGTTTCAACTCAACTTCCAAAAATTAAATTAGGTTTAAATTAAAATCGCAATTACAGCTGTTTCGCTAAAAAACCTAATTTTTTCAATTAAACTTGGAAGTTGAGTTAAAACAAGAGTTTTTTATTATTCTTTGTAAGATGGACTTCCAATAAGTAAGGGTTAGTACAATACATTTTTTTAAAAGTTATATGTATGGAGGAGTCTATTGTTTGTTGATTTTTTTTATTTATTTTGCATTATTGCATTCGAAATATCTGTATATTTACGATTCAAATATCATACTTATGATAATAAAAAATCATAATTTTAGTGTAACAATATTTCAAAACATTTTTTAAAACAGCTGCTGCGTGTGGTTTCCTTTGTCAGTCGCTTAGCGCGCGACGTCTGTTTTTAGAGTTCATGACTCAACTGCGTGGATTTAGATAAAGGTTATTTTGTTTGGTAGCGCTGTATTTACAGTTTAACCACACCATAGGTGTATTATAATTTTTTTTCAAATATTTTTTTTAAACACAGCACAATATTCTTTAAAATATATGCGATTTGATAGAAGATCAAAGAAACGATATTAACAGGCTCATTTATTACTTACCTAACTAATTCGTCTTTCATTTTAAAATTATATTAAGATAATCAATAAAACTCTAAGTCAAACCACACAAAAATGGTGTATTTGAAAATTAAATGTGTAAAGAAAATCATAACACTACAATTATGCAGTTTTATTTTTTATATTAATAATTTTGTTTCCCATGGTCAAAACCAAGAATGATACAAAATTTACCAGGATTGCTTAATCCCATAAGACGTACGTTCGCCAAAAAATCGATCGCACGTGCGTCACTGCAGTCCTCGGCCGTATTAAAATGATTTTATGGGAATATTTATTATAAATTATAAGTGTTTAATCTTAAAAATCTAAATAGTGGTACGTTAGTATTACAGAAATCATAAAAATACTGTCTAATTCCTATTATTTCCATGCATTTATATGGTAAACGTTATAATGAAGGACTGTAGTGACGTCACACAGCTGGCGGACAAATCAGTCCGATTAGGCAATCCTGGTAAATGTTTATCGTTCTTGGGTCAAAACATTAAGTTTGACGCATTTTCATGATCGTATTTTGTTTTTATAAAATTTCACCTCTTCGGATAAAAGGTTTTTGGCATAATTATTTTAAGAAAAATCTTCCTTTGCTTCTTTTTACGGGTAATGTAATGTTAAATAATTTATTGCACCCTAATAATTAATTTATTTTTCTACACCTATGGAATAATATGTCTATTATTTACGGTTTTTCTTTAAATAATAGTATTAGTTATATTTACCTGTTGACTTATGAACCATAAGCCAACGGTATTTTGACCAATCACAGACCACAAATTTCATAAGCCAACGGATTTTCTAAGGTTTTATTAGTTGTCCATGGCAACGGAAAAGGTTCAATGATGTAAAATAATTGTACTAAAACCTAAAACTAGTACTTTTTGATTGTAAAGGTATATTTAGTAGGTACCTCTTTAAAACATTTGGATTAAATTTTGATAAAATAAAATTGATAGATAATCATTGTATTACATAATTACCCAAATTATTAAATTTTAATGCAAATTAATGTAAAATGTTTTTTTGATAAATTTAATTTAATATGGTTTTTAATTATTCCATAAGTGTAGAAAAAGTATAGTATTATACTCGCGTGATTTAGTCACTCGCCTTCGGCTCGTGGGCTCAATCTTCACCCTCGTGGATAATGGCCTACATAATCGCTCGTGTAATAATATACTATTATTTTGGGCATACCTTCCTTATTTTACATATATAATGGCTGTGTATTAGGTTAAATATAATGTCCTGCATTTGAAAGTAAATGACCAAAAAACGGATGAATAAAGTATTGAAAAAAACTAGATGTTTTGTGAACAATAAACCTTAGTCACCTATTTAATGGTCCGGCTATACACAACGTTTTGCCTGAGAGCATGCCTGCAGAGACGTGTTTATACGACGCGCGATACCGTCTTGTCGTCTACACGCACGCTCTTACCTGCGCAAACAAGTCTCTGCCGGCATGCTCTCAGGCAAAACGTTGTGTGTAGCCGGACCATAAGACTAAAGGAAGGTATCGGTTTTTGGACTCATGACCGATGTCAAAAAAATGTTTACCACTTATAGATTATAAATATATAAAAAATTGATCGATATTACAAAATCACAATGAGTACCTGGCAACATTGCAAACGTCAGTTATATTGTTATTTCTGTATTGTTGCCTAACTATCTACCATTCGTTGAATAATCTACGGTAAGTCTCTAACCGACAATTTCAGCCAACAATAATAAACTTAGATGCACCAACATTATAGAAACCAACAGTGTAGCCACTACACTATTGGTGTTCTGTGAGTATAGCCACTACACCAAATTTATAAGATTTTGTTTTATTTCTTAAAAACGGCAAGTGAACGTGTGGTGGTGGATTTTTCGGAAAGAGAAAGATTGGAAATTATTTTATGATAATTATGATGCTTCAAATACTTTAAGTATATTGGAAATGGAAAAAACTTATATTTTCGATATCATTATCATCAGAAGAAGATGTAAAAGATAGATCCATTTTTTCTGCAATTTAAATTACTTTTAATGTACCTACAACGTAAAACGTAATGTTATACTCTATCAGATGAGCTTCAAAATATTGCTTTATTTTCTATTACCAAAAATACCTATTTATCTAGGAGTAATACATGAATTTAAAAAACACACACAGAAACAGAACATAATATATCTAGTCAGTAATAAGGAAATTGAGGTTATGAAATTAGTAACCAGCTGAATATGGGCGATCGGAACTACCAGTTGCTGTCACGTATCCAAACATGCGCAGTTGCCACGTCAAAAATTAATTTTACCAATGTACCTAGATTTTAATAAATGTCAAACATTCTTTCATATTCATACATTTTTCAATTAAATATTAATAAATATTCGAGCACACACACAAGTAGTATTAAAATTATTAATCTATTTTATGTAAGTTTTTTGCCAGTCGAAGAGTTCTTTTTTTCATTAAATAGTTGTTTTTAATAATCCTCCTATACACGTTAAATATCATATAAAGTAGGGTTTTAAATGATAGAAATGAATTGTAAGCCCAAAACTTGAATTTAAAAACTCCCAGCCATTTAAAACTTTGGGAGTTCAACACACATTGATAAAGTGAAAGTTTTTTGTTTTGTAGATTTCATGTAAATTCCATACACAAACGATCTTTGAACTTACAAATTACCGTAATTATTTCATTATACAAATATCAGAAGAATTATTTTATTATGCAGAGGTATAAAATTAGACCAGTGATTCAATATTACGCGTAGACCAATTGATATGATTCATACAAAATCTTATTAAAATTTAAGAGCCGTCCCGAAATAATAAATTTTTAGTCTGAATTTTGTTTGATTAATTTGATTGTTATCTGTTTAAAGTTCCGACGATAAATTCTTTTGATGATATAAATAACTCGAAACTATTTTTTTTGATATACTCCGGATAAATCCCCGCCGACTGGATGCAGGCAGACGTTGGCATTTCTGTCATCAATATTAATAATATAAACACAAAATGGCAATTCTGTTGTTTTACCGTGTGAAAAGTTCGGTTTACAATAATATTTCACTGCATTTTCCACCTGAGAAGTCCGGCAGGAAGAAACGAGGGAGAAGTGGGCTCCTGGCTCCAAAACGGTAAAATCGATTTGGCAACTCCGCCGGATATGAGGGAGTTATCGTAATATTTAAAATAAAGGCCGGTTCATGCAACGAACATTATAATTCCATTAACATTACATTATAATTACACTTTCACTAAAAAATGTTGTCGTTCATGCAAGACTTCATTACATTATAAATTCTGTATTAGCGCATGCGTATATTGTCAACTATTGACACTTGAAACTTATGTTATGTTCTATACATCTGCTACAATATTCAAAAAGTTCAAGTTGTTATACTATTATTCTATTTTTGATTTTGTTAATAGTTATTTATGTACCAAGGACGAAAAACTGTCTATTATAGTCGAGCATGCAAATTGCTAGCTGAGGCGCAGCCGAGGCTAGCAAGCAGGCGAGACAATAGACAGTTTTCGCCGAGGTGCATATTACATTTTTTCGTCGTCCCCTACGCTTTTATGAAAATAAGAACTCACCTATTTGCTACCCCCGGCTACGTCCCACTCTCCCAACTGCAGACTCGATCATAATTCAAATAAAATTATAAAAAATGTATTCTGATTTGAAGTGTAACAACTCTCTATTTAAATCATATTACTACAAAATTATCAATCTCGAAGATGGATATTGAAAGAACAGTTTGTGCAATTATTAATATTAATTCCTGCTGTCGAAGAAGATGCCAGAGACAAGTTTTGATTTTGGGTACTTGTTGATGCAACTTCAGATGCAGATGCTCCGGCATCACTATTTCTAAAACTTCCCTCTCGGAGTGCTTGACCAGTTAAAATACTTTTTGATACATTTATTTTATTGGGAATGGAATCGCCGCTCTCGAACAGTGCCGTACCATAGCAACCGCAGCGGACGAAAAGTGTTTGCGGACGAAAAGTACTTGCCTCCAATAATAGTCGATTTTTCGTCTGGAAATCAGTACGTAAAATGTAACTTTTCGTAGAGGTCGACGAAAAAATATTTTTTATTGCTTGTAAAACCGGCCTTCAATATCAACATAACCTAAACATAGGAATTTTGACATAAATACGAATTCACATTTCCATGCTATCGTACTGCGCATGCGCTTTTACTGTTTCCACTAAGAATATAATGTAATGTAAATGAAAAGTTGAAAGTTCCCAACTTCTTAGTGGGCTTAATGTAATTGTAATGCCTTAATGTGTTGTATGAACGCCTCTACTATAAATTGGGTGCTCAACTTTTCTTAATGATAATGTAATGTTAATGTAATTATAATGAACGTTGCATGAACGGGCCTTTAGTCTTAGTATAAATATTTATATATTACTAAAAAAGGTCGGAAGTCATAAAAATCTTTAACAATAATAATAAAAACATCGAAAATCATTGAATTAATAGTAAACAAAAAACATTATTGATTCTTCCATTGGAGCTGGTAGGTAAATGAATGAAATTTTGCACAAAGGTAGAAAAAACAATTTTCATCTGGTATCTTCAAAAGTTACTTACAAACGTTCCGAGTGCGCAAAAAATGGATTATAAGTAAATTTTTAACGCAAATTCGGATATATCCTTTGGAGCTGGTGGGTAAATGAAGATGTCCATGAATGAAATTTTGCACAGAGGTAGGAAAAACGATTCTCTTTCATCTGGTATATTCAAAAGAAAAAAGAAATTTTAGGTGTTACTGTGCAAGGAATGGTCCCACAGGTATTTTTTTTCAATAAATTAATAAGCTGTTGTTTATTTTGTGTAATACTAATATGTAATGAAGTGTGAGTAGGTGCATTATCCTAATGCCTATCTCTTTAGTTAACACACTTTAACTGTAACTATAACTGCAACTATATCTCTAACTGTGATTCACTGAAACTGACTGACCGCTCTCTATCAAGGGACTGTCTTAAACAGTGTGGGCCACAGAAAACAGTCTACCACGATATTTGGCAGTATTTATTAGATTTTAAGAAAATGAGAAAACAGGTCGATTTTTTTTCCAAGGGGAACACATTTTTACGATACACATATCTGTTATTTATCAACACCCTCCCTTCCACTTCCCCAAACCCTTATTTTTCAATAGGGAATGTACCATGTGCGGCATATCATTAGAAAGGTATTTAGATGGAGTATTCAGACATAACGATCTTTTACGAGTTTTTTTTTTATATTTGCACTGTCTTTGCAAAAATAGTCTTAATTCATTTAAACCTCAGAGTAATAAGTAAACATAGAGATGCCACAACAACACAATAACATACAGTTTGTAGTCAATTGCAATGAACCTATAATTGAGAGAGATGGAAAATTTAGTGGTGTAGGTAAACACAGCCGTACAGTGGCGTGTAATTGGTTAGAGTTCACCGTAATACCTATATAAATGTTAGTTAAATAATTTAATACGGATATTTTGGTAAGGAATTTATATCTACACTTATGGCATGGCACTATACTTCTAACATATTTTTATCGGAAAGAAATCTAAAAGGATATTATATGTATTTCATTATTAATTTGATTTTCTTAATTTTAATTGAAATTGCTAATTGTACGCCAATGTAGTGAATAACTTACCGGTGATAGGTTAGATTATCATTTTGCGAAGGACCACATAGTATACACGCTTTTCGGGGTTTCACCATTTTCAATATTGAAAATAAATAAAAACACTTTATAAAGTTCACTTAAATACACAGAAATTCATGAAAAATCGAACAAATTGCTACTCACCTCTAAACAATTACAAACAAAGGCACTGATGCCAAATTTTCGGTGTTGGTATTTGATACAATTGGTCTAGAGCTTTTTTATCAGTATTATAGAAAGGTAAGAAAGTGAATATTAAAATGTATTAAAGAATATTTTCTCTGAATAAAAATCTTCTCTTAAAAGTAAAATAAAATTGTTGTAAATTATATTCTTACGTTTTTGTTTCCTACTTTGTACTTACAAAACACAACGTCTGGCAATGCTCTGCTTGTAAACAAATCTGTCTCGACGACAAGTAGTAGGGAATATGCCTACTCTATGTTTACTTATTACTCTGAGATTTAAACAATAAACAATTACAACACCTCTTAAAAATGTAATGTAACGACTATGGTTTGTCATTTTTTCTGTCATATCAGAAGTAAATAAAAAGAAACAAATATAGTAAAAGGAATAAATTAAATTGTAATGTAAGAAAATTAAATATATTAGAGAGTTTGCGGTAAGGTATTTTACGTTATAAAAATTTCCGTTATAATGTATAACGTAAAAATGTAGTCAAAATTATACCGTATAAAGCTTATTTGTACGATATTTTAAAAAATAACGTTAACCAATCAGATATTAATTCTTATAATTTACTTCCATGGTACAACAAATTTACATTGTAAATTGTTGTATCATGCATGTTTATCATTAGTTTCAATCCTGTTAGGTATTTGCAAAACTTTATCGAGTTCAATAATGTCTTGTTTTTTAAAACGAAACAAGAAACTACTTATATGTCTGTGACTTTCACGTAGTAAGGGTTTGTACAATATATTTCATGTAGAATAAAGTCTTTTATTTCTTTCTTCGACTGCTTTCTGTAAAGCAGTAAATAGAAGGAATTATTTTTATTAATTTTGTTAATTATTTTTAGTTTTTTTTTTAACTTGCACTTGTGACATATCATATGTCATCTGTAACCTTGATTTTTAAGGTACGATAACCGCAAGCTATGTTTACAAATTTTACGATACACTACAGTATAACGTAAAATAAGAGTCTAACGTAACGTAAAACGACTGACCGCAAACTCTCTATTAGAAGTTATAATACATTTTAGATAGATAGATAGATATTTTATTGTATTTATAGAATTTACAATTCTTATTACAAGAGGTTCAGAGTACAAATAATCAAAAATATAACATATAAGTACATTACAATTCAATTATTAGCTTATATTTATACTCACAATAATAGTATACTTATTAATAAACTTAAAGATAAAAAAATGGCAGAAAAAGTGACAGAAAAGAAAAAAAAATGTTTACTCTTCTAAAGCAAAAGCTCTCAGCTTTAAAATACTGAGAAAATAATTTACAACCTTGGTGAGCTTGCTAAATTCATTTGTGCTCAGAAGATCTGCCAACTCAATTATTGACTTAGGAATTATGAGCATACAGTTTTTTCTTAGTCCATTACATATTGGACATTCCGACCACAAATGAATTAAAGTTTCGCTTTCCTGAAGGTTACACAAACTACAGGTGGCATTCATGTCAATGGTATATTTTATATTTTGATAAATAATCTTAAAAGTTATAATACATTAGGCGCGGAAGTCCATCTTAATAAGAACATTAAAAATAAAATTTGTTAAACAAAACTACCTTAAAAACAAAATGTAACTACAATATGTCAATCTGACGATGCTAGTTTTTAGTGAAACAGCTGTCATTGAGTTTAAAAAAGAAATTTTTTGATTAAATACTGGAAGTTTTGTTTAAAAAGATTGATTATTATTATTCAATAGTATATAATTATATAATAATATGTAATTATAAAAAAATAATTAATTTTTTCGTTGAGCACCTAAGTACGTAATAAAAAATTGAACAGTCACGATGCAGTTAGCCCTTCGTCGTACGTGCGAGACGCGAGACCCCTTTTATAATTTTCTATTTTTGTCTTAAGGTCTGTATTTTCGCATGGACTGACGTGTAGTTAAAATCGCAGCGTCAGGACATCGTAAAACCATAGTAGAATCTCGCCGAGATTGAGATGAATAATCTTCAAATACTAAACATCATCGGTTCAAGTACGTACGGACGACGGAAGTGAGAACGTTTTTGTGAAATCGTCTTTTTTTTTAAATCATGGAAGTTAAATGGTGATTTTAGTTTTTTGACTCAGTTTAAACAATATATTTCTTTATTTTCACATAAGGATTAATACTTTATTAAAAATGTGTGATTGTCCTATTGCTGGTGTCATTACCTCTCATGAAGCTTATAGAAGTTGGATTATTTTTAAAGAGTGTAAGACTGAAAGTGGTAAGTTTTTAACCTCTACTTTATAAGAAATAGTACTTTCAGTACAACAAATATTTGAGGATTTACACTTTTACATTTGGGTATTAAATTATTGGTTAAACTAAGGCATCAAAAAACATCTGGTTTAACCATAGTAAGGGTTGATACAATAAACTTTGGTGACTTTCTTGATATATAATTTGTTTTTGAACTGTATGTGAATTTGTTTCTATCTTATAGTAGTACCACACTCCATTATTATAGAACAAAACTAATACTAAACAATGTTGTAATCAGGAAATACAGGGCTACTATGCAAAAATAGAGGGTGTCCCATTTAAAATATTGAAGATGCATTTCATTGGACACTCTATGCAAAATTCGGTCTGTTGCTACATTTTTGGTCGGTACAGATAAAATAATACAACTTTTATTTGGTATATTGATACTTGGAAGTCTTTTTATTGCATTATTTTCACATGTTTTACAGTACTATCATTATTCCATAAGTATATTGTTTACATGAGTTTACAACCTCACTTTGTTGTTATCTTATTTAAAATTGCATAAGTTAATTTGTTTTCTCCCCCATGCTTTAAATTGTCCAAATTTATTAATTCATATGCTTACTAGTTTTATTTTGAAAATAATTATAGGATTTTTATTTATTGAGTTTTATTTTACTTGCTGTTTTCTGATTCTGAACTACAGGAAAGAGGTCTATAGACCTTGGCTATCACCATATCATTTCAATTTTAATCAGAATGACTACAACAGTAAATTTCTTATTTAAATTTCCAGACAATAATCTCAATTAGGACTACACAATAAACTTTGCAATAAACAACAACTTTTTACTTAATTCTCCTAGATTATCTAACACAGTTTAAAGTACCACTACACCAACACATACTTTTAACCTTCGGACTCTGAAGAAGTTAACTTTAGGTTGTTTAGGAAATATTAATTTAATTTATATTTTTTCAAAACAAAAATTAAATTGTCAATCTGGTAACAAGTTTTAATCTTAAACAAATATCAATACATGAATTAAAGTATATATTACACAATTATAATGCTGTAAATAAACAAAATAGATGGTATTCAAAGAAGACAAAAACATTTTTTTTTTGTTTTTTTTTTCAGTTAATGCTTTTACACCTAATTATGGATTTCCAAGTAATGCACAGCTTTTTTTTAAATAAACTTTTTTCCAATCTATATGAATTTCGAATTTTTCAAAATTAAAGTCTAGATGGATTTTTGGATATGTTTTTTGCAGTTAAGTGATTTTCTCTCGGATTTTCTATATTCAATTGCTAAATACTAAAAAATTAAACTGTTAATATATTTATGAAATTGAAAGATATTCTTGTTTGTCTGAAAATAGCCAAAATATTTAAAATTAATTATCATTAATTTTTATGATACATCTGACATAATTATGAGTCATTCATGTAAATGTATCTAGCAGTTTTATTACATTGATTTTTTTTGTTTCATTTTAAATTAACCAATAATTTTATAACCTAATACCCGGTTTTGCACCAATTCTGATTTAAATTTTACCAACACTCAACTCAACTTGATAGTTTTACATTGAAAAGTGAATTTTTTAAATGTAAATCATACCTGGCCCTCGTTTCCCGAAAAAATTTGGGAAAGTCGAATCTTTTTATTGGTTATATTTTAGATAAAGCATATTTCGAACGTTGTTTATTATTTTACATTATGGAAAAACAGGAAAAAACAATTACAAATAGACAGAATGAAGTTTATTAATGTTTATTAGACCAACTTTATATTAATTATTTTATTTATTTATAATTTTTGATAAATGTGTAAGTACGAAGAATTATAGTCTAAAGTCTTAAATTTACTTTACTTTATAAAAATAGCTTTTTTCGGCACTAGTAGACGAAATAAGGATTAGTACAATAAATTTTAAAAGTATGGAAAGTTCATCAAAAAATTTAATTTCAATGGATATCTTAATATAACTTTTCGATAAATAGAATAAAAATAAAGTTATAATCATCATGATCAATAAAATTTAATAATATTTACGTTAAATATTACAGTTTTTTTTAACATTGTACAAATTAACGGACAATAAGTGCGATGTCACACTATGCGTTTTCAACCGTGCGGTGGAAACGCACGGTTAAAAACGCGCAATGTGACATCGCCCTAAGTCTAAGTAAGACTACGTCTACATTCAAAAAACTTGGAACACACACAAAACTGACAATAAGTATTTTAAAATTCATAGTATTACATTTTGAACGGAATTCTAAATACTAATTTTATCTTTTTGACTCACATGCAGCTTTCACCTTCAGGAAAGGTTCTGTAAATTGACATTTATTTTTGTTGTTTAAAAGATACTACATAACTTTTCTGTTATATTTAATGTTTAGCTGTAACCCTCAAATGACTAACCGATTTATTATTTTAATCGATTTTAATGGCAATGGAAGTCGAATGAGATATAAGTTTAAATTTTCTGTATCATCGTAAATTTTTTTCATCTTTTTAACTACTCAAATCAAGAGAGGAAATATACACAAATGATCTAATACTTTTAAGAATTTTTTATCTTTACTTATGATGATTTACCCATGACTTATTTGCCACCGCCAGTACATACGAATATGGTGACGATTGAGATTTTGTATTACTCCGCAGTGTTTATTATTCTGTAATTTCATGTGGTACTTTTAGTTTCAAAATTTTTAAATAGCTCCAAACTATAGTAAAAAATACTAATTAAGAATATCTATAACCAAGAATAATAAAAAAACTCTTCGTTTTAACACAACTTCCACATTTAATTAAAAATTTAGCGTTTTAATCACAATGACAGCTGTTTCGCTTGAATTAGCATCGTCAGGTTGACATATTGAAGTTATATTTTGTTCGTTTGTAGCTAGGTACCTACCTGATATTGATTAGGTAGTATTAAGGCTAGACCAAGTATGAAAGTAATAAGACATAACAATATTAAAGCCTAGATGTTATTTGCCCTAAGGGATTATCCTGCATGTATTTCTCTCTAAGATTAGTACAACTGTGCAATGATATAGAAAAACCAGGAAAAAACTATATCATAGTTAATATGTTTGTGTTACAATTACGTTTTATGCTGTTCATTGAATCTTACCTCAAAATTTCTTTGTGTTTTACCTAAAATACCTCCTAAAGAATGTATGGTTCTAGTTTAAAAGCTATTAGATGAAAGAAATATCAATTCAGGTATAATATCAGATATAATTGACTTATTTTACGTATGCATTAGTCAAAATTATTTTACTTTTGATAACAAAGTATATATTCAAAAAATAGCAAGAGAGAGAGATGGGAACATAGACTAACTTTCTGGAGACTACGCGAAACAAAAAGAAAGCAGCATAAGGAGACCAAGGAAAAGATGCGCCGATGATGTTGTGGTAGTGGCCGGGAGACAGTGGATGAGATTAGCTAGAGAAGGGGAAGCATGGAAAGAATTAAAGGAAGCCTATATCCAACACTGGATGAATCAAGGCTGAAGAACATAACAAAATCTATAATAAAATCATCAAAATGTGCAGTTGCTCACACAGCACGGTTTACCATTATTAAATATTTTGATTTATTTAAATCGTTGACAACTCTGGAAATTTCAAGTTGTAACTTAATAGTTCCCAAAAAGGCAGGGAGCCAATTTGTAACTATACTAATCCCGGCTATGAGACTCTCTCAAGGAGTGGTTCGACTCCAAGTTAATAATTACTATAGAAAGGATTGGTGGTATATAAGGGTTAAGGGCGCCACTATCTTTTTATACGTTAACGAATAAACAACAGAAACTACACAAAAACTAAGGTGAAAAAGATAGAAACACCTTGTAATTAGACCGAATTTGAAAGCAAAAAGAAACTACATTTAATGTCAACCGAACACGCTGCACTCTTAAGACTTATAGTCCGTGGGTATTTAAATCAAACGGTTATTACTGAATATTTGTTTATTCATAAAAAATGGTAAGTTGCCAAAGGAAGTACAAACGGGAATGTTCTAAATGGATTTGACTTATCTTTTTTGGTAGAATGATCCGGTGGTCTCGGTTTGTGTACCGATGCTAGTAGTTGGGGTGTTGGATGGTGGTGCTTGATTCTTCGTCAAAAGGAACTACTACTGTAATGGGTATATTTCTTCATCAAAAGGAACTGCTACTAGAAACTATATTTTTCCCTGCTAGCGGGTATATCCCTCGCTACTAGCGTAGCGTAGCGGGCTGTATCTTCTGTGATACAACCAGAGAAAGGGATTGTCTAAATTCTGCAGACAACTTGCCACTCAGGATTTTGTTTGAAGAAAGGAATGAAACGAGGTGTTTGCCCTAATTTATAACAGTATTGACAGAGGTTTCCGGTTGCGTTCTTTTGTGATGGGTCGTTTTGTAAGGGCTCTGTTTTGTAAGGATTCTGTTTCGGGTGTGTTTAAGGATAGTTGTGTATAATATACGGTGAGTCGGGGTTGATTTTAGAAGGAAGAGGAAAGGTAGCATGTCGCTAGACATGTTACAAAGTATTCATAAAAATAAGTCAAACTTCAATCTAGTTTTATTTAAACCTGCCAACTTTTAGTTCGTGTTCCAATTCGAAGGGTGCGCTAAATTTGGTTAATTTATCTACTATGGACGTGAGCACTCTATACTATTGGTGTTTTGTGATTTGCTGCCTTAATAATGGGGCAAAAATCATCTAAAGTTGTATTAGCATTGGAGAATTGTAAATTTTGAATATTTTCTCAAAATGTCTTTCTCGATCTTGTCTCGAAAAAAAAAATTCCATCTCACGAGACATCTCAATTTCGAGTCTAGTGAAACTCCAAGTGTTGTAATAAACTACGTTAAAATCACGTTCAAAATTTCCGCCACATAAACATACGAACCAAGCAAAAATACACGAGTTAAAAATAAAAACTTTTAGTAATTACTTATTGCACTAATTGTTCTTAACTTTTTTACTTCTACTTATTTTTCTAAACTCCATGAACATTTAATAAATAAACAATAAAACTTTAATTTATGTGCATCTTTTTTTTCTATATTTTTGACGTCAGTAGCGATTTATTATAGGCCGATTGGGTGGGCGGAATCTAGAAGTTGTCTTAATTAATTTATATATGTTGGTAATCTTAGATAATTTTACGATGCACCTCAATCGGATGTTTACCGATTGTCGAAAGTCAGTAAAAAGTAAAAAAAAATCAAGTTTAGCGTAAGGTAACGTCGTTTAAAAATAGAAAAAGTGGAACATGCATTCACTTTTAAAGTATTATAGAGAACTTATATAGATTCAATGTTTTATTTTTACATGATTAATTTGTCAGGTGCTAAGAGACTTTTCCCGAATCAGGTTTTTTATCGAAAGATTCAGTGGTATGTACAAAGTAATGTATATGTACACACGACCATACCATTTCCCGTATACGGTATCGTGTGAACGCCTTTATGCAACACAATTATGGCGTACAATGCTTTTTTGTTTTCATTTTATTGTAGTTAGCAACATAAGGATTGTGCTCCTATAAGATTAAGTAGCTACAAGCATCCAGTAGCAGAAATTGGTTCATAGAGGATTGCAACATTTTATCCTAAGTAGGAGACTTCTAAACATTCATAAGACAAGAAGGTCTTTCCTTACTACCTCAAAATCTGTTCAATTTTTTAGTAATTTAAAAAAAATACAAAACACACGTTAAAAAGGGTATTTAGATTTTAGTACTTCAAACAAGTCAGGCAGCTTCATAATTGTGAAATAATAAAATCACTTCTAGCTTTACTGCACAGGTATCCACTTAACATAAATTTATTGAATTTCGAATAATTATGCATGGAATAACTGCATATTGTAAATATATTTAATTTTTGGCAGAAGTTGAGAAAACCGTGGGAAGTATAAATCGAATAACCTTCAATGAATAACCAACTGATAAACGATTTGGACATTAAACATATTTTTTTTCGTTCCTATACAGATGATTAAATACGCATGTTTTACGAATGCATATGGTTTTAAAATAATTGACAAAGTATATGCTATTTTCCATACAAATTATTAGTTGTGTGGAGTTCTACGAAAGTGTCAAGGAAATAACAAAAACAGCCAAAGAATAAAATGTTTTTTTTAACGTTAATTATATATTATATTGCTATTTTTTACTATTTAGGTTTGTTCTCAAAGCGAGTTTCTAACATGTTATTAACATTTTTGATGCGCAGGCGTGACCAGAATAATGTACCAAGTAGGTTCCAAACAAAAGTGCGCTGGAATGTCCATAAAAATCAATATCAAACAAATAACATACTGTAATAGCAATGTTATTTAAAACATTCTAAAGTCATTTTATTTGAAAGTGCAAGCGGAACCCAGAGAACGAGTAACGATCACGTTTTGAACAAGTTATTAATCTTGCGGGAACACCAAACAATTTTTTTAATTTGTTCTGAACTCTGCTGGAACGCTTATTTTATAATGCGCAGACTCAATATGTTCATAACAGTTAGGAACTTGCTTCGGGAACAAACCTATTATGTACCTACCTATCTGCCTGGGGCAGACTAGAAACATCAAGTTTAGATATGACTTTGAGACAATAGGAAATAATTTTAGTTAATAAAACAAAATTATCGCCTAATTTTATGGCTAAAATAACAATAAAAAATTAATTGGAACATTGTTGAAATGTCAAATTTGGCAGAATAAAATTTCATTGTAACTTAGCTTTTTCTGCATCTTATTCTTTTTCAACCCATATTATTTGTTTCTTGTAAGTTTTAATTCTAATGTATTTATTGATCTTTTAACTTTACTTCTTATAAACAACAATTACTACAATCTACACATATAGGGGAGTTTGTCATAACTTTTTAAATTCAACCAAGTAATTGTATAATTAGTTTTATTTGGAATACCGTGTATATTCTTACCATTGTTTGTACTGCATACACTTTATTAACTAAAGTAGGCCTATGAACTATTCTTAGTCTCGCCAACTTATGCAACTGATACAATTATTTGCATAATAAAATCTTAGTTTTCCTACTAGCTTCCGGTTGTTTAATATGTCAAAACTTTTTGCGTAATAAAGCAACCTCGAAGTTTGCCAAGTTTTTAAATAGGTATCTTCCCAAATCTTTTAACAGTAATAAAATTTATTGATTTTTATCAAAGCAGTTTGTCATGATTACAATTAAATTAATTTTCATGACGTAAGTAATACAATAAGACAGACAACAGTCGTTATTTACGTCTATTATAGTCGAGACAATAGACAGTATATATGAAAGTAAAAACTGACTTGTTTGCTGACCCAGGCTACATCCCATTCTCCCAATTGCAGACTCAAAAACTCACTCAAAATCAATTTAAATAAATTTATAGAAACTGTATTCTGATTTAAAGTGTAACAACTCTCTGTTTAAATCATACACTACAGAATTAAATCAATGTCGAATATTGAAAGTACATTTTGTGCAATTATTAATATTAAAATCTAGCGAATTCCGTAAATACTTCATTTGACAACAGCAAATGACAGTAATCGTCACATAGTGATCCAATCGCCGTTCTCGAACCGTGCCGTATCATAGCAACCACCGTGCTTTCAAAAATAGCCAATTTTTTATCCGGAAATTAATACGTAAAATGTAACTTTTTGTAGAGGTCTACGAAAAAAAAACTATATTTATTGCTTGACCAATATTCAATTACAAATATTATGTTTAGTTATTTACGATTTTAAATGTTTCAGGCACGGCAAACACAATACAAGCGGGCGTACAAAGCTCCACAGAAAATCAACACACGAACCAAGACTTAGGTAATAATATGAAAGTACTTTTAGATTCATTAGATCCTCATTTAAGGCCGGCAACACCTGATCATTCAGATCCCAAGTCAGTGGCCTTACTAGAAGAACATATGAAACTGGCCGAAGAATATTGGAAGGTAATCTATACAAATAATGTCCTAATTGAAATTGACACAATCAGTATTAACGGTTTTTATGGACAACGGGAAAGACCATTAATTTTCATAAACAGCATAATCGTGATCTCCATGCCTAAAAACTACTATGATGTAATTACCTACCTATATATTTTTATTTGTTTTATAATATGAATAATATATTGAATTCAATAATTACTCAGGAAATACTACTCTACCTACTTCCATATAGATGGCCCCTAGATATTTTTGTTTAATAATTTTATTTTTAAATACTTATTGAAGCCTACGAGGGTACATCAAAAACTTGGCAGATGGCATTTGACGTTTATTTATTACTTAAAAGGAAATAAAGTTCTCACCGTGTGTCCCGTGTACATGTTTTACCTTTTTTTGCTAATTAACTGAATTTTCGTCAGAAAAAGTCTTCCTTTAATGTATAATTATAAAACCTGATTGTCCATACCTGATACAAACTAGAAAAATAATGGTTTTCTTTTGATACAACACATATTTATTCGGTTGACAATAATTTAAATCTTTTTAATAATGTACATTCAAAAATTAAATGTGTCTAACAATAATAATATTAATTAAGCTAAATATCATAGATAATACATGAACTAATTAAATTAAAAAAAATACATGGCAAGATAGATTGCTTACACGTTAGAAAAATAATTTTTTTTTCACATTTATGCAACTAGCATTTTTTAAACCTTTAATTAATGGATATGTGAACCAACAATTATTAATTTAAATATGTATAAAATATATACGCCATAATGTAGTATTCGTTTTGATTTCAGGTCCAGACCGAATTAGTATTTCTAACCCAACAAAAAAATAAACTATTGGCAGTCAAAGAAGAAGATGAAAGAAGAAAAAGAAATCTAAAGGCTCTTCAAGAAGAAAAAGAATCCTTGATGGTCGCTAGGGATCTTTTGCAGCAACAAAAAGAACTATCGGCTAGAGACATTCGACAACAAAAAGAACGTTCTGCGGCACCTACAGCGAATTCGTCAAGAAATACAATAGATAGTTGGGTAATCGTTCCACGAGAAGGTCAACAGAGCTAGCATAAACAACTTTTCGGTTATTTTTCTTTTTTGGTATCTTATGGCATTGACGCATTTGCTCTATGAGCAATTGCGATCCAAAATGATCTAAAATATTTAATCTGCTAATTACAATAGCGTTGGAGCTATTGATACCAAGCATAATTACATTAACACAGCGGTGTAGTTTTAGTGTAATTTGTGCTCAGTTGAACTATCTAATTAGTACAATTCGTCCAGAAAGCAGGCAGTTTTTATATATTATGTTTTCTTAGGGTTAAAAACAAAACCTCTCTTTTTTATTTTAGATTATTGAAACATATGCAGACACAAAAAAGTAGTTATTTGAAAATGAGGTCTTAATATAGAAAAAAATAATACTCAGATTGTTGTTACCTACTTTGTGAGTATTATGCATGAAAAATCTAGCAATTACATTATTCGTAAACTAATTTCTGATAATGTAATAAAACAATTACATATCAAACTTAGATTTGTTACTAAAGCATAAATTGTGCTTTACCAAATAATAAAAAATAATTCTCAAGAGATCTTATACACAGTTTCACTAATACAGTGACAGTATATAAGATAAATCATTTTGTTCTAGAGAACATTTTTTTTAATTTGCCTCCTAAAATTCTAGTAAAATAATAGGAGCAATTGTTTTACTAACATTTGTAATGTTTTATGTATGAAATAAGTATATTCTTTATAAATGGACATTTTGTATATAAGAAACATCAGTAATTACTTCTTTAAGGTATACTTGTTTGAACACAAAAAATATTTAATTATATGACAGCAGTATCTTTTTTTTACTGTTTTATAGTGATTGTATATTTAAAATGTTTTAATGTGTATAGAAATGTAAAAAATAATGTACTATTTTTATGAATTTTATTTATTTTTTAATTTGTGTACGAATTTTAAATGTGTTATTAATATTGTATTTTATTAAAAGTGTACAAAAAGTATCTTTTTTATTTTTAATTCGTAAGTTTATCCAGAAATTAAATCTTAAAGAAACGCGTTGGAATGTTGTAGAATAAGAATACTAGTACCTACTTATGCTTTGTGATTTTTACATTACTTTAATTACATAAATGATTTAAATATAAGCTTAACATAAAACAATGGAATAATTAATAAATAATGTTGCAATAAAAATACCAACAAGTTTCAAAAATTATAATAAAGATCTTTTTTACAAAATATTGCAGATAATAAATATCAGTAATTAATAAAAAATATTCACTGTCAAGCAGCTTTTTAACTAAATACTATATTGGTAACGTACTGCCAGATGACCTAGTAAACATTTTTGAAAGCAGTGAAAGTCCAGTTGAACCACCGGGTATATTAACTATTACAGTCCACAATAATGAAATAATTTGGCAAACAGCAAAAAATACTGTAAATGGTGTACTTTGGAGATGTAGAGCACAGTATAAAGTGGCAATTAAGGTTCCTCCATATGTTACTGTAATTAACAGTTTTTCTTTTGCAAACATATGTTTCAAGAATGCTAAAGGACCCCATAAAAAGAAAAAACTACAAAAAAACACTTCAAATTAGTAAGGAGAATTAATTACTGGTACATGTTTTTTTTAAATTTACAAATTTACTAAAATTTTACTTGTAGTCTAGTATCTAGTAAACTAATGTAATTTCTAATCTTCAATATATAGGAATTATGTTTATACAAGGTGATAATGCTATGGTATTAAAAAGCAAATACAAATTAATAATCAATAGAAACAGGACAACTTGCTAAATCTATATGGATTGTAGCGGAAAACTAAAAATATTACAAATCTAAAGATATTTTTCACCAAGGTATTTGTATAATATCTACATGTCCTATTAACTTAAATTTGAAAAATTAGTTCCTTTATTATTAAAAAAAATGTTTTGCAATTGTAACAGAAATTAAAATTATCAAGTACAAAATAAACTTACCTTAACACAAAAAATGTACTACCCAAAGTGAACAATAAAGCAAACTTCCTAGCTTTAAATAATAATACTGGAATATACATTAAAGATAATGAAAAACATAGCATTCCTAATCCTACAAATATTGCAAAAAGTACTATTCTTTGAAGGCGACTCTAAAAAACAGAAATATTGGGTTATTTATAAAAAAATGTATATTATTTAGCCAAATAAATTGTTGAAAACTGGTGTAATTAAATAAACAAAGCAAAAATACAATTGAAATATGTAGGATTAAAATGAACAATAATAATAATGCTTAAGTTGAATCTATGCAAAAAATCCCTTATCCCATAATTTTAAAGAACTTAAATATGTCGTTATCTCCTCTACAAGACATTTTTTCTAAACTGTTAGCTGTATTTAAACTAAACACAACTACTTTATTTTCAGTACTAGTTGCCTCTTTTTTACTGAACACATAACTATTATAATATCAATTAAACATTAATTTTGTATAATTAGACAATATGTGAATATTGTGTTATTAGTTGATAGGTATTCTTTAAAAATATGAACATTTTTGTGCTGTAAGATAAATGTTAACTCAATTTTTCAGATATAAAATGTCAAAAAAATTGGATCTTACAAACTGAGCAATTTACTATTAAGACATCCTTATAACGTCTTAATATCTACAGCCAAAATGAAACATTTACCAAGCTAGGGCAGCATTCTCTTTTCGTCTCTTGAAACCATGTTTCATTTTGTTCAGTTTGTTCTTTTTTAAACCATCCTGATATATTTGGTTTCTGTATTGCTGGCATTTGCAATTTAAATGATTTCTTTTGGTCGCTTTGTAGAAGCAAATATTCGTCCAAATCTTTTTTTAAATCAACCATTATTGTTTATTAATAAAATTTTTACTCAATTGCAATTATTTTAACATTATCAAAAATATCAACAATAAAACTAGGTTATGTAAATACGAAATATGACGTTAAATAAGTCAGCAGTAAAAGTATGTTCGGTTCATATCCACAAACAAAACACTGATCCACTAAATAGAATTAAACCACAGAACTAATACATAAATATACAAACATAAGTATAAAAATGAACCATCAAAACAGTAATAATATTACTTAAGAACTTGTTTTTAAAACAATCACATGATTTCTATTTTAAAATGTTCTTTACTCAACTTAACAACAAAAAACTAAATATATAGTGCTTTCACTACAAACTAATAAAGGCAATATGATCTGTTTTAAAACAGAAGTTTTAAAAATGACAAGTTGTCAGATATTTTCAATTCTACATTCCCTTATATGGCAAACATAACCGCTAAGCGACTTTTCTTTTGACTGATTAGATTAGTAAGGAATGATATACAGTATAATACTTATGCCAAAACTTGCAAATAAGTAAACAGTATCACTAACAGAAGGTTCATTGTTTTGTTGTTTGTATTTGATTTTCAAGAAAACACCGCCCGGAAAATGTCGTATTCTTCAAGTATGTATTTTTTATTCTAGCATACTTAATATGGCTATTTAAGTGATTAGTCATTTATACGGTCACTGTCATTTATTTCAGAAAGTATCTATGCTGCTCTCCCAAGAACTCAAAGGGGTCAACCACTTGTATTGGGTGGAGATCCAAAAGGAAAAAACTTTTTATATACCAATGGAAACTCTGTAATTATTAGAAACATACAGGTATGAGCAAATCACGTATTTATTATATTCTAAAATTTTATACAGAAGGAATTTTGTCTTTTACAGTTTTTATCAATTATTGTTATTCTCCATAAACTCAAAAATAAAATATATTTATTTAATTAAAACTATATGCTTGTTTATATATTGGCTTATTTAATTTTGTAGAATAATCAAGTTAATCTCAAGGTATTAGCTAATCTATCTTTTGGTGACTTGCTTGAAAGTACATTTTTTCAACTGCCAAGCAATAGAAACAATTGTCAATTGCATTTAGTAGGTGCTTTTGGTATTTTGCTGCTCATCTTATGTTTAGTGTCATTGTTTTAATACAACCACAGTAATTATAGTTTGAGGGAAACTTTCTGTTTTTTTACAATAAAAATTAATATTGTTGTAATGTATATCAAGTTCTGAATATTATTGGATAACATAATAATATATATGTAATATATTTGTAAACAAAATCTATATTTTTTTGTACAGAATCCCTCAATTGCTGATGTGTACACTGAACATTCTTGCCAAGTCAATGTTGCCAAATATTCTCCTAGTGGTTTTTACATAGCTTCAGGAGGTAAGTAAATCTAATGTTATTGTTCTTGGAAAAATTGATGAAACAATGTATTATGAAGTTATTGGCAATTAAATATGTGAGAGTATTGCATTACATTTGTTACATCCATAGAATTCTACTGAAAAATAAAGTGTATTACATTTTTAAATCTCTTGAACTACTATAGGTGTTGACTGTATAAATGTGTGATTGAGTGTCTTCTTATTATAATAATTAAAATATATGAGTATGAGAAAAATATAACTCTAATTATACTATTGATATTTTTTAAGATCAATCTGGTAAAATTAGAATCTGGGATACAGTAAATAAAGAACATATTTTGAAAAATGAGTTTCATCCAATTGGAGGACCCATTAAGGATATTGCTTGGTCTCCAGATAATCAGAGAATGGTAGTGGTTGGAGAAGGACGTGAACGATTTGGACATGTCTTTATGTCTGAAACTGGAACTTCAGTAGGTGAAATTTCTGGTCAATCTAAGCCTATAAATTCTTGTGATTTTCGACCATCAAGACCTTTCAGACTTATAACTGGATCTGAAGATAACACAATTGCTGTATTTGAAGGTCCACCATTCA
This sequence comes from Ophraella communa, assembly GCA_035357415.1. Lineage (NCBI taxonomy): Eukaryota > Metazoa > Arthropoda > Insecta > Coleoptera > Chrysomelidae > Ophraella > Ophraella communa. The sequence goes on from CM068985.1 coordinate 39,101,201, forward strand.
AATTTAAAATGACAAAACAGGTAATAATGAGTGTACTCTTTTTCATAAAAATTAACAATCCCATATTTAGATGTCATGTACTTTTGTACAAGTAATTTTTTAATCCCCACTATTATTTTAGGAACACTCCCGCTTTGTTCAAGCTGTTAGATACTCACCTTCTGGCAATTTGTTTGCCTCTGCAGGGTTTGATGGAAAAGTCTTTCTCTATGATGGTACATCTTCTGATCTGGTTGGAGAAATAGGAGCTCCAGCACATTCTGGAGGTGTATATGGTGTGGCATGGAGTCCTGATGGCAAACAACTCTTGACTGCAAGTGGTGATAAAACAGCAAAACTTTGGGATGTAGAAACTAGACAAGTTGTTTCTGAGTTTGTTTTAGGTAGTACAGTTGATGATCAACAAGTAAGTATAATATTTTTAAAATCCAAGACAAAATGATACTAAATAAAGACCCAAATTTAAACAGAAATATAAAACAATTAGTTGTCTGTAACTTTGCTTATAATTCATTTTTATTTGAGTAGAGAACAACCAAAAATACTTTTGTTTTTTATATTTTTTTACATGTTCATTAAAAGAAAACAGAAAGAAACAGAATGCAGAATTAAAAATAGTTGTATACAAGCAAGTATTTTTTTGTAAAGATTTGTAATCTTCTCAATTTATGAAATTTCAGGTGTCTTGTTTGTGGCAGGGTGATTATCTCCTAACAGTTTCTTTAAGAGGATTCATCAACTACTTAGATATTAATGATCCAACTAAACCATTAAGGTAAGGAAATAAAATAAATAATAATCAAGCATTTAGCTTGTGAGGCAAAAAGAAAAAAATATTTACCACAAACTGCAACCTTTATTGAAAATTAATAGTATTTAGTAAATAATGTATAGTTGGAGATTATAAACCAAATCAGCCAAAGTATAAATAACATTACTTAATGTTTTTTATTTGCATAATAAACTCATTACATATCTGTTTGCTCTACCCTAAGGTAGTTCCAGCATGAGACTGGCATCCTAGGATCATAGAAAATCACACATACTGTAAAAGATTTTTACTTATTGTGATTCAGCTATGTTTCTCTCAGTAGAGAGAGTTTATGTTATTATAAAAATAGCTTGTGATGATGTCAAGTCTAAAATATATTATGTGTTTATCAAACTTCAACTTACAGTTATGCTTATGTCTCATTTCTTATTTAATATTTAAGTTTAATTTAAAAAAAATTAATATTATTCAAAATCTTTAATTATTTGTATCTGTATTTACAACTTATTTAAATATTCAATTTCAAGTCCTTAGCATCAACGAAATTTTATTACAACTGTAAAAAATTTGAATTTCGCACATTTTATTCAACACTATTTCTGAGCTCTGTGTAAAGCGTTGCTATATAACAAAAAACTAAAATAAAGAGGCTTAGAATTGATAAGAAATTAATAATTTAAATTAAAAATGTCTTAAAAACAAAACGGTAAGGTGGTTTTTTTTATTTTTTTAACTTATTCTGCAAACATTATATTGCACTTTCCTATTTTTTTCCGATTCTGTCGAGAGAATATTTTTATATAAATTAAAATAGTTAAAGAGACCGGGTGTTTTACATATTTTAAATGGAAAGTGAGCCTCAAACACGCGCCCTTTAAAGTGTGATATCTCGCGATCTAAAAAAATAATAAAAAATAATCCGCAAACAGTTCTTTAAAACTACTTATTCTAATACAGTTTACGATATAGATAGATATAAACGGAGATAAAAGAGAAAAAAATATGGGAACAGTAAACTTGATGTACCACAATAAACTTATCTGTTAACAATAGTGGACGATCCTTCGCCGCACCTTGGGGTCGCTATGGCTAGGTGGTTCAAAATGTCTATGGACGATCCCAAGTGGAAGGATGATCTGCCCAAGTTGTAGAGATGATCTAGTTAAAAATGTTTGTGCATAAGAGATCTTAAAGTTTACGAGCTGTTAAAGTTTACGGAATCTTCAAATTTAGAGACGCTTCAAGTTTACAAGATGTTTCGAGTTTACTGTATTTTATTCCAACTTTCTGTATATGACAGTAAACCAATAGAAGAAATGAGACTGGGAATAATTATTAAAACCTTTTGAACCCAAAAATGGCAACTCATTAGTACACCTCGTAGCGTAGCTACTTTGAACTTCCAAAGATACTGTATTCATTATTTTATTATTAACAATTCTTTCGGAAAGATGGAGCTCGCGGTACTAATTTAATTTAATATTTAGGATACCAGGTGCTTAAAATGTTAACAGGTACTGTTACACCTTCCATAATCATAGAGAAATACAATATATTTTTATTTGTCTATGGTCTGTACGTTGAGGTTTCAGGGTTCTCTATGGTTTCAGCTGTCAAAAAATTTCCACAAAATTAAGACATCTTATCGGTTAAAAAGTAGAGGTGTGAAATTTTCAAAGAAATCTCCAAAAAACACTTAGTAGTTGTGGTTAAAGTATAGTATCGCATAATGGCGATTATTATCTTGGTTATTCAGGCCACGTATAATATGCATACTATTAATAGAACCTTAATGAAGTTTCTCTTTGCAGAGTAGTCAAAGGGCACAACAAGCCCATTACGGCCTTAACACTTAGTGAAGACAGAACAACGATGTACACTGCATCACACGATGGTAACGTTACAAATTGGAATGCAGAGACTGGAGAAAATGACAGGGTAGAAGGTACAGGTCATGGAAATCAAGTCAATGGCATGAGAGTTTGTGAAGGAACTCTCTATACATGTGGAATAGATGACAGCTTAAAGCAAATCGACATTGAAGGTTTGTGCATGTCTTTGAATGATTTCATTTTAAATTATTCAGTTGACAAAGTAATTAGTTATAAAAGTTAAATTTCAAATTATGTTATTAGAGTTAAACTATATACTTTCATCTTAATGTATCATGTGAAGAATTTTAAATGTCTTACTTACAGGTAATACATATAAGCCCCAACATCTTAAACTAAACTCACAACCAAGAGGTATGGACATATTTAAAGAGGAAAATATCGTGGTTGTTGGTAGCGTCAATGAAATTACTGTTTCTAAAGAAAATCAAAATCTTAGTACATTAAAAGTCGATTATGAACCATCCAGCGTTAGCTGTTCACCTAGAGGTTTGTTAAATAACAATCAATTTTTTTTATTTTAATTTACTTGCGTTAAACAAAACTAAATCTTACCAAACTTAGCAGTCAATAAGAACTAATTTGTTTTTCAAGGTCACGTTGCTGTTGGAGGAAACATGGACAATAAAGTACACGTCTATGAATTGAAAAACAACAAGCTGGAACCTTTAACAGAATTAACTCATTTAGGACCAGTTATTGACGTTGCTTATTCTCCTGACGATAAGTATTTAGTAGCTAGTGATGGTCATAGAAAAGTTGTCCTGTACAGTACTGAAGATTATAAGGTATGACGATATCTAAATATAATTTAAGATATAAAATTCAACAATAGCAACTTTTCTTATTTACTTGTTGCCTAAAATTTGAATTTGAAGGTATTCAATTATTATAAAATATTTTATGTTTATTGCTTTCATTGGATCACATAGTCTGTAAGTATTAAATATTCAACAAAAAGGTCTAAAAGAAATATATTCCTATAGACTGTAAGAGCATGACAGTTGGAAGTGTATGATTTTATAAGTTTTTGCATAATCTTATTGTGCTTGTAACATACGTTCATTTACACTCAATGGAGCTTGAATAATAAAAGGCAAGCGATTACAATCTTTAAAAGGTCACGAAAACTGGAAAAACATTGATAAATTGCATTTTTTAAACTGCTTGCCAATTAAAAAAATAAAAGTTCATATCAAAATATTAGACTACAAAAATTGACAAACATTAACGGTATGAAATTTCCGGAACATCTTGTAAAATTTACACATAATTTGCATTATCCGAGACTGCTTAAAACATGAAATTTCGTAATAAAATTATGTCCCAACCCGAAAGGCAAGCATGTATAATAAAACTATCTTATAAACAATAAATAAAGTTGTAAAGCAAATTAGCAAATTTTGTACAATTTGAAACTACTGGTCATTTTGCATTAAATTAAAGGGCAGGAGAGATTAGATTAGTGACGGAGTGGTTTTTATGTCCTATCCCACTGCGACCTTTGCAGATCTATTGTGGTCCTCCCTATATTTAGAGTACGGTATCCAGCTTTATCGTTTTTATTAGACCTATTAGCCTGGACGATATCCCCTTCGCATAGCTCTCTGCCCTCGGTTTTTCTTCTCCAAATAGGTGAAACCTAAGCTAAAGGGAAGTAAGATAAATATGCAATAAAAAATGCAAGCATTGATGTGTAGCATAACATTTGAACTTTTTCCTTGTTTATGATTGGAGTTCAATACACATACAGCTAAAACGAGTCTTATAGCGGCCAGAGAGGAAACGTGCGTTTTATTTCCGAAACTATTACATATAATATAAATATTTGATCAATTATTGTATCAATTCGTTTATATATTACACTGCACAGTTAAAAATGGCTTGTGAGGCTGCAAAGGTGTAGATAAGGCACGTCTTAAAGTTTTTTATAGGACCTTCTGCCACAACATTGAGCCAAATTATGAATTCCTGCAAAAGCTGCGGTAGTTTGACATTTGCACTCTGTCCCCTTGCAAGCGTGAACATCTGCAGCAGCTTTTGCGAATTTCGTGTATGAGCAGTTTATGGAAAAATGCATCGAAACCTCAGAGTAATAAGTAAACATAGAGGTGCCACAACAACACAATAACATACAGTTTGTAGTCAATAGCAATGAACCTATAATTGAGAGAGATGGAAAATGAAATTGACATCTAGAGGTGTAGGTAAACACAGCCGCACAGTGGCGTGTAATTGGTTACAATATCACCGTAATATATAAATGCTAGTTAAATAATTTACACACATTAAATATAATTCTTTTAATTAAATGAAACAAAAAACAAAAAGAAAACTATTTGAAAGAAACTTTCCACTAGCTCCTAGTTTATATGTAATATGTATTTCATTATTAATTTGATTTTCTTATTTGTAATCAATTTTAACTAAAATTGCCAATTCTACGCCGATGAAGTGAATAACTTACTGGTGATAGGTTAGATCATTTTGCGAAGTACCACAAATTATACACGCTTTTCGGGTTTTCACCATTTTCAATATTGAAAATAAATAAAAACACTTTATAAAGTTCACTTAAATACACAAAAATTCAGGAAAAATCGAACAAAGCGCTAATCACCTCTAGACAATAACAAACAAAGGCACTGATGCCAAATTTTCGGTGTGGGTATTTGATACAATTGGTGCAGAGCTTTTTTATCAGTATTATCGAAAGGTAAGAAAGTGAATATTAAAATGTATTAAAGAATATTTTCTCTGACTAAAATTCTCCTTTTAAAAGTAAAATAAAATTGTTGTAAATTATACTATTACGTTTTTGTTTCCTACTTTGTACTTACAAAACACAACTTTTGGCAATGCTCTGCTGGTAAACAAATCTGTCTCGACGACAAGTAGTAGGGAATATGCCTACTCTATGTTTACATATTACTCTGAGATCGGAACCAATTCCGAATAATGGTCCAGTACCAGAAAACTTTGGATGGAAAATTGAGGAAAACAAGTAGTTTCGTATGGTTTACAAGGGATGAAGTACCTCCAAATGTCGAAGACATAATTGCAGGAGATCATTTTTTTACAACGTTTTACAAAATGTTTCGGAAATTTTATACCGTTAATCTGAGTGTCCTAGATTCGGACCCATCGACCATCAAAAAGACAAGCACAATAAAATCATACACTTCCAACTGTCATGCTCTTACGGTTAAAGTCAAGAAAATTACCAAATATATTGGTTTTTATTTTTAAGTAGATACATTGAATGATGAAGATTTATTTTTAGCTTGCTAATAATAAGGAATGGGGTTTCCATAACGCACGAGTCAACTGTGTCGCTTGGTCACCAGATTCTCAATTAGTAGCTAGTGGTAGTTTAGATACAAGCATTATCATCTGGCATGTGGAGAAACCTACTAAGCACATCGTCATTAAAAGTAAGTACTTATAGTTTCCATGGGAATGGGAACAATTTTAAAAATATTTACATATCTACATATAATATGCATTCATTTTAGATGCTCATGCTCAAAATCAAGTGACAAGGCTGGCATGGGTAGATAATACCACCCTCGTTTCCGTAGGACAAGACTGCAACACCAAGTTGTGGACTATCACGCCATTCTAGTATTTTTCCAATACCTAAAACCTCTGCTGGTGATGTATTTACTAATTAAAACTTATCATTTTATTTATACTTCCGCCTTACTGCATTTATTAACACCGTTTTGTTGTCTATTTCTATAGTAGAAAACATCCATTGCAATAATCTTATCTTATTTATGTTTTTTATCAGTAAATCACTAAATTTGAGTTTCAACAATATTTGTGAATAACTGGAAAATAATTATCGATTATTTCAATGACGGTGGCTATCGTTGAATTGTGTGGAACCTATAAATGTTAAATGAATTCACATTAAACAGAAAAAGTGCTAATTACTTTAATTATTAATAAAAATGCATAAATTCTTCCCGATTTCTAGAAGTAGTTCCGTCTATAATGTGGATTAACTTTTTAGTGCCAAATGATATTTTTACATTTTTGATGTTGTTTATCAACTTTAGCCACTCGGTGTTATTATTAACGAACAATTTTGTAACATAAGCTCAACTTCTAGAATTATAACTGAAAAATAATTTTGTACTATTGTAATAGGTAGTAGAAGGGTGCTAGTTAATATCCATTCATAACGTATTATCTTGAGTGTATTATTAAAAATTAAATTTTTAAAAAATGTTGCCAGTGCAATTAATTTATTTAATAAATGTCGGCATTTGTTTGGTAATATTTTTCGAGTTCCTTTTTATTAACATTATTTATATAATAAATATAGAATGAATTGTGAATATTTGCTACAGGACTGTATGTTACATTAGGAGTGTTTATGAATTTATTATAAAAGCTTTATACATATAAATAAAAAATGGATTTCTTTTAACTATTTGTCATTTTTTTCTGATCACTACAAAACGAATTTTTTATTTAATAAGAAGACTAAACAAATAATTAATAATAATCTTTTTTTGGGCTTGTACATTATGAAGCACGCTTATATTAACTCCTGGAAATTGTTATGTCCTATAAATACACATAGATTCAAAAGTTTTGCATTATCTTATTTTTTGTGAGTTTGTTTATTAATGTTTATTTACCAGCACTCCAAAGAGATGTAAGACATGACAGAACCCTCCGTCTACATTGGGCTCGAGAACACAGCCTTGCCTGAAGAATTTTGGGATTTTGTGTTTCCCAATGAGACCAAAATACACTTGGTTCGCTGTATCTTTGCACATGTATGAAGATATTCACCAACTATTTTTAAATTTTGTCTCATTTCTACTCACAGAATATAAAATGTTGAAATTAAGCCGCATGTCCAACATTTAATAATATCAGGCAAAGACAGTAATAAAACAACAGTCTGTGATAAATTGTCATCATTGAACCTGCTTAGTTGTCAACTTGACAGCGTTTTGGTGTTTACAAAAATTATATTCATATTGTTTAATTTTCCATTACATTTTCGTGCCTTGAGTTTATAGATTTTCTCAAAAAGAGTTGTTGTAACGACTAACTGTTGACTTAGTGTTGGATTCCTTGATGTAAGTATTAATTTTTGAAGTTAAATTTTCTTCTGACTTAAACTCTGTCAAACGGACCGATATAAAACATTATTTGTTGTCATAAATATCAAACAAATATAGAACAGAATATTTTTTCAAGGTTTTTATTTTTAGAATATTGTAAAGTTTGATTAATTGTTTTTTGCTTTAGTAACTTAGTTCGAAAAGCATGCACAACAGTTTTTTATCTTTTAGGGCATTTTCTTATGCGTAAGCTTAAAAATTGAATGTCATATCTATACGATGTAAATGTTTATATTTGTATTTTGAATGAAACATATTTTTCCTACGACCACATATGAAAGTGCTAGTTTGCACACTTATTTGTACTTAAGAAAGTAGCTAATATCAATACACGTATTGAAAAGTAAAAAAATATAGTTCTATGATCTGTGACATTTACGTCAAATTTATCAATATTAAAAACACATAAATGTCAAAGCAAGGACCATTTAATTTTTTTTAAATCTTTCTTGTGTCAAATATTGTATTGTGATTGCCAATACAAATTTTTCTGTATAAAGTAAGAATAAAGAATAAAGTTTCTTATAGGTTTTTAAATTTTTAGAAAATAAACATATTTTTATTCAGTATTATTATTTTTATAAAAACACTTTTAGAAAGAAGAACAGTTTATTCTTCTTTTTTATATTGTGTTTATGTTCCGTGCATGTGTCGAATGTGGATTTTTGAAGTTATGTTTGTGTTTCTGTTCACAATTATCTTTGTGTCTATTATTATTACCTTACTTTTCAATTACTTTCACCGATTGACCATTTTACTTTTAATTTTTATAGAGCCCACAAAAAAAATTAAAATGTCATTTAGCTAATAAAGAATTTTGATGTGAATTCCTGAGAAAGGTGGTTATTTGATTTTAATTAATTATATTTCCATGCAATATATAAACTCGTTTAAATCCTAATTTTTAACATGACTAACAATTAAAATAAATGTTATAAATAAATTTAAAATATTTATTATAATAAGAAATATTGGGGTCGTAGGAAAAATCGTGTACACAACGCGTTGGAAAGTGTATTTCTTGCACTCGTTACGTTTCCGCACTCGCCACTACGCGGCTCGTGCTAAACTTCTCTCGTGCGTAATACTTCACTTTCCACACTCGTTATGTAATATACTATTTCATCCAGTAACTGGGTTCGGCTGTTGGATGCTCTGGTGTATAAATAAATAAATATGAGAATTTAAGCTGTTTGATCTTGGGCCCATTTTTCTCGACTACAGTATTTCAAATAGTCATTTCTTCCAATAATCATATTAACGTTGAATATGTAGAAAACTCAAAATTACGTTCAAAACAATCACTATAAATACGTTTAACGGGATGTTAAACATTTCCTAATTATTTCATGAATCTAGAAAAGACTTACGTGTGATTTAAATGCTTTGATTTATTACATATGTGCAAGCGAACCAAGTGTATGTTTAAAAAGGATATCCATCAAATTCGTGTGTAGGGAGAGCAGCTTGTAGAACGATCTGCTTGATTTACTTTCAGATGGTCTACTTTTCCTTTTGATGGAGGTACATTTTGACAATTTCTCGACGAAAGTCTAAGTGAGTGCAGCACAATAGATCTGTAAAGGTCGCAGTGCATCAAGCTGTCTAGCAGTCTCAATTTGTAATCTAGTCGAGTTATTTTTTGCCAGACTTTTTATACAGGACCCAGACATTTTAAATTGTGGCATAAACTAGCCATGTGAAAAGATACAACCACCATTTTTTCCACAAAGACTAATTTTTTTCTTCTTTGCTGAATACCATTGAACATCTTCATCACGTAAAACAAGTTGAACTGGATCATTCCGGGATAAAGTATCAACGAGTCCACCTTCATCTTCCTTTCCAGAATCCTCGTATGCGATCGCATCCTGGAGAGCCAACTTTAGCCAAATTTAGTTTAATATTAATAAAAGTGAGGGTTTATATAATAACCATAATAAAACAAAAGGTTCTAAATAAGATTTTAATTAATACAATTTTAGGTATCGATTTTCTTTCGTTTCCTATTATGATATTCTTCTGGGTGTCTATATGAAACGTGCTTTCGTAGAGCGTCTCTACTTCTCGAGACGTGAGGACATGATTGACAAGCATGGTATGCTTCTTCATGCGTTTCCATATGCACCCGAAGGTTGTATTGATTGCTAAGATACTTTCCACAAAGAAAACATTTACAGGTTTCTGAAGAATCTTTTGCAGGAAATTTTCGAAACAAGTAAGATTCGTCGACTTTTAAAGGAATGGGTTTGGTGGACTCTTGTATTACTGAAAATTAATCGTATTAGTTTCTAAACAATAAAAAATAAATATGTTTTTAATATAGCTCGGGTAGATAAGTTTTCGTCATGTTACATAGGTGGCGCCGCTAGAATTAAATCCATGTGATTTTCAGATTTCAGTAAAGTGGGTATAGTCTTTCTATTCTCAATGTAATGACCATGAAATAAAGCAATGTTGTCAGATATATTTTCATAAAATTGTTGGGCTCACTATACAAATGTCTCCCATTACTTCAGTAAACTGTTAGCTCGTGATGTTCTCAGAAAGCTAATTTGGAAATATTTAAAAACAATACATAATATAAATTTATTAGTAAGCATTAAAAAAAGTCGCTCGAAATTGCTGTAAAAATAGAAATTAATTAAAACAACTTTTTATATGCCTACTATATTTAAGAAAATTTTGTATATCTGGCAACGCAGCACATCACAGGACAGGTGTTCGAGCTAATACAATCATCAAGCTAAATTATTGTCTATAATATAATGGAGTAACGGGTCACTTACTAAGGCGGACCACTGTAACATAAAAAATTTAGGGCGTGGCTTATACAGAGATATTAGTATTCAGTCTCGATTCAGGGGCGTGTGTGAATTTTGTTTTAAAGAAATATTTAAAATAATAGTAATATCTAATTTCTTGGTCGAGTGAGTTAAGTGAATTGATATCAATATAATATTTATTTGTTCGTGGACTTGAGTGAATTGATATCAATATAATATTTATTATTTGTTCGTGTAGTTAAGTGAATTGTTATCAATATAATATTTGTTCATAGACGTTGGGGTGAGTTTTATGAATATAATTTAACTGTAATTAATTAAAATGGCATTTTGGAGACCATTTGCGCGGGAATCTAATAATTTGGCGCCACAAATAAATGCAAATGACTTAGCAATAAATGATGATGATAGGGCCGAATTTAAAAACAAAGATTTACATGTTCAGTGTCAACGCGTTGTTTTAAATATGTACGCGTGTTTGAAAAAAGAAAATTCTGTAATTTCTGATAATGCGGTTATCGCGAGAATTCACGAATTGACGAAAATCGGGTTTACAACGATTTACAAAGTAATTAAACTAGGCACTGTTACGGATCATTCTTTAAAGCGAAAACGTTCAAATCAAAAACTCATTAAGGTTGACAATGCTACGAAACATGATATTAAACGGATTGTTTACGGGTTTTATAAGGACAATATACAATATGGTGCCAACTCTAGAACTGATTCGCGATAAATTGCGGGATATTCCTGATTATAACTATCAATGTTTAGAAACACTGCGCGCAGTTTTAATAAATTGTGGATTTAAATATAAGAAGTTAGATAATCGCATGGTTATAATGGAATCTAGGCGTATCGTTGAGCTTAGACAAGAGTATTTGCGCAAAATAAAAGGGTACCGTGATTCAAACAGAACAATTATTTATTTAGATGAAACCTGGTTCGATACTCATGATGTTGTCAACTATGGTTGGGTTGACGACACAAAAAATTGTTCTTTGGATACTCCGTGTTCAAGAGGAAAACGCGTTATTATTCTTCATGCCGGAAGTAAAGATGGTTTTGTACCTAATGCGTTGCTATTGTCGGCTAAAAATATAACAAAGTCTTCCGCTGATTATCACAAAGATATGACAGCGGATTTATTTGAAAAATGGTTTGACGAACAGCTTTTGCCTAATATTCCGCCGAGCTCGGTAATTGTAATCGACAACGCGTCGTATCATTCGCGAATATTAAATAAAATTCCCAATATCACCACGAAAAAAGATGAAATTTTAAAATTCATGAGAACTAAAAACATTGATATTCCTGATAAGATTCCAGTTAAAAAAGAATTGATTGAAATGATAAAAAGTAGGAATTTCCAAAAAGAATATGTCATTGATAATATTTGCAGTAGGTCCGGTCACACCCTTTTGGGATTACCTCCATACTATTGTATCTTCAATCCCATAGAAATCGTTTGGGGTACAGTAAAAAGCCGTTTACGGAAATTTAATCAGTCGCCAACTTTGAGCGCAGTCGTCCTTGACAATATTCGGCAAGTATTTAATGAAAATTATAGCGGTATATGGGAAAATTGCCTGGCCCATGTAATAAAAACCGAAAAAGCATATACGGATTTACCGCCTATTGCGAACATAGCACCAATAGTTATTCATCTTGAAAACGATTCAACTTCAGAAGATTCTGACAATTCCGGTTATTCACAATAGTAGTATATATATTTACCAAATCCAATAAAAAAGCAAAAAAAACTGAAAAAAAATGAAAAAAATAAAAATTGAAACAAAAAAAAACTAACTCCATGTTCCTACTAACATACCCGACCCAATCCTTTTTTCCTGGTAAGAATAGCTCATACCTCCCCGTGGTTCTTGCTGGCAGACAATCTTTTCAGATTGTCTGGCTAAATGAGCATTATTTAGAAAAAATTATATCACAAATTTGATGCAGGTTAATTTTAATCCACTATATTAATTTGAATCACATTTAAAAAACATTATTTCACAATATTCGAATTTATAAAAAAAAATTAGGCACGCCATTGGGCGGCTTTTTTCTTCAAAGGGATTGAAAATATGGGTCATCACATTAACATTAGAAAGAGTATACTACCCACGATTTGATGATTTGGAGCAATGTTTGAACCTGTTTAACGACAACGGTCTGCGGAGTGGACTGAACGCGTGGAACCGAATCCAAAGCGGAGAAAAACGCAACAATCGACTGTTAGTCAGTCAGTCAGTATGTATGAGATTTGGATTATTTCTACAAAGGGTTAAGGAATAATATAGCTGAGCCCAGATTAGGATTTAAGATCCTCTACAGAGCTGGGGTAGCGTTGTTTTTGTGTGATCGTATTATTGTCCTGTGTGAATTTTGAATTGAGGTTGGAAGATAATGACAATCGACTGACAATGTTATGGCCTCTGTCTTCTGGGATACACACGGTATATTGTATCTATTGACTATTTGGAAAAAGAAAAAACAATCAACAGCGACTATTATTGTGCATTATTGGTCCTATTGAAGAATGAAATCACACTAAGACGGCCCCATATGAAGAAGAAAGCAATCTTCCATCAACACAATGCACTGTGTCACAAATTAATTAAAACGATGACGAAATTGCATGAATTGGGTTTCAAATTGTTTTTCTGTTCGCAGACCTCAAGAGGATGCTCTCTGGAAAGAAATTTAGGGCCAATGAAGAAGTAATCAGCGAAAAAGAGGCCTAATTTGAAGCCAAACACAAATAGTAGTACAAAAATGGTATCGAAAAGTTGTAGGATCGTTATAATCGCTGTATCGCCCTCAAAGACAACTATTATGAATTATAAAATTGAATTTTGCCCAAAAAATAGTTTTTTTGTTAGTTAGGACAAATACTTATCTGCCCAATTGTTAGATATACAATAATTCATTTATTATTCTGTCTAACTGATCTAGAAAAATCTAGTTAAGCAAAAGTTTTTTGACTTACATGGTACAACTTTATCATCATAGTAGTTCGTCGGTTTATAACTATGAATCTCACTGTATTGTTGTACAGGAAGACACTTTTTTTCGTAATTAATGTTATCAGTCTGATTTATATCTGGTATTCTACCATTATAGTCGAATCCACGATTATGTTTATCGGTCACTTTATCAGTTAATGGTAAAGGTTCGTCATTTGATAGAATTTCATTTCGTTGTCGATTATTAGGTACCTACAATTTAAAAAAAATTAATCATGAAGCAATTTCATAAAGATTTTTTATTTATTTACCTTCATATCACAAAGTCCTTGGATTTTTAAAAGTTTCGCAACAGAGAGTAAACTTGGTAGTTTGTCTTGTGCAACCACACACTGACCTCTATACATAAATGACAAAATAGCCTTCAATTCTTCGAAATTAACATCATGTAAAATTACTACTGGGTGTGTTGATTTCATCTCCTACGGCAAAATTCACGTGTTTTAGGGATGTCGACTCTAAATTATTATTATCAAATATTACAAAAAAAGCATAGTAGAATTTTTTATTCATCCTAATAATAGAACTTAACTAGACATATTTCATGTTCTTCCACGACTGGGAAATAAGTTGCTTGACTAATATGTTTTATTTTGTAACAGTCTTTGTTTGAATATTGTTTCTATAAAAAATGCACATGGATTTACAATAATTACTTTTATAGCTAATTAAAGAAACAAAGTTCATTAAAGTATATTTGGAAAAATTACAATAGTGTACTTATTAGATACAACTGGGGAACAAATTGAATTATTTCGAACCATAAAATTTTGTGTGACTCCCATTATTTTGACGTGAACTTGACGTTGGATTCTCCACGACGCTTAACATAATATCCACTTTCACATCATCTTCAACGAAGTGCGGTTTTCTCTTTAATGGTTTGACATGTCCAAGTTCTCTGAATTGTGCATGAGTTTTAGACATAGTACCTTGTGAAATATTAGGCAACTGAGGATACCTCTGATTAAATAAGTTTGCCACTTCAACTTTACTTCTGCAATTATCGCCAGCTAATTCAAAATAAAACCATTATTTAAAGTGTGAAACATTATTATTTTCACAATTTTATGTAGGTATTTAATATCTTAAAAAAAATTATAAATAATTTCAAAATTTCACCCTGTAGGTACAACTCATAAGAGACCCTTACATGGTATAGTTCGTTGAGATCGTATTGTTAAGGAACTTTTAAAATCATAAAAACATACAGGGTGTTTCATTAAAAATATAGATCGTGGACGATGCCAGACTTGCGTGTACCACCCTGTACATATAAATTTTTTATTGATAAAAATTTGAATTAAGACAAATGAATTTTTTGGAAAATACATATCTGACAATTTAAAAACATTTGGACAGGATTTTTATTTTCTATAGTTTTAATATTGGTATTGCGTCACACATTTAAATAATATTTATATTTCTTTGGTAGCCTTTTAACATTTTTCTTTAGTTGGTGTTGAATTGTACACTTTTACCAAAAAACAAACGTAAGGATTTAAAGTAGCTTATGTAATAATACCAGAGAATAGGACATATTTCTAATTTCTAACTTTAACTTTCTATAAATAAATCAAACGCACATCTATTTATATAAAGTGTCATCATTCGCATTAACGTTTATAAAAAAAACATAAAAATTTACCTGGAATAACTGAAGAAAATACACACTACACATGGCCAGAATAATTTTATGTGCCCTTACATGGTGGCTTCCAACAGAGAGAGTTACATCCGTCAGAATATCTCCATCCAAAAAACACGGCAAATTTTGAACCAAAGTATTTTCGTGATAATGCCATTTCAGAACAAATTGTTGGTCGGACATATCAGTGGTCAGTGTGTGATAATAAGAAAAAAACATCATAAGCCAAGTGGCCCAGAATTGTCCAGCTGTCTATTTTTAAGTATTCCTGGAGAAAGAAACAGGTGCCAGAAAATTTAGTTGTGGCTTTATTTAATTCCTCCAAAGATAGAATCAAAATAAACCCGGTAGTGAAATAAATAAGTCGGAGAAGTTTTAACAATGGACTCTCCAAATTGTATGTGAATTACTTTGAACTGTTACCAAGTATATGGTGTTGATTTTTATCAAATTATAAATGAACACTTTTTGGACAAGTTTAAAATTATAAAATCATTTCCATATATGCATTCTAAAGTTAAATACTCACTTCACTTTAAGAAACCCCTATAGGCTGTGCCTAAAAATGAAAAATATTGTTTGGAATTTGTTATTTGTTTGTTTTATACTTTTTATATAATATTCAAACTAATATATTAAACCATTTTTTAATAACACATATTTCTTTTGTTGTTATACAGGCTCACTAAAATTATATACAGAATAATTATAATATTATCAGTTGACAAAAAGTTTCTAATATTTTTATACACTGTGTCCGTAAAGTATGTCATGATTACAATACTAGAAATAAATTTCTATATGCAGTCAATAAAAAAAATGAAAAAGTGGAAAATTGTTTCCACCTGCACCCAGGGTAAGGAAACTTAACAGTTTCTATACCAAGTTTGACCGTTTTCTATCAAAAAAACAACTACTTCCTGGGCTATATGCCCCAACGGACATTGAATTACATTTCAATAGAAAACGTGATGGCGACCGACTTCGTCGATACTTAAACGTGATGGCTCTGCGGGATGAGAAGAACTACTTACCTCGTACTGATGAGACACAATAATGTCGAAACTGGTCTATGAGTAGTGTTCTTCCCGTTGATTTGCAAATCGATAGAGATGGTTTTAAGTATCGAAGAAGTCGGTCGCCATCACGTTTTCTATTGGAATGTAATTCAATGTCCGTTGGGGCATATAGCCCAGGAAGTAGTTGTTTTTTTATGGAAAACGGTCAAACTTGGTATAGAAACTGTTAAGTTTCCTTACCCTGGGTGCAGGTGGAAACAATTTTCGATTTCAGTTTTTTTTTATGTCATGATTATTTCATAAATGGTCTATT
Organism: Ophraella communa; assembly: GCA_035357415.1. Lineage (NCBI taxonomy): Eukaryota > Metazoa > Arthropoda > Insecta > Coleoptera > Chrysomelidae > Ophraella > Ophraella communa. The sequence goes on from CM068985.1 coordinate 39,117,807, forward strand.
TAGCTAAAAATTAATTTGTCCCATACTTTACAGACACAGTGTATACGTATATAAATGTTAGAGGATTCATCATTAGGTAATTAAATTATATTGATAAAAATTCTACTTTTTATTCAACATTTAACAATACATTTGAGGGAAAATTATAATTGTAAATAAAATCGTAAATTTTGTTTAAATTAAATAAAACTTTAAGTTAATACAATAATATCCAAAAATATATAGAAAATTTGACTCTGGTATTTACGTGATCCATAAATATATGAAGTAGTTTTTACTGCTTAAACATCGGTCCGCCAACATCAACACTATTCTAAAGAAGCTTCACATATTTGTACATCAAATCACAATAACAATGTCATAAATCTCGCGATTTCTGTATCAAGACATATATATTGCTAATATACATTTTGTAAAAAACTTAAAACTAAGTGAAATAATGTAACATTAACAAAATCGTATTTGAAGATAAAAAATATGTTTTAAATAGAACCTGCATATAAAAATTACTTATTTTATTGGTATGTCCAAAAATGTTATAAATCTCACAACTACTTTGCATTGAAGACATGATATTGGAACAATATTGTTGCATGTGGACATTTAACGAAGTATTCATGGATAATTTTATTAAGCAAAGGTGTATGTGTTTTGTTTTAAAAAGTCGTTATTTTAAAAATACAATTAGTCAAAAAAAGGATTAAAATTACACATGGGACTTTATCTTAACAACTCAAATTAAATTTTTTAATAATAAAGAAAAAATACACCAAACACAACACCACTTTTTGCTAGCTAGCATATATTTATTTTAATGGTAAGAAATGAACTTAACGACATAAAGTGGCGTCAATTTGTGTTAAAGAAGATGCGATCAATTTTAGTTTTCTCCTGTACATAGGATCTTCTGCAATAGGATTCTTTTCAAAATACACAGTTGCAAGATTTTTTAAATTTGACAAAATCTCTATGGTAGACCAATCTGAAACTTCATTGTTGTTCATCTGAAAGTAAATTAAATTATAAATTACAATAAGACATGAAGATGAGGAGTACTGCCTTATAAGATACAGAAAATATTTATTGTCCTAGCTCTGTGAATGTTTTACATATATTTATAATAACCAATAATCGACAGATTAATAATTTATGTCAATTTATTTTCTTTATAATAATTTTTATTGATGTAATGTTAATAATGAACTTAAATTCATCTGATAACTGCCTAACTATAATTTGCTTAAGTATTTTTATAGTTTTATTAAAATGACAAAAAAATGTGGTATATATAGGTATATACAAAATTAAACTTAATATCTCATCAAAATTTATTTTAATTAAAAACTTACCCAAAACTCAGTCAGCTCAGTCAAATGTGAAATATTCTCAACTATCTTTATTTTGTTATGGGCCAAATCTAATGTTTCCAATTTTTTGTTTTCTACAAGATTTTCTATCTTTTCAATTCCATTTTCTGACAAATACAACTCATTTAATTGTTTTAAATTTTCCAGATTTTCTATAACTGTTAGTCTGTTACTTTGAAGACTTAAACATGTCAAATTTATAAGAGGGTCTAAATTAAATATTTTGGAAATTTTATTTTTCCCTAAATATAAATACTGAAGAGAAGATAATCCTTGCATATTTTCAATTTCCTAAAAATACAAAAAATATATTTTTCACATTTAAATAATTTTAAAAAATTATTAAACTTAAATTATGAACCACAAAGTATGCTATAAAAAATGGTCATTTTACCCTTATTTTGTTGTCTCCTAGTTCCAATAATGTTAAGTTTTCCAAGTGGTTCAAATTTTCTATCTTACTGATCTTATTAGATGAAAGAAATAGCTTTTTTAATTTTATTAAATTTTCTAATCCTTCTATTGCCCGTATTCTGTTAAATGACAAATCCAATATCCTAAAAACTCCAAACATTAGATAAAAGTAGGTACATAAATTTGTATTTATAATATATATTTGATATATAATACCAAATAAATATATTAGGTTTAATTAATTAGTGTATCCATAATTGTCTCATACTTGTTATAATTTGTAATTTAATGGTATAGACTTGAAAAAAAATACAATTAAATGTACTAACCCTTACTTTGTGGAAGTCAATCATATTAAAAACACTAAACAAATAACTTTGAAACAAAACTTCCACTATTTTATTTAAAATTAACTTTTTGATCAATGACAACTATTTCAAAAAATCATTTCATCAAATTGAAGTTACATTTTCTTTTATGAGATAGTTATCTGATGTTAATTAAGCAGTACTAAAACTACTAGACTAGTATTGAAGTAATGAGGCAAAATATTAAAGCCTAGATGTTGAATTATTAGACCTAAGGGATTATCCTGGATATATTTCCCTCCAAGATCAGTATAACTGAAAGTTTTAGAAAAACTAGGAAAAAACTATAAAATGCTGATATTTACAATAACTTAATGTATTTATGGCATTTTAATGTTTTATTTATATATAAAATGAAGGTTGAATCAAAGCAAACAGTTAAATAAAGGAGAAATGTATTTGAACTTTTGATTGCTACCTTCTTATTTTTTTTATTTCAAGTTCTTCAAGAAATTTTGTTTTTTATCACAACTGTTAAGTAAGTATTTCAATTTCTTTGGTTTGTGTGAGTGAGTCTTTGTGTTCAAGTAGGTGTTTGCGTAGTTTGAGTTATCCAGTTATTTACATTCTATCTTCAAAATTTCTCATTGATTGACAGCATTACATTTTGGACATTTAATTTTGTCAACACCTTGCTGAAAATATTATTTTTTAAATTGTATTGGAAATATTTCCAATATGTACTGTTTCTTTAACTAAAGATTTTATCAAAAACAATTTTAGTTTATTTTAAGTAAAACTTTAGGCAATTTTTGTTATAAGATAGTTTTAAACTTTAAATAAAATAAATTCTATTTCATGGTCAGTTAAATCCAAGTAGGTATAATATGTTTATATTAATATTTAAGAAAAAAATTAACAAGTTTTAGTTGATTGTAAAAGTAAACATTGTTGTAATACATTTTAAACAGAGTATTTGGATTTTGTATCTTTATACATGACATATCTCTATTAATGTTACTATATACCTGTTTATTTAATCTATAAATAATTTATATTTAGTTTAAAGTAATATTGATTTTAAACCATATATACATATATGTTTATATAATTACTACTTGAGTTACTACCACCAATTAGAATTAGAAAATTGAATACACATTCTGACTTCTACAGTCTAATTCATATTTATTTTATTTAAATCTAGCTTACTCCAAGTTAACCAGACATCCAAGATTTTCAATTTTAGTGATTTGATTATCATATAGCTCCAATTCTACAAGTGTTGTTAAAGTATCCAAATTTTCAATTTTTGTAATTAAATTCCATCGCAAATACAGATTTTCTATGCATGTTAGTGGTTCTAAATTTTGCAGTTTATTTATGCGACCATGATTCAAATCTAATTCCAAGCATTCAGGATCTATAATTACAATATCATTAACTGTAGGGCCAGTTTCACCTCCTGAAGCAGCACCATCCACATTATCACCTGAAGTTGATGCTAAAATATGAAAATAAAAAATATTATAAAAATACTTTTGTCCAAAATCAGCATTACTAATAAAGGCACAAGTTAATATGTATATTTACATGAAACAATAACAAAATTAAATGTGAAGGTTTTAGTAGCATTGATTACAATTTTTAAATAAATTTTATTTGCAGTATTACCTTGATTAACTTCAGATTCTGTTACATTTTTATTACTTGGAACAGGCATTTTCTATGCTATTTCCTTGCTTAATACAATGTATTCTTAAAATCAGAGTTTGTATTACACTTAATTAATCATAACTTAATAAATTGCATAAAGAGTTAACATCAATAAACCAATACAATGATTAGATATTTAATAACTTTATTACTATACAATAAAATTTTTTGCAATTGAAAACCATAGAATTTTAAAATTTACTTCCTCTACTTTATATAGGTCTGTTCGCTGTGTCTCCATTAACTACACTATTGTACAGAAAAGTAGATCGTGTAACACTGATACCGTTCGGTGATTTCCCGTGTACACTTACACTACGTTCGTTGTTAGTGTTGTAGCACGAAAAAACGTGTTACACTGGATTTAGAGGAAGTGTGTTATTAAGTGTAGTGCAAATAAATGGATATTGGATAAGGACTAATAGGAGGTTAATCGTCGTCGGATTAACTTGAAATCGATTCATCTTCCTAATTCGCAATGAAGTTTGCTATGATTTCATCATCAATATCCATTTTTATTATACGTTGTATACGTTATAATACGTTGGTATCTTTTTGAATTTTTTTAAATCATGGGTTCCATGGCTTTAAAATTCGAAAGTTCTCTATCTCTAGCAAAAAAAGAATCGAACATAGTTGTTGAACTGATTACACTCCACCCTACTACACTCATCGACAGTGCTAAAAAATGTAGTGTACAATATAATTTTCCATATAATTTAATTCCACACAATACAAACGCTACCACTGATTTATTCACATACAACCAACTGCCTACCTTAACCAAAACTAACGGCGACTGCTATGGATACTCCCAAAGTGTCATGGCGATACCTGAAATGGATGCTTACCCCAAGAATGATAAACATTTATTCTTGTGCTTACCCCACGCTTACTCCCTCCATATAGAGTCGATACTCTGATTCACATACTTTTTAAGTATGTGCTCTGTGACTTAAACACAATTCAGGATTCAGGCTTGCCACCCGTTTTCAGCTGTCACATTTTAGACGCCCCTCTTAAGCTCTGTTATCTATCTGTTTATTTATCTTATGTTTATACTTGTTGGTTGATTGTTTTTTAATGAATCTTGAATTTGTATAGGATTTTCGGTAAACTATTTAGAATGGAAACAAGCAGATCTATTATTTTAAATAAATACGGAGACTTAAATAATATATCGGTAAGAGTTTGAGTTATATATGTATAAAGATTCTTAAGTTTAATAGATTGGAAAAGAATTAAGTAATTTATTTTTTTCTTAAATAGTATATCGGTAGGAGTTTGAGTTTCATATGTATAAAAATTATTAAGTTTTATAGAATGGAAACGAATTAATTTATTTTTTCATTCAGTAAAAAGTAGATTTACAAATCAATTTTAGAAGATACATTTGTTCTCATTGTATGAATGATTACTAATTCAAATGATCTGTTGACCCTGTATAATCAAGTACTTTCGTAATTGTATGGTTTGTTGACAAGAAAAATATATAATATATATTTTTAGAAAAATAATGGAAAATTAAAATGATTTCTGTTAAAATCCTTTTTTAGGTTGGACAATTTGAATTGTCATCATTGGAAGGAAATTTGGAAGTAAAAGTTGAATATGGAGGTTTAAACTTTGCTGATTTGTATACAGTCAAAGGATTAATGAAAAATAAGGAGCCTCCCTTTGTTTTAGGCATAGAATGTTCGGGTTTAATAACTGCAATAGGGGAAAATGTAAAGGACAACAATTTTAAGGCATGTTAATAAATTTTACCATTAAATTCCCAGTTATAAATGTTGTTAGTTCAAAGCAATATCTCCTGTTTTTTAAGAACCATTTTAATATAATATTTTGAACACATTCATCCTGTCTCAAAAATCAAGTGCATAATTTAGGCTTTTAAAAAACTTACTTTGGGATAAAACTTTCTATCAAGTATATTATTTTTAGGTAGGCCAAAAGGTTATTTGTTATAATTACAATGGGGGATTATACCAAGACAAGTTAAGACTGCCACCTAGTAACTGTTTTTTACTACCTGACTATATTGATTCCAAATTAGGGGCATCTATTTTTGTAAGCTATTTAACAGCATATTTCTCATTAGTTAATTTAGGAAACCTTAAAGAAAATGAGTCGGTACTTATTTTATCATGCACAGGTTAGTGAAAGCTCTTTGTTTATTTATAGATACTCCATTATTACAATATATACATCAAAAATACACATACATAAATTGCCTACAATATTTGCAATACATAATACACTCATAAAATATGAAACATAATAAGTTTTTATTCATTAAGCCAACTTCTCAGTTAATATAGGTACAATGTTTAATTTACTGGGCCAAATAGCACCCTATTGTTACAGTAATTTAAGCTACAAAAACAAACCCTAAAAAGATTTGTATCTCTAGTCTAGTAATAAAGGTATTAGTATTTTTAAACTATGGTATTAGTCTTAAAGTATATAAATGCTATTAACTCTGAACATTATTTAATATTTTTAATAATAATAAATGTTAAGCACATTTGATATAGTTATAAATCAAATACAAGTGAATGTTATAGTCAGTCCATAATATATTTCTCAATAAAGAACCAAAGGACATTAATTCACACATTTGGAGCATTACCAAAGTTGTCTAAAGGGGTTAACTGAAGAGACTGGTTATTTATATTTATTATGTATTTTTCTCTAATAAACATTTTATTAATTTATTTGAAGGTGGTGTTGGATCTGCAGCTGTGCAAATAGCTAAAACAATAGATGGGGTAACAATTTTTGGAACAGGTTCAGCAAGAAAAGAAATATATGCTAAAGAAAATGGAGTACATAATTTCTTTTGTAATGAAAGTTTTATGGAAGAAGTGAAAGATATAAAGTTTGATGTCATCTTATCCAATGAGTCTGGACCTACATTTACACACTTACAGAATTGTTTAAAACCTCTTGGAAGAATAATTTTGATTGGTATGATAATATAATTTAAAGATTATTTAGATTTTCAAGTATAGAGTGTAATTATCTATTATGTAACCTTTATTTTTTCATTACTGTAGCATTTTTGTTTCTAGGTGCAAATAACTTATTACAGACTGAAGCCACATTAATAAAAAATTCTTCAAACAATGAAAATCATAATGAAGTTCCCTTAATTTCACTTATATTAAATAGTAGAGTTGTTTGTGGTTTGCACTTAGGACTGCTATTAGCAACTGATCCAGAAAAGGTGAAGAATGTTTTGCACAAAATATTCAATTTAATTAAAATAAAAAAATTAAATCCTATCATACATTCCACATGGAAGTTGCCAGAAATAATTGAAGCTGCAAAATTATTAGAAGAGAGAAAAAATGTTGGTAAAGTTCTAATCAAAATGTCTGATTAATCATTTAAAATGTTTAAAAGAAATCCATTTATCTGTAGTTTAAAAAAATCGATATGGTTTTCTTTATTAAAATAAATGAATAATATTAATTAATTAGATACATGTTAAATACATGTATTCTTGTACAGTAGAATTCTGATTGTCTGGATTAAATAAAACCAAGGGTATTCCTGTAATTGGTTCTTCATACCGTTTAGACAATACAATCTAAATACTTATGTGTTATGATGATAATGTATTACATAAAACTTTTTATTGGGACCAAGTAACTGATGCCTTCCTTCAAGTAATAAATATATGGGAACCCATTTTAATCCACTTAAAAGCGATAACTTGGGTTTAAGCTTCTACTTGAGATGGTACCTACTTAATATACATCTCCAGTTTCAGTCACTTGTTCATCTTTTCTCGCGTTACTATTATTTAATTGGCCATGATTTCTTCATCAGTTAATATTTGAAATCCAGGAGTCCAGGCAACTCACTTTCTTCTTCATGAATAAATAAAATATTAATTGCTTCTGTTTTACTTAAAGAATTAGTTAACTTCAATAATTTATTCCATGTCATTTATTTGTGGTTCCACATAGAACAGCAATCTTTTAGGGGTAAAAAATGTATTATATTTTCGATTTAAATTATTTTAAGTCGGCAATTAGCAACGTGACGCTAGTACGAATAATCAGGATTCTACTGTGTAATGTCTAAATAAAATATTTTTACATGAATTTGATTGCATACTAATAGTAATGGCTTAACTGACAACAATATAAATGTAATTTGTAATAATTTAAAATACTACATCAAATTAGAGGATCATCTTTAGTTAACACCCCTGGTATAATAGAAATAGCAGAAGTGTCTGCTATAATTAAAATAATTAAAAAGTAAGCTTAAAATAATTTTTTCTACGCCCATGTATGTAAACGTCACAAATCGCACTGTCGACATTCCTTGTAAGTGATATTTAACAATAACATGCATGTAATGAGGTCTCATAACTTACACTTGCGTTTACATAAGAAAATTTAAATATCATTGTTTAATCAAATTGCAATGAAATTTTTATCTACGTATATTACTTTATTTGGTCTATTTACATACTTTTCGTCAATGGAAAAACATAAAGCTTTTAGTATTAAATTAAAAGAGTAATGACCATGTAGGCAACCTTTTATACAATTTATGTTGGGTTATTTTCAACTCTTATTTAATATACTAATTATGCAATGGAGGGCGATGCTTAAACTTGTTTAGAAGCTTACTTATTTTGTAATTCTCATACTCAAGTAATAATAGTTATTTACTGGTAGAATGATCGAATATGATGTACCAATATATTTACACTAATTTGTTGTATGCATCTCAACCAAGATTCAAGTTGAAATATTATTACCTAACTCTAATTGTAGTAAAATTGTACATATGTTACTTTTATTAAAATGTTTTTTGTATTGTTTTTAAAATGGTGTTTTATTGTTAATTCATTAAAAAATATGTATCTCTTCATTGCTATTTACAAGGTTGTAAAGTGGTTTTCAGGTCTAACTGACTTTTTACTGACCTTTATCTACCATACCTATTAATTATATATATGAGTAGTCCACTTGCAAAGTGCGCTATACTGTTCAACCATTTCTTTAAGAAAATCAATTAAAATATTTTTTTCTAAAATTAAGTAATAAATATATATGTTGATTGTAATATATTTAATTATAGTTATTTTTTTATTTTACGATCAAAAAATAAAATGTCAGTTAAATGGTTATAATTTTATTTAAAAATTAAAATTGAACAAAAAGAGTTTTGCAAAAGTATTGATAACTTAGCACACTTTGCAAGTGGACTACTCATATACTTTGTCCAGTATAAATCTGGTTGCACGTCATCAAAGTGAACAAATCGCTCTGTTCGTTTGACTTTCTTCGTTGGTTAGCTACCGTCAATCGTGGGCTTATAAAATATAAACTTAACTCATGCTAAAATGTTTTATATATTGGCAAAATTGCGCTCTGTTGCCGCGTTCCAACATGGCGTAGTATTTTAGTCTTAGATTAGGAAAGCAGCTCTTTCCTTGTCTAAGATTTTAGTCAAATAAAAAAAGAATATTAAAGAACTTTCGTTTGACATTTACTAGATTCTAATACTATTTTAAATACTTGGCCTTGTTCCTTCTCATTGACAGTGAAAAATCTGATGAAATGATTGTTGTTTTCTGCAACGATCTTTATTACCCAAATGAGTTTGGATTTAGATGTACTCTAAATATAGCTGAAAAGTTGTTCATATTTTTCTCGAAATTTTTCTTTGTGCTTCATAAAAGATGAATTTAAACTGTAACACAAATGCAAATGGCATAGAATATCTTATGGTCGATGGTTTTACATCGCCAATCAACTACAATTTATATAATTAAAAAAGATATCATTTTTATGATTGTGAAGTATATTTGTGGTTCTATTCTATAAAGTTTAAATAGAATACCATGTATTGTGTTTGGACTTTTTTCGGCACTATAATAACTAATGAAGTACAAACTAATATATATAATCAAGTCTAATATCGACAAACATTTATTCCTATAAACAAAAGTGTTAATATTTGTGGGAAGATTTCAAATGTAATTGAAACTTTACATATTAATTTAAACTAATTTTTAAAAATTTATTAAGAAACCACATGTGAGGAAAAGAAATGCATGAAAGAATTATACGTATTCTGAAAGAAAAAATATTTGAATTTCTAAGAAGAAATAAATAAACCGGCAAGCCGGTAATTTTGGATGACAGCACTTCTGCTTCTTTTTTGTACTATGTATTAGATTGACTACGCTCATGCTACGTTGCAGGATTTGCCATTTTTTAATTAAATGACATTTTATGCTATGCTAGTTTTGTGGTTTAAATAAAACGGTTTGTCACAAAAACAATGCACGAAATAAACACAATCTTCATAACAATTAAATTATTAAAACCTGTTTGAAAATGTGGTTTATCATCAATTATTAATTAAACTAATTATTGATTTCCATTAAAATTTTAATGATGACAAGAAAACGCTCCTATACATTTTTATGTTCCAAGCACGTTCCAAGTTATAGCTTATGGCTGTCGGTCAGGTTTGCCAACCACAACTGGAATTATATTTTTAACATATTTTGCCAATTATTAAATCTAATAACAAATATTAAATAGAGATAAATTAAAATATAAACATATTGTTAAACATTTACAGTAAAAAATTGATTTAAAATAATTGTAAGTATAACAAAATTCAAATTTCGCGGTAAAATGAGTTGTCGATTTTTCTGAACGGAACCGTTTATTGCTTGAGACGCATGCCCAATTTATTTCTTTTGGATTAGTTTCCATCTTGATCACATGTGAGTAGTAGATTTTCTGTATTTATTAAGTAAATATAAATATATAACTTATCTTTATTAAGTTTTTGTAAAGTGCAAATATCATAGTAATAATAATAACATTGGTATGTGTTCTTTTTATGTACTTTCACAAAAAAATATTAACGTTCTTTTTGACAGTATATGATTTAGCTACATTCGCGCCATGTTGTATTAGATTATTAACAAATTTTAGATAGTTTACTAAAAATTTATATAATATAATCCTGAATTTAATAGTTTCATATCTTGATAGGGAGTCCTTAAAGAGGAACGTTCCAATTTTCTTATTTATATTATATTTATTTGTCTAGGTCAGTGCAAACTTCCACATGGTTTAATGCCGCGTGGACAGTATAATATTACTTGTTTTCATTTTTTAACCACTGTTTTAATTAAGTATATCGATAAATCAACTAACGAAAATTTGATATAAGTCATAGAGAAACTGTTTTAATCGTACTTTAAGAGTTGTTGCATGTAGTTTGCTATGAACTATAATTTTTAGTCTGCTTAGTAATTTCAGTTCGATAAAAAAATTTCAAATTAAGGTAATCTTACATTTGTTATTTAATTACTTCGAAATTTCTAAGATTTAGTTTTATATATTTTTAATAAAATTCTGTTGATTGTACATTAACATAACACATAGCTATAATAAGTTTGTCATGTTGTTTAAATTTTAAGTAGGTAATGTTTTATTCAGTTTAAATTGTATTTAATATATTATTTTAATATTCTTACTTATATTCTTTGTAGCTTACAAGGTTGAAACAACTTACTATAAAAAATGGCAGATAATTTAGATGATTCACATTTTGAAACTGGAGACTCTGGAGCCTCCGCTACCTATCCTATGCAATGTTCAGCATTGCGTAAAAACGGTTTTGTTATGTTAAAATCTAGACCATGTAAGATTGTTGAAATGTCTACCTCTAAAACTGGAAAACACGGGCATGCTAAAGTTCACTTGGTTGGTATTGATATATTTTCAGGTAAGTTATGTTTACATTTATTTTTAGTGATATAAATTAAACCATTCAGTTATCAGTTTAACTCAATATAAATTTAAGATTTTGTATTGTTAGAAAGATTCACAAAGTCAAACCACAAGTCTTTATTTAACAGCAAAATGAATTAGTAACTAATTTTCATCTACAATCAGACTGTAAAGAAAACATGGTATGTAGGAATGAATTTACAAAAGTGATATATCAAGGTATACTATAGTTCAAAAGTTTATCAAAATTTCAAGATCAAGGTTATCAAGAATAATCCTATTTAAATTATAAAGAACAATAAGCATTAAAACCAACAATATAACTGCAAATATCAATGATATATACATATTGTATAAAAATGACAATATTAATTAAAACAAGAAGTTTTAGACTAACAGCTGAGTAGATAAGAAAAAAATGTCTATAACAGTAAAAGTACTAGTCACTGAAAATATTTTAACTTAACCATAATAAAAATTAAATAAAAAGGGTATTTAAGTTTTTACAGATTGGTAAAATATACTATTCTGAAACCAGAACTTTTGAGTTAAAGATATATTGTCTCTCATACTCCAATAGGTCATGTGTCAAAAATATAAAAATTTCAGTACATTGGAAAAATGATTGTAATTATTGTATGGAAGTTAGAAACTGCCACTAATAGGTTAATATATAACTTTTGATTCTGAAAATGTATTAATGATTCTTTCATGGATTATTAAAGTATTTGTTCTGAGTGCATATTCACCAAAAAACAGGAATTGAAAAATTTATGACATATGACCCATTGGAATATCAACAACAATATCCTGTTGTTCTCTGTACAGACGTCTGTAAATATTTCTGAATCTATAACTTTACAGGTTAGGTTAATAAATTTTACAGATTTTTTCTAAAATACCTTAATGGAAGTTTTTAGAATCCCACTATTAAATTCAATAAATTTAAAGATAACCACCAACTGTGGGATATATAATACTTATATTAACCAGTAGAAGTTATCTTTTTTTCCACATTCAGCTCCTATATTTGGTTTTTTATTTCATCAAGTGATCAACTTTTTAATCCCTTACCTCTCCTTACATTTGGTTTTATACCCTTTGAAATTAATCTTAAATTTTACATAACTATACTTAGTTATTGACATTTTGTTTAAAAAATATTTTCAATGCTTTGAAAGTAGTTATAATTTATGTAGTTTGATGTTTCCTTTTGTTAACTTCAATTTATTGTAATGATAGTGCCTTCTCCTCAGTTTAACTGTTAAAAAATATTGTTAATGGTTAAGTTACTAATAATTTTACCATTATAAGGAAATTTTGATAAACTTTTAAACTATTTTTCACCTTAATGTATCCCTTTTGTACTTACATTTATTCATACATAACATACAAGTGGAAGCTGGTTCTAAAGTCATAAGGGCATGTGCCCACTTAAAAACCAAGGTCTGGGGCACACTTGTTCAGCTCCACTTACAAAAAAATATTCAACAGAAATATCTATGAAAAATACAAGTGGATTTTATGCCTGATGATGGTATAATATTGTAGACCAAAACTAATAAAGATTCTATGGATCTTGGAATAAAATTAATTTTTTTCTATAGGTGCCAGTAATCCTGTTACATCATACATATTAGGTTACCAAATAGTTTTGATCCAGTATATTTTATCAGTGGTTATCAACATTTGCATTTTAATGATATATTTTTATTCCTAATTATATCATTATTTTTGTTCATCCATTTGTATGCCAAGAAAACAAGTTGTACATATGTCTCCGTGTTACCTGAATACCAATTTTAATTTGATTTTGGGCGTCAAGTGAGACATACAATAAATCCATATTTCCACAAACATATATGAATACATCATATAATGCTTACTAAAATTTGGAGACAGATATTTTAATTTGTTCTCTCAAACAATTTAGTTAAGGACAATAAATTACAGAATTATATTATGATTTTTTCATAGGAAAAAAATATGAAGATATTTGTCCATCCACACACAATATGGACGTACCTCATGTAAAACGTGAAGACTATCAATTGACAGATATTTCTGATGATGACTATTTATCCCTTATGTCAGACAATGGCGAACTCCGTGAAGATCTTAAGGTACCAGATGGTGAAGTTGGACTTCAAGTACGTGCAGAACATGCTGCTGGCAAGGATATATTATGTACTGTACTAAAATCGTGTGGAGAAGAAGTAAGTGTATTTATCTTTCATTGAATTTAGTCCCTGTGTTACCTGAACTTGGAAATCCTCTAAATTTGGGTGTCAAAAGGGACATACATTAATTTCCAATTAATCCACAAGCATTTATACTTTTTTTTATTATATGCTTACTATTCATTGGAAACATAAACTTTTTTATAGAAATAAAATTTAAAATCTTTGCAATTTTATGTCTGTTAATGTATTGATAATATTTTATAACCAATTCAAATATAGCATGAGGCTAATAACTGGGAAGTTTGTTTAGTTTTTATTATATTGACAAAAGTTTTTAACCAATGTTGATGCCTGTTTAATCGAAACAGAAGTCAAACTTTTATAATAATATTGGATATATAAGTTAATTTTTTATTTGTATGATTTGTTTTAGGTTGTGATTGCAGTAAAAACAAATACTGCACTTGATAAATAATAAAGGCCCAGTGGTATGCAGCGGGGTCGATAATTAATAAGTCACCATTGCCCAGTGGACACGCCCCGCTTAAAACGTTTTATGAATCTATTTATCATATTGGACCATCAGTTATCAAAATTATAAAAGCTTATCCAATGCCTGTCAAACGGCAAAAGACGTTGATGTGGTGTAATTTACATCCTATATTTGTTGAAAAATTAAATGCAAACAGCTACATTTTCTTTCAATAAAACTAATTTAATTTTAATATGTAAAATTTTTTTATCTTAATTACCAGCCAAATTTAGAATCGCCTATTTCTATCGAACCCAGCTAAACTGGTACTGTGTATAATATGTGAGTTTTATTTTACTGCTAAATAATTAAGAATTAGGTGACTCTAAACTCTTGTTGACTTATTTTGATTGAATAAACATAGCATTTTTAAAGACTTGTTTTTGATATTGTTTAGACTAAGTTTTTATTGATTTACGAAACTTGATCAAAATAACCTATTATTGGTTTTTTGCGCAATAATTTTTACTTGGAATTGGTTAAATATAAACTAAATATCCTTTTGACTTTCATTCACCGTTTTTTCCTTTTTTATATAGTTCTTTTTTATCTTGTCAATATTCCTTTATTGTATTAACTCTTCCACTGTGGAAGTCGATTATCTTGAAAACACAAAACAAACAACAGTTTAACAAGACTTCCACTATTTAATTGGAAAAAATTATCTTTTTTGTTAATGTCTATTTTTAGGTTAATTATGAAGTTTATGTTCGAAACAGTTGCCATGGACAAATTTTTCCAATGGTTTTGTTGAACCTCCACTATTAATAATAAAAAATCAACTTTTTGTTAATGTCAACTCGAATTTCTGATAATGCTTCTAAATCTAACTTGATGCAGTGTAAATGCCAAATTTTTTTTAAAAATATCACATTTTTAGTAGAGATAATATAATCATCATCTTCATGGGTATTGGCATGCTCCAGGATGTTCATGCCTAATGCCTTCCTCCATCATCCTCTAACGGTTTTAAGATCCTCTTCCACGTCAATGAGATATCTTCTGGTTCTATTCCCCACTGAATTATGGAACACAGATATCCTGGTGGGGGTTTTCAGGGTCCAATCTTACCTTAACACGTAGCCATTACTTTGATTATATAGGGGTCATTATAGTGTTTGTATAGTCTAAAGTTAAGTTTACGCCATGTACCATTTTCATTTATCCCAGTAGGACTTTACGCTCCAAATATTCTAGCAATTTCTCACTATATTTTGTCAATGTTCAAGTTTCACAGCCATACGTTAGCACCGCGGCTGTATCACTATTAAAACAAATTTAAAAAATAATGTAATGGTTGAGATTCGAACCCGAGCTCCCTGCGTGAGAGGCAAGCACGTATACCACTGCTCCACAATCAAGCTCATATTGTAAGATTTATACTATTATGGATTTGCTCGCCTTCATTATGTGGCATTCAGAATCGGACGCTTCTTTTGCAAATTGATGGCCACTTCTTCAGTGTTTTAGATTTTTTGCTTTATAATTTATGGAATTTCGTTTAAAAAAGCTCTCACTTGGTAGAATTAGTCGAAATAAACAATACTTTCCACCCTATTTTTGGTGTTAATATGATTCCCGGTAAGGTAGGCGGAAAATAGTTTTTTATAGTTTACATTTTGTTTTGGCAGTAAGGTGAATGTTGTTTTTTTGCTTTTTTTTTTATTCATTTGATGTGGCTAGAATAAGTACTAAAACACATGGAGCGGTTTCTGTCGAGTCGGCTGCTGAAGCGGTGTATCCTTTATGGCAGTTCTATTGAATGAAACAGACGTTGCGTAAACGCGCGGTTCGTGATGGCGGCGGCAGCGCGTACCCTGCTGGCCATCATGCACCGCGCGCGGTTTTACGACTGTAGTCGTAGTCGGCACATCAGTACATGTTTGCTTATGGGACTAAACACACGTAAGAGGTTTTGCGGCGGTTTTTGTTATTAATAAGTGACTCGGCGTTGTCAGACCAGTATGGTCTCTACTTTTCCTCTAATTTATTACGGGATGTATCCAATATTTGAGTTTCGTTTTTTTCTTAATTTTGTTATATAGTAAGCCTGCAGTTATTAGAAAAAGCAAATCATCATCACTGTTAGAAGGAGTCATACTTTATGCCAGTAACTTTGCCGGGTCTATCCGAGTTTTTTCATTTAAGTAGTGGTATTCCTGGGTAACAATACGTTGTGTTCCATGGAAAGAAGTCATATTTTAGCATGAGTATTCAATAAAGAGATAAGTCTATTCATCTTTGTAGTAAAATTTTGCCAACTGAAATGGCTTACAGGCACTCATCAATTGAGTGAGATAGAACTGCACAAATTTTAGTAAAATGTTAATTATTTCCTTTTTGATTAATATTTTTTCGTCATATCAAATATAACTTAATATTTTCTTCAAATTAAATAAAAAACTGCAATAAGCGCATATTATACTTTATCTTCAAATTAGAAAACAACACTGAAATTGGTATATCCAAAAAATAAATAATTTTTAAAAAATTTATTTTCCAATGCAGAAATCTTTGAATATAACATCTAACAAATCATCTGTTGTTACATTTCCGACCAATTTACCCAATTGTTTTAATGCATTTCTTAAATATTCTGCTAATAGTACTACATCAGTATCTTGTCTGCTATCTTTTTCAAGATACAACTTCAAAAGTTTTAAGCAATCACTTAAATGCTGACGGTGTCTAATTTGATTCATACTGGGATGTTCTGCAGATGGTTCCCCACATCTAAAAAAATATACCATAGGTCAATAAAAATATAATTTGTTTACAATAATTATTTGCAGATGTATTAGAAAATGTAGGTAGCTATTTAATGAAGAAATAATGTAAAAATAAACTTGTATTACTTACAATTCTTTCAATTTGTTCGAAATTTTCTTTAGTAAATCTTCAACTCCATTTTCGGTTATGCAAGATATTTTTATACAGTCTTCAATATCTATGTTATCATTTTCAGTGCAGAGATCAACTTTGTTTAATACTACTAAACAAGGTTTATTAAAATATAAACGAATCCCATTTTCAACCTTTCTAACTTTGATAAGTTCCTTCAACTTAAGTTTTTCTATGTTATCTATAATGTATTCGTGAATGTTTTTATTGGCATTTTTTTCTTTCCAATTGATATATTTTTCTGCGTCAAAAACTAAAATGACGAGGTCTGACCTTTCATAAAGTTGAAGAGCTCTATTAATACCTTCTTTTTCAACTAAATCTAAAGTATTTGCTCTTAAACCAGCTGTATCTGCTAATACTAACGGATATCCCCCTATGTTTAAGGTTACTTCCAATATATCTCGTGTAGTCCCTTCAATTGGAGTCACTATAGCCGCTGGGCGCTGACCTGAAATAAAAATGAATAACATTTTATAATTTATACCAAAAGGAATACAATTTGATTGTAATCACACAGTATATTAAATATATGATCATTTTTATGTTAAGAAACAAATCTAAGCTAAAATATGAAAAATAACCACATTCTAAATTTGGGAGCTAGATCACAAACTGATCTGGATATGTGATGATACTTTAACCAAAATCCTTTAAGTTAAGATAGCTATTAAAAATTCTGAGATTATTACATAAAAAATCCACAATTACCGTTATCAAAAGCTAAGAAAATAATCCCATTACCAAATTTTTAGCGCTTAATTTACATTTTTTCTAAAGAAATTGATAATTAAACTCGACCATTTCATTTTTAAAGCGCTGTGTTCCTGTTTTCGTGGCAACAGCGCATATTTAACATTTAACAACGGATCCTTGAAGTTCGCCCAAAATCGATTTATGAATCAAAATTATAAAATCAAATGGTCTTAGTAATATTGCTGTGGCAGATCAGGGCCGGTATTCTCAGGTCCTCGCTTGGAGCGATATCGATGTCGTTAAATGCGAGGGGAGTGAAATTCACTGCCAAATCGATTCTCATGCCCTCTCCTCGCATGGATCGCTCCTGTCAAAGAGGAGTGCTTTATTTCACTCGCTTTCATATGTACCAGTTGCTCGTGTTATAAATTTGCGAGCGGAGGGATACATGAGAATCTAGAAAAGCCATATCGCTGCCAATCAAATCACTCCCTTTTGTGATCGCTCGCTGTGAGAGGAGTTGAGAGTTGAGTTGAGAATACCGGCCCAGGGACCTAATTTTTGAAATGAGGAGAATCAATTCTCCAGAGTATATGACGTAATGCTCTCTAAAAAACCGAATTTTGAAATTTTTTGGTGGACATTTTTCTCTAAATATTAAGAGAATTAATTCCACATGGTTTTGTTGGAGATATCATATTTCCTCTAACTCTAGATATTTGGCTTGTTTGAAAGCAATTATTGAGATTAGATCACATATTGTTATATTTAAATTAAACTGTGTGTGGTTAGATATAAGATAAGCACTTGACTTGATAGTGTTTGGAAGTAAAAACTTTTGTTTGTGTTTAGCTACTAGTTTTTGCCTAATTAATAAAGTAAAACATAATGGATCCAGTTAATTTGCAGTTGCAATTGAATGTTGTGAATAATTTAGAGGAGGCGATGTCGATTGCAAATCAACTAAAGAGTTTTTAAGAAATAGACTTTCAAAGGAGTTATTAACGCAGCTATATATTCTAATAATTTCTTTTTTTGGCCTTCTGTAAGAAAACTTCTCTTATGAGTCACCATTGTTTTTAAGACAAAACCAAAATAATGAAAATAAACATTCAAAGTACACAGTAACCACAGAACTATACCAGAAGTGTCAAATTATTGTCAGGAGTAAAAACCTGTAAAACATAAAAATTAAGGAAATGCTTCTTCCTGATTGGTTTACTGGATACTTAGAAAAGACACACGTCACATACTTAATTCTCTAGTATTATATTCTATTCTCCTACTGTTTCAAAAATCAAGTTTTCAAATCTCCATAGAAATTTGAAGAGAGAAAAAGTTCTTTGGAGAATTGATTCTCCTGATTTCAATAATTAAGTCCCAGGCCATAAATTAAAAGAAGATCCGATTTGTGATTTGTTTGTTTACGTTTTTTTCAACTCGATTGTTGTGATCGTTTTTCTGCTTTTTTATATTTCATTAGCGATTTTATTATATAACAAAAAAAAACAATTTTAAAACACTAATCCAAAAACGCAAACAAACAAAATAAAGCACAAGCGTGTTTCGAAAATTTTCGAAATAAGAAAGAATTTTCGAAAATTATAAATAATTTGTCAATTTCATGAAATCGGACCTTAGTTTATCAACTATTAGGAATTATTTTAAAGAATAAAAAAAATAGGAGACTTCTTCATTGTACTACTTACATAGTAAGTTTAGGAGACTACTTTTTCCTACATTTGGTTCACCTAGGATAATCGTTCTCACTCCGTTTCTTAAGATTTCTCCTTTTCGTCCGTCTGCTAAATGTTTTTCAATATCTTCAACGAGTCTTGAAATAATTTCTCGCACATGAATTAAAATATCAGTTTCTAATGTTTCTGTTTCTTCAAAATCAATATGGGCTTCTACATGTGCCAATGTATTTATCAAAACATTTTTCCATTTATTGTATAATTTGCTTAAGGAACCTTGAGATTGTAAGAAAGCCTAAAAACTAAAATTCATGTGACTTAAATTAAGATTATAAAGATTAAAAAAACAAATTTTCCATTTAAGCTAATTAAGAAAAATATCTATCACTATACTTTTCACTATCTGATGTGCTTTTATTTATAAGTTCTTCACAGATTAAAGCCTATATCAACAGTTTTATAATTAACTGTTCATTCCAACTTTTACTGCTAGTAATAAAATATACAAAATAGTGTAATGTGTTTAAAACTTGAGACTGCCACCACTGGAAGTTGTTTACTCTGCAAACTACCAAACAGCGGTCGAGATGAATGAATTTTTTTCATTTTAAAAATTGCTATATACAAATATTTTAAAAACATGAATCAGTAGAATTTTTACCTACTTGTTTTCTTTGAGCTTCAGTTTCTGCTTGTAATAAATCCGCTAATCCCTCTACTTCTGTCAGATCTAACTTTGCATTGAAAAATGCTCTTCGAGTAAACTCACCTGGATCAGCTAATCTTACATTTGGAATAGTACCTAATGCATTTAAAACTGAATTAATTACAGCTACTCCACCATGGACTTGAAACTCCAAGCTATCTTCCCCAGTAAAGCTTCTTGGACCTAAAAATGTTTATAATTAAATGAATAGCATTTAAAGAAAATATAATTTTACACAAGGGCTGAAAGTTGAATTTGTGTTCCTTGTACGAGGCGAAGCCATGGACATCATGACGCAGGACCAAGATTTTAAAATTTGGCCCATGTAGTATATGATTTCTCTTCATAGTGGGTCAAAAATAGCTACTTTTGTCCCTAATAGTAGTGATGAGGATTTAATGTTTAGGCAAAACCAAGATTTTGGCGCGTGTCTACTTTTTAACAGGGAGTAAAAGTTAAACTTTCACCACTGTTATTAGGGCCACTTTTGATTGAGGTAAGAAGAAAATTTTCATAATAGAAAATAATTTAAATAAAGCATTATATGCCATAAGAAAAGTAGGAAGGAAACAAATATTTTGGCTGCTTGTTGGTGCTGTAAATAAGCTTAACTCAGCTAGTAGGTATTTAATATAGTCAATAAGGTTTCATTAAATTTGAAAATATTTTCCTCTTTTTAATAATTTTAAAGACAAAATAATCATTCACATACAAATACATTTTCATTTCTGTCATAAACAATCGAAAATGTTAAACAATTACCTGGAAACCATAAAACTAAACCTTTGTCAATTATTTCTCCATTGTTAGGGTTTTTAATGTTTTTCAAAATTGCAGTACGTGGTTGAGGCAGCATATTCAGACCAGTCATTAACTTCAGCGCTGTTTCAGAATTTGATCCAGATACTCGAATTACTGCAACTCCGCATTTTCCATGACCTACAATATTAATATTTTATATCAAGCAAGTAATACATAATTAAATTATTCAATTTCATATTGTATTGCTCAATATGAATTAAGCTTTTTCTTAAACTATTTATTTATACCCAATGTTTAATGAGGTAAGATAAAAAAATGTAATTATTCATCCAGTATGTTCAAATCAAAATGAGAAGTTTGATTTATTAAACAATTTCAATTCAAATATTTTTTGTCCTTTACCAGAAGACAATGCAAAAATAGTGTCAGTTTTAGAATACAAAGTTCTTGCTTGAGGTCGAATTAAATATTTAGTTAGTTTACACAAGATTATCATTTTTATAAATATTAATTTCAAAATGCGCTGCAGTGTTTTTGTAACAAATTTTAAATAACCAAATACAACTTCTTTCTGGGAGCATTGTTCGAATAGGCTATCTATCTACATAATTTAATTTTTCCTGGTTGAGTTGATGTTCAAAAAGAGGCACAAATATTTAATTTTTGTGTTTTGCATAAAAACCCAGAAGAACTTACAATGTCAACTGTCGATAATGTCACAACAAATTTTAAATGCAAAGCCAAGTAAAACCAAAAATAAACCCTTAGAACATAAAATGTATAGGCCTGATTTTTTTTGTCACAGTATTTTTACTGAAATGAGAAATCAGCATGAGGCAGAACGATGTGCTCTGATTCCAATAAAGTTATCCCCATCGCCTGATGATACTTTCAATGAGGATACCAAACCTATAGTTAGTTATATATAAATAAGTAGCCCACTATATAATAACTTTTTGCGCTCGACTTTCAGATTCAAAATTTGGATGGTGAACCTGCAGATGAATTAAACGAGTTTAAAAAATTAAAACAACAAAAATGTAATATATGTAATAAAATATTGTCTTCAGCTTCAAGCTATTATGTTCATATGAAAAAACATTCTAATAATAAACCATATCAATGTACTCGCTGCGATGCTTCGTTCTGCAGAAAACCATATTTAGAGGTAAAAATATTTGCAACTATATTAGTAGGCCCAGATTTACTTGAGAAAGTACTTTGTTTTGGAACCTTTAATATAATTATTATTATAGTTAAGTTTCTTCTGGCTAAAATTTGTATTCAAGTTAATTCAGGACATTTAACCATTTTTATAAGAGGGAAATGCTGCTCCTGTAATATATTTAGTTATTTTGATATATTTGATTAATACCTTTATGATCATGGATAAACTATTCATATGATTTTCTTAACATTTTGTAGAGGCCTACCACACAATTTTTTTTATTTCATTATTCCTTATTACAATCTGCATAATTGAATTTTATAACTACTTAGACTCAAGTATTTTGATTTGTTTTTGTAACTCATGATTTATGTATTTTATTACTTATTGCTTGAACTATAATTATTCATATGATGTAAAATTGTTTTATTAACTTTTATAGGTTCATATGCGTACCCATACAGGAGAAAAACCATTTGAATGTGAAGTATGTCAAAAACGCTTTACCCAAAAATCTAGCCTAAATACCCACAAAAGAAGTCACACTGGTGTCCGCCCATTCTCATGTGATGTTTGTTTTAAAAGGTTTTCAGTTAAATCATATTTGGAAGCTCACAAGTGGAGTCATGCTGCATCTAATGGTATAGCTTGTAATGTTTGTCATACTACTTTTAACAATAAAAGTCATTATATGTTACATATGCAAACACATAACTCATCAGTGTTTAGTTGTAACATTTGCCGTAAAATTTTCGCAAAAGAACCATTTTTAATTCGCCACAGAAGTAGAGTGCACAATACTAAACCAACAAGTGATATTTATACAGTTTAGGTTTTACTTTATAACATAGTTATAACAAATTTTTAAAACATTAGTGATGAACATATTTATTCAAATTTGAGATTTGTTTATACTAGTATATACAGAAATTGTTTACTAGCTGGAATAATCCAATTAATGGGAGTATTGATTATGATCAGTTTACTTTAATAGTAGAAAGTAAATAAGTAAAAATTCTGTTTCCTCTGTAACCTAATACCAATATAAGATGATTTAGATGATGTGACATAATAATTGCTTGCAAAGAAGTCATATTTATATACATATACTTTTTGGAGTGGTGAGCATGGATTTCCATATTTTATCATTGTTTTGCAATTAGAACACTTGTCTTTATTTTCTAAAAAAGTTTGAGCATTTTTTGCAATATCAGCATAATCTCAATAAACAACAGTAAGTCTATAGTGAATAAAACTATACTGTGTGCCATGTAGTTGTAGATCTGTCAGTACCAACATGACTTTCTCTACTTCTCATGATCCTGGTCATCCTCTAATCAAAACTTCTTCCTTGTGTACTGTCCGTTTATCTAATATTGACAAGAATTAGAAAAATCTATAGGTTAACAAAGAGATACGACTATTTAGGGAAAATATTAGAAACTGGTATAGGTGGAAACCACAATAGATCTGGAGAAGGTTAAGGCATCTGAATTAGCGTCAATGTATGGAGTTATAAGGTACTTAATCAATATCAGGTAATACAATATACATTATTTAATATATGAGCAATTAATTATTTCATATGCAATAATTTTATGAGGCTCATGCTCAAATTTGAAGCACATATTTGTTTTACAGGAGAGGATTTTGAGATATATAATTAACTTGGATTACCATGCATCTTGCAGACCATATTTTATTGCTTTTTATTTTCTTGATACCATTACCAGTATTCATTCGGGTAAGATTTTAATTTAGTTGAGAGCAGCCACACAGCTTTTGCTTGACAGTTTCCTCTTCTTATTCACATCCTCTGCATAGTGTGCTACTTATTTTCATCTCATTTTGGCATTTTTGGAGAACTCAGTGACTGGTTAGAATCTCTGTCAGTAATATGAATTGTTTCCTGGCAATTTGCAGAAATCTTTTGGCTGTATACTTTTGGGTAACTAAGTTACTCCTGTTATAACTCAATTAGTCATACATGTCTTTGACATGTTTGAGGTACCAAGATCATGGATCAAACATCTTTTTTGATCAGAAAGTCAGCTATGTAACCTTCCAGATAGTGTGCTATTGTTTGATTTGCTTTTGTTGTTAGCATAGTTATTACAATTGCCATCTGTAGATCCATGCAGCAATTTTGGGAGAGAATCCTCAGGCTTGGCCCATGGCATGCCAGTACTGTTTATAGATAATATATATGTTTTGTTCATTCAATTTTGTATATGTGAATTCCATGTTAACTCTCTATTAAGGAACATTATTTTCCAGTAACTCTAATTCTATAACTAGGAATAGAGAAAATGTGTGAATTCTCCATATTTCTGTTTTCTTTAAAAAGGGAATATAGGGAATCAAAGCCTACATCACATTACCAGCTTATATAAAGAAAGAGAGAAGTTTTGCCATTTTATTTTTATAGAAAAACGCTCTCCAAATAATTTTCTTGCTTCTTTCTCATTGTCCATGTGTCTGCTCCATATACCACTACACTAAAAACATAACACAGCAAATCATACCTTTTGTCATTTGTAGTTCTATGATATAAAAGTCTCAAAAAAATTTAAATTAATTATAATACATCGTGTACACTTTGGCACATCTTATTATATTACTTTTTTGGTTAATTAGAATGCATGAATGAATCATACTTTATATGAGGGAGTTGGAATTTTTTTGTTACAATTGTTTTTGGATTCATTTATTACATTTAAACATTTTTTTGAGTGCACTTATAACATATAAATATACATATAAATAATAGTCATGTTCTTATTATTTATGTTGGTTAAACGTATCTTCATATATTTTAAAATGATGCCTTGTTCGCTGATTTTTCGAAATTATTTACCTCAAAAGTCTCAAAAGTTTTGATTTTATCAAAAAATTGTAAATAGAAAAAAACAATCTAGTTTTAAAAAAATTGATATTTAAAAGTTGACTGAATTATATTTTAGTTTTTAATTTTTTGTTATAAAATGAAGACAAAACATGAAAATTTAAACCTACATTTTTTGGAGTCCTATTTTAAACATTTCAGCAAAAAATTAATTCAATATATTTATTTATTGATACTGAGATAGGAAAACGCTGAAAGAATGCACTGCGAGAACAGGGTTAATATCGTTTTTAGTAGAACCAAATATATCCAAAGAACGTGTATGCACGATTTTTATGAAATATGTTTGTTTTTATTGAAGTCTGTTTCAATATTTTACTTTTCCATAACACTTTTTTTATTTTTAAAAGGAGATAATTATTTTGATATTTATTTTAATGTATATTATTTAATTGAACTCGAATAATTAGATCTTACTAATACCTTTAATGTATGCTGTAAAGCATAACAGCATTTTGGTAAAATAATTTTATATATTCAACTCAATGAATAAGCATATAAATTACGAACTGTCAATTGAAATGTGTAAACTTTATTTTGTCAATTCTCAACAGATTTCATACAGACACAGTAGAATTAATATATTTATTGTATAATCAATTTAAACAAAACATTAAATTAATAATTCATTTGTTATACAGGGTGACTTAGCCGGGTGTCTGCCAATTAATAAAAATTAAAATAAATTAATTTTTTTCTTGAACAGCTTAAAGTGATTTGTACAAATTAAAACCTTTTTATTTGCACGCTTTTTTTACAATACAATCTATTTATTTATTATATTTATTTTTTAATATGGATTTAATAAAAGCGTGTTTTTTTATTTTAAACTATTATTTTTTATATTTGTAAGTAGGTTATCAATATAGATGACGAATAAAAGAGGGTTTTAGCTATATTCCTGTTTTATACTCTTTTATTTATTTTAAATTCTAGTGATCAGCTACTTACCGTATATATGGGGTTTTCCCCCATTCTACTATACTAGTGCTACTTATAATTTTCTAGATAGATATTTCTCACTTTCTGCATAGGAATCCATTTTAGGATTACTGGGTCGGACACAACTTTAAAGTGTGTGAAGGTAATATAATTGTTGTTTTCTTGATATTTTTTTTTTAATTTTATTTCATAGTAAGCTTAATTGGTTGTGTGGTCTACGTGTTCATATTTCTATTTAAGCCTTGATAAATTAAAAGAGCTTTAATTTACATTTTATTGTTCATTATAGCTGTAATATTTCTTAAATATAGAATATTCATTTTATTTGTGATATTTGTGATGCTACGAAATATATAAATAAAATTGGTAATCTTTTATATTTTAAATGTAATACAACAAAAAATGTTTTTAAGATGTTTGTAAATAGTAGGTGCTGAATTTAAAAACTGAAGATCTAGCATTACTGAAAACTAAAACTATCATTATGTAACTCCTGCATAATATAGAACTTTAATTTTAATTTAATTGGGCCTTTGGGCTGGTTTGATTTGATAAGGAATCTAAACCTTAGAGGGATAAGTAGAAATATTTGTTTCTATTTCTTTAATATTTTAACTGCCCCTCGTATTTTGAAAGTTTTTTGTCTTTCATTATCATTTCATTTAGGTTTGCAAATGCAAACGCTTTTACGCACTTTATTTTGGTATATTTTATTCACTACATGGGTATAATATATGCAGAATTTTGTATTTGGCGTAAAAGAGTCCATTCTGCATCATGCTCTACATCTACGGGATAAGAAGAAGTATACTTACTTCGTACTAATGTCGACACTGGTTCCAATAGAACTGATTAGGATAAAACTATGCATTTTATTAAAAAAGAAAATGATTTATGCAAAAAATGTATTAATATCAATCTTTAAAATCTTCTGCATTTATTGAGATACGAAAATATAAAAGATATTCGTTCACCCTGTATATTACCTACTGGTAAGAAAACATTTTGTAAATTTTTCTGTTTTATTTATGTGCCGATTCCGATACGCATCTGTTATTATATAAATGCTGATGAATTAACAATTAATTTAATTTTTTTATTTATCATAGGTAATAAGTAAATGGCTGAAACAATCACTAACATTATTTCGTAATTTATTAGAAATTAGTGTTTGCGAATTAGCTGTACTGACGTGAAATATATATACATAGAATTAGATTATATACGAAAGATTGTGTAATTAAATAGGTAAACACCCAGTGTAAAGTTACAATAAATAAATGATAGTAAATTATATTTGGTATATTTTTATTTTGGGAACCCAAAAAATCGTTATAATATAAGTCTATATTATACATAATTCGGAGATAAAAATTACACCATGTGATCACATATTTACCGGTGTGAAGTTAGCAACCGTTTCAACGGAAACACCGTGGCTGCTGAAATTTGTATTTCAAAGTGTTATTGTGATATAATATCACATTTGATCAATTTTGAAACATTGAACTGATTGAGGGAAATTGATCGAATATCATTGAAAGGGGGGCAGCGATTTGGTAAGAATTCAAATATAGGAGGATGAACACCTTAGTGGAGAAAAAAAGGAATTCTAGTTCATATGTGAGTTTTATGATTGGGAATTTTAAAATATAATCTAAGGATGATTTCTTCGTGTTGAAAACTGCAAAAATATTGTCCTTATATCTATACACCATATTATCCTTACACCATATAACCTGTGTATCAAAATTGCGGTCATTGTCTTGCGAGGGTAATCGACAATGGCGTACGAGCTGCACATATTATTTTATATCATGCGGCGATTTAAGTAGGTACAAACAAATAAAAAGTTTTAAAAAATGTGACGTTCCTAATGTTAACTAGTGACTTTTACTGTTCCCTGCGAATTTCGTTTTTGCCGCACGCTTATGCTAAGACAACAAAATGATGCCCATTTCTATCATTCAATGTGTTTTTGGTATTATTCTCCTTAGCTATAACGTACTGATGAAGTCTAAGAAGACAGAAACACGTGTCTACGGCTGCATAAGCGGGCTGGCTTAACCCAATATTTCTATTTTTTTTTTAATTAATTCATTCCCGCAAAAACATTTTTAATATTTGTGAATAGCTATTTTGTTGCCAGCTGTATACTTTTTCTATGACATTTCGTTGACTTTAACAGATGCATACATTGCAAAAACTTTGACATTTCATCAAATTGTCGATGGACGTCATAATTTGACAAGCCGTAGTAGTCGTGATTTTAGAATGAACCTATAGACCTATACCTTGTCCAGTATAATTATAGTTGCACGTCACAGCTGTCAGAATGGGACTATGTTGCCAGCATTTAAAATAATATTAGAATCTAGTAAATGTCAAATGAAAGTTCTCTAATATTCTTCTTTTTATTTGACTAAAATACTACGCCATGTTGGAACGCGGCAACAAAGCGCAATTTTGCCAACATGTAAGCATGAGTTATGTTCATTTGAAGTTTATATTTTATAAGCCCACAAGTTGTATTTGATATAAAATTAATTACGAAACCTTTCTTAAAGCATTTCTTTATTTTTTGTAATAACTTACAGCCTACTAATTTCAATATTTACCAAATTTGCAGTGTAAACAGATACTGATTGACAGTAGCAAACGAACGAAGAAAGTCAAACGAACAGAGCGATTTGTTCACTTTGATGACGTGCAACCAGATTTATACTGGACAAGGTATACACGAAATACTCCATTTCGCATTTGATGCATAGCAACTTGCTAGCAGCCGATGCAAAAATGAAATTCTGTACAAAATGTGCTTTTTATGATTAAAGTTACTGTTTTAAAATCGAGGTTGTCGTAAAAAATTGGCTAGTTGTCAAACGGACTAGCGTGCATCAAAGTACTACTTTTCCACTATGAGAGATACAAAATATGTACCTACATTAAATAGATAACAGATGGACAATTTTCTGTTTTAAAGGATAAAACGGAAGTAAATAACAAGCATTTTTGATCGAAATTAAATACCAAAAAAAATGTCTTAGAATATATTAATCTTCTTATTTTCAAAATACACTCATAACAAATTTCTCTCTTAATATAACATTTTTAAACTTATAATACAAATAAATCTGGAACACAAATTAAAACATCATCTATTTAATACTTTAAGGTCAGCGAAAATTCAATACGTAAAAAATATCTTCCTAATGTAGGAAATTATTTACAATAAATAAAATATGTATGTATTAACAATTAATTAATAAAAAATATCTGAAAAGGGTGATATAAGAACATTGTATTACATTTGAAATTTGGTCAGAATCATACAGTACATCTTATTTTATGTATATCGTCTTGACTTCAACTGCTCACAATGCATTTACGATATCTTGTGTCTGTTATAAATAATATATTATGTATATAATTGTACCAACCCATACTTTGTGGAAGTCCATAATATTGAGAACATTAAACAAACACCTGTTTTCTTAAACAGTTGATTGTTTAGTGTTTTTAATGTATATTCACTATGTGCAAAATTAATGTACCCCTGCAAGTATAAATAATGGAAAACTATTTTTATTGCAACTTATGTTTTTTTTCAAAATGATCATAAATGCGTTACTAAGAACAATTAATAACTGCACAGTTGATGGTATAAAATGAGATGTTCTATATTTTATTACTTACATATAAAACTGCCATGATTGAGTAACATTTATTTAGGTAATTATTGAGTTAAAACTAATACTTTTCTTACTTAATGTATTTGTTTAGATTACAATTGTTTATTTGAATTTTTCGGTCAAATGAAAAAATTGTTTTCCATCATAAATGTAATCCGAAAAAGTAAACATTGAAATTAAAAAATCTGATATAATAATTTAGAGATAACGTTAAATTCTATTCTAAAAAAATATTAAGCTACATTTGATCAATTTTAACCTTAAAATATTAACTAATGAGAAAAATTTACTTAATTAACTCATCTTATGTCATGAACATATATGGTATTCCAGCACATTTCAATTTAATTACGTTTAAAATTAACTTATACTACGATTCGATGAACAGTCGATTATTTCTGTAAGACATCTTCCGAATTCTTCTATAATTAGATGTTTGGTCATTTCTTCGTCTTGTACATTTTCGTCGGCGTTATCCGAAATTGTCAGTAGACATTGACAAGTTGCTTCTATGACGTCGTCAGTTATAAAATTTATGGTTTGTTTTCTAAAAAACTACATGCATATAATAAACATTTAAACGATTTAAACAAAATATTTTGTTAGTGAATATTTATGGTACTGCCAGGAACTACAGGCAAGAGCATCTTAATAAAGCTTAACATATGAAACTTAGGAATAACACAGGTTACACCTAGAGTTTAAAAATGTACAAGACAAAAACAAAAAAGGAACCTGAAGAAATTATGGAGAGAAATTTGAAGTCTTTCCTTAAGAACTGACTCCAGAAAGTCGTTTGAAAAGCTTCCAAAAAAAGCATTCACATATTATTTACCAAAGAAGATGCGATAAACATCGAGCCTCCAGGAAAGTATCGATCTCTTGATTCCAACTTACTTCTCTAACGAAGTTAGGTGCTGAGCTCAAATATAATCAGTTCGAAGATGGTTTGGGAATGCCTAGGCAAACTAAATGAACTAAGCCAGAAGAACAGTCATCATCCTATGGGTCCCGGGACACATAAGAATAGAGGGGAACGAAACAGCAGATAAGCTGGCAAAAAAAAAGGGGCTGAAACCCCACATTTGGGACCAGAACCATCTTGTGGGATCAGCAGTAGAGTAATCTTAGGAAAACTAAGGGAAGACATAGAGAAGGAAAAATCCAAGTACTGGAATCAGCTCGAAGGACTGAGGCAATCTAAGATACTACTGGGGAACTATGACCAGAAGAGATCTCTTAGCTGCCTCAACCTCAGTAAAAAAAGGCTCCGAATTCTAACGGGAATCTTAACCGGGCATTGCCGCCAAAGTAGTTTATCATCTTATCTGGAGTAACTAGTTAGGACTTATGCTATGTAATGTTAAATGTGAATTTCATTTACCTACCGAAGTTATAAAAACGCCCTTCTTCAACAACATAGGAGAGGCAATTTTTAAAACGCCTACATTAAATGGTTTTTGGGGATTAAGTTTATTTACAAGGGTCAGTCATGTCCCGAATAAATAGGTTTTTTTCGCATTTTTGAACTGATATAATAAAAAAAATGGGATTTTAATCCCAAACAAACATTTATTATCGAGGGTTCCAAACTAAGTGAAGTAAAAAAGGAATCAGTAGAGAGGTTGTAATAAAAAACAAATAAAACCGTACTCTATAATACACAGGCAATTTGTCAATAAAATACCTTATGCTGCAAACATTAAAGATGTGGGCGTGGACAACTGTTTAACTGATTTCAAATTTATTATTATTTAAACCGTGATTGGTTATATACAATAAATAGGCCATCCTTAAAATTAATTCAATGTAAGCGATTTGAGTTTGAAAATGTATATGCTATTCTGAAGCCGATAGTACAGGTGGGATTTCCTTTATCCTCTCCAGGTTCAATTTCTGCTACCGATCTTTTCAATTTTCATTTTTTACTTTAAAAATCACGAAATATTTTTAACAATGCATGAAGTATCAGATAGTAAATGATTTTGTTACTCTGTTAGCAAATTTTATATTCATGCATGTTGGTGTGCTTAAGCTTTTATTATTACCGTTTTCATAGTTTTTCAACGCTTCTACTAAAATGTGTTGCTTTTCTACTTCTACCGCTTTTCCGCTTCTCACTGCTATGTTTCTGTCTACCGCTGACTTAATCTGAATTTTATTAAGATATATATAAAGCTATTTTCTTTTAATCTTGTCGTATATTTAATTACCCGGAACTTAATTAACTCGCTAGATTTTGTTTGACCGTAAAATATAGTTTTTTTGTTTATTCTGTTGCCTTGAAAATGTTTTTCTAATAATAATGTTGTCTTTTGGTAAAAGTTTCAATTAAACGAGTTTAAAAAAAAAAAAACAAATTTATCAACAGGTCTAATGTGAAAAATGATTTTTCTCTAATTAAGATTGCTTTACTTGTGTAGTTAATTTCTATCGTTATATTTCGAAATGGGAACAATTGTTTTAGTATTATGGTAGTTGAAAAATAAAACCGGTGTTATTAAATATTTTATTACCAGTATTACGTTGACTTTGAATATAATTGGTTTTTTATTTGATTTTCACAGTCTGATTTGATGTTAAACCAGATTTAGTTTTTATTATTATTGAAATTGTTAATAAATACAACTGTTTATAAATTATTTTGCGCCGGTATTTGGTTTCATATTTGATTTTAACCCAATTGGACTTTATTTCTGGAATTGTTGATACATAGAATTTTGTTGTTAATCATTTTTGTTCAGAATTTTTTTTGTACGCGATCTATTACCATTTAACTTCACTTTAACATTGCTAGATCCGTAAAACAGTTTTTTGATACTGTATTTCTTTCGTTTGACCGCTAATAGAATTATATTATTGTTGTCTTGTACTGAAATGGTTGCTAAATATATTGTATTGTTAAGAACCGTTTTCTTGTTTTATTTCTGAGCCTAACACGAATTAACCCATTTTGTCTCCAATGTCTAAATGCTATCTGTCGCATGTCAGCTCTCAACCACTTTAATGGCACTCGAAAAAATTAAGGACGTTTAGTAGAAAGACAGTCCCCGATCAAAGCTCAGTCCAAATGTGGTAAGTTTGGAAAATCCAGGAAAGCGCCATTACAAGAGTAATTGACATCGTTTATCCAACCTCTTTCAGTGGTGCATGAAGCTACATTCCGAAGGAACAAGATAGTTAAACTTACAAGAATGGAATAAAAAACTAAATAGAATGTACGATGAGCGCAGAAGAGTAGAATGATGACAAGAATTGTCTCAAGTGGTTCCACTGCTTATGGCTGGAAAAGACTAACTTATTTATATCTATCTATCATTTTTAACATACCCTATACAATAAATAGAGGAAACAAAGCAGACACGACACTATATATAGTCAAATATGATACTCGTCACACGGTAAAAATATGCACAGTAAACCAGCTCTACTTGCTCTAACACTGGAGAGTTCATGCCAATAAAAGATCACAGCTACACAAAAAAGCCACAAAGTCTTCAACTACTTTTCAAGAAGTAGGATGGTTAACAAACTGACAGATTATTATCTTTGAAGAAGGAAATACAACAGACCAAATGCTTTGGCGTTGTGAGTTCAAGCTGACCCTTCTCAGTTTCAGATAAAGATATATTTTTCTAATAAATTTATTTTAATAAAATTATTTACAAGAATTATATTACTGAATTACCTTGAGCTCGGACTTCGCCTAGGTCGGAATTGACCAGTAATTTTATTATTTACTATCAGTGTTTCAACATACACTGGTGTATTGGTAGATTTTTCGTTTATAAGCCTCATATTTTTCTTCTCAACCGAATCTTCAATGTTTCGACACCCATTGCATTTACAATTATTTGAACATGCAATTTTTGCCTACAGAAAAAAAATTAGTTCACACAAAAATATAATATAAAACTGTTTTAGATAAATCATTCACATTCTACCCTAAAAGAAGATACAGGTCTGGATATATGCAGATACATAATGCGTTTTTGTAATTAATGCATTAATAAAAATATACGCTGGGTATTTTTTAAATTAATGGATTATTGGTCAAAGAAAATATAGTAATATTTTGCAGCTCTGCTGGTAGTGCAAAATGTTTCTACTTATCTCGTACTGATGACTACACAGTAATGTAGAAACCAATCTGCGGGTAGTATAAATTCCCTTTCATTTGCAAAACGACAGGGGTGGTAAGTATCTAGTTGGTCGATCGCCATTACACTTTCAATTGAAATGTAATCCAATGGCCAGTGAGGCATCTAGCGCAGGAAGTAGGCTTTTTTGCTTTAGGAAACGGTCAATCCTGGTTTGGAAACGATTCTAAACCTCAGAGAGGCAAGTAGAATTATTTTTAAATTTTTGATATGATAAATCAAATATGATTCAGTGCGTCTATTTTAAAGAAAAAGAAACAGCAGAAAAACAGTTTGTATGAAACAGCAATAAGTTGCATGATTACAAAATAATTGAAAAACACCCACAGTTACATAAAAAATAAATAAGGATAGTATCCACTCATCACTCTTATTTATTGCCTAATGTTTGAAAGTGATATTTTGCATTAATATGATTACCATTTATCCAGAACTCTACGTCCACTTTGTAGGGTGTAATGCGAAAAATTAACGATTTTAGGATTTTGGGAGTTTACTTACTATACCTAACTTTAGGTTATGCGAAAGTGGGAATCATCTGAAGTGTGGTTAGTAGGATGGCTGGGATCTAAGGTTAAAAAACTGTATTTCTGAAAAACGAAAGCAAACTAAAAATAGGACGAAATATCTCTGTACTGAACATCAAATATTACAAATTTATTTTACAACTTTCCAAATCAAGGAAGTAAAAGTAATTTTTTTACATTCATTTCATAACATTATATTGTGAATATGATCTATTTGGAAATGTTAGCGCAGTTGTAATCTAAACATGGTTTTTAGTTCAATTATATTTGGGTAAAAACAGACAACAGAGTCAAAATTAACAAAAGAATATCAGAAAAATTTACAGTAAATGAAGGAGTAAAAAAAGGGATCCTTTATCATCATTATTATTTAGCATATTCTAGTAAAAGTCATGAGAGAAGCGGATAATAACAGAGAGAGACTTTGTACCAAAATAAACATTATATATAGTGTTTGGCTTTAGCGCTTGACATCGTTTTGGTAGCAAGAGGAAAAAATTAGTTACATGAGAGAGTATAAAGAATGGATAAAATGACAAGGAAAATGGGATTATACATAAATGACAATTAAACCAAATATATGGAGTGGACAAATGAAAAATCAGAAGATAAAGGAACGTTTAGAATAGAAGTGGAATGAGAAAGAATACATGATTACGATAAGGGCAGTAATAACATGACAACCAAACATCAAGAAAAAAATTCAAGCTAGAATAATGGCCTAAGGAGGAAAAATCGAAGACAACTCTATTATACGAAAAACAAAGAAATGATCTGCTTTCCAGGGACAATCAAAAATGAGGTGTTCCGCTGTTTCTTCTGCTTCCAAATACTTCCCACTAAGCATACACCTCTCTGTAAGTGCCAGTTTGTGTAGATGTTTCTGCAACAATCAATGACCTGTAAAGAAACCTGACACTTCCTAAATATAAGGAGAGTCTCGGTTGCAATGGATTTAGATGCACCAATGAGTATTCTCCTTGCTAGTATCTTCGATGGTTTTCTGATAATAGGCTTGATTATCGCAGGATATATTAGGCTTTCGTTGTATCCATTATTAAACCTTGTGCACTTAAGCTACGCATTTTAAGAATCCGTTTGCTTCCGTATATAAAACGGATCCGTTTAGAATGAAAGCCTATAATTGCATTATGCACATTGATTCAATTATAGGCTTTCATTCTAAACGGATCCGTTTTATATATACGGAAGCAAATGGATTCTTAAAATGCGTAGCTTTAGAGAGTGCGACCACCTCCCAGTTTTGGGTCAATTTTCTTTCAGAGCCTGACTCTGTAGATGCCTGCTCCTGTTCTATTAGACTTTTTTGGATCCGGCTGTAAACCAAGTTAGGAGTTTCTCGTATAATGTGGTCCATTGAATGTAGCCATTCTTTTTTGTAAGTTATACTGACATTTTTCACCAAGATGCTTAATATTCTACATGACACCATATTCATGTCAATACGCCATTTCTTACCTCAACTTTTATGAATATTTGGGTCCATAAATATTATTTTCAGACTATAGTTATTGAGTATGAGATCAAAGATAGGAGATATTGATACAACAGGATCAGTTGTATCAATGGAATTAAAAATGGTGGTAAAACAGGAAAAGAAGGATAGATTGTATACAAGAATACATAAATGAGAATAAACTATATTAATCATCAAAATATTTTGTAAATGACTGTATAGTTATTATGAAGTTTGTTATCTATAAACAACTAATTCTAAACTTTGAAATTAAATTTGATAACACTAAATAAAAATTTTTATGGTATCCTTTAATAAATTAGTATGTAAAAGAAACTCACCTCGTAACATTCACAATAGTTTTTCAGACAACCCGACCTTTTGCAATTGCATCCTTTTGTGTGTTTCCTTATTGAAACATCACCTGCTACATCTTTTGCTTTGCCAATTTTTGGCCTAAATGCATTCGGATTTCTTTCCAGACAAGCTTTGATCGCCCTACAATTGTTTTCATAAATTTTAATAGTTTCCAAAGATTTTTACTTGAATCATGCATAAAATAAACACCCTCTAAGTAGTAATCGGTAAATTAAGTTCCCAAAATTTTTGGAAAACCTGCTCTAATGCAAAAAATAGTCGCAACGTTGTTGAAACGTTAAATTTGACAGATGAAATTTTTTTTTATTATTAATTATTGTCGTTTATAGGGAAAAAATGCTTAGGATTAGTTAGTCCAAGAATTACTAGCATGTTTATTTATTCTTCCTACCAGTCTACAAGAACTTGGTGAAATAATGCACCACTCACCTATTTCTATGCTCTTCATTCTCTATATTGTTATAACAGTTCATACAGTTGCACATGTAACAAAATTCCCCATTGGCAAAACAATCACAATATAGTTTTAAACATTGCGATTTATTGCAGTTGCAAGGTTTTCTGGGCCTCATACCATTAGCATCCACTTCTTCCTTGGCAGGAATTGGCGACGTGTTTTCAGATCCTCCACTCGTTGCTTTTGGAGTAGGTGTAGTTTTTGGGGGTGGTGCTGCTGGTGGAATAGTAACTTTGGTAACTGGAACCTGTTGAGTAACAGGAATGTGAGCAGGAATTACCATTAACGGAGTTAGAGGTTTGTTTATAGGCGATATAGGAAGTTTGTCTTTAGGATGAAGTTTCGGAACGATCCTGTTTAACGGCGATACGGGCTAAAATGTTATAAATAAATATAAAATTATGGTTTTTTGAATCTTTATAACTAGTGACAACAAACCAAAAATTTGTAAAATGTAAATGTAAGTAAAATTTTAACCCGCTCTATACGAGGAGTGGTAATTAAGTTCTCAGGACGAGCAAATTGATTATAAAAAAAACGCACGGAGTAATATTGGGGTTATAGGGTGGATGCGGCAACGCTGGAATGCTTTTTGCGTCAAACAGTTTTCCTAATGAATCTAACCGTTACTTATAGATGTTTAAAACACCAATAGTTAGGTGACCACACCAGACATGACTGGAGTTCAAACAATACCGTTTCCGACATGTTTTCGTCTCTATTTACAATTTTCTTTTCGCCAGATTTCACTAAAATTTAAAAACAACACGTTGCTAATGTGACTCTCTTGATTTGACCAGGCCACTAAAAAGTTTCTTTCGAAAAATACTCATAAATTACAAACGAAACTCACTCTCTACTTTAACTTTGAACTCAAACTTAAAGAAAGGTTATTTATCTCTGAGAGACGATGACAAATTACACAGCGTTGCCGGTTCTTGAGTTGTAGCTAGATTCCCAGAACTTAACTACCAAACCTCATATAAGGGGTAGTAAGGTTTTTTATTGATATACAACTTAAGATTATTCTGTGAAAACTTGAAAGCAATTGTTTTTCAACGGTTTTTTACAAATAACTCAAAAAATATGCATTTTAACAATAATTTCATAAACAAAATTGTAGCAGGTAAGAAAATGAACAAATTTATATTTAATTAAATGCTCTAAGTATGATAGCAAGCGAGATATTGAAGATAAAAGCTGTTTTTTTGGTATGACATTTAATCGATGTAAGCAATGCCATCTAGCATACAACAGATGCATTTTATCCATATGACAATGAGCAACTTTTTTATAGTAATTGAAATAATCTTTAAAATATTAACATTTACTTTCACTACACTTTTTTGCTCCGAAGTTTTTATTTTATTAAAAAAAACTGTTTCATTTTTGGACCATAACTCCTTCAATTTTAAATGTAATAAAAATAGCTACAACTTTTTTCATTAGTATATGTAGAGGGAGACTGTCTTTGCTTTGCTCTTTAAACATTCATACCTCCTTCAATTGTGATCTGACAGAGAAAAAGAAACAAGCGAAATTTTTGTCAAAAAAGACCTACAACAGTTTTTTACGTATCTGTCATTATTTTTGAAATATTATGTATGTAGAGTGATAAGTACACTGCGACCTATAAGATGTATTGTGTCCCCCTTACTTGCCATGGGTCTGATGGTTTCTGAGACTTTACTAAGAAAGTTTCGGGCTACAAATCAGGAAGATCCTCCTCTTCTATTTCGTGTACTCCTAGGTCTTTGGCCTTAGATTCCCTAGCCCCTAGGGCATTCCGAGAGTATGCATATTGAGGTTTTGTACTCTTCCTCAAGGTTGAGGCAGCATTCCAGCTGATTCCAATACTTGGATTTTTCCTCGTCCATTTCTTTTCTTCATAATTTCTTCATTTTCTTTTTTGCCGATCCCACAAGATGGTTCTGATCCCAGAAAAAATCGTCAGCGTTAACCGAGGAAACAACAAATAATAAAATGAATTTGTTTTTTTAATTACAGTTGATCCAGACGTTGGTTCGCTGTCATCTGCTCATTTTTTGTCATTTATTAATGAAACTTTTACAACATATCCTTCAAATATCATATGACCGTATGATAATTATAAAAATATAAATTCTATACTCAAAATGAGAGAAAATATCCTATTTTTCGCTAGAATTAACCTTACTACCCCCATAAGGATCGAATCGTTAACATCCCAAATGTAATTTAATTACTCTCTTTACATTGAACAAAACTAATAGTAGAATTCTGAGCATTACACTATAAGCTACAGAATTTGTAAGATAAAGTCTTATAGACAATTTGCTATTCTGAAATGAGAGTCCATTATCAATAATAACAAAAATTTTTCTAAATTGCTAATTAACAAGATGGAGTAGAATTTAAATTAATGGATCTTATAGATTTACTAAGAATCTTACTATAAATTACCTTAACTTCCGATAAAACAATATTAGTTGGTGTAACTATTGGTGTAGTTTTAAGAGTAGTTCCAGAAGTAGTAGTAGTATTAGCATCAGACGTACTAGTTGTCACAAATTTGATGTACTGCATCTGAAAACAAAAGTTTATTATTTATTTTATTACAATTTATTTAATATGAAATGTAAAGGATACATAATTTAAATAACTTTATGGTTGGAAACTTTTAATAGATGCCACAGGTCAATTAAGAATATTTATTTAATTTGCAAAATCATGTAATTCATCCATAACTCTAATGTGGGTAGAATCCAGTGCAAGTTTCAAAGGAAACAAAAAGTCGATCCCGCATATATGTTTAATTTACAAAAATATTGTGCAACTAGAAGATCATCATCAGGCTGTAAAGATACAATTTTTTGATATATGTTATGTTTTGGTATTACAAGGTTATATTTGGTATTTTTTTCTATTTTTTAGTTTGTTTTCATAGGGTGTACAAAAATGTTACACTGGCGTGCGAAGGAATTTGCTATCCTGCACCAAGTCTAACATTTTTGTACACCAATAGAAAACAATCTAAACGCGGTTTCTCTTGTTTTAGATTTGAATAAATATGTTTCAGACATTTTTAAATATTTATCATAATTTAGCAGTTACTGTTTGTGAACATTAAGAAGTTAATAAAAAAATAAATTAAAACATGGCTAAATTACTGTTTTTATCATATTCCTATTTCATCCAGATCCTAAACTATTAAGAATCGTCAGAGGCCAAAGTTCTATATATCAAGATATAGCCCTATGCCACTAAAATCAATTCCAATTGTAAAATCAACGGTAGGTGTAACAACAATGTTACACTGCAGCCTATAACCAAAAGTTATTTGTGTACATTAATGTTACACCTTTGTCCCAACAGGAGTGTTGGGCGATGAGAGTGTTAATAAAGCAAATAAATTATGTTGAGTTACACAACTGAGAAATAAATAGATGTCAAATAGAAGGAAAAATGAAAATGTATATATCAAAACAATGAGTCAACTGTACCAATAAAATATTATCAAAATAATTAATTAATGAGATAATTCTCTTCCTATAAAAGATACTTTCTTAACATACTTTTCTCACTCTTACCATACCTTTTAATTCTCACAAGTTATTTTTAAAATTGACAAAAATCAATAAGAATGTTAAAAGATTATCAAATTAGCATACCAAAGTTAATACTAAAACTAAAAATATAATTTTAACTAACTTTGGTATGCTAATTTGATAATCTTTTAACATTCTTATTGATTTTTGTCAATTTTAAATAGCCCATTTGCAATTGCAAACTTCCCTTTTTTATATTAGTATTCTTTGTAACAACTTTTTATTGCTTTTACTTGTGAAGTTTTTTACTTTGGTTCAATTTGTTTATTAACAATTTTCAGAAACTTTTTTTTAAATATCTTCATTATTTACTTAACATTTACACCCTGAAACTGAAACTAGTTGTGCAACCATTTCACTTAATTCATTTTCAATACTGGAATATTTTATACTTAATAATATAGATTTTAATAATAAGTAAAATATACTTACCCCTCTACCAGGTATGTTAATTTGATGTAATTGTCCAGTATTTAAACTCTGAGCAGCAGACACTTGCAATAATTGAGCTTGTGGTAAAATGGTTTGATTGCCAGTAGCAGTTTTAAATATAATCCTTTGTGTACTTTTATTAGCGGCGTTCGTTCCAGCAGGCAATATCTTTGTTGGAACTTTTAACTGATTTAAAGTTACCATTTTTGTACCAACCCCAGTTGTAAGAATTTGATGAGAACTAACTTGTGGTAGAAGTTTAATAGATTTTTGAGGATTTTTAGTTAACAGAACAGTTTGCTTTCCTTGACCAGGTTGAGTTATTTTAGCGTTTGTTAAGAGTCCCATCTCTTGGGCTTGTTGCAACGTCAACGTTTTCGTAGGAGTCTGCATTCCTAATACATTAATTGGTTGTTGATCAGCTTTTTGTACTACCATAAAATGTTGAGTTGGTTTTGTAACTGCAGTTAACGGTTTTGTGATTGTTTTTTGAGAAGTCGTAAGAACCTTTTTCATTAGTACTGGTTTTTGTTGAACCAAGGAAATATTGCCAGATTGCGATGATATTGTTTTAAACGTGGGTTTTAAAGTTAATGGTCTCGATATCAAGTTAGCCAAATTAATCTCTTGTCCCTGAGGAGCTACCAATTTTATTGTTTGATTGGCTCCAGTTCCTAAAATAAAAATTCAGTTTTTCAATTTGCATGTATGTTATTAGTAGAAATGTCAAAACTAATATTAATTAAGTATACAACTTCATATTCTTGTATTAAAAATATTTCAGTTTAAATTACTTGGAAAACATTAAATTCAGCAACATTCTCATGAAAACAGTAGGAAAATTCTTTAAGGAAGTGTACATTAAAGTTTCACATTATCTGGGGCTCGATCTGGGGCTGTAAATAATAAAATAACAAATTTTCATGAATTATTTTATACATACCTTGTAAAAATAGTAATTGCTGACCACCAACAGACTTTACAGTAAGAGGCATTTTTGCTGGTTTTGGAGCAATTGTTAAAGGTCTTAAAGGTGGGACCACAGTCGTTTTATTGGGTCTGGTGTCAAAAATTTGTTCATCTGATTTATTAGATTGTTCTAAAATAACTTCTGCATCTGCATCTTCAGTTACTACTTCTTCCATTTCCACCTCTTCTTCATGTTCAACTATTTCTTGATTCTCAACTACTATTTCCTGTTCTAATAAAATTTTCAAATAAATTTATGTAATAAAGAAATATGTTAATATATTACTAGAAGATGTGACATTGGCTTTTTAAATAAATAAAGATGCTTTTTGATTTATTTCATCATATTGAGAACACCAAGCAAACAACTGATTAACAAAACTTACACAATTAGTAAAAATTAACTTTTTTATCAATAACATACCATTTTGTTTTTATGAGGTAGCTATTTGATGT
The DNA here is from genome assembly GCA_035357415.1 of Ophraella communa. Taxonomy (NCBI): domain Eukaryota; kingdom Metazoa; phylum Arthropoda; class Insecta; order Coleoptera; family Chrysomelidae; genus Ophraella; species Ophraella communa. The sequence continues at coordinate 39,160,026 of CM068985.1, forward strand.
TGATTAATAAGTAGTGTTCTGATTAGAAAGAATCTAGAAACTACAAATATAAGGCAAAAATCTCTCTCCTACTTTACCTGTACCTAGATAGAAACGACAAACTACATTGAAGAATTTTTTTATTGGTTGTACAAATAGATAATAAAGTACTTTTTATTAAATATTAAATGATAATTCTATGAAATTGACTTTGGATTTTCTTTTGGTTTTAAATAAAAATTATTACCTTAAACTATGTATGTTTATATGTTTTTAGAAAAATAAAAACTTAAGTGTATCATGGACAGAAATTCTACTTTTGACTTATATAAAAGTAAAATAATGAAAAAGAACTTTAATAATTTATTTAAAAACACAGATTACTCAAATAAATAAGTAATGATTACTTAGGCATAAAACGAATTTTCCAACACATTTTCAAAAATAATTCATTATAAAGAAAAATAATAAACTAACCAATGTTTAAGAAGTTCTATCCAAAAAAACAAAAACAAATTTTGAATCAAAACAAAACAATCATTAAGGTTTTCACACAAAAAAATTATAAAAACTTGAAATTTGTTAAGTGATTCATAAACTGCTGTAAATAGCAATCAACCAGAGAAAAGTAATGTGTATAAACAAAGTGGTAAATTATTCAAAATATTTTTTATAATAGGTACTCAAAGTAAGAATACTACATAAGACAAGTGGAATGGAAAAGTTTAGATAAAAATAACTTAGAAATAAAGTAGATATTAGTGTTAGGTTAAAAGAGAGCAGAGAAAGAAATTCTACAGCAATTGGTAAAATCAGTTTTGACCACTTTATCAAAAACAACTTATTTAAAGTAAGTTTATTTCAGAAAATGAAAATGGTTTTTTACTAAAATATCTGATCTTAAAATATCAAAACTTTACCCAAATTTAAGTAAATTAGTCTGTGAGAAATGAATTCAAATAAATTATTAAGAGTCAAGTTAAATCAATTTGTTTACCATTGTTTCTTCTAGAAAAACAACTAGAGAGTGTGAGAGTTTTTTACCATTTTTTTTAGAATAGTATAGTTTCAAAAGCATACATTTAAGTAAATATTGAAACATTTTATGCAGACCTCTTCTTACATAAATGGTGATATTGGAACTTTTATAACTATTGTGATTTGAATTTAATTGTAAATACTTTTAAAGACATGGAGTTTATTTCTATAAACTGGAGCTAAAAATTATAAAATTTAGGTATTTTCCTAATTTTATGGAAAGCCCAGATTAGATTATATAGATAACAAAAACAAAAGTATAAAAAATAAGACACTTGATAAATTATTTGGTTGAAATGACCATTTTATATTTAAAAAATTATATTTTAATAATTAGCTGTGAAAGTGTATGCCAAATCATTATATTTATAGTTTTATACCTAGAGAATTTCTGTAAGACAAAATCCTTATATTTTATGAATAAATAAATTAATTAAAGATTTTTGTAGTCAAATTATAGCAAAAAATGGATAGTATACAACTTAAAACATTTAACTTACCTTCAGTTTCCATATCATTGGATAATGTAAGTTCTTCGGATAGTTCATTTAAATTTTGTATATCACCACTACTTAAACTGGATAAACTATTATTAAGATTGACATTTTCAATATTCATTGTTTCCATACATTCAGGGTCTTCCCCGTTTCCTAAAATAACCCAAATTTATACAGTAAATCTATAACAAACACATTCTATGAGAAAGGTTCTAAGTAAATAGCTTTATTTTTGAATTAAACTATACAGCATATTCAAAAAAAAATCAGTCATCTTTACAAGCAGACGCCTATTTCATGTTACGCGAAGTAAAGTTGTACAACACTTTAATAAATGGATTAACATCAAAAGTAATAAAATTTATAACATATACTATGTACCTTTGTCCGAAAAAGACATGCTAATTGTAAAACTTAACAATTTTTCTATAAAAAGATGGAACTATTTCAAAACACCATAGTCAAATTTGACACATCACGTGACCTTAAACGCGCTTCATAGTTACCAACTGAACTATGCGTCCATTTCAAAATTTCACTAGAAAATATTCCGTGTCCTTTAACAGTAAAAAGTATGAATGTTACATTTAAATATTTTTTATTTTTTAATGCGGAACTGGACATTTTAGTCACGTTAGTTTTTTTGTGTTAAATAAAAATTCTTGCTTTTCTTTAAACAGTTGAATATTGTGACAAAGTTTGTCAGTAAAATGGAAATGTCAAATCATAAGTATTTTAATCATTTACTAGAAAGTGTTTTTTAATTTATCAAGTAAAATCTCAAAATAAACGTTTACTAAAGTAAAACATGGAAAATCCGTGTAAAATACATATACAAGAAAAGATATATAATTATCCGCGCACATCAGAAGACATCTCGGGTGAACCTACAAAAAAAGATTTAAAACATGTCGATTGTCCTAAGAAAAATGGATTGGGAGGATTTTTCAAGAAACAAGAATTACCAGAACCAGAACTACTGGTAAGATTAATATTGATTATCGTTTAGAAATTGGCAGTGTCAACATAATTAGTTTAAGAAGTAAATATATAGGATGAATACTAAAAGGATGCTTATTTTCTATTTTAACCTATTACGTTTTGTAAAAAAATAATTGCAACCCATTATTTGTTGCCATTTGTTTATTGTTGTGTCTTTTTATATAAATGTTTATATATTGCACGTTATATTTCGTATATTCGATTTTTAAGTAAAAATAACGTTCATGCTTACCTTCAAATATACAGATATAGAACTATATTAAGTTTTAGCTTTGTGGTATTGATAATTTAAAACGGAGTTATGAAATCGAAATCACTAAAAATTCATGCAGAACATACTACAAATATGAATGAAATCAAACTACAGTGTTGCCACATTGTGGAATATTTAAAAAGTACCAATTTTCTTTTTTTACAATTTCATTATAAGTTTAAATTTGAATATTATATGGTATATAGCTATATATAGTATCTATAGCTAAATAAATACTCTAACTATTTATATAATTTAGGCTAAAATAAAGTCACTGGTTAAATTTTCATATAGTAATTTGTTTCAAATTAGTAATAACAATTTTTTTGCATTCTAAATAATATCAATATACCTCTAAATATTTAAATAATATAAACCAATTATTGGAGTTGACACATCCCTTCTAAGCATTAAGCATAAAATTCCATGCATTAATTACTTATTTCAATATTTGACAACATTGCAAATTTGAGGTGGTGTTCAGCAGTAGTTCAGCGGAAAGAACACGTTACATTCATACGTATTTCGTCTTTACAATTTAAAGACGGATATATTCTTGTAAGTTTAAACTTTGTTAGTGAGCTAAAAGTATTTTTTGCTATATTTTAAATTAATTGTAAAACTATATTTTAAAACGTAAGTGCATTTAAATAATATATTATATACATTTTTTGAAGTCGTAGTAACCGGTTCCTTTAAAAGGACACTGATTAAAAAAATCAGAGCAGTGTTTTAGTATTGTTTTTTAAAACTATCATAGGTTACTTAGACTTTATAAATTTTATTGGCTAAGTTTGATTCTTATTGAAGGGTTAATTTTATTCGAATCCAGTAAAGTTCATTTTCGTGATGTTATGTAATTTGTGAATAATGTATTATTTTTTTCTTAACATCCTATTATTATTATTATTAGTTTCTGCGTTGAATTTTTATTTACAAAATTAGTGTTAAAATATCCACATATTTTGTCGTATAATTACAAAAACTGATATAAATGTGATGTGGGACATTAATACTTTCAGCCATGTTGCCGTAACTTGACATCGCGTGACCCCAAGATCGTAAACTAGAATAAGTCGAAACGTTATTCTAGGGTATTCTGAAATATTCCAGTTATCTCCCAAAAGATGGTGGCAGTGCGGTATTATCTATTGTGAACGGGGATTTGTATAAAAATAAGTTGTATAAGTATAAGTTGCCAATTTATTTTCATGGTCAAGTTCATTGGTAATTTAATTACGTATTTAATATTTTAAAAAATGTGTTTTTACTTAAAACTTATATTAAAATAATTTATTTTATGAATGGGGTACCTACCTAGATTTATTTTGATCAATGAATGATGAATGATTGAAAAACAATTGGTAACCATTGCCAACTAAATAAACTGCCCAATCCCTAGAAATATTAATTCAATTAACAATAAAAAAAACTGTTAGCCAATTAAAATCTTAAAAGATCTTCCTTAAGTCTTCCCCTTTAAAATAATGGTTTTAAAATTAGAAACTGGTGCATTTCAGTTATATTTGTCGTTTTATATATGCTGAAGATTCTGTTTTATTTTAATTCTTTAGACTACAAGACTATTCCAACACTAAAATAACATTGCAGCTCTGGAGATAATTATACTCCAAAGTTTTAGGCAATAGCAGATATGTTCATGCTAAAAATAAGTTTTTGTAAATATAGAAAGAACCCCTACATGGGACATAAATCCTATATCAGGGATCTTCAAAATGTTCAAATAAAAATCCCTAAAATCTTAATGCTTTGCTCTTTTAGGAGTGAAATGCACTCATGCAAGAAATCAGTACTATATTCAAATATAGTCAAACATTTTGAATGCTTCATGGGTAATAAATTACCAAATCTCTGTTTGGATGTTTAAAGGCGGCTTTATTATTAAGATATAGACTTAACTGATATGAGAATAATATATAAGATATGTAAATTACTGTAGAAAATAAATATCTAGTCCAACACAAATATTTTTAATTTAATTTTGGAGTTAGGACAAATAAAATATTGATGTGTTTAAATGAAATTTATTTAAAGATGGTTATAAAACAACTTACTATGACAAACAGTGGCAAAACTTTAGAATAGAATGGTAGACAATGTCTAGCCAATAATTTCCAGAAATATATATTATTTTGCATCATTAAAGCCACTATTTAATGATACAACATATTAAATAATTGATTAATTCGGGGAAAATCCACTAAATAAACGGGCTTCTCCGTCACAGGCCGATGCAGATTTCGGGATCGAACGAAAGCCGCTCCGAGAGACAAATTTGTCTAGGTTATGCATCGGTCGGGTAGGCCGGCGGTATTTGTTTGGTTTATTATATTATTGTGTCCACGATTTGCTTTTTCAATGTTATTTTATTGCTAAAATACCTATACTGTATTTTTAGGAAATGGCTCCTCCTCCATATTCTGATCTAGGTAAGAAAGCCAGAGATGTATTTGGTAATGGTTACCACTTTGGATTGATCAAACTGAATTGTAAAACGAAAACAGCTAGTGGTGTCGAATTTAGCACTGGTGGTACATCAGACCAAGAGTCTGGAAAAGTTTCTGGTTCTTTGGAAAGTAAATACAATGTCAAAGATTATGGTTTAACCTTCACAGAAAAATGGAATACAAACAATACTTTGGGCACCGAAATTACTGTAGCTGACCAAGGTATTGAAGGTCTTAAATTGTCTGCTAATGTTGATTTCTCTCCTCAAGAAGGGTAAGTAAACCTACTATCAAATAAATCCTTATCTAACTTTTTTGTCTATTAACTAATAGAAACATTCAATAGAAAGTACCTGTGTAAGATAAAGAAGGGTGATTTTCTTATAGTAAAATCTTTGTAGGACTTGCTTGTTCAAATGGTTGCCATGTCTCTTGATTTTATTCAAGAGGGTGGGTACAACTTGGACTAAACAGGAATTTAATTTGTGATATTTTAGGATTTGTAAAATGAGAGTAATTCAGTTAGTATGGTTCTAGATATTGAATTTTAAATAGGATCCATTACATGTTTGTTCCCAGATGGTAATATTTATAGATTGAGCTATGAAAGTCTTCCATAAATATCCTAATCTTCAATCCTTAAAGTACACTCTCCTTCCAAAAAACCAAACATCCATGCTGTACCATTGGCTTCTTTTTAGGTATCTTGATTTATAAACAACAAATAACTTTGTAATGAAAGAGATCTTTGAATGTGCAATGGAAACATGAGGAAAAATATTTAATAAATATTTGATGATGCTTAATTGAGGTGTAATCTATCATACTAATTCATATGTGAGGAAAAATTGATTTGCTAATGAATAGAGAATTTGAGAATTCCTCTTGTGTTTGTAGAATATTTCTTGGTTTTTTTTTTATTATCAGCCAATTAAAGTTACATTGACATTTAGTAACTTGTTGCAGTATCATAGTTTCCAATTTTTCAGTTTCCTAAATATTTTATACCCAAACTAGTATTGTTGAAGATCAAACTATGAATATGATTCTCACTTGGTTACTGGTATTAATTATGGTTATGCATCAATGTGCAGAATTATTCTATTTTTAATGGTGTGGGGGATCTCAACTAAATCTCACATTTCTCCTATTGAGATATGTTTAAAGTGGAGTTCAGTCATAATCCTTAGTTGTCGTAAAATAATACTATGCCTTAATGTTCCTATCCTTCACAGATTTAAAAAGTATACTTTCCAAGGCTCATTTAAACATAAATTTGATGATTATAAGTACTCTGTTTCATCAAAGTACACAGTGTAAGTACAATTTAGAAAAAATATTTTGACACTTGCTGTTTATTGACATGTAAAATACATTTTGAAGACTTCTTGGAATAGATTTATTTTGAAATTTTATTTAGTTAAAATGGCCCTTTTCGAAGCTGTACATTTTTTTAATCATAAACATGGATAGTCAAAAAATGGGCTATATGAAATTCTGCATTTGGTCACTACTAAATTTATTTTATAATTTTTGTAGTATTACCCAAGTAGAAAACAGTTGTATAATACTTATTCAGGTTTTTTTAACAATATGACTTAAAGCTACTAGTTGATATAAAACAAAAAAGCAATATATTTTTTATAAGAAATTGAAATATTATGCTAATATAATTTGTACAAACTGTAAAATATAGCCAATGTAAATTTTTATTTAATATTCGATAATTATACATTTAGTGTTGAAAAGTTAACTTAAATTTGTTGCTTAGATATTGTAACTATTTTCAAGAAAATAAGTAGAAATGCTGATTATGTTTTGTAAATTTCAGGTATCAAGCAGGTCTTGTAAAGACAGCATTTGTTAACCAAAGGGTAGCTCTTAATGCTGATTTTGACATGAATTCTAATGGTCCTATTGTAAAGGGATCTGCTGTAGTCGCCTATCAAGGATGGTTAGCTGGTTATCAAGCAGCATTTGATGTACAGAATTCCAAATTGGCCAAGAGCAATTTTGCTTTAGGTTTTTCAACCACAGATTTTGTCCTTCATACCTGTGTGTAAGTATGAATATCATTGAACTACATTCTTAATGAAAACGAAAATCTCTTTGCATAAAAACAATAAGCACAGTCTGTGTGCTTATTCTATTTTTAAAATCAAAGTAAATGGATTATCGAAAAGGTTTTTAAATAGTAAGACAAGTAGGAGAGTTCAGGAAAACATAATTTGACACTATTTTTTTTTAAATCTTAAATTTTGTTAAAGTATTGTAGGGACTACTAATTATTTATGTGATTGATATCGATTTCGTATTGTTTTCTTTTTATATCTGATTAAAATGAGCCTTTTTTCCTTTTTTTTTTCAACAATTAATTTACATCTCAATAATAATAATTGCAATTTATTGAGAAAGAACTAGGTCAGTAGAAGACAAAGAAACCTTGTAATTGCTCACAACTTTATGCCTTTAAATTAAATTTTAACTTGCTAAGTGGGATCTTTAAAAGTCGCATAAAATTTTTTAAATCAACTAGAGAAGTGCTATTCTTAACTTCAATTTCATTTATAAGACATTAGAAGCAAAGCTTTTTGTTTTTCCATCTAGGATTCTGTCTATTGTTTTAACTTGAACAGAACAAGAAACTTAATTTTGATGTGTGGGAATTGTTCACATTCTGATTGTAAAATCCGAAAATTTCTCTCTTTTTGCAATTGGCTAGGCATGCTGTTTTAAGACTTTTTAGAGTAAGCTTATTCCATATCTGTTACATTTTCCTTTTTGGCAAAGTTGCCTTTATTTTTAACAGTCAGTAATAATGACATTAAAATCCACAACTACAAATGTATTTTTAAACTTATTATTAATTTATGAGTCAAAGCTGTAAAATTGTTTAACTGAGCTGTCCTACATGTTTCAAAAAATTGACAAACATATTAGGTATCTTTTAACCCGATGACTTTATATAGAGAATTATATTGCTAGAACTCCTAAGGGAAAAACTTAAAATTTATTAGGCACCTTTTAAAATAACATATTCTAATATTTAGTGAACATGACAGTAACGACGGTCAAACGTTTGGTGGTTCTATCTATCAAAAAATCAATCCAAAATTGGAAACAGCTGTCAACTTAAACTGGGCAGCTAGTGGAGAGAAAACCGACTTCGGATTGGGTTGTAAATATGAATTGGATAGCGATGCTTCAATTCGCGCCAAAATTAATAATGCCAGCCAGATTGGTTTAGGATATCAACAAAAACTTCGTGATGGTAAGTTATCAGTGTATACTGAATTAGTAATAAATTTAATTTTCGCATTTCTTAAAATATTTTAATACAATCATAGATAACTTTTGGAAATGCAGTAATAACTAATAGCGTTTTCCATTTTTCCGCTCGGCCAGAACTCACGCACGTTTTGTGTTTCTATTCCTACAACTGTTTTTAATTTTTTTGTTCCATTCATCTGTCACTCAAACTAAGCTAAGCAATCTAAGGGTGAATTGAGGTCAAAAAATTAACATGACCTGTTTAAGTTCATAACAATAAGGGCAGACAGTGAAAATTAAAAAGAAAATTTGTAATTACTGTATAAGAATCCAAAAATACCGGATTTTATTTCCATAACTTTGCACTTCATTTTCATTTCTACGTAGATGTTGTGGTCATTCAAAAAGTCAAGGAAGAAATATTTACTATTAATTTTCTTTATAAACAATATATTTTTTTGTTAATTATAAATTTACAATCTACTTTAGTTACAATAAGTAATAAGTAAATTTGATGAGTGTATCGACTGTAACGACTTATACTATCGTCAACGAAAGTGGCCTGACAAATTTAAACCAGAATTGAATGAACCTAGCGGATTAATGTGGAACTGTTTAACTATAGAGTAATCTTTATTAAATAGCAATCCACAGAACAAAAAAAATATGAATATGTTCTGTGATTTAAATGTCCATAAAAACCTAAAACCCAAAAAAACTTAGCTTAAAAAAAACTGTATGTGCCAACCCTGCTCCTTATCCTTTTTTAATACATTTATATATTTTTTTATTTTAGGTGTCACTCTCACTTTGTCTACACTAATCGATGGTAAGAACTTCAACCAAGGAGGTCACAAAATCGGTTTGGCCTTAGACTTGGAGGCTTAAATATATTACATCTTGTTCCACAATACATATTAGCGCCCATTAAATATATTTAAGAATGCTGTATTGTAGATAATAATTATTTAAACCAGACTTTTAGTGTTGTTCTGTACTATCATTGTTTTTATTTTCAATTTATCTGATTCACACTTTTTTACATATATATTGGGCTTTTGGAGTAAACTATACCAATATAAAAGTATTCATTATTATTTTAATCGTTAAAATTTGACCATAACAATCGGGTAAAAAATAATTTAAGCAAAAGTGAAATTTTTTTCCTGTCAATCTTTATAAACTATTATTTTTTTTATCAACGAAACAAAATTGTTAATTTAAGAATATTTTTTTTCTCCTGGCGCGTTATTGTTAGTTTACAGGAGTAAAAGTTTATTGACAAATTTACTATATGTCGTCACAATAAAAAGCCTCCATGGTTATGCAATGACGTTTTGTTTCAACTTCAAATAATGTACAAGAATATATGAATTGTAAACAAAAGTACTACACTTTCAATACATACTTTTAAAACATATTTGTGATTTTTTTTTAAATGGGACCTAACTTATCAAATACATATTAAAAATAATTTTGACGATGTTTTTTTTTTCTAAAGAAAATTGGCAGTAAGATGCCCTAAAGATTTAGAAGATATCTGTATAAATGAATCCTTATTTTCCTTTTCCTCACGCCATCATGCACGAACGGCTGAACCAATTTCACTTTGGGTGTGTCCGGGGAGCACGCTATTTGCGCCAGTTGGCGCTATCTAGTACTATTCTTCGTTTGAGGTATATGGCGCTTGGCGCTACATAGCTCGAAAGCGTGCTCCCCGAACACATCCTTTGTGTATAACAAAAGTAAGTGTCACAAGAAGTTACAAAAAGCAGAAAAGAAGAATTTGTCCTGTGATCGGCTATGTCAAAATGAATTGTTAGAGCAAGTCATGAAACATTAAATTTTTTAAGGCCAGCTCACTTCACTCTGGGTGTGTTCGGGGAGCACGCTTTCGAACTATGTAGCGCCATATAACGCAAACGAGGAATAGTACTAGATAGCGCAAATAGCTTGCTCCCCGAACACACCCTCTGTGATGGTTACTGACTTCACGTATTGTTTTTACCTTTTTGCTACTCTCGCGCCATCTACTATTAGCTCCTTTTCGTTGGACAGTTTTTCGACATTATTCCTATACAAGTTGGATCTGCTTACCTCTATATATATGATACGGCAAATAACATCATTACACTATGGCGCCGACTGTATTTCTTTCTTGCGTTCGTAGATTTTATCCATAATGCGCAGTTAGTACAATAAATTCATTTATTTATTATTTGTAATAACTTGCAGCCTACGAATTTAAATATTTAGCAAATTTACAGTGAAAAAAGATACTGATTGACAGTAGCAAACGAACGAATGAAGTCAAACGAACAGAGCGATTTGTTCACTTTGATGGCGTGCATTTATATTTATATTGGACAAGCCATAGATGAAAATGAAGACAATTTCATATTATAATACCACGGAACATTAAAATCACGGATCACTAATATATCGATTACGAAAATGGAACACAAAAGCCATGTCAATTTTAGTTCCCTTCTCCTTATTTCTCTTCTGTGCTTCTTGTTGTTTCAGCGATAGCACAGAGTATATAATACAAACCAGAGTATCGACTCTATATGGAGGGGGTAAGCATTCATTTCAGGTATCGCCATGACACTTTGGGAGTATCCATAGCCGTCGCCGTTAGTTTTGGTTAAGGTAGGCAGTTGGTTGTATGTGAATAAATCAGTGGTGGCGTTTGTATTGTGTGGAAAAGTGCATTAAACTATTTAATTCAGGTACAGAAAACTGCGAAGGAGATGCGGAACAAATGTTACTTACTTTAAATGACATTAAAATAAATGCTACTGATGCATGTATTCCTTCTCAGTGTTCTGTATCTGATAAAGATACAGATTGATGTGTGTTTTTTTAATTATTGATATCCTTCCTTACTAACGAGGAAAATTGCGTGCAAGACATACATATTCGGTCATTTATTTTGCGTAGAAATTATATTTATATAATTATTTAACCTAAAAAACCAATTTTTCTTTTTTTAAAAACAAATCAACGTTTAGTTATTCCATGTTTCTAAAATAACAATTATCTCAACAATAAAGAAAAATTTCAAGTAGGGGTCTTATTTATAATAACAATTTTTTTAGTACTACCCTGAGCTTATACTACAAAACAGAATATTGGTTACCACAAAACAGATTAATCAATTTTCTGTTTTGTGGTTTATACTCCCAAAAAATGGCCGCTCTTGTCTTATAAACATCAAAGCTGCCGACAGCGAGTCGATACTCTGGTTTGTACTTAGAACAAAAAGAAACAGGAAGGAGTATATGCAAAATGACCTTGAGTCCAGAAAGGAGCTTGCATATGGCGGCCAATTGTCAATTTTAATTTCCGTTTCCAATGACGTACCGTAAAAAAATAAAATTTATATTAGGGTTTTTATTTTGATTAAATTCCAACCAATCCAGTATGTGAATAAATTTAGTGTTTTAAATCATTTTGTATTTATAAAAAGCGAATGATACGCCTATGCGCTCATTTTTGACATTTATATGCAAAAATTGTTTTGACAGCATTCTGTAAACATAAACAATGAGTCATACAAGGAGCTTCAAGATGGCCGACTTCCGTCGCAAATTTTCCTTGAAGGTAATATATGACAGACTCCTTCCTGTTTCTTTTTGTTCTAAGGGTTTGTATTATATACTCTGTGGCGATAGGCAAAAATAAGTGGGGTATATTTTGACAGACGGGAGTAAGGTTAACTTTAATAATCTTATAATTAAACTTCTTCTCTGTGATTAAACTGAAGAAAGGTATTATTTATATATCTGTGGAGCTTTCACTTGGAATAATATGAGTAAAATTCAAAAAACGAGGTACAAAAATTTCAATAATACAAAAAATACAAAGGCTAGTTTGGATATTAATTTAAAAGGTTTTTTATGCAGTTGCAACAACAGAGAAAAAGAATGTGTAAGAGAAGCATATAATTTATTAAATAAATACGCAGATTTGCTTTACCCAAATATAGAGGATAATCCAAAACCAACTAATAATACCGAATTATCTATAGAAGATGAATTAAAAATGGAAATTTCTGGAATCAAATCTAAAAAGAGATTTCATCAGTTGCAATCTGGAGCAAAAAATTTTTTATTTATTAAAACTACCTTGGACAACCCTGTTGAATTAGCACATAAAATTGTATCAGATATTAAATGTAGTGGTTCTCACCAGACACGTTTCTTAATAAGATTAGTGCCTATAGAAATTACCTGTAAGGCATATATAAAAGACATAAGTACAGCATTTACACTTCTTGCACAAAAATACTTCAAAGATAATTCTACAACATATTCTATAGTATATAATCATAGAAATAATAATAATGTAGATAGAAATGAACTAATACAAACTATTGGTGCAATAGTTGCAGAAGTAAATTCTGAAAATAAAGTAGATTTAAAAAATGCAAGTGTGTCCATAATAATTGAGGTTATAAAAGGAATTGCATTAATTGGAGTTGTTCCTGATTATATCAAATTTAAAAAATATAATTTGATATCAATTACTGAACCAGGATATATTGCAGATAAATCTGAAACTATAGAAGACACTTTAAATAAAAAATTGTTAGATTAAAATGCAGAAAATAAAAAAAATTCGAAAATACATTAGTTATTTTTTTTAAATTAAAACTAAATTTTTATTTTAATGACTGAAAATCCCAGGAAATCGGATTATTCTGCTGAGTTGTCTCACAATATCAAATGAAACCGGTCCATTATGTTAGAAAGCAATCATGGAGGTCACGTAAGGGATAACTTCATTTATTTAGCAAATGGAACACTAAAATTAAAGATTGCTCTTCTAGCAATATTAAATAAATACTTGAAATTCCACAACATGTATACTTATCCAGATTTTCAAGCAGTTCTGGGAGTGAATGCAAGACTTTGACATAAATAAAGAACACAGTCTATACTTCTCAAAATAATGAAAAATGTTAGATTTACTATATAACATTGCTACTAAAGCAAATAAACACAAATTTTGAAGTATATGTGTTTTAGTCTGTAGAAATATTTTCATTATATAAAACCAAAACTAGTTTTTAATAGGAGGCCACAAATAAAAGGACAATAGTAGATCTAATTTTGTTTTAATCTGCTTTATTTTTCATTCAAATGATTTGATAAATAATGAAATATTCAAAATACTAACAGCAGAACTCAAATTATAACAATTTTAAAGCACAAGAATTAAGAGACCATTTGTTCATCCATGACTTTTAACATCCATTCTGGATGATGCTTAGATATACTTTCAATGATTGAATTTACTTGGTAGCATAATGACTGAATCTGCTTGTCCCATTGTGGAAGTGTTTCACGTGCTATAAAAAAATTGCATTTTATCAAATACAGCTAATACAATTTTTATACTTGCTGATAATTAGTATTAAAAGTAATTAATAGTAAGTAAATATCCGTGAATTTTGACCAAATATACCCGAAAATAAAGTAAAATAATTGGAAAAATCTAGGAAAATTGCCTTATTGCCTTTTTTCAAAAAACCCTTTTTTCTTTGTTAATATTGTATGAAAATATCCCAAATTTTCAGGACCTATGTGGTTCACGATAGCCACATAAACTATGCATACTTAAATCTTAAATATTCTTAGTTTTGATTATGAATGGTCATTAATTTCAAAAAGAGTTGAGATTACACATGCATAGCTTCTGCAGCTAGCTGTCAGTAATATACCAACGACCAGGGGTTCCCTAAATGTCCGCCGCGGCGCCCTGGTCCGCCTTAGAAAGCAGAGGGGCGCCGTGAGTCGATCCTCTTATGATTGGACACCACAAATATTGGTTTTCGAAGTATTTTGCAGATGATGATGTTGAAAAATTTGCGTAGATCCAAGACCCTTTCCATGCACAAAGTCCACAAGGATTTACATCACATTGAACTTTCCAAATTTAAATTCCAAAGCATTAAAAGTTTTCATTCCGTTTGCAACATCATATCTATGTGAAGTTGGGTTTTCAGCTGTAGCTGTGATAAAGAACAAATATCGCTCAAAGATCAATGTGGTGCAAGAAATGAGAGCAGCAGTGTCAAGTCTTATTCCCCACTTTAAAAAAACTGTGTTGAGATCACCAAGCTCACCCTTCACATTGATTTGACTGAGTAAATATCGTATTTAATTTTTGTTTTTTCTTGTCGTTTTCCTATTAAATTCTTTTATAATAAAAAAAGTCAATTTTGTATTGTGGTGTTATAATTTTCGTTAGGACCAACCTAACCTAACTATTATTGTAGGTACCTATTTCTTTCGACAATTTCCTAAAATAGTTATTATTATTAAATATTTCAGCGTGCCGATGTGCGTGAACCCTTGAATTGTAACAATTAGGGGACCAACTGGAAAAATAAACTATTATAGACGAATATACTCCTACCGCCCAAAATTTCATTTATTGAAACCTTTCACGATTTTTTTTAACAGAGTTTAATAGTCTCTAATTTTAATTATATTAAAAAACAATATTTTGGCTACTTTAAGAATTGTAATGTAATCAAATATTAAAAAAGTCCCATGTTATTTACACTGGAAGTTGATAAAATTCACTTAAATGTGTGTGACAAACTACTTTTAGAAACTTGGTAGCACTTGATATTAATATATAAAATCATAGATCACATACATATTTAATGAAATACATAAGTTCTAACCTAATTTTTTTAAAAATAATTTAAAATATAATGGACCTAAGTGTTTAGTATTTTGTAGATTACTTACTTTCAAAATGAACAATAGAATCAATTTGATCTATGTAACCATTCATTCTACCTTCAGTTATCATCTGACTAGCAATTTTTTCAGCCTTAGATGGCACAATTTCTAATAATGCTCCCAATTCTTCAAAGCTTATGTTGTTGTATAACTTGCTGGCAGAGAGTAAGTTATGTTCAATAACAGCTCTATCAAGAATAGTAGAACCATCTATGGTAGAAGCTTTTTGATGTGGTTGAAGTAATGCTTCAAAATCTCGAAGTTCAGATCTAAAAACAGCTTGTTTTAGACCATAAAAAAACGAGTTGTACTTCGAGATTGCTGGTAGAAGTGATAATTTGAATATTAACGCTGTGCATTTTTAATATTTTCGAAAGGTTTGGCAAACATTTTGCACAAATTAATTTAATTATCAGTAAAAACGTATTCTAAAACACTGCTCACAAATAACATGCAAAAAGATGGAGAATAGCTTCATGTCTTTTAATCACTGAAAGAAACATTCTAAAACAAGATAGATTGATTAACTATAAAGCAAAGCTATTTTTTTTTACTTTGCAGGGTTCTGTAAATTATAAATAATGTACAGAATATATATGCTTAGTCCTACCTTACTATGTTATATAACTCTCTAAAAAGGATATCCCCAAATAACATACAGAATAAAGAAAATTTTAACAATTTTAATGATTGCTGCTTCAGTAAAAACTTTTTATTTCATAAAAAAATTATATTAGGGATGTTACCTTCTGATTATTCTTTCTAAATACATCTTTTCCAAAATAGCAACTGCAGGTAGTTGTTGACATCTTTCATCTTTAAACAATGTAGCTAACATTCTTGATCTTTGTTGGCCAGCTGAAGCCAAAACAGTGCACACCAATGCATTTCTTAGAGCAGTCATTCTTTCATCTTCATGTACAATAGTCCTGTATGATAACTCATTGTATCTTTGTGCAGCCTCTATAAATTTTCTACGATAATCCAAAACTCTAGCATAGCATACTTTATAATATATTTGAAGTTGTTCATTACGAGATTCAGCTTGAAGAAGTGAGGCTCTATTTATAAATGCTTCAGCTTGAACTGGATCATCATTTTCTAAATAAAGTCTGGCAATTTTTAAGTAAGTTTCAAGTTTATAATCTACTGGGTATTGCTTCTGACCTGTTTCCAAAGGAATTCCCACTAAAAATAAATAACCAAAAATATTCTAGTATTAAAATTGATTTTATATATTTTAAAGGTATGCCAAATGAACTTTCTAGTCATGTTTTGTATATGAATAAGGAATTTTATTGCTTTAAAAAGATATATAGTGATTAAATTAGACCAATCATTTGAACAAAATTATTTTAAAGATTTATTGAAAAACACGAATAAAAACTTATTAACTTTGCATTAATAATAAAAGTAAGAAACCTTACCTAAAACAACTGCTGCTTCTCTCCACATTTGATTTCTTTCATAGATATGTGCCAAATGCTGTCTAATAGTGGCTACTTGTTCTTCAAAAGATATTACTCTAGGTTGAACCTTCTCCAACATAAAGTGGGATACAGGTTTTGAAACATCATCAGGTAGTTTCATTAAATGTATACTGATTTCAGTCAAAATCTGGCGAGATATCACCAAGCTCACATTTTCATTGACAACTAAAATAATATTTATATTATATTAAATGATTTAAAATTGAAGGGAAAATAATATTTCACCTTATTCAATTAATTTTTCGGAATTAAAATTAGCATGCACTAAACACACTACATAATTACATAGTTAAATGTTAAATTTTACATACTAGCTTCTATAAATGTTTGTAAACAATCAACTAAATCATCATCACTCTCTTTGAAAATATTATCCAGAGTAGCTCTATACCTAAAATATAAATAATAAATATAAGAAATAATGCTGTTAAACCATACGTACTTTTCGGCCTGTTCTTTATGAGATCCTCCTGAAGCTATTATACCTTGAAGCTGAACACGCAAATTTATAGCTTTACTACACATTTTTTTTTTTGTTAATTAACTTATAAATATTCTAGGTAATTACAACTTGTGATTCTATAAACCATTCATTAATCATTTATCGATTATTGTAGATCCTTGCAAAAATCTCAGTATCTTTTTTATTCCAAATATCACAAATTGATTCGAAGTGACATCCACAGAACATTACTGACAGCAGCTCTTTCCAAAAATAAAAAAAATCCAGGCGAGTTTATTTTTTTAAATTCAAGCTGAAACGGTAATCTAAAAATTGATGATATCAAATACCAAAATACAATTTAAAAATAGAAAATTGTTGTAAAAGTAATATTTTTTTATTGTATAAGTCATTCCAAAGAAATAAGAAATAATTCATTCATGATTCAATTGCAACAGACTAAAAACTATTTACCTGGAATAAAAGAAGAAGAAATTAAATTGCATACATTTCATTTTAACAGAAGAAGAAAGAAGACATGAAAATTGTTATTGTCATTTTTGTTTACATTTAATTTATTTATTTAATTATGGATTTCAAAGTACTTAGCAATCACGGAACATCTATAAAAATAAGAAATAGTTTAACTGGTGCCACTAGTTTAAATGAGGAAATTGGATTATTTAACTTTGGAAATGTAATTGTTCAAAAAGATTATACAGATATTGATTGTGTACGTATAATTTCAGGAGGACCTTATTATATTGGTGATTTTGTTGGAAAAGGAATGTTAACCGCTGCAATACATGGTAAATTACTTTTTTAATTGGTAGTAATCGAATTGAAGCTCAATAATAATTTTTAATTTTAAAAGGAGCTCAAATGTATAAACATTTTTCAAAATCTGTTGTAGGTGACAATTTTACAGCTCCAGCTTCAAGCATTATATTACGCACATTACGAGAGCTTTCTAACAATCATATTATGGGTAGCCTAGTAATAGTACCTGTTTCTTCTGGTTGTACATTAAATTTTGGTTTAGCAATTGAAAGAGCCTTGAATGAAGATTTGGTAGTAAAAATGCTAACAGTTTCTGATGATTCTTTTAATAATGAGCAACCAAAAATGTCACAAAGGACATTATCTGCTATTGTGTTAATATTTAAAATAGCAGGAGCTATGGCAGCTGCTAAAAAGTCTTTGTGTGAAATATATGATTATTGCCATAAAATATGTCAAAATATTCACAGTATGGAAATACAATTACCTCATCCAAATATTACACCTAACTCAACATGTATATGCATTGATGGTGTTTTTAGTAACATAAGAACAATACCTGCTTCAAAAGAGGATCATTCCCTTGCAACAATTAAAGTAAGTTAAATACTGATTTATGCTTGTCTTGCCAGTGGTTTGATTATGTGTTCTTGTTGTCATATACCAATTACAAAAACTTTGTTCTTAATTATTATGATTGTATTTATAAGATTATTGAAATTTTTTTCTTCAAATCACATGGTTAATTGAGCTTCCTGTCTAGTCTGATTATGAAAACCAACTAAGAGTGTCCAGGATTGAGGAAACAAAAATAAAGTATTACTGTATGAGAATGTACACTGTCTTATGAATATGAAAACTAATTTGTTTGATATGTGATGATTGGAATAGTAAGTTGAATATTCCAGAATAAGGTGTACTTATTATTTGAAGAACATTTAAATCTTTTTGTGTATTTCTTACTGTTTATTCTATTTTTGAAGAAGATAAAGTAAAATATATTCTAGGTATTTCTTTAAGTTAATGCTTTCATTTATAATATTGTTAAAGTAACATAACATATTATATTTTATTCTTTTGTTTATAGATGGATTTAATTTACAGTATGTTTTTCTCAAAAAAAGAATTATTGTGAGTTGTCCTGTTGTTGCAGGTACCATTAGCAAATGTAATCAGAATAACTGATGATGCAAGTAACTACCGAATCAACCGCACTAATATAATCGAAAATGCAAAATTAGAACTTGTGACTGATGATAAATTGATCATTTTACTGAATAATAATGGCGTTATAACTAAAACTGAAGAAAACGTTTGTGTCAAAGATATCTTAGAATATTTAATAGCACTGAGTATAAATGTTGTAAGATTTTATGTAGGGGATTTCATAAAATGTACTGAAACTCCATTGTTAACAATAACCTTGCTGAAGGTAGAAGATAAAAATATTTTATCATATTTAGATGCCAATTATGGCATTGTTCCAGGTAAAAAAAGCTTTGATATAAGATCATTCTGTGTTAAATTAAAAAGTTAGCTGCATATACCAACTACTGACAGCTTAGTTCTTTTATTCAACTACTTTAACATTCAGAAAATCTGCACCCACTGCTAAACTGCAAAAGAACATATTTTTAAAACTGGACAGGAATGTTCATGTTTGATAAAGATCAAGTATGCATCATTTTTTTTGCTTCTCAAAGGAGTACAAATTTCAATATAGTCAACAAACAGTTCAACATCGTTGTTATTTTAAATGACTAAAAGAGAATTCAACAAGTACAGGTTTGTTTCTCGAAACTTTTTACACTACCACTACACCAACACACACTTTTAACTGCCTGACGCGCGTTTCGATAACCAAGTTATCTTCTTTAGAAACCGGGTCTCGAAACGCGCGTCAGGCAGTTAAAAGTGTGTGTTGGTGTAGTGGTAGTGTAAACGGTTTCAGTATCAGTTTCGCCAACGGTTCCAGATTCAACATTTTACAGGTTTGTTTAATTAGTTATAAAAATGCAAACTGTAGGTACCTGGTGTGGTACTTAAAATAAAACTCCTATGTATGCCATACAAAAATTTTTAGTATATTTATCTACTTTATAATTTTTGTGGATATGTGAGTTTAACACATGGTAGTTATAATTGGAGAATACAGAAAAGTATTAGAGGAAACTCCAATATATATCTTGGTAAAACAAAATTACAGATCTTCAAGTATAAGAAACAGACAGTGAGATTTTGGAGGAATATGTAAATGCCATTTTTTTTAGGTTGGCGTCATGTAAACCAAAATCCTAGAATAACATTAACGACGGAAACCAACATAACAGGTAATTTAAGAAGGAAAGATAGATTGGTGCCACCAATTAAAGGACCTCAACTAAGTGACACAGCAACTAATATTTTGTACTTTGCGATACAGTTTGCATGTGATGCGTTAATTTCATGTGAGAAACAACTGAATATTATTGATTCAGAAAGAGGTTTGTATTGATTCTGAAGATCTTTATTCATTGTTTGCATAATTAATCATAAATCATAAAAGTGATCACACATCCTGTTATGGGTGGGAATATCCCTCTGTTGAAATATACCAAATGTACTTAACTAACCTATATAAAACCCATTCACTAGAGTAACACCAAGTACAGTATTTGATTATTGTTGTATACAGCAAAGTAGGCTCTTTTATTATGCAAACTATGCAATAAATTAAAAACGAATAAAATCTGTACCTGACTTTTAAAAAAGAATTTACAGAAGGGTTTTTGGTAAAACATCAATAAGTCAAACGAAAATAACAGACTTATTTGTATTATTAAAATATGAAGTTGTTTGACAAACAATCGCACTTGTCTTCATTAGTGTTGGTTTTGCAGGAAAATGAAGATTTATGATTGTTTTAAAGACACTGTGAGACATTTTCCTCAGAAAAGCCAATGGCTGCAAGTAAGTTTGTGATACGTTTTTTACGTTTTTCCTCAAAACAGTTTTATCCAGAATCATCTTATCCTATCTTCTAATGCGTTTAAAAATATTTAAAATACATGAAGACATACGTTTTTATCGATTCGATTAAAAATTTATATTTTGACAAATACTGCTTTTGCCAATATCCCTTCCAATACACATATCTCTAGATTAAATACTCATGCGCAAACATTTTTGAATTTTCCCCTTCCACTGCTAATTGATGGGTCTATTAAACAGAATTTAATAACACAGATTTTTTAAATAGGTACGTTTTAATGCCTTAATTTATAGATGATGGTGATACTGGAACAAGAATGAAAACAGTTGCAGAACTCTTAATAAAACGAATGAATCAAGATAAACTGATAATGAGTCACCCATTCACCTTTTTTGAATCTATGGGTAAATTTTTAGAAAAAAGTTTAGGTGGTACATCTGGTTGTATATACAGTATTTTATTCGAAGCGGCAGCAAACAAATTTGGAGAATTCAAAGATGTACCAGATGTTAAACCGTATATGTGGCTAGAATCTTTTAAAGCAGCCGGAGCAGCCCTCAAAAAGTATATTTCATTGTTTTATTCATATTTTTTAAATTGGAAAAACTAATATCGAAACAAGTGTATTTGTTTATGAATAATATTACTGATTATATTTTAGATATGGAAACATTGAATACGGTGATGGTACACTTTATGATCCTATTTGTAAATTTTGTGAAACTGCAGAGAATGAGCTAGAAAATGGTCGCCACGTCTTGGTAGCTTTTGGTAATGCAGTAGAAAGTTGTGAAGAAGCAATTAATATGACAAAGCAGAATAAAAAATATCCAGACCCAGGTGCGCACGCTGTGGGTGTTTGGATTAGAGCTGTATATGAAGGGGTCAAATTAAGATGGCCCTTAGATACTGTATGTTTATAATTTAAAAGACTGCGTTTTATATACATTTTTTTATTTATTAAATTTTATTTTGTACTTACAAAATGTGTATTAATCAATTAGTAAGAAGAAGATACTGAGAAAAGAATCGTTTATACCTTATTTCTATATCAACATTCTAACTTGTAACTTGTTAGACTTCTCAGCACTTTGACCTAAGAATTTTTGTGCCTACCTTATTTTACTTAAACCCTAGAACGCTAATACTTCTTGCGTAGTTGAGCAGCTTACTAGAGGGCATGTTTCTAATTTGATAAGGAGTCAGAGCAATTCCTTCTGCAGAACAATGCTACGCATTCGCATAGTATGTGTTCCGCAGTTTCCAATTTAAGGTCCTTTTTTGCTCATTTCGAGGGGGCACTGTTCTTTCAGCTTTTTTAACTTCCCTTAATCCGGGTGTACAACTCCAGGAGGATTCTGCTCAATCCTATAACCAGGAACACAGTTCCTGTGTATTTATCCCTTCTTTTGCTAGTCCATCAGCTAGCTCATTACCTCAGTGCCATGGCACCCACATCAAGGTGCCGTTTCTTAAGGGATTGTTTACATTTCCAGACTCCCAGTGTAAATGCCTTTTTAAGACAAGGTTCATCTTTTCTTTTTATAAAAATAGGGTTTTTTATACAATTTTCATACATTGCCATTACTAATTTCAGAATAATCGATAACCGATATTAACAGGTAAGTTTAGTTCAGTTATATTGGGTGGTTATCGTAAGGATATAAAGTGATGGAAAAATAATAAAAAAATCAAGATACAGTCGACAGAAGCAAACATGGTCCGCGGAAAATATGCCAACTAATTTCAAGGTTATCACAATAAGCCAATCACGAGCCAATGTTAACGATAATATCAATTTTAGTGGCTGCATAAGTGAGATGAAAATACAACTACAGCGACAAGGACACGCCCACCCAGGGTTCATGTTTGCTTCTGTCAACTGTAGCTACCTTGTAAAATTAAAATGTAACCTCGATATGTCAATCTGACGATAACAGTTTTATCAAATGTAATCACGAGTTATCTTTTAACTAATTTTCACTATTTTACTTTTCACTATTTTCGCTGTTTAATTGTTCAATATTGTTATTGAATTTTTGACAGTTCTATAATTTTATCAATACTGGTTTTATCAGTATAAAACGGAATGATTGGCTAGCATTTAGCACAGAACATTGAAGGTTAAGCGTTTTCATTGGACGAAATCACAAAACTGATATTTTGACAGCTGTTATTGAATTTAAAAAAGTTAATTTTTTAAAATAAACTTTTGTTTAATCGTTTCGTTGTTTATTCTAAATGCATTGGAACTTTTTCGTGTGAAAATCAAAATAAACATGATATACAGTTTTATTTTTAAAGCCATAATAAATCAATTATTATGATTATAATTATTTTATTAAGAATGAACAAAAATAAACTATTTACTAATTAGGTACCTACCCATTTCTACTATTGACTTTGCAATAGTATTTTTATTATTAGAATACTTACCTCGATAGGTGACTCATTATAGTAGATTTTCCAAGGTAAATTTATCGTAGTATCACCGTGTAGACAATATTTGTACCTAATTTGCACGTTGCACGCCATCAGTTCTCCTTTGCTAAGCAAAAAACCCCTTTAATCATCAAGCTAAATTACTGTTTTGTATCTGAGTCATTCCATTTTATCCACCGTTGGTAGAAAACACCGCCCTTTATTGGTATAATATATGTTTTATATGTAATAACCATAATGAGGATATCGAATTTGGTCTCCCATGATTATTATTTACCTACTTAACGATCGCATGATGGTATTCTATTGCACTTTACATATTAACTGTAAGTTTGAGAAGAATATAATTTTTATTGTTCATTACTCTTTAATTAAACGGTAAATATCTATTTTACACTATACACAGTACCTAGATAAATATTTTATTGAATATCGTAAAAATAAATTTAAAAATATATTCTAATGAATCCGTTACAAAAATAACAGCAAAAAATTAAAATGTTATTTCTATATTTGTAAACAGGTGGCGCTTATTAACGTTTTAAATTCTAACGGAAATACTTTTCTGCCCTTATAATTAGGTGTAAGCAGTGAAGGGGATATGTACAAAAAGTATAAAATAAAAGGGTGATATAAACATAAAAAGTATATATTATAGGTATACCGTTACCATCAAACACGCAAGATATCTCAAGCATATGATTCGTAATAAGTCCGGTTTTATGTTTTGGTTTCGAAACCAAAATAATATACAGGGTGTTTCATTAAAAAATTTAGAATCAACATCACTTCCGGTTAAACCGGAACTGGAAAATCGTTAAAAAATTTACAAACAAATACGCAATATACTGTAATACCTACGTTCCAAATTTCAGTTCGATATCTTTAACAATTCCAGAGATATTCACTTGTTTCCACACATTTGCCCAATACTATATATAATGTATAACCAATAATCTTTTAGGGACATCCTGTATATCAGATTAAATATATATGTGTAGCTGAAACAGAATATAAATATATACAACTAGAAAATAATAAGAGTAGAAAGGGTACAAGGTTTATATTGCAATCTTTGAAGTAAAATATTTAATATTTTTTTCCTACGACCACATATGAAAGTGCTAGATTGCACACTTATTTGTACTTAAGAAAGTAGCTAATATCAATACACGTATTGAAAAGTAAATATCAATACACGTATTGAAAAGTAAAAAAATATAGTTCTATGATCTGTGACATTTACGTCAAATTTATTAATAGTAAACACATGAATGACAAAGCAAGGACCATTTAATTTTTTTTTAAATCTTCCTTGTGTCAAATATTGTATTGTAATTGCCAATACAAATTTTTCTGTATAAAGTAAGAATAAAGAATAAAGTTTCTTATAGGGTTTTAAATTTTTAAAAAATAAACATATTTTTATTCAGTATTATTATTTTTATAAAAACACTTTTAGAAAGAAGAACAGTTTATTCTTCTTTTTTATATTGTGTTTATGTTCCGTGTATGTGTCGAATGTGGATTTTTGAAGTTATGTTTGTGTTTCTGTTTACAATTATTATCTTTGCGTCTATTATTATTACATTACTTTTCAATTAATTTCACCAACTGACCATTTTACTTTTAATTTTTATAGAGCCCACAAAAAAATTAAAATGTCATTTATCTAATAAAGAATTTTGATGTGAATTCCTGAGAAAGGTGGTTATTTGATTTTAATTAATTATATTTCCATGCAATATATAAACTCGTTTAAATCCTAATTTTTAACATGACTAACAATTAAAATAAATTTTATAAATAAATTGAAAATATTTATTATAATAAGAAATATTGGGGTCGTAGGAAAAATCGTGTACACAACGCGTTGGAAAGTGTATTTCTTGCACTCGTTACGTTTCCGCACTCGCCACTACGCGGCTCGTGCTAAACTTCACTTGTGCGTAATACTTCACTTTCCACACTCGTTATGTAATATACTATTTATTTGGACCTATAACAAAAATAATAGCCAATGGAAAAAGTTCAAAAAATATTGGTTTCTCCTGGACATTTTCTAAAGCAGGAACTTATAAGAACTCGTACTTATATATACTTTTCCTACGACCACATATGAAAGTGCTAATTTGCACACTTACTTGTACTTAAGAAAGTAGCTAATATCAATACACGTATTGAAAAGTAAATATCAATACACGTATTGAAAAGTAAAAAAATATAGTTCTATGATCTGTGACATTTACGTCAAATTTATCAATAGTAAAAACACATGAATGTCAAAGCAAGGACCATTTAATTTTTTTTTTAAATCTTCCTTGTGTCAAATGTTGTATTGTAATTGCCAATACAAATTTTTCTGTATAAAGTAAGAATAAAGAATAAAGTTTCTTATAGGTTTTTAAATTTTTAAAAAATAAACATATTTTTATTCAGTATTATTATTTTTATAAAAACACTTTTAGAAAGAAGAACAGTTTATTCTTCTTTTTTATATTGTGTTTATGTTCCGTGCATGTGTCGAATGTGGATTTTTGAAGTTATGTTTGTGTTTCTGTTTACAATTATCTTTGTGTCTATTATTATTACATTACTTTTGAATTAATTTCACCAACTGACCATTTTACTTTTAATTATTATAGAGCCCACAAAAAAAATTAAAATGTCATTTATCTAATAAAGAATTTTGATGTGAATTCCTGAGAAAGGTGGTTATTTGATTTTAATTAATTATATTTCCATGCAATATATAAACTCGTTTAAATCCTAATTTTTAACATGACTAACAATTAAAATAAATTTTATAAATAAATTTAAAATATTTATTATAATAAGAAATATTGGGGTCGTAGGAAAAATCGTGTACACAACGCGTTGAAAAGTGTATTTCTTGCACTCGTTACGTTTCCGCACTCGCCACTACGCGGCTCGTGCTAAACTTCACTTGTGCGTAATACTTCACTTTCCACACTCGTTATGTAATATACTATTGCATAGATTTTATATTTCACTTATTTATAACAAAGAAACATTACAATGTTTTAATAGTATATTAAACAACGCATTTCATATGGAATTCTGTTATGACACGAGTTCAAGCTTAAAAAACGAATCGCGAAGCGATGAGTTTTTTAAAGAACGAGTGTCACAACAGCCATATGAAATAAGTTGTTTATAATATTTTTTATATTTTGCCATTTTATCATTTTTTAAATTAATTTATTATTTTTATTTAATTACGAAAATTTTTATTTTAAAAAGTATGTCGGTAGCACTGTATAATTTATAACATTTGACATTTGTGACATATACATTATGAAATGTTAATGTTTTCAAATATTTTAAAATGACCAATACACCAATAATAATATATTATATAAGTTAAAGATGATATTCATATTCACAAATACTTTCTTAAAGAACAATATAAAATTAATAAATTGCTATTAGCCACAAATGTCATTGTCAATAGTCTTGTCATTAGATACTTCACTCATGTCGCCAACCATTTAAAACAAAAATTTGCGTGCGTAAAAGTTACATTACGATACGCAAATGCGTTTTATAATGAAGATTTTTATAAGTGCAAAATATAAAAAATACTTTTTAGACCATATCACAAACAAATAGACATAGACACAATAGTATATTGAGTTTATTTTTGATATTTTAAGACTGAAATAAAAGTAACAGTTTACAGTTCATTAAGTAATATACCAAGAGATATAAAATGAAAGTGATAGGGAATATTTATCGAATATTCAATATTCTCAGTTGATTAAAAGTGAAAAGAAAGCAGAACATCCAATGGTTTATTGAATACTTAATCAACTCTGATTCATTAATATATAAATATGCAAATAAACAATATTGATAACGTTCCCATCAGCAGACTGATGTTTTGGGAAATATTTGTTTAACTTTCATAATTATGGAATCAATTTAATATGCATAATTTACTTCGCCGATTGTGCGTCAATAAAGTTGAAATTATTCTAAATACATAGTATATGTGCCTATATTTTTAATATCCTTTATATCAAAATGGACGTAATTATTGCAGTTGGTTCTTGAATATAGTAAGGGCAATTAAAAATTCAAAATCACGATATTTTTCGTAGAAGGTACTACTATAAATCAAAAAATATTTTTCTTCATACCTCGGTCGAAAGTACCTACTTTCATCCCTGATATGCGCATACGCGCAGGGTCCAAAAGTTCAACTTTCAGCCCTTGTGATGTATTATAGTTTTAAAAATACCAAAATGACATGCTTTATTTCTACTTTTCAGCACTATAGGTATTACATGCATTTGCTCTCTAACACATAACATTTTTGTTACTTTGGGTTGTTATTTTGTTAAAGTTCTTACTAAACCTGGGTAGGTACGGGTGGGTCGGCGTAGAAAATTATCAAGTTTTTTAAATCTTAAAATTAAATAGTAATGTTAACAAGATTTCATAAATAATCCACTTTTTTATGTTTTAATATTTTTTCAGAACTAAAGATTATCTTACATTCTGTATTTGCAAAATTAAGTTTTTATATTTTTTTGTACCTACTAGAAAACAAAAACAAAACTTGTTTCTAGATTCCAAATTTCAAACGCACGTGAATGTTGCGATGCGCTGATATTGGCGCGTGCGCAAATTTTAAATCTCGGCATGGTTCTCCACAATCACTTTGAAACGAACCTCAATGTTATTATTCGTTTAAAAATACTCGTGATTGTTGCCTCGCAGCTGAGTTGACGTCTGTCTTTTCACGTGTGTCTATTTTTTCCTTTTTAATTTTCAAAATTTGTAGTGTTTTATGCATATTTTTTACCGGTAAAATTTCTTATTATTTTATTCATTACAAAAAGAAAAAACATCGTTTAACATAGAAAAATATGTCTGCTGATCAGGAATTAAATCAGGTTTTGGTAAGAAGACAAGAAATTAATGATGCTCTTGACAATGGTCATGAGGTAAAAATTAAATACAGGGTGGTGAATGTGTACACCGAATTCCACGAATTTACCAGGAAAGAAATCAAAAGTTATGAGACAACCTTTAAAAAGTAAGTAAATTATTTACTTTTTATTTAATGTAATTGTTTACTTTTTATTTTATTTGTATAATTTACTATCTAACTACTGGGAGATAAAAAGCCCTATACCTAAATTAATAATTATTTAAAATTGCTAATCATTTAAAAATATAAGCATCGCTATATTCAGGAATTTTTATATAATTTTTTTAAAAATTATTTGGGTGTATTCAATGTCATTAAGTCGAGAATTAATTAATGAAATAGGACTTGCATGAAGTATAATTTATGTTTATGTTTTTTCTTTATAGTTAGATGGCTACACATAATATTTATATATTATTCTATACATATATTATAATGGTTTTGGTATATTCTCATTTTATAGGGAGAATTAGGTATTAAAAAATCTATTATTGATTTGATTTTTGTTATTATTATTATTAGAATAAACTAGAGATCTTTAAATTTTTTTTTGATTCACAAACTATTATCAACATTCATATTGAATTATTGTCAGCAAACAGTCCATTGGATATTTACTGCTTAATTTTGTTACAAAACAACTTGCGCATATATATCCTATACTACTGTAAAAAAAAATTAAAATACATTTCTCATTATACAACTTAGTACAGGAAGAGGTTAAATATGATTTCATAAAACCATCTTAATTAAATTATTATCAGTTGATACTGTTCTAAATCCAAATTCTTTTAAACACTCTAGTAGATATAGTTTTACAAAAATAATTAACATTTTTCACTCAGACATTAACAAAACCTGTAAATCGTCAACACTGCCCCTAAAAAATTTAATGACATTTATTGTGCTCTTATTTAAAAGTAAAGTCGTACGTTTTTAAAATAATAATTCCCAATTTTTATTATTAATATCTACAGTTCTTTTAACTGCTCCATTTACTTACTTAATTACTTACTTAATTAGAAAATAAAATTTTGTTTATGAACTGCAAATCTACTTTCTGCTTTTATTTTGTCTATCATTTACAAAAATCAGAATCAGAAGATATAAAACTCGTATACAAAGAGCAGCTTTGTCTACAAATTTAAAAAAAAAATCTGAGCAATAGAGCTTATTATTATTATTCTTAAGGTACCTCCTTGAGGGGTAGCATTCATATTATTTGTAGGTATTTTACCAATTCAGGCAATGTTGTGTTGTGTTTATGGAGGGTGGAAGGAAGAACCAACTCAATGTATTAAAAAGTGTCCATTGAAAGGGAACAAATTGGTGGCGCCACAGTAGCAAGAGTAAGTGTCACAGGATGCAACAAATAGTAGAAAAGAAGAATTTGTCCTGTGATCGGCTATGTCAAAATAAATTGCTAGAGCAAAAAACGAAATTAAATTACATTTGACTACGTAAATAGTAGAGATTTTAAATAAGTACTGCATTATTTTTAGCTACACAAGTCACGAAACATTAAATTTTTTAACCCAGCTCACTTCACTCGGTTTATAACTTATGGAAGATTACAGACTTAGACCATATACAAATAGACTGGCTGTGACGTAATTTTTCTGAACAACATACTGAAGCCAATATTATCTCTCTTTGTCGCATGAAGTTCGTGGAGCTACGGGATGAGGTGTGTGGGCGGTACTGTTTACAAACAACAAATACCAGCGGGGCAAATGTATTTTAATAGGTACCTAACAAGGTTTTAACTCTAATCAAAATTCTTAAATCATAACTTTAACCCAAAATTAATACAACGAAAACAATACCACAATTAGTTTATGAACAGGGTAAGATTAATGTTTACATATGATTTGCAATGTTCCATGCTATAAGAGACAGTGCAGTCGAGGATATACGAAAACAACCGAAGAAGTTTTATTCAAACGTGGATTTGTTTGTAAACATATAGTTATAGAACACAACATAAAGTTATTTTGGCTTCACAACAAGGACAGAAAATTGACGTCTATTTGTATATGGTCTAAGATTACAGACTTCACGTATTCTTTTTACCCCTTTGCTACTCTCGCGACATCTACTATTAGCTCCTTACCGCTGGACAGTTTTTCGGCATTTTTGCAATACAAGTTGGTCCTCGTTTCCTCCATACATTTAGATTTAGACAGTTGCCAATATAGTAAGAATCAGTGTTAATCGATAAAAAAAGAAATTCAATATGAACTTATTTATAATGAGGGAAATAATCAGATATATTTTTCACTCCCAAAAGTTTTGGCAGTAAGTTTATGCAAATAATTATTAGGGCTCAAACTTTCATAGACATTTTCAAAGGCGGATTTGGAGGGTCGTAAGGGTCACACAGTTGTCTCATTGATTCATTTCGCGAGGTTTGTAGGTATGACGGCAGGGCAAAGGTCAATTATTTTGACTGTAGTATAGTTTGTTCAACGATCCTTTGCCGTTACGTCATACGTTGTCCAACTTTATCTCATTATCTCTCTGATATGGAATTATGACGTCATTAACGTATTTCTTATTTAATGTAGACGTGATCTTTATTTGTTACTTTTGACACTTCAGTTGTCATATACTCAACAAGCACTCAACTAATATAAGACAAACAGAATACCTCCTTTTGGCGGCTATATCTTTAACTGTAAAATAAAATCTGTATTCTTAATGTCATCAATTTTTTAATGATTTCCGATTTTTAAGGCCCGCCTATAGCATCCCACTGTTCCAAACATTTTTAAAACGCATAGGTATATAGATACTTATGTAATTTATTACTGAAAACACACCAAGTGGCATGGTTATATTACATTATTTGTTTTAAGACTGAGTTGATGATTGTCATATTATATTCTTCAGAACTTGCTGTGTATATATAATACCCAGAAGATAAAAACAGTGGCCGCTCCTAAGCTCTGAAAGAGGGTGGGCAACCTATTTATACACAAAGTTCATTGATATTTTTTATAAATATTACTATTGAATTATTGAATACTCTTTTGTAAATTCGATTAGGTACTACTTGGGAACTTGTGGTCATAAATCAGTCGTTTCTTAATTAAAAGTTTTTCATCAAACGTTTTTTAAAGGGTTTGTCGCTAGGAAGATAGTTTTGGAAAAAAAATAATACTAACTAACATGCTAGTTTATCTCCGTTTTTGGACCTTGTTGATAAAGTTGGCACGGGTACTTGTGCCCTTTAGAACCAGCCGCCACTGGTAGTGCAGGCGAAGTCGAGACTTTTTTTACATTATCGGTCATAACTCCCAAACTATAAGTCCAAATTTATTCTTAAGCATTCTAAATAGTAAACATGTTTCTTATCTAAAGTGTCCATAGTAATAAATCTAAAGTCTACAGTTGTTTAAGTAAACAAAGTCAAATATTCTCAATATACCTTATAGGTGAGATAAATAGAAGAAGGTTTATCTTTGTATTTGAAATAAAGTTTCTAGTGTTTCTATTCAAAATGTTTTACAAATATGTAATTAAATGTATTGTACATGAAGTTGCGTAAAGTGTAACGAGTTCTGACTTGTAGTAAGGAAGTTATTTCCACCTCTGGTTTTTCAATATTGTTTGCATTTCAGTTTTCCGTAATTTTTTTTCAATTTGCTAACTGTAGACTGCGAAACGTGTTGACCAGGGTATTTATTATTAAAAAAAAATCACACTCCTGAGTTGTTGTTTAATTACCACAACCAATCACCAATCATGTTATTTAAAATTTTCGTGGTGGTGCTTATAATGCAAAATGGGTGCTGGAGGGGGATAATATTAAAAATCGACCTGTTTCAGGTTTTTTCACATAGTATGTACATAATAACGCTAAAAATGAATGTATTCCATACACATGGATCGCATTGTATGGTATCTGTTATGTATGCGACTGCTACTATAAAATTTGCATTTCTTAAAACTGTTTATTTTCTAATTTTATTAACAGTCTTACACAATGTGAAAATGGTTTTATGTTTGTAGTGATAAACCATTGCTAAATGATTATGTCATTACGTTTATATCAATTTCAAATACCTATTACTAAACAAGAAAATAATCTACTTGCCTACCACTATGGTAAAGGCATGTTGTAAAAATAGAATTTTGTGTCGTTTACCTTGAATAACACTATAATTGATCTAGGGCAGAAAATTTTAAATAACAAGAAGTTGTTTAAAATAGGTGTATATGTTGATTTTTTATCACCATGGTTATTGATACGTAACCGACCTCTGACCTATATGGTTAATATGGAAGACTTCTGAATAATGGCAATGTTTTGCATTTGAAATTCTCGAGCGCGTAAGATTAAGGTAGGGAGAGTTAGTTACATCCTAATACGTGTAGGTATATTCCACTAATCTGACAATTCGTGAGTGACCTAAAGAAGGAGGTGGGCAACAAAGTTGTAAGTTGTTTTTTTACACGAATTGTCAGATTAGTGGAATATACACATTTTAGGATGTAACTAACTCTCCCTACCTTAATCTGACGCGCCAATCTGACCCTTGATGCTTAACGGGCGGCCATAGGGCTCATATATGGTGGAAGTAATTAACCGGGTACAAGGTATCCCCTTGTATATTAAACTGCCGCGCTTTAATAACTCCAGAAATCCCCTCTTGGGCTACCCTACTATAATCAATTTTCAAAAAAGCAATTCAGATATTGTTATGTACCTAAATTAAGTGCCAAATGGAATAAATTCATTATTTCGGTTACTGTACATATTTATAGAAAATCCCAAATATAAATTATAAATTGCCAATCTTTTAGTGAAAACTCTCCTTTGAAAGGTCTCTTCATTCTCTATCCAAAAATGTTATTTTGTTTTTAAATTTATTGCAAAAATTAACAAAAAAAAATTAAATATCTGATATGTACTCTTATTTAATTGTTCATAACGTACAAAATATGAATGTCAATGAAGTAGATGTTCAAAATGCTCACCGCGAACATCTTGGCAACATTCTACTCTTAAATAAAAATGTCTTCGCTAATTAACATACCAGGTGTGACAGATCTAATCGCAAGCGTTATTCGTTCTCTTAAGACATTTAAATCATGTGGTTTAGTTTTGTAAACAATATTTTTGACATAGCCCCATAAAAAAGTCCAATGGTTTTCTTGCTAAACACAGTTGAGTCCTTAGAACATAATATAAATGAAATTTGAATACAAACTCATTTATATAATTCTTGAGAATTATATCTTGTGCGCCGTCTTGCTGTTTTTGACATTTGTATCGATCGCGTTCAAGGTGGACGGCACCTAATATTCAATAACTAACAATTGTTTATTATATTTTATTTCTTTTTCCGTTTTGAATAATTAATGAAAATTAATGGAATATTTATGACGTGAGAGTCTCCCTCCATTATTTATTTCTGTCCCTAGGCCACTTTTCATAGAAACTAGAAAAGTTTTCTAATCTATCGATGCCATATTTACGAGGAAAAATGTAAATATGTAAACGGTTGTTTTTATACGAAATTTTTTATCACTTTTTGGCTCTATACGCTTATAGTAATGTCTTAAAAATGATACCAATTTAATGGAAATAAAAAAAATACATAGAGTTGGGTAAAAAATTTAAAATAACGACAATAGAAAAGGATAACATTATTTTTATGTTTGTCGTAAATTTAATAAGGCAAGGAAACGCCGTTACCTTGATTCAAAATTTTAAAAATTAATGACAGTAAGATGAAATAGTTAATTAAAAGAAAATTCCAAATAAAAATTATACTCTGGAGATGATCGATTTTATTTACAGAAACATTTACATTAAATATATATTTACTGGTCCTCAATGATTCAAAACAACAATTAAGATAATCTGCAACCTGATTCATGCATCGCTGGTGATTCATACCACTTTTACTACCGAAGGGAAATCAATATAAAAATGTAGTAAGTGTGCTATACCATTGACAACAATAAATTCGCTTACCCCATCAGTGATAACTACTAAAAAATTCTTGTTAATTTTAACGTTAAAATAAACAATCCGCTTCTATAAAGATTAAATTAAATTTTTTATTACCAATTAATGACGAATTCTAAATGTTTTCTTTAATTTTACTTTCTTTTTGCATGTATATTATTTATTTTGTAACATTTTTCTACTTTTATTGCATTCTTAAGTATTTTTATCATTTTTACTTTTTATTCTACATTTTTTTAGTAAATATTTCTAGAACATTCCAGAACTAACCTTATCAAAATTGGATCATCTGTGTCCTAAAATAATTGTAAAATTGCTTCTCTGGGCTACTTTTTATTCGATTTTGTTGAGAGAATAGTCTTATATAAATTAAAATAGTTATTTCAAATGGAAATTGATTCTCAAAATTGCAAACTTTTTCTTTGAATATCTCGCGAACTGAAAGATTTCTAAAAATTTAGGAATACTTATTACAAACATTTAGGAAGAATCTATCAAAAAGTAGTCTCGCGCTGGAAATACCTTAAAAGATATTGAGTGTTTTAGATTTTATACTTATACTCAAATAATGTAAATTAAACAATTTGTAAAAAGAATTCTTTAATTATTACTTGTGGTGGAAATTGCTTGTCGTAGAAAATATACTTAATATAAGAGTCATGCATTTAGAAAAATTAAGCCATATTGGAAGGCGGGAGTTGTGTATTCATTTTTTCAAATTAGTATTAACGCAACTTTAATTTATAAATTAACAAAGTTTGTTAAAACAAGAATCACAAAGAATAAATACGCCAATAGTAATTTGAACGTTTGCAAATTTTATGTATTCCCATAAACGCTATTTCTGCTTTGATAAACGGGTAATAATAACCAGCCAACCCAGCCAATCACGATTTCGACCTTTTCGAAATTCAATCAATAAGTGCAGGCTAACAAATTTTAGTCAGAATCCGTTGTATAATTTTATTTTTAGGCTGAAATAACGATATTTCTTTAAATTTTAGTTATCAATACTAAACAAATATTATATGATAAACCGGTCATTTACTTGGTTTAAAAATAAGTAAGAATATAATTTTCAAAATACCTTTATCCATACAAATTCTTAAAATTTTAAATTTCAATTGCAACTCTCTTTATTTTACGACATACTAACAACATTTTATTTTATTTGAAGGATATATAAATAAATACAAATAATATAAAATAACAAAGCAACGTGGTACATTTCATTGAATTTTAATTATTTGGTACCTGTAATTATAGAAATCATTGATAAACTCGTAAATGACTATTCTTAGAACAGTATTTCATTCTTTTTTTGAATAATCCTGACTAAAAACTTATGTACCTCTAAGTAAAATGTTTTAGATATAAAGCATTATTTAAATCTGCATTATTCCAATGCCCATATTATTTAGATGAACTTTGTTATCATGTTATAGGTATTATTACAAAAGTATTTCTAGTTTAGAGACAGAAAATTTTAAATTAAGGAAGTTTTACAGCAAAAATTCCAAAAATGAGTAAATAAAATAAGAGAGAAATTGTTTTTAGCTGACTTAGACCATTTGCAAACAAGTAGTAATACTTCAATGCCAGATACAATGATACATCCAATCGATAAGATTGCAATAAATTCAAGTGTTCCTATATAATTTACTTAAAAGTACAAACAATACTTTCTCCATAAGAGTTATTTTTAAACCGTAGGTAATTGTTTATATCGATTTGCCTTTTACATTTAGTAGTAATGGATTTTCTTACAGTTCCTGCCTAAGATTACGGTGATTTAATTGTATTGGATTCAGTTTCCGATTCTCACTTTCATTTCCTATAGTGGCCGAATTCCGCATAAATCAATTGATTACATCTGTTCCGTCGTAAAAAGAAATTAAAAAACAATGCGAAAATATGTTACAAGGTTATCGTAAATACCAGAAATACCGAACTGCCTACTTTATTTTTAATACTAACATTAGTCCTGTGTTTCTAACCATTATTTTAATAATTATACAGGGTGTTTCATTAAGAATTATCCATATAGTAACTGGAGAAACCTTAGCACTAAATATGAAGATTTAAGCCAAAACACTTAAATAAAATATTCCTCCTAACCGAGATATAGGGTGTTTTATTTTAACTATTTTAAATGATTGTATCCCATATTTTTGACACCTTCCAATTTTTTTCTTCATACTTGGCAAAAAGTTTACACATATTAGGTTACTTTAAACAGTGGCAAAAGATAGTTTTTCTCGATTACCAGAGGCGTGCAGTAGGGATGGATACTTTCTTTTATCCCCCTACAATTTACGCCACTGTCGTAATAATTGTTTCTGCATGTTTTTTTGATTCTCCGTTACTTTCTACGTAAATATTATCCTCTTGTCTCAATACGATAGAGTGAGTAGTTTTCGAGTTATTTACATTTAATGGTAATGTTTAAAATATCCATTTTTGTTTTATTGCTTATTCAACATGAGTTTCCTTAATAATATCTTATATTATTAATACCTTGACAACAAAATTTGTTAATTCTAATCGTAAATTCACATGCCTCAATAACTATTTCACTAAATAAATAAAGTTTATTAGTTTCAGTAAATTTCATTTCAAAAGATTTTTTCATATCAATGTTTTTTAATTTTAAATATATGAAAATTCAGAAATTTGATTTTTATTATCAGATACTAATGAATAAGATAAAATTCGCAGCAAATTCGCAGGTCCTTTTGAATTACCTGCAAATTTAAATGGCCGTTCATATCTGGAATTACTTCAAAATCCAGCTGGAAAACTTACTATTAAACCAAAGAAGAAGTTTGTGGTTTATGCAAGACGGCGCCCCACCACATTATCCTTTAGCGGTTCGAAATTATCTAAACAATACATTTCCTCATAGAAGGATAGGGCGAGGGAGTGAATTTCCATGGCCTATACTCGGAGTCCCGATTTTAATCTCCTAGACTTTTATTTTTGGGGACATATGAAGACACTTGTGTAAGCTCAAGAAATTAATACCCGACAGGAATTATGGCAACAAATAGAAAATGTTGCAAATTTTAATAGGAATCAACCCAACATATTTCTAAAGGTTAGGAGAAATTTTTCCAAAAGGATTAATAACTGTATTGAAGTCAATGGAAGCCACTTCGAAAATTTACTATAATGTTAACTAACTAGAATTTTTTGTTACAGTAGTCCAAATAAATAATTGTTTCAGTACGTTTATTTTATGTATTCATCATGTTATTTCATAATAAAAATCATAGTTCTATTTTTTTATAAATTTAAAACTGAAATTTTGATAAATATTAATATGAAAAAATCATTTGAAACTAATAAATTTTATTTATTTAGTGAAATAGTTATTGACTCATGTGGATTTACGATTAGAATTAACAAATTTTGTTATCAAGGTGGTTAAATTATTAAGGAAACTCATGTTAAATAAGCAATAAAACAAAAATGGATATTTTAAACATTACCTTTAAATGCAAATAATTCGAAAACTACTCACTCTATGGTATTGAGACAAGAGGATGATATTTACGTAGAAAGTGACGGAGAATCAAAAAAACATGCAGAAACAATTATTACGACAGTGGCGTAAATTGTAGGGGGATACAAGAAAGTATCCATCCCTACCGCACGCCTCTGGTAATCGAGAAAAACTATCTTTTGCCACTGTTTAAGAGAGAGAGAGAGAGAGACATAAGCTTTATTGTCATGAAAATTTTTACAATTTTATGGACAAAGCGACAATTTAAAAATAGTTAAAAATATAAAAAATAACATAAAAAATACTGACTGTACCAATACAAAACAAAATATATAAAATACAAACTTAAATTAATAATAATAATAATAATTATAATACAATGCAAGCAACGTACATCATACTAAATACTGAACTACGCCAATTTACTCAAGAGTCTAGGGTAGATTGTAGAATTCAGCCACCGAATAGTAAGGTCTCTCATGCAGAAATGCCGTTGCCAATCTCCGGAATCTAACAAATGTATTTGCCACCTTTATTTCTAAAGGTAGCTGATTGAATAGCTTCTTGGCATTGAAGGTGATGGAATTTTTTACCAGATCAGAGGTGGGTATTGTTAAGTAAATGTCGGAATTTTTTCTTCTAGTAGGGTAACTATGAATTGGTCTCTCAGATAAATTGTGAAAGTGTTTGCGAACCAAACACACGGATTCCAAAATGAATAGAGCGGGAAGAGTTAAAATTTTGTATTTCTTAAAATAGAATCCGCAATGCGTCCTACTACTCAAACCATAAATGTAACGAATAGCTCTTTTTGTAGCTTGAAGATAGATTCAAAGAGGTGCAAACTACAAGACCCCCAGAAAGGTAAACCATAGCGAAGGTGCGATTCGAATAAAGAGTAGTAGGTTGTTAAAGCAGTACAAGAATCAAGCTGTTTAGATACAGATTTAATGGCAAAACAAGCAGAGGATAATTTTTTAGTTAAAGTGTCTACATGTACAGACCATTTAAGGGCATCGTCAATGTGGAGACCAAGAAACTTAATTGAATTTGAAGATCTTATTAAGTCGTTGTTAAGTTTGAGAGGTTGCAAAACTCCTTTGTAAGATAAAACTAAAGTTTTCTCAGTGTTAAAACAAAGCCCGTTCGAGTCAGACCAGGACTTAATAGTAATGAGATCTTAAAGTAACCTAATATGTGTAAACTTTTTGTCAAGTATGAAGAAAAAATATTGGAAGGTGTCAAAAATATGGGATACAATCATTTAAAATAGTTAAAATAAAACACCCTATATCTCGGTTAGAAGGAATATTTTATTTAAGTGTTTTGGCTTAAATCTTCATATTTAGTGCTAAGGTTTCTCCAGTTACTATATGGATAATTCTTAATGAAACACCCTGTATTTTGAACGAAGTAAATCATCCATTTCTCAAATGTGACTCCGTAAATGAAGAAAGGAAAAAGACCAATGTCAATGTCACAAATTATTTATTGTTATTAAAGTTATTATAAAGCTACTAGTTTCGGTCTTATTTAAATACCATATCAGGCTAAAAAGAATACATAAAAGACAAATTCAATTTGTCTCCTGTTAGGCCTAATGTATTTACCTATGTATTCTTTTTAGCCTTATGATGGTCTTTAAATTAGACCGAAACTAGTAGCTTTATAACAACAGAAAAATTTTAATAACAATAAATAATTTGTGACATTGACATTGGTCTTTTTCCTTTCTTCAATTATATTTTTTATTACAGTTTACCTTGATTATGGATCTATCACCAAGCAAAATATAATATTTTAACTATTCTAGTTGTAACCATTTGTGGTCAAAATTCTTACACTAGAATCATATTCTAAATTAGCCTTTTAATTAAAAAACCAATTACAGTTTAAATATAATCAATTAGTTTCATCATCAGATTGACAAAGAAGTAAATTTTTCCATTTAGAATGTGTCAGTTTTGTTAAATTATTGTTTGCTTTGTGTTCTCAATATGATGGACTTCCATAAAGTATTGTATAATTTTATATTTTATTATTGTCTTCCACTATTTACCTTAAGAATTAAATTATCTCATAATGACAGCGGTTTATTTTTATATAACTTTTTGGCTTTGACTACCTATGTTATTATATTTAATAAAATATATAGGCTATTATGTAATAATATCTAGGCTTCGATATTGATATCTCTTATTTCTTTAATACTTCTTATTCTAGTCTAAGTACTAGTTATTCAAAATCTAATATTTATAAAGAAATGTAACACTATCAACTTAAAGAAATAAATGAAAATGTATTGGTTATCTAAAACTATTTTTTAAGTAATATTTCTTTAGGCGCGTTATGAAAAAATAATGAAAGTGAAATTTTAATATGCGCGTGCTTCACTGTAGCACGAAAAAAAGCAGGTTGAAGTTGGCCACTAAAACGATATCATCAAATCTCGATAAATAGAATAGAACCTCTATTAGTTACGCACTTAGACCATATACAAATAGACGTCAATTTTCTGTCCTTGTTGTGAAGCCAATATAACTTTATGTTGTGTTCTATAACTATATGTTTACAAACAAATCCACGTTTGAATAAAACTTCTTCGGTTGTTTTCGTATATCTTCGACTGCACTGTCTCTTATAGCATGGAACATTGCGAATCATATGTAAACATTAATCTTACCCTGTTCATAAACTATTTGTGTTATTGTTTTCGTTGTATTAATTTTTGGTTAAAGTTATGATTTAAGAATAATTTTGATTAGAGTTAAAACTTTGTTAGGTACCTATTAAAAGACCTTTGCACCGCTGGTATTTGTTGTTTGTAAACAGTACTGCCCACACACCTCATCCCGTAGCTCCACGAACTTCATGCGACAAAGAGAGATAATATTGGCTTCAGTATGTTGTTCAGAAAAATGACGTCACAGCCAGTCTATTTGTATATGGTCTAAGGTTGCGCATGTTGGCACCATCATTGCTTCTGTTTACACATTTATAATATTATTCCACTTGTTTCTAGTTTTTACAACCTCTGACAAATTGTTCATCACATTTATTGTCATGGTTAGTTTATAATGTATTATAATATACCTATATACCTACAATATTTATTGTGTTTATCATTTTGTGAAATTTTCGGTATTTATTTTAAATGATAGTTTCCTTTGCAGTAAAGTTAGCTTACATATTGAGACATACACCACATGCGTTTTACATTTTATTATACTAGAGTGTGTAGTACTGCAATTTATTATGCCAGACGTTTTCCAAGAAAAAAAGTTTATTTTGTAGTCTGTAACACTTAAAAATTTCTGTTTATGGCCTTTGGCCCTATTAAAACGTTCGTATGTAAACTTTGGATCTTTTTTCTGAATGTTTCAGTTTAACATTAACATGATGTTAACGCTTTTCATAAAACACGGAATAAACAGTTTAACAGTTTTTTATATACTTGTTGGCAAGTGTTATTGAGGAGGTGATAACGGCCATGGTGAGAATATACTGAATATAACTACTATTATTAGTTTAGATTTATGATCTTATAAAACTAAGTATAGGTCGACCAGAACTATTATTTGGCTTTGAAAAATTTTAAACTTAAAAACTTCTGTGTATTTTTTGTTTATAAAAATAGTTAATTCTCACACAAATTGTATTTTATTTCATACTGTACCCTAAAACATATTTTTACATACTTGATTTCAATCCGGAAAGTAGAATTTTACCGGATAATAGCTCGTAATATGTTTCATTACATGCTGCTATCTTGTAATGAAATTTGACCTTGATAGGCTTCTACTTATTGCCTATATTAACGGTTATATTTTCCTTCCCAGGAATTAATTGATCTTGAGCCATTTTGTGAAAATCGGATAATGACAGTATAATATTACACATTTAAAAACAACAATATTATGTTTCTATAGTTACAGCAACATTCCAGCTATCTTGACATTGAATGCAAATTTCAAAAATAGCAAATGCCGGTAAATTTATTAATATTTTATGTTTTTACTGTTCTTTTGTGTCAGGTATGAAATAAAATGTTGTCACACAAGTCCTGTAAACTTTTGCAGTACTCTTTTCGAGTACTGCATCAAAGCTTTAATTTTTTTTAAATACACTTAGTAGTTTTTGTATCATCAATTGTAGTTGTTTTGGAGCAAAATTGTGTAAGAATTTGATTTTTAAATGACTTTCTTTCTTGTTCTGTTCTATGTGCTTCTTTCTATTTATTGTAAAAACTTTTTTCTAGCCTGATGATGGTCTTTTAGGACCGAAACTAGTTGCTACTCCATTACATAAACAGTTTGTGCGATAGACTTTGCGTTTTCCTTTGAACCTTTTTTATATTCAACCCACGTTTAAGATATGCATAACTAACAAGATTTATTTACCTACTTTCAGCAGTTGATTTCATGCTTGCCTATCTTGTGCAATTTTATTAATATAAGGGTTTTGTTTGGACTAGGTACACATCTAGTTGGAGTTCTCAGTGACATACTATTTTTAGAATGATTTAAAATTTCAGATTATGTTGCTATATTGTAGATATTATTTTTGCAAATTTTACCACTTCGTATCTATTCAATTCATTCGCTGCTATTTACATTTTTTTTCCTGAGTGTGGCATATTTTTGTTATTCAGTAGATAGTCTGTTGTAATAATTGTTTATCGGATTAAAGAAAAATATCGCACAGGTTTGCATGTTTTGTTAGCAACTGAGTGGCGCTAATTGAACATTTTTGCATCACACAAAAATATATAGGAGAAAGAAGCCATCATAAGGCTGTAAGAGTATAGTAATAAATGTGTAATACATTGAAGTGGTAAAGTAAATAAAAAAATAAAACAAGTTGAAAAAAGTAATTATAAAAGAGGATTTAATGCCTCTAAAATTTTAGAAATTGAAAATATAAAAATATTCTTCTTGATCCAATTTTTGACCCTTTTTATTCAAATTCAATAACACCTTTAGATCCATAGAAGTAATGTTTGACAGTAAAGGATGATTTAATCTTTGATATTCTTTTTATATCATTTTTTTAAAAGTTAGTCAATGATCGTACACTCCCCGTCATATAAAACTGGTATACCATTATTTTCCCTATGTAAACAAAACTTAACTAAACAAAATGACAAACTGTCACGTGTCGAATTTGTCAAAGTGCATTATCCACGATGCCAGCCCGTTTAAGTGAATTTCATAAAATGTGAAAAATTTCCAAAATACTTTTCTACATCTATTATTGCATCTATTAATCAGTTAAAGCTTTCTCTAGCTCTATTCTAGTTAAAACTGGTCTTCTATTTCCAATTTTTCCTACAACAGTCTGATCCTTGTCATACATTTTCTAAAGTTATTCATCTAATAAACCAACCACATTTTATTTAAAGAAATAAATATTTAAAGAAATATTGAAACCTGTAAACAATGTAATATATATGTATTTAATATTTATGTCAAACTATTTATAAATTTAAGCTAGTTACTGATTGTGTATAAATGATATAATAAATTTTTATTTTTTCCAATTTTTTTATTGCTTTACAAAATTTAATTTTATCACTACAGCTACTAACATTTTTGTTGAGCTGGCATCACTGCCTTAGAAATTTTACCATAACAGCTGATTTAGCATGGACACTATTTTAAAGATCAGTTTACACAACTAAAAAAACACTATTTCTGATTATAACAGTTGTACCAGTCCTTTACAGACCTATTAAAGTTATTTTTCGATATTTCTACATATTTCAGTTTCTTTAATTGCTTTGGAATAGTCCGTAAACTCTTGCTACTTATTTCAGTGCTCTAGCCCTTTTCAAAGTAGTATGAAGGTAACTCATTCTGAACCGAATTTTTACCGCTACAGTTTCTAAGAGAATCTGGAGCGGTGAGAGGTCCAAGATGACCTCCATAGCACAGCTCAATTATTTCTTATTACTAAGTTTTATGAAAAAAAACGTAGGATAATACGTATTGCCTATATTAAAAAGAACAGACCGTAAAAATATTCTTCTTTTCATTAAAAACTATACACTGGAACCAGTACGATTAAATTTATGAAGATTGGAATATATAACCAGCCAACGAATGTATTTTTTGTGTTGTAAAGCATCAGTTAAATAACAGTACTAGAATATGTTATTGCTTTAATTTGGTCATCTTTTCTACAGGAAAACAATTTATTTTTAATAGCCGTTATAAAATTTTAATTAGTTTTATAATTGTTAAAGTAATATTAATTTTTTGTAAATTAAACATATTTTATTGTTAA
This sequence comes from Ophraella communa, assembly GCA_035357415.1. NCBI lineage: Eukaryota > Metazoa > Arthropoda > Insecta > Coleoptera > Chrysomelidae > Ophraella > Ophraella communa. Next base: position 39,204,149 of record CM068985.1, read on the forward strand.
TAAATAATGTGATACTAAAGTAAACGGGTAGTTCTTATAAAATATCGAGTGAGAAAAACAATAATAATTTTTAAAATATTTATGCCCAAAAGAAAATTTCTGGAAATAATTTAAGCTACATAAAAAGTTCCCTAAAACAACTAAGTATTTCATAATATACGCAAACAAATATTATACAAATTAAAACTATTAAACTTGATTTTTTGAATTTTTGACAGTTCTAATTTATCAATACTAATACAACCTCTCGTGGTTTTATCAATATCGACCGGAATGTTTGGCTAGCATTTAGCATAAAGTACAGTTGACAGAAGCAAACATGAACCCTGGGTGGGCGTGTCCTTGTCGCTGTAGTTGTATTTTCATCTCACTTATGCAGCCACTAAAATTGATATTATCGTTAACATTGGCTCGTGATTGGCTGATTGTGATAACCTTGAAATTAGTTGGCATATTTTCCGCGGACCATGTTTGCTTCTGTCGACTGTATTTAAGATATAGCGTTTTCATTGGACGAAATCACAAAACAGTGATATTTTGACAAGTGAAAAAAATACATTAATTAACACATTAAAAATACATATTATTAGTATTAGAAAACATCACATGGATAATCAAAAAATACTGTATATACTAATTTATAACTCATTCTCATTGATTAACAAATTTTCTAGGAATTTGATATAACGTATGTACATATAATTGACCTATTAAGAATCGCGAACACCTGTTTATGAATGTCATAGAAATTTAAAGAATTTAACTCAATAATACGAAAGTCTAAAATCCTTTTGTTTCGTTAAAAAATTTACGTTATCTTTATTTTAAGCAGATATTTATTTTTCAAAATTAGTTATCTATCTACTTCCGAATTAGAAATATATTTACTGTGTCGTGCGTCATTATGGTTGTCAGCTATTACAAATGTTTAACGTTATCTTAGAATGTTTACATATTTTTGTTACTAACAAATAATTTCCAATGACTCAATGAAAACCTTGATAAAAATATATATTGCGTACCGTATGGGAAAAGAAGCGAAAAATTATTAGCCGAGTACGATATTTCGCGAGTGAACCTAATTGGCCTTATCCTCGAGGTGCGCACTACACTTTTTCTACGACTGACCGTAGTAGAAAGAAACGATGTATGTTTGAGATTATGGATATTTATATTTTTCACTCATTATTTGTAGACAGTTATGTTTCTTCCTTAATTTTAATTAAACTCCCCTCATTTTTTTAATTTCTGATATGATTCGATATGATATTCAATACCATTTTTCTCTGTTCCCAAGTTTATTTCCTCTTAGTTTGATGACCTACATTGTTTTATTAATATTTATTTAATATTTAATTTTTTTTTTTAATTTTCAAAATGTAACATTAATTCTGTGATATCTGTACCATTGTTAAATTGTATTTTCTAATATTGTATTTACCATGTTCTATTGAATGTTATATTTTATCTTATATAACGTGATTCGTGTAATTACTTCATTCTGACACTTGCTGTTCTCTTCTTAGAGCTTGATGATGGTCTGTTGTCTGAAACATGTCGCTGATATAACGTTTACCATTAAAATGTATATTGTGGATTGACTTCCCAATTTTATTGTTACTATTTGTACCATTCACATTTGAATTAACCGGGTAATGTCTTTGGCTTAGTGTATTTTTTTGTTTATTTTGTTAATATGGAAAATTTTATCATTTTCGCTGTTTCCACTTTTGCTTAATAGATACATTGTTAGTAATTAATAAATTGTTCATAAAAATTCCAACTATTGGTAACGGTTACCACAATAACTTCTTAGAAAATTAATATATGAATAAATTTATCTGTCTAAAAATCATTTTCCCTGTGAATCATGTGATTTTTTACCTATTTTCTTAGCACAGTATATTATAATGAGTATAACTGATGTAATAGTAAAAATATTTATAGTTAAGTTTTTTTTATAGTTAACTGGAAAAGTTGGGCATATTTTTGCTTATATTCTATTTTACAAAGTGTATCTGGTACAACAATACAGTTTTATATTTTTTATCGTCGTATAAAGCATTTTATATTTACAATTTATTATACATACGTCGTACGGTACTAACAATAAATATTTTGGGTTCCAGTCCAGTTAATATTTATTTTTATTTTAACGATCCACTTAAATTCATTGTTTTAAAAGACAGGTTTGAATTTAACTTTGGTGAGTGCGAATTATTATATCTAGAACTGGTTTCTTTAATTCTATTGGCCATTCAAGTTGAGGTTAATAAAGTGTCGTCCACTTTGTTTTATTTTTTATTTTGATGAAAGATAATTTTTAATCTCCAGAGCGATAGTCAAGTGTATTCCTAAAACTCATTTACATACCTACCGCTTTTATGTTCTACAAAATTGTCAAAAAATAAATTTGAACCTGAAACAATAATTATAAAACATGGTTAATATTTTATGAATGAAAAAGTGTGTCAATCACTTAGAAAAATATTACAATCTAAAGAGATTTAACTGAATAACATAACGAGTTAGTTCCTCACATTAAAAAAATGTGGAGATAAACAAACTGAGATTTACTTCAAAATAAAAATGTTTAACAATGTTCATAAATGTTAAAGACATTAAAGAATAATTATATCTGAAAATCGTTCAGAAAATATTTTCATTACTTAATCTATAACACCACAAATAACCTATAATGGATTGGGAAAGTATTGACGTAAGTGTCAAACCAAAGGTATGTTATTTTGACCATTTTACTGTATTTTCTTGATTTTTAGGGAGTTAATTACTGTTTTTTCATTGGCAAGTGTTCATTCATATGTTTTACATATCACTAAAGTTAGTAGGTGTCAGTAGATATTCGAACTATTTCAGTAAAAACATTATAACATAACCTTCAAAGTTGTGTAATTTCATAAATTATAAGAATATTTACCATAAAATGGTTCTTTAAAAAGTGAACTTTAAAAGATTTTGCTTATTTGTACCTATTTAATTATGATAGTTGCGTTATATTTTAATGTATAATAATAATAAAATGACTCAAACAAAAGTTATTTCTGGAGATTTATAATGTTGCCGTTTGGAATCATTTCTTTTACATTTCACAGTTCCGTGGAATCTGGTCATAATTTGAAAATGCTCATTAATTGGGCAAATTTTTTTACACCCTTTTAAAGTATTATTCAAATAATGTAAAGGTTAGTCTTTAGACCATTTTCCTAAGTATAAACGGTTCCTAAGATATTGCAAAGTGCCATTTGATATGTTATTTAGCGTTATTCTACCGAAGTTTTATACTGAATCCCACAAAACTGCTAATTTTGTTAAATTTCATACGAAACGTAGATTTTTTTGTTTATTCTTATATAACAATGCCTATTTGCCGTTAAAATAAAAAACTAATGAATGAGAATTTTGCATTGTTTTTGCAAAAATATTGTTTAGTAATATAATCGACGAATATATCTTGGGAAAAGTTTATATTGTTTTTATTAACAAACGCCATGTTCAATTAAGAATACTTGTGGCGATAATTATATTTGTATTGTGTTCAATACAACCAGAGATATATGATAAATATATTAATTAATGGATGAACTTACTATTTAGGATATATACAGTGGGTTCATGTATGGGGTACCCAACAGGAGAAATTCTTAAGTTTTAATTTTGGCGAAAAATATCATTGTTTGTAAAAGTTCACAATTTTGCGAATCAAATCATTTGATTATTGAAGTTTTATTTATCTTGTAAAACAAAATAGTGTATTGTATACCAGGCGGTACAGTGGCATTATTCAAGCCTTTACTGCTATGGTTTACACATAACGTTTTATCCTACACAATAAATGCTGGTAATATTTTATTTATAATATGAAATTCATGACTGGTAGTGATTATTTTTTAAAAACAAACTAAAGATATCCAATGATTTATTTGTTCTGTGAATGTTAAATTTATTTTTTGGTTATGTTTAAGATACTAAAAATTCGTTAGAGAGAACCTTCCCATTATAAATTTTTTAAATTTATCCTACTTCACAGGGTAGGATAAAAATGATAGTTCTTATGACTATTTCCAATAGCCCGTACCTTAGTGACAGTCAAATAGAAGTTCTACAACATTTCCTTATATACCTACAATCATATACAGAGTGGAAAGATCTTAAGTAGTTCAAGATTTGTTCAACGGCATTGGAGTTACGAGTCCGAAACCTATTGTTAAATAATTTATAATAAATTAACTTGAATATGGGATAGCAATTAGAACTTATAATAAAAGGAAGTTAATATTGATTAAATGTATTGTACTAACCCTTACTCTGTGGAAGTCCATCTTACTATGAACATTAAAAAGTGTTCATTAAACATTTTGTAGGTATCTACATTGAAAAAAAACAAAATTTAACTTCAATATGTCAATCTGACGATGAAAGCTTATCGAAACAGCTGTCATTGAGTTAAAAAGCTTATTTTTTAAATAAAAGTGGAAGTTTTGTTATAAAGTTTCATTGTTTAATGTTAGTAAATATATTGATTAATAATCTATTGGACTAAAATATCAGTTAGTATAATGAATACCAGAATTATTTAAAACAAACAAAATCTAATTGTAAATTTCTATAAATTTGTTAACTAGTTATTAATCATTATGAATTAATATTAAAGTATTTTAAAGAACGTTACGGAAAGGTTATTTTCAGTCTAGTTTTAGACAGTATTTCGACCTACAGGTCGTTTGGGTTATATATAAAATAAACAAGCATTTAATTAATTACATATATACTTTTTGTTTATTTATCATACATCACATAGAAATTTTCACCTTTAAATATGTAAATGTAAAAGCTAAAATTAACACCACAATATTACTGCTAAGACTGTACAATATTTGATAATAAATTATTCAAAATTATTAAAAATACTAAGAATAATGAATAAACTAACTAAATGTTAAACAATCAAAGAAAGGTATCAAAATTATCAATAAGTAAAAATATACAGACTAGATATTTCATAATGTTTCGATTAATGGATTATGGATTACGGACATTAATATTGTATTTGAAATTAGATTAAGATTAGAAAACAAAATAAGCATAATAAATAGTATTAATTATGCATTAATTCCAATAGGTGTTGTTTGACCTATCAATTTAAGATATAATATTTAGATAAATTAATTAATAACATACAGAAAAAATAAACTAAACTTTTAAAAGAAATATTAGTTTATAAGTTTATTTATTTGTAATTTTATTGCAGGTTCTATGATGGACCACTGCTTGTTTTTGGCACATAAAGTTCTGCGTATATTTTTTTCTCTTAAAATGCTATAACTAAAAACATTTTCACTATATTTTCGTCATTGCTCATTTTCCCTACCTACTACTTTAATTAACATTTTACTGTATATATCTATAAATTTTAATAAAAAGCTTCAATATAATAAATACATCCAAATATTTCAAATATAAAAAGAGAAGGGCGTAATTAACTACCACGCTGTGTAATGTATAGTCTAATTATTTTAAGCACGTACCTAACTATGTGTACATACATACTTTACATCATGCACCCGCATTGAGATCGTATTTCACTTAGTTTTTCATTTGTTTTATAATTTGAACGTGAGCTGTTATTTTCCTAGATAATTAGCTATGATGGCATTAGATTGTAAACATATGTGGGAATTGCAATATTATATACAAAAACGTTTTTACATGAAGAGATATCGTCAATTTTTTATTTTATCATAATGTATATATTTAAGAAAGAAAGTCGTGTTATTTACACTATTTACAAATCAAGAACGGCTTAACCGTTTCCAACTGCAAATCGCATGCGCATTGAATACTTGGCTATCGAAAATATTTAATGCGCATGCGATTTGCAGTTGGAAACCGTTGCTGATTGTTCTACGAACAAAGCTATATTTTTTATATTTTGATTTTTATATTATAGATTATACAGATTATAAAATAAGTAAGTACACCATGGTGTACTTATTTTGTCAACCAAAACTATTAAAAATTGTATAGACAAAGTTAAAGTCCTGAAAAATTAAATATCAATTACACAATAATTGATCGTTAAAAATAAACACAATTACCTAACATAAATAAATAAATATACACAAACAAAACTAAAAAAGAATAGTATGCATGATTTCAATGTAAACATACAAACATAAACATTATTATTATTACTCGCTAAAATTAATTATGAAATACTTCAAACCCCGTTGCAGTTTTGAATTTTTTAAAAAGTTATTACTACAAAACAATAATCCAGATCATTTATACCGCCAATCATAATTCCATGCACTGTAATCATTAAATCAAGAATTATATAAAGTTGACAGAACCAAACATGAACCCTGGGTGGGCGTGTCCTTGTCGCTGTAGTTGTATTTTCATCTCACTTATGCAGCCACTAAAATTGATATTATCGTTAACATTGGCTCGTGATTGGCTGATTGTGATAACCTTGAAATTAGTTGGCATATTTTCCGCGGACCATGTTTGCTTCTGTCGACTGTACTTTTTTACTTACTTGTCGTTTAAAAACTCGTATTCGAACATTTTTGCGTCTTATTTTCAAAGCAACAAATCGAAATTATCCATAAACAATGTCCAAGCACTAATATCATTATAATATAAACTTAAAAAGGAGGTTTGAGGTTAGGCCTGTTCACCTTTCACCTGTTGCTTAGACTAGGAAAAAGAGAGGACAGCGCATGGCAATGAAAACCTTATGCGTGAGAGTGAAGCCAATTTTGAAACGTTTGGTGGCAAACAAATTTGGAACATCGAATTGTATTTTTTTAGTTTTTTATTAATATTCACCTTTTTTAATAAACTGAATAGACATTTTAAAATGGTTAATTGTGTAGCTTATAAGTGCAATTGTCAGAGTGCTAAAAAAGAGCAAGGAATTTCATTTCATAGGTAAAAAGTATTTTAAAACTATTTCCTTGAAATTTATTTTTATTAATATTACAGTTTTCAGGTACCTAATAGATGTTTAACTAAATCACATATGTTATGTACGATAACTTAAATTAATTGTACATACATTTTGAACATTGTTTTCATTCAGTTTTAAAGATTATTTTTCAATTAATTGTTATTATTTTCTCATAGATGTAATAGTTTTGCAGTGGCGTGGAACAAAAACATATATTTAAAATAGATTAAAATTGTAATATTTATTAAATAAATATGTTTTAAAATGATTGTTCTTTTTTTTTGGAGCAGTATAAATTCAAAGACTTTTTTAAATTAGATTTGTAATACGAAATAATGAAAATGATTATTTAATAATCGTCTAAGAAAAATCGTATGATACGCCTATGTCAATATTGACCGCCATTAGTTTGGTGGTAAATGGGTTACACAAATTGATTCGAATGCGCAGTCCTCTCTCTTTCCTTGTCTAAGACCTGTTGTCTCTCTCTCTCTCTTCTTCATAAACCGTGCCCGCGACTTTTAACAGCTGTGACAGAAGCGCGAAATTTAAATTTGAAAAAGATAATAAGGAATCATTATAAAGTAATCGTACTTGTTATAAACAAGCTTATAATTTTCAAATACTTATTCTGATTGAAAAGAACGAAATAAATATATAAAAATCGTTAAAACGATATCGATTAAGGTTTTATGCCAACTGAAAAAATAGCAAGCCTTCTTGGTCAATAAAAAAATGTTAAAAATAGTTGTATTTTATTGTTATTAATAAATTTTATCATAATGTTTACTAATAAAATAATAACACTTTTTTTTAAAAAACAGGCGAGTATTCAGGGTGGCACCAGTCGTTTCCAAGCACATATGATTGTTTGTCGGGAAGTAGGTAACTGGTAGAAATAAAATTTAACCTATTTGTTATTCAACGTTATTATTCTTTTATCATTGTTTTAATTATTACAGGTACAGGAAAGGATTTTTATGCTCGCAAAAATTATAATCCAGATCTCCAACTTAAAATGTAAATATAACTAACAATCATGACCAACATATTAATAGCACCTAAATATTAAAAAGTAGTTCATTGTACGAAGTCCATCATTGCTTGACGATATTCATCCTGTATATTGAAATGTTACAGGAAAGTAAAACAAAGTAAATTGAATTATAAAATTGTGTGTGGACATTTTTCTGAAAACTGTTTTTTTAAGTACTTTTTTGTCATGCTATTTTTATTATTGCATTAGTTATATATGTTATTCGGATTGTTGTTTCGGTTTAACTTCCTGGTGATATTTATGATTACTCAAAGTTCTTTAACTTTAAAACGGACATCCTGCAGACCATGTACATCACTAAACTAAATATGCATTATTATCAGTTTCATTATCAATTTTATGTCTTTTGGACAATCCACATATAAGTTATTTATAAACAAGTTAATATATACAGCAAGCATGCGTGTATTATGAAATTAACAATATATAATGCGTGACAAAGAAACCCGAACAACCAGTTAAAATGATTTTATATTAGGTATTAATAAATTTGTTTCGATGGCCACCTCGGTCTCCGGATTTGTCCCCAAGTGTCCATGTGTGGGTAGAAAACTACAGCATCTACAGCAGCCTCCTCGAACAATGGATAAACTACGACACGAACTTGAGGTGGCATGAAATGAGATTCACCAGGAGGATAGTGATCACCTAATTAGAAGTATGCCTTGACGTATCGCTGAATGTATAAGACACCATGGCGCATCGACTCATTATTGAGAATTATTATTAAAAAATGGTTTATAATAAATAAATTTTGAATTATTGCTTACCACAATTCTCCTGATATTTGTGTAAAGTACCATTAAAATAAAATCATTTTTACTGGGTGTTCGGGTTTCTATGTCACAACAGTAGGTATATAATGTGAACATCATCATTACAAAATATTTTATTACAGATTTTTTAATGCATAGTTTAAGTTACCGTTTAGATGCTTATTCCAATAATGAGGGTAAGGACAATACGTGTGCTAAAAAGTTGTCTAAAAATCCTCCTAAAGAATATATAGCTTCAGTTAAAAAGCTATTAGTTGAAAGAAATATACATTCAGATATAATTAACCCATTTAATGTTTAATATCTGAAAGTCCTGCCTCCAATTTTGGCAAATATTTTAATGGATAATTTAGAAAACAAAATCTTTAATAATTGTTAGCTAATGCTAGCTGGTTTTGTAGGTAGTGAATGACATATATTTTTTTAATTATATTAATACCTTGCATTAGAAATTGAAGAAAATATTTAAGAATTAAGAATTGAAAAAGTTAATATTTCACTAAATTATTCAGTAATACAGAAAACTAACACAAACAAATAATATAACTAGGTATATCATTTAATTCAAATTATTCTATAACACATATTAGCAGCTTAAAATTATATGATACATATAGAGCATTTTCAATTTCTATGAACAAAAATATAACGTTCATAAATAAATTGAGATCATAAAACAAATAGCTGCATCTAATGGCTATCTATTACATTTGATCAGTTTGTATTTGTATTAAAATCCGTTTTAAATTAAAGGTAACTAACGTAACCTCAAATATTCAGAAACTGACAACACTTGTCAAATGACGAAAAAAATTTCAGTTGCGGCAATGTACGAAGGCATGGTAAAAAGTTGCTAGCAATTCAAAATAGACTTGCAGGAAAAAGGCTGAAATGTACGAGTACCTTTACTTAAATATTGATCCGAAAAAATCATTTGCTTTTTGCGTTTTTTTTTAATATTGTAAAGAATAAACAGTGAACGTTTAGGATCTACAATTTTTATCAAAGTTGTAGAAAACATTTTTACCTCTTGAACGATTGTTTACTTTCAAGAAGGTTCTAAAATGTAAAATGTTGATATGTGTATCAATTAAAATAGCAATTAGCAGCGTGTGGTAAACACGTGCTTTGACGAGATTTATTTCTTATTTCAAGTATGAATAGTTGGTTGCCTCGTACAGATTTCAAGTTGATACCACATGTTTGTTTACTTTTATATATGGAACAACAAGATTAAACTAAGACAATTTAAACAGATCCGGAATAGTTCTTATAAACTGCTTCAAATTATCAACAAAGATACATTAGATAAAAGTACATCCAAGCTTGATCATTTTAATGTACCTACAATGTACGTTTTGTATATAAAAGACTGTGCCTAGTATTCAATGGGGTGTTAAACTTAACAAAAATATGATGTTTTCTCAATGTTAATAGTTAGGGGTGTATGTATAAAATCATACTAGGAAATCAATTAATTTTATTGTATCTATTATGACACGGTTTTTATGTCGATTTGAAAATTCAACTTTTGGGTGATTTAAATAGTTCGCCATTCGTTCTGTGACGTAGATAACCCAAAAGTAAAGTTAGCTACATACATTTTTTTAAATTATGATCCTCATACCACAATTTTCGTAACTTTTACTGCAGGCACGGTTACAAATTTTTTATGAGGAGTTCTAAACTGTTGTGTTCGTGCGGTTGATACAAAACAAGATTTATATGATATTGACATTATTCAAATTTGAAAAAAAAAACGTGGAGAAAAGCTAACTACACTTAGCTAATAAAATTTTAACACAATTATTTAAATGTCAAGCTCCTATAAACTGTAGACAAATGTAAGATACAGAATACTCATGTATTTTGAAAGTTCTTCAAACTAGATTGGCCTTTTTGTAACTGGCTATTAGCTATAAGTTCACAAAACATCTAAATCAGAAAGTGGCTTACTTCATATACGAGTTTATATAATATATTTATTGTTTATATATTTTTGCAAAGTACTGCTAATATACTTTAATAAAGTACCAGAAACCGGATATCGGTTTAACACCCCATTGTCATTCTGAAATATTAAAATCACTTAAGTCTGATTTTGGTAATTTCCAATGTCTTAATTTGTCTCTATAAATAAAGCTTGGCTGTGGCTTTTCAATTTTTGGATTTCCATATTTGTGTTTACACTTTAATAATAAATAATGTTAGAATTTATTTTTTTAAATAATGATCCTTCTTTGGCGAACAAAACAAGCTTTGAGTTAACAAATGTATACCCAATGCTGTTACTACATGGAACTAATACGTCTTTCTGTTGTTTAAGTACAAGGATTTGATAGTTCCTAAACCTAAAATGCTTAAAAACCCGAAAAATTTGCCAAAAATTCTAAAAATAAGTTAACAACCTATGCACATTTAATTTTGGTTGCACTTCTAAAACCTGTCTTATAAAAAGGTAGGGTCCGTTGGTCAAATTATACAACAAACACTTTAAAAACATTTATTGACGATTTGTTAAGTATAAAAAAATGTCCGTCTTAATAAAGATTTAAATAAATTAATAAAAATATTTACAATATATTTTCAAATTTAAATATAAAATCACTGGGACGATAAAAAATATAATTGCACTAATATTAAGTTCCTGAAACCATATAAAAATTAGACATATTTTTTGGGGGTCAATCACACATTTACTAACTAGTTTTTAAAGCATTCCATACATTTGTGGTTTATAAAAGATTTATTCAATTGAAAACTTTTGTCAGGATTAGAAAACAATTAATTTCAGGATTTAGTTTGAGTAGCATATTCATTACTGTTTTTGGGTGCGCTGTAAACAAAAATATAATGAATTGTAGAGAATAATTTGCAAATAAACTTGTTTACAGCAAATCATTGTCTATTTAAGTAACGGTAGAGAGATCTTTTCACATAGCGATTAACAAAAACTAATTTTAAATTATACCATTTAGCACATAAACTATACATGTTTTAAAACGTTTTTAAGTAAATTTTAATGGATTGATTGAAATAATCATTTCATTAGAAATTAGAAAAACTAAGTTTTTCGTCAATGGCAGCTGTTTTGAAATTACAAAATGAATCTGAGGATGAAAGTAATTTCGAAACATATGTCATTGAAGAATTAGTTAATTTTTCTAATTAAATTGTGGAGGTTTTGTTAAACTGTTGTTTATTTTGTGTTCTCAATAATCATTTCAAATAACCTTGCCAATTTCAAACAAGTACTTAGAGTCCAATAAGCGAATAACAATAGTTATATAAGCGTAAGTTGCCAAAATTTAATTTATTTCCTATGCCATTTAAAATAATGTCCAAATACGTAACTATCATTTTTTTTAAATAAATGAGATATTAACACTTTTTCAGTTTTTAAAATCATTAAAATACTGCTCTCCTAATTCTTGATTATCCAAACCAAATTAGGTGGACAAATTGATCTGAAGAAACAAGAAAAAGAAATAGTTTACATGTTTAAACGAAACCGAATAAGGCATTACCTTGTTATACAGTATATTTTTATACTTATTAATAAAAAATATTTGCACAAAATTTAAAGTAAAGTGATTAAACCAGGAAAGAGATATAGTTATAAAAGAAAATAAAGATTGTAATATTTTTTTATACTTATATGTAGAATTTTACATGTTAAACCTCTTCTTAAGTACCGAAAAAAAAAATAATTACGATATTTGGCATATTTATAAAATTAGTACACCGAATTTTTACAATTTTTTAATTGTGCTATGATTGTTCTCTTAACATCTGTCTAAAATCGTCCAGCTTGTACAAGCTATTTGACAATCTACCGAAAGCATTAACTAACGAAACTATTTCATTTCTTTGCAGTTGAAATTCTTTCTTGTTACGCGAATCTAGCGTATTAAGTTGACTAAGCCCATCAAATTTTCCACTGAAAAGTATCTTTAAAGCTGTACCTAATCCTTGAGTTTGTAACTTGCCCCACAATCGACATTTGTCGCATCCAACGCAGTCCATAATTCTGGTGATATTCCTGAAGTGTTGTTTGAATTCATACTTGAGTTTTTCGGCTTGTTCACTATTTCTAAACATTGACGTTTCATCAAAATGGTCTGGGAAAGATTTTATAATATTTAGAAGATCTTTCATAGCCATTTGTGTGTCCCAGTCATTAGAATCATTGCCTTAAAATAAAATAAATTATTACTGTATAGATATAAAATTTCAGAATTAAATGTGTATGTAAATATGTCACCATTACAAAACTATGTAATCGATCCTTTAGATATGACAGATGATGAAGTTTCTTGTCAATTATTTAAAAAAAAGATAGGAAAGTCAAATTCAAACTATGAAAGGCATGTCAAATTTTTGACAAAACTAAGAAAAATTTAAAAATTGAAATAGAAGGATGATTTAAAAAAAGTTTAACAGTAGATTGATTTTAGTTTTTGACAGGAAGCAGAAAATATCTTTATAATATAAAAGGAACGAGAAAATAAATATAATTTAAGTAAAATTATATCAAATTGTGGTTATCTTCCAGTTTAACCATCCGCTTGAAAAATTCTCTGCGCATGTATTGTAATATGCGAATATAAAAATCTCACGCTTACATGGTATTCTGTGGTTTTCATTTTTAGAACAATGCGGCAATGAGTTCAGCTATAAAGAACAAACCTTATATAATAATGGTTTAAAAAATTGAAGTAAAACGGGTGTTATTTTTATTTAATTCAGATAAAATATAATATTATCATCCCTTGTTTTAATGGTATTTTGTGATTTTAATTTGTTATGGTTTTAAATTAATAATAAATATTAACTACTCCAATAAATGCAATGTGATAAATAATGTCTAATTTTCGTCTTTCCAATGTCTATTCACTCATTTTATTTATTCATACATATGTGGCAACGTAGCTAGAGATTTAAACTTTGCCACTCCTTATCGACCAATAAAATAATTATTCTTGAAAATTCAAATTTCGTACATGCACAGAGAATTTTTCAAGCGAATGGTTAAACTGTAAGATAACCCAAATTGTTATTTATAATATAATATAAAAAATATAGAGGTCCGGCAGAACTTGAAAATTTTTTTTATAAAAAATTGACAGGACATTTCATGATATGAAGAATTGAAATTATAGCAAGGGGAAGAGTATAACGAGGGAAGTAAATTTTAATTAATTGAAATTAATATAATTATTAGATTTCGAAACAATTTTCTGTAAGGAAAATTTAGAAAGTTAAATATTGGCAGAAAACTTAAAATTATGGACAATTAAGAAATTAAATTAAAATAATCATTTGAGGGTAAAGAAATACTCAGTAAACAGTAATAATTCTTCATATATAGTTAAATGAATAAGTTAAAGTTTTTTTTAGATATAAATAATATATTTATTGTTAATATAATTACATATAAAATATTATTTTACTGAATCACATTGAAAAGAGTTAGTAGCTGGAATATTAAAAAAATAAAATCTCATAAGATAAAAAACAATACACTACGTACTTGTGTGTTAGGTTATTTATCAGTAAATCAACCATAAAAAAGTGTAATATAAAATTATATAAGATTTATTCATGAAATGGAAAACATTAACATTTACCCCTATTAAATAAATTAAGTTTATTTTTAAAAGATAAGTAACACATTAGAAATAATTTGTTTTCAACTAAATTTTTAGGTGAAATATTTAGTCAGCTTTACCATGTATTTCTGTATTTTAAGTTAATGTTGTAACTTACCAGTATAGTATTGTTCATTTTCTAAGTACGGTGCTGCCTTTGCCAGTGCTCTTAGTTCAACTAAATAAATAAAATACAAGTTTCTCAACCAATTTGGTCCTTCTCCATTGGTAGTTTCGGGAGAGAATCTTTTCAAGAATTCCTTTAAATTTGGGCCCCATTTCTCCTGATTTTTGCCAAGTACAAATCCATTGTTTTTAGATAGTAAATATATAGCACTCAGATGTGTGTTAATACTAGCGTGTAAACCGGAGATGGATCTATAGAAGACTCTTTCTAACAATAAATAAATTAATTAGTTTCGATTTTAAAAAGTTTGTTAACAAAGTTATGATAAAAATATATACTGTAAAATACAGTTGACAGAAGCAAACATGAACCCTGGGTGGGCGTGTCCTTGTCGCTGTAGTTGTATTTTCATCTCACTTATGCAGCCACTAAAATTGATATTATCGTTAACATTGGCTCGTGATTGGCTGATTGTGATAACCTTGAAATTAGTTGGCATATTTTCCGCGGACCATGTTTGCTTCTGTCGACTGTAAAAATATGGTATTTTTAAAACTATATCAAGCATAGGGTCCCAATTATTAACAATTTTTTTTTAACTTGGACAGTTTTGGTGCAATGTATTTAAAATTGCAGTGGGGGTAGGAAAATCTAACTATGATACCCTGTTTATTGGATTTAAAACCTTCTTAGTGACAGTTTAATGTGAATTTTGTTGCAAGCTTTTAAAATGTTGAGTTTCACCAATTTATTACAATTATAAAAGTAGTAATGTTAAAATAACCCAAACGTAAATTGGAACAAATAAAATAATTACCTTCCAGACAAAGTTCGTTTAGTTTGTTGCTCTGGATGTATGGATTAAAACTAAATGATTTTTTTGGCCTAAAACAGTTTTCCAAATATATACTTTTCCATACTCTATGAGCTGATGGTCCGGCATATCTAAAATATAAATAACTTCTATAATAGTATACTACTTCTGTACTAAATGATGATTTATATATTTTATACTTTTTTAAATTTGATTTTAAATGAGTTTTACAATATTTCATTAATTATAAATCACAAAATTTAGCAACTTTGTGTTGAATATTTATATTGATTAAAGAAAATCCCAGCATATTTTTTCTTTGCATCTTTATTTATAACAAACCAATTAGATCACTGTTTGTAAGAATATCATTTCTTCTTTGATTTTAATATGTAAATAAATATGTTTGGGAAAACCAGTATTAATCATACCCAAAAGCAAATCATGCAGTCTGTATATGTCTCAGAGTGCCTGTATAACATTTATTCAATAAAAAAAAATCCTTTTGTTTGTTTGTAAAAAATTGAAATTTTAGTGAAATTATCTGCAAAACAATTTATCTTCAGTTGTTTTAAGATTTTTTTAGTGAATTATGGTTACCTATTGTTGAATAAGCTTGACTACAAAGTACTTTAACATTGATTTACCCTGTATATCTCTCTGGATTTAGTAACAAATCTACATATTCAGCATTTTCATCTCCATCATCAATATCACAAAAATTGTCCAAAGCATCATCATATGCTTCCCACATTTGCAAGTCCTTTTGAAGTTTTTCAGAAATGGTTTTATTTAAATAGTCTAAGTTGTGATGTGTTGTACAGTCTTCATTTGCAATTGGTGAATATTTTTCATAAGGATGGGGATCTACAACAATTTTAATACCTCTATTAATGGAGCAAGAGAAATATATAATGATTATTACAGTTTTAAAATGATTAATCAGTATGGTTGTCATTTCACTAGATCTGCAATATAATGTTAAATTAAGATTATTGTAAAATTAATATTACTTACCTAGATGTACTGATTTTGGTTGCATATCTCCTTTGAGTCCTTCAGGAATTTCTTCAGGAGGGCAGGGTTTTACATGACAATCTTTCATAGCACATTTACTATCATCTGTCCAAAATGGGCATGGTCTTTTTAAATTTACCTAAAAATATCATAGAAACTAATTAAACATCCAGTCTTACCATTAGGTAAATTATAAGTTAAAACATACTTTATGTACTTTATATAAATATATCTGAGGACAGATAATAAACAAGAATATTGTTGAAACAGTAAATAAAATAGTTATTTAATTTTATATATCTTTTATGTGGTAAAATCACAATTAAAAATATGTTCGTCAATTCTACATGGAATTTAAGGTACAAAGGTTTTTTATAAGGGTTAATTCAAATGTAGTAAATAAAACAAAATTTGTCCTATCTATTTGAACCACTCACCTTGTAAAATTTAAAGAAAGTTTTACTAAGAACACCATTTAACATAGGATATATTTTTTTATTGTTATAATAATTCACATTTTCAATATATGCATTACATTCATCTATTACTCCTAATAGATTTAGTAGAAAATTATTTCCAACATTAACTTCAACAAAAGGTTCACAGTAACAATAGCATATACTAATGAATATAATATGTAGAATTAAATGTTTTGTAACCATCGCCAAAAAAATGGTTTATTTGTTATTTATAACAGCATTTTATACAATAAAAATTATTACAATACTATCAATGTTATTTTATTACTAAACGAATAATGGTAAAATGTAATATGAAACCTTTAAAACAGTTTGGGTGTTTAAAATTACAAAATAATTAAATTACCATCTTATCTAAGTATTTGATGTTTGTAGCATCATACTTATACAATATTTAAAAAAAGGAAATAAAATGAATTGATGGGGGTTTTACAAAAGGTGTAGTTTTTATTAGTACAGTAAATCAGTATCAGAGGTAATTAATTGTGTCTCCTGTTTTTTACTACCTCAAATGCCAATATCTAGATTATTATTAATTTTCTACATAGGTAGTTTAAAATATTTTGCTGTATATTTTTTCTAAATAAAATGTTACACCTTGTTTGATCTGGCAAGAAATTGTTGTTGTCACTTAACTTGAAATTTTTATAAGTTAAACCTACTTAAGTACTAATTAACAGACTAATTTTATTAATTTTTATTTGTATCAAGGTTCATCTTATTTCTTTAAAAGTTTCAGTCCAGTCAGTCTAGTTCAAATATATTTTTTTGGTTATAGGACTACTTAGTATATATTTTACTTGGTTTTTAATTGTACTGCAGATAATATATGATATATACACCTTGTAGAAAGTTCAGGTAGTCAAATAATCGAATTGAACGTTTATGATTAATAATACTAGAAAATTACCTTAAACAATCGGAAATAATCTTTCAGCAACAAACTTTTCAACCGGGGGTAGACTTTAACATTATTAAAATGATCCACTGTATCAATATTACATGTGCATTCATCGATATTGCCGGATAATTGACAAAAACATTCTTCCTGTTTATCAACATTAAAGTATGCTGAACACTGATTCAACACTATGGTACTGAGTATAATTTTGAACACACTATTCATCACCATTATTTATTATCATCGCGACTAAACTCTTACTTAGTTATATAGATTCTAAAAAAGAAATGATGTTTAAACTATCAAAACACTTTACTATACATTTGAGTATACGTGTGATCAGCTGTGAAATGTCAAGTTCAACTCCGTTCGACCGTTTGTCGAGAATCATCGCGCATTGTTGCTTTCTAATTCTATGGAATCGTTTCATTCAACGTTGTCAGATGTAAGATAAAAAAAAGTTGGTAATTAATATTTACAATAGCTACTTCTGGCCAATTTTCAATTTTTTTTAAAAGTAAAATACAGAATAATAGTGTAAATTCGATTACTAGTGGTATTACTATTGAAAGTACATGATACTAAATTATTAAATTAAATTCTAGATAGAAGTTTCTAAATTAGCAGCTACTAAAAATTTAACTTTTTTAATATATTATTAGTTAATTGATTATTAATTTATTGAATTGCTAATATTTTTAATGGGAATTAAGGTAATAGTTAGATAAGCTAATTGTTAAAAAATGAATCTAAAATTCAAAATACCCACTTTCGGATTTTTGAAAACAACATGTTGGTATATAGGTATAACATTTAGACTTGGCAACAAGCTAATATACCTTGGGTTATAAATACTACTTTCTCCTTTCTATGTATTACTCAGTGAATTCATTGCTCTTCTTCTAGCATAAATTTAGGTCACAGAATGGATCTCTTGATTTTGGGGTTTAATGGGTTTAATTGATCAATGAATACGTATCAGTGACGTGGCTAACAGAGGGAATACTATTTTTTATCTTAATAAAGCTTATTTTTTGTTCACTAAATAATGAATCATTGTACTAAAAGTATTGATTAAAACGTGGTAGATATCACGTTTAACGCATAAATTCATCAAAGATAGTCACGTAGGATGAGGGTATTTGATATTTTCTCCGTACCTACTTAATAAAAATTAGAAAACGCTATGTTTACTTAACATAATTAAACTTCCATATAATATTGGTACTTTTTTAAATAACAAAGTGAAGTGAACCCTACAGCTTCGTAAATTCAGAATTTTAAAATAACTGTATCACCACTTATTTGAATCATAAACTTGTCGCGCCGCAACCTCTGTAAATAGATAGATTGAAATTTCTGTATAAAGAGAATACTTATAGACACAATTTATTATAGGTATTCTGAGGATGCCACAGCTTCATTATTGACATCTAAAATAATTTTATGATTGAGTAAAAACGGCTTTGAACTTTATTCAACCGAATATATTTTTTACAGATTTAATACAAATAAAGATGGTTACTTGAGTATAGATGAACTAAAACGTATGATGGAAGTCTTGGGGGCTCCACAGACGCATTTGGGTCTCAAAGCGATGATCAAGGAAGTAGATGAAGACGGAGATGGTCGTTTGTCCTTTCATGAGTTCATGTTAGTATTTCGAAAAGCTCGTGCAGGAGAATTGGACGAAAATTCTGGATTAGCACAGTTAGCAAAACTTACAGAAATCGATGTTGATAAAGTTGGAGTAAACGGCGCTAAGGAGTTTTTCGAAGCTAAAGTAAGTTTTTTTTTTGAGATTTCTTGTATATAATACCGTTTGCTACATGGTGTTACGCGAGCAGTAACTAAGCAAATAACCTATTACATTTTTTAAATAAACACTCAAAATTAGATTTTTTTCTAAGCATTTATACCTACCTACTATTTTTGATACAATATTAGTAAATTGTGCAACAAGTAGTAAAAGTATACTTTTCTCACATGTGCACATTTTGCACATATTGTACATACCTATTATAAAAAATCATTCATAAATACATTTCTTTTATAGTCGGTACACTGTTTATTTTGATTGATACCTACTGTATCTAACTAGAAAACATATAAGTACCTACTTCAAAGATAGCCTTAAATACATTTACTCAATCATAAAACTATAATAATATTTTATATTTTTGTTATTTTTATTGCATAATGATATAGTTTACACAATTGGTGTTTATCATCTTTGCACAATTTGAATACTATCGCCATCTATTAACTGATAACTTGATTATGAAATTTTAATCCAAGATATCTGCTCTGTCTTTGCAAACAATTAATTGTAATAATTGTTTTAGAATCGCTGTAATGTGCAGTATTCTTTGTATTTATTTATCTGACAATTTAATTAACCTTGAAGGCAGATATATGTATTTAAACTTATTTATTTTTAATTACTCAATTTTAATTATCCAATATCATTATAAATTCCTGATTTAGTTCTAATATGAGTAACGTGGCAGATACCGCTGATTTCCTGGCCATAAAACCATACATTATCACAGAAGCACCCACAAACTCAATTAGTTATAATGTATAATAACCAAATCTGGAGCTAGTTCAGTACTTCATGTCTTTCACGCTTTTGTTTAACTTTTATAATATATTTATATATATTTATATAATATATTTTTTGTCTGGTGATGGTCTAAGACCGAAACTAATCGCGCTTTTGATATTTTTATATAAACATAAATGCTGTGGTCTTATTTTGTATGTTATAGATATATATCAGATATATGGATGTCCCCTCTGACTTAATTTTAAATTTTTATGTACTTAAATATAATTTAACTTTTTCAATTTTTTTTTAAATATTATTTTGTTTATAGATTTTCGAACTGGCGAAGAAAAGTAAATTCGAAGATGAGATTCGATTAGAACAAGAAGAAAGAAAGCGTCTAGAAGAAGAGAAAGCCACTAGAAGACAACAGTTTTTGGAAAAAGCTGCAATTTTTAAATAATGTACATTTTCGAATATATTTTTAATAGCATTTCTGATCATTGACGAATTTAAAAAATTGTGTATTTCTAAAAAAATACCTATATTCAAACGTGGGTAACCATAATTTATGCTGTTATATTATGTGCTATTTATTTGGTCACATACATGCTTAATTGGAACTAAGTGTTCGCGAAATTAATTGTTTATCTAACAGAATTTTAAATTTGTAATAATGTTGGTTAGAAAAATATTGACAAACTTGAATGTTCGTTGCAATAACCTTAGAATATACTGGTAATACTTATTAAATTGTGTTTATTTAACACATGATAAAGTTATCAATTTAAATTAAAAATAGAGGAGTTTTGAACTTTCCTCAGTGCTATAAAGAACTGTCGGTTAAATATAGTGATTTTATCTTTTTGACGTTGTACGCATTGCAAAATAATTTGTTTATAAATTAGATATTGATTTAAGCTAACTCATATTTGTAAATAAGATATCAGTATTCTCTTATTAAAAATAATTTAAAGTTTGACCGTTTTTGCATTAAAAATAAGAATAATTCGTTATTGACATGTTGACATTTAAAAATGAAACATTTATGCAACATTTTTGTAATACCAAATCAAAAATTATGTTCAATCTATACAGAATATCTATTTTTGTACCTATCTTTAATCATAGTTATCAAAAATATATAAAACATAAATTGAATGATTAAAAAACGTATCAGGGAATACAAAAATGTATAATGTTATTTATATATTATGTAGGTACTACTGTTATTTAACACATTAAAATTATTTGTATAATTTAATTAAAAGTGGGTTGAATTTTACATCATGTTTGAATAGTTACTATAATAAAACAAGTATTCAAGAATCCACATATTGTATTCAAATTTCAACAATAACATATTTCACTTACTGGATTCAAATAAACATTTATTATGTAAATAGATATTTATAATATGAACATAATGGAACATTATTCCAATATCATTATACTAGTTAACATTCAAATATTGATTAATTTGTAATTATTGTTTTTATGAAATTGTGAAAGTCCATTATATTAAGGATACTAAATAAACTACTTTGCAAAAAACACTATTATATTAGAAAACTATCGTCAATGTAACTTCAATCTGTCAATCTGCACTTATTTGTTTAGTATTCTTATTTGTTGTTTTTAATTTTCAGACTAATTACGAAGTATGTTTTCAATTGCAATCACCCTTTACAGTTTTAATGTTTTCTTATTTGAGATTCTTGTGTTGGTAAATGTTTTTTGAGACATTTTATCTTTGAGGAATGCAAACTTACTTTTTTACTTTCTTTTTATTGTATAAACAATTCCTATATCCATTAACACATCAAAGTCAGTATTCATGGAAATTATTAGTAACATTTTAAAAAAATTAGGAAAATAATACAATAATACACAGATGCAATACAGTTTTGTATAATTCTACTGATACATGTAATCATACTCCCCAAAGTGGTGTGTGGCATAAGATAATAGTTAAGTTTTGTATATCAAACTAGTCTATTATTTTTATCCTCCTAATTTTGTTTCCCAAACTCTCTCTTTTGGTTTTGTCCCTTCCATTATCAGAAAATGTCCCAACCAACTAAGTTTATTTCAACTGTGGTTAACTTTTTTGTGTAATTGTGTCCAAGTTTTATATTCCTACGTCAGTATTGGTCTAGAAATTGTTTTGAAGATAAATCTAATGTTTAAACTGTTGTAGATGTTCAAAGCGTTTTTTATTCTTGTACTGATTTTTAGATCTTCATTTTCCGCATTTGAATCCACCATATTTATTCTTGTGCCGTACTCCTTCAGAGTGTGATTTTAGATTTCAAATTTTTTTGCAGATCTTTTGTGGATATTCTGCGATTAGGACTTCTTCGGATGTTTTCACTGCTTGAATATTTCTCTATAAAACACAACTTTTTTGATTTGGTTTAGCAAATTACCCCCTTGTCTCACTCCTCTAATTAAAAAATCTTCTGAAGTTTCTAAAATAGAGAAGGTTTACAGCAACAATATTTTGATTAATATCCCAAACTTAATTAAAATCGTTTTTTAATGCAACACGTTTTTTGGTTTGTATTTGATTATTTCAAACTCTGGTGATGTATCATCTGACTAAATCTTTAATAGGTTTTTTTCACTATTTTTAAATTTTTAGATATTAGTTTTGCAATATATATTAATTAATAAAAACCGTAATCTAAAGCATTTATTTTTATTTAAGACATAAGAGTGATCTGTGAAGACGTGAAATATTTTATATTTTTAATATTTGTAAAGACACAAAAATTTTATTTGTACATATCTTGATTCTAATGATAAGGAATGACCATATCTCTGACTACCTTTTATTTACATTATTTTAAGCTTATATGTGTGAATTGTGATAATTATTTTTGTATAGATGTTAAATATAGAAAATAATATTTTATTGTGTTTCAATTCGTAAATGTAGGTAGGTAGGTAGGAAAAACAATGTTGTTATGGAGTAAGTAAAAGGAATACATGGTATTACAAATCATTCAAAACAAATAAGTACATACTATTTTATAAACTTTTTACTACATTTTCTTGGAGGGAGAGGTCCAACTAAACTAAACCCCGCTTATTTAAGTTATCAAGAATTTCAAGATATTTAAAAATCAATCATTAAGTGAAGTATAAAATATTTGATATACAAATAAAACTATTCAAGTTTCAAACAACTTGAGTCACGGAAAAGTTTATTTATTCCATACTATAAATATGATACTTTCACCAGTCTGCTTTTTGAGCAAATCGCAGTACCTACATAGATTTCTGAGCCCAGCTTGCGAAAACCTAGATTATATTAGCGAGAGTCAAAGCATAAATGTTCTGAAGATAGTAAATACAAATTATCTTTAATGTAGCAGTTGATATTTGTACTATTAAGATTACAAATGGAATATTTAACAGAAAGTTAACTTACAATTTCGATATTTCATAACTGGGTTTGTTTAAACAATATTTGATTTATTTTTTATAGGTATATTAAATTTACCATTTAGTTAAAACCGTTTATGTTCTTATTGAAAAAAATCTAACAACACAGAAAAATTAAAAATATTAATTTCGTTTAGGTGTAATTTTGCAGCTAGTAGGTACACAAATGCTGATACCTAACCTCTCAATTAGTTAACTTTCCCTTTTTGTGGACGCCCATCACATTTTAGCTCGCATTTTAGGCACCTTTTTAATTGTTCACAATTATGAGCTTCAACTAAATCATAATTAAATGAAGCACCATCGGTTGTGGATTAAAACAGTACAAATTTTGTTAATTACCGTTTAGTGCCGTTTCAGTATGGCAGCTACGCTTGCGCTCATCGTATGATGAAAAGCCCTATAGAAAATAGAAACAGGACGTGTTAAATTGACCAAAAAAGTTTTTGTTTAAATAGTGGAAGTTTTATTACATTATTTGTTAGATACTAAAATTAATACCTAAAATAATATTTTGAGGACTACTGAAATAGTTAACATATTGACCTATGTCATCTGTAACATTAAACTAATGGAGATAATACATAGTGTATCAATCGAAAGTTACGGAATACTTGCAAAATACTTTATTATGTTACAAGATGAGTACCTGTTTAGAACAGTTAAAACAGTTTACTACAGTAGTGGCAGATACTGCTGATTTTATCGCGATTAGTCCATATAACTTATATGAAGCAACAACTAATCCGATTATAATATTCCGGGAAGCAACTTTGCCGAAATATCAGCACCTAGTTCAGAAAGGAGTTCAATATGGTATAGAAACAGGTAAAACTTTGGATCAAGTTGTAGAAAATGCCGTAGATATGATTCATGTTTTGTTTGGAGCAGAGATACTAAAGGTTGTAAAAGAGAAGGTTCATATACAAATAGATCCACGCCTTGCATTTAACACAGAAAAAAGTATTTCAAGAGCTGTCAAAATTATTAAATTATTTTCTGGGCAAAATATTGATAAACAGCACGTAGTGATTAAATTACCTGCGACTTGGGAAGGAATCCAGGCGGCAAAAATTTTAGAAAGTGACTATAAAATTCATTGTAATATGACAACCATGTTTACTTTACAACAAGCAGCCGCTTGTGCAGAAGCAGGGGCGAGTTATGTAGCACCATTTGTCGGCAGAATTAATTTATGGCATAAAGAAAATTCGCCATCGAGTGCGTTTGATGAAGGAATTAAAACACTAAAGAGTATCCAGAATTATATTAGAAAATTTGATTATAAAACAAAAGTTATGGGGGCATATTTTTTAAATTTAGATGAAGTTAATGCAGTAGTAGGATGTGATACGGTGACCCTGCCAGTAGAAATACTTGCTGATCTTTCAAGCAGCAGTTTTAAAGTGTTAGATCAAATGGAACAAGAACCAAAAAAATTACATATAAAGAAAATAATATTGTCAGAATCCGAATTTAGATGTTTGATGACTGAAAATGTAATGGCTACTGAACTTTTGTCAGAAATTCTTAGAGTTTTCTCGGAACATTTTCAAAATTTGGAACAAATTGTTAAGAACATGGTACCCCAAAATAAATTACCCTAATATTTGTGATTTTACTATTCAATAATTTGTAAAATCTTTATTTTTAATAAAGGGTATGTATAAGGTATGGTTTTCATGTCTAATAGCAAATAAAAATAAATATTATCAATTCTCTGAGATTAAATAAATGTGCTGATACCTAAAACTAACTTTAAACAACTTTTATCATTAATAAATTTGTTAAATTGCCTACAGTCAATTTTGGTATTGTTATGTTTTAAAAAGATAATGTTTTTACTTGTTAATGCATCCAATGGATTCCTACTAATGTTATCACTAATGTAAAGCTGATAAATAAAAATAATAATGCTTTTTAAAATTGATATCTTTATTGCACGATTTTATTAATTACATTGGTATTCAATGCCTACATACTTTATCTAAATTTCATTCAGCATAGGAAGATACAGACGGGAATCAATTCTTTTTTCTTTATTTTGTTTTTAAATAATACAATAATTATTAAATTTAAATAATAGTGGTATGTCTTGGTGTTTTTTCATAGAAACATTTGGTTGTCTGGAAAGTAGTTTCAGCTGGATTTGCTTCTGTTTTTGCACATGTACTAATTAACTGTTCAGTGAGTGCTGCATCGCCAAGTGTAGCTCCTACTTTTTCTCTTAGAACGTCGATTTGTATATCCCCAGCCTCGTTTTGAAAACCAATTTTTTTAGAGACGCAGAATAGATGATTTTTAAATTTTTCATCCTCAACAAATGTGCCTTGTCTTGCTTTTGTAACTAAATCAGGGTTTACGCCAGATTCAGCAATACACTCTTTGTGGTACCCCTTGACTTTTTCAACTTGTTCTGGTGTCAAATCGGCCTAAATACAAAACATGCATTAGTAAAAGGGTAGAAACTGCACAAAGATGTTAAGAATACTACCAAAAACATAAACAACTGTAATGATATTTTATACCAGTTCTGAATAAAATCTAAAGGAAATATCACCAGGGACAACAATAGTAATGGCTTCCGAAGGAAAAGAAACTATAAGTAGCAAAATAGTAAACAACATTATAATATAACAAATAAAGTGATTTTTATACTTGGGGTGCGACAGAACATATTAGGAATACAGCAAAGGTATAGAATACAAATTAAATAAATTTACTAATTTATTTGGAACAAGTGTAGCAATTGAAAAAACAAAATAAAAATAGAACAGCAGTACCAAAGCATATATGGAAGTGAAATATAAACAAGTCAAAACAAGAAAGCAGAACACAAGCACAAGAAATGAAATTTCTCAGAAAAGTAAAAGGCTGTACAAAAACACCTACAAATAATAGACCGCAATAGGCAAACAATGTCAAGTGCTTAAAACTCAGAAGACGAAGAGCGGCTTATTGTCTTGTAAAATGAATTTATTTATTTAATAAGAAATCTATTCAAACATTAAGAATATTCCCTATGTCAATTCAAAGGTATATAATTTTCAGAATATTACTTTCATCTTCCATAAAAATGTACCTCATTAATGGCGATTAGTTTACGGAGGAGCATTTTGTAATTAAATTTTGGTGAATTTTTTTAATCAGATTATTTTGATTCTTTTTGTTATTGAAAAATACCCATTGACAGTTTTAAAAAATATATAAATACGCCACAATAATATTTATTTTAATTAAAAGAATCATTTGATCTTTAACGCCCGGAGTATGGAGTTTGGACCATTTGGTAAACGGATATTTTCACAATCAAGCATATCATCAGTTGTAATATCCATGCAGTGTTACATTTGAACAAGTTTATGCTATTTTTGGGTGGTTTTTGTTGTTGCAAGAAAATTTTTTTTAACAAAATGGCACAGAACTATTAATTTGTGCAATTGAACCAAAACCATGCATTTGGGATACATCTTCAGAACAGTCAAAAATTGTGATGCAAAAAATAAGACTTGGAAAGAAGTGGCTGAAATTTTAATTAACGATTTTTATTATTATTATTGGTCTTTCTAGAAATATTGGATGCACCCATATGCTGTTTGATTTTCGTTTATTTTTCTTTCTTTCAATTAATCTTTTTATACATAAAGCTGCAACAACGCAATGCTCTGTGCTTGTCAATGGGGAAGAAAACGCTAAGCTAATTGAATAGGGCGCCCCTCTAGCCCCATCCAAATGTTTGATTTCGTGATTTTTGAGTTTTTATAAAAAAACAAGTACTTGCCTTGCATTTTTGTTACTTCTGTGAAACAAGTGCAGTAAAAATATTGAAAGAGGAGAGGTTTTTTAAGAGCATGAAAAGCGGATCTGGTTATCAAGTATAATTTAACCCCTTATTTTCATGTTATTTTTCTAACCAATTCTGATTAAAAAGCCGGTCAATTAAGTAAAATTTCAAGATACATTGCTTTAACTGGGTTCAATTACTTTAAATAGTGGTAAGTTATCTCGAAAATTTTATTATTCTTATATGCCTTTGAACTTAAAAGCAATATATTTTATTTACCTATTCCAGGCTTGAGAATTTTGATCGAAATTATAACTTAGGGATCCCGCAAGAACAAAATGAAACCAATGACCTTTAAATAATAACTATAACTAATAACTATTGAGAAACTTCTTCGGGAAAGTGTTTTGAACATAACCTGAGTCAAGCTACAGTGGCGACGTCTGATTGCAAAAATGTGCAGTTTTCTTCCCCATTTCATATTGATAACTGATGATACGCATATATGTGAAAACAAAGAAGGTTCACGATGATCGGCGACGACCGATCAGCACTGATCATCGGTCCTTAAACAAGTTTCAAAACTGGAATCGTTAAACAAACAAAAAATTTAGCTAACGTGGATTCGGTTACAAGAAAAACATGTTCAACTGTTTCAAAAATAAAGTCTGATATTTATAAGAAGTAAAATTATTTGTTACGCAATTTAATATATTATTTTATGAACCTAGTAACTGCTTTACATATACGTAAATAATAAAAAATAATTATCACCATTTTTATATTTCGTTATTAATAAATGATTTGTGTTTTAATTGTTCTTACTATTGTTTCGTAGAATTGTGGTTAAATTATGGCAGGTAAAATAGGATTATAAAAATAAAGTTCTACTGTACCTATATTTTTTATAAACCTTATAAACATGTATTAAATCATCCTTAATGTAAGTCCTGTAGAACATCTCGAGTTTTTATAAAAAAAGTTTTTGTATGAATTAACATTTCACTCATAAACATGCGACAAAGATATAACAAAAATCAATTATTATGAGTCAATTTTTTGTTTACTTATTGCGATATTATACGATATATTATTTAAAATTTGGAAAAATGCATGAGTCAAAACTGTATATAATAATTTTATATAGGTATGCACAAAGTTTTTCTTATTGTCATTTGTATTTATATTTTTCCTTAAAAATAAAAACTGTAGTTAAACAAAAAAAAACAGAAATTATTTTAACGTTGCACAAAATTTAAAAAAATGCAGTTCTACGAAAATTAAAAAAAACTCCTTAATTAACTAATTAAGTTAAGTACTTACGTTTGCATAGTAAATAATGGCAACAATCAAGATCACTGCTAAGGACTTCATTGTTATTAATAATAGCGAATAATCTTAATCAGTGGACGAAAGGTGACTGAAAGACTACAGTTTTTAATTGTTCGTTAGATCTCTTTATATACCTTTTGAAACTGATTTTAGCCTTCTACAGGACCGGAATAATAAAACAGTTATTTAATAATGATGTTAGGTATTGTGTAGTCAGGAAGCTGGGATTACATTTTCACTTAAAAACCTCTACTAAAATAAGTAATTTAAAAATTATTACTGAAAATTTATGGAATATATACATAGGGAAATAGGGAAATAACAATAAATTAACTATTTTAAATAACTAAAGTTACCTATTATATTGAATTATATTATACGTTCCGAAAACTTCATCATTGATGACGTTTTCTTTTAGTAGGATGCTTTTTTACTACAAGAGACAGTTAGTTAATTTTGCCGTTTTACCAAATATATCAAAATGGTCTTGCACTTCTTAGTAAAACTTTTTTAATTTTTGTTTGTTTTTAATTGCGAGGGAAAAATCTTCGAAAAGACGTTGGCTTTTATAATGACGTCCAGCCAAATTAGATTCCCCGCTTAAGCTTCTTTTCCATTGGAAAGTGTTTTACTCTTATCTCTATACCAGCCTTGATTTCCAGATTTGTATAAATACCTTCAAGTATTTGACAGCGTCTATATAAAGAAGTATCCTCTTGTTTTTGTATTTAACTTGTTTTCTCTCTATGTTTTTTTCATTTCTTGGGTTTTCCATCATACCAAGACCACAAAACAAACAACAGTTCAAAATTTGGATTATAAATATTTAAGTTAAATTTTCGTAAGATAATTATTTTATCTAAATTAAATTTATTTCTGACCTTTACAGTAATTTATATACAGCCTTTATATAACCTTTATACATCATCATTTAGGTATTTTTTACATTCAACAATTTTTTAACAATATTATTTTGTTTTCAATGAAATGCAGATATTGCTGGAGTTATTTTTGAAATTGTATTAGAAATTTTGAATTGTAGTGGATAACCATTAAAGGTAGCTATTTGATTAACTTCTTTATCAAAGTTGTTCCAAGGTAGAATTGAATTGTCAAGTTACATCTGTTTGTTTTGGATTTCTGTACAATGAAAAATTTGGTGAATTATTAATTGATCATATTTTTAAGTTTAGAAAATTAATTGAATTTATTAATTTTTTATTATTTCTAATGTAAAATTAAATATAATATTGTTTGTATAATTAGAATTCGTGCTTTTCTTTACTAAATTATCGGTAAAATTATTAGCAAAAAATGGAGATATGAGACTTCCCATTGCCTCCATTTTGAATTTATACCAGTACTTTGTTTTTCAAAGTTAAATATTGACCAATGCAATTAAACAGATTAATGATATCTGATATTATCGTCAGATGAATATTCCTTTTATCCAATAGATTTGTAACTAGAATTATACATTATTTTGGTGGAATATTAGAAAACATTGTATTTATATCAAATTATACTAATTTAGTTTTATTTATTACTATCAAAAGAGACGAAAAGTAATTATTACAAACAGAAAAGTATTACCAATAAAAGTAGTAGGTTTGTTATATACTGTACAAGAAATTTCAAATGTATATACTAACACTTGCCAATTAAACAACTCTTAAAAATGATAAGAGAGTAAATCTTTAATCGTACCCGTATACTCTGGTGTAAACGGAAATGAGAGGACTGAGTTGGCTTGTGCATGATAATCAGCTTCTTTTGTTGGTCCAGAACCAGCTCTTGGGTTGATAAAAGCAACCTTAAAACATGAAATTGGGACGTGGATCAACAAAGGACACACAATTATTGGAAATAGGTTGGAGTACAACATGCGAATAAGATAGTTTCAGGCTCATGCAGTATAGAGACAGGAGATACACGCAATGAGCAGGACTAAGCTGAGGAGTAGAACACTTGAAAGGATACACGACAAAAATAGAATTGTTTTATGGAGACCTAAAATACAGGCTCTCTAACAGGGATTCAAAGCAACTTTATCTGTCAGATTGTAGAGTTCTAGGTCTATGGACAATCCAGAGTTTGTCCAGAAGAATGTTATACTCATCCAGTAAATAAATGATACAAGCTTCTAGAGAAAAGCATAAAATACTGGAATGGGTGGAATAAAACTTGAGGCAATGGACACAATAAGCCAATGGCTTCAGTGGTCTCCAAAACATAGTCTGACCGACTCAAGGAAAACAAACGTATCTCTAAAAACTAAAAATTATAATTTTAGTGAACTAAAAATACGAGCATTTACAAAAAATATGCAGGTAAGCCAAAAGTATTACATTCATATTTGTTTTTAAAAATTAGTCTCTGTACAACAGTTTTTTTTTATTAGGTTAATTGTTTAATTGTTTTGTTTCTCGAGTTTTCAGCTAATTTGTTATATTTAAACGAAGCTTTATAATAATAGAATTTGAATTAAAACTTGATGACAATTAAACCAAATAAGAAAATAGAAAATATCGTAGTTCGGGTCTGAGATCTTGATGTATTTTTTTAGTGCCCCACTTTTGGAAATTTACCTGTAGCCTTGAACTTCGGATAGTTAAAAAGTCAGAAGCTGAATAATAAACATGGTGTTATTGCAGTCGGTTAAGATAAGCAAATATAAACAAGGTTAATAATTACAAGTACCTACGTTTGTGGTTGATGTTATATAATCCTTTTCGGAAATGATCGATCTAGTTAATAATGCAAAAAATAGCCTTATCTAAACTGTTAAATAATGGTTTATAAAATACTAATGATTTAAATCCAAATAAATTTGCATATGTATTCTGTTTACAATCAACTTGTTATTTTTGAGACTGGAGCTTCTTTATAAAGATTTTAGTAGGATGATAGTCTTATTTATACTTGTTTTGGCGAGATGCAGACGTAGTTCCAATTTAAAAGATGGAGAAAAAGATGGATACCTATATAATATACTACTCAACCATTGAAGTGGATATTACAAAAATTTGTAATTTTCTTTTGCCATTGGTTAATGATAAATCAAAATTTGATAAAATAAGTTCATCTTTATTCTTTCACGTTACAATATAACCAAAAGTAAACCGTGGATGTGAACTACGCCTTTTACGCGACTAAAATGTTAAGTAAAGTGGTAAATTATAGGAATTCATACAATTTTAACCTTTAAAGGTAAAATTTTGTATACTATTCTATAGTTTATTTTAATTTATCTATATTTTTATTTCCTAAACAAACACAAAGCTGCTATTTTTGGTAGACTTCAACGTAAGTAATATTTGGTGCTTTTAACAGCATAGTTCTTTTCAACTTTTTCTTTATCGGATGAAATGGTCAATGAACCTTCTCGTTTTAGTTTAAATCAACAACAATCCAATGTTGATCTTGTCCTAACAACCGACACCAACAGTAAGAGCAATGTATTTTTTCCTCTGATCACAGTTCCATTTCCATTTCCATTTCCATTTTAATTTAATTAAATATTACCCAGTAAACAATGATATTTTGTAATAACGGGAAAATTTGTTCAATGGGCCTACGATATGGCTGCGTTTAATAATTTTGTTAGCTCATCCAAAGCTATTGTATATTTTTAAATGTAAAATTATTTGTGAATTTTCTGGGCTTGCTTAAAAAAACTCAAATAACTCAATTATAATGTTTTTTTGTCCTTTCGTCATGTTTTTTATACATGATCTGAGACTGATAAAAAATAACCTAGCTAAGGAAAGAAGTAAATAAAGTAGGAAGATAACCTAAGTGTCTCTGTTTGAATTGGACACTTTTCTTCGACAGATTATGTGACTATATGCAGAAAACACAAACTAATTGAGCAAAATGCGCGTGTTGTTATATCGTACCATACGATTAGACTATTTTTCATTCCGTCTACGTTCCAAAATACCAAATTGTAATGTCACCCGAAAAAATACGTATACGATTTTGGTATGCGAGTTTATTATTCTAATTATTCTGACAGAAGCTCCTGATGACGTCTATTTGTTGATGAAGGTTATTGCTATTTTTGATGTGCATGGAGTGACTATATAGGTCCGATGAATTGTACAAATTAGAAGTGTTTAATGTGGACGACAGAAAATCGGTGATAAGTGTTTCATTATTTGATACTAAAACCAAGCAGTATAGGTCGTTTTGTATTACTGAGACAAGAAAAGTGGAGTGAGTTTCTTGGAAATTGTGAGAAAGTATATTACCTTGCACCCCAAAAACGTACCTCACAGTAAGTTTTTTGTGAATTACCGACAGCAAAAGTGCACTACTCAACCAGTGGGATAAACACTATATATAATATCCCCAAGACGATTGCAGATTTTTTGAAACTTACAAATTCAGAAATGTACACGGGGCATTGTTTCCGTGGTTCTTCAGCTACTATGTTGGCAAATTCTGGAGCTGATGTAGTAAAGCTTAAACCTTTAGGTGGATGGAAATCGTCATCCGTTGCAGAATCTTACATTGAAGAGTCAATAAGCAATAAGATTGCTGCTGTATCCAAGTGTATACTTGGCGGACCTGAAAATCAATCCAATACCTCGAATCACGGGTTTTTAGCAAACGAGTACAAGTTTTGATGCTCCTAAAATAGATATTTCTAATAATGTTGTTTTTAATCCCTAATGTGTTTGAATTTGTAAACTTTGTTGAATAAAAAAAGTTAAAAAAAATAATAATGCTACTAAAATAGGTATCTTTATTGCACGATTTTATAAATAACATTGGAATTTCAATTTCGAACCTACATACTTTATATCTATAGTTCATTCAGCATAGGAAGAAACAATAATGGGAATCATTTCCTTTTTCTTTATTTTGTTTTTAAATAATACAATAATTAACAATAATAAAAGTAATTATTTATTTAAATAATATTAGTATGTTTTGGATTTTTTTCATAGAAACATTTGGTTGCCTGGAAAGTAGTTTCAGCTGGATTTGTTTTTGTTTTTGCACATGTACTAATTAACTGTTCAGTGAGTGCTTGATCGCCGAGTGCAGCTCCTACTTTTTCTCTTAGAAAGTCCATTTGTATATCCCCAGCCTCATTTTGAAAACCAGTTCTTTTAGCGAAGCAGAATAGATAATTTTTAAATTTTTCATCCTCTACAAATGTGCCTTGTCTTGCTTGTGTAACTAAATCAGGGTTAACGCCCGATTCAGCAATACACTCTTTTTGGAACCTTTTGATTTTTTCAATTTGTTGGGCTGTCAATTCGGCCTAAATATAAAACATGCTTTAGTAAAAGGTTAGAAACTGTACAAAGAGGTCTGTAATACTATAAAAAATCAGCTCTAATGATCTTTTTCATCAGTTCTGATGAACATTTAAATGACACAAACTATTAGTTTTTTTGTTACAATTTAAGAAGAGGTTTTGTGATTTCGAAGTAGTGGGATGGTTAAGAAAGACATTTTTTGCAGATCTTCTTGATGCTCTTTTACTAGTTCTTAAAGAAGAGACTATATAAGATATTACTTTCGAATAAAAGCTGTGAAAGTACTGATGGAGGACGATGAGACGGGGTAGAACATTTCTGAACAAAAATTATAATTAAATTTTAACAAAAAAATTCACTTTTCCTAAAACTGAAGGCTATAAATGATTCTGATTTGTGATTAGAACATCAAGGAATAGCACCTTATTGTCTTGTAAAGTGAATTTATTATTTCATATATCTTAGTGTTAAAAAAATAGTTAATTAATTTAGATCGCAAGGCCAAACAGTAAAAATATTATTAAGTTAGGCTAGTTTACAGAAAAGCATTTTTTAATCATATTCTGGTGAGCGCATGTTTATTTAGTTAAATTTTTTTTTTCTTTATTAAAAAATATACATTGACAGTTTTTTAAAAAATATGAGAACAGCACAATAATATAGATTTTAATGAAGAGAATCACTTAAACATTTTAACAAGTTTCAAAACTTGAATCGTTATCCACAAAGTCTAATATTTATAAGAAGTAATATTATTAGTTTTACGTAATTTAATATACTCGTATATATTTTATGAATCCAGTAACTGCTGTACATAAGTAAACAATAAAAAACAATGATCATCATTTTACTAAGAACATTAAACAAAGAAACATTTGAATAAAACTTCCACGTATATTTAAAAAATTAGCTTTTATAATTCAATGACTGCTGTTGCAATAAACTATCGGCTTTGTTCAGGTTTTACCAGTTATCGTTTTCTAACTATCTTCAAACTGTCAGATGAAGCTTGCGCACAAGAAAATCCCGACACAGAATTCCTTAGTGCGCAGGCTTCTGACGGTTTGAGGACGGTTCGAGTATTGTAACTCATAGATAAACAACTAGCGAAACCCGAACAAAGCTATCATCGTCAGAAATATTGAAGTTACACTTGTGTTTACACTATTTGATGTTGATTGGGTAGTGTTAAGAATAGACTAATTATTAATGAATTGAAGTAATAATTAGACATAATATTCAAGGCCATCTTTACCCGGGGGTACAAAGGGGAGGCTTGCCGAGCACTAAACATTTAGATATTTCATTGAACTTAACGCCATCATTGCACATTCTGAGACACCCTATAAATAGATATACCTATCTATATGTATACGATTTCATACAAAAAATATTGTAGCGTGGCTCTATGCGGTATAAGCTTAAAAGAAAACGTGCAATGATATAGAAAAACCAGGAAAAATTTTATCATGCTGATCTTTACAATAACTTACATATACTTTTGCCACATTTACGTTTTATTTATTTATAAAAACTGAAAACAGTAAACAGTTTAATAGATGGAGAACTTGCAAGAAGAAAACCTTTAGAAGATACAAATCTTGTTATTTATATTTATATTTTTTCTTAAAAATATAAAAATTGTAGTTTAACAAAAAAAAGTTCTAACAATATTAAAAAAAAACTATTTTATTATTTAAAAACCTATTTAGTTAACTACTTACCTGTGCATAGCAAATAATGGCAACAGTCAAGATCACTGCTAAGGACTTCATTATTATTTTTAATAGTGAATAATTTTAATTACTGTATCAGATTTCTATATATACATTTTAAAATTGATTATAGTCTTCTCCAGGACCGGAATATTAAAACAGCTATTTAATAATGATGTTAATGTGTAGTCAGAAAGCTGAGATTTAATTTTTACTCAAAAATATACTTAAATAGATAATAATAAGATTTATCACTCATCGAAATGTTCACCTAATCTTACAAATCCCAAGCTAAAGACTTACTGGCATTCAATTCTGATTCGTCTGTCAAGTTCGGTGTTTTCAACGACGTAACCAATACCGATCTAAAGCCAATTTTGACGTCTGTCAAACAAATGGACTGGGAAAGTGTGACGTCAAAATTTGTGTTCTATGCTGTTAAACTGGGAAATGTCAACTAAATGATTCCAAACGGCAACATTATAAATCTCCAGAAATAACTTTTGTTTGAGGTATTTTGTTATTATTATACTCTGAAATATAACGGAAGTATTATAATTAAATACATATAAGCAAAATTTTTCCAAATTCGATTTTTAAGGTACCATTTTTGTAAGTATTCTTAAAATTTATGACAATGCACAACTTTGAAGGTTATGTTATAATATTTTTACGGAAATTGTTCGTCTATCTACTTTAGTGATATGTAAATCATATGAATGAACACTTACCAATGAAGAAACAGTAATTAACTCCCAAAAATCAAGAAAATACAATATAATAGTTCATAACACTTATAAAACATACCATAAAAAAAGTTGTTTGGAATCAGTTGGTTTGACGCTTACGTCACTACTTTTCCAGTCCATTGTTGAAGCTGTATTGACCAATCTCTTTGTTCGTGATGTAGTCCACAAAATATCACTGGTGATAGAATTTATAAGTCGTCTGTCTTTTACTTTTTAGAATTAAATTGACAGACTTATCGCGTATCGCATAGACAAATAAAAATATATTATTAAGAACATTAAAAATAGAAATTTTTAAACAAAACTCGAGACAAAACTACCATTATTTATTTAAAAAATTGCTTTTTTAAAACTCAATGACAGCTGTTTCGCTAAAAACTAGCATCGTCAAATTGACATATTGAAGTTACATTTTTTTTTATATAAAAAAACAAAACTCAAAACTTTAATTATAAATATTTAATTTATAGTCAACGACAGCTAATTCGAATACATACATACAGATTGACAGACTAAAGTTACATTTTTTATGTTGATTAAATAGTATTTGCACTCAAGTATTGATATATTATATTAAAGTTTAGATATTATTAATACCAAGAGATTATCCTGGATAAAGTACCTAAACATTTTTGTAGTGCAGAATTTTACCGATTTATATGCTTATTTTATTTTCTTATCTGATAGATGATAGATTTCTGGTTCTTCGAAAATCTTATTTTTGAATTTGTATTAGTAGATACAAAAAATATGCAGGAAAGCATACTTTTTTGTATATAAATAATTTTTTTAAAATCTCGATGGCAATTAAACCAAGTAAAAAAAATAGAAAATACTGTAGTTCGGATCTGAGATTTTGGATGTATTTTTTTTAGTGCTCCACTTTTCTGAATTTACCTGTAGCCTTGAACTTCGGATAGTCAGAAGCTGAATAATTAAATATGATGTTATTGCAGTCGTTTAAGATAAGCAAAGGTTAATAATTAAGGTTACTAATTACGAGTACGTTTGTGGTTGATGTTATATAATACTTTTCGGAAATAATCGATCTAGTTAATAATGCCAAAAATAAATAGCCTTATCTAAACTGTTGAAGATGTATAAATATTCTGTTTACAATCAATTTGTTATTTTTAAATGGAGCTTAGTAGTGTGAAAGTCTTATTTAAAAATTACTTGTTTTGGATAAATTGGTAATAGAGAGTTTGACGTTTCGTAGATCCAGATGTAGAAGATTGCCTTAGCGGTTGAATTGTCTGCCTGTCCAAATAGTGCCTTAGCAGTGCTTAGGATTGTCTTTGGAGTGCCTTAGGGGCTGTGGTTACAATATTATATGAAGTTACTACGATAAAATAGAGATATCGGTATCGGTATGTTTCCTTTGTGGCAGAAAGGGGTGGATTTAGTGATCTGATTTTCGAAGGAAAGCCACCGTTGTCATATGCCAAACGAGACTCTTGAGGTTGGCGGAAATAGAAGTTTAATCGAAACAGTATAAACTGTTTGCCTAGTTACTATATTCCTACTTGTTGGTGCAAGTTTTGATATCTTTCTTTGGGTTTTTATCATATAGTCAGTATAAAATACAATACTGAAATCAATTTTGATTGAAACTTATCATTAACATTTCTTAAATCATGTATTTATATTTATAATATGTATTTATATCTTCGACAAAGAAGATGAGGTAAAAGAAAAACTATGTGGATACATTCCTACATTGAGAATAATATCAACTGTCGTATGTTTGATCTCACTTTAAAATCTCTCCTACACTACATCAAAAAACAGTATTCTTGAGCAGTCATCACATGAATTCACATCCCTTCTTTATGCACGTTGTTGCCAAACGTTTTATCTATACTTAACCAATTAAATTACAGCTATTTGACATTTTTACACTGATATATTATTAAAGTCGAATCTTTTTATTGGTTTTATTAGATAAACCATATTTCGAACGTTATTTATTATTTTACATTATGGAAAAACAAGAAAAAACAGAATGAAGAGCTTGTTCAGTTGATGGAAGACAATGCAGGGGTTCTCGTAGGTTCCAAATTGGACGGATGACATACTTACTTTTAAATCAATTAAAGCTCTTGGGTAGATTTTCTAACAAACCAAATTCCATTCCGGGGGCAAATAAGGAATTGAGCAGTTCTATAATTTCCTTAAACTAATCTGTCAAAAATTGCTAATAAGAAAAAATCTTTTTACTCTAATTTTTTATTTATTTTAATAAGTAATAAATACTCAATCAATGACATACACCTGAAGATGCTGATAACATAAATATTTATTAATTGTTTTTAACATTGTTAACTAATTTCAATAAGATTTTGGTAAATGAACAGCCTTCAAAATAATAAAGTTATTTTATAAATACATTTGACGATTGCAATAATATATTAAACAACGCATTTCATATGGCATTCTGTTATGACACGAGTTCAAGTTGTGTCACAACAGCCATATGAAATAAGTTGTTTATAATATTTTTAATATTCTGCCATTTCATAATTATTTAAATTAATTTATAATTTGTATGTAAATTACGAAAGTTTTGATTTTAAAAAGTATGTTGGTAGCACTGTGTCTAATTTATAACATTTGACAGTTTCGAAATTTAAATTATCAAATGTTAATGTTTTAAAATATTTTAAAATGAATAATACACCAATAATAATAAATTATATAAGTAATACAAATACTTTCTTAAAGAACAATAAAATTAATAAATTCCTATTAGCCACAAATGTAATTGTCAATAGTGTTGTCATTAGATACTTCACTCATGTTGCCAACCATTTAAAACAAAAATTTGCGTGCGTAAAAGTTACATTACGATACGCAAATGCGTTTTATAATAGTATATTAAACAACGCATTTCATATGGAATTCTGTTATGACACGAGTTCAAGTTTAAAAAACGAATCGCGAAGCGATGAGTTTTTTAAAGAACGAGTGTCACAACAGCCATATGAAATAAGTTGTTTATAATATTTTTTATATTTTGCCCTTTTTACCATTTTTTAAATTAATTTTTTATTTTTATGTAATTACGAAAATTTTTGTTTTAAGAAGTATGTCGGCAGCACTGTGTAATTTATAAAATTTGACAGTTGTGACATTTAAATTATCAAATGTTAATGTTTTAAAATATTTTAAAATGAATAATATACCAATAATAATATATTATATAAGTAAAATATTATATTCATATTCACAGATACTTCCTTAAAGAACAATATAAAATTAATAAATTGCTATTAGCCACAAATGTCATTGTCAATAGTCTTGCCTTTAGATACTTCACTCATGTCGCCAACCATTTAAAACAAAAATTTGCGTGCGCAAAAGTTACATTACGATACGCAAATGCGTTTTATAATGAAGATTTTTATAAGTGCAAAATATAAAATAAAGATTTTTATAAGTGCAAAATATATAAAAAAGCATTTTGCTTTTTGCTCTGTATAAGAACTGATTAAATTTTCAGTGAGTGTCTGATCTTTAAGAATTATGAAGCGTTATGAAGCTGTTCGATAAGTAACAGTAAAAAAATGAAAAGACTACTCGAATTTAAAATATTTTTTGTTTCATTTATTTATACATTCACAAAATAGTAAATAACTAAACATATTCTTGTTTGCTTAATTGTTTTAACGGCTGATAAGTTTTGAGCCTTCATTATAAAAACATTTAATGGATTCAAAAGCACCCTCTGCACCATTTCCCAATTTTGGTGCACAAGCAGTAATCAGCTGTTCAGCTAGAGCCTGATCACTAAGAAACTCTCCTAGCTTCTGATTCAAAACATCGGTTTGAATTTCTCCAGCATTATTTTGAAAGCCAATTTTTTTAGATACACAAAAAATATGATTCTTTAGCTTTACATCATCTGAAAATTGTCCTTGTTTTAATTTCTGTAGTAAGTCAGGATTAACATCGCTTTTCGTCATACATTCATTCTCATAATCCACCAATTCTGCTATTTGTTCTGCGGTCAGATCAGCCTAAAAATAGAAAAGAATATATTTTAATATTGTAAATGCATAAATTACATTGTTATTAAATGGCTATGAAGATAAGTATAAGTGCTGTTATGCCGATATTAGCTCTGTCTTTTACAGAATTGTAAAATTTGTCACCAAAACTGTCAATTTCAGATTCCCTGTTCTGCTTCAGTTATATTTGTATTGCTCGTAAATATTTACGAATGTGTAACTAACAGGTTAATGGTGAAATTCCGAGCATTTTCCATAGTACAGGATCTGTAAGGTTTGCCATGTTAATTTTCATAGATTTTTGGTTTTGTACATTATAGATGTGCTCAGAATTCAACTATTAGTTCCAAGTCGCAATCGGCAAAGTATCTTTTCAGTAACTTCAAAAACTACAATAAAAGTACGTTTGTCGTGCAGAAAACAGTTAACTTTTGCATATTTTTGATGTTCTACTATATTGATCAGGAAGAATATGTACGATATGCAATTTAAGGCAACTGTTCAGACCACTGCGGTGTCAATTATGATAACATATTTGTATCAGTTCAATCAGTTGTCTTGTGTCATTTAAAAAACCTTAATTATTTTATTATTTTTAATTCAGAAAAATAAACATACTTTAAAACATCAATTCGACAATGTCCAATGAATAAATACGAGCTGGCTAATTTTATCAACAATTTTAATAAAACATCATATTAAGAACTAATATTTTTAAGAAGAATTTAAAAATAGAAGTGTTCTGGAAATGCAAAAGTATTTATTTTAAAAATAAATGCAACTAAAATTTTGAAGGTTACTTGAGAAATTATTTTTGAATTTAATACAGATATCCAAAAGGCTGGAAATGAAAATTTAGTTTAAATATAAAACGTATTATTGTGTATTTTCTCGTCAAAAGAAACTTAACTTTGACGTCGAATCTGTTTCGCATGTCTCAATCCTGGCCATCTTGTCCACCAGCCTTTATTACTTAAATAGAAATCTTAAAGTAAAATAGTGGAAGAAAATGATTAACTAATTTTTTATTCGATATTCTAAAAATGTACCACTACAAAAAATTGTACAATAAATTACTTAAAAATGAAATGAACAACTAAAAACCAAGCCTAAAAAATAAGTAGTGCAAAAAAGATTAAAAAAGAGCTAGTTGATAATTGTTAAAGTGAGAAAACTACTAACAGTAAAGAACACATTTACCTGGTAAACTTTTGCCATGTATAACGATAAAAAAATAATCAAATATTTCATGTTTCTAGTGTTACCTATTACAAATTTAAACCAAAAATTCAACTGACTGAAAATGATCCAGTTAGAATTTTTTTAAACCGAAATCATAACGATCCAAATAATTACGATAATCACGTTTCTTTTATTCAAAAAGTTATTTCAAGCGTATAAGTTTTATTTAATTGATGATAAATTATGGATTGTGAATAACAATAATAATAAATATAAATGGTATTTATTGTACCTACTAATATTAATGGTGGTAATCAGAACCCTAAAAATTATATTCGTTGCATCATTGCATGCATTATTGAGTATCTGAACTAGAAACTTTTGAAATTCGAGGTAAAATTTAAAATAATAAGTGCTTTTATATAAAGCATATTCCATAGTATTTAAAGTGACCGATGACATCATATATTTAATACACCTATATGGACGTTTGGTACGTTTGGTACTACGTTACACATTTACCCGTTTAAATTTTTCCACACATGCGCTCAAAAGATGCGCAGAAGTCCTAAGAATGTTCCCAAATTTGTAAGAAATTGGGCTAAAGAAGTGTGCTGACCTCAACATAACCTCACAAACTTTTTCTTCTTCGTTATTAAATTAATGTACTTGACTAACCAATTTATTGCTTTTACCATATTTTATACTTTATAATATTAATTTGACTATAATTACTAACACATATAATTACTAGCTAGTTAATGCACTCTTTTATCAAGCTTGCCAGAAATGGAGTTGGCTAGCACTACCTCTACAAAATTTTTAGGTTAAAAATTCTAGATTCTATTCTGCGTCAGCCGCACGAAACGCATATAAGGGCAGACGCACGGAAGTTTTGGTTTTGTGTGCTTAATTATATTAACTATGAAATTTATTGTACTAACCCTTACTCCGTGGAAGTCCATCTTACTAAGAACAATAACCAACGAAACGTGTGAACAAAACTTAAAAATTAGCTTTTTTAAATAAAAGTGGAAGTTTTGTTAACACGTTTCATTATTTAATGTTTACGATCAGCTATTGTATACTTGATATTTAATTCTAAGAGTTTTTATGCCTATAAAATTTTTATAATCTTTGGTTGACAATAAATCATATTTCTATCTCTTTTTGTCTCTCTCTTAATTCACTTAAAATATATAGTATATAAATAACCACCTTTAAATGTTAATAGTATAAATAAAAACTGATGAATGATTAATAAAAATATTTAAAAAGAAAAACTGAAGTTTAATTATTAATAGTTTGTGACAAACGTGCTAATAAGAACAGGTATCTAAGTGTAAACAGAAAATATTCTTTGGTAATTTATATCACGTTTCTAAAATTTTTATATTTTTAAATAAATATGTTTTTATGGTTTATTTTTATTTAACTTACATCACATAGATAAAAATAGCGAGTGCGAATAATTAATTTTTCATGAAAAGTTTTACAGTTTATTATTCTGAACATACTCTGTGTTGATTTAAATATTTACATGTTACATAAGATGAAATTTCTTAGAAGTCTTAGATGCACGTATCGATATGTATATTAAATTACTCCTATTTCATAAAACATGAATTTTATTTTAAGTGTGTATTTTTGGTGGTTAATTTTTGTCAAGCAGACTCATATTTAAAAATATCATCTCAAAAAGTACACATTTGGGCACATCTGCACCAAGTGACATTAAAGTTTAACGCTTATTAAAAAAACATAACGTATATTCTTTAAAGTATGATCCCCTACTTCCATTTCCTTCAGTGCCTTAATAAAATTAAGTAATTGCAACTTTTCTGAATAGAGTATGAAAAAAACTAAAATATTTAATGGTAGACGGAAACCAATTTTAATGGCGATAAGAAGTTTCCGGTCTAAAAAGTTAATGATTTATGAATTAAACATAATGGAAAAAAATTTAAAAGAAATATTATTATTTGATATCCTGACTATATTTTATTATATTGTTTCTATACATTTAAATCGGCTAAAATTGTGTATCTGTAACATCAAATCTTTTTAAACAATCATCATTATGTATATAAATATATAAAATATAAACAATAAAAAAAGATTAAATCTTTATACAGGTTATATAGTT
Source organism: Ophraella communa (assembly GCA_035357415.1). Lineage (NCBI taxonomy): Eukaryota > Metazoa > Arthropoda > Insecta > Coleoptera > Chrysomelidae > Ophraella > Ophraella communa. Next base: position 39,248,133 of record CM068985.1, read on the forward strand.
GTATGTTAGGACTTTTTTCAATCAGTCTATTTTTGTTTGGAACAGGTAGTTTGTGATACAAAACAGTCATGCTATTTTACGTTATAGTAGCCTGTTTGTGTTTGGTAAAATTATCAGAGGTATATTTCGTTTATTATTGGTTATTTATAGAAATATAATATTTATATAAATACAAATGTGAACCAAACGAATCAGTGTATAGTCTTTCCAATATTAATTGCTAAAATCCAAATGAAAGTGTCATACAGACTACCAGTCTAGAGAGAGCTGGATTCCGACGACAGAGTGGAGAAATATGTCGTTTTCATGCCTTTCTTTCTACTTTGAAGCCCAGTAAACTAACTCACTCTGTATGACAATTTTAAATGGATTTTAGCAATTAATATTGGAAAGACTATACATGTATAATTTAAATATTTCAAGTCATAAAAACATTAGTTTTGTTGTGAATTCTACACAACAGATAACAAAAATTGCTCTAATATTACAATTATCAATATGTACATGTAAATAGTATTATCTTCTGATATTTTTTAGTCTAAAAAAGTATATTTTTGTTTTAATTATAGCTAGATGAACAATAATATACTGTATTAAATATTTGTTAAAATAAAGTAATAGTGTTTCTAAAATGTATGTATGTAATGTAACCAAAATATTTAAAATAAAACTTAAACAAAAATATTTAGTAGTCGTGGATAAAGTGTAGTATTCTACTCGCGTAAAATGGCTATTATTCGCTCGGCGTAAACTTCACCACTGTTTTTCTGTTTGGTTATTGTTAATTGTTTTATTTTTTAATTTATGAGAAAACCTTTTCTGGGCTTGTTTATTTTATTCTTATTTCCTCAAGCAAACAAGAAAACTAGTTTATTACAAATTTTTCTTAACTGTGTATTATCTATTAAAAGTAAAACATGGTAAAAAATTGAGATGAATCAGATATGCCAAATTTTTAAATCCAGCCCTGTAAATCGATTCAAATTGTCATTTATTATACTGAAGCACAGTGTATTTAGTTTCTATTTATTTTAAAGTTTTCTTTTCAAGAAGTAAACATTGTATTATAGAGTAAGATCTTTCATTATTGTCTTATGAAAAAATTATTAAATTTTAGAAAAATCAATATGAAGTTATCAGAAAAATGTTGGACCTTTTTTAATTTTGAATGTCAGGTACAAACTTTCACCAAAAAATTAGATTAAGATATGTCGAAACATTGTTTTGGTGAAGATACATAATTCACTCTGTATATTAATAATCAAAAACAAGAAGACATTTTTTGTAGGTATTTTTTTAATACATTAACATTTTAGGCAGGTGTAATGTCTGCGGAACTTCGAGATCAACTTATTGAAAGTGGCAAAAAATGTTACGCTGAAGTTGGACCAGATATGGAATTAGTTTTAAAAATAAAAGATGGAGTTTTTACTGACGATCTTAAACTAAAGAAACATTTGCTTTGCATTACTAAATCATTTGGTGTTCAACAAAAAAACGGTGAATACAATGAAGCTGCAATGAAAGCAATATTGAAAAAGAATGGAGCAGATGACAAAAAAGCGGAAACTGTTGCTAAAAAATGTTTGGTTAAAAAAGATTCACCAGAAAATTCTGCGTTAGAATTGTCAAAATGCATTTATAATCTCATTCCTGCAGAAGAAATGAAGTCTTTATTCGAAAAAATGTAATTTTATGTTTTAACCCAATTTACCAATTTTAATTTAATAAAGCATCAAAGATACTGTTTTCATTTGATATTTTTTCAGTTGTTTTAGAAGAACTGCAGTTTAATGTTCTTTTTCCTTAAAAAGTTGCTTAAAATCATAATTAACTAAATTTTGTAATATTCCATTATGTTAATTTTTTTGTTTGATCAATGCAACTTTTCGTGTATTATTTTCAATGAAACCGTTTAATTAAAAAAGAATTTACATAATTTTTAATGTGTACAAAAAATTTTTAATCTGAGATGGACCTTATTTTAATCTTCATTAAAAATTATTCTGATATTAAAATTTTTAAAAGAAAATTAAAAAAACATATATTAGCAATTAGAAATGATTAAAATCAAATTTTAAATTATTCTATTTTTTTTTTTTTTTTTTTTTTTGTTCTAAGATTTGTTTTCCTACTTTTTGTTTTCATTTATGTATTAATATTTATTTGAATATTTGTATATTCACCTTATACCAGCTTTAGCTGTCTGGTGATATATTTTTGTAGTTTTAAATAAATAAATAAATAAAAAGATGATATTGCGGATTTACCTTGAGTTAGTAAACGTTAATGTTAAATTTATGCACTTGACAATAGTTATTAGGTATTCAAAAAGTGCAAATGCATTTTATTGTTGAGATAATGATAACCTGTTGAGATACCACTACTTATTACGTACATTGCGGTTTTTCTTTGAAAAAGCAATTATTGAAATCATGTGAACTCCTAGTTGTAAACAAAAGTGTGAAATAACGATCTACTATTATACATTAATTTTATGATTCATTCGAAATGCTCAAATAAGATGAGGACGATTATAAAACCATGTAAGGATGCTAAATCAAGAATAAATGTAAAAATATGGGGTTTGGTTTATCGGGTTCAGAATTGAATTCTGAGAATGGGAAATTTTTAAATTTTTCTGCCTTAAAAATTTTAATTGATATTAAAAAAAATGATAGATAAAAAGATATTGCTAATTTTTAGCAATAGCTATGACGCTATTAAATATAGCGACAATATTAAAAAATATCCTAAAAAAAGGAAAAAAATCTAAAAAAAAGGTCTTGATCACCGAAGTTGTAGCTCCCTTAGTTATAATTTTAATTTTACATTGTAAACTAGCATCGTGTCAGATTGACATACTGACGATGCTAGCGAAACAACTGTCATTGAATTTAAAACCTAATTTAGAATAAATAGTGGAAGTTTCATTCACCCGTTTAGTTGTTTACTGCTCTTAATAAGATGGAGTTTCACATAGTAAGGGTTAGTACAATAAATTTTACTGTTTCCAGTTGCTAAATACGTTAAAGAAATTTTTAACATCAGTTTGGCAAACGGAGCATCTCTGTTGGTAGTGTTTTCTTTCTTAATCAATCAATCAATCAAGATGATAGAACTTTCATTTGACATTCGTAAACAAGCCAGTTACTGAGCTGAATCCTGTAAGTAACCTGATGCTCCATGTGTCTCTATCCTACTTAAACAATATTTAACCAACAATCTATTTTTCCATAGTTTATTCATCAGTACCTATTGCAGCTGACCCAACAAAAAAATCCTCAAAGCACATTCCTCAGCCATTTTTCTTCAAAACTGACAACCATGTTGACAACCACGTTGCTAGGGAGTAATGCAGTCCACTATTATTTTACACCTTGCAACAATTCTAATTTCTGTATAAATTGGTGGTAATTCCTGTTTAATTCATTTACATAATTGTGATGCTTCCAATTTTGGCTGATTTTAGAATGTAGATTGTAAAACTGAAATCAATTTATTTATTAACTCCTAAAGCTCTAGGAGGAATGGTTTCTTTTTGAAAAATTAATGTTTCTATATTATCCAATCATTGATATAAAGAAAAAAATATGTGTCAATAAAATATATGATAATAAAAATAAATTGTTTCAAATAAATAATCAGACGAACTTTATTACTGAAGCTGTTTAGCTCCGAAAGCTTCATGTAAATATTTTTGCGCTCTTAATTTATAATAATTTATTTCAATAATAACAAATAAGTTGGCACCATTCTGATGCAGCTTCATAAGAGTAGATACAGTAATAATAATCTATCAACACGCAAAGAAGATAGCAATGACCTACTGTTAAAGGTATTAATGTCTGTAAGTAACCAAGCATGAATTAAATTGATATTTAATTGTATATATGTTAAAAGGGGTAAAGGTAAATAAACAACAATTACAACTACTAAACATTAAAAAATTATGTCATCTATTTATAATATGCAAAAATTTATGTGTTTTACAAAAAATAATGTTTTTTATTAACAATCCCGATTTATGAATAATTTGAGAAAAAACGCAAAATGAATAAATATTATTACAAATTAAAATTTAATAAATTTAATAAAGCTTCGCTTTCGGACTTGCGGTCACAATGCATAGTAATATGGTTCAGTGCAAAGAGCTTTTATAAACCTTAAATATTTACATTGGGACTCCGTCCTAGACGCCACAGGCTTAGCGCTGTTGGCAGAATTACTTAGAATTATAATTAAGAATAATAAAAAACTCTTCGATTGCACGTAATATATAAAGATTATACTCATGATTATTATACACAATAACAAAAACTGTTGAACTGAATACTGTTATACAGAACTATTTTCGATTCTTTTTTCTCTATCTGGATCTTTTTTGTAATTGTTACTTTTAAATACAATATGTATAAATTTTGAAATTTAACTACGCCATTGTGATTTCGAGGCTACTGCCAGTAGTCCTAATCAAAATATAATCTATTATTCACATCTATTTGTTGAAGTTTGTTTGAAGAAAATTAATTAATATTACCAAAAATTTGCAAAGAAATGTAGCGTTTTATTTAATTTTTTTACACGATTTAATGTATATCGTCTGATTTATATTTACACTACCTATATTAATTTTATTTTAAATATTTTAACTCTTTTACTAACACCGTGTGAGATAGACTTCAACTGACTGAAATTTTGAAAGCAGATTTGACCTTGGAAAAAAAATAAAAATGAAATGGCGCCTGATGGTATAAAACCTTAGAACATAAAATAGTAAGGAAGTAATGCTCGTTCAAGGACAGTTGACCGGGATGTTATCCAAGATGGCTACCGGAAGTTACTTTTTAACAGTGGCGTTCTATATTTTTATTAATAGAAAAATAATTTCCTTATTTAAGCATACCTATTATTCAGTATGGACAATAATCATTATATATTATAATAACCATTTCAATAAGAGAAGTAGAGGAAAAAAATAGTATAACATTGCCTAAAATGGGGGTACTAGAGTTAAGGAAAGAAAACCAGTTATATGCTACACAATTTTTATTAAAATTTTTCATTCTACCACTATTGGCCCTTAAATTCAATTTTGTGTAAACATATCTAATTTTTTCTACATTATTTATTTTACTTTTACATATATAATAAATTCTTGTTTTTAAATATACCTACTTCACAGATGCTTTTTATAAGTTGTTTCCTACGAGGACTTTCAGAAGTAGATGGTAGAGTTTCAGGAACAGGAACTGGTGAAATAGTTTCACTGTTATTATCTCTTCAGCATAAGGGTAATTAGTCCTTACCTGCATAGAAAAGGTATATATTAGTGAAATGTTTAAGTAAAATATCTGTAAATAGATTTAACAAAAAATATAGATTTGGTCAATGTTATTAAAGCAATTTGTGGATGTAATAATTACTTACATATTTTTTCATTCTTGCGATTTTAATTGTAGGTATAGCATTTGGTACTAGTATAACAATTACTGAAGAAGTTCTATCAAATGAATGTAAAATGTTGTGAGCATAAAAAGCTATTCTTGCCTGGACTCCAGTTATCTTTATCCACAATATTTAACCATTTCCGTCTAATATTTTCATCCCGTGGGAAACTGTGAATGTAATAATGTGTTAATTAATACACAAATACATTTATTGTACAACGTTGCTTTAGAATACTCCATAGACAAAAAAATAATTGACATATACAGTTATGAGATTAACCAAAAAATTGTAAATTAATGATATAAATTAAAATAAAATATGCTCTTTCCATTATTGATACGCCTATGTCAATTTAAGTAGATAGGTTAGGGAACAATACAAAGTATTAATTTAATTTAAACATTAAAATATAGTTTAGGTATACATAATGTATATTTATTATAATAATAGCTACTTACCCATAAATAATTAATCCAAATTTTTACAGAAAACTAAATTTTTATAACTTGTAATCAAAACTATGAGTCATAAATGGTTATCCAATATGGCCGACTTCCGTCACCAGATTTTAACATTGTAGATATAACATAAACTCCTTCCTTTCTATTTTATGTTCTAAGTATAAAACTGTGGTGTTGTATTTGTAAAGAAACGTCTTGAAAATGACCGATTGGCACTTTCACACACACTTTTTGTGCCATCAAATTGTTATGTGAAATTTGACTTTTGCATTCTTTCCAGATGATCGACGATTTGGATATTTTCCTCTCTTTGGGATGTGGAAGGGTGACAGTTTCCGTAGAAGTTTTAACAAGTTTCACATCGTTAGTTTTTGGCACAAGCGTATTTCTTCTGCAGTAGAATCAGTCTCGTTACTTAATAACTACACCTAGTATGTTTATATATGATAGTACATTCGGCAGAACTATATTTTATAAAATGGCACCTTAACAAAGTACCTTGAACCTTGCTTTCGATTCAAGGTGAGTTAGTAATGTAAATTGCTGCGAATTTCTCCACACTAACAAAGTCAACAATTATGTTAAATAAGTTGAAAAAATCAGTTTGAATTTTAATTGTGTTTTTTTTTAATTGCTGGACATCCTAATATCCAGGTACGGATTTACATGCTGCAGCCCACTAGGACCAGATTAGGCAGTATAAGCCATTTAGGCTTCAATGAACAATGAACTTCGACCTACTAAGATCTTTTGTGCTTGTTCGCTGTCATCAATTTTCTTTCCAACTATTAGTATATTTTGTTTCTAAAACAAAAACAATAAATGTTTAACGAAAATGTTTAATAATAATATACTTCTTGTTTATAAAAATAAGATAAAATAAATAAATACCTAAGAAGTAACAAAGACTAAAAAATAAAAAAAAGAGGTAGAGACCGAGAATAGACTCTCAGCAAAGATATAGAAGATAATTATTTAAAAAAGAAGGAGGTTCACCTATACGAGTATAAAATACATTTAGATAAGGATAGCTCTAGCATATCAGGCCACAAATTCTACAGAAGAAAAAGAAGAAGATTGGTATGTTCACGTTTGTTGGTGTTTTAACTCTATTATTGTATAAAATACAAAAAATACAACTATTAATGGTTTCAGACGAATCCATATTGTGGTGGATCGATTATGGTGCGATCTAGCGGAATGTGTACTAGCTAGAAAACTGAGAAGTCGGAAACTGTAATTTTAATTAAATTTATTGTACTAACCCTTACTTTTTGGAAGTTATTATTATTATTCTTAATGTAATTTTAATGTAAATGTTGCCATAGACATTTCATTTTTCGGACGTTCGTAACAAGGATGAAAATGAGAAAAACAATAATAAGTATAAAGTTACAAATGGGAGAAACTGAAGAATTAGAAAATAACAAAGGTTAAATATTAGCATAATAGCGATGATGTGGTTCTAGTATTAAAAAGCGACACAAATTAACTGAGCTAGTGAAAGAAAAACACAAAATGGGACTCAAAATAAACGAAGAAAAGACTAAAATAATGAGACTACAATCAGAACAAACAAAGATATCAATAGGAGAGCACACATTCGAAAAAGTTCAAATATTTAGGAATGACGATAGCCAAAGATAATTAAAGATATAGTCAAATAATAGAAAAATGTATATCTGCAAATAGAGCTTTCCATTCCAATAAAAAGTTATTAAAAAATAAAATCCTTGGAGAAATCACTAAACTTATGAGGTAAAAAACCATTATACTACCAGTATTTATGTTTGGAGCCGAAACTACTATCGATACTGGGACCCGTTAAACTAACAGATAATGATTGGAGATAAGTGATAGTAGAAGACGTAGTAAAGAAATAAACTACAAATGCAAGAGCACCTCAAAAGGACAGAAAATAAAAATGAGAAATGAAAAATAGAAACTTGTGGAGAGAAATCAGATATTTTACTTTAAAAATATCAGTAATCTAGAGTTTAAGCATGTTATGGTATAAAAGATGGGATAATACCTGAGGGCTATTGCCCTAAATATCTAGTACCTACATCAAATAGATATATCATAATATAAAATTAAATATAATTGTCTGCTCTTGAAACATTTTGTTAATGTCTTTCATATTATTTTATTAACTTTATTCACCAATTACTGTAATTGATGGATCGAGTTCTACTCTCATTGATTTCCAAATTAAACAAATGTAACTTTAATATAACGTTTATTTTGATATATGACATAAAAAGTCCTTAAAAACTACGGTTTAATGTTTGTGTAATTCTGCATATTTGTGCTTTATACATCTATTTATTTCCAAAGCAACTTTTTCAGTTACTTCTCCGTCTGGAATGCAAGCTTTCATAAATTCCTCTGTTGATCCGGGTATCATAGCTTCGAACTGTTGCTTGGCTATTTCTCTATCAATTTTGTTGTCTTCTCCGATATATCCAAATTTCTTACCGAAACAATAGGAATATTTCGCAAGTGTTTCTTCTGGGGCATTTACATTTAATATTTTATCTGATCCAACTTCTTCGAGTCCATACTGCTTTCTACATTCTTCGTGACTGTCATGCATTTTTTTCATAGTGGCTTCGTCTGAACCAGGCTAAAATATTTTTTTATTTTTAAAGTATACTTGAAACTATTTAAATGTAAATATAACTTTTTATAGTTCAAATTAATATTATGTAAAAAACTGTTTGTGTAATGTGTGTAATTTATAATAAATTTATTTCTATAAGCTTAGGGACTCTATCGAATGAATTGAAACTATTGATACTGATCACAGCAATAGTAAGACAATTAATAACATATGAGGCAGTAGCTTGGGGCACAAGAGGATAAAACTCTGGAAGATTTAGCGATTAGCCTGTGCATGCATCACTGGAGCAATGGGAACATCCTCCACTGCTGCAATGGAAGTGATGACCCCACTGACAATTAGACAATTTTAGGAAGGAAACAATATACAAAATGATCAAAGAAGGAATTATCAAAGAAAAACCTCGATAACTTCAGTTTGATCAAATTTGGGAAATGCCTCAAAATGATACGTCGAAGAAATATAACTTTGTGAGAAAATGCATCACAAAATTGAGTAGTAAATCTAAATCTGAAAGATACCATACAGAATTTAAACCAAAAGGCCATAATGTGGTATACGGAGGGTTCCAAGCTTCAAGAAGGAACTGGAGTTTTGGATTTTGGACCGAGAACCCAAGCATCTTTCAAGCAGAGCTCAATATTGCAAAAAACTATAGATTGTGATTATGTCGGATAGTCAAGCAGCCATCAAAGCGCTGAGCTCATAATATACAATTAATTCGAAGATAGTGTGTGGGAATGCCTAGGCAAGCTAGGAACTCTGCTATGGGTTCCAGGATGCATAGGAGTAGAAGGAAACGAAACAGCAGATAAGTTGGCAAAAAAAGAAGCTGTAACCCCACATCTGGGACCAGAACTATCTTGTGTGATCAGCAGTAGCGGGATCTAAGAAAATAAATGTAGAGGGAAAAATCCAAGAACTGGAATCAGCTGGAAGGACTGAGTTAAGCTAAGATTTCCATATTTTAGCATCAACAAATACGTTCTATGTATAAAAAATATTGGAAATTCGTAGTTTATGTTTTAATTTTTTTGTAATAGTTGCTTAGAAAGTTCCTTTGTTGTTTTTCTTTACCATATAATTTTATAATTAAAGCGCGCAATACTTGTTAACTTGTAGATTTTCTGATTACATACATTATCATAACCAGATATCTTAGACAAGGATGATAAATATGGATAAATAGATAATAATATACAGTTAAGATTTTCCACTATAACTGACAAATTGCTTTTCTACGATGTTTTATAAAACTATATTATCTGGTAAAGTGTATTTTCATACAACGCGCTTGCGTACCAACTTAATAAATTTACCAACCCTTAAATCATGTTATTCTAAATATTCTAGATCTAGTTTATGGGAATTTTTTTTATTAGAGCTTTCAAAAATCCTGCTTTTGGTCAATTTTCAAGTTTTTTGGAGGGAAATTTGGACACCACATACATTTATTTAATAAATTCTTATTTCTGGTAAAATGACACATCTAAGAATACATTATTCACAGAAATCGGTACATAAATGAGCTGTACAGTGCTCGGAAAAAGTCAATTTCACAAAATTTATTACGAACTAGACAAATAAAAAATACTTTATTTAAAATAAAACTATATAGGTAACCATTGTGGTAAAAATAGAACTCAATTAAAAAATGTATGATTTTAAAGTGCATTCAAATATTCCTAAAACCCTTTGTTTCATTTATGCATTTGTCTCATGTATTTATTTATTTTTTATTTATTTATATACTTTAATTATTTATTCTTTATATAATTAAATTAATTTAATCCATCATTCAATTTAGAATATTACCTAATTTAAATAAGTTATTTAATACTAAACCAAAAAATAAAATATAATTATTTATTTAGTTTTTATAATGAGTTGGAGTTCAGATCAAGAACTTGAATACTAAATTAAAATCTAATAAAATAATGAAATTTATAATTACCGCAGCACTGCTTAAAGCCAGAATAACACATAATACAATAAAGAAGCTCTTCATGTTTGTAGATATAAATGTTGTTGAGGTGTTATTAGAGATATGAAAACTGTAATACTAACTTTGTGTGGTTTAGTCAACACCTTTTATACTTATATATCGTCAATTACAGCTTTTAATGAATACTCGGTATTTGTTCTGCTTTGATGAAAATATTAACCTCCAAGTTTTTAATTTTCATCTGTATATAACGTATCAGAGTCGTTTCCAGAATTATTTTAAAATTCGTGAAATTATTAGATTATGTAAAATGTTTCAAAATAGTTATTTAAAATGAAACAAACTTTTTTTGATAAAAAATATATCAATTTAAAATAATAACACAATAATTATAATTAATGAAATCATTAATGAATATTACAAAAACATTTCTGAATTGTAATGAAATTCTAGAAAACTTTTTGATCTAGCGGGTAATAATATTTTGTTTGTATTGGAAAACAAAAAAAAGGAAGGTTTCTTTAATTAAAATATATACGTCGCCTACTTGCAAACATATTTTTAAATTTTTTGTTGCTAAGGGTATTAAATAAAAGTTAAAAACTACAATTAGAGGCTGACAATTCCAATAAAAACGCATATCAAAAACGGTCCTGACAAGTTTGATTAATTGCGGGATTACCTTATTTATTTATTGCCCAATAGAAAAAAACATTGTACAAGACAACATTATTATATATAAAAATAGTAACAACAATAATAATAAGATAAAATACACATCCTGCACAGTAAATAGAAATAATAAGTATACCTTAATGTTAATAACAAAATAATAATTATAAAAGTAAATACCTTACAAGAAAAGAAAGTTGATTATAGTTTCTACGTATACGGTTAGGTTAGGTTAGGTTCTAGGTTCAGGGACAGATTTTAGTCATTTTTATATATTTATATTTGGTCCTCTACTTCCTTAATGAAAATTATGAACAGATTCAAAGTGTTACTGTTAGCTGTTGTCAAAATATGTGGTAGGTTTAGAGGTAATGCATAATTTTGTTTAATAATTGTGCAAACTAGTTCATTTCATTGATCTTGTCTAGATATTTTTTGCAACCAAATAGCAGAAAAATTTAAACCTCTATCATTTATATAAATTATTTAGAGTACAAATGTTGCAAAAAACTCCATTTTGAACAGCTTCTTTAGCCAACCTATCAGCTTTTTCGCCAATATGGATCTTCACCCAAACAAATATTATATTAAATTCTGCGATCAATTTTTTTGTTTATAGTTATATGTTTTGTTAGTAGTAAAGTAAGTAACAAAATAAAAAAAATACAATTTGATAAAAGTTAATAAAATCAGATCATAACCTAATAATACAGATAATTGTAATTCTTTGTAAAAACGCTTAAATTAAATATAATTCGTTAAATATAAACATAAAAAAAAACCAAATAAAATTTTCAAAATTCAAAATGAAACAATTTAGTTTCCTATAGGTACCTACTTTTATAATACCAGGATTTTTTTCGTTGATAAAATACTTGTTTATATTGATAGACAATTTTTTAGAGTTCCCTTTTTTTTTCTAGATTTGAATGAAAATAAAAGTATGATTAAGAGTTTGTTTACTTTTACCTATGTTATATAATCATATTTAGATTATGACAATTATAATTATATAAAATTATGTTTCTCTTTAAATTATGAATATGTTAATATTTTGTTCCCATTTCCTTGAAAAAATTGTGTGTTACAAGTTTTTTATACATAATTTTAAAGAAATATCTCCTTGGACTTTATACCAGACCATTTATTATTAAAATATTTTAAATTTACATGTAAAAAATGCATGTTACAAGATAAATATTTAAAAATATATATCAATGATATACTTCCCTTATGCCCATTTGCACCGCATAATTTAATCCTCAATTATAACCTAATTCAAGATTAGATCAATGTTTTCATTTGCATGGCTTTTTTAATACCAGATTAGGTGGTTTTTCAACAGTGTTTCGAATGCATTCAGCAATATTAGTTTTACGCTGACCTAGTCAATGAAACTGAGTTTCATTGAAATGTGCAGTTTTTATTTGAAATTAAATGATAATATCAACATTATTACTAGATTAGTGCAGGATGTCAAATTTCAAAACTTTAAAATCCCTAAAAATCACGACGTTGCCAAATTACAGACCACTCATTTAACTTTAACCACATTTAACCACATTTAACTCTCTTTCATTTTGAGGTTAATGCAAGGGAAATAATTTTAATCTAAGATTAAATATCTAATACTGATTATTTAATTCCGGATTAAAAAGGAAGTGTTGCATTAGATTACCACATAAATCACAGTTTATTATTTCTTTCACCAGTTGTTTCGATTAAAATTAAGTAATAAAGATAAAAGGTAAGTATGATTAAAGGCTTGCAAAATGTGGTAATGAATGGTTATATAATCCAAAAGACAAAAGGGTGGATGGGGATGAAATAGAGTAAAATCCTTATCTATTCTGAAAGTTGACAAGTTAAACGCCCTAGGGATCAGACTGAGCACATAACACGCAGAGCTTAATTTTATCATAAAGCGTCAATTTTTACAGAGCTGACAAAACTTTAGTTTTAAAATCGTTTAAGTACAGGAGGTTAGAATCCTACCATGATTTGATGGTAGTTAAGTCATTAGATATGATTTATGAAGTTTATAGTTCCGTGTCAAATTTGTATCACCCGCGAAGAGACAAAGATAGATGACAAAAAAGAAATGTGTGGTATAGTTTTGAAAATGTGTGTGGTTGGCAATTTAATTTTAACTTTTTCTCACTATTTCCAACTACCAATTAATTAATATTTTAAATTTTCAGGTCATTAATTGTGCATATAAATGTATAAAAAAGTAAATTAAAGTAATCATTCTAAATTAACAACGCAGTGTTAATAAAAACAACAGATCATTTATTCATAAATTATTCTAATTAATTTTATGATTTAATGTTTATGCTTAATATAAATTGCAACAGTGGAAAACTACCTGTTTCCAATTATTTGTGCTTTAGATGCCTACTTAGTAAGGCCAGTTATTTTTAGTTTAAATGATATTTAAAACCATAATATCAATATTAGTCAAATATAAAATATAATGTACATTTCAATATCCGTTTAAATTATATCTATAACTTCTCTGCAGCTGAAAAAACTGGTTCCAGATTGTTGTGGACAAAACATCCATTCAAACTGGTTATTTGTTATTTATTAAGTAGACAATATTTTACTGTTCCTTTTATATACAAAACTGTTAATACATAGGTCATTATACTATTAGAAACTACTCACAAATATCACTAAATTCTAATAATTACAATAATAATACGTATTGCTTAAAAGTATAACTTTTAAAATATATTATTGTTATAGATTTTTATTAGAAAATCCAAATAAATAAATTATACCTATATAAAGTTATAGGAAATTGTCGTGGATTAAGTAATATATTCCTATTAACCAATTAAAAAGATTGTGAAGAATAATAAGCCACTGTTTGTTTGAACTTTAATTAAAAAATTAGCTTTTAAATTATGACAGCTGTTTCGCTATAACGAGCATCGTCAGATTGACATATTTAAGTTACTTTTTGTTTTTTCAAGGTAGGTAACTACTTTATGTTGATTAAGAAGAAAATCTAAATTTTGTTTTTTTATCACAAATGTAGTATTTGGATGTCATTGGTGTGTGTGAGTGAAGTTCTGCTCTATGGCTTGGAGAGCTGATTCTGTCGACCTACCTTACCTGTAAGCGTGGGTGATGTGGGTGGAAACCAATATTATAAAAATGTATCTCTTAAGTTAACATAAAATTTATATTTAAAGAAAGAAACTAATCAATTTATACGCTTTTTACTCAAAACAATCATTTTTAAACGTTGTGTATTATGCAGTTTAAAGGTGTTTAATTTTTTTTGCTTGACCAATTTTTAATTTATAAATCGTAGTAAGGATTAAAAACTTCCTATGAGATAAACGTTACACAATCGTGTGTCTAATTCGCGGTAAAAAAGTATCTAATGAAACCTTACATAATATGTTTATAATTACTGTTTTTTATATATTCTTTTTATTGTTGTATTAGTATTTATAACAACAATTCAAAGTAAATATAAATAAATGTAAAATCGAACGTGAACGCTGAGGTTTGAATGTTTTGGAGATGCAGTTTCAGCGAATTAATAAATTTTAACAACTTACAATGAAGTTTTTTAATTAAATACCTGACCAATAACTAACAGATGACATAACCGAGTCAGCACGTTGTTTCTGAGACCAAAATACAAAGAATTATAGTTGGAAAATAAGCACAAATTTAACCAATGGCTATTGTAGGAATAAGTATAGAGTTATATTCAAGGAAAAAGAATATATTAAGAATATTTTTGTTTGTCCTGTTCCTTTCACTTCAATTAAAACAATGTAATCCAACAAAAGACTGATAGACGGTCGACCATGCAAAGTGAGTTATAATTCCGGAACTCCTCAGTTATATGGATCAAATATCAATAAAGTAATGGCCGTTATCAAAAATAGGTACCAAAATAACCCCATTACCAAATTCTTAGCTTTTAAAAATACATGTTTTCTTTAAAAAAATTCATAATTAAACTGGAATCTTTAATTTTTAAAGCAGAATGTTGTATTTTCAAAAGTGGCAATAGCGCATTTAATATTTACTTTTTTTATGAATCAATACTATAAAATCAACTTATAGAAACCGCATTCTATGTGTAATAATATTATTAAAATTATTGTTTATTTTATTTGAGTAACATCCGACGATCTCTTATCCAGACAAGAAACTTGGCCGGATAGTCCTAGCAGTTCAGACCACAAATTATACAGAACACTAAAAACATTTGCTTTATGAAGGAAAATTTTGAAAATTATAAATAATTTGGCAATATTTTGAATTAATCCTTAGTATATTAGCTATTAACTATATAAAAATTGGAAATTTCTCCATTACATTTCATATAATATTTTCTACACCTAAATTCGATAATTTTGATCTACTGCAGTAAAAGATTACCACATCTAAATCATAGCACAGCCATCTATTTTTTAAAGCCATCTATTAAAAAGAGAAGATCATTATCGATCACCATTGGTACCATAGGTGGCGCTTCAAAACTCCGGGAAAACAAAGCAAACGTCATTTATCTAGTTTCTGGAAAAACAATACCTGGATACATTTGCAGATGAATAACTCTTGCACTGTGGCTCTGAAACTCTCATATCAAAGCTATGATTTTGCTATTAAATCAAAAAAATCGTACCAAATATACAACAACGAAGAAATAATCAACACATTATCTTATGGCAAAATGTTTGTTTTCTCCGAGTTTTACGTACAAATTTCCAAATATAGATGGCGCCCACTACGTGGTGATCGCGAATATGTTTCTTCTTATTCTTTAGAATGGATTCGCGTCTCTCCTGAGACGTCATCCAGCCAGGTAAGATAATATGTTTATATTGTTTATACTATAAATAACCAAATTAACAACAGAAATCGACCAGTTTTAGTTTTTTCAGTAATACATAATAACGCTTAAAGCAATTTATGCAATAATTTAACTATAGAAATCAAATTTTAAAATTTAATGAAATTTAAAATAAAGCATTAATGAACCTTTTAACATTATTGTCGAAATATTGAATAGAAATATGAAAAGACTATCCTTATGGTTTACTTTTTTTATTAAATATGAGCCTTCAGTTTTGAAGGTAATATTTGTTAAATCTTTGGTTACATTATGATTCAAGATAAGTTTTTTTTAAATTCTTTACACAACTGTTATTCATTATAAATAACTATTGTAATACTATCATACAAAATTATTTTAGTAATAATTTAAAGTTTCTTATGAATCATTTTTATTTATTAAACAAGATTTATTTTGTAATACCTAAGTAAGTAATTAGCGGCACACAAAACTAAGTAATTTACCAAAGTTATAGGCAGCTTCAAACTTCATATTTTAAAAATTTTAAAATTAGTTAACAATCAATGTTATAATTGTTTGACAGAACCCTTTGCCTTTTATAATTTTATTTTAAATATGAAATCTGCTTCAAAAAGTTATTACATCAAAAAATATAATTATCCATTGCAACCATAGTTTTAATAATTGTAAAAAATTATAAAAATATTTAATAAAACACTCATTGCTTCTTATTAAAATAAATTAAAATAATTAAATCTACAATTTTCGCAATACCTACATTATACAAATATACATATTTTTCCGTTTATTTAATTCTACATGTATTAAACCTTACTACTCTCGCCATCTACTTTCGGATGACATAAGCTCTATTTAGAATGAAAGGAATCGTCTAAATTTAGTTGAATTTATTTTCATTCAAAATTTTTGAAAAGAAACCTCTAATACTACAGTTAATTAGTAGTTCAATCCTTATAAACAAGAGGACGTCGGCATCGTAAAAATATTTATAAATTTATAAAAATATTTAAATAGGGTGGATTTCTTGTGAAAAATATGTGTCAGTAATCTTTTTATGTATACAATGTCATGTATGCACTTCAAAATAAATATTTTGATAAATAAAATAAAAAAAATAATTACCTCTATTATTTTCTCTCAACGATCTTAATGATAATTTAATTTAAATAAAAATAATTTAAATACAGAGTGTCCAAGGAAAGAGTAAACAAGGCTAAAGACTTTTTTAATTTTATTGATAAAAGGTTTTGCTTTGCCTTTATGGGGAATGGATTAAAAAAGGTCGTTGATACAGGATTTGCACAAAAAGACAAAATAGTAAAAGAAAATATTTAAGGTAAACAAAATGAATGGTTTAATCATTGGTAAAAAGCTTATGAATAACTGTTCTTTTACGATGAAGCAACGTTCATGACAAATATGGAACCGTTTCATTCTAAAATTACCAGTATTGACTTAGAGAAAATCTATTTACCAGAAAATCTGTTTTACCAGCCCAAATAATCGATTCATATTGTCTAGAAACAAAGACAAAAGAAATATTGTGATCATAAGTTTTACTAAATTTGTAAACATTACACAAAACTGGCTAGAAGGTTTTAGAACAAGAAACTTTTTATTCAAAATGTTAACATGTCTTCTCTTAGGTACCCCATTCGTGGACACATTCTAGACAAGGTGATTTTCATTGTCAATTTTTCCTCAAAAAAAAATTTTGAATTTGTGTTCTTTTTATTTTCACAGATGTTGCATAACCAATTAAAACAATACGTTATTAGTTCTTGTCTTTATTTTCTATACTTTTAGAACACATTATTTTAAAAATTATTGGTGGAAAGCTTTTCTTAAAACAAGCGTTATGCTATATTTGATTACAAATAATTAATTAACAATTTTTTTTTACTATAAATAGTATTATTATTCTATTATTATTATTAGGTATAGACAGTCATATAAATATATTTCATGCAACACTAATGATAGATTTATTATTTTTATTTATGCTTGAGTTTAAGTTTATCGAATTTTTTTCGATCGTATAAAACTTGTAGCTTTAGTTACCGATGTAGATATTAAGAAATGGTGCTGTTTTAAAAATAAAATATAACGGAAGTAACAGCTTCATCTTGGAGCAGAAATTTGGAATAAGGTGGAAGGAGAAAAATATTATAATTACCGCTCAACATTTATGACCCAATTTTCCGGTCGAGATGATTATTGATCAAAACTGCGGCGAGCGTTAATTATTTTATGTTCCATCCAAGTAAAAATGTATTTCACAAGTGCTGACAGGTGCCACCAGACAGTGACAGCTATACAAATAAAACTGAAATAGCAAGGAAATTCATTTAATAGATACTGTATCTGGTCAAGGCTTTCAGTTTAATATAAATCAGTAAAATAAGCTTTAAGCTCCAAAAGAAAATAAATGTTCAAGCTTGTTTGCCGCTGTTAAAGTATAAAAAATAAAGAAACATAATTTAAGTAATAAATTACTATTAATTAGTGTACTAACCTTTACTCTGTGGAAGTCCATCTTATTAAGAACATTAAACAAATACACTTTTTATTAAAAAATTATCTTTTTTAAATTCAATGAACTATCATTGTCAGATTGACATAATGAAGTTACATTTTGTTTTAAGGTAGAGCTGTTGTTGATTAAATAGTGTTAAGACTAGACCAAGTATTGAAGTAATAAAACTTCAATTTCAACAATTTTAAAGTCTAGCTGTTAATAGCCCTAAGTATTATGGGGCCCTGGCACTTTGCAGCAGCGCTTTCAGTACTGACACCAGTCTAAGTCAGTCCGAAATAAATTCCTTTCCAGAGGAAGGACTGGAAACGACGTCATTGATCGTATAGGGATGGGAGGGGTCCATTTTGAATAGGTCCTTCCGGGACTTGTGTCTATACATTTCTATATTAACGAAGTAAGTTGGTGATCTTCCTCAAATATTTATCTTGAAGCTGGACCATCAATAAGTAGTCTTCATTGAATTAATATAATGTTGCCAACATAATTACCAATATAAGTTGCTAAAATAAATTGTTTATTAACTGTTCTTCTAAATGAGTTATCAAAAAAGTTTTATAATATATAGGCACATTAGCATTTTAACCGTAAAGTGAAAATACAAAATAAAAGTAAACAAGTATATACCTATAATAATGTCTTTTGATGAAAACAGCCATGTGTTATATAACAACCGTAACAAAAAGGAAGTGTATTAAAGTAAATTTGGAGAAATTACAGCCTGCTGTTTTCGTTTAACATTTTTTTTTCAGATGTCATTCTACAGTGGCGCAGTTAAAAAATTCGACAAAAAAAAAGGATTTGTAAAAAACCTTACAAACATAATTAATAAAAATAAGAAAACCCAATAAAATAACACTATGTTCTATATGTTTGTATGTTAAAGAAAACAATGCACTACTGGAAACAATTCCTGGAATACGAAAAAGTTTATTTTCCCTATTAAATAGTGAAAGTTAAAATGTTTTTTAATTTGGTGTTCTTAACAATAATAGTTTTTAGGTAGGTATATCAAAAAAAAAATTTGTTTTGGAAAATTCAATTCATGTAATTTTTCTTATAATTGTAGAAAAACAACAAATACATTAAATTGAACAATAAGGTTTTGTTATGCTAGAATCTAAAAAAATATGAAAATTATTGAATTCCAATTTCACTGGTCTAGATCGTAGTTATTATCAGTGATATAAAATTTTTAAAAAATGTGTTTTAGTTGATTTTATTGCTGTATTGATAAAAAAATTTTCGTACCGCTACTGACAATGTAAAGGTGGCTAAACTACATACTTGGCAATCATCTGAATTCCGGAAGGTACTCACCTGCCGATCAGCTGCTTTATTCGGCATTCATTCAACAACAGAACACATTTTTGCTCATCATATGTTTAAAAGGTCGAGAGTCACATTTCAATTTTTATTGGAAATTTTTTCATTTATAAATTAAGTTAAGCTCGTGGATGATTAAGCACTATTTATTTTAATTAAAAGGTGTACATTGCAAGACTTCCAAATAAATTGGGTAGAAAACACTAACTAAAAAAAAACCTTCTTGGCAAAATTCAATTTGATTATTCAAGGGCCTCTGTTGCAGCAATTACTTCTTCATTGGTCCTATGTTTCTTACAAGAAACACAAACAGAAAATAGTCGCTGGGGGCCAGATCTGGAGAATATGAAGGATGGAGAAGCAATTCGATGCATTTTACCATCGTTTTCATTGATTTGTGACAAGGTGCATTGCTTTGGTGAAAAAAGGATTTTTTCTTTTTTATGAGGGGCCGTTTCAGAGCGAACTCATTCTTTAATCGTTCCAATAATGCAGAATAATAGTCGCTGTTGATTGTTTTTCCTTTTTCCAAATACTCATTGAACAATAAACCTTGTGGATCGTAGAATACAGAGGATATAACCTCACCAGCCGATTGTTGCGTTTTCCCCGGTTTGGATTCTGTTGGACGTGTTAAGTCCACTCCACTGACTGTCGGTTGGAGTCTGTACTATAGTGATAGAGCCATATTCCCATTAAACAGGTTCAAACATTTCTCCAAATCATCAACTCGTTGTTGTTTTTGATCGATTGTGAACTGACGCGGCATGTCCAAATATTAGTAAATAATGTGATGCACATGTTCCTTTGATATCTTTAGTCTCTTCAGAGTCATTCAAAATTATTTTGTGGATTTTCTGTTTTTCTGTTTTCTGGCGTAACCGCCTCTTTTGAGCGTCCACTGCCTTCTGTATCATCTGTGTCTGTACGAACACGTTTAAGTTCAAAAAACTAATATTTAATATTTGATAGTGCTGGTGCAGAGTCTGTGTAACGTCTATCAATACATTGTTTGGTTTTCACAGTATTTTTCCCCTTCAAAAAGCGCTGAAGAATCAACACACTCAATCCAGATTTATCCATTTTTTCACATTAACAAAAGTTGCTTCAATCAAAACACTAACTAATGCTCCGACAGCTGTCAAATTTTCACACGTATCTTTAATATCTTTTGTTATATTAAACCAAATGCAAGAGCTGTGGACAGCGTCCACATTTGTCGTGCTGTCCAGAATACAGATAAATATAGAGATCATGTAAGTTAAATTAACCTGCTTAGCGGGAAATTTAAATACTTAGATGTTTACTGCGTACGTAAAAAGAAAGAATACCTCTAAACGATCCAATTTAACAAATTTAAATTGCATAAACTGTATTGATTTTTAGAGCTTAGTACAGGAGAAAATATTTCTGGAACAAACCTTCCATTTGGTTGGTATTTGAAATGGATGATGGTTTGATTTCAAATCCTCACGTATAACAACAGCAGAAGATGGTGACCATCTATTCATCTTACCTATTTTAATTGGAGAAACGATTATATTAGTATAAATAAATATATATAAAATAATAAATCCAGAGCTAATAATTAACAAGTTATTAGATAATCAAAACATCGAACTCCGTCCAAATTTTCTTCTTAATTTCCTTCTTTACTTTACTTCCTGTAACTGTAACTGCGACATTGCCAAAAAAATGACATGACATCTTACAGCGCTACGTACGAATTGGTCACGAACTAGTAGTCTCAACTCTGTCCAAATAAGAAACCACCCCATGAAAACACGACAACATACTCGCAAGCTTGTAATTGGACGCTTGCCAAGCTTTGACAAACATGTAAATGTACCATTACATTAACTATTATGTTTGTGGTATTTATGGGTAGGTTGTGAATGATATTCAACGACAAAAGAAGCTTAGAGATAAAGGGAAAACGACAAAGAAGTGGGACTTGCAGATTAACGACAATCCAAACTGCTGAACTTCTAAGAAGTTAAAAAGGTAAAAACTGAAAAAATACCGTGTTTTATACCACTTTTCCTTTTCTTCTCATTATTTCGTTATGAAGCTAAAATCAACATCAATAAACTCGCATGTAGCAATAATAATTTTATTATGGTATACACGTTTTGTTAAGGCATATTTTAAAAATTAAGTAATATAAGATGAGTTGGTCGGCATTAACATACTTAACGACTTCATGGGTAAATTTTGAGGGGGTAAATGTACTGTAATGGCTAAACGTTCACACAAAGAGGTCATTAAAAAAGTTTACGATTCATAAAAATTAGTGTTATTCGCAATAAAAAGTTAACAAGAAATATGATCTAAAAGTGGTTACGTGAGTTAAAAAGAAAACACCTACAATTATTTATTATTTCTTAAATTCCTGACGTTAATAGTTATTTCTGTACCAAAGGCGAAAAACTGTCTATTATAGTCGAGTACACAAATTGCTAGCTGTGCTAGCAAGCAGGCTAGACAACAGAGGGTTTTTCGCCGAGGTACATATTACATTTTTTCGTCGTCCTCTACATACCTTTATGAAAGTAAGAACTCACCTGTTTGTTGACCCCGGCTACATCCCACTCTCCCAACTGCAGACGAGATCATTATTTAAATAAATTTATAAAAAATGTATTCTCATTTGAAGTGTAACAATAATTCTCTATTAATTTCGGTTGCACAATAACTCTTTACAGGATATTTTTGTCCGTTATGAAATTCTGAATACACGCAAGATACAATATAGCTAAAAACAGCACCGTATTTAATCTTAATAACAGATCCAACGTAAAGTGCCAATATATGAACTGTTATCAATCCCACTTTAGCTACTTACATGTAAATAGTAGTGACAGTAACTTAAAAAAAGCTAATGGAAATATGTAATACTCATTTAATTTTGTAAATAAATAAATATTCTTCGTGCAACTGGACACAGCTTCTAAACATAAACATTTGAATCATCTAGGCAAGTAGAATAAGTTATATTTCAATTATCAGTTTCACTTTAGCTACTAAGATGTAAACAGTAGTGACAGTAACTCCGGAAAGACTACCTAATGGAAATATGTGGTACTTTTTTGATATTGTAAATAAATAAATATTCTTTGTATAACTGAACACAGGTTCTTGCATAAACATTTGAATAATTTGGTAGCAAGTAGATTAAGTTATTGTTTCGTTATTATGTCATATTTTACTTAAAGCATTTTAAGTGAACTAACTCACTTACCCCTCGTGAAAGTTGTAAATAGTGACAGTACCTACAGGGTAAAAGTATTTTAAAATTTCTTTCTCTATTTCTAATAAACAATCATCGTCAGACTGACAGATCGAAATTACATTTTTAAAAAGTTATAAAATAGAAAAGTTGCTCATAATAATTAGAAAATACGAATAATAAAGTTTTAAAATACAAAATATAAAAAAAAGGACAAAAGGTGCTATGATACTTAAAATAAAATAAATATTTAAACTAAACGGTTTAATGTGTATTGTTGTGTTGTATATTCATTAAAGTTTCTAATTTACTAATCTGTTTTTAATATTTATTGTGTTTTAATTGTACTGTAATTTTATCATTTATCAAATTATAAAGAGTAAATAAAAAAATTTAAAAAAAGTTAAAAACAGTAAACAACTAAACGGTTGAATGAAACTTCCACTATTTATTCAAAAATAAGTTTTAAATTCAATTACAGCTGTTTCTCTAAAATCTAGCATTTTAATAAGATGGACTTTCACATAGTAAGGGTTAGTACAATAAATTTTAAAAAAGTTAAGTCTAAGTTAAGCTCTCATTGAAGAAATAGAGGAAATTTTGTTGCAAAGTAATTTTGTTTAGTGTTCTATGTCTATGTTCTATTTATGTCTACTGACGTTGTCCATATCTCAATATATATTCTTATAACATAATCAGTAAGGAAAATATATAAAATGTCCAGACTTGAATCTACTTGAATTAATTACAAAATCAGATTGTTTAATATATTTGCTGTATTTGAGCAGGTCCGGTACTGTTTAACTCTGATTATTCTGGTGTCTGATGCATGTAAAGAAACGTAAGGAAGGTATTAATACAAATTACTGAAATAATTGTTATTATGTTTTATAGTAACTTTCATGGGTTTTAATTTAGGCACATTTCCGGTCATCATCCAATTGTTTTCAAGGGTGTGGGTGTTTTTAGTGATTAAGTTAAGAGATGCATGTACCTTGTTTTTGTTATTTTAATTGGAATTATTTTATAGACTAATGTACAGGAAACGAATTTTATAAGTCGGTTGACTACGGTCTTTTCTTGTGTGAACTTTCAGTAGACTTCTTTAAATTTTATTGCAGTTGGTTCTTAACTTCTTATAATATCGGTATACCTACACAGTTTAATATTTTATGTTCGTAATTAGTTTGTCAATCAAATTTTCTGTATATAGATTAATAATTAAAAATCAATAATCTAAATTGAAGGTAGTATTTTTTCTTTCTATTGATCTACACTTATTCTTAGTTTTAAAGTTAATAACTGTTTCCAATTTTAGTCTGCATAATTACAAAAATGGGTTCCTTTGTGAGAACTTAAAAACAAAAATACAGACAAATTTTTCCGCCGATAGAAATAGCTGGTACTGTATTAATTAGACATTAAAAATGTTTTTCATTTGTAGTTACCATTAACAGTTTATATTTAATTTGATTTTTTTATAAACATTTTATTAAGTAAACCATGTTTAATATATCAATAAACTTCCAAAGTAATGATTTATAAAATAAATTCTGTTGCTATTAAAAGCTGCTTCTAAATAAATTTTAATCAACGTAATCTTACATTTATTTCAGTTAAATCTAAACTAAGCTTGAAACTTGAAGTACAATATTTTAAAATTTCAAAAGGAAACCTGTTAAATAATCTACTTGGAAATCTACTACTAAAATAGTATTTTATTAAAGGAAAGGAAATTTATTTACGAATACGAGTATGTGGCTTTCCCAAGTTATACCACAACGAAAAGGCTTGACAGATGAACCAAAATTGGTCACTTGAAATGATATAATTTCCTTTAGTGGTTGAAAGATTTATCTTAGAAAGTTCATTAGTGCTGGCAAAAGTATAAAGAAGGGCTTTGAATTTTGCAGGAGATTCGGTGTCCCTAATTACTGATTTACGAAATCCCTTGCCCTGTAGGGACACGTACAGTAGCTACTCGTTAATAGAAGGAAGCCGAAACTTTAAGGAAAATAGTTCAAAACTGCTTTTACTGAATAAAAAACTACTTATTTAACTGACTGAAGTCAGTTTGACATTATAAAGTTACATTTTGTTTTATGAGGTAGCTATCTGAAGTTGATTAATTAGTGTTAAGACCAAACTAACTATTGAAATAATAATACATAAAAATATTAAAGCCTAGATGCTATTAGCCTGAATTAAGACCAAAATAGAAAAGGCCAAAAATGCGTAATTTGTAGATACAATTAATATAGCCTGATGTTGGCATCTATATCAGGCAGAAACTAGTAGCTGGAACCTTTTGTGATCATTATTAAATAAATTCTGTGACATTGACTTTGAGTTTTTCATTTGGTTTTCCCATCAGTGAGATATGGATGGTTTATTTAGTTATAACTTAATAAATTAGTAGTACATTTATATCTTATCTAAATATAAAATGAAGACTCAAATTAACAAATTTTAGTTACTGATCTACTAGATGTCGTTTTATTAAAAAAAAATCTTAAGTATAGTAGATGTTCTTGGCAATTTTATTGAAGTTTTACTACAGTTGGTAAATATCAAGTAATATTTTTTTTCTTTAAAAATTAAATAAATTATCATTAATTTTAAACTTGAATGACTTTGTTTTATTGCAGGAAGTAATAACAAAATACACTCAAATTTTTACACAGAATATTGAACTCATAAAAACCACAACAGAAAAAAGAGAAGCAGATTCGCAACTCAACTATAAAATGGGTACGAAAAAGTACTGGTGGTAAACCATAATAAGTATATTATTACTGTATATATCAGTTTATTGTAAAAAAAGTATGGAAAAATGATTTTCAGAAAAGTACAGATTAAATATGTAAAATTCATGAAAGAAAATCAAATGATGCCAAGAAGGGACGTTAAAAAATATTGAAAAGATAAAGCTGGAGTATCTATAGGATGTAGAAAGTTGTTAGAAAATGGTAAAAAAACGGATATTACAGTAACAGTAACAGTAAGTAACATACGTTACAATTTAACTGTTTGACTAAAAATCATGTTTATTTCTTAAAAGCTTTCCAAATTTACAAAATAAATATCAAAGTATGTATTTTTCTTTATAAAACTGCAGGTTATTGTATGTATTAGTTCAATTTCTATTGATAAATATACCTATTCGTTTAAAAAAGTTTAATAAAGTAAAACAATCCTGAGATATGAAAAAAGTAGAAATGCTACAATGTTTAAATTTTAAATTAATTTCTTATTTGATCATTCTAATGCTGTGTCCACTTGAGACAAAATCTCGAGAGAAAATCTCTAGATATGTCTCAGAATAATGTCCATTTGAGATCAATTGGGTCTCGAGACACGCATGGGAGACTCGCTCGTGACTTTTAGTCTTAAGACCAAGACAATTTCGTGTCGACTTGAGAGTCAACAAACACAGTCTACATTGTGCAGGGTCCAAGTGTCGAATTCTTCAACTTATGGTTAACATTCCACAAGAATTATTTTTTTTCGTACAGAGAAATTAATTGAAAAATTTCGTCATCGACCTAATTTCACGTAGGTACTCATTATAATAATTATTTATGATAAAATAGAACAAAAAGTTAAAATAACTTGTAATTTTTAATAACTTTAGTAATTTTAAGTAGTAATAACGTAGATAATTTTTAATAATTTTTAGTTACATTTTTAATTTTTATAAAAACAATCACCACAAGATCACAAGACTAGTCTCAGGTCTTCCAGCACATACAGAAGACTGAAGACTAGATCTCAAGTACAGGAATTTGCATGTCCACTTGTGACAAGCTCAGTCTCGGAAACTTGTCACAACTTGTCTCTGAGACTTCTCTCAGACTCGTATACATTTGTAACTGCAGTCTTGAGACTGCAGTTACAAAGTGGACACGTACCATAATAAAGATATTGTCTAAAACTACATATTAATTATTGTTTTTCATTATGGAAAGGAGACATTTAACGTTAGACAAAATTAATCGAGCTGTAGGTCGTCTTGAAGGTCGTTTTTCCTGATTCGTTCCTACCAGGTCAATTATATTTAGATACCATTCTTTGTCATTTCTCCATCATTTTGAAGAACCTTGTTGACCAGTTTGATTAGCTGATCTTTGGTTCAAAGGAACGTAGACCAAATCTTCAAAGAACTGACAATTTTTATAACCTCACATTGTAGTTTTTATTGGCATGCGTAATTTCAAGCTTTTTCAACTATTATACTGGGTTTTGTTGGCATAGACCTTTGATCATACACCCAATCACGACAGGATTCAGATTTATAGATATGAATTATACTGACTACTGTATTATTTATACTTGTTCTGTGCTTTGAGTATTGGAAATCAAGATATGTATGGAGAAAAAACAAAAAGAGTGGTTAATTTTACATCTGTAGATGTAACATTCAATGCAGAAAGAGCGATATTGAAACAATTAGATTGAAAAATCAAGCATGGAACCAAATCTGTCGCGAATTTAATGTACAATCCGGGCAACCTGTTTATTGAGACCTGGATATGTTCAAAAACAAATGTAAAAAGAAAGAATGAAGTTTTCGGAAGAAAAAAAATATATTTGTATGGTACATGAGGTGGAAGTTATCGGCCAATTTCAGTTATTCAAGGTCATAAATTTTGGCCATACGAACATCAAAAGATTTTCGTTTCTTATTGTTTGTGGGGGTATCCTTTGGTATGACTAACAGAAGGTTTGGCTTGAACTGCCTCTATATTTCATGCACGATCCCCTTATTATTAGGGATTTTGATCAAAGTTGACATGGAATATATAGAAGAAAGTCACCAGACTTGCAAGTAAGTAACAATAAAAATCGAGATACCAAAAATCCGTACCAAGTGTGAACATTAAAAAAATGGATCTGTTAGAGTAATTATTTTTATAATTTTGATGTAGATTATTTTAACATATAAGCAGAATATTTAATGTAATAATGATTTCAAAGGTTTTAAAATTATTCAAAGCTGGTATTTTAATAATGATAACCATCTATATAATGAACAATATTTTTTCTACAAATTTTTTTATTCGGCTTAATTATAATTAGTTTTTTTTTATTAAAAAACTGTAAAAATGCCGTCCTTTGTGGGTTACCACTGTCGTCTTAACGGCGGGTAACTCCTGCCTATACATAATTTACCCCTTGCCGGTCGTGGGTCTTTTGATTCGAGATTCGGAGCCGCTGAATGCTATTTGATTAGGAGATAACGCCGAACCAAATTTAAATTTCTATGGAAGCGGATTTCTCTTAACTTCCTCTTCAACTGATAAAGACGTGTTCCTTCGTTAATACTAGATTTTACTGAAATAATGCTGGTTTTGCGTATTTTAATCAAAGGACACGCCTTTGCATTTGCAATTGAAGAACTCTTTCTCTCTTACACGGGGTGTTTAGCACCTAATCACTTGTACAACTTGGCAGCCAATTGATATCAAACACAACTGACGAAAACTTTGCTGTCCTGGGCCTATTGAAAGGACAAGAACTACCAACCGAACTGCTTGCTTAATAAACTTGAAAATTGAAAATTACTTTGAATTAATTTGTTGGAAAGTCAATTGATAAAGTTTGTAAAAACTTTACTTCGCGTTTATAATATATAAACGTATTATGAATAACTTATTCAATGGAAGCTACACGACTCAAACATCTTAGTTACTAACGTTTTGTATAAAATCATATACAATCACAATTTTGATTTATTCCATTATTTGTCAAAAGATTTTCAGCAACTGTATAATTTAACACTATTAGTGTATTCATTATTTTAGAACTAGAAATTTGTAATAAACAGTATCAAAAAAACAAATAGGAAACATAGTAGTAAATCTCAAAATTCTTTCACATTTATATATCATGTGCAATGACGGAAACAGCTGAATAACTAGGTTTAATTAAGTACACTAATGCTGATAATAATATCATAAACCCTGATTTGATGCGACTTGTAATGATGTTAAGAAATAACTTAAAACAGCAAAACAAGTTAATTTTTCGGATGACTGTAATATCCTACTAGAACATCAGGTAGGTTTCAGATCCGTTAGAGGATCTATGGGGTTTCTAACCCATTTAATGGTGTTTTACACTAATGCTTGCTGTGTTCTTTTCAGATATATAGGATTTTTTTATGCTGAGGGTGCTCAGGGAGTAATTGATGACGATCTTATACTGATGACATTGTAATATTAGCCCATTCTAGCATTGACCTAATGAAAAAGTTTAAAATTTTATAGAAATATTGTTTGTCAAATAATTTAACAGTTAAGATTCATAAAATCAAAGTTATGTTATTTTTTTGGGGTGACTTCCAAAAAAGTGATTTTCCTTTTATGTTTAACTCACAACCAATAGATGTTACGTTGATAAAGCAAAGCAAGTTATGAGAGCGATAATTCCGGTCATATCTAAAGCTAAAATTGTCACCTTGCCTCCTAGGATAAAAATATTTGAATCCTTAGCCCCTAGTCTTAGAGTGCAAGTCTCGTTTCTTAAGAGAATACTTTTATTCCCTTTTAAAAGCCCTGATAGTGCAATTAAATTAGATACTGATAGGGTTGCACAAATCAGAGAATTATTTTCGGATATTGGCTACATAGATTTATGGAATAACCTTACTTTTAGAACTTTAAAATTAAACACAAAAAAGTTGTTATCTAACCTATATAAAATTGCATAATCTAGATCTCTCCCTTTCTCAAAGATGCCGCTTTTTGTCTTTTTCTGATAAAAATCCTAAAAATTATTAACTTCTAAAATTACCAAACAAGCAACAACACTTTTGCATGTGTTTGAAACAATTGTCGAAGCACTTTGATTGAGGTATTTTCAAAACATGCATTCTGAATGCAGCAACCCCTTCTTCAGGTATCGAAAAACGTTGGTTTTTTACGTACGGG
Source organism: Ophraella communa (assembly GCA_035357415.1). Classification (NCBI taxonomy): domain Eukaryota; kingdom Metazoa; phylum Arthropoda; class Insecta; order Coleoptera; family Chrysomelidae; genus Ophraella; species Ophraella communa. The sequence continues at coordinate 39,278,160 of CM068985.1, forward strand.
AATAAAAAGAAGTCATTCGGTGCCAAGTCAGGAGTATACGGCGGATGACTCATCAAATCGATGTTTTGGGTGCTCAAAAATGCAGTTGTTTGAGTCGATGTGTGGGAGCTCGCATTGTCGTGGTGGAGAGTGATCCGTATTCGGCGGTTGGTTTTCCTGATTTCTTGGAAGACAACTGGCAAACAAATGGTTGTGTACCACTCAGAATTGACTGTTCTGCGTTGTTCTAGTGGGACGGTTGCGACATGTCCATTTCCGAAAAAACAGGCGACCATTTGCTTGGAAGTGCTTCGTGCGCGAACAACTTTTGTTGGATTGGGCTCATCTTGAAATACCCATACAGTCGACTGCTGTTTACTTCCGGGCTCATACGCGTAAATCCACGATTCATCACCATTCATCACCATTGGTCCTTCGACCAATCGACACGAGCCTTTTTTTTAAGCGATTGACAAATTGTGTGGGATACAACGCGAATAAATTTTTTTGACCGTCAAATATTTATGCAATATTGAATGTATGCTGGTCCCACTACTATCTAAGGTTGTCTCAATATCACGATAGGTCACATGACGATCTTGCAATATCTCTTTCTGTAACTATTAGTCAATAAGAAATAAAATTATTATTATTGTAAATCTCAAAATTCTGGTCAATTGAGATTTTTAAATAATTTCCACGTTTTTCACAAGGCCACTGTTGTTATAATTCATAAGCTCTGTTAATGCTAAGCCGTTTACTGTAGTAAAGGACATTCTTTATACGTTTGCACAATAATGAAGGCGTTTAAAGCATGGTTTGTTTGATTCGGATGTTATATCCCAGATCTGTAACAATTATAGCCACCCTTCCTATGATTAATATGACTTAAAATCCGAAAGGCCAACAATATAATTAGAATACTAAATCAGTAATAATCATTATTCGTCAGAACGATATTTATAAAAAATGGGTCAACGTTAAGTTGAACTCGTAAAAAAGCCTGAAATTATGCAGAACGGAAACGGATGCGGTCGGTGGACGATGGAGACAGGTGCGAAATGGTCAGAGTTGCACATTACCTACGAATAATTGGTGCTACTCACCACCAGTTGGTTTGTACCGCTGGCTGTTTTGCCGATTACGAGTTTAAGGAGTGTTTTAGTAACTTGATAAATCAATTTTAACTTTTTAATGTTCAATAAAACGAGTAGTTTTTAATTTTATTTGCAAGTTCTTGTAAAAACCGAAATATTTTTAATAACTATAATCATCTTATTCACATGTTAAAAATATATCAGTACGATAACGTAGCTGAAATAAATATTATTATATATCAATGAAACACAAAATCAGACCATAACATTAACTTTATTAGCAAAACAGGAGACTAGTTTCGGTTTCACACCATCATCATCATCGGGCTAGAATGAAAATACAAAGATAACGGTGAGATATAATGGTAATCAAAACAAGTTATAAGTTTTAAAAGGTGAAAAGTTAATAACAAATTACGTAAAAGGAGCTTACCTGATTATGCCGAGTTCAATGCATCAAAAACATAATAATTAAATTTGATTATAAGGTGAAGGAAATATATGTTATGTTGAAACTTGAAAAGTTGAGATAAACGGTATATAATGTGTTTGGCATTCATTAATAAAGTTACACCGTGAAAAGAAAAAAGAAAAATAAAATAAAAATAAAATGAAAGTTTGCAATTAAAGACTTAACTCCAAAAACATCAAGACATTTTTAATCTAAACTTGCATAAATGAAATAAGTAGTGGAAAACTGGCGAAAAAGTTTTTGTAACGTCGAAAAACTGGAGAATCTGAAGAACATTTGTTACAAAAAAGAGAAGACATTTTTTTGGAAAGAAAAAATGTTTTCCCAAAATAGGAAAGTCCAGAGGTAAAAAACCCAATATGAGGGAAACTGATTGTATGGTTTTAATAACCCAATAACTAGGAGAATTCCCAAAAAGTTGAAAATCAAAATAACGAGTCACATGAAGTTCATTTCAACAACACAATCAAAGCTGAACTAAAAATGTCACAGAAACCAACTAGTTACTGAAACTTTATATGTTTTATGATTGAAAAATAGTGACGCTTAGAACACAAAAATTGTCATAAACATAGACATGTCAAACTTCTAGCTATCGTTTACACAAACTTTTCACCAAACAAATGTCTAAAATAATTGTTCTGCAACCCACTGTTACACATTTTATAAATAAGAACTCTAATTATCGAACTTATTCTAAATTTAGTAAAACCAGGTAAAACGACACAAAAAAACACAGTTAAGCTAACACATCAAAACAATAATGGCGGCTGAATGGCACGTCATATTCACAAAGTCACATTCAACATTTATTACCGCTTAAAAAATCAAAGTTTATATTCTAAGATTTTTCATTGTGTCAAAAATTCCATGCTCCTAGTGCCATCTGTGTTTACTTTCCGAAAATTAGACAGAGATGTGACATGTCCTAAACTTATGAGCTAAACAAGGATAGACGTATGTGCAGACGACCAAAAAAAATCATAGCGTCATGCTTCGTAAATAGCTTTTTAATAGTATTTTTAACGGGGGTGAAATCAAGCGAATACACAGCGAATATATTATGTTATATAGTTTTGTTCTTTATTAGTTAAAGAATAATAATTAACAGCTTCTTTTCGTGTATTACATAATATAGTAAATCAGATAATACATCCTAAGAGACAGTGATTTTAGTAACTGTGTATAATGTTTCATCCTTTCTGTTATAGTGACCTTTTTTGGCATCTCCATTTCGAGCCGTAAACCCGATATATTATAATATCATTTCAAATTTATTCTGTTTTTGTTTGCCTAGAAAACAGAATAAAAACACCAGTTATTACTTTCAGAACAAACTTTCTTCCCCTAACTTTCGACCGATTCTCTATAAAAACACGACCATAATTATGTCATTTCATTTGTTAGTTTGGTCGGGTTGGCAGTTTATCGGTTTTTACAACTTTTTCCCTATTAATCTAGTTTTTCGTATCAACTTAAAAACCTTTCTAATTACCCACATATCCGATATGTTATTAAAGATATCGATGTGAAGTAATTTGTTTCCAAGCCTGTGAAAATTAGTACAATTACTTTTGTATGTGTTTTGTACAATGTGTTGTTCGCAATAATTTTTCTATACGACCTACCAGGGTAGTGAAATTTGTAAAAACCTCCAGTGCAAACTATTTTTTATAATATCTCAAGTTTACTAATTCTAGTTGTTTATTAATGTTGGACAGGATAAATATTTTAATAATAAAAAAATATTATTTAAACTAAAAGGAAGTACCCCACATTTCGAAAAAATATTCTATTTTGCTAGAAAAACATTTCAAATTAAAATAGAACACGGGATCACCTTCTCCCTAATCACACGGTAGAACTCGCTTCTTTATTTTTTAGTTTATTGGTCCAGTTTTTATCTAACACCTATTTTAAGCTGTCTCTCTTTAATACGCTGCTCTTTCGTCAATTTTTTTTTGATTTGTGGAACTGGATATCCGTCCATTTATTTTCGAAGTAATTGTAAACTTGTTTTTAGGTAGAGCATGTAACTCATTGCCCAGTTCATAATTTTCTAAATACTATGGACCTCTGTTTCTTGGGAAGTACTAGCAAGAGTTTCTGGTTCATATGAAGTACTAGAAACAGCAACTGTTCTGTTTTGGAGCCTTTGGTGGCCTTGTTGGCTATAACTTTTCCGAATTTTGACGAAATTGATAAATTACTTTCTTATCTTCAATATTTATAAGGTCTAGATGTATACCTTGTTGTTAAATAATTCACTAGGATCCTCAATTTAAGGAAAAACAGCTGCAAGTTCGTTCAGTGTGCATTGCTGACGCCATCTGCCTGACGGACTTAAAAGTAGCCAAAAATGGGCGTTTTTCCGGTCGAGGTGTATTTCAAGACTTTACCCTACAAACAATAATCTACAATGTTTTAATATAAAACACAACAGATAATAATTAATTTTGTTTGTTTCAAAATTAGTAGTACCTAACGATAATGACATTTTTCCTACCTCACCATATATTACCCAGTAAGTAAAAATAACGAAAACCAAACCCTAATAAAATAATTTGTAGAAAATATTGACACCAATTTTTAAATCATTTAATTGATTTGTGGCTTACTAACTGAATGTGTTTATTATTCAAAGCCTTAAATTGAAACAAATATATTATACCATTTCTTGCTACAGTCAGTCGTAGAAAAAGTATAGTACGCAACTCGTGAATGAAGTCAATTACGTACGGTACGTAATATACTATTTAGACCTTAATTTCAAGTTTCAAATGAGTTGTATGTATGTTAGGGGTGAAAGTACACTTGCGCATAAAGCAGCTCTTTTGGTTCTTTTCTCTTAAGAGAGGCGGCCTTCAAATCAGGTAGATCATCCTCTTCTGCTTCATGTGCTCCTAGGTATCTGGTCCTAGTGCTATTGAGGTTTCTGCTTGAAAGGTGCTAGGGTATGTGCCCAAGCTTTCTGAGTAAATTTTGGCTCTTGGTCCAAAAACTACTCCAGTTCCAGGCTTCTCCAAGGCTTGGTGCCTTCCGTACACCACTTAATAGCATTTGAGTTTAAATTGGTGTGTTCATCCCATTCAGATTTAATACTCAGCTTCACAACTCAACTTTGTGATGCATTTTCCCACAAAATTGAATTTATTTGGGACATTTCCCAAGTTTTATCAAATTGAAGTGGTCGATGTTTTTCCATGATAATTACTTCTTTGATCATTCTGTATATTGTTTTCTTCCTTACATTTTCTAGCTGAATGTGTAGTGGGGTCAAAATAAGTTACTAATTCGATAATTTAATATTACTTATTTATTCATTGAGTTGCTAAATAGTATACTTTTTAGTTTAAAATAGAACATGTCAAACATCTCCCGTAGTTATTTGTGGTTAAACCAACGATAAAATGTAGCTGGCAACTACAATAATTACTTTAATAATTGTCGATAAGTAATGGATGCTACAGGCCCCACATTTATAAAGTATATAAATACATTATCACGTTGATAGTGTTAGTAAAAAAATTACTATTGAAAATGGAGATAATGAACGGTAAAGTGAAATTGGTTTTACTGTAATAAGTACTTTAAATAAATAATAGTTTTATTTAATAAATAAATAATAAATACAAATTAAGTTGAATGAGAAAAATGTTATTAAAATTGGGAACATGAGAAGGTAGTAATTATTTCTATCGTGAGCATATAAATTAATTTTAATTACTATTTATTTATAATTAATAAATAAATTTAATTGCCGAGCCCTTTATTATCTTTTATTAATAACTTAGTTGGGTCACGGTAAAAACCAAACTTGGATAGGACCTAATTATTTCTTTTATGTTCTTTAGCTTCTTTCATGTTTATATTTACCCTTGAATATTTCAATTTCTCGGTGGAATAAATTTACATGGGTGAAATGTTTTTTTAATTAATAGGATAAATTAAAAATAAGCTTGAAAAGAGTTAAATGTTTTTATTTAAAGGGAATTTATACACAGTATCTGTAACTGATAACTTTTTTATTGAAACACGCGTCAAATATTGAAACTTGCGACAACATCCGAAACATTTTTATCACTTTACATATTCTGTACAAAGTGGACCTCTTACATTTTCTTTTAATAAGTATATTTCTTTAATTTCCACTTATTCTTCAATTAAAATTTCTCCAATAACATCAAAACACGCCAGTTTAATACAGAATTATTTTTTCAAACTTCATATTAACCTCTACATAATATGATTTTAATGGAATGTTTCCACGGAATCCTTTAAAATTTTAACGGAATGGTTACATAATACTCCATATAGACATTAAAACCTTCAAAGGGATAAAATTAAGTTCTGGCAGTTGAACAAGCAGTTTATCACTTTTCTAATGCAGTTACAGTTGATATTTTATCATACAATTTTATTTGTTTTCAAGAATAGAAAAAGAAAGTTTCTTCTGGTATTTCCTCGTATAAAGGCGTAAAGGCGTCAGAGACATTTTTGTATTCCATTTAATCCGCCATTTCGCCATTGGCATCCCCAATGTATGTGCGCTGTGAGCATAGCTGTATAGCTTTCTATTCTGAAAGCTAGTTACAATAGCTGCAATAAAATTTTATCTGTTTCAAATAAAACCTGTATACAATTCACGTTCTTATCTTGGAGAAACAGTTTACCACGGAAAGCTGGGATTCTGCTGGTCATAATAAAGGAAAAAAATTAATTAGGGGTTTTGTGGTGAACAGTTGGCAGGATATTAAGTTATATATTTTATACGAAAGATTTTAATCAGAGTTTGTGATGGTTATATTTTATCGTAAAAGTCGATGAAAATATGTTTGTTGTTGGAATGCGAGTATTAGACCTCTTTAATTGAATATTGTTTGAATGTAGCTTCTAATATTACCTACTTACAAATATTATTAAAATTAAATATTATTTTCATTAAAAATAATACTTTAATCTGGTATTGCTTAATCTCTATGCATTTACTAAAAATCATTCAAATGTACATAAATTAAAATTGTTTCCCTTCCTGCTTTTTTGTCCTTTATCCATGTTTACTCAATAATTTTGGTTAATTTGATGCTCACCTCTTTCTCAAGCAAATTTGAGATTGAGTACTTGAAAGAGGCCAAGGATTCATGGTTGGGCAAATTCTTTAACGCACAGATACCAAAATTGCTTGTTTGTGCAGTTTAAATATGACCCACTTTTTGTTGACTTCAATCAGCATAAAATAGCAGTTCTTTCTGCCATTTCCAATAAGGAATCCGGAGCCTGGCTAAAAGCTTTACCTTCATATAAACTTGGGATGTTCCTAGATAAACAGTCTCCAAATAGCTGTAGCTCTCAGACTGCGCTCTTTCATCTGCCAACCTCACAGCTGCGTTTGTGACTTTAAGTTTTGGTCAACTTGGTCTGTCATATCTCAAAAGAGTAGGGAGAATTTACCACCATAGTTGTCTTAATTTGATGTGGGTTAAATTTTGACGTTTGAAAATGTCAGTGCTATTTTAATTATATTATGGGGTATAATCATTCTTCACAAGCATATTTTTGTCCCTTTCGCTGAACATAAACGTAATATCTTCCATTGCACAACTTGTTTCAATAATCACACTTTGTAGAATACCTAAATAACATTTATTTTATTTACAAACCCTGTCCAAGAAACTACCTGTCCAGCTGTATTTCTACCCTTCATTTTCTTTGGAATTCCAGTGCAAATTATTGATATTTTCATGTAATAAACAAGCTCATTACAATTTCTTCAGAATTCGAATGCACCGGCTTGTATATATAACAATTTTATCAGAAAAGTTTAAAATACGATATAACACCAATTACCACATTATCTTCAACATGTGTAACAAATTCAGTGCATAATTTGGAAAAAAAACGTTTATTGAACAATTTTTATATGTTGTAAGAAAGTAATTCTATATTCTCAAACTATAATAGATAACTAAGCATCCAAAATACTTTACCTTTTTTTTCTCGTAAACTAACCATTTCCGGACATATGTTCACAATTAACAATATGTAAACGGTGGGTACATACTAAGCCATGAAAAGTACGTGCTGAATGCAAAAAATTGTACCTCTATTACCCAGCAGGACTCCTCTACCCTAAATAGTGGGTAACGAGTCTCAGATAAATGTTTTTATTCGTCAATCATCAATCAATATCGTCACTTACTCAGTGACAATCAAAACTTTATTTATTCTTTTTATACCAACTAACAAAAAGATGAAAATGGATTTTACAAAAGCTACTCCATTAAAAAACGTGAGATAAAGTAGCAAAGGTAAATCAGTTGCTACATGGGAAAGAGACTATAAGACAATAATAATATATAGATAGATTTATTGACAATAATCTTAATTTATAAAGAAAATGCATAATGAGGGAATATAAAATAATGTTTGTGTTCTGTGAGCACGATAGTACTGGTAAACTTTCAGACATTTGCACACAAAAAATAAATTTACATTACTCCTTATAGATTAAGTAAATTCATTAAGTTCTTAAAAATGTGCTCTTAAATGACTCCCCTAATAAATGCCTTCTTATTTTGTTAAAAATCACAAGTCAAGTCATTCTACTTTACAAAAACAAACAATACAAAAATATTAACAATATAGTAATTGTAGTATTTTACTGATAAAAAAATTTCTACCCCTTAGGTGAATACCTTTAAGGCAACTGTTATGCGACCGCTCATTCATTCATCGCTTTGAAGTAATACAAATAGGTTTTCGTTTTGATTATATTACGTACAGGAGCGGATTTACAGATTAATAAATATTGACCAGGAATATTTATTTAGGATATTATTTTTTTTTTAATTACCTAGCACTGACTAATTCTTAAGTTCGTAAATAAACACAAATTGTTAATAGTGACTTATTTAATATTATTTATTTATTTAATTGTATTTTTGTTAGGTTAGTTTAGGTTAGGTTAGGTTAGGTTAGGTTAGGTTAGGTTAATTGTTAATAGCGACTTATTTAAAATTATTTATTTATTTAATTGTATTTTTGTAGTTTTATATTTAAGTTAAAATATTCTAATAATAGAATTGTTAATGTTACAACTAAACTAGGGAAATGGGGAAGTATACCCACATTTCTACTTGAATTAGATTTGAAATTTGAATCAAAATACAATATTTGCAAAAGGAAGTAATATAGAATGGTTTATAGAAATTTAAATTAGTTCTAAATAAGTTTCTCATAAAATATTAGAAAGTTATTATTTCTCTATAAACGTTTTCATAAAGATATGTAGAAGCCATCTCTACAAAGAAATTGTTAAGGTATTTACCACTACACACAATTTTTACAGATCAACATTAATTTACTATGTTACAGTGGATCATGGTTTCAAAAGTCAGTTGACAACCTAACTACTACCTTATTAAAAAAATTAAACTGATGGAACTTAGTTTGGAAAACACTATGAACATTTTTAAAAATACTAATAAATATTATTCTAAACAGTAACATAAATTACTATTTATCTAAAATTCTTTAAATTATGACATAAAATATGATTACATAATAGTTGTTCAATTATAAATCTTAATAACTTTTTATATTAATCATTATTGGTAAAAATATTAATATTGTATTTTTTAAGATGTAAATAAATATAAAGAGCAGTAAAATTATTTAAATTTAATGAATATCTTATAATTATTCTGTAAAGATGGATATAGCTATATATTGTAAAGGTATGTTTTAGGGGTGAAATCAAAATTTATTTTAGTTTAATTATTAATTTCGGAGATATGTCAAAATTTGAAGTAAATGTCAAAGTTTATTAGTTTAGAGTTAAAAAAAAATTATGTAATGTAAACAACACGTGTATTAGGTTAAGGATAGTTAAGTAGTGTAAGTGAAAGTGAGTAAGAAGTTGGGTTGCCAGGAGAGAGAAGTTTGACAGTTTTTTTTGAAAAAAGTCAAGAAGAGCAAAAATTAATTTTTTAAAAGAAGTGATATAAAATAAGAAAAGTATAATTCAAAAGAAAGTGAATGGCGAATAGAAAAAGTTTATATTAATGGTAAAAGAAGGTATGCAGTTATAAAATATTATTAAAATAGAAAAGCAGCAGCAGTTTGGTGGTATTTTTGCACAAGAAGTTTGACGTGTATGAGATGACATAGAAAGTTGTACGTTTTTTAAAGAAGAAAATTGGACTTTAATAATATAATCTAAAGAAGCACTTTACACGATTATTAAAATAAATAAATTAAAAGGATAAAGTTAGATAGTTTTACATAGATGGTGAGTGATTTGCAGAGAAACTTCATATTAGAATCAGAGAAAATCATTGGGGGACAAGAGATTTGGTTTGGTAGAAATGAAGAAATATATGGACAAATGGTTAGTGGTAATTAAGGTTAGTTTAGGTAGTTAAGATAAGATAGATAGGATTTAGTTAGGAAAATAGATAGGATTTATTTAGGAAAATAGAAAGGAATTAGTTAGGCATCACATGATAAAGGTTTATTTGGTTAAACATTCAAAATTCAATTTAATAAAAAAAAAAAATTTTAAAATAAATTTTGTTTCAACCCTACCCTTATTAAATAAAGAAAAATAACAAATTCAAACTTAAAATTAAAATTTGTATTGAGAAAAATTATCTCAATATATAGTAAATGAATACAATATTTTTATGTTAAAAGATAGTTGTCATATATGACAAAAGGGAATACAAAAACTGCCATTGATTATTTGTAATATAAAAACTCTACCTGCAGCAGATCGCCATCTGCAATGTTAATTTGAGTTTTTTGTTTATTTGAACAATATATTATTTTTGTATTTTTAAAAATGCAATAGAAGGTTAAAATAATAAACTTAATATTGGTCAGTATTGTACATTTGTTTATTTTATACTTATATTTATAAAAGCATTTCAAAACAAATTTTCGTATAAAAACTGCAATAGGAAGTTTATTTTAATTTGGAATTCAAAACAATTACCTAAAATAATATTCAGCCCGTACAATATTATTTAAAAACGCTGTTTTTCATGTAAAATAAAAATCAACATTTTAAATTCAAGTTCATAAGCGTAAAAAATATGATCAATTCTATACAAGAAAATGTGAAACTACAACTGAAATTTAAATAATTTTTTCTCGTGTTAAAGTTACTTATTATGAATAAAAAACGCGAAAATATTAAATTATTTGTATTTAACAATATCAATGGTACTGGAAGTGACATTTCAGCGAGCTCTATATAGTACTACCTGAACTTCAGCATAGTGTAATTGTTCTTATTTAGATTAGATTGTTTTAGATCCTATAAGGCACATTTCCAATTTTCTCCTTTAATGAAGTTGATCCGTTTTCAGAATAATAATCATAATGCTTTTATTGACAAATTTGCGAAAATTGGGACAATATACCACATCCAAGGCGTTACTGAGAAGTAATTTAGACTTTATACCAAGCATTTTTCTGTTTGGGTATATTAATTTCAGATTGCAGAAACCCTTTTTTATTACCATCGGGACATGTGCTGAAAAATTAAGCTCGGTATCTAATATTATAACCAAACCAATTTTCTTTTATTCCTAGGTCTTCACCAGTCGTTTACCAAATGCCATTGGACTTTTTGAGTTTGGGACCAATTTTATTAATGATTTCAAATACTGATTTATAGCAGTTACGAATTCATCAAGATTATGTACACATAACAGATTTGTGTATCATCAGCGTGGAAATGAATTTTTTTAAACTGATGTATAAGCGTACAAAATAAAAAGTAAATGGCCTAAAGTCGAACCTTGTGGTACGTCACATTCATCCTTTATTCTTTAGAATAAATAGACTTTTTATGATTGAAGATAAAACTGAAGATAAAACTTTGTTTAAATATGTATTACGCATATGCATACAGCCACATATCATTTAATATAATTGTTTGGGGAATTTCGACAAACATAATTAGACTAATATTCAATCTTAGTTATCGAGAAAACTGTAAAGAAACTTTTAAGTCGAAGAAAATTTTAACATTTGCATTTACATATATTTTTAAATGTGTCACTTATGTTAGAGCGGCTTTTGATGATTTCTTAGAGACTATATAATAGCGCACAAAATAGGAATCTTATAGTTCCTTTGCACAGTACAATTACTTACAAGAAGTCACCATATTACAATTGCCTAATTTGTCACTTTCCACACTGGTTACATACAAACTATTTCAACAATTTTTTATACAGCTATGTGTAAAACAGTAATTAAACTTTGATATGTAAGATATTTATTGTAATATACAATGTAATAAAGTTATTGATGCTATGTTTTTTTTTTTAATTTATCAAATCCTTCCCTGTTAGTTTTTGACGATTGAATTTCGAGATTTGCTCTAGTCTCTCCCGTATCCAGTGGTCCATTTAAGCAAGCCAACAACCCTACATACTCAAATCCATTCTTGGAATACTTCTAAATCTGCACTCATTCTAAACTATCGAGTGCTAGCAATTCCGTTCACTGTAACACTTAGACTGTTTCTGATAAGTCACATAATCCCTTAAAGCGAACCTTTTGAAAAGAGAATTAACCAGGTGTCCAACTCGACTAGTATATACGCTGAAGGGTGTTGAAAAGAATAGACCAGAGACAAGTATCTATTTTAGTACTTCATGAATCGGTTACCCCACGTGATTGCTTTATATTATGTCAATTGGCTGTCACAAATACGAGCTCTCTTATGCAAATTTTTTCTTTAACTAGTTCAAAATAAGGGTGTTTGCGCATGAATGAAGTGCGGGGCACTAGTGTATCAGTCAGATGATATGAAATAGATTATGTGGAATATTATCCGCAGTTACTACAGATGACAAGGATGGTTTTTTACTAAAAAGTTAAGAAAAAAAACATGTCAAACTTCTATATAATAAGGAATCTAAATAGTCTGGTTTACGTGTAACATTTATTGTAAAATTTTTATATAGTCTCCGAAAATAATGAATAATAATAATAAATATGAAGTTTAAGAAAAAAAATGCAAAGTTATAAACAAATAAGCGAAAGAAAGCGAGGGCGTGGTTTTTTTTGAATTTGTCGAAAATGTTTTTAAAATAAATTTTAAAAAAATCACGAAATTTTATATAAAAATTTCCATTCCCGGAGCTGTACCTCTAATAATTTTGATTTTTGCAGGGTCCTGAAAACAGAGGCCAACTATGGGTGGTCTTGTTTTCGCGCGCTCTGCGTCAATCTAACACAGCAACAAAAAATATTTTCTACAGAAACAAATAAAAAACGGCTAAAAAAATAAAATTAATGAATTTTGGAGAAAAAACCTTAATTTTTATATTTATTCGCAAAAAACGATTGTTTTGGCAACAAAAACATTTAAAATTTAATGTGTAACATCAAATAATAGGTACAGTGTTAAACAAATAAAAGACAAAACGTTTTTTATTCATTTATCCATATTTTGTGTTAGTGATCATGCAGTTGACCCAAATGACTATTTTAATACTTAATTTTTAGAACAAGCAATGGAAAACATAAGAAAACATCAAAAATACAGAGAGAAAAGGGGATGCAATAGATCTTAGGCCAGCCTTAGAGCTGCTAGCTTAACAGTGCAAAGACTGTTCCATCCACTTATTCAAGATGGTTGCAGGGGGACAAGAGTGACCATCTCACAAACTTAATATTAATGGATGATTTACTTCATTTCAATATTAAGTTTATGCTGACCCCAAACACTACAAAACGTAAAAGCTTAGACCAAAAAATGTATTATTTCAATGCACTTATATAAGGGTGAAATAAAACCATTAATGCAATTATAAATAATTAATTTATAAATTGAATATTTAAGTTAGGTGTTCAGTACACTTTTTGGCTGATAAATTTCAATTGTCACATTAAATAAATTAAAATATTTCCTGTTTATTAACATATTTTTGTCACTTACTACTTGACCTATAAATTGATATGATCGTTCCACCAAAACAAAATGTTGTGTGGTATGTGAATTCTGTACAATACCATATACAGTAGAACCTCGACAATTCGAAAACCTCTTTAATTTGTATCTTTTTACTTTTCCTCTAATATTCGTAAAAAAAGACACCGATAATTCGAAATATTTTTGGCAATAATGTAACCCCTAGAATTTGAATTATTGTCTCTACTCGAACCGGTTGAATTCGAAATTTGTTCCTGTAATTTGAAATATAGTCTCTAAAATTCGAAGTTAATCTCCACAATTCGAACTGAGACCTCTATAAACCTCTGAAAGTCGAACTGAGCGCCAAAAATAAGCATCTTGAAACATGAATTGATACGTACCCTGTACGATCTCTCAATTCTTAGTTGTTTTGACATTTGGCAATTGTTTGAGTGTCCCCATAATTCGAATTTCATTCACAATAACCTCTAGAATTCAAACTCTCGATACTTCAAATTTTCTATAATTAGAACTAAAATGGCTATTCCCTGAATTTGGAATAAGTAGGGTTCTACTATAATATTTGACTATTGGATTTAAGACAATAATTTAAGGTTATTATACAAAGTAGACCACAAATCTAATTATAAAATGTTTCACGATCTCTCAATTTATTACTGACTAAACTCTAGTCACTAGAGGATTGTTTTCACATCCACTCACCAACTTATTTCTTACAATTTTCAAACTATTCGTGTGCGCAAGTCACGTTTGAAACAAATCCAAAACTGATCTCTGATTAACCCTGGGTTTATACAGCGAATAATATAAAATAAGGAATAAGATAAGAAAATAGAACATTCGTAATGAGAGCGTTTATACATGTACTGAAATAAAATAAGAAATAAGGAATTAAATAAGAATGGACTTATTTTTCCTTCTTATCTTATTTTAGTTCGGAAATTGAAGTACGCATGTGCAGACTGCAGACAGAAACGACAGAATTGTTTAATTCCTAACCTTCAATATTTTTTATTAATAATAATTTACTAAACAAATATAAAAGAGTTCTCGGAGAAATGTGAAACGACCATACATGAAAATTGAAAAATAGGTTAAAAGTTTTGGCTCACAAAGTACAATAAACATGAAGTTGTCAGTAGACATGAACGTCATTGTCAAAAAAAACCGTGATTTCATTGGTTGATTCTTATTTTTTAATTGACTGTATATACGGATCAATTTTTGTCTTATTCCTTATGCTATTTCTTATTTTATCTTATTTGCTCTATAAACCCACAGTAATGTGAAAACTGAAGACAAAATGTGTATGAGTAAATAATCCTTAAGATATTACCTAAAAAGAAGATTTAAAATACATATCTTTTTAGATTAAGTAGATTTATATTATATAATAATATAATATAATATAATAAAAAGCAGGAGAAAAAAACCACAAACATTATGTAGAAACTATTTGATATAAGGTTTATTACGGGCATGTGCCAATAATTTGTTGGAAATTAATTCTCAAACTGCTTGGACTGTCACCAAATTGTCAGGAAACGATGTGAAAACATCCGACTAGTGATTGGAAGTCAGGTTCAAACTAATGCGTGAACACAAAATATCGAATGCTCACACTCCAGACCTTAGAAACAAATTTCAAACCAATGTCAAAACAAACCTAATATTTATTAGTCATGGTGATATTTTCACTTCTTTTATTGCTGATTAGATATTATTATAACTGTTTTAACAGTTTTAACTGTTAAAAGGACTATTTCCATCAATTTCTAAGGCAAAATTTATTTTGTAATCTAAATATAAATGACTTTCACAAAGTACAATAAATTTAATTAACCTCTACATTTTTTCGGTTTCGTTTTAACATAAAAAAATAAGAAAACTTACAATAATGCGGCAGAATGAAGTTTCTTAAACATTTTAAGGGCTAGCAGATTTTTTTATATCACTACATTAAACTTTTTGAAATGGAATTCACGAGTCAATTTACCTTTTGGCGGAATTGTTTGGTTGTGAAATTCAACATTTCTCAAGTATTTCCTTAGCCACTCAACCTTGACGTTTTAAATAAACCTCAAATAACCATTCAGGTACCAAAAGGGACTCACAGTAAAAGCCATTTATTACCACAAAATGTCACCCGATACTTCTGAAAGTAAACAATCAATATTTTTCTTATTCGACAAAAGGTTGATAATAATGTTGGACAACAAATCAAAAATGTCACAAGAATTCATCTACACATCATTAACACATGTTTCTTTAGAAGATTTTTTAATAATAGTTGTAATAAACTCGAACAAAAAATAACCCCAGTTCAAGTTGTAGAATAGGTGGCGCGAAAAAAGGTGTTGATTTTATCAACTCTTTGTACGTGAGAAATTGAAAACAATGTGACAATTGGTTGACTATTGACGTAGGTCTGTTAAGATCGTCGAGATTTATAAATAATGTATGAACATGAATATTTTTGTACAGAACTTCCAAATTGCGGTGCACTGGAACTCCATACCTAAATTATAATCCCATTTTGGGTGGCACTTATTAGTTAATCTGGAATTCCCCTCAGAAAATTTAAAGGTGATTAGAATTACCTGTAAACTCGGTAAATCTTTATTTAACATCAGTATTGTATTAGTTGTCGTGATAATTGTCCATTTCCAATACTGTGTGCCTTTCGAAATTTGTCAACGTTTTTTTTTTATTTACCTGATGGAGTCTATCAAGAATGATACACATTTACCGAACTTATTCTTTGATTCGTCTGTGTAGTACATAGATCTATTTTTTAGGTTTTTTTTTATTCTCTAGTACCTTTCGATCTTCAATGAAAAGTCATCTTCCACATCTTTGCTTCTGAATGTCCCTTACCATAAGTTGCCTTGTGGTCTGGTGATGTTTTCAGCCTGATTAAAACTGTCATTGCTTCGCTCATTATTATGCAATATAGACGTGGAAGGTCCAGTAGAATTTCTAACGCTGCCGTAGGTGTCGTTCGCATTGCCCCAGTTATTCCAATACAGCCTCATTTTGTCTTAGCAGAGACTCATTTCATTTTTGGCCACCAAACCACAGATTCATAGGTTACCTTAGGAATAACCACCATCTTGTACACCCAATGTAAAATTCGTGGTCTGAGTCTCCAACGCCTGATGTATGAGTCGGATCCAGATTAACTTTGGGTAAAGAATAACTCCAAGGTATTACTTTCCCCCGAAGCCAAAGTAGGCCAAGTTGTTCTCTATTTCTTTTTTTGGTGAAAGTTACTATTGGAGATTTGGAGGCATTGTTATTTAAGTCCTCTTCATCTGTCCAGTGTGTCACTATATTAAGTGCAATCTATGGTATTGTGTTATTCTCTGTGTATGGTTAAAATGATTTTTCCATAACCAAGTTCCACAACAGACGGAATAATGAAGGACATGAGGTATAGTTTAATAAATAATAATAATAAATGTTTCCATAACATGAATAACTTAACTTAAGTAATTAATAAATATGTTATTTTACTATTATTGCTATTATAATTTTTAAAGGAAGTACGTTTAATTTTAACAATAGCTGCATAATTTTTTTTGTCAGGTTTTTTTATTCACTACTCCTACTCTAATTTATTTTTCAATTGTACATTAAATATCAAGTCCAAATTACGGTAAAAGAATTTTTAATTAAATATTTGTAATTGAATGCCTTTGTCTACTCAACGGTAAATTTTGTTTGAAAGTATAAACCGTGTGTACGGTTTCCAAATTGAAAAATAATTAAAATATGTCAGTAATTTTGCATAAATGCATTGTAAAAGGGCAGAAAGACAGTGTAATTCACAGTAATAATTACTGATTTTGTATAGCTGTCATTAATTTAATAAGTTTTAAATGTTTTACAAATAAATATCAACAGTAGTTGTTTTCTTTTTTTATAAAAATTGAATTCGTTTCATTATGGATATGTAGTTTTTGTAAATAGGTATTCATTTAAATAAAACTGGTAAAAACAACAAAAAGGCGCTAATCTGCTAACAGTACAATACAGGTAACACTGACGTAAGAAAATCATAAATTTTATATTCGGCTTTAGAAAATTTGTTCCTAAATAAACAACAGTAATAAAATAAATGTTAACCCCGCATATTTTATCCGTTGGCTCTATCTCCCTGATTTCTTACCTGAATTTTGATATTTTTATTACTTTTTCAGTTTACATACACGATTAATCCTGTTACGACATACACATTTTTTCTAAGGTGCTCGTAAAGTAACAACCACGTGGGAAAGGGGCGGACCACCATCTCGGAATCCCCTAGCAAAAACCTAGAATTATTTCTATAGTATACATCCTACAGAAAACTTTCGGAGGATATCAATTTTTACATAATGCCCCTTGCATTAAGTCCAGCTAAGCTTTCTGGCATTATAATGTGATCGGGGTGAACTATTACAGCGGGGGGTAAAGAGAACGGAGAACCCCCGTTCTTTAAGTTGATTTTTTCTTCGCATTAATAACATCTGTCGAAAAGTTATTCAATGATTTTTTATTAATCAAAAGTGAAGGTTAACATCAACTGCCAGCATGTAGTAAGTGATTGTAGTTTCCTTAAGGCCGGGCATTGGCAGTGTATTTAATATAGGCAAACGCGACGTCCTTTCAAAGAGCTTTTAGCAAAAACTATAAGGCAATGAAAATTGAAAAAAATCAGTAGTATACTAGATATATAAAGTTATTCAATAAAGAATTTTGAAGCTTGAGAGTACAAGGAATCATCCAGAAAAAATTCCCGAAATATGTCTATTTTTACATTTCATAAAATGATTAATATCTCACTTAAACGTGATATGATTTTAAAAATATTTCTTCTTTGAATAGATGGTATATCTACTCATAAGTCAGTGTTTTTAAAAATTACAATAAATTCGTTTTTTTCCTTAAAAGCTCTTTGAAAGTAATTTTTAAGAAATCAGAAATGGTGCCATTTTTTTACAAATTTAGGCAACTCTTTTATCACATATAAAAGGATCTTAAAAAATTATTCCTAAATTAGTTTGAGCATTGTCTAATGGAGGGCGTTGTGATAGAACATCTATTAAATCTTGTTTATCAGGTCCGCATTAGGAATTTAGCAAATCTTTATTTAATTTAATATACTTACTATAATATTAATACTAATATACAGCGTGTCCAAGGATGGGGTATCCTAAAGGTGAAAAATGTTTAAATACCTATTAGTTTTAGTGAAAAATGTCATTCTTGATAAAAAGTTTTGCTTGTTCTGAAACCCCATAAAATAAAACAAAATTCAAGTTTATCAAAATCCGTCTGATTTTATAGCCGGTTTTATTTATGAAAACTGTATGAATTTTTGCACTAAGTTCGAAAATAATGTATTAATCTAGTGAGTGACGTTTAAGTGTCCCAAGTAACTGTCAACTTTTATAAACCAATTAGTTTGTTGCTGTTACTTCAAGTTAGTTGTCAGTTTGACATTTTGTAAAAAGCGTAGACGGAAGGCTTTTAGAGAAATTGATATATTTTTAGTTTTATTTTAAAAAAATAAATGATTCAAGTTCTGAAGAGCTACCAAGCGATATTGAAGAGGCAGCTGGTAATGCTCTATTATCAGTAATTCCCAACAAGTCAAAGTCAGTTTACGATTTCGTCGGGAATTAATTTGAATAATTGCAATAATTGTGTTATCAATATTTATAATAATTAATTAATTTATAATTTATGTTTTTAACTTGTATTATAACAGTTGCAGCTTTTTTGTGAGCGGTCGTAAATCATCGGTACAATAGCAGAAATACGTTATACGAGGGTCAATGGGGTATGTTTATTCGAAAGTGTGTCTACGAGGGTTAAGCGTGGGGTGTTTTGATCACATTCATTATTTATATTTTTGTATTATCTTTTATTGCGATTATTACATATAATATTTTAATAACAACAATGAAGAAACTTTTCGTTGTAATAACTAACATTAATTACCTGATTGCTTAAATTGGGACAGGTAAAAGGGTAAAATACTTAAAAAGGGAATTCAGAGAAAAGACACAATGTTTAAGGTTCTTTATTTGCTTATCTTGAAATATGTTGATTTCATGTACAATAGTTTATCTCTGTTAAAATAGTTAATAGTTAAGATTATTTTGATTGAAAAAGTGAAAGTTTCCATTTATTTTAACATTTGGTAAACATGTTGCAAACCTTGTAAGGGTTTATCTTTGTAGTAAGAATAAGGGTACTCGAACACAATAATAAAACTCAGGTAGACTTGCTTACTCTATTCTAAAATAAAGTAACAATTTTCGTGCAATAAAACCTTCAATTATTTCATAAAAACTAATGATATCGACATCCATAATCTCAAACTCTTACTATTATCATTGTTTTCAATTATTACATATTTTGCAAAATTTTATATTTCGGATGTTATTTTTTTAAAGGTTGATCTTTTATTTGTCGGTTTACAAATTTGATTGTATAGTATATTCGAACTCTTGTAAACAATGAAAGTAAATAATCTTTATTGCCATATGGGAGGGAGAATTCTGCATTGGAAAAATCTTTAAAAAATATGTTTCCTATACCATCCTGTATACAATAATTATTAAAATTCAAAGCAAGCATATTCTCTAATCTACGTGCATTTCCTTTCTCTGATATCAAGTTCCTATAATCCGTTGATCAATTTTTATAATAGGAGAAATATTTTCGTAAGTTTTTTCCTGAAAACTTTCAATATTTTTCAATGACTTTCCATGTTATATTAAGCAAAATATCGCCACTATCGCGTCCATAGAATATATCTTAGAATATCTTTGGACGATGTTTTTACTATTGGAGTTTTACTGGAGTCCTTTACTAGATTTTTGGATTAATAAGTAAAAAAAACATAAAAAGGTCGAATATTAGTTCTTAGTGGATCTATTAATCGTGTAATTTTTTTAATCCATTTAAAAGGTAAAACTTAGTTCCTTTTAATTTTTTAAAATGAACTGGTAGTTACTGCTGCTACACATTTATTTTAGGTTTACGCATCATTTTTTTAAATTTCTTTACTAAAAAACTTGTTAATCGAATTTTTGACCATTTTAGTTTTTCCAGTTCGTTACTTTGAACTTGTGGAACCTATTTCAGTTTTTTTATGAATATATGTATAGGTAATGGTAACCGAATATATTTAAACACTTAAGATTTTTAAAATAATCTGCTCAACTGCTTTTTGGTAAATTTTAATTTTTGTTTTCTTCTTTTTTCCCTTTTAAAGAGCTTTTCAATATATTGCCATATATGAATATGTATATCGTGAGTTTTTAATGACCATCCGGTATGTAGTATAAATATTTTCCTTCGCTGTTCGGTCCTTACCTACTCGTTATTGCTTAGTTAAGATAAACAAATGATAACATTTTACACTTGATTGCCTTTTTAAAAATAATACCCCAATAAATATTCTATTTATAATTTTGATTTGAGAAAAAAAACATATATAAATAAAAATATTGTGTAAAATCTATAAATTAATATCGTTTAATGTAAATACAAATAGCCAATTCATATTCAACAGAATCAAACATGTTTGTTTTAAAATTAATCCAGCCCTGAAATTTCTAAAGGAAACTGATATACTCCAAGAATAAATGTAATATTATTTCGTTTATCGCGTAGGGTCATTGCAAGAGGCAGCACCTCTCGGGTATACTTATTCGCTCTCTTTTTAGGGACGTTTTCTCACTCCCAATGCCCAGCCTTAACACATTTCTTATAAACACAATTACTAAAATAATTGTATGGGTATAAAGTTTATAGAAAGGTGACTTTAACTATATTCATTAACAATTTCACTTACTTTTATACTTTGCTTATCTAAAACAATAATCTTATTCTAGAAGTAGGATCATACACAATAAATTATAGTTACTGAACAAATTATTTTTCTGCTATTGAATAGTAAGTACAGTGCTCAACAATTGATAGGGATCAAGTAATATTGTACGCCAGAAATATTCATAGGGTGTAAAAATTTAATATATTTAAAATGATACGAATATCTTGACTATATTATCAATTTTAAATTAAATAAAATACATTCTGTTTGTGAAAGGAATATGTCCAACAGAGGTTACATTTTTGTAAACTCCGAAAATCTGTCTTGGAAAGCTTGATTCAAAATATCTAGCTTTTCTAAATAACTGAAATTAATCGCAGTTTTGTTGAATTTTTTAGTCATTTTCTTATAGTTCGGAAAATGATTGTAATTTCTAGAATTCAATTGTGATCTGAAAAGTGTCTTGCATTGAAAGGATGATACATGGGCATAGAGCTGGGATATCAGTTGGTTTTTGCTTTGAAGCCGTGTGTTAAAGACATTCAAATGATTTGTGATGTCAACTAAAAAAGCCAAATCACACAACCAATCAGAACATCCCTTTGCTTTTCGGCCAGAAATATTCCAATTTCTTCTAGTAAATTTAGAAATCTTTCCAGTATCAACTCCTTTGGTTTGACCTTTCAATGAACACATTCCTAGTAACTCTTCAAAGACTTCAAATTCTTGAGTAACTCCTCGGATGAATATGAGAAGTTGAGCTGTCGAACTAATATCAGTGCTAATGAAACAAATTCAATGATCTTAGTTTTTTCAATTAATTGTTTCGCAATATTACCTGACAAAGACATAATTTGTCTTTGAATAGTCATACGATTCAGTTGAATTTTCTCAAACTTTTTGCTGCTTCTGGACAGATTTTGTTAGCGGCAATTTCTATGCATTCTCTTACAAAATCGCCATCATTGAAGGGGCGATTTCGCTTTGCTATTGTTGTGTCTTTTTGGGGCCAAATTCTCAGTAGAGGAACAAAATACTTTATTAAATAACTTAAAACTACGGTGTGTTATTAACAAATTAGAATTACATACTTTATCGTTCTTAAAAGTGACAATACTAATAAATCAACAACACGTAACTATGGAAACCGAACATTGACATTATCGGATAATGCGATTCACTACAATTCTCCCCTACTTATTTAAGAAACTGAACGCATATTATTAACATAGTCCTTTAAATATGTGGGCTTCTGCTTCTTTCTGGTATGTCTGGTCGATAAAGATGTGGAAGGACCAGGTTCAGCAAGAGGCAATTCAGGACGTATTGAAATTGGCTCGTCGATGTGTTCATCTGGGCGATTTGTTTGCTGAGCTAACGGTTCTTGTTGTGATTCGAGTTGTGGAGACTTTTCTGGTGAGATGGGTAGTGGTACTCCCATAATCTGTCGTTGTACTGAAGGAGCACAGGAGATTTGCTTCTTTGGAACCAAAGTGGCAAGAAGCTGATTTATGTGGCGTTTCAACTTGCGACCAGTATCTAACTCTATAATGTAATGGTAAAAACCAAGTTTCCTTATTACAGTACCGAATTGCCAAACGTTTTTATTTGCTACATAAATCTTCGCTTGTACTCTCTCTCCCACTTGTAGACTACGAACTCGTGAATCGGTAGGCGTTGTTGGGGCCAGAGGTTTGCTGTTAGGAAGTAGAGCGTCAAGGCGAGTGCGAATTTTTCTTCGTAGATATAATTCCGCAGGAGAGAATCCTGAAGCTAAAGGTGTTGTCCTATATCGAAACATAATATCCTGTACCTTAATAGACAATGGTGTAGGATCATCAGCTGCAGCTTTAAGTCTTCTCTTTAGTGTCTGTATACCGCGTTCTGCTAATCCGTTTGTGGCTGGATAATTTGGTGCGTTGAACTTCTGAAATATTCCATGGTCTTTGCAGTATCTGTGAAACTCTTCACTATTAAAAATAGTTGCATTATCTGATACTATTACAGAAGGGTAACCATGCACTGAAAATATCTCTTCCAGAAAGTGACAGTTAAAACTGATGACGGAGCATTACGAATCAGGCGAATTTCTGCCCATTTTGACTTTGCATCCACACATATAAAAAAAAAATAACCATCGATAGGCCCTGCATAGTCGATGTGCACCCTGTCCCAATTTTCATCCGGTTGATCCCATGGATGAATTGGCGCTTTTTGCGGACTGTGGCGGACTTTGGCACATGATTCGCAACTTCTCACAAGATGTTCTATGTCCTTATCTAAGCCTTCCCAATATACATATCTCCTGGCAAGTTGTTTCATCTTCGTGATCCCCAAATGTGATGCATGAAGCTCTTGTAGAATCTGTGATTGTAGAGACTTTGGAATCACTGCTCGATCGGAACGAAAAAGCATATTGCCAGAGACAGTGTAGGGACTATCCTTGCTGCTAGTCTTGAGCTCTTGGAGTAATATTTGCAACTTTTTGTCTTTTACAGTTTCCTCGGCGATTGTATCTGCGGTAATAGAAAAACTGGAAATATGGAGAAGGGTTTCAGCATATAGAGTATTTACTTCATGATCAAATGACAGTTCAACCGATTCACTATTTTTGGAAACTGGTACACGAGATAAACAATCAACATTGTCGTTTTCTTTTCCCTTTTTGCATCGAACTGTGTAATCGAATCCACTGAGAAAAGAAGCATACCTTAGCAACCGTGATGATGTCATCTGTGGCAATGCACGGTTTGGATGAAAAAATTCTGGAAAGTGGCTCATTGTCTGTAACGAGAATAAAACTTTTACCAAATAAATAATTAAAAAAATGTGTTGCTGCGTATATGATAGCCAATGCTTCTCTGTCAAGCTGGCTGTAGTTTGATTCAGATTGAGTCAGAGCTCTAGAGGCGTAGGCAATTGGATGTTCGTGACCATCAACTTCGTGACTTAGTACTGCTGCTATTCCGGTTGGTGAAGCGTCAGTTGTGAGTATAACTTGTTTAGATGGGTCAAATGGAATGAGCACTCTGTCTGAACATAGCTCTTTCTTGAGATCGACGAAGGAGGATTCAGCAGCAGCGGACCATACAAATCGTTGATTCTTTTTGAGTAAGTGACGTAGTTGGTATGTTTTTGACGAAAAATTTGGGATGAATTTTGCATAGTATGTGACTAGACCAAGAAATCTTCTTACTTCATCTACATTCTTTGGTCGTGGCAACTGAGAAACTGCTTGAACCTTAGATGGACACTTTTGAATCTGATTATGTGAAACTACATAACCAAGATAGTTTATGCTTTCCTTGAAGAATGAACACTTAGAACGGTTAAGATGAAGATCATTTGCTTTGAGGCATTCCAAACATGCGATGAGATTTCTAGTACACTCTTGAAGATCTGAGCCATGACAGATAATGTCATCGAAGTATGCCTCAACCTTTGGTAGACCATTCAGCAATTGACCCAAAATCCGGTTAAATTCTGATGGAGCGGTCTTAATTCCAAAACTAAGACGATTCATTTGAAATGTCCCCTTATGGGTAGAAATTGTTTGAATTTTTCTGCTTTCTTCATCGACGCGTAAATGTAAATAAGCCTTGTACAAGTCTAGTTTGCAAAAATACTTTGATCCTCTGAGACTATGGAGAACTTCATCTATTCTGCGGATTGGGTAATTTGAAGAAACTATTCTGGAATTTACCCCACATTTATAATCTACGCATAATCGTACACCACCATCAGGCTTAGTTATTACAACTAATGGTGATCCCCAATCACTTGATGCAATGGGACTGATGATTCCTTCAGATTCCAATGTATTTAATTCTCTTTCGACTTGATCTCGTAATGCAAAAGGAACATTGCGTTCTTTAAAGAAAACTGGTTTTATGCCTTCTCTGAGTTGGAGTTTAACTTCGATATTCGGAACACATCCAATTCTTTCTTCGAATATAGACTTGTAGTTTTTTAAAATGTCTTCAAGTGAAGTGATTGCGTTGATATTAACTGGAGAAAGTACGGGGTTATTATGGCTATCTATGTCATTGAGGCTGATTCCGAGACTACGAATCCATGTGCGTCCGAGCAAAGCATCATGACCTGTTGGTACTATGAATAAATCATCTTCCACTGAATTTCCTTTGTAAGTGACTAGGACCCGAACTTTACCTTTAGGTTTGATAATGTGATTTGAATATGATCGAAAAGAGACGGATGTTGGTGTCAGCGGTATGTGGAGACCAAGTTTGTTGAAAGTGGTTTCTGAGATTAAGGAGAAACGCGCACCTGAGTCTACTTCAAACGATTGTGGCTTATTATTGAGAGTGACTGTAACGATATATTTGTCCGTGTCCGGTTGAACTTCGTATAAATCTTCAATGTCTTCAATGTGAACAATACCATATTCATTGTTTGATTGGCAATCTACTTCTTCTAGAGAATGTTGAGTCGAGACAGTGTTGATCTTTGATTTTCGGAGCGAGGTGATGATGCAGACTTTTGTGACGTGACCTATTTTTCCACAGGAGGTACACTTTAAGGATTTACGGTCTTTTCTGCAGTCACGCGATTTATGATTTGAACGACCACATTTGAGACAAAGACCATCAATACCTAATAAGCTATAATCAACATGATTTCTGGAACTACGAGCCTGGAATCGATGACAGTTGTTTTGACAATTGTCTTGAGACTTAGAATGCTGAGGGTTTTGATGACGATCAATCTTATGTGTACCGATGCACGTATCCGGTGAATATTCAGGTGTCTTGCTCAATTCCCCTGATTCAATTCGAGATGATTCTAGTGCTGTAGCTTTGGTTAAAAATCCGTCAAAATCTTTGAGAGTTGTATCTTGCAGGATCTGTTCACGTATCCAACTGTTCTTAAGGCCTCTGATAAACTGAGCACGTAAGAATGTATTTGCTATAGAAAACTTCTTTTTGCAGGACATATTAGGACATGTAGTATAGAAGTCACAGTCCCTTAACTTTCCCTTTAGAGATGTGACAAACTCCGATATTGACTGATGTGGCTGTTGAATGATATTGAGAAAGTGGTGTTGAGAAACGACAGTTGATACTAATGGAGATAGCATTTTTTCAAAATGACCTTTTAAAGTTTTAAAGTCGATTTATATATACTGAGATAGATCGGAAACTGCCATTAGAACCTCGACACCAAAACGATATTCGCGGCACCTTGCGTCTGGAACCAAGAACTATAAGATAAAGCGGGAAATTTAAATGTATTTAAATATTAATAGGTTTTGATTAATATTTTGATAGGAAAAATCTCCAGGTCTCTTCAATAATACACAAATATATATTTTTATGAAATATTTATTACATTCAATAAATTATTTACATGTGCATGACAAACTGTATGTAATTCATGAATTCTAGACAATGGTTTTTCTTTTAAATCTAACCATCCAAGTATTGACAACCAAAGATTGCATAGCTGAAATTAAATGTTCAATTAATATTTATAAGATGTTTCTCTCTTAAAATTATTAATTAATCCCAAAGTTCTCACAGTTAAAATATTTTAGACACAACACAAACATTAAATAAAGAAGTGTTTAATAAAACTTTCAAGGTTTATTTAAAAAATTAAATTTCACGGTTAATTTAAATTAAAAATTGAATAACCGTGAAATATTAAAAAGTTATTATTTTAAGGCTTTTATTATTTTATATATTTTAATTCAACTTACTTGTTCATCTTTAGGAATTCGATGTATTTGATATCCTGTTTTATCGGAGTTATTGCATCCAGGAACACAACATTGAAAACCAATTTTTATCTCTAATTAATCACAAATTGTAACAAATACTTCTTATACATTATAAATTACTGTAAAGGGTAACCGAACTTGACATACTATAAACACAAAATGGCAATGAAATTCACAAAACACGAAAATTCTTTGACAGATGCGACATATGAAAGCACACCAGCGTTTTTTGCGGCTGGAACCTCAACTAATAACAATGAACTTTTATTTACATATAAGATTCCTAGCCATGATTATCAAAACGTTCCATGTATGACAAAAATTTTTCATTTTTGGCGTCATAATTTTCAAATGGTGTTATTTGTTGTATGGGTACAGTTTGCTGACTTCCAATTGCTGATGTAAGAACTTCCAAGAATTTTTCAAATTGCGCTGAATCCATCTTATTTGAATAATTGTTAATCAGGAATAATTTTTATCTGTAAAATACCTTAGTGATCAATTTCGGTACGGTGATGGTAACTTGTCGATGTGTTGGGACCTTATTTTCTTGTTCACCTCGTCGCCAACTTGTTGTGTCTTTTTGGGGCCAAATTCTCAGTAGAGGAACAAAATACTTTATTAAATAACTTAAAACTACGGTGTGTTATTAACAAATTAGAATTACATACTTTATCGTTCTTAAAAGTGACAATACTAATAAATCAACAACACGTAACTATGGAAACCGAACATTGACATTATCGGATAATGCGATTCACTACAGCTATCAATCGAGAAACTTCATAACTAACTTCTGTACCTGTTTCTGAATCTTGAATGGGTTTTGTAAACATAGCTTGCTGACCAATAAGCTCCCGTTTTAAAGACAACATTTTTGATTTCTTAATTCGCCTGTAAACTTGATAAAATAAGGATGCTGCTTTTCTTAGTGCCTATTTCCTTTGC
Organism: Ophraella communa; assembly: GCA_035357415.1. Classification (NCBI taxonomy): domain Eukaryota; kingdom Metazoa; phylum Arthropoda; class Insecta; order Coleoptera; family Chrysomelidae; genus Ophraella; species Ophraella communa. The sequence continues at coordinate 39,306,183 of CM068985.1, forward strand.
AATCGCAACAGAATTCTTGCAAATTAAACAAACGACTTTGTTGTGCGACCAAACAAAAAAGTATTTCTCAGTCCAAATTTCTTGAAACTGCCGATTTTCATCTTTACTTTACCTTTTTTACTAGATCCTGGTTTCTCCATGTTGCGTTCTAATCCTGGCTAGGATTACACCTGAAAACAATTTATATTAGATTCAATAATAGCGCGCGCAGGAGATTCAAATTACTTTTCGAACACATTTTTTTTTGTTTTATTCTAGAATAGAATTCAATATTTTTCAAATGTACTAGAGTATTATTTTTGCTGTCGGCGGGCCGCATGCATCAGATTGTGCATTGGATCACCAAAGGGTTAACGCAACGTTACAAAGTGTTGTAAATAGAGCTAGTCACAAGTGGTGTAGCCTCATATGTTCATGGTGGAGGAATACAACGGAGCACCAACCCTGCTGATGACCGATATATGCGAATTATTTTGCTACCTGCTTCCTCCATCAACAGGCCACAGCGTAACGCTCAATTCAGCTCAATTACCCAAACTGTTAGAAGTACTGTTCAGAAAAAACTATAAATTGTATAACTTTTCCATTTTGGTGTTACCTAAATTTCGAATTCCCACCGCCACTGAGCCCTCAGATCCTGATCCCCGAAAATAAAATGAATCAAGAAGTTTAAGACAGGTAGGGACGAGTTTTTTCTTTTGTACAAATGGAATATTACGAGTTTTAGTGTCAATGTCAGTCTATCTCGTCTCGTATTTCTGCGGTTAAGAATGAAACCAAGCGAAAAAGACCTTTTGTTGGAGTTGAATAAACGATTCTTATGACTTGTTTCAACAATTACTTCTGAATTTTATGAGTATGTGAACGGAATGGGTTTCTATATAATATTACGCTTAGCTTAAAATCTTAAACACTAGGGTGACCTAAATAAATAAAAAAGATTACATTGTAGTTGCAATTTCACCAAACACAAAGTTATTTCAGGATAAAAATCACCGTCCTGTCGTCAATTTACCTAGTTTTTTAAATTATGTTTAGTTTTCTTAAATTACACCACTTTTCTCTTTTATTTTGCTTACATCAACCAACTAGTTATAAAAGTTTATAAAACTAAAATGGCCTACGAAATATCTGGAGTCTACTGCATAAAACCAACATCTGTTATTGCTATCAATGCTGTGTAATGTTTTCAATAAACTGTATGTTAGTTTTTCTGAATTATAAATTTTTACGTACGACTTCAATAAAGTAAAGGTAAGTACAATAAATTTATTTTTTAAAACATATTTGTCGTTTTACTCTTGTCTAATTAATTATTAAGAGAAAACACTTTGATCTTCTAATAACGGTTTATAAATAATTGTTACACAAGGAAATATTCCTTTCTAACTTTAAAGTTTGTAGGGCACTTTGAAGTTTGTGTCAAATAAGTTATTTGGTGGTATCCAAATAAAATATCAAAATCAGATATGTATACTCTTATATTATACAAAGTTTACAAAGGCAACCATCTTAATATAATATAATACAATAAACAATAGATTGGGGCTCTTAGATTGTTCGAAACTTTATTAATTTGTGAATCTGTCAGTTATAAAGGTATAGATGTACAGTCTAAATATATTCTATGGCAACGATTTTTAATAAGTATTCTAATGTAAAACAATAATTAGTCCAGTCAAATTAGTCAAAAAAGTGATGGAACGGAAAACATAGCAGTAAAATGGTGTATTATTACTAGCATAACGGGGTTTAAATTGCAATTTGCATAATTAAAGTTTTTTTCGTTAAAAGGGATTGGAACATTAGCTCCTATGGCAAGGCAAAACTTATAATTTTCACTAAAGTACCTACTCTTACTTGTTCAAAATAGTTTGGATGAATGACTTCTGTTTCAATATGTTATTATCTTCAGATTGACATATTGAAGAAAAATTTTGTTTTTCTGATGTTGTAGTAGTGTGAAGACTGGACCAAGTATTGGAGTAATAAGACATAATAATTTTAATTAATAATTTTTAAATGTTATTAGCCCTAAGGTATTATCCCGGAAAAAAGATCAGTATGACTGTGCAATGATATAGAAAAACCAGAGAATGATCTTTAGAATAATTTGTATTTGTGTTATATTTATGTCTTATCTATATATAAAATGAATATTCAATCATAGTAAACAATTTATTAGCGGCATATTTCCAAGATGTATTTGTTCATTAACAATTTTAAATTGCTGATCTGTTTGGTGTCTTTTTATTTAAAGTTCTTCACAAATGTTTAGTATTCTTCTGTCATATTCAGCTGGGCTCAGAAACCACCTGACCTCCAAATCTACTGAGAGCAACCTCATAGGTGGCGTAATATCTCAACAATGGCGAGTAGTCTGAAAAAATTATAAATATGTTTTTTATAGATAATTTCATAATATATAAATTTTGTCTAAGACATTTTTACAAAAAACTTACCGTTTCCTTGAAAATGGCGAAAACCTCACTTTTTTGACCTTTCACCTTGAATAACAGGTCGGCTGAAAAGTCCCCGGTCTACCATAGTAAAACACAATATTTTAACAAAATTCATTTTTTTTATTCAACATAGTTGCCTTCAAGGGCGATACAGCGATTATAGCGACCTTCCAACTTTTCGATACCATTTTTGTAGTACTCCTTCGGTTTGTCCTCAAAATAGGCTTCAGTTTCGGCGATTACCTCAGTATAAGAGCCAAATTTTTTTCCTGCGAGCATTCTCTTCAGGTCAGAGAAAAGGAAAAAGTCGCTGGGGCTAGATCTGGAGAATACGGTGGGTGAGGAAGCAATTCGAAGCCCAATTCATGCAATTTTGCCATCGTTTTCGATGATTTGTGACACGGTGCATTGTCTTGATGAAACAACACTTTTTTCTTCTTCATATGGGACCGTTTTTTTGCGATTTCGGTCTTCAATCGCTCCAATAATGCACAGTAATAGTCGCTGTTGATTGTTTTTCCTTTCCAAATAGTCGATGAACAATATACCGTGTGTATCCCAAAAAACTGAGGCCATAACTTTGCCAGTTGACTGTTGAGTCTTTCCACGCTTTGGTGGCGGTTCACCGGCCGCAGTCCACTCAGCTGACTGTCGATTGGACTCAGGCGTGTAGTGATGGAGCCAAGTTTCATCCATAGTCACATATCGACGCAAAAAATCGGGTTTATTACGACTTAACAGCTGCAAACACTGCCCAGAATCATCAATTCGTTGCTGTTTTTGGTCGATTGTGAGCACGCGCGGCACCCATTTCGCACAGAGCTTCCGCATACCCAAATATTCGTGAACGATATATCCAACACGTTCCTTAGATATCTTTAGAGTGTCAGCTATCTCGATCATATTCACTTTACGGTCACTCAAAATCATTTTGTGGATTTTTTTGATATTTTCGTCGGTAACCACCTCTTTTGGGCGTCCACTGCGTTCACCGTCTTCGGTGCTCATTTTACCACGCTTGAATTTTGCGTACCAGTCAATGATTGTTGATTTTCCTGAAATTCCGGAAATTCATTATCATTTTGCTTCAACTGTATTTTTTCCTTTCAAATAACAATATTTAATAAGCACACGAAATTCTTTTTTTTTTTCATCTTTTTGAAAATAATAAAAGTTGCTTCACTAAAAATGCAATATCTCACAAACTAATAGTCCGACAGCTGTCAAATTTTTACACGAATCTTTTGAAGGTTGATACTATCTAAAAATGAAATGGATTTAATTCTAGTGTCGTCATCTATAGGTCAGACTGGGGACTTTTCAGCCGACCTGTTAACATTTTGTCCATATAATGCAATGTTTGGTAATTTCTAAATTTTACTAATTTAACAGTTTTACTGATTTTCAGCTTGTAACTTTCTGATCAGGAAATGTCCAGATTGACCGGACTACTATTTACATTTGAAACACATAAAATATACATATCTTCTTTTAAAGTTGTATTTAGACAATAATTAATTTGCATGTTTTTATAAATATAATAAAAACTTTACATACATTAATATTACAACGTAAAAACAATGTAATAAACCAGTTAAAACAATATTTGAAACTTTTAAAGCCATTATTAAAATATCTCAATCGGTTACATTTAGTACAGCCGTATCTACAGCGTATTATTACCAAGCAAACCGACGCAAAATTGAAAAGAACTGACCCCAGGTATTTTTCCGGTCAAATGTCCATGAATTAATATAATCGTTCATAATGGAACAAAAAACAGTTCTTAATGCAATCACTTTTTACTACAAAAGACAAGCACAAAAAAATTTTTAAACAGCCTTGCAGAGTAATGTAAGTACGCACCTAAGAAAAGACTGGAGTTACATTATTATGAACAGTATAACAGTCAAAAGAGGGTTGTAAACAAAAGGTATAAATAAAAAGTAGGTTTTATTATCATTGTCACATACATAGTAGTACAATAATTACATTTAATATAATTCGTGTGAATTTTTTTAGGAAATTACATTAGCAAATAAACTCTTTATCTATTTCAGTAATGAAATTAAATATTTTTAAAGTTTCACAAGAAAGTTGTATAAAACAATATTTATAGTTACATATTTTCTATATCTATATTAATTATTAATGCCACTGCCAGTGGGAAAGAACAAACTCGAGCTAGCAGTCTTATTGGCTGATTTCCCGGGGGATGAACCAGGACAACCTCCTCCAGTGGTATTGCGAGACTTAACCGCCTTCTGCAAGAGGAACAACAGGCAACTGATCATTAGATGTGATGCAAATGTCCCATTTTGACTCTGGGAAGCACCAACACCAATAAAAGGAGTGAGTCACTATATAATTATATATTAGGGGAGGTTCTTTCAGTTAATAATGAAGGTTCCGAACCAACTTTCGTGACTAGGGTCCGCAAGAAATTTTTAGACGTAACAATTAACCTATGAGTACCAAAATTATTAACTGGTCTCAACCGAAACTTTCTGTTCTAACCACAGACAATGTGAGATTTGAGGTGATGGTTGGGTAGAGGTCTATAGTTCAATTCCGTGATCCAAAATGCACTGACTGGAATGAATACCGAAAGTCCCTCCTTGGAGGGAGGGATTGATTCCATAGAAGCAGCAAATGAGCTTCTGAGAGACGCAATTCTATTATCACATAAGGAGAAGAGGGAAGAGGTCAGCTTGGTGGAGCAGCCGCCTGGACTAAAAAGGAAAAGAACCTGGATGTCTCTTCTAGTGAGCTTAAGAAACAGGGTAATGGAGCATCCACAGGACGGCTCTAACGGAATAGAATAAGGTCATCAGAAGAGCCAAAAGGAATTATTGGAGGAAGTTACGTCAGAGTATTTCGAGCTCTACAAGATTCTGTCGACAGATCCGGCACAAGAAGTCGGCTCGATAAAACGACCGGGAGGTTCCTTTACAGATTCCAAGAGCCAAACGATGGAGCTCTTGTTGCAGAACCACTTTCTACTCTAGTCTACTTCTGGAGGACTGGCAAAGTGGGGATTCTACTTCCTTTTGGTTCGTTGAATGACCAAGCAAGGCATACTGGAGCAAGGGTGACTTCATAGGTCTGGATAATGAGCCTGACACTTCGCTCCCAATGTCTAACCTTTCCTTCACTCATAACTTTAGGTCCATAAACAAGGCTTAACTCTCGATGAATTTCAGCAACTGAAGATCCTTTTACACATAAGAAAATAATTACAGAACGCACCTCACAGTTGGCGGAATCAACGATTTTTGTAGTTTCACAACGAGTCACAACGAGTATTAAATTAAAATACTTAGGCATACAGTAAAAGAATCTACTATGCATAAATAAATATACGATTTTTTACAGAAAACGGAAATTTTAGTGTGTTTTTTAAAGTTTTAAAAGAAAAAACAGTAAATAATATAAACGTCGTAAAAAATTCCGAAGAGGATGCTAAATGGCTCATAATAACAGGGTCACAACTTTTACTGTAAAAAGCTTTTAACCAACAATGGGAAACATACATTTTTATAGCTATCCATAAAAAAACTTAGTTTAAAATTCATTCCACGTCTATAATTTCCCAAAACTAATGATTAGACGAAGTAACCGTCTAACTGCTTTGACTTGTATATTATAATTTTTAAAATTGTACAAGTTTTACCATTGTTTAAGTAGATCCTATTAATTGATAGTTAAATGTAAAACGATAGCTCATCCTTTAGTCTTAAGACAAAGTTTTTGAATTTACACAATATGCAATTAGTCATGAGTTAAACAACTTTCTCACTGATTAAAATGAAGTAAGAAGGACAATCGTAAGTCTTAAAAAAAAAATACCAGCCAAGCACATTCGCAACAAAAAGCGATTTATTGTTAAACACATTTTTCTGCCCGTGAGTGAAATATTTTATTTTTACTGTAGAGAGAGCTACTTAAATTATGTTACAATAAAGTTACAAGTCCAAAAAACTGTCATCCGTTGACATAAACAAACTCGTTACTATGGCATCACAGTGCAAAATAACTTGGTTTGTGGATCTTTGATGTATAGACAGTTTTGTGAGAAGGTAATTCAAATATGCTGCCTAAAGATCAATCCTTCGGCAAACCATCTAAAAAATAAGATTCCCATCAAATTCAGAACTAGGATATTTAACAGCCGCTTACTTCCCATCTTGTGACATACATCAAATATTCAGTTAAGTAAAAAATAAATAAAAAAACAATAGTTCAAAATGAAGTATTTATTGATAGTAAAAACTTTTGGCAATATTATTTAATGAAAAAAAAAATTGGGCAAGCTACATTACTTGGTATTGTTGCAACTTTTGATTCTATCTATCTATCTATCTATCATCAACATGTGAATCCAAAAACTGTAGTGTTACTTTTCGTGATGAATTCATAAGAACTCCCATACCATAACAGATCCACCATCATAAGGTTCTGTTTCTCAAGTTCACTCTGCATCATTCGCGCTGTACAGTGCCTAATAGAGCGGTTATTTTTAAAAATCGTCTGTCTGCTGCTCTTATTATCTTTGGACGTCCTTGTCAGGGTCTTCTGTCGTATAGTCTTGTTTTCCTAAATGGACTAGAACTCTGGAAATCGTCGAATAACTCGAACCACTTTGTCATGTTTCAAATTCCTTCTGTGATAATCAGAATTGTACATTTTAATATTTTATTAAATAAAATTTAACAAAGACTATGAGAATTTTATTAAAATTCGAAAATATGGCTTTATTTTTGTGGTACCTACTAGTTTTTAGTTCAAAAGAACATTAATACGTGATAAAACTTATCCTTTTTTAATTCAACTACTTAAAATTAATCTACAGCTGGTCCGATACTTAAAGATGTTGATAAAATTGTTTAAAAAAAATAATATCTTTAATTTTAATAGTGATGCTTTAATTTTTGTGCGGAGGTATTTAAAAGGAGGTATTTAAACATCAATTAATATAATAACGAATGCATATTATTATATATTCAACTAAACTTTAGTTTAGTTGAAGAAGAACAGTACAAACAAAACTGTTTCTCGAAAATTTTGCGTAATTAATTAAAACAGAAAATATTGACATTTCACTTTCAATAATCAATTTTTTAACGAGTTTTTTTGTAATCACTATATCTTATTATTTTTAATTCTTTGGGCAGCATTGATTGAAATACCACCATATTGTCTACTTATAACTTTTACTGTAAGTACTTCTTGTTTATATAAAAATAACTATCTAAAAATAAAGTTGACGTGCGTCTTTCACCTGTAGTTCAAGGTACAGCTGATCTGTTGAAAAGAGGATATATTTTTTGTATATTATTCTTCAGATCCATCTTTTTACCACATGTACCCCATAACTACTGTTAAATAACATTGAAAAAATACTACACCAATGAAATACTTTTATGGAAATACCCTGTTTGTAACAGGTGATAAATTTTTATTTTACCTAAAATACTTTTTGTACTTCAAAATTAAATATTGGTTTGGTCATTTTTTGTAGTATCTAGTATCCATACAATCCGCACCCATATAATCGGTACATGCACCTTGCTTCCTCCTCAATAAAAGAAACACGCTATAGGTAGGTATATCAGATATCACTTGTGCAAATTATAGGTTAAAGGGTAATTTTTTAGACCTTGGTTGATAAAAATGTCAATTATCATCGTTATTTTTTCTTATTTTCGTTTCGCAAAATCGTATAATTACAAGTTAAGGCGCTTTCATTTAAATTTTTAATGAGAAGTTACGCAATTTGGTTAATTTTACACCGAAAAAAAATTCATACTGCGACAGTAAGATTTGAATGTACAATAAAACATGTTAGGTAGTTATTTGCCATAATCCAAACAAAGTGGATTGTCTTCAGCCGATTTGGCATACATTTTTAGACGAAAAAGTGATATAAATATAAACAAATGCTCTTAAAAATACGAAAAAAATATTGTCTTCATCTTATTAAAACCCACCCTGTTTATATGATTTTTATTTAATCAATATAGTGCATAAAACTAATACTAAACATTGTAAAATTGAGTATATAAAAAGGATAGATAAATATTATAGATATATAATATTAACCTAAATCCCTACTAATGGATAATCATGCAAACAAAGAGCAGGAATATTTAAAAGTTATTAGGTTGCTACGTGAATACGTTATTATTTTTTGTTGAGTGGTTGATTGCAATGATATTAATCAAAAACAATATTAATTCGGAGGCCCAGTGGGGATAGCGCACTCTATCGTATAACCCGAAATTTCTATTTTAGTTTATTAATCGAATCCATGTTAATTAATACTTGAAATACATTATTGATGCACTATATTGATTTAATAAATGCATGTTTACCAATAACGAAAAATGTAAGAAGCAAAAAATTTCATGGAAATAATGAATCACATACATTAAAAGAAAACTTGTAAATTGGGATCTGGTTATAATAATTAGTGTCAAAACCGTAATTATTCCGCTCACCAAAAGAAGGAAGCTGGATAATCTGCTTCGGCCGACTCTTTACGGTGAACTCATTCCATTTGCGAAGAAGATAAAATATCTGGGAGTAATCCTAGACAGTAAACTTACCTGGAACTCCCATCTGGAAAGAACAATTAACAAAGCCAGGATATCCTTCTGGAATCTCAAAAAAGGGTCATTGGTAAATCGTGAGAGATGAATCCCAAACAAATTTACTGGAATTATCATACAGTGATAAAACCAATGGTAAGTAGTTTTCGGGAATCCAAACACTCAACAATCACTGGTAACTTTTGTGCAACATATCTAAACCCTCTTTGATTTAGAGCACACGCTATCTTTCTGTAAAAAAATGAATGAAAAATGAATCGAGTCATTTGACACACGTTTTACAACTTTAAAAATAGTTGTTTTGATAGTATGCTCTGATTCAATTCAATGATATGATATTATCCCAAAATATATGTGGTGGGTGAGACAATATAAAAGTTTTAGGTTTTTATGTTGCAGTATTAAGTAAGTTTGTTCAAAATCATCCATCAAATTGCACTATTCGTTGAGGAAAAATTTCTTAGTTGTCCCTATCTGCATAAATAAAGAATTGAAAAAATTATTTTCTAAGCTTGTAGAAAAAAGTATTGTTCCTAATTCATGCGAAAATTGTTTTTCCCTCACTCGATTGCTTGCCCGAACTCTGCCCGAATGTGTCACTTTCCACAGGAAAACTACTATTTTAAAAATCTGGAAAAATGCCCTGCTCTCATAAACTTAAATAGAAAATACTATGAATGGCATTAGCTAGAGTAAAAATAGATTGTTTCAATACATAAATTAGACTGTGATCAGGACCATAAGAAAGTTTACCTGGAACTCTTATAATGGATTCTATAATTTCCTGATCATTAACAGTGTAACAAACATTATTTATTTTCTTAATATTTGAGTCTGTCAATGTTTAACAATCAACAAAGTATCAATCAATCTCGCCGTCAGCTTTTTCTACTTGATCTAGGTATTTTATATAATTTAAAATATTATGAATAAATAATCCCTCTTTGTCAGTCATATTAAAATTAAATAGATTTAAACTTTTTTCGATATAGTCTTCCTAATAAACACAAAATAAAATTTGTAATTTAAATCAGTATACAGTTAAGGCAAAACAAAAAACGTTGCACGTCATTCTTCAGTGATAACACCACAATATTTAAAAAATAAAGCACTGTTGCCAATCAAAAAGTATCTCCAGATCTTAAACGAAGAAAACGATTTGTCTCAAAATCTCTCATTATCAAGTAGGTATTTAAGGTTATATCTTCTGATATTATGGTGATAATAAAATTAAATAATGTGTTCTCTATGGGACAAAATAGTTTATTTAAACTTTGAAATGACAGTGACACTGACACCAACCAAATCGTTTGCATGTTTGGTGTATTATGAGTTGCCTGATTAATAAACTTGATAAATCCCGAAGTATATTATAAGTTATTAAATGTGGCAACGTCACAATTATGAAGTGCAATGCTTTATGTCTTGCGTTTACTATAGTTCTTGAAATTAGGGCGTTCAAACAAACAGCTTAATACTTAGATACATTTTTGTAACTATAACAAACTGGCATGCTCTTTTCTTCTGAAACACAAATAGTCTGAATTTTTCTTTTCTGTTATATTTTTTCTTAATTATTCTCACCCTTTATCACGTGACTCTGTCATGTATTTTCTCGTCTTGTTCATGTATCATTTGTATACCTACTAGAAAGTAATAAAATTATTTATTGTTTTATTTATTTATTTATTAAAGATTGATCAATATTTAATGCAATTTAACCATATGAACTAATGTTCTTAAATAAAATGTTTGATACGCTTGAATCTTAACAAATTGTATTTTTATATCGGTTAAACAGTACGACACTGGTATAGTTAATTTTATACATTATTAGTTATTTTCCACAGTTGCAGCATTTTAGACTGCGTGACTCCAGCTGGGTGTACATACTCGACAATTATTTATCAGTAAAATATTTATATATTTTATCTAATCGCTGGGGCAGAGTGCGCATGTATGTATTTTTTTACTTATTAACCGTTATTTAATAGCATCTAATGGGCTACATAAATATATAAAACACATAAAAATATCAATTAATATAAATACATTTATACTAAATAATAATTTACAATAATTAATTTCACTATATTTATTAAATTGTATGAGGTAATTAACTTTTTTGTTGATTCTTTTCTCCACGATGATAACAGAATTTACCAATTCTGAATTCAAATTTGATTACAGAATACTGGAATTCTCTCTATTGAGATTGGAAAAGTATTCTGTAACACATCTGCCCTTAAGCAATTTAAATGTATTTACATTCTATCTCTTGTGATAGAATAATATTCTCACACTGGTAAGCATTAGTCTTGACTCAGTTGATTGTCATTGGAGAGCAAGACTTGAGTAACTGTCAAAGTTATTGCTGTCACGTTTCGGTTCGAGAATATAAAAAACATGAACTGGCTCAGAATTAGAGTGTAAAATACACCACTTGAAGTTACAAAAAGGTTAATATTATACTGGAAAATTTACTACAAAAAAAATCAAAGCATGAATATGATAAGTATTAAAAATTGTGCATGGATTTAAAATCTTTGATTGTGGAGAAAGTACAGTCTGCTACTTGTGATGCTCGTATAAAATTTTCATTCTAACCTTGTCATAGAATATAGGTACACTTCTCCTAAAATTAACTTAAAGACAAACTATAGTCAAAAGCAACACCAGATTCCAAGTAATTTTCTGCTTTTCTAGTTAACTTGGAATATTTATAAATTTTTTCTTAAATCAACCATTTCAAGTTGGTGAACCAAAAAAATATACATAGTAAGGTACAGAAAGAAAAACTAATAAAAAAAAACCAACAGCAGGTACATGTTTGTTTCCTATCGAGTGCTTGTATCCTCGCATACAAAGGGTTCTTAATGGTTCTTCAGAAACTGGAAGTGACTAACAATCAACAATCAATGATTAGACGATCACTAAACCATCCAAAAAATATTTAAATAAAGGTTTAAACTTTAAGCATTAAGATTCACTTGGGTATTACAACAATTACTAGGATTAGCTTTTAATTCTCTCAATATTTCAGTTTGAAAATAAAAAAAGGCCAAAATTGTCTACGTTACACTTTCAACTTTCAAACGGAAATAACAATTTTAAGAAACTTTGCTGGTTAGATGGCTAAAACTATCATTTTTAAGAAACAGTTGGTAACCTCTAGTCTGCTATGCATTACATTCAATTAAACATTTATTTTATTTGGTATTAAATATAGATAGCAAACGTCATTTTCGTAATTTGTAATGAAAAATGGTATATTATTTAACAGCCACGAACATGCCATGCCGCGGGCGAATGTCGTAATTTAACCGAATGACTAATAGCTGTTGCACGTAACTACAATTTTATACCTTTTCCATTTCACGTAAATAAATTATTGTGTAGGTTGCATTCGATAAACGTTGCATTTGTCTTCACTAGTTTGACAAGAAGAATAGAGACTTAGAGGGTTACTTGAAAACTCTTACAGTTAAACTACATTAAATATTCCCGATAATCATTATTGCTTTGTAAAAGTTGTAACTGTGTCATGATATACAGCTTGGAAAAGCCAAATGGAATAAACTCATTATTTCGGTTACTGTACATATTTATAGAATATCCCAAAACACATCCATTTTAAATTATAAATTTTATCCCTACCTTCTACTCCCTTTGAGTGACAGTTACAACCCCGAATTTTTTAAATTGGACATATGGGCTTGGATATTATGATCTAAAGTGTACAAGTCATCAGAAAAATTGCTAGAATAAACTAATGACACATCTATATCTAATGAAAGAAGATACGACAGCTATGAAGGAAGAAATAAATAAGAAATTAGAACAAACAGAGAAAGAAAGTTTAGAGGAGAAAAAAAATTGGAGAAGAAAACAAAGAAATTAGGAAACAGGTTACTCAAATAAAAAAGAATAAAAAAAGAAATGGAAAAAATTACGAGAAGAAATACAAGATAGCAAAAAAGAAATTAGAGAAAGAATTATAATACAACGGACTTGGTGCTACTGATATTTTTGATGTCGCTGACACAATGTTAGTTACATAAGTGTGTAAGAATCATTTTGTTTCTTAGCCATGCTAGTTGCACATGATAGTCGATAGGAAGTGGCAGGATCATTTTTTCAAGTAGTTAAGCTAATAAATGACAGAAAAGTAATACAGCTGATGTGTTTCGACGTTTTCTTTTCTTTTTTAAATAAATTTTCAAAACAATTACATGCTCCGAGATTTTAGGGACACAATGAGTGTGTTTTAACAGCTGACAAATTGGTTCGAAGAGGCATTTGCTTCTAACTCCTGTCAGTCGCACCGGGTCAGTAACATAAGCGTGCAACGTACCATTTGATAACACAGGTTGGTGTTTAAAAGACATGCAAACAGCTCAAAAAAATATCAATAGCATCATGTCCGTCGCATATATGTGTAACGCGCCTTAGATTGCACCACTAAAATGTCCATGGAACCGTTAAAATTTACCACCCGTATAAAAAAAAATTTAATTAATGAAAATTTTCTGAATGATCGAGAAATTATCTTAAGTATCTCTTGAGATTAAAAATTTTTTTACAAGGTCATTTTATAAAAGATCTCGTGGTATATATCTTATCTATACAAATAAAAAATGAAGGAATAAATAAATAGTAATCTAATATTTATTTGCTCATTGACATTGAAGTTACCACAAAATACATTGTTATTTTATTACAAAGATCAGCATAAAATAGTTTAAAATTGTTGGTTCATTTCTTCAGCAATTGGTCTAAACTAAGTATATTTTGACTGAAACCAAAAAGTTATCTAATAAAAAAAGGTAATTGCCGTCTGTCTATCGTCGTGTCTTCTGTCAATGTCATTTTTGTTTCCGCATATCTGAAATCGCCATGTTTAAAATTAGATAGTTGTCAATACGTTGCATTAGTGCTGACGTCATGTGACAACTTACTGTATCAAACAAATAAATGTCATTTAAACTGCATCAGTTGTTAGTTTGTGATTATTTTAAGTTTTCCATAAAATTTTATTCAAACAATGAACAAAATTAATTTAAGTAAAGCAACACAAAAAATTACATAAGGTAATAATGAGTAAGTGCCTTTCTAGTACTCTATAATAATCGTATTGACATTGTTAATACAAGAATTAATGAAAAAACCGTGTTTTAAACAAACATTGAATAAAATAAGCACATTTGGAATCTATAGATATATTTACAAGATTTTATACTAAGTTAGATGATATACTTACTCTTTAAATACATTTTTGTGTAAAAACAGTTAACAAGCTCAACTTAGGCAGGTGAAATGCATAAATGGCATTTAAATTTTTAATAACAATACATTTGTTTTGATACAGTAACTGTCATGTGACGTTACACTAATGGAGCGTATTGCCAGAACTGTCTTGTCCATAGAACATAATAAATATTTTATATTCTGTGGTCATGCTTCCTTTTTAATACTGTATTAAAAATGTACTAATAATAAAAATAACGTAAAGTGTTAATGAATTTCAATTCTTATAATTTCATTTCCATTAACAATTTAATTATTTGTGATTCTGCAATCTGCACATATAGGTGATTTTGGTATTTTCAATTTATAATAATAATTAAAACTTTTTTCTGGATTTCTGGATTTGTTTCAGGTTTATCATTATTTATAGATTAATTTTTGTTAATTTTGTGCACAGGACTCTAATAACCATGTTTGTATTGGCTGAATTTATTTTATTTTATCTTAAACTTGTAACTGAATGTATAATATCTCCTAAAACCACTTTGTCTCTTTTTATAGCCTGATGATGGTCTGTTAACCGAAACATGTCGACTTTAATTTTTATTGCTACTACTTGTATCATCCTTATTCGAGATATGGATAACCTCTACAATTAACGTCAAACCATGTACTGTAAAAAATGTAAAAAGTGTAAAAAATTGTTGAAAGCGAAAACTTTTCTTATTTAAAAAATGTACCTATATCGTAAAAAGGCGTAGCTAGAATCGTGATGTGCATGGGGCTGTAGAAAAATACGTTATGCAACAAATTATGCAAATGTGAGAATATTCATTACACTAACGCACCCTATATGGGGTTAATTATTATTTACCCTTATGTATATACAGACCAGTGAAATATGCAAAACATCAAGATAGGTCGATTTTTAATATAATCATAGTCGTAAAGTTTCCCTATTTATAAATAACAGTCATAATTTTTATATTTTTTAATGAGGAAATCCATTAGTCCATTATTTTACAGAAAAAGTTCATTCAAAATTAATTTAGGGATGTGGTGAGATAGAATGAAATATGAAATAATTGTTGTTACCATTCCTTTCTTCGTGGATATTTCATTTTATATTATTATAAACAAAACTAACTACTGATGTAGAAATTAATACAACAAAACAAGTAGCTACACTAATTTTTATTTAATAAATAAATAAATTAATTGCGAAATAACTTTATTACAATTAATATTTTATAAACAAACTAAATAAATTAAAAGATTCAAAAACATTAAATATTGTGGATATATTTCTAATCTCATTGAACAACATCCGCAATAATTTAATCTAAAACATAAAATAATATTGGTACAAAATTGGTAATTTTTCTTTCAGCAGAGCTTTGTAGTCTGCAGTCCTGAACTTGTAGTCCTGAACATAGGCCTCCCCTTTCAATTTTTATGTATCCTGATCCTGTGCTACCTGATGCCAATATTTACCCAACCAATCTTTCATATCGTCCAGCAAACGTTTTTGCGGTCTGCAGCACTTCTTTTGCGTAGTCTTGGTCTCCATTGTATTAAACGTTTTGTCCACCTATGCCATCTTCAGCTTTAGTCCTATGCCTAATCTCTGTGTTTATAATATGATCTCTAAGACTTATTCCTAACATCAATCGCTCTATATATGGCCGTTTGTGTGGTTCTAATTTGACGGTAAGTATAGTTGTAGAAAGGAAAAGTAAGAACTGCATCAGTTAATCTCACATTTTGTCAAATGGATTGAGATTTAGTTCTAATTAAGTAGGCACAGTATTTTTCTACCTTGGTTAAACTAATTGTGTAACTATAAGTATATACCATTATTGAAGTTATTTCTTACGAAAAACAGACATCACAATCTCACATTGTTGATTTCCGAATAATTGTAACAGATTAAAATTTGTTTACATTTAAATTATCATTTTCGTTTAATGTTTAATTACATAGATATAATTTCATACGTATACGTAGGTCTGCGGATGCATCCTTATAACAAATTGTGATACGACACGGATTTATCAAAAAGTTGAATATAAGTTTTTGCTGATAATACTGCATTTAATATGTACCAAGGACAGACAAAGGTTACCTTGCGTTATCTTTTATTGTGGTTGCAAATTTCACATACTAAATATCTATTTAAAGTAAATGGAGATGATATACTAGTATTAAATGTTTGAATTGTAATATTTATTTTTTCAACCTATGGGTAATCGGTTTCAGTGGCGTTGCGAGGGGGTATAAATGTCTGTTAATAAAAATCTGGCGAAAACAATTATTTTACGATTTAATATTAAAAAATTTAAGACACGTAGTTGTCTGAAGAGCAGGATAACTCACTTTCTTCGGACTCTATAGAGGGTTTGTACAGGGTTTCTTATTATATTTTGATCCCTACCAATCAAAAAAGTAGCAACAGAATTTTCTACGAAAGGAGGAATCCTGAAACACGTTGATTTTTTATTTGATTTTTGATATAATGGGTTTTGTTCAAAAGTTTTACTGTTTGATGTTCTTAGAAAGATGGACTTCTAAAGAGTACGGGTTACTATAATAAATTTCATAATTTTGATGTATTTTACGTTTTGGTAATTTTGGCAACATTGTAGTTATTTATTGCATGTAGAAAGCAATGCGGTAACCATGCCATCTGAATGTAATTTTCTTTATAACTGGTTTGTTTCTATTATGTTATTAAGAATAGCACTTACCTTGTTAATAAGTTTATTAATATTTAATCCTAGACGACAAAATTAAATTAATTTTAAATGTTTAAGAATAAAAGGTGGATTGGTTAGCAGAAGTAAATGACTGTCATTTTTGCAAGATCTCATTATTATGCTCATTAATATTTGTCAATAAATATTTATAATTGAAGTAAGCTGAAGCTGCATAAAATCTTTTCATGTTCCAAATTTTTATTTGTGGTACACTTGGTGACATACTTTTTTTGCTGGTGTAAGAAACCCTAAACTAGCATTTTTTTGTCGACCAAATATTAAACTAAGTGTGGTACGACTATAACTATAATAAAATGTCAGCAATAAAAACAATAATTGTGTTGACAGCTGAGGACTAGTATAACTTTTATGGCCATACATTTTACTTCATTAAAAATATATGTTAATTTGATAACTGGTATGTTTCACATATATAAAACAAAAAGCAGATGTTTATCATTGGGGATAGTTTTATAGCTTATCACTGAATTTTTCATTTAAAATATTTTTACAATCAACATTTTACCAGGCAAAATATTTTAAGTATACATTACACCACTGCTATTTCATAATCTTTTCTAGAAGTTGATTTAACAATTAGTTGAATTTAAGTAGTTATTCTATTAATCTAAGTAGGTATCCTAAAACGGTATGTTGAATAATATCTTAGATAAAAAACTACATAGTCATATGATGAATTCATTTACTTTACGAACTGTGTAACTAAATTGTTGTTTATAGCGAAACAGCTGTCGTTGTTTTTGAATAAATAGTGGAAGTTTTTTTAAAAAGTTATATTTTTATTGTTCTTAGCAGTATATTTAACAATTTTTAAAAAGATTCAGTAAATCAAATCAAAAATCTTTATAAAAATGTAAAATAAATTACCAATTAGTTTTGGTCTAGAAGATCATCATCAGGCTGGATAGAGAGAAAACATTTATGTAGAAATAAGTGTACAATGTACAGTCCATCACAAGATATTTTGTCTTGACTTACTACCTAAGCTATGACGATTGTCAGTAAAAGTTTTAACTTGTTCATTGTAAAGTAAACTTAGCAGGGCCGTAATTACATATTTATATTTATATTATGTTTCTCAAATATGGAATATGATTTTGAAATTGATTTGAAAACATTGAAGATTAAGCGTTTCATTGGAATCACAAAACTGTGATATTTTGACAGGTGAAAAAAATAATCGGCATAAAATTCCTAGAAAAATTGCAATGCGATCTCCCGGACTACGAGTTTCTTTCCAGTATTCCTTCCTTTCCTTTTTTGTGGAATATTGGCTTGTATTTCGATTTGTTAGTTATTTCCTATGCGTTTATATTCATTGAAATAGGATGGATATTGCCATTCCATTTCAAAACAAAACCGGAGGTAAGTAATATAGTTCCATTCTTTTAGAATTTTTTGTTTTTAATTCCAAAGAAATAAAAGGATTCAATATAATAAATAGTATATCTTTGGGTACAGTAAAATTATTATTTTTTACTCTTACTTTTAATATTTAAAGAATTTGGCATTGAAGAGTTTTAATTTAAATTATAATTAATTTACTAAGAACATTAAACAAAGAAACTTTTGAACAAAACTTTCATTTTTATTTTATTAGCTTTTTTAAATTCAATGACAGATGTTTCGATAAACTATCATCGTCAGAATGACATATTGAAGTTAGTTACTTTATGTTTTTTCAAGGTAGCTACCTGATGTTGATTAAGTAGTGTTAGGACTAGACCAAGTAATAAGACATAACAATTACATTTTGTTTGAAAAAACATTATTATGTTCATATCAGTACCTATCTGATTAAACAAAATTTATCAAAGATGAAATATATTATAAAAAAGGAAGCTAGTTTCCCTTGTACCAAATAAATAAAAATATTTACACACTTCTGTATAAATTAGTAATCCAAATAACGATTATTTATTACATTTACGAAAACACTCTTCAGCAGTTAGACTTAACATTAACCGACAAATTGCTTTTAATCTTATACCAGCTACTTCTTTTGCCCTTTTTTACCTCAGTGCTTATTCGACATCTTTCTGGAACCTCACATAAAACGGCCACTTTGACGGCCATTCCTGGACGATAAAATAGCTACATGAAATTCGACGAAGGAGGACTTGAACTATTTTGAGAAGGAATAAGTCCAATAACAGAAATTACTTGTATGGTATAATATGATCAGGAATAGATACACATTGAAACACAAAACAACTTTTTTATATTTTGCACTTATAAAAATCTTCATTATAAAACGCATTTGCGTATCGTAATGTAACTTTTACGCACGCAAATTTTTGTTTTAAATGGTTGGCGACATGAGTGAAGTATCTAAAGGCAAGACTATTGACAATGACATTTGTGGCTAATAGCAATTTATTAATTTTATATTGTTCTTTAAGAAAGTATCTGTGAATATGAATATAATATTTTACTTATATAATATATTATTATTGGTATATTATTCATTTTAATAGTATATTATTTAACGAGCGGTAATGTAGGTCATAACTCACGCAGATGAAGTTTGCAGCACGAGCCGCAGGCGAGTGCAGTAACTCATCAAGTGAGTTATGACCATTACCGCAAGTTGAATACTATACTTTATCTACGACTTTAACAATAAATACTAAAATGTAATTATAGAATTAAGAACTTATTTATAAACCGTAATAGTAATAACAAATGAAATAAAAGTTTTAAGTAGTAATTATTAATTTTGCTTATTGATGAGATTAACTGTAAAGTGTGAACAACCAGTAAACTGAATATGTGGAACTGAATTATGCAAGTTTGAGTTTGTTGCATATATGTTCTAGAAGAAGTACCAACTGGTTGAGGAGTTATAGAACTATATATTTTATTGGCAGTATTTGTCTTATTCCTTTCGGAATCATCAATGTATCCCTAAGCAACATTAGTTGATCTCCAACCACCATAGCGTTTCAGTGTCGTGATATCCCCTCCAGCATCTACTAATAAAGTTGCTGACGAGCGGCGAATACAATGCCCAGTATATAAATTACTATCTGGTAATTTTAAAAATGTAGCAATAGCCTTCCCCATTGCTCCAAATTTGTGATTCCGTGACAGTATATAGTTACTGTGACAGTATGGTTTAATAACTCACTAGAGAGTTATTATAACTCACGCTTTTTGTTTATGGATACTATTAATTCCTCAAAAGCAGTTGAATAATTATTGTATAATTTAATAGGAGTAGATAAAATATTTTAAAACATTAACATTTGATAATTTAAATATCACAACTGTCAAATTTTATAAATTACACAATGCTGCCGACATACTTTTTAAAATAAAAATTTTCGTAATTACATAAAAATAAAAAATTAATTTAAAAAATGGTAAAAGGGGCAAAATATAAAAAATATTATAAACAACTTATTTCATATGGCTGTTGTGACACTCGTTCTTTAAAAAACTCATCGCTTCGCGATTCGTTTTTGAAATTTGAACTCGTGTCATAACAGAATTCCATATGAAATGCGTTGTTTAATATACTATTTTTTCGTTATTTAAGCAACAAGTGTATTAAAAAGGGAAATTAACAACCGATATATTTTAACGTTTTAATGTTCCATTTAATTCACGAGTTTGTAAAAAAACTTTTCCGTGACCGTTAAATCAAATTCTACTTGATTTTAAAAAGTTAATGAATGTATGTTTGATTGCCTACACCACGAGTCATTGTCAAGCACAAAGATTTTGTAGTTGTATAAAAGAAATGTGTGTTGTGTTGCATATATTAGAATAATAGAAATAATTTTGCATTTTTTGTTTCTAATTCTACAATATCGAATATCGATAAATTAATTACCTTTTGAAAGTACCAAAATAACCCTGTTATCAAATTTTTAGCTCTTGATTTGCAGATTAACTATAAACAAAATTGGTAAACAAAATCCGATTGGATAATGGTTTGCTTATGTTTGTTTACTTTTGTTTGTTGGTGTTTTAATTTTGTGCTTTTTTAATATTTTGTTGGTGATTTTATTATTTTGTTTCATATTATTTGAGATCTATCAAAAATTTTAAATTGTGATCCCACATGCATAATATTAAAAGTGTGTTATTGTTTGATATCTTTAATTTCATGGCTAATGTATAAACTGCTGTAAATAATTTGACAACAACCAAAATATTAACAAGCTGATTTTAATAAATAATAAGCAAGGAAATACGTTCCTTTTCTGGTTAACTATGGCAAAACTATATCCTTATGAGGTAGCTATAAAGATTTGATATTATTTATGTTAATAAACATGTTTGTTATATATTACAGCTTCGTTACATGATAGGTATCACGTAGACTACTAAATCACGAAATATTTAAAATATTTGTATTTTACATACCTATTTTTGATTTACGCAGTAAAATCGTGTGGTAAATAATTGAGTTCGATGGGGTCAAAAACGCAAATTTTTATAAATGATGAATCATAACTCATTCAAAATATGAGGTTATCCATAAATTCTATCCAGAAAATATTGTTGTGAAATAGACCATTTTAGTGATCTTAGGTTAGATTCTTCTTTCTCTTTAAGGCTATTAATTGTCATTGATTATAGAATATAGAACGGTTGCCTCACTTTGCTGGCAACATGGCGGTCAATACGTCACGGGCTACCTCAACAGTATGCCTGAGTCGGCTGAGCATTTACGTAGTTTTTGGTAGTTTTCTTGTGATGTTTACAGTAATTTAAATTGCAGTTTTTTTACTTTCCGAAGTTTTTTTTAATTTATAAACTCGTCTTAATATATTTATAAACTTATTTTGCACTCAACTTATATGCATACTTGTATGCATATCGGAAACTACACGGATTAGTTTTAAATTTTTACTTAGGCAATGGTTATAAATAAAACTGTTTTTTGTCTTTGTTGTATTTTTTTTTGTTCTAAATATAAATATATACTTTATGTTATTTAAGGCCCAGAATAAATATAATATAATAATAGGTACCTATAGGTACATATGGACAGTTTCTATAGGTTGAAGGTATTTCAACAGAGTGAAACATATTATATAGTATCGTTTGCTCTCTCGCTGACAGCATCAGTCAGTTCTGGGCATGTTTTATGCGCATGTAGAATAAATAACTTTTGTTACAACCCTTCTACGGTTTATTTAAAAAATTAACTTATTTATATAACGAACTTCCATAAAGTAAGGGTTTCCTTAATAAATTTGTCTTTGTCTTTAAACGTAGCTATGTATATAAAATGTAAATTCTATTTTAATAAATAAATTTAAAAATTAAAAACAGCCATTCTGATAGTGCATTACTAGTAAAAGAAAATATTTTTCCTATATATTATTCTGTGATATTTCAACTATAGTCTCTGTATGATTTCTAATAATACCGCATTTTACGATATATTATTGAGGTTAAAAAATTAAAATATTGATTCTATCATCTTACTTTAAAAAATAGTAATAACCATCTGTTTGTTCTAGCAACTTTAATAGCTATCGATAATTACGATTTTTGTGCTGTTAAATTCACAGAAAGTGCACTTAAGTAAAATGAAATCTCTCTAAAGTAGAACATATTTTTTTAAATGTTATTTACTATGTTTATAATAAAGTATTATATTATAAACTTGAATTGTATACACCTTTTGATTTACATGAGAATATTAGTTTACTAATATACTTATAACAGTTATAAGTGCTTGACTTATACAATTAATATTGACACACAAATAAATGAAGACTACAGACTTTCTACACAGTGGAAAAGTGGAAAAACGGATGTATTTTTTATGTGGATATTGGATATTCGTATAAAAGACTATCTCAAATCTCGGTTCGTGCATCACATCAAATTCAACAATTATCATGTTTTCCATAATTTAATAAATTTAAATTTAATTTCCTATTAACCTATTGAATGTTTTTAGACCCACTACTAATTTCTAACATGTATTTTTAATTTGATGTCTTCTTGTTTAATTAAACCTAGTTTTGATTCTGGTTCATTTTTTTAAAGTTAACATCCTCAACGAGGGTGATTAATTTTATTTATTTGATTTTTATGTCCAGAATTTTATGATTTTAAATTTAATGTTTTTATTTTTATTTTATAATATATTTATAATAAATTTTTGATGGATTTAATGTTTTTATACAATTTTGATATTGCTTCTAAGTGGTTTTTATCCAATTTGACATGGTTGTTAACGTTCTTAATTTTACTGGTATTCCATTGAATATAATATTTTAGGAGAAACTCTGATGATGGCCTTGCAAGCCCCAAAGCGCTTAATTTCACATAAATTTGTAATATAGGTATATACACACTTTATAAAAAATATATCCGTTGTTCCACCTACAATTAATATTGAATTAATTCACTATGAAATATACCAAATATTGAGTTTAATATTGGAAACATATACCTAGTCTCAAAAGATGCAAACTTGCATAACTCTGTAGAACTAAAATGTCCAAAAATGTGTGTGCTAAACACGTCTTTTAATTATTGTCACATATAATTACTACCCACTGCTTACCTATGTCTTGTTCTACAGTCTGCAGGCTGACAGCTGACATTCACAAACATGGAATGTACCGTAACTGATATCTGCTTACTGGGAATGTTTTCCTAAAAGTGTCGTAGAGCGAACAACGTGTTCTCTAATAAAATCGGTTACAAATATTTGTTAAATGTAGTAAATTTAGAAAATGTGCGTTAAGTTGACAGTGACGGTCGGAAAAGTATCAAAAACACGTGTTGATAAGTTGGTTTCTCGCTCATTTGCCCGACCTACACGTATTTCATATACCCATTTAATTTACTCCATTTTCACTGAGATAGGTACATTTTTTAAACACATTTATCATTTGCATCAGAAAGCGACAAGATTTACGTAAGTTTATATGGGGTAGTAGCAATAAAAAGAATTACCAAATTTCAAATAACTACAGCAGTTATTGACCATTCAGAGTTTAACTTTCTGTCAAAATTTTAGTTTAATTCGTCCACTATAAAATAATAAAAGATTTTTAAAAAATATTGTGTCACATTTAAATAATGTATCAGAAAAAAAATCCTTTATTTAAAATAGCAGGTGTAGGAAAATTTTGTACATTTCAGTTTTAAAAAACATATGTGAACATTTCCACCCTTCATTCTTGCAAAATGTATAACCAGCAGTTTTTTCTTTAAAATGCAGATTTACAAAATGATATCCATAATGGTTTTGTTAGTCATTTATTATTATATTATATTGTATTTATTGTGTCAAACTTATTCTAATATTGTAGTTTGTTAATTTATGTGAATAAATATTTATTATTATTATTATATTATGAATTGTATCACTTAGAAACATTATCCAGAACTATTAAAATTCATTTTATTCGTTTCTCATAACAGTTTCCTTTAATTAATTCGCCTTCAACATAAGCCTTACTTTAGCTAGCCGTTAATAGAGGTCACCAGCCATCACAAAAATCGTAGAAATTTCAATAAAATACTTTTATTGGGATTTTCATAATAATGATTTCAGTTCAATTTTAAACATAATCATTTCTTTAATATTTTGTTGCTCTGATGTTAAAAATAAACTAGAAATACTTCAATTTTAAACGTAGATATTAAAAAATAGTAATACTTACATTTTTATTTAGATTACACAAACAACTCTTTATTAATTTTTTTGTATATAGCTTAGGTACCGTGTTTGAGACAACATTACAGGTAGGTTTTTTTCATAGTAGCTGAATGATTTTTGTAATTTGTTTCGGGCTGGATAAAAAAGTTTTGTTTTCGCGTATTTGTGTAGTAGGGTCAAACTACCTATTAGGATATGTTCTATACTTAATTGAACCTGGCAGTGATGAAAGCATTGTATAAAAAGACTGTTTATACAATGATGAAAGTAAGGTTAAGAAACTAATAATTAAATCAACTATATTTGCTGTTATATTAGTTTAAATATGTTCCACAAAGTAAGGGTTGGTCAAATAAATTTTGATTATACCCCAAACTCCACACCAAAATAACATAAAAATAAGAATAGTTAAAAAGTTATGACAAACGAAAAATTTTATTTTGGAAAAATGTGATAATTTTAAGCTTCATAGCAATTTATGGAATAATGATATTTTTAATTTCTGTGAATGGGACGTTTTATTTACCAATTAAAAATGATAAAATAAAACAAAATTCCAGTGATTATACGTAGTCAAAATTAAATATTAAACATCAACGGACACAATGAAGTTAAATACAATGATACAATGAAATGGTTAGCGGAAATTCTTATCCACTTACGAAAAACTGTGAATTTACATTATGCTCTTAATTATACTCAACAAATTTTGAGAATGTTTTAATGTTTTTACTAAAAAATATACTTACCTGTTCGCAACAATTTTTTGCATAAGATCGTCAACCTGCAAGATCCTCTATCATGAAGCAAGAGGGCGGTATTCTTGATAGGCTGCAATACAATAATAGCAGTTTCGCTACAACTAGCACCGTCAGATAGACATATTTACATTTAACATTATTTTTAAATTATTTTACATTTTTATTACATTTACATTACATTATTATTACAGTTAATATTTTATTAAATTATACAGAATACTCTGAGACATATAGGTCAGTGAGTGCTACAGCATGTATAGGTCTCTATTTTCAAAGAGAAAAACTACTTCCACATTTTTCACTTTTCTGGAATCTTTTCTTCTTCTAAAAATTTGTATAAAAAGCGGAAAATAGCTTTCTCTAACTGAGCTTCTACTATTTTTAATATTTCAGCCTTCAGCTTGTCTTTGTATGGGCTCTTTCTTTCTTTCTTTCTTTCTTTCTTTCATCTGCATAACAGCGGCGCAGCCTACTTTTTGTTACCTCCTGAATCTTCTTAAACCTTACATTTTCAACCGGAAAGAAAGTTCTTTTTAGAAATCATGAATAAATAATGCTAAGGATACTCAAATTAGAACCAGCAATTAGAAATGCAAAGACCGCAAATGCAATAGGTCCAGAAAGATACCCACTTAGCTAATCAAATGCATTGACAAAGAATTATGCTACATGGGTTTTCAATATAAAACCAAAAAATGTGTCATTAGAAATATAGGTACACCAGCCATCGCCTCCTTGTCCTTTTCCAACCAGGAAAAGGAGGAGGAAGATCTATTAAGATTTCGATGGTAGCGTTGGAAGTGGGGGACATACGTCCCGTTAAGATTAAGCATGCCCATACCATTGAAGCTTATCCAGCTTCTCCCTAGTGGTCTTCTGCTGATATTTAGCCCACCAGACCTGAGCACCATACTGTCAGATATAGCCAATACATTTGTTTGGGTTTCATTCCCCATGACTTTCTGTGACCTATCACCCAATCATTGATATTTAAAAAAATGCAAGATGGCGGCTATACTGGAAACGTTAATTTATAATAACTTGAATTATCTTGTAAAAAATACAGAATTATAATGGAAACTAGTATCCCAAAATTTCATAAAAAAGATAATTTAACTTTTTCGCAATCCTGTATACAGTTTAATGCGAACAAAAAAGGTTTATCTTAAACTTTAATTAACCATTATATAAATTGATTGTGTTAACCTCTACTTTTTGGAAGTTCATCTTACTAAGAACAATTAATAACTGCACAGTTAAACTAAACTTCCACTATTTATTTGAAAAATTCGCTTTAAAATCAATTACAGCTGTTTCGCTATCACTAGCATCGTCAGATTGACATATTGAAATTACAGCTGTAATTGATTTTAAAGCGATTTTTTCAAATAAATAGTGGAAGTTTAGTTTAACTGTGCAGTTATTAATTGTTCTTAACCATTATATAATTTAAAATTATTTTTAGCCTTGTCATCATTCGAAATACACGTTTGCACAATCGACAGATTCCTTTTCATAAAGGCTTCTCATAAATATATACTTATCTTTACTGTAACAAATCCAAGTAAATTTCTTTGAAATTTTTATCAAATTTACGAATTTTCCATGAAACTGGCAAAAAAATCTTTAATTATTTTTAGTTTTCAGTAATTCCTAGAAGTCTATGTGTTACAACTCGACTTCTGTTTATACGTTGCCAAAATACATTATCAACTTTCCCAGAATCACTGGAGTTATCATGTTTTTTTTTATTAATTTTACATAATATACATTAATGATATTTAGAAAAACATACTTTGACAGCGACCTGGCTCAAAATATATTATACTTCTAGTAAAAAAGTAGACTGGAGTAGAAAAAAGGCAATCAAACTCTATCCTTTGAAAACGACACTAAAAAATGCACTGTAGTTAAAAACTGAAATATTAATGCATGAATATCGATCGATCGCATCAATAATGTTTTGTGCTTATAACGTTAAAACTTTATTCCACACTTTCCAAAAGCAACAAAGTTGATTAGCGTAATTAATCCACACCTTTACTGGAATAAATAAATTATAAAGTCACCTTTAACTTTAAAAGTACATGAACTGTAATTAACTATAGCTGTTTAATTAAAGTGCTCTAAAAATATATTTTGATTCTATTGGTTGTAAAAGGCTCTATAGAAAATAGTAGATTATATCACTAGAGAAATATGATTTAGGTTTGAGGTTTGAAAAGTATAGATAGTTCATTCCACAATTATTTATACATTTTGGAAACGTAAAGGAGGGCATGGTCGATTAATACTTTACACTTCTTGTTCATTGTCTATTTTTTACTTGTTTTAATTATGTTGTTTCTATTAGCGATGCTTGTAAGTGTTGTTTTGGTTT
This sequence comes from Ophraella communa, assembly GCA_035357415.1. Classification (NCBI taxonomy): domain Eukaryota; kingdom Metazoa; phylum Arthropoda; class Insecta; order Coleoptera; family Chrysomelidae; genus Ophraella; species Ophraella communa. The sequence goes on from CM068985.1 coordinate 39,334,063, forward strand.
TTTATATATCCTTATGATGGTCTACATGTTAGGCAGAAACTGGTCACTAAATTTTTGGTACATCTTAATTTAATAAAATTGTGTGACATTGACAAACTATTTCGTTTGGTTTTGAATTACCAAAATACCTAAAGATACCAGTGCAGCAATACAATTAATTAATTATTTTTTTTACTTTTGACAAATGCTTATTTTTAACTAAATTAAGATATTACATCGTTGTGTGTATATAAATGCTATGGTTTATTTTGGATAATTACTATTTATTTTGGATGATTATCGTTAGGAACTAATTTTAATCAAAGTTAAAACTTCTCCTACACCGAAATAGTTAAATATTTATATACTTTTGGCGAGTTCACTTGAAAGTTTATTCAGTAAATCAGTCTCGTCAAAGATTCTGTGTTATCGCATTCACAGTAATTATGTATTCTGGTTCTTAAAAATAACACAAGATAACAAAACCATTCTAAGAAATTGTTAGATAATCGTTTAATTGTAGCAAAAGTTATAGCACTAGTAGCGCAAGTGTGTCTACATAATTTACAACTACAACTACTAATATTGATAAAAATGTTCTTGGGTCTTTCTATTTTAGTTGCGTTATGTGTTGAAAATGTGTTAAAAGTACATTTTAATTTGTACAAGTTTGATTTTAATTTTGATCTATATGACGATGTTGTAAGGGTAGTTTATAATATCTCTATTTTTATATTTGTTTATTTATTTTCACTGATCTTAAATATTTGATTTTTAAATATTTCATTTTAATATGTTGGTTCTAAAAAATCACACTTCCATAAGTAATAAACTTAAACTGCTAAATGCATAACTATGTGTATATTTGGTTGCATAGATAATGCAACTCATACAATATTTTTTATAAAAGTATTAATTTGACATTTATGTTACCAAAAGATATTTCTTCATCAAATTTAACAAATCAAAGTGATTAATTCACAAAAATTAATAGTTTTTTATTCATTAATCTTGCTAAATTATTACGTTCTATGCGTTTTTGTTATGTTTCAACCCAGATACTAAATTGTTATAATTTTTATATACCTACCATCTCATTTAACATTTAACCATAATATACCTACCTAATTACAATCATTAATTTTTGGATTTGTCTAGGTAACAAAAAAGTTTTTATTTTTTTGGGAGAAAATACAATGAACATATGGAATCTATGGCTAAAGCTACAACAAATATATTAAAAATATATAGGTATGCAAAAAAAATTTGTTGATTCCAAATTTTACAAGATTCAAAATTCGTATTTTGGATGACTTTGTCATAAAATAAGAACAGGGCCCAAGGCGAATATTGCAAGTGTGCTTGACTCAAACAGACTATAAAAATAAAAGTACCTACCAATTTCCTTTTAACAAAATCAACATCGTATCTCTACACTCTGTATATCTTCTCAATTACCTATTGTCTGTAAAAAATAACGAATGAAAATAATTTACCTGTGAGCTTTAAAAAATTATCAATTTAGTTCTAGCGATTTCGAATTCTACAACATTTGGTTTGCTATTAAAAAAATTATATTTATTAGTTTGGAGATCCCTCTGAAATATTGCAAGGAATTAAGATTCCCCAAAATAACTACCAAAATTTTATTGAATCAATTATTCAATGACTTCGTTTCAAATCTAGTTAACAACGGAAACGACACAAATTATGCCGAAATTAACTTAAAATACATCAATTTCCAACTAAAAAACTCGTAAACCATCAATTTTTTCCATTCGATGCAAGTTGCGAGCAGAACACAGCTGCAACATTATTTATTATCTATTTAAATAATGAAATAAAAACATCAACATAGCGTTTTAGACCTCAGATGCACCGGCTGGTTCATGAAGTTTCTAGATCGGTAGATTAGGCTAGTTTTATGGGTAGCGCAAGTTTAACAAAAAAATTATATTTCATTAATTAATAATATTTTTTTACTTTTAATGCCACAGCAAAAATTTTTATTCACTGTTTCTTTATTTTTGTTTATTTTAAAAATAAATATAAGTAAATTACTATTTTCTGTGTTAAGAAAATACAAATCCTTATTTTGGTATTCATTAAAAAAATAAATCAAAAATGATAGAGATTATTGCATATTATATCTCTTATCTCTTTAAATTTTTTTTCATATAGCGCGTCACCTTTATAGTAGATCTAATGAAGATCCTATAAGGCACCGTCAGATGGCGGCCTCAAACGTCAGAACGACGAACTATCTATATTAAAAGAGGGGATTTAACGAGTCTCCTCTTTCTATTCATTCGCTCTTGAACTGTGAGAAGTTTGTGTATAGCTGGTTACGAGTTGAAATTACGATCAGTTGTTGACAAACTCCCTTGGTGTGTAGTTGGGAGTGCAAATATAATCAAATTTTTAAAATTTAAACAAACAATTTCAGTTGAAATTTTAATTTTTACAAATAGGTATATGATGGGTAACTGATTTTTTGTTGATCTCACAACGTTTATTTATTGGTATCAAATTTAAAGTAGTTATAATGTATTGATTTGAATTTTTGTATTGGACAAATACAAAAATCTGTTTAGTGTACAAAAAATAAAGGGTACATTTATTACAAATAAACAGCGCAAACATACAAGTGTCAGATTCATATACCTATCATCAGCTGTCCGGGGTTCCGTATCAACTTTTCTGCGCAATCTCTCACCCCACTTCGCTCTCCATAGAGGAGAACAGCTGAGTTGAGAAACAAACTCAAAACATACAGTTCGTGTTTTCAGTATACATCTAACCATCGAAGGAGAGAGTGTAATATGCTAAGATAGCTGAGTGCAAGGCACTTGAGGACTTAGACAAATTTTTTCTCCTTACTCTTAGTGACTTATTAGTGGGTGTTGTGCGACTTTTTATTTAATTAATTTGGATATGTTACCTCAAAATATGGATTCTTCAAGATCGGAGACACTATCTTTGAGTGGTCAACCTATTTTTGGTTCGCAATTGGTTGATAAAAATTCTGCTACTCCCTACTCTGATGCAACTCAGGTAGGTCGGATTTTTTTAAAAATATTTTTGAAAAAAAATTGTGCAGTGTTTGTGACAACTTTTGGATAACGTTTTTTTTTATTCTAATTTTGTGCAGGTATGAGATTAGTCATTTAGTAGGTAAATCGTACTTTATGTCAAAAGTGATTAAATATGTCAGAAGACTCAAAAAATATATAATTTTCCAATATTTTTATTCCCAATTAAGGTTAATTATGTTCCTACTGTACTTTTTATGATGAAAATAAAAAAAATAACCTAATTTTCCAGTGTTACTAGATCACTAGATTAGGAATATCTATTAAAACTTTTTTTGTTTTAAAAATTACAAAAAATTACAAAATTAAAATTTTTGAGATGAACCTAACCAAAGTTATTAAAATGACATTTTAAATGCATAATTTTTATGTAATACTTATATATTGTTTTGGAAAGTAACAGGTATAGGTAATCAATAATATTTACTCGAGAAGTTTTGTTTTCATTTTATGCAGTTCCTATTTAATATGAATAAAACAAACATTTTTACAAACCATAATTAAATGGTTTTGTTTCTATCTAGCTACATTATACTTTTGCCTTGACCTTCGTTTAACTTACACCAAATTGGCGTGTAAATTGTAGTGAATACCTAAATAATTCCGGAATGAATAAATGGTTTATAATTGATATAAAAACTACTATATATTGCGAGATATATTGTATAATTAAAAATCAAATAGGCATATTTTTTAAACCATTAATATAAATAACTTAATTAAATAAATAAAAATATTTACATTTTACAGAGTATTGCCTATGTGTCATTTCAATGAACTCTTTTGACTTTAAATACTTGCTATAATAATAATATTTATTTAACATTTATCTAATGATATACAAATTGTTGTGATAGGTACATATTAGGAGAATTAAAAGTTTTTAATTTAATTATTTATAATTTTAAGTATTTTACAGAACAAAAATACAAAACATAAAAGCTTTATTAAAATTAATTAATGAAAGTAATAAGTAACATCTTGAAATTATTTTTAATAGGATAGAGAAGTAGAAGTTAAATTAAATATTGGAAGTTGGTATATAAAATTATTATTAAAGTAAACTTTTACTTGTAAAGTCTTCCAAATGATGAGTTAACTACATTTGATTAGCTATAAAAAGTTCTGTTTATTGTATAAAAATGAGTAGGACATTTTTAAGAGTTTTAAAATGAAATAATACTTATTACAGATGAATATCTTGAGTATATTAGTTTTAAATCCAATGCAGCTTCAACATTCTTTGGAATCATTCTTAAGTTGTAACTACTAAACAGTTCCATCATCATAACCAGAATATTGATCAGTTTTTAAATTCACATAAAAACTATTTAAAGAAGAAATTTATATTTTTTTGTAAAAAGTATTATGGGCAAGTACTTAGGTATGGTACCAAAATAAAAAAACTAGGTATTGAGCAAGGCATATATAATGGAGTAGATGACAAATTACTAAGTATAAATTTATTTGTATACTTTAGTATTCATTAAGTTGCACCTTCAAATACACTAATCAAATAGCTAATTAATTTATATTATTTGATTGAAAGGAACCTGTTTTTGTGACATCAAATAGATTGGTTTAGGACATAAAAATATTATTTATAGATTTACTCTAATATTTTTAAAACCCATTAAATTTATAAGTAAGTAAAAAACTAAAGTGTAATTATAAAAGATAGTGATGAGAATAAGTTTGTGTAACCTCAGACCATCAAATAGTTTTTCACATTATATTTTCATACAAGATTTGAAAAAGATATTAAATATTTTGAATTTGAAATGCCAAGCATTTATTGTATATGTCATAAATATATTACCTATATGAGTTATGGTAATTGGATATATATAACTATGGTACTAGAACACAATTTACTTTATTGTTAAAAAAAAAGAAATATTGCAGGCTAGAGAGACCCACATTATATTGAATTGTCTAACACATTCCACATATCTCTAATATCTCTAATTTTCCAACACATAACTTATTACCTCGCTTATTACTATATAAAAAAAAGGTTTTTAGAACCACAGATAATATTTTTACTTGTGCATTTGGCAAAATAAAGAATAAAAATCTTGCCAAGAGATTTATGAAAGAACGCGAAAATAGTAAAAAAACTTGCCAAAAATTGTTTAACATTTCCTTGGACAAATCAAACATTTTGATAGTTGTACCACTTGTCTATTTTAAAAACATGTCATAAAATTATTTTTATGTTTAAAAATAAAGTAGTAAATATAAAGTAGTAAATATTCATTTAATTTCCGTAAATATGTTGGAATATTAAATTATTATTTTACTTCATTGTTATTACTATATAAATTCCTAAGTATATCAGTTTCAGATATTTAAAATTATTTAAAGCACCTTTTTGCAAATGATTAAATATACTCCTGTATAATTTAAGACTGTAGAAAACAAAACCACTACCAGAAGTTTATTTCTATTTTTAAGTATAGATCAATAAGTAGGTAGACAAAAATTGTTTGTTTCTATTGTACTTAAAAAAATTGACATGTTAGCTATTGTTGTATTGTAAGTACCTACTTACCTGATAGTGACTGTTTTGCATAGGTTAAAATTCTTTAATGTATATAACCATAAAAAATATGTAATTTACAGTTTTCTAATAAATTAATAATACATTATTTATTAAAATATGCTAAATACAACTATTTATGCATTCATGGTTTCCTTTATATAATGATTTAATATTTACCAAAATAACATAATCATAATCTGTTTTTATCGAGGTTTTTATGCCCTTGTTAATGTTAAAAAACTATATTATTGTAAAATTTGTGAAAATATTTCATACACTTAATGAAATTTTAATTTAGTATATGTTTTTAATAAATCATAGAATCAATTTATTATTGTCAAATAAAAACATTTATATATTTATAAGATGAATATTATCCATCAGATACAGTAATTTAGTCAGTTAGTCACATATACCTATTGTTCTCTAAAATTCATTGGTGATACTGTTACTATAAGTGCTTTATTTTTAATTTTTTATAATAATAATTCAAATAACTTAAGGTTAACAAGTTGTTACTTTTTTAATGTATAGCAAAATAACAAAGTTTTTTTAGATATTTCAACTGTTTTAAATAAAAAATCCAGCAATGGGATATTGATATTGGATTTTTGTTTGGTAATGTCATTATTCTAAAAAACTGACTTGTTTTTTATGTAGATTTAACTGATCTTTGGAACATTTTTGATAATATATTAGTTTTTTTATAGCTCTTAAGAGACTTCAAAACAACATAATTATTTATTATTTGTTTTAAATTAGATGTTATCGTTTTTGCCTAATTTTAGATGAGGTCACATTTTATTTTAAATTTTATTTACAATAAACGGAATAGTAAGTTCATTGAACTTTTTTACATTATGATAAATCGTTTAAAGAGTACCTAAGTAATCTTTTTTTGACACGGACATAAATACCTTAATATGGATTATTCAAAACGATTTTAATTTTTGAATGTTTAGTATTGATAATGTCAAAATTTTATATTATAATCCTTAATGTGCCTACATTTAGTTATAGATTCTTTTATTAACCTCTTTCAGACTTGTTTGTGCCTGGAATATTTGTAGTTATCACTGTATTTCACCTAATAAGACATTTTCTTTCTGTAGAAGTTCAATCGACAGTTGAAATTCATTATTTCCTCATTTATCAAAACGAGCACCGAAAATCGTAACTAGCATTAACATCGGTCAAGGAACATTATATTTCGAGTATAATGTTCTTTGGTTTGGGTAATGTGTGAAGTTATACAAGTGTTTATAATGGTCCACATCACGAACAAGTATCATAAATATATAGAAATACATAAATCACTTAATGCATATTTTTTTATGTGACACAAATATTCCTCCAAATTGTTGGCTGATGTTAAAATAAGCGGCAATTTGACCATCTACTCTACCAACTATATTGAAATTGATAAGGAGGGTAAACATTATTCCATTACATTAGTTCCAAACTAAAAAAGAAGACGAAAATAGAGAATAATTCTTATTTAGGTTAGGTATATTCGAGGGTATATTAGTATATTCATTCAGCTATAAAATATGTGTTGTTAATTATTTTATTATTATGTTTATTGAATAAGAACTTAAAAATGTATTTTTAATAGAATGGCTAAAGATATAAGAAGAGTAAGGTAAATATTAACCTCATCATAAAATTTGATCAGATTTTATTAATCGCTCATTATAAAAGTTAATAAATCGATATCTACCTACCTAAAAAAAAATTTGGCAAAAATTTTGAATCGTTATTCTGTTATTTAAAGTTCTATTTATTTTACAGTGGACATATTATATATAAAAGTTAATTGGCAAGCCACTTAAATGATGTACAACATATTTACTCCTACTGATTAGGTACGTGTGATAAAAATAAATGTTATTTTAGCAAAATATAGGTATATTATGTAAATTCTATATACTGTCATAATTGCAAAACTAAATTTTATAAAAAAATACATAGTCCATATTTTAAAAGACTTTTCAAACGGATTCTGTAAATTAAAAATGTCATTTTCGTTTAGTGTTGGTTGTTTTCTTTCGACTTGAATGGATGTTTATTGGTAAATGACATTGGACATTAGTGCTTATTTACCATAAACGATAAAAAATTATAATTATTCGTTTATTTCACGGTATTTATCTCGTTGATTGTTTTATAATATTTTTTTGGTGCAAAATTTGTGGTCAACAACCTCAAAAAGTTCCTTTCGAAGTTGTAAGTCGAGTCACCGGAGAATAACATTGAAGATGAGACTGTCAGAGGTGTAGGTACTACTTTTTTTAAAAGGAAAATTGTATTTAGTCAATTGTTTTTGCTATACCTGATATATTAAAGAATTAAAAACTAAACTAGAATTTTCACAGTGGTTTGAATTACGTAGGTATTAATTAAAACAATAGTTTACAATTTTAGCTAGATTTTTAAGTTTACCACTGTCCAAGTGAATATTTAGTAATGAATATCACTGTTGTTCTTTGTACGCCAATGATAGTGAATTAAATGGTCTACTGTCGTAGTCTAAATAATGATGTAGCTGTTAACATTAAAACTGTCAAATTTCTTCACAGTTGAAACATTGTTTTTAACGTAACGGTGTAAAACGAGTTGACCTTTAACAGGATGATCGAAAACCGGATGGTATCTAACTAAATCGATGTAAAATATCCCATTGTTAGAGTAAAATTACCAAAAAAAATTTACCGTATCTAACTATCATGTAAAAAATAAATTTTCCTATCATTTTCAGTTGATTCGTTTAGGAAATTAAACAAATTAGTGACATTAAATTTTTTTTTCTGCTGGATAAATAATATTTTGAATGTTACTAAAAAGTATATTTATTGTTAAACAAATTTAAATAATCATTAAGTAATTAAATAGATTTGTTGTAGTTGGAATGACTATATATATTATATTATAGCTTATTTAGATCCGTTTATAAATTATGTTGTGTTTACTAAATCCAATTAATTTTATGGGAATGTTGTTTCTATCAGATCTACAATCAGCAAAAAAAATAATTTAATACTTAATGTAATGGTAATCAGATCAGATTATTATTATTATAATTATATTATTTATATCACGAATGCATGTGATGGCCGTTTTTTGAGCAACTCTGTTCTAAAAAACAAGGCAATCAATGGTACAATGTTAAAAAATGAGTTGGCCATTGATAGCAATGTTCTAATATAATCTTGAACTGTGAGTTGACGTCTAATCATCAAAACTGCATGGTCGACGATGGGAAGAGTGATTTGGACCACTTTGCTAGGCAAACCGATTAAAGTCCATACCTGTAGGACTTTTTCTTAAAAAAAGAAAAAGTAAAAAGTGTTATGACTAAATCAACTGGTAGTTGCAGTAAAAGCAGAATAGGAGAATTTCCAAAGATGTTACTTAAAACCTGATCTTCAGTATGCCAAGGCGAATTAATCCATGGTACTTACGTAGATGAAGAGTATCAGGAACAATAGAAAATCTAAATAACTTTGAAAACGATTAAATAAAACCAGTAGGAAAACTGTATCCAACAAATTTCAAATTTATTCAAAATCAAAACACTTTGGTAAATGGAATTGAAGTTATTTCACAGTTGGAGAAACCCTTGAAGGTGCTCTAATTTTTTGTCCGTTCCTAGATATATTTATTTCTTATTTTTTCTCTTTTTCTGCTGCTTTTAATGCTTCTTTAATGTCCTCTTAAGCATCTGAAATTCCAGCCTCAAATCAACCAGTTGCTACGATTTCTATTTTGTGATCTAATAAAACTGAAAAAGAGGAAAATTGTTTCCACCTGCACCCAGGGCATATAGCCCAGGAAGTAGTTGTTTTTTCATAGAAAACGGTCAAGCTTGGTATAGAAACTGTTAAGTTTCCTTACCTTGGGTGCAGGTGGAAACAATTTTCCACTTTTTCAGTTTTTTTATTGACTGCACCTTATAGAAATTATTTCTTGTATTGTTATCTTGTGATCTAATACTCGGATGTCGCTTTAGATTTCAATTATCCTTTATCAGTTCTTATCGACATCTTCATAAATTAGAAAGATTGTGTTCTTGTGAGGATATTCTCAAGTTCTCCATCTTTTACTATTAATTTCACCGGGGCCTCCTAAAAATGGAATATACGAATATGTCTATCAAAATGGAATATACGAATATTTCTATCAAAATGGAATATACGAATATTTCTATCAAGAACAACAAAACCTTTGCAAACTAGCTTTTAAAATTAAATAAAACTAGTGGGAAAACAGTAACTCCCAATTTTAATTGCTTTTTAAAATCTGATACGTTAAGTTATGTATTTATATTTTTCTATTTTGCTGTTAATAATATCAGTTGCATGAAAAAAAAACAGCATATTTATTTAATTACGTGTTGCTTTTTTTAAGATATTGTTCATGCTAATTGCTAGTTTACTTTTTCAGTATAGATTTAGTAGATGCTTAGTTTTTTTTTATGTTTAAATTGGGCGTTCCGTATGTTTTGCAGAGATTTGAGACTTGAGATTTCCGTTTAAAATTAAATACGGCTCAACGAGCCATTTCCCGTCATAAATAATTCGAAACCTGTGTTACTTTGTGCTAAACGAAGCCCTACAACGCAGCAAATTTCTCATCTTTTTTGTCGATATCAAGGAGTTTCTCATTCAAAACTTGTAGTATCAAAGCGAACAGATTAAAACAAATTTACTTTATTCTACCTTTCCTCCCCATTTTCTTTAACGCGATAACTTAACATTACGTGAATTTTGAGGGACAATTTAAGAGAAATATGGCCAAGAATAAGCTTCTATGTTTGGCTATTGATTTAAAAATAATATATTTTATTGGTTTATTACTGAGGACTATGTAAAATGTTTCTTTGCCGCCTTAAATTGATTTTATATACCTACAAACACAACAATTATTTTTAGTTTGGATGAACGGCTGCTTTGCTAACATTAAATTGTACCTCTTGACTACGAATTATCAAATAATAGTTTTTTTTACTACTAGCCTACTAGGTTGTTCATTTTTAACCAAGATAGAAAAAGACAGAATGTGACGTTAACTGATGACAAAATAAAAAAATATTGCTCATTTAATAGATCACCCACTAATTCAAAAATAAAAATCAATTGACTTATTTCTATAGCGATTTTAACAATACAGTTTAACAATACAAAAGTTTATTATTGTCTTGATTAAATTAAAAACCTCGAAACTTCGCTTCTCGGTCTTTAATGGACCTCGACAATAATAACTCACTTTTCTACTATAATTATTTTTGTATAAAGTCATTAAAATGGCTTTTTTATCATGAATGTAGAAATTAGTTAAAAATGCAACCAACATTACAAAACATGCGAACGGTTGAAGAAAAATCCTGTAGACGACTATGTTACTTAAATTTCTAATAATTTTTAGCAGACTATTTTTAATGATGGTGCGGTTTTAGGTCTTGATAAAATTAAAAATAAATCAAATACATCTTGGGTGGATAAGAGGTTAGTCAATTAATATGAGTATTATTGTATGTAGGCAACCAGCAATACATAATAATTTTCATAAAACATTAACTAAAGTTGGATTTTAGTGACCCATTCTTGTCTTATTTTACTGCCAATTTTGGATAAATTTATTTTGCTACGATCACTACCCAAAGTAGGCTTTTGTGCACTCAAATCTAACCGCAAAGTGTATGTTTTCCGTGATCTGTCATGATTTGATGTTATTTACAATATATTATTTACAATATACTAAAGAAAAGTAGCAAATAGTAGGTATATTAAAACAAAATGTAGGGCAGTCTGAATATTTTGGTTGTAATATTAATATTTGAGGATATTTCGAACGAAATTAAACTTAATTTTTGTTAGATTTACTTAGTAAAAATATAACGTTAGAAGGTAGGCAATGCACTATACACCTAGATGCAATAGTGGTTGCATTTACTTACTATTTCGTAAAATAGTGGACTTCTATTGCTTCTTATCTTTCTTAATTGCCTAAATGCAATTCCATAAATTTAAGAAAATAAACATTGTAAAAAATAATAATTTTCTTCAAGACTACTCTTAGCTTACAATCGAATATTGAAGTTTGAAAGAGATTAAAATCTTTCTTATTGTTATCATCATCTTTCTTCTATACATTGAAAGGTACAATAAAAAAATTAAACCATAATAAACAATTTTCTTGGTAAAATTTGGTAAACAAACCACAACAGTATTTTAACTGGTTAAGAGGTTATTCTTCCTTCAAAAATTCGTTCAAAAAAAGGTCTCTTGTAATTTTAAACAGTGGCTTACAATTCAAAGTATCTATTATTAATTTAAAAAAAAAATTAAATACGTTGCCTTTAGATATTGAAAACATTTTGTAGAACTGTCATTTTATTTAACAAAAAAGGCATCAGTGCAGATGTTTAATATCTTCCTAAAACAATAATGTACATTGCAACCAGTTACATCCAGTAAAATCTCTAGCTATCACTATTAAAAAGATTAAAGATCTTAATTATAAAATTTGTGTTGAGGAATTGGTTATTTCTTTTGATCCTACAAGTGCCATAATTATTTCAGAAATAAATTTCTCCTACCCTGAAAAGTTTTGATACCTATTTTGTGATATTGACTGGGCATTTTCCTTTGGTTTTGACCCCTTTTCCGCTGTCGCTGCACCGAGTTTGTCAATTATTCACACATGCGATTTTGCGAGAGAAACTTCACCACGATACGTTGCCATTTCCCTTTTTTTAAGTAAATTTTAACGTTTATCAGACGTGCAGTAAATAGAAATATTTCCGAAAATATGATGGAGTCGATTTTGATGAAAACATCACGCACGAAAAATTTCGATATCGGCATGTCTTCGGAGATGTATGATGTCGTTGCGTCTGTTTAGAACGGAAAAATAATTTTTTTCTATAAATAAGGTAGAAGAAAGTTGTAAGAGGTGGGAATCCGGGTCACGTATAAAATTGAGAAAATCCCTTCAGTGAAAAGTATCGGCATTAAAAAATGCGGTCGTTTTATTTTTATTACGCATCTGTATTATATTTTATTTTTTATGGATAATAATGCAGGTTGAACCAAATGCCGTAAAAATACATATGGGGATAAATAGTTATTCTCAATAACATGTTTATTGTTATACCTCTCACACCAACTCTGCTGGTTAATGTCTAATAATGTATATCTATTTTACTTACGTATCCTGTTTACGTTGTTGGTGTCTTTTATGGCACTTTCTTTTATATTACGCCTTTAGATATTTTCTCAGAACATCTTTAAAACGAGAATGTATATCTTTGCCCCCTCACAGCTGTTCTAATAGATTTTTTAGTGACGTTCAAAGCAGAATTATCCACTTTTATAAATACAATCATCGTCTTGCTTACTTAAACTTAAGTTATCATGTTTCGACAACTGTTCACTGACTGACAAGCGATTTTGAATTTAATCAATGGCGTTGGGTTTTGAAAAACTGTTAAAACATGAAGTTTCTTTATATACAGTTTTGGAATTACTTAAAATAAAAGATAATGGCATTATTGGACCGATTGAAGGTTGAAATCGTACTGAAATTGAAGAAGAAGAAAACCTCTTCCACCTCTTCCACCAATACAATGCACCATGTCACAAATCATTGAAAACAATGGCGAAATTGCATGAATTGGATTGTGAATTGCTTCTCCGTCCACCGTATTTTCCAGATCTGGCCCCAGCGACTATTTCCTGTTAACATACCTCAAGGATACTATGTGGAAATAAATTTTGAACCACTTAAGTGTGTATCACACACTGAATTTTGCCAATATAAAGTTTTTTTTTTTAAGTTAGACAATGTATTATTTACAATGTATTTGTTTGCGGCAATTAAATTTATTTTAATTAAAATAACGATTAAAATATTAAAACCTTCATAAATCGAAACATAAGAGCTTAAGAAATATTGCAAAACATAGTCATTGAATGTTATTTTTTATAAATTAAGCAGGATGTAAAGAAAAAGTACAAGGTTCAAGTAATTATCGTAAAATTTAATTTTATATCATTTAAAATAATAAACGGACACCACCCGTAGGGAAGTATGCACTATTCTCATTTTTATAAAACCTGTATTTACCTTTACTTTGTGGGACATTAAAAAAAATTTTTTAACACAAAACTTTTTATTCAAAATATCGATTTTTTAACAAACAAAATGTAACTTCAATTAAAACACGTGCATAAAGTTAACACAACCCTTTTGTCAAAATATAAAATTTATTTTTCCAGTAATTGCAGCTTTTTTTCAGTTTATTTGCAGTGCGAAGCAAAAAATTGCAGCTCTTAGTTTTTTTTATTAACGGTTTTGCTAACTTGACGTAAAGTTAGCACGACACACCTCGTATTTCTACTTCTAGTAGTCCTATCGTCAAACAAATACATTCAAAAATTGCAGTTTTTATGCAGTGAAGAAATTACGTTTCCAGTTTGTTTTCATTTTTTCATTAGTCATTTTACTAAATTAATATTTCATTAGCATGATGTATGTGTTTTTTCGTAGTTAAAAAACTGATATTTAGAATTTTTTTGGATGGTTAAGATTAGACAAACTAAAATTGACTGCATATATTACAAGAAGAATAAACGAGATTTTAGAAAATACCGACGTTCAATCTTGGAGATGGGTACCGTCAAATTTGAATCCTGCTGACAAGGCAACTCGAGATGATAAAATGGCCGAACTTGAAGAAAATTCTGAATGGTTTAAAGGACCTGAATTTTTATATCCAACAATCAGTTTTTGGCCACAGGAAGAAATATGCCACAGCAGTTGTGTCAAGAAAATAGAAGAACAAGATGATCTTTCGGAATCAGTATTTTACATCAATAGCAACAAGGCAGATATGGTTGAATATTTACCAGACATAACTAGATTTTCATCATGGAGAAAATTGATTAGAAGTACAGCATTTGTAATGAAATTTATTCGAATTATGAAAAAACAAGAGGACAAAAACCGCGGTTTAATATGCCAAGATTTAGAAGACGCAGAAAGGTTATGGATTTTAAAAGTACAAAGAGATACATTCTTCAAAGAATATTCTACTTTGATGAAGAAAAAAGTGGTACAAAAAGAAAGCAGAATTTATAATCTATCACCTACTATGAAAGATGGACTGATCTGTTTAGATGGAAGATTAGAAAATTCACCTAATCTAGATAACCAATCCAAAAAACCCGTTATTCTTGATAACAATCATGGTTATACAAGATTACTAATCAGAAAATTTCACGAAGATACTAAACATGGAGGATTACAAATAGTGTTAAATGAATTACGTCAAAAATTCTGGATTATACAAGCGCAAAAAGCCATTAAACACGAACTAGATCATTGTGAACAATGTAGAAAACTAAGAGCTAAACCAAGAATGCCAATTATGGGAAATTTGCCAGAAGAACGAGTAACGAAACCACCCAGACCATTTTATTTCACAGGAATAGATTATTTTGGTCCCATGCAAATGAAAATTGGAAGAAGAATAGAAAAAAGGTATGGAGTTCTATTCACCTGCTTATCAATCAGAGCCATACATTTAGAGCTGGCAGATACATTAAACACTGACTCGGCATTATTAGCGATTCGAAGATTTGTAGCCAGACGTGGGCAGCCTCATACTATTTGGACTGACAACGGTACAAACTTTAAATGTGCAGACAAAGAATTAAAAGAAGCATTTAAAAATATTGACAACGAGATTTTACAAAGAAAACTAGTTGCACAAGAAATAAACTGGAAATTTTTAGTACCAGCTAGCCCATAACAAGGAGGTGTGTGGGAGAGAATGGTGAGGAGCGTGAAGGAAACCCTAAAGAAGATTTTGAAAGAACAAACACCTAAATTTGAAGTCTTGCACACATTATTAATAGAAGTTGAAAATATTGTAAATAGTCGACCATTGACTTATGTCTCGTGTGATCCAAAGGATGAAGAAAGTATCACACCTAATAACTTTTTAATTGGAACTTCCAGCACTACAAAACCTATTGGAATTTTTGAAACAAAATTTGATATCAAGAAACAGTGGATCTAAGCTCAACAATTGGCAAAAAATTTTTGGAACAGATGGTTGAGAGAATATTTACCAATATTGAATAAAAGAAGCAAATGGTTAGAAGATACAGCTAATATCAAAATAGGTGAAATTGTTGTACTTATGGACAATCAGCTTCCACGAAATAATTGGCCAATGGGAAAAATTGTCAATGTTTATCCTGGTAAAGATGGCAAGATAAGAGTAGTAGATGTAAAAACAAATTCTGGAACTTACAAACGTGCCATTGGAAAAATTTGTCCATTAAATTTACTTGAATCGGCCACGTCCTAAATTTCAGCTGGGAGAAATGTTAAATTATGATTGATTTTGTCAGTTTTATATTGTTTTTTTGATAGTTTAAAAAGAATGTCAAAGATTGTCAAATGAATTAATAAACGCTTTTTAAAGTCAATATAGTTTTTGATAAAAAGGTAATAGCAGGAACTCGTACTTCTACTTGACTTACAGCAAACCAGGAGTTAAAAATTTTAAAATAAAATTATATGCATTATTATAATTTTCTTCTGGTAAGCTATTAATCCTGATACATCTTTATTGTATTATTGAAAAGAGAATAATTTTGTAAATATATAAAGAACATACTTTGAAATGTAAAGGTATGTTAGCGTGAAGTATGTTAGTTTATCGGTTTTTGTTGCAAAAGTCATACATTTGTGTACCCGGTTGACAGTTTAACAATTTTGACTGGTTGATATCCTTAGCATTAAATTTTTTGTTAAAAATTTGCAGATGCAAATTTTTAATTTTTTTTTAATGAAACTCCATATTCTCTGTCCCTACTCGGCCCGCTTTTGCTCTCAGGTCGTCAAATTAAATTACCTTCAAAAAAATTTTATAAATCGGAGTTAGAATGTGGGAAAAAAAGTCAACAGATTAAGAACGCGAAGAACGAGCACCTTATTTTATTGTGCACTGGGTGATTATGCACAGTTTAACGTGCTAACTTTACGTCAAATTAGCAAAACCGTTAATAAAAAAAATAAAAGAGCTGCAATTTTTTGCTTTGCACTCCAAAAAACTACAAAAAAGCTGCAGTTACTGCAAAAATAAATTTTATATTTTGTCAAAAGGTTTGTGCTAACTTTATGCGCGTAATTAAAACATATTTTTGAATAAATAGTGGAAGTTGTTCACTGTTCTTGACAGCTGTTTCGCTAAAAACTAGCATCGTTAGATTGATATAATATTAAGGATAATAAAAAACTCTTCGTTTTAACAAAACTTCCAATATTTATTTAAAAAATGCTTTTTTAAAAGACTCAATGACAGCTGTTTCGCCATGAAGCATCGTCAGATTGACATTTAAGTTACATTTTTGTTTGTTTGTAGCTAGGTACCTGATGTTTAGGTAGTATTAAGGCTAGACCAAGTATGGAAGTAATAAGACATAACAATATTAAAGCCTAGATGTTATTAGCCCTAAGGGATTATCCTGGATGTATTTCCCTCTAAGATAAGTATAACTGTGCAATGATATAGAAAAACCAGGAAAAAACTATATCATGCTGATCTTTACAATAACTTAATATATTTGTGTTACAATTACGTCTTATCTATGTATAAAATGAAGACTCAATCAAAGCAAACACTTTAAAAGTGGAGAACTTCCCAGATTTATTTGTTCATTAACAACTTTAAATTGTGGATCTGCTAGATGTCTTTTTATTTCATTTAACAATTTTGTAAAAACAAAATTACCTAAATTAAAAAAATCTGGTGTTTACAAAATTAATTGTCCAAAGTGTAATGCTGTATATATAGGTCAAACACAAAGAAATTTTGAAGTAAGATTTAACGAACATTTAAGAGCATATAGATTAAAACAACCAGATAAGTCAAATTATGCAAAACACCTACTTGAACATCCAACCTCACTCTTTCACACCAATAACATCCAAATACTACACATTTGTAATAAAAAACAAAATTTAGATTTCCTTGAAGAACTTGAAATAAAAAGACATCTAGCAGATCCACAATTTAAAGTTGTTAATGAACAAATAAATCTGGGAAGTTCTCCACTTTTAAAGTGTTTGCTTTGATTGAGTCTTCATTTTATACATAGATAAGACGTAATTGTAACACAAATATATTAAGTTATTGTAAAGATCAGCATGATATAGTTTTTTCCTGGTTTTTCTATATCATTGCACAGTTATACTGATCTTAGAGGGAAATACATCCAGGATAATCCCTTAGGGCTAATAACATCTAGGCTTTAATATTGTTATGTCTTATTACTTCCATACTTGGTCTAGCCTTAATACTACCTAAACATCAGGTACCTAGCTACAAACAAACAAAAATGTAACTTAAATGTCAATCTGACGATGCTTCATAGCGAAACAGCTGTCATTGAGTCTTTTAAAAAAGCAATTTTTAAATAAATATTGGAAGTTTTGTTAAAACGAAGAGTTTTTTATTATCCTTAATAAGATGGACTTCCAAAAAGTAAGGGTTAGTACAATCAATTTGATATAATATATTAAATTGATGTAATATATTAAATAAACTAAATTTTATTTTTTATCACAAATGTGTAGTATTTGCATTATACATTACAGCAAAATTGTAAGATGCATAATCAAAAAATCTAGTTTTCAAAATCGGCGAGAAGCTAGCTCCTAGCTCCTACCGTAGAAATACGACAAGCAGCTCATTTGGCAACAGCGCATCAAAATCTACTGTGCATACTCGACCAGCAAGTTGTAAAATTGAACGCTCGCACATGATAATACTACAAATTAAATACGGAGGAACCATGATAATTAGTGGTTGATAAAAAACATTTTATAGTTAATTTTATAAAAACAAAAATATAAAATGATATAAAATATTATTTAAATACTAATATATACTTAATAAATGTTCATAGTGTGTTAAAATTGACATATCAGTGAATTTTTCACGCAAATTCGGAGTTATCCTTTGGAGCTGGGGGGTAGGAGAAGATGTCTATGAATAAAATTTTGTACAGAGGTAGAAAAAATAATTCTATTTCATCTGGCAAATTCAAAAATTACTTACAAACGTTCCGAGTGGCCAAAAAATGGATTTTAAAGGAATTTTTCACGCAAATTCGGATATATCCTTTGGAGCTGGGGGGTAAAAGAAGATGTCCATGAATGAAATTTTGCACAGAGGTAGAAAAAACAATTCTCTTTCATCTGACATATTCAAAAATTACTTACAAACGTTCCGAGTGGCCAAAAAATGGATTTTAAGGGAATTTTGCACGAAAATTCGGATATATCCTTTGGAGCTGGGGGGTAGATGAAGATGTCCATGAATGAAATTTTGCACAGAGGTAGAAAAAACAATTCTCTTTCATCTGGCATATTCAAAAATTACTTACAAACGTTCCGAGTGGCCAAAAAATGGATTTTAAGGGAAATTTTCACGCAAATTCGGATATATCCTTTGGAGCTGGGGGGTAGATGAAGATGTCCATGAATGAAATTTTGCACAGAGGTAGAAAAAACAATTCTCTTTCATCTGGCATATTCAAAAATTACTTACAAACGTTCCGAGTGGCCAAAAAATGGATTTTAAGGGAAATTTTCACGCAAATTCGGATATATCCTTTGGAGCTGGGGGTAGATGAAGATGTCCATGAATGAAATTTTGCACAGAGGTAAAAAAACAATTTTCTTTCATCTGTCATACTCAAAAATTACTTACAAACGTTCCGAGTGGCCAAAAAATGGATTTTAAGGAAAATTTTGACGCAAATTCGGATATATCCTTTGGAGCTGGGGGGTAGATGAAGATGTCCATGAATGAAATTTTGCACAGAGGTAAAAAAAAACAATTCTCTTTCATCTGGCATATTCAAAAATTACTTACAAACGTTCCGAGTGGCCAAAAAATGGATTTTAAGGGAAATTTTGACGCAAATTCGGATATATCCTTTGGAGCTGGGGGTAGATGAAGATGTCCATGAATGAAATTTTGCACAGAGGTAGAAAAAACAATTCTCTTTCATCTGGCATATTCAAAAATTACTTACAAACGTTCCGAGTGGCCAAAAAATGGATTTTAAGGGAAATTTTCACGCAAATTCGGATATATCCTTTGGAGCTGGGGGGTAGATGAAGATGTCCATGAATGAAATTTTGCACAGAGGTAGAAAAAACAATTCTCTTTCATCTGGCATATTCAAAAATTACTTACAAACGTTTCGAGTGGCCAAAAAATGGATTTTAAAGGAATTTTTCACGCAAATTCGGATATATCCTTTGGAGCTGGGGGGTAGATGAAGATGTCCATGAATGAAATTTTGCACAGAGGTAGAAAAAACAATTCTCTTTCATCTGGCATATTCAAAAATTACTTACAAACGTTCCGAGTGGCCAAAAAATGGATTTTAAAGGAATTTTTCACGCAAATTCGGATATATCCTTTGGAGCTGGGGGTAGATGAAGATGTCCATGAATGAAATTTTGCACAGAGGTAGAAAAAACAATTCTCTTTCATCTGGCATATTCAAAAATTACTTACAAACGTTCCGAGTGGCCAAAAAATGGATTTTAAAGGAATTTTTCACGCAAATTCGGATATATCCTTTGGAGCTGGGGGGTAGATGAAGATGTCCATGAATGAAATTTTGCACAGAGGTAGAAAAAACAATTCTCTTTCATCTGGCATATTCAAAAATTACTTACAAACGTTCCGAGTGGCCAAAAAATGGATTTTAAGGGAATTTTTCACGCAAATTCGGATATATCCTTTGGAGCTGGGGGTAGATGAAGATGTCCGTGAATGAAATTTTGCACAGAGGTAGAAAAAATAATTCTCTTTCATCTGGCATATTCAAAAATTACTTACAAACGTTCCGAGTGACCAAAAAATGGATTTTAAGGGAAATTTTCACGCAAATTCGGATATATCCTTTGGAGCTGGGGGGTAGATGAAGATGTCCGTGAATGAAATTTGGCACAGAGGTAGAAAAAACAATTCTCTTTCATCTGGCATATTCAAAAATTACTTACAAACGTTCCGAGTGGCCAAAAAATGGATTTTAAGGGAAATTTTGACGCCAATTCGGATATTTACAAAATAAATTGAAGCTGTATGTCTAGGAACATAAAAATTGAAAGTTTTTAACAAAACTGTCACGTTATATTAAAAAAATAGATTTCTAAAACCAATAACAGCTGTTTAGCCACAACTTCATACCCCAATATCTTTTTTTATTCAATTATTTCCCGCAAAAAACATTTTACATCTTTATATATAGTATAGGTATATAAAATAACTCTTAAATTTTGGTCCTTTTAATTAAATAATTGTAAATAGGTCTATTTTTATATATGGATAAAATTGAAAGAGTTTTTTAATATCAATTGTTTATATCTTGGCTAAAAGATAAATCAACCCGACATCTTCTAAATCGATAGTAGAACAACATTAAAATATAGGGGAATTAAAGGGAATTAAACACGTGCCTAAGAGTGTACCTACTACCCTTCTAAAAACATTAATTTTACTTAATTTATTTATTGTAAGGACATCGAATGTTCTCTAGGCAACGAATTGTATTTCTGAATTAAATAAAACTGTAGATAATGTAATAGGTACACATCAGTGACAATGGTTGAATAAAAAAATGTGTGCAATTAAAACATTATTGTATTTTATTAATAACTTCTATTTTAGATTTGCTACTTTCGTACAAAGAAGCACTTTATCTATCGTTCCTACTCTATTCTCTTTCATTCTATTTCATTCATGGACATCTTCATCTACCTCCCAGCTCCAAAGGATATATCCGAATTTGCCTGAAAATTTCCCTTAAAATGCATTTTTTGGCCACTCGGAACGTTTGTAAGTAATTTTTTTATATGCCAGATGAAAGAGAATTGTTTTTTCTACCTCTGTGCAAAATTTCATTCATGGACATCTTCATCTACCCCCCAGCTCCAAAGGATATATCCGAATTTGCGTGAAAATTTCCCTTAAAATCCATTTTTTGGCCACTCGGAACGTTTGTAAGTAATTTTTGAATATGCCAGATGAAAGAGAATTGTTTTTTCTACCTCTGTGCAAAATTTCATTCATGGACATCTTCATCTACCCCCCAGCTCCTAAGGATATATCCGAATTTGCGTGAAAATTTCCCTTAAAATCCATTTTTTGGCCACTCGGAACGTTTGTAAGTAATTTTTGAATATGCCAGATGAAAGAGAATTGTTTTTTCTACCTCTGTGCAAAATTTCATTCATGGACATCTTCATCTACCCCCAGCTCCAAAGGATATATCCGAATTTGCGTGAAAATTTCCCTTAAAATCCATTTTTTGGCCACTCGGAACGTTTGTAAGTAATTTTTGAATATGCCAGATGAAAGAGAATTGTTTTTTCTACCTCTGTGCAAAATTTCATTCATGGACATCTTGATCTACCCCCCAGCTCCAAAGGATATATCCGAATTTGCGTCAAAATTTCCCTTAAAATCCATTTTTTGGCCACTCGGAACGTTTGTAAGTAATTTTTAAATATGCCAGATGAAAGAGAATTGTTTTTTCTACCTCTGTGCAAAATTTCATTCATGGACATCTTCATCTACCCCCCAGCTCCAAAGGATATATCCGAATTTGCGTCAAAATTTCCCTTAAAATCCATTTTTTGGCCACTCGGAACGTTTGTAAGTAATTTTTGAATATGCCAGATGAAAGAGAATTGTTTTTTCTACCTCTGTGCAAAATTTCATTCACGGACATCTTCATCTACCCCCCAGCTCCAAAGGATATATCCGAATTTGCGTGAAAATTTCCCTTAAAATCCATTTTTTGGTCACTCGGAACGTTTGTAAGTAATTTTTGAATATGCCAGATGAAAGAGAATTGTTTTTTCTACCTCTGTGCAAAATTTCATTCATGGACATCTTCATCTACCCCCCAGCTCCAAAGGATATATCCGAATTTGCGTGAAAAATTCCCTTAAAATCCATTTTTTAGCCACTCGGAACGTTTGTAAGTAATTTTTGAATATGCCAGATGAAAGAGAATTGTTTTTTCTACCTCTGTGCAAAATTTCATTCATGGACATCTTCATCTACCCCCCAGCTCCAAAGGATATATCCGAATTTGCGTGAAAAATTTCCTTAAAATCCATTTTTTGGCCTCTCGGAACGTTTGTAAGTAATTTTTGAATATGCCAGATGAAAGACAATTGTTTTTGCTACCTCTGTGCAAAATTTCATTCATGGACATCTTCATCTACCCTCCAGCTCCAAAGGATATATCCGAATTTGCGTGAAAATTTCCCTTAAAATCCATTTTTTGGCCACTCGGAACGTTTGTAAGTAATTTTTGAATATGCCAGATGAAAGAGAATTATTTTTTCTACCTCTGTGCAAAATTTTATTTATGGACATCTTCATCTACTAAGACTTATTAGTATAAAGTTATAATATATTTTTAATATTAACTCGTAACTGTTGGACGGAATATACAGCGGAGCGGAGTTGCCAAATCAATTTTACCGTATTGGAGCTAGGAGCCTACTTCTCACCCGTGTTTTCAAATAGTTCAATATTCTTATTTTTTAGCCGTTTGTTTTATAGTTGTTAAATATTTTAAAACTAATAAAAGATTCTTCTTTAGTTAAAAGTTATTTTTTATTAAATGCGTCTACAAAGGCAAAGGGACCAAATAAATGATATTTTGGTATTATAAAATACGCTTAAGTTTATGATGTAGTACAGTTATTGTTCATACCTGTACATATTCCGTGTTGTTGGAGTTTCACAATAATTTGAAGATATTACTAATCTCGACCGAGAATTGAGAATAACGGGATGACGAATGTAGGATATTAAACCGCGAGAGAAGATATACAGTAGCTTGAGAATTGGTACAAAAGCATATTAGTAATAAAACAAATTATTATTATGAAACGTTGCGTAGCCATATTTCTGCAATAAGAAAGATTGATGCGCTTGTTTGCTTTATAGAGGTCATTTTTATTTATTTAAAAAAGTATTATAATGAAAAATAAGCCAATTTTACTTTTTATTAAAGCGCAAGTGTACTTTATTTCTCTCTACCGAAAACTAAATAAACTTTGAGAAATTTTATTAGGCTAGACTAGTTTATGAAGAGAAATATTCAGATATCAATCATGATAAAAAAAATCCGGTTATGAGTTATTTATTCGAAAAAATAATAGTCGTTGTTGAAAAGCAGACATACCGATTTTAACCTTACCTGGTTTTTTAAGATTTTTTCAACCGTTTTAGTGTATAATTAAGAGTCTATAAAAACTTCGAAAATTACTACCGTTCCCACACAAGCAGGCAGGTAGGTAGTAGGTAGGTGGTTAACCTAAAATTTGATATGGGTCAGACACTAGAGGCCATTAGGACTTTTACGTCATGGTCTTAGA
This sequence comes from Ophraella communa, assembly GCA_035357415.1. Classification (NCBI taxonomy): domain Eukaryota; kingdom Metazoa; phylum Arthropoda; class Insecta; order Coleoptera; family Chrysomelidae; genus Ophraella; species Ophraella communa. The sequence continues at coordinate 39,358,174 of CM068985.1, forward strand.
ATTCAAATATTCCTTCTTATATTGTATATTGTATTGTAAATTGGGAAGGCGTATTCATAGAACTCCGAACGAATTCTTCAATCGAATATCAGAACTTGTTTAGCATTTGATTGAAGTTTTTTTTACCACTATGAATACTCCTATTGTAAGGATTTTAATAAAAACTATTTAAAGAGGTAATGGCTTATACAAACACATTCGAACTGTCTAACTATTTAACATAAAAATAATATAAAGCAAGACTCTTATCCTATTTCCACGATACTTATAATTATCGAAGATAAGCAATAACTTTGCTTTTTCACCCCCATTTTCACTTAGGGTAATTTTTCACCCCCTTACAAGACAACTCAAAATGAACTGAATTTCTTAGAATTGTGAAATATCTCACATCTTAATTGAAATCTAGTTAAAGCAGCTACCCCTAATTAATTTACCCTAGAAGATCTCGATTAGGCACACTTATTTTCAAGGGCATCCATACACGTGGGCTGAGACCGCTTGGCTTTCTTGAAAAGACTCTGCTTTTCAATTTTCAACACAGAATATGTTGTTAGATACTTTTTTCTGTCTATACTTTACAATGCAAAACTATTTCGCTTCTAGTTCAAAAACTATGCTACAGAATGTTTACATATTTTACCAGATAATAATATTAATAATTATCTAAAGAATTACGTCATGATTTTTTGAAAAAAAGTCAAATTTTTTCTTTAGAAATCATTTTTAAAATTTAAAATTCTTTGTTCGCTTATTTCTCTTAAATAACTCATAAAACGTATATTTAAGTCACGTAAAGCTGTAAAATGATCATTTTAGTTCTTAAATTTATTTTGAAAAATAAGTTTTAATTATTAGTTTGTTAATTGAAAGCGAAAAATAATTAATTACTCCTCACCTCATCAAGCCCCGCCCTCTTAACAGAAAATTTACCAGTATCACTAGCAGTTTTAGTTTAGATAAAAAGATTAGTTATATATTTTCAATTCTGTATACCTAATGTTAAATTGTAAAAAAATTGATTGTGTTAACCTCTACTTTTTGGAAGTTCATCTTACTAAGAACAATAAATAACTGAACAGTTAAACTAAACTTCCGAATTTTTCAAATAAATAGTGGAAGTTTAGTTTAACTGTTCAGTTATTTATTGTTCTTAGTTAAATTGTAAGTTATGTATTTTTTATTTAATCATTTAATGTGGGTTTAATTAATGTCCCAATTTGATATTGTAATTTAGAACCTGCTTCAAACTTTAAATTTCTTTTTACCTTGTCTTAAAGTTAAACTTATGTACATATCGTATACGTAAACGTTCATATTTTAAAAATTAAATTATCAAGAACTAGAAAAATGTTTCTCATTGTCATATGGATAAAATGCACCCGTTGTCCGCCAGATGGCATTGAATACATCGATTAAATTTCTTGCTAAAAAATTGCTTTAATCTTGAATGTCTTGCTTGCTTATTATACTTAGAGAATTTTATAATACGTCAATGTTTTCATTTTTTTGCCAGCTACAGGTTGTAATAAAATTATTGTTAAAGGTGGAGTGTTTGATCGACAATAACTTGAAAAATATTCAGTTTTTTGAAAAAACTTTACGGATCACATTTTGCTTAGAATTGAGTCTTTTATCAATTCCAGAGGTTATTTTATTTTAAAAAAATCCACCAAAGAGAAGGGGTTGCAACCACCCCCTAGTTAAGAACGGAGGGCGGATCAATATCACTTTTGATGTTAAGGGTAAGAAAAGCTCAATGACTGTACTAAATTTGTCATCAAAATATGGTAATCCATACTTCCATAACACTTAAAAAATGCGTTTTAGGGGTTAACTTTTTATCCGGGAGAACACTTGACCTCCCCTAGAAGAAATACTTTGGGCGTCTTTGCATATTTTGGCTGTCCAGGCAGTGGTCCTAAATTCGCGAACACTGTTCCATACAATTCCATTCGTCTAAAACAGTTTTAAAAAAAGTATATAAACAAAATTGATATCAAATTTAACTAGTCAAATTATAATTAAAACATCGCCACTGTATGAATAATGAATTAAATTTATCGTACCGAACAACATGTCCTAACGTGTTTCGTGAACGATACAATCCATTTGCTTAATCGCGGAGTGAGATCATTCTCTAAAATTACGAAGTTCCATCGATTAGATAGTGGAGAAAAAAAAAGTTATGGCAAACTAACTATTATTTGCCGAGCTGTGCATTACCAACAAATCAGAATAAAAAGTAAGCGGTTTCGTTGTCAAGGTTACTGTGACAGTTCCGTGATACAGAAAAGTTGATAGACTAGTAGTAAGTAGAGATGGAAAATTTACGGTAACACCTTCAAGTGTTATTTACGAAAAGTTTAAAGAAAATATTTTTCTACAGCAACAGAGAGATCAAACAATGGAGAATTACAGGAGTTAATGCAAATAAACATACGAGTATAACGTTTTCCAAGTTCCAATAACCATTTTACTTTTAATTTTCATGGAGCCAACGAAAAAAATTAAAACAGTAACAAATAAAATCATTGGAAGAATTGTGTACATAACTCGTTGGGAAGTATATTTCTTGCATTCGTTACGTTACGCGGCTCGTGTCAATCTTTACTAGTGCGTAATATTTCACTGTCCACACTTGTTTATATACTATATTAATTCAGCAACTTTTAGATTTAATTTAATAAAAGTTATATCAAAATCCTGGAAGGCAATAAAAATTATAAATTACCATTCCTTCGAACATTCCCTTGCAGATTGAAATTATGTGACAATAAATATTAGCCAACGGCATTTGTTTGAAATCAGAAGTACTTTGTATCGTAATTAAATATTTGGGTAACACTCATTAATTTAACTTCATGAGCTCGTTTGATAGTATTTTTTTGTCAATATTTGTCGTTCCCACCAAGCAGTTCCAAAATATTCGTAAGGAATTAAATTTCATCTCTATTGTTTAATAGTTTACGTTTACACTGTAAAGTGTATGAGTCAGATGGCCTTGAAAAAGCCATGCACCCAAATCAGCTGATAGTCGGTCTATGGCACATACGTTCTCACGCACTTCGAATCAACATGTGTATAAAATCTATGAAATTACAATAAAAATTACATTTAGATTAAGTCTATCTCTCCTAAATAACCAATAAGCGTTTTATTGTAAACTTAACAACTACTATTGATTGCTTTGGTTGTTATTTTAAAATTAAATCCTGTCCGAATTGAATAATAAATAAAAAATATAAAATATGAACGATGATCTTTACTAGTAAAAAGGTAAACTACTTACAGTACATACATTAGAGATCAAGGATAAAACCATTAACTACAAGACCATTACAATTTAAGAAACTTGAATTTCCATATTTAAATGGACAACTGTTTTACCAAAGGTACCACTAAAAATAAAAAAAAGGTGTATAAGGAACCACGGGTGAGAAGTAGGCTCCTAGCTCCTATACGGTAAAATTGATTTGGCAACTCCGCTCCGCTGTATATTCCGTCCAACAGTTACGAGTTAATATTAAAAATATATTATAACTTTATACTAATAAGTCTTAGTAGATAAAGATGTCCATGAATGAAATTTTGCACAGAGGTAGAAAAAATAATTCTCTTTCATCTGGCATATTCAAAAATTACTTACAAACGTTCCGAGTGGCCAAAAAATGGATTTTAAGGGAAATTTTGACGCAAATTCGGATATATCCTTTGGAGCTCGGGGGTAGATGAAGATGTCCATGAATGAAATTTTGCACAGAGGTAGAAAAAACAATTCTCTTTCATCTGGCATATTCAAAAATTACTTACAAACGTTCCGAGTGGCCAAAAAATTGATTTTAAGGGAAATTTTGACGCAAATTCGGATATATCCTTTGGAGCTGGGGGGTAGATGAAGATGTCCATGAATGAAATTTTGCACAGAGGTAGAAAAAACAATTCTCTTTCATCTGTCATATTCAAAAATTACTTACAAACGTTCCGAATGGCCAAAAAATGGATTTTAAGGGAAATTTTGACGCAAATTCGGATATATCCTTTGGAGCTGGGGGGTAGATGAAGATGTCCATGAATGAAATTTTGCACAGAGGTAGAAATAACAATTCTCTTTTATCTGGCATATTCAAAAATTACTTACAAACGTTCCGAATGGCCAAAAAATGGATTTTAAGGGAAATTTTGACGCAAATTCGGATATATCCTTTGGAGCTGGGGGGTAGATGAAGATGTCCATAAATGAAATTTTGCACAGAGGTAGAAAAAACAATTCTCTTTCATCTGGCATATTCAAAAATTACTTACAAACGTTCCGAGTGGCCAAAAAATTGATTTTAAGGGAAATTTTGACGCAAATTCGGATATATCCTTTGGAGCTGGGGGGTAGATGAAGATGTCCATGAATGAAATTTTGCACAGAGGTAAAATAAACAATTCTCTTTCATCTGGCATATTCAAAAATTACTTACAAACGTTCCGAATGGCCAAAAAATGGATTTTAAGGGAATTTTTCACGCAAATTCGGATATATCCTTTGGAGCTGGGGGGTAGATGAAAATGTCCATAAATGAAATTTTGCACAGAGGTAGAAAAAACAATTCTCTTTCATCTGGCATATTCAAAAATTACTTACAAACGTTCCGAGTGGCCAAAAAATTGATTTTAAGGGAAATTTTGACGCAAATTCGGATATATCCTTTGGAGCTGGGGGGTAGATGAAGATGTCCATGAATGAAATTTTGCACAGAGGTAGAAAAAACAATTCTCTTTAATCTGGCATATTCAAAAATTACTTACAAACGTTCCGAGTGGCCCAAAAATGGATTTTAAGGGAAATTTTCACGCAAATTCGGATATATCCTTTGGAGCTGGGGGGTAGATGAAGATGTCCATGAATGAAATTTTGCACAGAGGTAGAAAAAATAATTCTCTTTCATCTGGCATATTCAAAAATTACTTACAAACGTTCCGAGTGGCCAAAAAATGGATTTTAAGGGAAATTTTGACGCAAATTCGGATATATCCTTTGGAGCTGGGGGGTAGATGAAGATGTCCATAAATGAAATTTTGCACAGAGGTAGAAAAAACAATTCTCTTTCATCTGGCATATTCAAAAATTACTTACAAACGTTCCGAGTGGCCAAAAAATGGATTTTAAGGGAAATTTTGACGCAAATTCGGATATATCCTTTGGAGCTGGGGGGTAGATGAAGATGTCCATGAATGAAATTTTGCACAGAGGTAGAAAAAATAATTCTCTTTCATCTGGCATATTCAAAAATTACTTACAAACGTTCCGAAAGGCCAAAAAATGGATTTTAAGGGAAATTTTGACGCAAAATCGGATATATCCTTTGGAGCTGGGGGGTAGATGAAGATGTCCATAAATGAAATTTTGCACAGAGGTAGAAAAAACAATTCTCTTTCATCTGGCATATTCAAAAATTACTTACAAACGTTCCGAGTGGCCAAAAAATTGATTTTAAGGGAAATTTTGACGCAAATTCGGATATATCCTTTGGAGCTGGGGGGTAGATGAAGATGTCCATGAATGAAATTTTGCACAGAGGTAGAAAAAATAATTCTCTTTCATCTGGCATATTCAAAAATTACTTACAAACGTTCCGAAAGGCCAAAAAATGGATTTTAAGGGAAATTTTGACGCAAAATCGGATATATCCTTTGGAGCTGGGGGGTAGATGAAGATGTCCATAAATGAAATTTTGCACAGAGGTAGAAAAAACAATTCTCTTTCATCTGGCATATTCAAAAATTACTTACAAACGTTCCGAGTGGCCAAAAAATTGATTTTAAGGGAAATTTTGACGCAAATTCGGATATATCCTTTGGAGCTGGGGGGTAGATGAAAATGTCCATAAATGAAATTTTGCACAGAGGTAGAAAAAACAATTCTCTTTCATCTGTCATATTCAAAAATTACTTACAAACGTTCCGAATGGCCAAAAAATGGATTTTAAGGGAAATTTTGACGCAAATTCGGATATATCCTTTGGAGCTGGGGGGTAGATGAAGATGTCCATGAATGAAATTTTGCACAGAGGTAGAAATAACAATTCTCTTTTATCTGGCATATTCAAAAATTACTTACAAACGTTCCGAATGGCCAAAAAATGGATTTTAAGGGAAATTTTGACGCAAATTCGGATATATCCTTTGGAGCTGGGGGGTAGATGAAGATGTCCATAAATGAAATTTTGCACAGAGGTAGAAAAAACAATTCTCTTTCATCTGGCATATTCAAAAATTACTTACAAACGTTCCGAGTGGCCAAAAAATTGATTTTAAGGGAAATTTTGACGCAAATTCGGATATATCCTTTGGAGCTGGGGGGTAGATGAAGATGTCCATGAATGAAATTTTGCACAGAGGTAAAATAAACAATTCTCTTTCATCTGGCATATTCAAAAATTACTTACAAACGTTCCGAATGGCCAAAAAATGGATTTTAAGGGAATTTTTCACGCAAATTCGGATATATCCTTTGGAGCTGGGGGGTAGATGAAAATGTCCATAAATGAAATTTTGCACAGAGGTAGAAAAAACAATTCTCTTTCATCTGGCATATTCAAAAATTACTTACAAACGTTCCGAGTGGCCAAAAAATTGATTTTAAGGGAAATTTTGACGCAAATTCGGATATATCCTTTGGAGCTGGGGGGTAGATGAAGATGTCCATGAATGAAATTTTGCACAGAGGTAGAAAAAACAATTCTCTTTCATCTGGCATATTCAAAAATTACTTACAAACGTTCCGAATGGCCCAAAAATGGATTTTAAGGGAAATTTTCACGCAAATTCGGATATATCCTTTGGAGCTGGGGGGTAGATGAAGATGTCCATGAATGAAATTTTGCACAGAGGTAGAAAAAATAATTCTCTTTCATCTGGCATATTCAAAAATTACTTACAAACGTTCCGAGTGGCCAAAAAATGGATTTTAAGGGAAATTTTGACGCAAATTCGGATATATCCTTTGGAGCTGGGGGGTAGATGAAGATGTCCATAAATGAAATTTTGCACAGAGGTAGAAAAAACAATTCTCTTTCATCTGGCATATTCAAAAATTACTTACAAACGTTCCGAGTGGCCAAAAAATGGATTTTAAGGGAAATTTTGACGCAAATTCGGATATATCCTTTGGAGCTGGGGGTAGATGAAGATGTCCATGAATGAAATTTTGCACAGAGGTAGAAAAAATAATTCTCTTTCATCTGGCATATTCAAAAATTACTTACAAACGTTCCGAAAGGCCAAAAAATGGATTTTAAGGGAAATTTTGACGCAAAATCGGATATATCCTTTGGAGCTGGGGGGTAGATGAAGATGTCCATAAATGAAATTTTGCACAGAGGTAGAAAAAACAATTCTCTTTCATCTGGCATATTCAAAAATTACTTACAAACGTTCCGAGTGGCCAAAAAATTGATTTTAAGGGAAATTTTGACGCAAATTCGGATATATCCTTTGGAGCTGGGGGGTAGATGAAGATGTCCATAAATGAAATTTTGCACAGAGGTAGAAAAAACAATTCTCTTTCATCTGGCATATTCAAAAATTACTTACAAACGTTCCGAGTGGCCAAAAAATTGATTTTAAGGGAAATTTTGACGCAAATTCGGATATATCCTTTGGAGCTGGGGGGTAGATGAAGATGTCCATGAATGAAATTTTGCACAGAGGTAAAATAAACAATTATCTTTCATCTGGCATATTCAAAAATTACTTACAAACGTTCCGAGTGGCCAAAAAATGGATTTTAAGGGAAATTTTGACGCAAATTCGGATATATCCTTTGGAGCTGGGGGGTAGATGAAGATGTCCATAAATGAAATTTTGCACAGAGGTAGAAAAAATAATTCTCTTTCATCTGGCATAATCAAAAATTACTTACAAACGTTCCGAGTGGCCAAAAAATGGATTTTAAGGGAATTTTTGACGCAAATTCGGATATATCCTTTGGAGCTGGGGGGTAGATGAAGATGTCCATGAATGAAATTTTGCACAGAGGTAGAAAAAACAATTCTCTTTTATCTGGCATATTCAAAAATCACTTACAAACGTTCCGAGTGGCCAAAAAATGGATTTTAAGGGAATTTTTCACGCAAATTCGGATATATCCTTTGGAGCTGGGGGGTAGATGAAGATGTCCATGAATGAAATTTTGTACAAAGGTAGAAAAAACAATTCTCTTTTATCTGGCATATTCAAAAATTACTTACAAACGTTCCGAGTGGCCAAAAAATGGATTTTAAGGGAATTTTTCACGCAAATTCGGATATATCCTTTGGAGCTGGGGGGTAGATGAAGATGTCCATGAATGAAATTTTGCACAGAGGTAGAAAAAACAATTCTCTTTCATCTGGCATAATCAAAAATTACTTACAAACGTTCCGAGTGGCCAAAAAATGGATTTTAAGGGAAATTTTGACGCAAATTCGGATATATCCTTTGGAGCTGGGGGGTAGATGAAGATGTCCATGAATGAAATTTTGCACAGAGGTAGAAAAAACAATTCTCTTTCATCTGGCATATTCAAAAATTACTTACAAACGTTCCGAGTGGCCAAAAAATGGATTTTAAGGGAAATTTTGACGCCAATTCGGATATTTACAAAATAAATTGAAGCTGTATGTCTAGGAACATAAAAATTAAAAGTTTTTAACAAAACTGTCACGTTATATTAAAAAAAGAGATTTCTATAACCAATAACAGCTGTTTAGCCACAACTTCATACCCCAATATCTTTTTTTATTCAATTATTTCCCGCAAAAAACATTTTACATCTTTATATATAGTATAGGTATATAAAATAACTCTTACATTTTGGTCCTTTTAATTAAATAATTGTAAATAGGTCTATTTTTATATATGGATAAAATTGAAGGAGTTTTTTAAAATCAATTGTTTATATCTTGGCTAAAAGATATATCAACCCGACATCTTCTAAATCGATAGTAGAACAACATTAAAATATGGGGGAATTAAACACGTGCCCAATAGTGTGCCTACTACCCTTCTAAAAACATTAATTTTACTTTATTTATTTATTTATTGTAAGGACATCGAATGTTCTCTAGGCAACGAATTGTATTTCTGAATTAAATAAAACTGTAGATAATGTAATAGGTACACATCAGTGACAATGGTTGAATAAAGAAATGTGTGCAATTAAAACTTTATTGTATTTTATTAATAATTTCTATTTTAGATTTGCAACTTTCGTACAAAGAAGCACTTTGTCTATCGTTCCTACTCTATTCTCTTTCATTCTATTTCATTCATGGACATCTTCATCTAAAATTTCCCTTAAAATCCATTTTTTGGCCACTCGGAACGTTTGTAAGTAACTTATGAATATGCCAGATGAAAGAGAATTGTTTTTTCTACCTCTGTGCAAAATTTCATTCATGGACATCTTCATCTACCCCCCAGCTCCAAAGGATATATCCGAATTTGCGTCAAAATTTCCCTTAAAATCCATTTTTTGGCCATTCGGAACGTTTGTAAGTAATTTTTGAATATGCCAGATGAAAGAGAATTGTTTTTTCTACCTCTGTGCAAAATTTCATTCATGGACATCTTCATCTACCCCCCAGCTCCAAAGGATATATCCGAATTTGCGTCAAAATTTCCCTTAAAATCCATTTTTCGGCCACTCGGAACGTTTGTAAGTAATTTTTGATTATGCCAGATGAAAGAGAATTATTTTTTCTACCTCTGTGCAAAATTTCATTTATGGACATCTTCATCTACCCCCCAGCTCCAAAGGATATATCCGAATTTGCGTCAAAATTTCCCTTAAAATCCATTTTTTGGCCACTCGGTACTTTTTTAAGTAATTTTTGATTATGACAGATGAAAGAAAATTTTTTTTTTACCTCTGTGCAAAATTTCATTCATGGACATCTTCATCTACCCCCCAGCTCCAAAGGATATATCCGAATTTGCGTCAAAATTTCCCTTAAAATCCATTTTTTGGCCACTCGGAACGTTTGTAAGTAATTTTTGAATATGCCAGATGAAACAGAATTGTTTTTTCTACCACTGTGAAAAATTTCATTTATGGACATCTTCATCTACCCCCCAGCTCCAAAGGATATATCCGAATTTGCGTCAAAATTTCCCTTAAAATCCATTTTTTGGCCACTCGGAACGTTTGTAAGTAATTTTTGAATATGCCAGATGAAAGAGAATTGTTTTTTCTACCTCTGTGCAAAATTTCATTTATGGACATCTTCATCTACCCCCCAGCTCCAAAGGATATATCCGAATTTGCGTCAAAATTTCCCTTAAAATCAATTTTTTGGCCACTCGGAACGTTTGTAAGTAATTTTTGAATATGCCAGATGAAAGAGAATTGTTTTTTCTACCTCTGTGCAAAATTTCATTTATGGACATCTTCATCTACCCCCCAGCTCCAAAGGATATATCCGATTTTGCGTCAAAATTTCCCTTAAAATCCATTTTTTGGCCACTCGGAACGTTTGTAAGTAATTTTTGAATATGCCAGATGAAAGAGAATTGTTTTTTCTACCTCTGTGCAAAATTTCATTTATGGACATCTTCATCTACCCCCCAGCTCCAAAGGATATATCCGAATTTGCGTCAAAATTTCCCTTAAAATCCATTTTTTGGCCACTCGGAACGTTTGTAAGTAATTTTTGAATATGCCAGATGAAAGAGAATTATTTTTTCTACCTTTGTGCAAAATTTCATTCATGGACATCTTCATCTACCCCCCAGCTCCAAAGGATATATCCGAATTTGCGTGAAAAATTCCCTTAAAATCCATTTTTTGGCCACTCGGAACGTTTGTAAGTAATTTTTGAATATGCCAGATGAAAGAGAATTATTTTTTCTACCTCTGTGCAAAATTTCATTCATGGACATCTTCATCTACCCCCAGCTCCAAAGGATATATCCGAATTTGCGTCAAAATTTCCCTTAAAATCCATTTTTTGGCCACTCGGAACGTTTGTAAGTAATTTTTGAATATGCCAGATGAAAGAGAATTGTTTTTTCTACCTCTGTGCAAAATTTCATTCATGGACATCTTCATCTACCCCCCAGCTCCAAAGGATATATCCGAATTTGCGTGAAAAATTCCCTTAAAATCCATTTTTTGGCCACTCGGAACGTTTGTAAGTAATTTTTAAATATGCCAGATGAAAGAGAATTATTTTTTCTACCTTTGTACAAAATTTCATTCTTGGACATCTTCTCCTACCCCCCAGCTCCAAAGGATAACTCCGAATTTGCGTGAAAAATTCACTGATATGTCAATTTTAACACACTATGAACATTTATTAAGTATATATTAGTATTTAAATAATATTTTATATCATTTTATATTTTTGTTTTTATTAAATTAACTATAAAATGTTTTTTATCAACCACTAATTATTATGGTTCCTCCGTATTTAATTTGTAGTATTATCATGTGCGAGCGTTCAATTTTACCTACAACTTGCTGGTCGAGTATGCACAGTAGATTTTGATGCGCTGTTGCCAAATGAGCTGCTTGTCGTATTTCTACGGTAGGAGCTAGGAGCTAGCTTCTCGCCGATTAAGGAACCATAAAATGTATATAGTTTCCTGTTTAAATACATTAAATTTAAATAACTTAAATTATCAGCCAGCTGCATTATTTTCTGGGTTGTTTTAACCGAGTTAAAGTATCCATAAAATCAATTTATAGGATTCTTAAAGATTATTACGAAAAAAATCGTGTGCTTGATAATGTGTAAATTAGTTGATATCGTTGGAAGTATTCATAATTAACGATTAATTGCTAAGATTACTACGGGTCATTAATTTTAACATTTGAGGTTGTGTAGTGAAGAAAATAAAACTGCAGGTATGAATATAATTCCTGCCCGACGTCGTGTATGTTCGATGACATTCGCGTACCATATTTTGGAGATATTAGGTAATATTGGATATCAGTTGCTGATATTAGGAATTATTTGAGTGTAGTCACAAGATATCACAAGATATTTTGTCTTGACTTATGTTTACAACATGATTTTACAATAATAATCACTCAGTAGGGGGTCAATAACCCGAAAGAATTACTTCAGGGGTGTACTTAGGACTCACTTAGATTTTGTGCTAATGCCATATTATGACGGTTTTATTTTTAGTTTAATTACGTCATATAAGTTTGTAATAAAAGAAGAAGGTACTTAGAATTTTGTTTCATTAATAATTTTTGAAAAAAGCTTGATTCAAAGTCAAATTCATTAATTCATAATTTTGACAAATGGAAAATAAAGAAAGGAAAAAGAATTTTACAAATCTGATATTTTTAAGATTGACTAGTCAATGCCTAAGAACGGATATAAATAAAGTATGCTTGAATACATGTTAAAGAAATATCAATTTGGTTTAGATTATCCATACATTGTTCATCAGAAATTGTTCAATTTCTGGTTAGGTAAAAATTAAAATCTTATCTGATTTTGAAAACTTGGAAATTTGACAAAAACTATAAAAAAACCACATGCTTGTTAATATTTTCTTTTCTATTATCAAAATTTTATGTTAGTAATAATTTAGGTAAAAAAGTAATAATCTAGATAACTAGGTAATAATTTGAATACTAAGATGACAAAAATGTATTAGGTATACATTATTTATTAACTCACTGTCCAGTTGTAGGTTTTTTGAACGTACAATTTTTATGGAATTCTTTTAAATAAAGCACCCTAAAATGGGAAAATAATTCAATTATTTTGTACTTATCTGCATACAAAGAATATTCCCTGCAAACGTAATAGACATAATGAAATATGTAGTTTGACATATTACAGCCAATAATCCATTCAATTATTCATTGAATAATAAATTACTTACGAATTATTCATTAAACCTTCCCGCGTATAGAAATTGAAATGCAATTTCATATTATATTCGGAATGAAACTAAAATTGAACCAAATTACAGACTACGTGCTATCGTTCTTATTTTATTCACCAAATAATCCATAGAATGCGAAATTATTATACTTACCAAACGAGCTTTTCTTATTTTTATAATAGTATAATTTATTATTTCGTGAAATTTCATTTTCATATATAGAAAAATCTTAGAAAGATTAGTTTTAAACGAGGTTTTAAATATCTAAATCCATAAGCCGATATCTGATTAATGTTACAAAGTTGCAAGTGTCAATATGTCAATCTGATGATCACAGTAACAGCTGATATTAAACTAATTTCGCTTATTTTTTAAATAAAATTTTGTTTAATGTTCTTAACAGTATTTATTGTAATTATAAACTTCAAATTTCAATTCAAAGATGTAGAGATATGAGTCAGGACGTTTATACATGCTTAATCGATTTTGAGAAGGCATTCGACCGTGTTCTACATGCAAAACTAATAGTAAGTATAGACGATAAAGATTGCAAATGTTTATTGGAAGCAAAAAGCAGCTGTTAGAACCGAAAACCGTAAAACTGATGAAGTTATGATTAAACGTGGTGTGGTGTACGACAAGGATGTATACTCTCTCCGTAATTGTTCAGTGTGTACTCCGAAACTATATTTCAAGGAGATTTAGAACCTGCAACTGATGGAATCAATATTAATGGTCTAGTTGTTAACAACATTCGTTATGCTGACGACACTGCCACAAATATTAATGACCTGCAAGCCTAGTTAAATAGAGTTGTTATAAGTTGTGTGAAATATGGACTATGTCTAAACATAAATAAGACAAAGTGTATAATAATTTCTAAAGAAAAAATGAATGCAATAAGAAGAAATACCGAATAGGTCATTTGACAGGTTTTTGAAATCTATTTTATATTATCTAGTAGAGTTCAAAGAACCCATTATATATTTTTTCTTCAATTCTGGTGCATATTTGTTGAAAAATATCAAATTAAAAATGCAATATTCAAATAGCACGTCCTGACACTATTTTGACAATATGTCATTGGAATAGGTTATGTGACGTCACTAGCTTGTATTCTGATCTGCGGTACATCCACATACCCACAGGCATTTTTGGCAAATAAAAACTAAAGTGCGATTAGATTTACATTTTATCAGGGGTTACAAATGTCGTATGTCGTAATTTGTATCTTTTCATAACAAAAAGCAAAGAAATGGTGGTTGCATAATTTTAAGTACGTTTTCAGAACATAAAAAGCACAAGTATCTTTTAACGCTCTTATATTTGATATTCGTGGCCGAAAGACTATTATTTTTAAATAGTTAAATATTTGTTATGTGTCCAAAAAAGCTTTGTGCTGCTGACAAAAAATAATTAAGGGCTGTATCGAGTGGACAAAACCCTAGCCAATAAAAACTAGATTATCTGAATCAAATTGTAAATGAAATTGATTGTGTTAACCTCTACTTTTTGGAAGTTCATCTTACTAAGAACAATTAATAACTGCACAGTTAAACTAAACTTCCACTATTTATTTGAAATATTCGCTTTAAAATCAATTACAGCTGTTTCGCTATCACTAGCATCGTCAGATTGACATATTGAAATTACAAACAAACAACATGTAATTTCAATATGTCAATCTGACGATGCTAGTGATAGCGAAACAGCTGTAATTGATTTTAAAGCGAATATTTCAAATAAATAGTGGAAGTTTAGTTTAACTGTGCAGTTATTAATTGTTCTTAGCAAATTGTAAATCACAATTTTAAAACGAGATTACTACACTTCTTGTTAATTAAGATTGATATTGATCTCTTTAATAATAGTATTACCGACCCAAAATGGATATAAAAGCTTTATTAGCGGTGTTTAATATCTCACGATTTTATTTGAATTTAAATGGAGATTTGGACAAAATAATTAGATCGTTAGATTTAACAAAATTTTATTACGTGATTTCCCATTATGAAAGAAATCTATCAAAATAAATTATCTTCGAAAAACATTACCTCACGGTTTGTTGTCGAGAAGAGTTTTTGTTACATCAGTAGCAGCGCAGTTCGTTAATTGTTTGTATTAGATAATGTAAAAGGTGAAGTTAAAATGTTACTCAACGCTTTTAAAAATCCGCTTATGATATGATTTTAACGATTTTAATGTAAAACGATCTTCCTTGAATGATTGTAAATGGTTGTCGTGACCGATACACCAAATGATAAATATTCAAAATATAAATTACCTTTTTCGCTTTAGATGTTACGTAAAAATAGTGAAATCTAGAGCTCACCAACACGATATAAAATTATTTTGTGTTATTATTTAAAAATACACGTAAAGTATTATATAAGATTGGATTATCTCAGGCTTTTCTTTACTTTGACATAATGGAATTTGTTGCTTCTACCTTAATTTATTTAAGCTCTAGAATGTCAATGATTTTAGCTTTGTTATGTTCCTAAAACTATGCCTTGTTTTTTTAGGAACTAAGGATCTCGCTGCCTAATTTTCCCATATTTTTAAATAGATTGCTCAAAATCAGTGTCCATTGAAAACAGCTTGGTTCAGCTGTGAAATGCATATCTTGGTGAAATCGATTCTGTGTTTTCTTGTAGCAAAATGGAATATTAAAAGAGATAACATCAACTAAAGTAGATACTGATATATACTTAAAGTTTCTTTAAGAAGTTTTTCCATAAAAAAGTAAGATAATGAATGGTATTGTTCCACTGTACAAAAAATACAAAAATTAGTCCGAGCAATAGTCTATCGTGTAATGAACTTGAATCTTTAACGATGGTAGAATCTAGTATTGGTTACTTTTTCATAAAATTGATGTTACTAAAATACTCTAATATATTTTTAGTTGTATGTCTACTATTTAAAACAAAAAAGAGGTTCGGCAAAAAGAATTAATATCAAACTCTTTCTGTATATCAAAAATTTAGTCTAAATACTATAACGTTTACCTGATTTAAAGTGGCAAATAAATAACTTGTATAACACATTATTAAATAATTTTTAGCTCCTCTCTACCCCAAATGAAAACAAAAAGATTCTTTTTCAATCGGATTCCAGCGTGATGGAGCTGAAAAAATGCATTGCATTTCAGTTTCGTATTTCGCCAACCGTAATGTCCGGATTTGGGGTCTGGTGACTGCTGTGTCGTCCCAAGATTCCTGGTATTGTGATTTTTTAGAACCGTATTATACTTATTTAAGGATGAATTCTCCTATTTAAACAGAAACCGTAACTACTTCCGTAGTTTTATATCCTCATTATAATAGGCGTACAACGGGCGATAAATTTGCTCTGACAATGAAAAACAAAACTTAACATTTCGTTAACTAAAATGAACAATTCATTAACGTGAAATGTCGACCCTTTTTGGTCACAAGTCGCTAATTTCAATCCAATAGTCTGTTGTTTTTATTATAGTAAGGGAAAAGATATAAGATATAACACTTTTATGAGGCTACCCGCTAAGATTTTATTGTTAAACTAATGTATTACCTGCCATAATTGTCAACGGGATATCCAGGGCTGGATAATTTATTTTCTCCATTTAAAGGTATCGCACGATACTACTAATTACAATTACAATTTAGGACCTTTGTTAAACTTTAATTCAGCACATCTTTGAATCCTTTCAAAAAAGTTTCGGCATTTTCGACATTTCCTCTTTGCTGAATATTAAAACAGTGGCTTTAAATGACTTAAAACTATTTGTAGGAGGCATTTAGGGGGTTCCAAACTTTATACTAACCCTGTATATAATTATAAGTATAGATAAAGCATTCTGTATATCAGTAAGGATAAAATTTTATTTGTGTTTTTGATTGTCTTCATGTTTTGTGCTACTGTCTAGACAATTGTTAATGAAACACCCTGTAATTGAAACAATATATTTTTTAGATACATTTAAACAGATTCCTTAATGTTTGTAGAATTATAATTACGTAAATTTTTTTTATCTATTGATTAAACAGGAATTTTGATGTTGTTGTTCAACAATGTATTCTAGGCACGTTTTTATAATAATATAGTATCACAAATCAACAAACGTTTAAATATCGTCAAAAATAAGTAATTTTTTTTTTTTAAATTTGTAAAGTTGCGTATTGTACATTTCATTAAAATTTATGTACCTGTTTACTAAGCTAGACTTTAAACTAACAAGTAAAAAGTTCAGAAATATTGCATATAATTATATATAATTACTATATTATATAACCTGTAAGAACTTCCCTTTTAGTAATAACCAAATGTTTTTAAATTATATTTGTGTTAAATAATGTCCCTTAGCTATCTGCCAACTTCTTAATGTAACGTCGTAGGTTTTAATAATTAGGTATTTAAAATTAAAATTATTAAATAACAACATCCTGGCGCCATCTATATGGAAATAGTATTTACGACTTTTCGATCTTTACACGTATAGGGATCTGCATTACCCATCCATTTCATATCATTTAAGATTTAAGGTGTTACCCATTGCTTTATTGGTCAGCCTCCTCGCTGGCGTAAAGAACTAAAGTTCTAAATACTAAATTTAGAAATGTACTGGTCTAATCATGGGCCAAAGCCTAAAAACTTCAATCAGAACTAATAGAAAATTAGAAATATGATTTAAAAAAATGTGTGGCTTTATTTTATTATTTTACACGAACGATGACAATATCTTTGTTTATTTCAGTAAGCGTTCACGTTTTCCGCAATTTAAAGTAATTCTGTTTTTATTATTTAAATTGTTTGTCTACTTTGAAAATAGCGAAGTCATACAAACACTGAAATCACATTTTAAGTACTAAAATATATAAATAAACGTTCATAGGATTAAAAGCGTGTTTATTTGAGATTCAGTAATGTTTGTTTTAGTTATGTTGGGCAATCAGATAAAATTCTTAGGAATAAAATAAGATGTATGTACTCCAATTTTTAATACGTAGGGTTCAAAGAAATCAAACATTTGAAAAATTTGAATTCTATGAAATAATGGTTCATTTACTCTTCTTTGCCGTTTCAAGGAATTTATTGTGTATTAATGTTTCCGCAAAATGAAACAACAAATCTTCCTGTACATTCAAGAGTAGCTGGAATTTGTTTTAACATTGAAAATTTTAGTCATCAATCCTACAAAATAAAATATGAGTTCTCTAAAGAATTTTGTTAAATTCTTTATATTCTGTATATGTTTAACTAATTCCACAACAGATATAATACAACTAAATACAAATTTAATATTCAAGACGTTGGGTTTTGTGTTTTTAATGATTAATAACATGTTTCCTTATGCATACCATTTCCTATGATACTTACATGTTAATTAAGATTGAATGGCCACTTTGTTTGGTACTTGGCTTCATCTATTGACTAGATATAATGCATAAATTATTCCAAAATAAATAAGTTAACTTTCAAACGTTTACAGAAAGTCTAGTGTTACTTGTTACTTTTAAAATTGTGTGGATTTTTATGTGTCCTGGATTTTCGGCCCATTTGATATCATTTCGAATGATTGCATTGCTATTTACTATTAAACATTTTATTTAATAATTAATTAATAAATATTGTAGACATTATAAAAAGGAAGGTAATTTATCAAATAAAATCGTTAAAAAATAGACCGAAATTACATTAACCAGTTTACTTAGCTTTGTAATCATCTGTTTATTACTAACATTAAGTCTTGGTTCAATACTAATTATTATTATTATTAACCTGTATTAATTTCTAATCTCTACATGTATTTCCCTACTTCTAGGCAACAATAAAATTGTTCAATATTGTTGAATTCTTAAAATATTATAGGAAATAACAGAAAATTACGTCACAGACGACGAGGCATGTTTTTCAAGGAATGGTTATTTTAATATACCGAACAGTCACATTTGGAGCGATTCACAGATTACAATATCAGTGGTTTTCTGTGAATATTTGGGCTGGGATTGTTGACAATTACGTAATTGGAACTTATTTGCTGCCTTCATGGTCATCGGTATAAGATTTTTCTGGAACGTACCAGAATTGCTTGAAGATGTTCCACTCCAAATTTGAAGAAATATTGTTTTCCATGATGGTGCCTCAGCACACTTTGGATTCAATTGCCGAAATTATCTTAATGAACAGTTTTCAAATGGATTGATCTGCACGATCACCAGATATGACCCTGCTTGATTTTTGTATTTGGGGTCACAATAAATCATTTGTTTAAGAGACAGCTGTTAATACACAAGAAAAGTTAGTGGCTCGAATTATTTTAGCGTTTGATGATATTTGTGAAGGTCAATTTAGTAAGTAGCTACTTGTTCATGTTGGATAGAGATTCATTCTTAAATATTTCTAGTTATCTTGATACGCAGACATTTTTGGACACTAGTTTATTAATAAAAAACTTCTCTGTAGAAGTTCATCATAACGAGATAATCAAATAATCAACACAGTTTAAGAAAACTTTCATTATTTCTGTTTTATAATTAAGCGCTGTTTCAAATTTACATTCCCTGACAGATTGAAACACCAAGGGCCAGTTGCATAAATGCTTGTCAAGCCTCTGTTAGCTAACATTCTGTTATCTTTTGACAAGTGCATGTGCAAACTACTAGAATAAACACATAGGGAATTAGAAAACAGTTTAAAAATTATATATTTAGTAAATATTAAAGTCTCATGTGATGAACTAAGTACTGTCATTTACTTATAAGATCAAAATCACTATACCGTTAAAATAATTTAAAATATCTCTTTAAATATCATTATGTCAAGGATCTTGTTAATTTAGTTACAAAGTAACGAAGTTCGTTTAAATTTCAGAACATATACAATGTTGGTCTTTCCAAAATCTAGTCTGCTCATTTACTCTAAGAAATGTGACAAAGTAGCCTAAGAATCTAATTTCACCTCTCTCGTCGACCAATCAAATTATTCTTAAAACTTAAAATAGCCGCTTGTGCCTTAGGGTGATATAACATTTACCAATTTAACATAGAGTTAACATGTTGTTAAGTAACAGATGTTTAACAAGCGTTTATGCAACCTAAGGCTCATAATATCTAGGCTGTGATGTCTCATTCCATTAATCTGTCAATCAGACACTGAATATGAATCAGCTTCCAAGTTAATTTGTTATAAATAAATAGTAGAGGTTTTACAATTACAACTTTTCTAGTTCCCAATAGATTAACACGAAGGGTGTAAATGAAAAAATGTATTAGTTATTGTTCGGAGATAAACTATTATGATTTATGGCTCTCGATTATGAAATATAATACATGGCATGTAATTATAACACAAGGATAAAGTTAATAGTAGTCTAACTAATTTCATATTTAATGTGAAAAACAAACATACCTTTTCCATAAATTCAACGTAATTAATTCTAAATTAAATGTTCTTAAAATAATTACTCATACAACTTATACAAACATGTAAAACATTGTAATTAATAAGGGTGGTATAATTAGGACAGAAAATTTTTAAGTTGTTATGGTTTCTACATTTATAATTAATATAATTTATTTACCTTGAAGGCTGCTTTAACAAAAAAAAAAAAATAAATAAAGTGATGCTAATAACGTGTGAGAGGATAATGCCATTGAAGTAATTAAACAGATTTAGGAAATTCCAGCGAGTCGATGAACCTGAAACGATTATAAAAATAACTAGGGGCACAAGTAAAACCTGACGTTCTACCTGAAATAAATTGATGATCTGGTTCCAAATAAACAAATAAAAAAGTTTAATTTTCAAAGCGGAAACACATGTGGCCATTGGTAGCAACAATCAATAAATCATATTAAAAGATAGATATAGGAATTTATAATTATTTTTGAAAAATATTTGATTTAAGAAACCATTAAGCGGTTTTATAGGGGTAATATTTGTAAAAATGTCTTTCTTTATCTTTAGGTGCTATATTCTATCGAAGGTTAGCAATGACTGTCTAAAAGTCTAAGCCAGTCCATTCTTTTATGTTTCTCAGCCATGTTTTTCGTCGTCTCTTTTGTCCACGATTTTTTCTTCCATTATCAGCTGTAGGAAGTTGTAACTTTCTTGTATGAGTATATGTGCCCAAGATAGGATATTTTTCGCCTTATGAGTTCTCAAAACTTTCCAGTCTACGAAGAGTGTTAACTCCATGTCTCCATGCCATATAATAGGACACATATGGCCTGCTCTCTTCGGCTTTTTATTTCCTGATCTGGGTCTAGTGTGCTGTTCATGAAACAACTAAGGTTTTTGAATTTTTCAACCTGCTCTATTTGACGGCGGGTGAATAGCCGACGCATTTTATCCCAACTACCTACTAGAAAGAAAAAGGTTCATAATCCAACATGGATATTCGACACAGAATGTTCAGAAAACGTATTTCCCACATCCCTTTATTGCCAATTCCAATTTGATATTTTTATAATTAACATTCTCAGTTTTGTTTATAATTGTGTTATGTTAGGTTAGGTTAGGTTGGGTTAGGTTAGATAGTTATATAAAAATAAATAGTCTTAGCAAAACAGCAAAAATTAAAGACAAAAATGTAAAAAATAAAATTGTGTTTCTAGAACGAATTATTGAAAGTCTAAATTTAAATCAAATAACAAAACTTGTTTTTGTAACATTCATGTTATAGTAATAGTAATAATATTTGAAATTGAAACCAAATCAGTTTTCGAAGATAATTTTGTTTTATTACCTACTTACCTGTCTGTAAGTACCTAAATTCTTGCGTCGAAAATTGCTGTAATAAAAACATAATATTTCAAACCTTGCGCCGAAAGTTCCTGTCCCAAAAATGTACCTGTTTTCTTGCGTCTAGAATTCATACGCGCCTATTTGATGCCCACCAATTGATATTTTCACTGTGCTGGTTTTGGTTTCCTTTTTATCGATTTTGATATCATATATTTCTCCTTCTCGTACAATTTTATCTAATACAACCTGTAGATCTTGTTCAATTTCAGGAATCAATCGGCATATCGTATGTCCTAAAGTGCTCTTAAAAAAATTTCTCAGTATACAGGTTAAACCAAATTGGACAGAAGGCAGCATTGGATATTAACAACTTCAGTATTATCAATTTCTGTTATTACAAAAGCATCTTGATTCCAGTAGTGTTTTCTTTGCAGACATTCCATCAATCTTTCGTGGTTGACTTTATCGAAAGCTTTCCATGATCAATGAAACACAATTATATATCTTTTTGTTGGTCTCTGCACTTCTGCAATAAAACGGTGAAACTGCATGAATAATGCCTTTTGGGATCCAAATTCATTTCTAAAACCAAACTGTTCTAGACCCATGTTTTCTTGGCATTTCTTATATATTTTATTCCGTCTTTAATTATTTTAAAGTATTTCCCTTGTTGATCTTTTTGGTATTCGTTCAAACCATTTATCATAGCAGTTTTTCCATTTTTTCCAGTTTTTCTTAGATATACGGGAATATTTAGGTACCAAATAAGGATTGTACGGAGGAGAAATCATCAATTTCAGTTTTTACTGTTCAAAAGTTGACCTATTTGACGAGATGTGTGAGACTTGGCATTGTTATATTGATTCAGTCAACCATTTCCTAAGTAGTGTCTTATGTATAAAATTTTATTGGATTTGGCTGACCTTGGAACACCTACACGGTCAATTGCTATTTTTTCCTGCGCATACGTATGCATCGGTCACGATTTTTATCAAACTTTTTAAGCCTTTTCTTGCAGCAATCGACGTGAGCCTTTTTGTGCAACAGCAATTGTTTTTACGATTAAGTGTTCATGCAATATTAAATGTATTGAAGTAGAACTAATGTGTAAGGATGCCTCTATCTCACGATTTGTCACATGACGATCCTGCATTATCTGTTCGAGCTCTTTTATCAGCAATTTACTGCTATACAAAGAACTGAGTTCATCGACACATTATTATGTTGAGATAATTTACCTCGAAACTGAAAAATTATCTTATTATTTTTGACCAATAAAATAGAACAATTACAGTTCCCGGTGTATAATTAGTACCCTTTGTAGATTATTAAGTAAGGTAATCAAAATGTTATATTAATTCGTTATCTTATCAAACTATGTATATTTCTCCTACAAAATCCTATCATGTTTTGTATCAGTAACGGTATAAACCGTAAAAAAAGAAATAATTGAAAATTGGACAAAACCTCTGCGAAGCTAACCTCTCATTTATCACAACAATCATGATTTACGTACAACAAAAGCAGAATATAAAATATCTAATAACCAGGCTCTGCCCAATCATACAGGGTGAACCTTATTCTTAGATATACTGATTCAATTTGTCGATTTAATGTTTAATGTTTATTGTTAGGAGTAGAAAGTGAATAAGGATACTACAAAACAAATAATTGTTAAAAGTAACATTGAATATTTAATATTTTTAAAACATTGTAGGCGGAAACCGCTTTGACACATTTGATATGCGGATGATACCATGATATTAGCGGATCATGCAAATGATCTACTAGTACTAAATAAACATTTAAATCTCAATCTCAGGTGTGGTAAAATGCTACGTCTGGATTCGTGGGTTGATCATGTGACGAACAAGGATTGGAAATTTACTATAATTGATAGAATCATATTAATAGAGAGACGATGGAAGTCTACCAAAATACATTCATAATACTTTAAGTAGAAAAGGCAAATTAATTATAACTAATGATTTTTAAATTTGTGTTTTGATCCACTTATAACAATATTTTACTGCAAAAAAGTTCAATTTCAATTGTGTTATTGATTTATTGAAATATTTTTGTTTCTGACTTTGCATAGAAATGGAATATTTTTGGTTATTTAATTGAATCATTTACAGGTTAATAAACTTCATTTTACATAAATTAATAAAAAATGTTATCGAATATAAATTACATTGTACAGAATTTCTGGTGTACGATTTAATTAAAAATGGTTGGTTACCCACTGCCAACATTACCCCAAAAAACCCATACTGGATATTGTCATAAATTATATTAAAATTCAATATAAAACCCTAAATAACTGGAATACTTTGAATCACAACCCTTAACACGCACAACCACATAATTTCTACTGATTTAATAATACTTTAAATGTTTTGATCTGTTGTTTAGAGATGTAAAAGACCATCAGTTCCATATTATACTTTTTTAATAAAAATGGGACATTAGTAGTAAGCCCATTTAAAGCGTGTGCCTATCAGTATTACCTTGTATAGTTATCCTTTCTTAATCTTGTAGTTGTAGCCTGCAAAAACCGGTTTGGTACGGAGCGCCCGTAGCTCTTTGGAGAAACAAATGAACGACCAACAGAGAGATCGCAGCAGGTCATGCGGTTCATGGACTACTAGATCGTGGTAAAAATGAAAGACTTTATTCTTGTATCGGTAACCTTCACTTCTTTCTTTCTTTCTGTCTTTTTCTTTCTATCCACTGGTCGAGTACGGACGATGCTTGGAAGTTTTTTTTTCTTTTATTTTTTTTTATCAGTAAAGTCGATTGTAAAACGTGCGTTCGACGTACTGTCGTTGTTGTTCTAAAACCACGGCAAAATTAACTTCCATTTATTTATATTCCAACTGTTTATTTCAAACATTACGTTTGTAATAAAAAATTTAATGATGCTGGTAAACAATATCGTCTTGTTTTAAGCTTATTAGCTTATTTATGCATAAATAATTATCCGAATTATTGGTTTCTAATGATGTATCGTTGGATTTATATTAATATATTTACCAGCAACCTAACTTTTCCTCCAAAAACATAGCAATGTTGTAAACACTATTGTATTGTTGTCAATTACGGTTCTAAACAACAATTTATTGAAGTTTTGTTATTGCTTATAAAATTTATTATTACTTGATTATACTATTGTTCATAAAGAATAAAAATGTTTTATAAATTCACTGTTAAGTTAGGTTAGGCTAGGTTAGGTTATGTTAGATTAGGCAAGGTAAGGTTAAGTTAGGTTAGGTTAGGTTAGTTAGTTAAATTTTAATATACTAAGTGACATATCCGAACACTCAGTTTAAATGATTTTATTTTTATAAATAATTTCTTAAGTTCTTTATAATATTTCTCTAAATTGAATACTTGCAAGTATTAATTTTACTTTTTTTCTTTTAGAAACAATATCAAATAAGAAGATAAATTGAGTAGTCCACTTCAATTAAAATATTTTTTTCTAAAATTAAGTAATAAATATATATGTTGATTGTCATATATTTAATTATAGTTATTTTGTTTTATTTTATGATCAAAAAATAAAATGTCAGTTAAATGGTTATAATTTTATTTGAAAATTAAAATTGAACAAAAAGAGTTTTGCAAAAGTATTGATAACTTAGCACACTTTGCAAGTGGACTACTCAATTATTCTATATCTAAGAAATAAAGTAATTTTTTTGTTTAGTTAATTATTTTGGAAAATTAAGGCACAATCCTTTTTTAATGTTTTTATTTCTACATTTAGGTAGTTTGCCACCTACCTTTATCAAGAACTTTAGTTCAATAATAAAAATAATAATAAAAAATATTATTGAGTTTCTAGTTGTCAAATTTTTCCGAGGTCTCATTTAAAAACTAAATTTCTTGATGATGTTGAAATAATAATATAAAAAAAGGAATGTGCTTTAAATAAAAATTAACAAAACAAAATAAATATACCATAAGGAAAATACAGAAGATAAAATAATTGTTACTCTGTATATCTATACTATTTCCCAAGGTTTAATTGCTTTTACACAACAGTAACAGCAAAACAATTTAACTGGTGGATTTTTAAAATAATCTTTACTGAGGCATAGAAGGCTTATCTTGTAGTAGTCTTAGAAAATGTTCACCATTTTGTTGGTGGTCAAAAAGATATAGTTTATATTAAATTAAAATTATTGTTACTAAACATATTATTTACTTATTTACACGTTTATTGTTTGATATTTTGATGTGATGACTAATAGAAATGGTGTTAATAGAAAACAAGTCAAGTCAATGTTTTTTTATTTATTTACCGTCAATAGCGATTCATTTAGAAAAACAGATTATTTTTTTTACAACTCTGATTTGCAAGAGACAAAAAATATACATTGAATTTAGTGAAAATATGAATAATTTTGCCATAAACTAGCATGAAAAATGTTTCCGTGATCACCTTGTTGCTGCAAACCAAGGTATATACACACACATTTCCTTATGACACTTTAAATGCGTATCTCGGACGTTCGTTTTATCGGTACATTAACAAAATGAGTTAAAAGTTGATTATCAAAAAACATAAAAATGTCACAAACCCTACTCTGTATACATTAAACAAAGGTCACGCAATATGCATACTTCATTGGCGTAGTGTCTAGAGGTACCGCTCAGGTTATACCTATTAGTTGCTTTTAATTTAGTTATATCTGCGAATTTTCCTTTCTTCCTTGTTCTTATGTGTTCGATTTGTTTTGGAATATTTTTTCTTGATGCTTAAATTACAAAAAACGTGGATGTCTATATCTGTGTCTACTTTCCTCTGAATTGTTTAAATACTCTTTTATTTACAAGACTAAGAAATGAATTATACAGATCGTTCTATTCTAAAATAATGTTCCGAAAGAAATTTTATAATGTTTAAAAAGTAAATTACATAAAGAGTCAAAACCGATTAGACCTGTAGTTTCGTATGTTAACACTCCTAATACTAAGGTAGCTAAAAAATTAAATACTATTCTAAATAATTATGGTTACACATCTAAATATTCAGTACAAAATTCATTATATTTGATAAATAAATTAAATAAATGTAATTTACAAAATAATACTAAATTAGTATCGTTTGATGTAACTAATATGTTCTCTAAAATACCTCCTAAAGAATGTATAGTTCTAAGTAGTTAAAAAGCTATTAGATGAAAGAAATATCCATCCAGGTATAATATTAGATATAATTGACCTATTTAATGTATGCATTAGCCAAAATTATTTTACTTTTGATCAGAAAGTATATATTCAAAATGAAGGTCTTCCAATGGAAAGTCCCATTTCTCCAATTTTAGCAAATATTTTTATGGATAATTTAGAAAGCAAAATCTTTAATTCTACTTATAAAAACAATATTGTATTTTGGTATAGATATGTTGATGATGTGTTAGCAGGATTTGTAGGTAGCGAACGACAGCTAGATATATTTTTTAATTATATAAACACCTTGCATCCTAAAATTAATTTTACTTTAGAAGTTGAAGAAAATAATTCAATTAATTTTCTAGATTTGAGAATTGAAAAAGTTAATAATTCATTAAACTATTCAACACAAACAGATGTAACCATACCATATCATTCAAATCATCCTATATCACATAAATTAGCAGCTTATAATTCTATGATACATAGAGCATTTTCAATTCCAATGAACAAAAATAATTTTAATAAAGAAATTGAGATTATAAAACAAATAGCAATATCTAATGGCTATCCAATACATTTGATAAATAAATTAATTAATAAGAAAGAACAGAAAGTATCACTACAACTAATATTCCCTCAACAACCAAAAGAAATTAAAAGTTATAAAAGTATTACATATTGTGGAAATATTTCTAATACAATTTCAAAAATAATATCTTCGGCAACATCTGCAATAATTTCATTCAAATCACACAATAATGTTGGTACAAAATTGTTAAATGTAAAAACAAAATTACCTAAATTAAAAAAATCTGGTGTTTACAAAATTAATTGTCCAAAATGTAATGCTGCATATATAGGTCAAACACAAAGAAATTTTGAAATAAGATTCAATGAACATTTAAGAGCATATAGATTACAACAACCAGATAAGTCAAACTATGCCAAACACGTTCTTGAACATCCACACTCACTCATACACACTAATGACATTCAAATATTACACACCTGTGATAAAAAACAAAATTTAGATTTCCTCGAAGAACTTGAAATCAAAAGACATCTAGCAGATCAACAATATAAAGTAGTTAATGAACAAATAAATCTTGGAAGTTCACCACTATTAAACTGTTTACTTTGATTGAGTCTTCATTTTATACATAGATAAGACGTAATTATAACACAAATATATTAAGTTATTGTAAAGATCAGCAGGATATAGTTTTTTCCTGGTTTTTCTATATCATTTCACAGTTATACTGATCTTAGAGGGAAATACATCCAGGATAATCCCTTAGGGCTAATAACATCTAGGCTTTAATATTGTTATGTCTTATTACTTCCTTACTTGGTCTAGCCTTAACTACCTATCAACATCAAGTACCTAGTTACAAACAAACAAAGTGTAACTTCAACATGTCAATCTGACGATGCTATTTCGATAGCGAAACGGCTGTCATTGCAATTTATAGAATAAATAGTGAAAGTTAATACAACCTTTTAGTTGTTTATTGTTCTGAATCAATGAATTTTCTCTCCAAATTCTCTGTAAATTCGAAATTTACATTGCCAGCAAATTTATTGTTCAACATTTTGTGTGGTAATAAATCTAGTTATATCCATGAATGAAAAACCACTTGTTTTAAATATAAGCTGTCATTCTTTTATTCTTTTTCTTTATCCAGCCTATTTCACCCATGGTCGAGTGAAGGCATCCCTTAACTTCTTCTCTGTTATTGGTTTTTCTTATCCAGTCTGCCAGTCTTTTTGTCATTTGTCCATCTCGTTTGCGGTCTACCTCTACTTCTTTTATTTTCTTATGTTCCCATTATATTATCCCTCAGGTCCATCTAATCTTTGTTATTCTCCCAATATGTCCTGCCCAGTTACACTTCATAGTGCATATATTTTTCTATAACATCTTTCGTTTTTCTTCTGTGTTGACAATGCCGTCTTATAGGTTGATGTTTCCATGACTCGCAGTGTTACTTGTAATCGGTTTATAATATTCTATTGGTTGACAATATTGCATTTGTCACGTCGGATTGAAAGACATCTTGCATTCTGCCAAATGCTGACCGTGCCAAGTTTATTCGGCTTGATAAATCTGCAATTAGATTGTTTTTTGTTTTCTCTGTCTTTTTACCCGAGTATATACACGATTCTACATTTTTGAACTGGCAGGTTATTTATGGCTATAATATGTTGCTTGTTATATATATATCATTGGTAAGAGACTTAGTTTTGTTGGTATTGATTTTTAGGCCTATTTGCTCTGATTTCTCGTTTAGTTCGTCAATCATACTGTGT
The DNA here is from genome assembly GCA_035357415.1 of Ophraella communa. Taxonomy (NCBI): domain Eukaryota; kingdom Metazoa; phylum Arthropoda; class Insecta; order Coleoptera; family Chrysomelidae; genus Ophraella; species Ophraella communa. The sequence continues at coordinate 39,387,280 of CM068985.1, forward strand.
AGTTCATCCAGTATCTCTTAAAAATTCAAAACGATAATACTAAAATGATTTGTAGGAAATATTGTCACCAATTTTTAAATTACATGATTTAATTCTGACTGACTGATAGATTTTTTATTCAAAGCAACAATCTCAAAAAATTATGTGTACTATTCCTTATTACGATCACTCGTAGAAAAAGTATAATAGTCCTGGTTAAAGAACCTGTGTGAGATGCACTAAAAGAAGAAGAAAGGTCATTTATGTTGAATGTTAACGCACTCAAATTCGTTGATTAATGACCTGTATCAAGTCCAAAAAAATGTGTTTGACAATGATCCTTAGCCAAACATACATACGCAAACAAAATAGGGATCGTATAGTCAGAAGAACATCGGGGTGCATCCACACATTATTAAAGGTAAAAGGGCTTTAAAGCAATGCAATCATTTTGAAATTTTTATCATTTGCTTATTATGCTTCAGTAAGTACTTATACAAAATTTTATAAAAATAAAATCATTTAAACTGGGTGTTCGAATTTTTATGTCGGTATATTTCATATTAAAGATTTTAATTCTTAGTAACACTATTTAAAAATTTAATTTATCATTTTATCGGATTTTTTGTTATTTTGCTAGTGACATGGTATCTATACAAGCTGCACATGGAATTACGCACTTCTGATTTGTTACAGGAAGCGATAGCTTGTATCATCCACAAAGAAGGTCAGGCTTACTGATAAACCTTGTAATTTATTTGAATTTTTGTGTATCGTGACCTTCTGTTTAACCTCACTACGGGTATTTACTATTATTTTACCTTATCAGGTAGGGACTTATATATTCCATATGGGAGAGATAGCGTGTAAATTAGCCTTAAACTGAACATATCTACTTATAAGGCTACTAGTTGTAATTATCGCCTTACCGGTTTTGCAGGCACTAGGAAAAAGAATAATTTGTAAGTGTTGGTAATGAATGCGGTAATAAAATTGTTTAAATCATTGTATTTGTATCTAGCGTGGTTCTTTTCATACAAAGGATCTATTAAAGTTTTTATTTTAAAGTTAACTAAATTCATTCAAGTAAATAAATATTTTTGTCGATAAAAAAATGGTTTTTTTTAGATGTTATTTACCAAGCTTTGGAAACTTTTTTACTAGCAGGCCAATCCTATTTGTCTGATGCATCCCAAAACAAATAAACAAAAAAACACATCAACTAAAATTCTGAAATTTCATTCTCCCATTTTTACTTTTATGCTTATTCTAATAATAACATTTCGCCTAAGTGGGTTATCAAAATATTACCAGAAAATGCCATAATACTAAAAGAAAACTTTATTTCAGTTTTGGGGGAGTTTTCTACCCCAAAAATTGAAAGCTTTCTAGCATTAAAATGTTGTTTGGTTCATGATATTCCGGAATCTTACGCTCGAATAAGTTTATTGTTCCGTTTTCAAAGTCATTTTTTTATTTGATTGTTGTTCTTTTTATACAAACGGGTAATAGCCCCGTAAATTTTTACTCTTTTAGATATAGACGTTATTTAAAAAATATCGGTACCCTAAGAAGACATACAACAAAAAACGAAAAATACCCTTTTTTTTCAATTAACGAAATTCTAATAATACATTTCATGTGTCCTGCATATAGAAAGGAAACTTTAGGAAATTACCCATCTGAATTGCAAACAATAAAAAATATTATAAAATTCAAGTTATCGAAAGAATAATTTAATTTAAAGCCTTCCTAGAACTTAAAAACCATTATTAAACTTTTAATTCTCCCTCTATATACTGTATATCCATTCTAACCCACCATGTATGCTTTATTTTCCCTTTTTCCTTTTCAGCTACCTCCAAATGTCATTTAAAGCTTCCAAAATTAAAGTAAAATATTCCTAAACTTAATTTTTTTAAATCACCCTGTATCTATCTATATCGTTCACTTTCTCTGTCCCTAGAACCCTAAAATTTCACTTAAACCTCATACTTTATTATTTTTCACCCACCCTGTATCTTAATAGTTTTAGTTTTATAAACTATCATTAAATTAATTGAAAATTTATCAATCCTGCCTTACCCAATAAGGATAATGGGAAATTGTTATCAAATTACTGCATTATCATTATCATTTACATATATAGTTAAAAAGCTGTTATTGTTTTAATAATTATTCGACTGACGCGTCCGATAATTTTTCAAATCTGCCGAAAATTTCATGGTCCCTTATTATATAAATTATTATCATTCAAATTAAGATGTAAAAATAATTACTAAAATGTTTTATGGTTCTCTCAGACTTAAAAATGTATTTAAAATTAATATTACTTTGCATTAATTAAAATTAATTGGTATCACTGCCGATGACTTATGACTTGAATTAAAAATACAAGAATCGGCTTCTTTGTCGGGAATTCAATGTTATCCTAAATGTAATCACTAATTTACATTTTATGTGTGTTAAGTATAATATAATAAAATTTGTTCTAGCATTATTTTTAATTTTTTATTCCATCTGTTAATTTAATTCTAACGTTTATGGGTTAGTTATGAATATTTTGCATACATTTTCGGTTTCCTTGAAGTAAATTATTTAGCAAAATCTTTAATGTGGAGAGTTGGTACTTATTTTGAGTCTCATGTTTCGGAAAAGATTCTTCTATTAAAAATTTATTGCTAAGGTTGTTTTTGCAGTGTTTTATCAGTCATTTTTGTTGTCAATGATTGGTTAATTTATTTTGTTTGTATGTATACAGTAGAAAAAGTTGACCTATACCCCGACGTCATATCTACAAACCTAGCGAAATGAATTTGAGTCAAAAGTGGCTACAGTTACTTTGTTGTGTGCGTAAATATTTTCATTGTTTGCTTATCTGGTCAGTATTTTTTTGTGTTATACATAACTGAATATAGCTGTTGTTTGAAGGGAATTTTGTACTTACCGTAACATAAAAATAACAAATAAGAGGTTTTGGAATAATGAATTGCAGGATTTTATTGATTAAATGTTGGACAAGTGAGGAGAGATATCCATGAATGTTCTTCGCCGAAAGTCCTTTGTTCGATGGAGCTTTTGATTGGCATCGCACTGTTCCATCGGTCCATCCGGCGTATCGTGGGTATCATACAAGGTCTCATCCAAATAGATTATTGGTCTTTGTAAAGACCTGTGACTTATAGCAGTCAAATATTCAAAACGCCATTACCTAATTCGTTGGGATTCCATAGTAACTTGCCTTTTGTCTAGTTTGGATAAAAGTCTCCATAGGTTTCCAATTGATATCCTTATCTCAGTGGAGCTCCTTAGTCTTGTTTGCAATGATCTGGCCTCGAAATGTGAACTCTCACTGGAAGGGAAGTTTTTGTCGTTGTGGAGGTTTGGTACAGCCATTTGATTGGGGCTCTCTATATCGATGAAGTCGTTGGTCCTTTTTTGCGTCCAGGGATTGGACTTGGGAATGGGAGCATCAATTAATGTCGTCTTCCTGCTGAGCTGTGACTTTGCCCGCTTTTCCTCCAAGAATTGCAGTTTCTTCAGGTAGACCGGGCATACTGCGGCGTTGGCTGGGTGCGGTCCTTGGCAATTCGCTCATTTGGTTGGGGTCCTTGATACAGGCCGATGTTAGGTGGTTCCCTGCACATTTAAGGCACTGTGGCGACCTGCCACAGTTGGCAGTGGCATGTCCCCATTGTTGACAAACGTGGCATTGTATGATGGGTTTCTGTTGTCTCCTTAGTTCCCATGTAACCCTGGTCGATTCCACCACTCTCACGTTTTTGTTCAAATAATCTAGTTTCAGTTCTGGACCTGTCACCACTAAGAATAGTGGCCTACCCTTTGTAGACATTCTGTAGACTTCTTTGGTTTTGATATTGTAGCTTTGAAGTAGGTCTTGTTTTATGTCCTCAGCTTCAATGTCCGGAGCAAGGCCTCTAAGGACGAAAGCGTGAGTTTTCTCCTCCTTTTTAGGAAGGACATCTTGTCGGCAAGCAGTTTCTCCTTGATTATTTTATGATCCTTGTCCTTTTCAGTGAAAATAACCGCTGAATTTTGGTTATATTTCAGTTCTATTTTACCGTTAGCGTCTTCCATTAGTAGTTGCATCATGTCTTTATGTTTGGAGATTTGCCCATCAACTACAAGCGGTGGACACATTCTGGGTTTCCGACTCTCAGTTTTCTTTCCTGTGCTAGTTGGGGTCGGCGTCGTGGTCGTATTGTCCAGCTCTTTTTCTGTTGAAGAAACTGTTATCGATCAAGGTAAACGCTAGTCGGACAGAAGACTGAACGGTTGTAATGATATAAGTAGAGGCTAAAAATGTCAAAAATCAAAAACAATATTCGACATGTTTAGTAAAAGAAATATATTTTTCTTTGGGTAGGGGAGCAAATCTATTGTACCTGTCATACGTGCAGCATCCCGGCATCCCTGTCAAATCGCTGGTTTCTCTTACATCAGGAGTAAAAGCCCAACCCCTTTGTACCAGCTTCTGATGAACATGTCTGACGATTTCTTTGGCATCAAGGGATAAAACTCGTCGTCGAACAGGAACAGTAACACAGGGCGCCGCTGATGCAGTTTCCCAAGGACGAAACAATTTTCACAAAAATTATTAAACAGTACAGAGTAACTCTCACTACGGGAACACAAATATAAATGATTATACTCAACCCAAATTATACAAATACAAGAACCGATCCTGTGTGCAAATTTTGACCATAAGCAATGATGATGAGTGGGCCTAGTTTGGAGAGGTTAGGTTAGGTTAGGTTAGGTTAGGTTAGGTTAGGTTAGGTTAGGTTAGGTTAGGTTAGGTTAGGTTAGGTTAGGTTAGGTTAGGTTAGGTTAGGTTAGGTTAGGTTGTACTTTGGAGAATGAAGAAACTAAATGGTATAGCTGTAGTCCACATAGATAAATTTGGTCATGGTTAAATGTTGTAATAAATAAAGGAAAAATATTAAATCATGATAAAACTAATCAATTTATCGTTATTATTTTAAGAAGTGGTTGTTTAATCTTCAGTATTCATTTTCTTTGCATATACCGTTTAGTTCCCAGTAGCTTTAGTGACAACTTTCCAGTGTATACCTACAAAATCGCCCATTTACATTTCTAAATTGTAAAATAAATATCTTGTGACAGGTTAAAAGTTTGTGCCTGCAGAATAGATATGAAAACTTTTTACTGCGAAACGATATTAAAATTTCGAGAATAAATCAGTTTGTGATTGTTTTTATGTTAAAACTTATAACTTTTGTTATGCACTATTAATTCCTCTTTTATCGTTTACAATAAAAGTGTTGCATGAAAAGTTCTATTTTTAGTCGGGAAGTTATTTTAAAACGTGACGATGATCCTACATAGAGTTTTCATCTAATATTTATAATTTATCAGAAGAATGAACTGTTGGAATAAGTGAATAATTATCTAATGATTACAGTTTAGAATTTGGGTCGGTTTGACATCCAAAGCCCAATCGAGCCTCCTCAAATGTTCATTTTCGATAATCACAAGGTCTTCCTTCATAATATATTCTCTTGATGTTTTTCTTTTCATGTGCAATACCAGCTGGCTTAGGTATTCTTCTCTAAATCTTTTTCTTAAATTTATTCATATCCTCTGAACGTATCTCAGATGCCTTGAAGAGACGTAGCATCAATTTCTTCCATACAAAGTGTTCCGATTTCCTTGACATCTTGAAGAAAACGGGGCTAGAACAACTAATTCATTTTTCCTAATTCATTTTTCGTATTATAGGTATTTATTATGAATTTATTACAGATTCACATTCGCGTATAACTGAAAAAACCTCTTCATAGATCAGACAAGCTTTTCCAAGACGTTTCTTCAACAGCTGTTTCAATATGCCCATCAGACGTTCCCATTTCCATTTTATTCTTTGAGCAATACTTTTCTCTTAAGGACGGGGTATCGCTGTACATCAGAATGGCACCTGCAGACCAAAAGTTTATTCTAACTTTCTCCGTTATTACAACTCAAATCGTTTTATTTTTTTCACTAAATTGCATATAAAGGTCTAACTTAGGTAAGGATTGCATTTATTTTTTGGTAATTAATTGTTTAATATTGGAAAAGAGCTGTTGAATGCGAACTATTTTAGACCTTTACATTTGTATAAATAAACAACAATCTAAAAAAATTTTCTTAAAATGAAACTAAACCTTTCCTAAGTTGAACATTTTTCTATCAAATAGACCAATCAGAATTTTCTAAAGAGATCAGACCTAAGAAATAGTTAGAAACTAAAATCATGCTGCATTTTATTTTTATTTTTTCACTTTGGATCAAAAATGGACGTAGTTAATGACGAAATAATTGTACTTTAGTTTATAACTTTTATTATAGATGGAACTAGGCACTATATATTTTTTTCTTTTTTTTATTAACGAAGTCAAAACAAATTTTTGTATTATAAATTAATGTAACGTTTTTTAAATATTTTGCGATATTTACAAAACAATTATTCAATTAAACAAATTAGAAAAATGAAAAAAAGAATACTGATTTGCGGATATTGATTGTCAGTAGACCAGTTATATCATTGTTATATCTTGAAGAAATTTTAATTATAATAGCCAGCGTACGGCTGGCCATCTATAGTTATATATGAGGGTAAATAAAATTATTGTTTGTGTGCCGAGCGATCGCTTACAGAATAAGTTTTTATTATTCCATTTTCCCAGCACAATTAAAAAAAACATTAGACACAGAATAAACATCGTTGTAAATAAATATAAAAATTATAAAATTGTTAATAACAAAAAACTGTAAATTCAAAATTCTTGAAAAAAATACCAATTATTGGTGGCCATTCTTGGTCAAATTTTGGAAGAAATCTGGCCACAGGTTTCTGAGAGAAAAAAATGTTAGCGTAAATTTTGTATACGTGGTATTCTGAATTAAGTAAAAAGAAAAACTGGCATCAAAATATTTTATTTAAAAAATATAATTTTATTATTATTACATTTAAACATTTTCTGGTGGATCTTTATATTTTAATCTTTTGCCTCTCCTGTTTAAAATAACTTCCGGCCCAACGCAATCCTCATAGAATCGTCTCAACTTTTCTACCATATTGTTAAAAAAGTTTCGTTGAAATTTATGTTTTCGGTAAAAAGTGGATTATCATCTCCCGTATAAATAATAAAATGGCATGTTTTTCTTCTTGTGATGTCGAGTTGTCTTTGTATCTAAAAACAATAATTTGTAATATTCTAAAAAAATTAGAAAAATGAAAAGCCAGTAGCAAATCTTATCTGATAATAATAATTGTGATTTTCCTTCAAGTGAATTTCATTATTTTCAATTTTTAAGCAAGGAACCATACGCTTTTCTACGGCCTCTCTCAATGATATTTTTGATGTGGCTACTTTTAAAAAACATTTTACTTCAACAAGTTCATCTGAATCAATTAAACCTAAAACATAATAAGTTATTAAACTCTGATATGTATATATAATAGTTACAATAATTCGTTTACCATCAGGCGATGCACCTAAGAAACCGTATTTCAAGTCAACAAATAATCCTGAAGGGTTAACATTCGGGTAGTAATAGTGGGTAGTTTGCAGCACTTCATCAAATTTTAAAACATTAGTTTAAATCCAGCAACGTTCTAGAAAACATCATTATTCTTCATAAGTATCTAGTCTCCGAATTTTCGACGCAAGTAAATAGGTATTACAAAATTAAAATATGTTGACCACTTTAATGTGTCATTTGTAAATGCATCGCCTCTAAGTTAATAATATTTTAATAATTTTTTGACACTTACCTAGAACTGATTTAAAAATAATCACACGCAACCATAAACTTATAAAAATAATAAACTTACCCTACCGGTGATTAGGTATATATAGAATTAAAAATACAAATAAAAAATGTTTTTAATAAAAACTAAAGATAAAAGTAATAATTACTAGAGCACCTATTGATATTACTAAATGTTGATCTACCCTCGTTCTTTCCCGAGATAAAATACAAAATATATTTTGTTGGCTGGCAAGGTCTAGAAATGAGAATTATATAAATGGTTTTTAGCCCTAAAACATGTGTTTTTAGCAGGTAAAATTTTTTCCGATGAATAGAGCAATTTAGTGAAAGGATTCTATTATTATTTCTGTTAGTTTATCCTATTACTAAGAGATGTCTGCACTTTATGGCCAAAAAAATCATTGACACATTTTCGTTTCAGATTGCATGGGATACGGGCTCCTTAAGTTAGTTTCGTAGTTGAAAATATACAAAAAGTTGTCGATATCTTTAAAAACCTCATATTTTCATTGACAATCATAAAAATATGTAAACACAAGCATTTTCCAACATTATCAATTATTTAATATGACAAAAAGAACTACCCAGGATGATCCTTTTCATATTTTAAAACTTGAACTCTTTAAATTTAACAAATCTCCCGGTAGAGACGAAAGACAGAAAAATAAAAAAGTTCCAAGATTGCAGCTGCCACCAGCGTAACGGCACGTTTCAAATAATAAAAAAAAAATTCAAGGACAAACTATTGATAAATGTGTTTTGGAAAAATTAAACAGATTATGGTGATTTGTTCGAATGATACAAATTAAATTTGATTCTAATTTGATTCGAATATAATAATCAATCTATTATTAATTGTTAGACCAACGATTTTTTGCTGTTGTTGAATTAATGTAAATGCTTAATTTGCATATTTAATATGCTGATATTGTGTGTCTTATACAACATAATTGAGAAACTAATAATAATAATCTTACGCACTTTCGCTTCATAAATCTGGCTTGTCAAAATTGACCTCTAAACGTGTTACTACTATTTGCTATGATACTACAACTCGTGTATCTAAACCATAGGCGTATTATCCGCATAGAAACAATTATTAATTGTTGGTAAACAAATATCAATCAATTTCAACGAACAAAAATAACTGATAGAAATGAATAACATCAAAAAACTATATTTTAAAAAACACCATGGAAGCAAAGTATGGACAGATCAAGAGTGTTAAAATTTTAAATACAGTATGACCGCTACTATACAGTACTGAGCTCTAAAAATATATATTACTTATAAATATGTATTAACATTAACAAATACAACAAAAATGTCAGCTGTAAATCTAAATGACATGCTCGATATGTTCATATTATGGAATATAGGCTGCTCCAATGCACGGAAGAAGCGGTCAGTTGCTATTCTCAATTATGGAACTGTACCCATTTTCAAGGAAAACCATGCTTCTTTTCGGCGATTGTAAGACTTGATACAGTACTGTATACTTTCTTTGTAGCCAGTAGTTTTGAATTTTTCAACAACCTACAAAATAACACTTAGGTTTCTGAAACTTCAGTTCAAATTGAGATCCAACTTATTTAATGCTAGGTCCATTATTTCTGGCAAATGCTTCACATAAATAGTCTTTTTCTTCAGTTGTAAGCATCTTGCACATATATACTGTTTTATACTCTGACAGGTAACAAGCTCATTGTTTGTTTGAAAAAATATTGTACGTGTCAACTTCCATAGCAACTGTGACTATGGCTACAATTTCTGTAATGTCATATTGTACTTGGGTATAATTATTGATCCAAATGCTTCAGATAGAGGAAAACAAAGCAGGAATAAGGAAAAAGGGATATGGAATTCAACTCAACAAAGATTACCAGCTTTCCAACTCCCACCATGATTTTTTCGGGAAACTGTCTTCATTCCTGTAGACCCACCTTTCCCCAAAATCTTCAATCACCCAACTAGAAATAACCTTCAAAATTAATGAAGACATTTTGCCATATTTTTTTATATTTTTTTATATTGTCTTGTTTTATAGCCACTTGGTAGAAGGTTTAGCAAGCAACGGCTAACTTAATAGAGATCTTCTTCCAAAAATCCAAGCATGTTCCCATTATTTTTTAAGTTTGCCATTTTTCCAATAATATTTTCATATAAAGGAGCTGGACTTTTTTTTTTCTATCTGCATCATTATCTTTAGATAATATTCTACAAGTCTCCAAAAATACTACTGGACAAAATAATATTTTATTCTATAAAACATAAGCCTAACATTATTTTCTTTAATAGACTATTGAATTATTTTTGATAGCAGATGCAAAACTTTTTCTATTTTAATTTTCAAAAGTTTGTTAAGTCTTTAACCATGCCCTTGTAAGTTCCACTATGCTTGAGTCAACTTAGCTAACTGAACGTTCTTTACGTTTTATTTAATCACAAAATAAAAATAATTTGATTTGGTTTTAAAATCTCAATAATTTAATTTACTTATCTTAATTAACTACACATTGTTCATTAATTATAAATTCCAGGATTTTTTTATCGTATCTGAGGCTTAGTTGGGGAATTTATAAAATTTTTATTCGGGGATTTTCACATTATAGCTTATTTAAGATAAAAGCAAGATGAGACTTTAACGTCATTAAACTAATACTCTGCAACCTATTTGAATTTGTGACTCCAGCCATTCCAAAACAAAAATAACGTCTTTGAACTTTTCTAACGTAAACTACATAAAAACAGTTACTTAATATGCTCATATTTTTAACATTAAGACAAAACATTATAATTACTTATAATGTATATACTGAAAACGTGATGAAAACATTTTAACTGTACATAAATATTTAAATTTTCATGTTCGAAGTTTTAAAATTATATTATATAATATCATTTTATTCTGCAATCCTGTATACATTGAAATTATTAATATTTCGTTACATTATTAACGCGTAAAGTTCAATATAAATATTCTGTGCGTTTAATGAATAATTCTGTATATTATTATATTTGTGATATGAGGAAACGTTTAAATGTATTGCAAGTCAGGTACGGAGCAAGGTCAGCGTTATAAACTAAACTTCCTAAGAGGCTCGGTGGCCTTTCACGATTTGTTCTTTAAGCGCAAGCCCGGAAACATTGCAAAAGTCTTGTCCTCACGTTCTCTTTTTGTCAAGGATCGGACACGTCGGTACGTGATATTCTTACTACATCCATATTTAATATGAGATAAGTATGGAACTTCGTAGTTTGAACGATTACCGAATTTTTAAGTAATTTTTATGCAAAATAAGGCAAATAATTATTGCAGGCAACATGTAGCACTTTGTAAATGAACAGTATTAGTGGAAAAATGACCATGTTTTCGAAGGAAGGTATAAGTATGGAAAAAAGTTGATTTTACGAAGGTCAATTTTCGTTTAGGATAAAATCGGTAAAAATTACTATAGAAAATTGAAATTTTCAGGGTTTGTAGGAAATTTTCTTGGCTTTTTAATTGTGTAAACTAGAAGTGGCTATGATTGTTTGTTTTTGAGTTATGCGTCAAAAACTGAGACCATGTCATAACGCTCGATTCACTAGTCGCTACAAGGCAAAATAAATTTCTTAGAATTTTTCTGATGCCAGATTCGTTTTAAGGAGGGTCAAATTGGTCTAAATCCAGATTTTCAGCTAATTCCGAGAGATTTCTAAAATTTTCATTTTTTCGAAGGTATAAGTATGGAAAAAAGTCGATTTTACGAAAGTCAAATTTCGGTTAGGATAAAATTGGTAGAAGTTACTATAGAAAATTGAAATTTTTAGGGTTTGTAGGAAGTTTTCTCAGCTTTTTAATGGTGTAAACTAAAAGTGGCTATAATTTTCTGTTTTTGAGTTATGCGTCAAAATCTGAGACCATGTCTTAACGATCGATTCACTAGTCGCTACAAGGCAAGATACATTTTTTAGAATTTTTCTGTGGGCAGATTCGTTTTTAGAAGGGCCAAATTAGTCTAAATCCAGATTTTCAGCTCATTCGGAGAGATTTCGAAAATTTTCATTTTTTCGAAGGAAGGTATATGTATGGAAAAAAGTCGATTTTACGAAAGTCAAATTTCGGTTAGGATAAAATTGGTAGAAGTTACTATAGAAAATTGAAATTTTTAGGGTTTGTAGGAAGTTTTCTCAGCTTTTTAATGGTGTAAACTAGAAGTGGCTATGATTTTTTGTTTTTGAGTTATGCGTCAAAAACTGAGACCATGTCATAACGATCGATTCACTAGTCGCTACAAGACAAAATAAATTTTTCAGAATTTTTCTGTGGGCAGATTCGTTTTTAGGAGGGTCAAATTAGTCTAAATCCAGATTTTCAGCTCATTCGGAGAGATTTTGAAAATTTTCATTTTTTCGAAGGAAGGTATATGTATGGAAAAAAGTCGATTTTACGAAGGTCATTTTTCGGTTAGGATAAAATCGGTAAAAATTACTATAGAAAATTGAAATTTTCAGGGTTTGTAGGAAATTTTCTTGGCTTTTTAATTGTGTAAACTAGAAGTGGCTATGATTGTTTGTTTTTGAGTTATGCGTCAAAAACTGAGACCATGGCATAATGCTGGATTCACTAGTCGCTACAAGACAAAATAAATTTTTTAGAATTTTTCTGATGCCAGATTCGTTTTTAGGAGGGTCAAATTGGTCTGAATCCAGATTTTCAGCTAATTCCGAGAGATTTCGAAAATTTTCATTTTTTGGAAGGTATAAGTATGGAAAAAAGTCGATTTTACGAAGGTTAAATTTCGGTTAGGATAAAATTGGTGGAAGTTACTGTGGAAAATTGTAATTTTCAGGGTTTGTAGAAAATTTTCTCAGCTTTTTAATGGTGTAAACTAAAAGTGGCTATCATTTTCTGTTTTTGAGTTATGCGTCAAAATCTGAGACCAGACCATGTCATAACGTTCGATTCACTAGTCGCTACAAGGCAAAATAAATTTCTTAGAATTTTTCTGATGCCAGATTCGTTTTTAGGAGGGTCAAATTGGTCTAAATCCAGGTTTTCAGCTAATTTTCATTTTTTCGAAGGTATAAGTATGGAAAAAAGTCGATTTTACGAAGGTCAAATTTTGTTACTATAGAAAATTGAAATTTTGAGGGTTTGTAGCAGTTTTTCTTGGTTTTTTAACGGTGTAAAGTACAAGCTGCTAAGATTTCTAGTTTGTGAGTTATTAGTATAAATATGTCATTTTTCGAGGTTCTAAAATTAAAGGTCAACTTAGACGTAAGATATTAAAGAAACTATCCAAGACACTCTTATAGAAAATTTAATGCTCTTTAAAAAAAATAATAGAAGTTGCTATCTATAAGGAAACTTGAAATAGTTTCAAATTATTAGATAATCATATTATAATATACCGTTTTGAGCTCGGTTTTGAGTGATAGGATCATCGTTATGTTCAAAAATGATCTTGATCACAATGGGGAAGAAAACTGCTTATTTTTGCAACTTGGCATCGCCACTGTAGCTTGACTCATAACAATAGAAAATAGTAAACAAAGGCTACTAGCTTACTGCATTCGTACTAGAACTAGCTTCAAACCTACAACAAATTGTAGGTTATGTTTAAAACACTACCGAATCAGATTTTCAAGTATATACAGATGGTATGGTTTGGTGCCTTTTAATGTGCCTCTCATGATTATGATCCATACCTATGATACAACTTCTTAACTTAACAGACTTGTGCTGCTGTTGATGTCATGATATAAATCAAGGCAAAACCATGTTAGCGTCATCGGTTTCATTTTGTTTTTGCGCTATCTCGGTAAATTAAAATTTCGGTCAAAACTCTCAAGCCTGGAATAGTTGGTTAAAAACATTGCTTTTAAGGTTATGTTCAAAGGCATAACTTAGCACTATGTAAAGCAATTGAACCCAGCTCTGCTGTTGGCTGTCCTTTGCAAGCATGTAAATAAACATGTAATAAACATTGTTAATGCATCTATCCATAACTATTTGTTGACTGTTTCTAGTATCTATTCTAAAAGAATAAATAAAATAGCATATCAAAATAAATAAATATTTACTCTTTGCAAATATACTGACAAGCACATCAAAATAAAACGGAAAAAGATGATGTTAGTGATAAATAGTTTGATCGAAAATATGCTTCACTCACTCTATTCCGGAAAAGTTAAAATAAAAGAAACAAATTGAAATATGTCTTGTATTTTATCAATTCCTCCACCGACTTTTCAAACTATTGCAACTTACGTTAAAATGTGAGGCATATTTCAGTACACATTTTATGCCCTGTCACACGTGCATAAAAGTAGAAAATAAGTTCAGGTGGAAAACGGATATGTAGGAATTCTTGAATCTTTTAAAACTTTAATTAAAAGCAAATCGGCATTAAGGGTAAAAACGAGGATAGTTCAGAAGGGGATTATATAAGGTTTCATGATTTAATGTAAATATTCAAAGAGCCTGCACCGAACTAGATAACACTTCATTTTGTTCGGACAATTCGGATTAAGAGATAGCTGTTAGTCCGGTCGTCGGAGTAATTAATACCATCATAACGCCTCTCCGATGCACTAGAAAGGGCCGAGAGTGGGATTTAATCTAGATTGTTAATTGTGTATTGATTTTCTCTTCGTGTCAGTACATAGGTGTTGCAGTTTCCATAACCCAACTAGCTGTTTAAAAAAAATTAAAATAATATGTTAAAATAGATACACAATACTATCAAGAACTTTTTTGTCTAAATCTGTTTTTTTTTTGTTAAGATCTAAAAGTACAGCGTCATCATTTCTCGTTTGAAAGTTAGTCGGCTATTTTTGTGGTAACTAGATTTTGAGAATATTTTAGTATCAAAGATTAAAGCCTCGATTTATAGGGTCATTCTGTACAAATATTCGTAACAGCTGTAAACTTAACATCGATGTTACTAACATCGCGATGTTAAATCAAATTTAACAGCGCGGTTAAAAATCGTATTCTGAACAATATTACATTGCAGCTAACTTCACTTTTATTGTTGGTTAATAGAAATTGCCGACTTTTTAGGTTATTGTTATGTTTAATGAAAGATATTGATTATTATTAGTTTTATATATTTATTTTTATTATTACTATTATGGAATGATATTGTTCATTTTGATTTAATTCTTGAAAATTTACAATTCTATTACAAACACAGTTTGACAGTTTCAACACTCCTAACGTCGAATATTTTGGTCGGCGTTATTTTAACAGCGAAAATGTTAAAATACATCGATGTAAATTACAGTAGAGCGTACAGAATAGCATTTTCATAACATCTCTCGACCTTGAAAGTTTACAGCGCTGTTACCGCTAACATTTTTGTACAGAATAAGCCCATTAATTAGATTATTAATGTCAAATTATGTAGAAACAAATTGTAAAATATTCGAGAAATTTAGCAACAACAAAAATAGCAGACTATTAATCAAGGTCGTGTTATATCTAGAAAGATTATTGCCTCCGATTTTGTTTTTATTTAAAAACAATACCTAAATAAGATTACAATATAATTTTTGCAAACTTTTTGCGTAGAATTCCACATACATTTAAGTGTGTATTCTTTATATTATTCTTCTCAATTCCTTGTTTTTCATATTCCATACCGTCTTTCATTATATTGTTTAAATGAATTTTTAATTTCTGTGCATCTAATGTATAGTTGCCAACTTTACAAAATTGCATGAATTGATTCCATATTATGCTATTTTTACTTCTCACTGTATTCTCGGGTACCAAAACTTTACAGCTTTTTCGATGGCATTAGATTCTAATTTTCTAGGTAATTTATTAAATCTTTCCATTTTAGAAAAATTATAACAATAATTAATAATGCCGTTGATAAACTGACAAATATTTGACATTTATATTTGACGTGACTATTTCTCTAGTGCAATAGCCGCTGATATTTGATTCTGAGTGGTCCAATTTCAAAAAATTATGACATTCTTTTGGTTAATTTGAATCAAAGGAAATAATCTAGTAAATCGTATATGTGAAAACGAGCAACATCGCCTAACTTTAGAACTATTGGGTAGTGGAAGTAGGGATTTAATTCGGTGCCAGGTAAAGAGCTACATATTACCGACCATCCTAATATTTTCGTGTTTTATTACAGATAGTGGGATAGGTAAATATTGAAATAACCTTAGACCATATACAAATAGACGTCAATTTTCTGTCCTTGTTGTGAAGCCAAAATAACTTTATGTTGTGTTCTATAACTATATGTTTACAAACAAATCCACGTTTGAATAAAACTTCTTCGGTTGTTTTCGTATATCTTCGACTGCACTGTCTCTTATAGCATGGAACATTGCGAATCATATGTAAACATTAATCTTACCCTGTTCATAAACTATTTGTGTTATTGTTTTCGTTGTATTGATTTTGGGTTAAAGTTATGATTTAAGAATTTTGATTAGAGTTAAAACCTTGTTAGGTACCTATTAAAAGACCTTTGCGCCGCTGGTATTTGTTGTTTGTAAACAGTACTGCCCACACACCTCATCCCGTAGCTCCACGAACTTCATGCGACAAAGAGAGATAATATTGGCTTCAGTATGTTGTTCAGAAAAATGACGTCACAGCCAGTCTATTTGTATATGGTCTAAGGAAATAACTAATAAGAGAAAAAATATCTGGGTACTTATTTTTATGGATCAATATCCGACAAAAAATATATATATTTTCTCAAATATTATTCAGTTAAAGTGTTTTTTAACATATCAAAAAGCCTGTAAATATCCAATACTATTTTCTCAGTGGCTACACATAAAAATTTTCAGTTTTCTTCAGTTGTAAGGATTTTGTATACTTTTTGATACTCTGACAGGTAACAAGCTAATTGTTTATTTGAAATAAATCTGCATAGAACTTTAACCACAGTTGGAGATTTGCTACTGTATATTCAGGGATAATTGCCTAGAATTTTTTGGAATACTAATGAATTACAATGGAATTTATTATTTTCACTCGACAGTTAGTGAAACAAAAACTAAACGTACTCTAAAAATACAGAGCTATATTCCGATTCTATTGGCTTACTTTCAAAATTTGAAATCCATTGATTGGTCGTTAAGCTGGATTTTCTTATCGAGAAATTGCAGTTAGAGTGCAAAGAAGTGTAGACACCGTGGTTAGGTGTTGTCAGACATGGCTTCGAGAAGGCCGTATGCAAAGAGCAAGGGGCTCTGGACGCCCCCGTAGAACAGCAGACTGTGAAGATCGCCGCCTAAGATTATTGGCTTTAGGGGACCGTTTCTCCACTACCAGGTTCATTGCAAGAACACGGAAGACCTATTGGCGTGCGAAGTGTTTACTGACGAATAAGACGTTTTGGCCTGTTTTCATACCGACCACACTGGGTCCTCCCTTTAACTCCAGAACGCCGACGTAATCGCCTTGAGTGGTGCAGAGAACTCTGGGATCAGGAATGGAACAATATTGTCTTTAGTGACGAGTCTCGATTTTGTTTAGGCATGCACGATGGTCGAGCGAGGGTTAGAAGACGACGTGGTGAAAGGAGAAATCCACGGTTTTTTGTTGAAAGGCATGTTCATCAAACTGTTGGAGTTATGGTTTGGGGTGCTATAGCTTATAGTTCGACATCACCTTTAATCTTCATCAGAGGTAACATGAACGCGCAGCGTTATATCCAAGAAGTTTTAGAAACCCATCTTTTACCCTATCTTGACACCCTGGCAAATCCAACTTTCCAACAAGATAATGCCCGACCACATCTCGCAAGAGAATAGACTTCTTTCAACATAATGATATCACATTGTTACCTTGGCCACCAAGAGCTCCCGACTTATCCCTAATTGAGCACGTGTGGGATATGATAGGTAGGAGATTGCTCAATTTGCAACGCCCTCCTCAGACTCTAGAAGAACTTCGAGAGGAGTTGGTGGTTGCATGGAATGAGATACCACAGGAGGACATTGACCACCTTATCAGAAGCATGCCTTGGCGCGTTGGAGAATGCGTAACACATCGGGGTGCATCCGGGGTATATTTAAACAGTATTTACTACTCATTGGGCATGTTTCAGACAGTACCAATAGCGAATTTGACTGCTCCTTGACCGAACTTATTTCTATTTTTTATAAATTTCTCATATTATGGATTTCATTAGGAAACTTAATTAAAAAGAACAAAAATGTATATACAGGGTGTCCCATAACTAATGGACAATATAAGAACTGTAGAAAGGGGTGATAAAAATAAGTCGTTTGATACAAACATGCACTAGTAAAATGTTAATAGTAAGCGAGATATGGGGCGTTAAAGTTGTCAAAATATTTTTGAAAATTCGTAATATTTAGAAAACAACTGAATGTATTGGTCTCGAAATTGGTACACTATAGTTTTTAATGGTAATAAGCATGATATTGCCTTAATTTTTAATAATACTTCTAGATGGCGCTGGTTACACAGTTCAAATTTGATAGATAAGCGGTATTTTTTTTACCCCCTGTATAATGTGCATTTTATTACAAAATAATAAAAACTGCATCATTTTGAAACAAAAAAGGTATACTTGTTCAATTCCCATATTTTAAGTCGTTTTCAAGATATTGCTATTTTAATACTGCTTGCCACTCCGGCATTTAAAAATTATTACCTAAATAAAAGATTGGTTGTTCAAAGAATACAATTTAATTGGAAAAAGAAAAGAAAAAAACAATAATTACATTTATTTTATTAAATGTTGAAAGTGACCACCGTTTACTTCAATACATTTTCATAAACTTTTTTGTAAATGTTGTCTTACTTTAAAAAACATCGCGTTGCCATTTTTTAAAGTATTTGCGGCTTCATGAATTTTTGCTAATAGTTCGTTTTAGTTATGAATTTCACTGTTGTTGACTTACAACTTTAGATATCCCCATACATAAAAGTCCAAAGGATTAAATTCTGGGGAACGAGGCGGCCAAGGAAACTCACTGCCCCGTCCAATCCAACGATGCGGAAAATTGTTATTTAAATGCTCCCGGACTATAAGTGGATAATGTGGGGGAGCACCGTCCTGCATAAACCGCATATCCTGCTTTACAATTAAAGGAACTTCATCAAGTAAAATGCCTAAATCATTTTGCAAAAATTCTAAATAATTTACCGCATTTAATCTGTTAGGGAGTTCAAATGGACCAATGAAATTATCGCTAATGATTTCACACCAGATGCTGATTGAAAACTTATGCTGAAAATGAGTTTCTTTGTATTGATGAGGATTAGCAAAATCGTAAAAGTGGTTATTTCTCGAATTAAATACTCCTCTGCGTGTGAATGTAGCCTCGTCCGTAAACAGTACCTATTTTAAAAATATTGGATCTTGATTGATCTTACCGAGCATTGATTGACAAAATTGTAGTCTCCTTGGTAAGTCATTGGGTAATAAATTTTGTACAGGCGTGAAATGATATGGGTACAATTTTTCTGTATGTAAAATTCTTGACACACTTGATTTACTTACACCAGTAGCTGCCTGCAAGCGCCGAGTACTCAATTCAGGATTTTCTATAATTCTTGTTAAAATTTCATCTTCCATATCAACTGTAATTATTTTATGTCGACCACCAGAATTTTTCTTACGAAAAGAGCCACTTTCATCTAAATTGGAGTACAATCTTTGAAATTTTTTACGACTGGGTACAATTCGGTTTGGATATAACTGCACATATCGTCTAACTGCAGCACATGCATTATAATTTACTTGTGCATAAACACAAATCATATCCCTTAGTTCATTATTTGTAAATTCATTGCCTCTAGCATTTTTAATGAAAGCCGTATTGTTAGTTCAGAAGTTAAAAACACAGTAATGACAACTTTTCCCTTTTAACTAGTAAATTAATGACAGTTCTTTTAATAGTCACAGCCCTCTTTAAAATATTCTATTAATTAAGTTGCAGTATAATGATATGCACTGCAGTATTAAAATAGCAATATCTTGAAAACGACTTAAAATATGGGAATTGAACAAGTATACCTTTTTTGTTTCAAAATGATGCAGTTTTTATTATTTTGTAATAAAATGCACATTATACAGGGGGTAAAAAAATACCGCTGATCTATCAAATTTTAACTGTGTAACCAGCGCCATCTAGAAGTATTATTAAAAATTAAGGCAATATCATGCTTATTACCATTAAAAACCATAGTGTACCAATTTTGAGACCAATACATTCAGTTGTTTTCTAAATATTACGAATTTTCAAAAATATTTTGTCAACTTTAACGCCCCATATCTCGCTTACTATTAGCATTTTACTAATGCATGTTTGTATCAAACGACTTAATTTTATCACCCCTTTCTACAGTTCTTATATTGTCCATTAGTTATGGGACACCCATTTTAAGGTATTGTTGCCAACTATAAATTAGGATAGAATAATTTGTTAAATAAGCCAAAGTTATTATGAAATAAATATCTGCAATTGGATTCCTGTATATTATAAACCGAGTATAATATTTGTTGATGACTGATTTGTAATAATACTCGGTTTTAAAATATTGGTAAAACTGTAAGGAAGCAAAAATGCGTCAACAATCAAGCTAAGCCGTTAAACGAGATAAAATCAACAAATAAAAAATTTCAAAAACACTTTAAAGTTCATGTTTATAATGTAAATCACCGATAGCTATAAAAATGATTAGTACGTTTCTGCAATTTGATTGATATCACTAAAATATGAGCTGTTTTTATGTATTTCAAGATAATAAAAAAGGTGAGTGGAATATATGTCCCCTTATCAATTAGGTTGAATGGTCTTTTTATTATCCTATAGCACGTAGCACCACAGATTTTTTCCTATAAATAATAAAAAATTATTTGCAACAAATTATACTTTTATCGGAACTGACGTTAAAAAAATACATTATTATAGCTTTTTAAAGCACGGAACTACCCTGATAAAAAATTAAAAATTCCCGCAATGCTCTGTGTTTTAAGTAAAGACGACTATTTTAAAAAGTACTAATGTTCCGGACGTAAACATGCACGATATGAATTATGCAGTCAATAAGTAGAAACATAGAGGGCAAACGATGACAATGATTAAAAAACAAAACTAAAAGTTGAAAACTTCGATTGAGAAGATGCGACAAAAACATGCAAACTCATTGAATTGTGCGTGTGACAAATGCCAATTGTTCCTATCTGTTCATGACAGAGGCGCCTCACGTGATTCGAATATTCTGATCGATTGTTTTAAACATGAGTCGATAATTCTTTTGAAATTATGAGATGCGCCGATTTATAGATAATGCTGTTGGTTGTTGTATTTTCAGCTGAATAATGAATAAGTATGTGCAGAGGCGGATTCACAAACACGTCAACAATAACCAACATAGTTTTAACAGAAATATCTCTTTTATTTTGTTTGCTATTGGAGGCTCGAAAGCAGTTACAGAACAGTAACATATTTTTTTTTGTTACTTATCAGATGGATGAACTATTAAGAGCAGAGAGCTGTTGGTACATAGGCAGTTCTAAAATACTCTCAGACTCTGGTGCTAGTGTATGCAGGCACATAAATTTCAACTTCTCATGGATCCTATGCAACCATATTTCAAGCTAAAATTTACGCCGTTGTTTCATGTGGAGAGATTGGAGCAAACCAGTCCCAAACATAGGAAAATAATTTTCTTGCTTTAAAAACACAGCCCTGTTAATAAAGTATTGCTGATGCTGCACTTATTTCTATCTGACCAGAACCCACAATTGGCATCGCGATAAGTTTTACCAAATACTAAATAACCTGTACAACAGGAAGAGCATTGGACTTCTGGCATAATTTACCCGGATTGGTTAATTCAAAGGCATTTATACTCGTCCATCCTTCGAAGAATATCTCCAAACAATTGTTGGACATATCAGGCACGACTTACGTAGTCTAACAGGTATTTTCATAGGTCACTGTCATCTGATTTATCATTAGCAAAAACTGTCAGAAGATCCAATTAACCGTCTTTGTCTGGAAGAGAATATAATCTGTGTTGGGTCTGAATTATTCACCAAATAAACGGCTCTGTTAAGAAGCTGAATTTGTTGAGCTGCAATAGAGTCGCAGTGAAAGGTCTCATCACAAACCTGCTCATCAGATTTTCGAATATTTTTAAACAGGATGCTAACTACTTAAATGTTTTATGGAGTGACTAATAGTTAGATATTTGGAAATCTCAGACATGAAGTGGCACCAGTTTTCTATAAGAAAGTATAATTAATAACTTAGGTCAGAAGGTTAACTATTAAAACGTATTGCGATTTGGAATATTTTGTAGAAAAGTAAATAAGTTTGTTCCGGTTACCAGTAATGCTAATTAAAATAAATATTTAAATGAAATAACCATGTTTTTAGTCCACCAAGTTCATATTTAATTAAAATGTTATGTCGCAAATATCGAATAATGGCATTTCACTCTGCAAATACATTTACATAGATTATATTAAACATAGTGAAAACAACCGGATTTAGGAACAATATTCATGTCTTCGTATCTTGAACATTTTTTTAAGAAAAATTATTTTATTTTCTAGTTAATTGATAATCTATTAATGTTCATAAGTAAATATTAAAATGACTATTTTTATCATTACTATTTTGTTTAAAGTGGTTAAAATAAAGATCATTTGGTTTTGTATTGGTCTTGTTTTTCAACGTTGAAAGTAGCCATTAATTTTATATGTTTTAATTTAATATTCACGTTATCACTTTTTATTTTATATATATAGATTTAATTATTATATCTAAGAATAACTACCAATAAAATTAATTCTACAAACACAGGAACTCGATACGATATCAATAACAAATCTATTTCAATTTATTGGAAACAGGAAGGAATAGTCTTCGAAGCAATACTAATAACAAACTATTAACTCTCTATATATTTTCTAGCACCTAATTATTAACAAACCCAAGGTCATCACAATAAATATTAATAAATCTCTATAACAAGCCATTGAAACATAGGTGTGTAATCTTCACTTTCAGTTTTAATTTAATTAACCAGTATATCCTTTTTAACCATGGACGTATGAAGTTTGATTTTTATCAGGGGTAATAAATTAATAAATGTATTCTTTTATATATTTAACTTGAAGAATAATTTCAAATATGTCTGTAGCAGCATCATAATCATAATACACCACTATGTATGTAGTATGTAACAGAGTTAAGAAATCTTGTCTTACCCTTTATTTTGACACACGTTAAAATAGCCGGAAAAGTACTTGGTTTAAAAAGAATAGAATCCACTCAAAATTTATTTAATTAAGGAACAACAACAATTACAAAAAGAAAACTATTTGGAACTATAAATATTAATAGTTACATTGGAATTATGATTGCATTCAAATTCACTATCAGACATTTTTGTAAAATAAACACAATTTGGTTATATGTACACAGATTACTTAAAATAATTCATCTTATGACATAATGAAAATGGATACAGATATTTGAAACGAAATTATTATTGGTAGATTGTGAGTATTAGATATCGATAAACTACTAACCGATTGTGAATAAAATGGTATACAAACCTCGCGGGAACTCATTCTAGCCTCATTCAGCTCGGCTGAAATAGAGTACTTTCCCGCTAGGTATGTCATATACTACTTTAGCCAGTGATCTACATCTACATCTTCCTTGGATGCCCTTTCTTCTTTTTGGGAATCACAGGCTCTGCTAGTTCAATCGTTAGAGCATGAGACTCTTAATCTCAGGGTCGTGGGGTCGGGCCTCACGTTGAGTGCCAGTTTAGGATAAAACTCTATTAAAAGTATCCGGAATAAGAAAGTTGTTTATTAATTATTTATTACTTAAACCAGATGATAAATTAAAAAAAAAAATTAATAATTTTGGCATAAATTTGAATCTTGACTGGATTTCCTGACTGAGTAAATAAATAAAAATTTTGCTACAGGGTAAATTTTTTAATAAAATAGTGAAAGGATTGTTCGATCATTTAAAGTAGCTTGTCACCTTTTCTAAGAAGACATTTTGTTTGAAACTTAAAAATCATCTGGAACTAGATATTAAAAAAACTGTATTTATAAATTTAAATAATTCATTAGGTATTTATTTTGAAACTATTAAATAGAATAAATTGGTATTTATGTATTGATACGACATTCTATTTCGGTTTTCGGTGCCCGCGCCAATGGTGGCTTTTAAATTTCATTAAAGGTTTTCCTAATTGCAAAGCATGAACAGCAAGTATATATATATTTTTTTTTTCATAATTTTTACTCTTTGAAGCACTCAACCGTAGAAAATCGGCACAATTATTAAAGTCGGCCAAGGCGACCAGTTGAGTAACATCGTTTTAATTTAAATTCAAATTATTTTGAAATCGACTCTTGAATTTATCAAGATCTATTCGATATTTTATATAATAACATTGGAAAATGTATTCAAATTACTTTCAAGAGTTGGCAAAAAGTAATATTTATGGTTTAACTATGTTTTTTTTTGCTTTCTATAGATACTGTCTTGTAATACTCTCAACATATACATAAAGTTTTATTCAAATCAAAATTGTGGTTACCCAAACGTTTGCGAAACGTATTTTGCTGAAATTTACGCTGTTGTTTTGATTTTCACAATGACCTCACTATGTTTAAAATGTTAAAGATCAAGTACCTAAATACCACATAATGCAAATCAAAGTCATTTCCTTTAAAAAAATATTAATTTTAGTCCTCCATTTTTTTGACAGGAAAAAAGGACTACAAGGCTTAAAGCCACCAGTGCTCAAGGGCATAGAGATTCCTTTCATAAGTCAAGGTAAATACCTAGGAATAATATTTGGCCAGAAGGTGTCATGGAATCCTCAAAGGGTACAATTGCCCTTTAGAGATGTAGTTGTTTGTATTTGATTTTTGGCAAAATTCTGTCAGCAATAGTTTTTTAATAAATTGGGGATGTAATCTTTTTTATTTCGATTATATTTGCTTCCCACAGTAGCCATCTTCTGTAACAGGTACTCGTACATATCACGAATTCTAAGAGGTATATATTTTTACAAAAGTGCCACTTCAACAAAAACTCAATACATCTGTCACGTCTAGTTCCCAGCTAATTTAGAATCTTGTAAATTAACTTCAATGTGTCAGAGATTTACAGAGCAGTTCATTAAAAATGAATACTGATACTACAAAATTACTTGTAATCATTGGTAAATGTTACACTTTCCTAGCGAAAAATTAACTTCATACATCATACAACCAATCCTTTCTTATATTAAAAATTTTGTCTATTTGCAAATAGGAATATCAAAATATCGATTACTCAAGAGTCAAAAGAACAAAGCTAGACCTACATTTAAAATATATGTGAAGAATAAGCGAATCAAATGTTCTATATTTGAAATGTCCCAATTGTCAAATGTCCTAAATGATGTTCCAATTGTCAAATGTCCTAAATGATGTCCCAATTGTCAAATGTCCAGATTCGTCATTTTCAAATACTTCTAATGGATAGAGTCTCTGTACAGGTCTACTAAGAATTCCTTTGGATGACTTTACTTTTATATAAGACACGAACTTTTCCATCTTTTCCGTATTTAACCTCTTGAAATACCCAAAGGCCAATTGATTTTTTTAGAATTTTCTAAAAACAAAGGTCCAGTTAAATCAATCCCGACAATTTCAAACGCTCTTGCATTTTTCACCCTGTCCTTGGGCAAAACTACAGAAACAGTATCAAATTTTTTCGAATCAAATCTGCGACAAACTGTACACTTAAATTATCTTGATATTTTTTCTATCCTTAACAATCCAAAAATGTTCCCTTAAAATACTTAATAAAGTTTGAATACCAGCATGGCTATTTTTACAGTGGATTTGATATATAATTTTTTGAACTACTGGGTGCTGACGGGGTAAAAAAATGAACAGAATCTTCCCTTTGAAGAATCCTAGTTTTAATTCTAATAATACCATCAGAGTCCAAGAAAGGAAACTCTCTTTCTGTACACATTTTATAATAAATTTTTCAGCATCGCCGCTTTCCTGTTTTGATTTAAAGCCATGAATTTTCTTATTTTTGTTTAAACAATTATATACAAACCTCCTTATCCAACCCAAAAGATTCACGATCTGTGAATACTTAGAAAAATATCTAAAAAAATCTGAATAATCAACTTTAATAATCAATAATGAAGAGAAAGTAGTAATGACAAAATAAAAATAAATATTCAATTTTAACAGGTTTTATACCCTAAATGTCAAATGTTGCAAATGCCAAATGTCAAATTAAAAATATCCTAAATGAACTTTTTAGATGTAGTTTAATGCTTTTTGTGCATTAGGTATAAAATCAAGTGATGTTTAAGTTTTTTAATTTTTCTAGCTCTAGTTATGTCAAACACATTTGTCATTTTAATCATCAATTTTCAGCAATAAAATTTTATTACTTTGTTTTTTTGTTGGAAGCCGTGGTCTAGAGGCACCACTAGGTGTAACATTATTAAGCATTTCGTTATCTGCTTATTTTTGCTATCTATATATTTAATTGTACTTGAAAAAAAAATGAAAGAAAACGTTATCTAAAAATTTGGTTAAATGAATGTGCAAGTCTAATGGTGATTTTATTTTGTTGCAGACAAAGAAAAACAATCCGAACCACATAAAAAGGCCAATGAATGCGTTCATGGTATGGTCTCAGATCGAACGCAGAAAAATATGCGAAGTAAGTCCGGACATGCACAACGCCGAAATTTCCAAAAAATTAGGTAGAAGATGGAAACAATTAAACGACGAGGAACGTCAACCGTTTATAGAAGAGGCCGAAAGGCTCCGTCAATTACATCAAAAGGAATACCCCGATTACAAATACCGTCCCCGAAAGAAAAGTACTAAACCTGCTCCAAAGACTAGTTCATCTAAAAAGACCAAAAAGTCTGGTAAAATACATAAAAACGATACAAATAACAATAACTCAGTAAATGAAAAGATTTTCGCTAGACGTAGCACGGTGCCAGAATCGGTAGCTTCGAAATTGAAGTTTAGGTTGACGAACGTTGTGGAACAGAGGCAGGTAAATAGGGTAGTAGAAACGGAAGAGAACGTAAGACAAAGTATGCCTTTGCCTCCGATGAGCTTCCTAGCAAAAGTCCCTTCAAGTCCTTCTTGCGAAACTCCAGATTCGCCGGAAAGTGCAACCATATACGACGACACCTGGGTTAATAATTTCACCACAGTTAAAGAGGAGCCAGAAGATAGGTTGTCACATTCCCAAATAACAACAGCTACCTTAGACGACCTCGATAGGATTGATGACCTATTACCGATGGACGGTAATATCCTAGAAGAATTGGCAGACATAGATACAAACTTTGACACGGCTTCGAATTGTTCCGGTTCCCACCTAGATTTCTCCTGTCCAAAGGATATCCCTATGTTCTCAAATATAGAGAATGCCTGGTGCGAAATACGAACCGAAGATTTTTTAATGTGTTGAAATAGAGACTAAGACTGTTTTTGAGATTCTACTGTGTGTGGAGGCACAATTACTGTTATTAATATTTTGGGGTTGGTCCTCATTATATAGAACGATGGCCACATCGACAATTTTTATATTGTTATAAATATTCTTAACCCCAACGTTGATCTCATTTTGCGTTTATTATTTTTGTATTTATCATTATAACGTATTACCATAATCTACCAGTTCTATGTAAGACAGTCACTTTAGATGGAGAACATCTTCTTATCTTATACAGTCAAATCAAAACGCAGAGCTGAACGAAGATTTTTGTAAATAGAAATATTTTTTTGTAACACTGTGTTCCTTTAAAAGTTGAGCTTTGATTGGCGACGAACACAACTGTTAAATTTCTACAGCTCTGCGATCTAATTTGACCTGATAGATGTTCGGTTGTAATTTTTTTTCTCTCTAAAGTGACTGAACACTAATAGTGCCTAGCTCAGTACGTTTGTCGACCCGGCTAGCCCGGTATTAGGTTTTCGACTTTTTAAATACTGTTATCCAATACAAAATGGTAACAGAACACAAAAACAGGCTGTGATTCATCTGTTTGATGACCAATATTTAGTTGTCAAAAGTCCGTGTAGTCATTTTAACGGTTCTGCTACTGCTTAGATTTTTTAAATTTCATTCATGTATGTTCATGTATTAAAAAAAGTTGTACGTCAATAGGTATGCGCCAAATGTTACTGAGGTAAATATTTTTAACAAAATGAGTCCATTACCATTAACAACTATGATATAATTTCCTAAGTACAGCTTGAACGTCGAGGGGTCTCTCACCAACGTAAAAAGTGTACACTTATTTCCTTTTTTTCCTATATTATTTCCCAAATACTTTCTTCATTTTCTAATTAGTCTATTAAGACTAATTGGGCCATAAAATATATATTTCAAGTCAATTTTCTATATAATTGCATTTTTTGGCCAAATGAATTCAAATGAAGTCCTCCAAAAATTTAACTACACATGTATTCCTTTTCTTTTCTAAGATTCTGTCTTCTGATGTCTTAAAAAACTGCATAGTAACCTTCTTTTTCTACCTCGTTTTCTACTTTAATAGTTAGATCTTTGCTTTCTTCTTCTTCTTCATCTATTTTTTGTTCTTCTTCAATATCTAAATCCGAGTCGAAACCACATCCTGTCGAATCAGCATTATGGAAATATATTATACTAGAAACCTTGTCTAGATCATTTTGATGATGCTACTTGCTATTTTTGATTTTTTTGCTACTTGTTGCTACTCTCATAGAGAGGATATTTCACAGATAAGTACGATGATTTTTGTTGTTGTATCTGTCTAACCTTTGAGGTCAATGTTGTCTAGATTAAAATGTTTTATTTCTTCTCTTATTTTTTCTTCCATTCTTAGTCAATATTTTCTTCATTAATCTTATCAATTACTTCTTCTCAAACTTCAATCTTCTTCATTTGTCTCGTTAGATGTCTTTAGTCCATATCGCATCCGTTTGTGAAGCCTTAGGTTTATTTTTTCAAAACTCTATACTGCCTAATAGTGAGTAAATAACAAAAAAAATTGTCCAGAAAAAATCCTGGCTCGAAAAAACCAATTTCTGTAAATTAAGTGGTCCCGAAAATAGGTTCGAACCTTTCTAAATCAAGGTTCCAGATTTAATTCATCAGTTATTGCTCAATACTAGATTCTTGCATAATTAAGTTCTTTGAATATAATTTGAGTTTAATCTTTTAGCCAAAAATTTTTAATAATTACTCGAGTAATAAATAGTAAATAGAAGAATGGAAACAAAAATTTCCCATTATTTTTCAAACATTTCCTACTATTTCTGAAATATTTCCCAAATCTCATATGTCTTTTATTTCCTAAATATTTCTGAAATTCTGTACACTTATTTTCTATTATAGTAAGAGACCCCTCGTTGAAAGTAGTTTTCCCTATCCTGTTAATTTCTTCCATCTTTTGTAAGGCGTTTAATTCTTCATATTGTATAAGTAACCATTATTCCTGTAGACGATTTTGATAATGTTTCACAATTAGAAACCCTTTTGATATTCCAAATATATTTTTGTTAATTTTTGGTTCCGATAAATTCATCAAACTTATCTGTTTTTATTCTTTAACGATATCAGGTGCACATTGTGGGTAACTAATTCCCTACTGGAATCTTGTTTATACAGCTGTAATCTACTAATTGGTTTTTTTATTCTTCTTAGTGTGCATATTCACTATTTAATGTCTGTGACCACTGTTATTTTAGGTCAGTCTCTAAGTTCCTTACTCCTTGTTCTAGATGTTCTTATGATTTTTTTGGTAAGCCCCTTATTTCAAAGGCTTTTATTCTATGTCTATGTCGTTTTCACACATCTATGTACCTACCAAGATATTTAACAACCGACATTTCTAAAGGAAACTAGTTTTTTAGGTTTCTCAAGTGTTTTCAGAAAAATTTTATAAGAGTACAAATTAAAAAAAAAAGATGTAAAAGTAACCTCTAGATATCCTGCTGGTTTGAAACAATCCTTTTCAAGATTTGTGTTGTCAAATATCAAATGTCCCCGATTTGCTAGTGTGTAATGACTATTTCGCATTTACTAAATGATGATTTTAAGATGTGACTCAAGGTACATTTTTTGACATAGTGACTGTGATGGTAGGATGGCTGCTGGTTTTGTATAAAATGCATACTTGTTGGCGTAAACTTTAGTTGTATATCGGGTGCATTTAGCCATTTGATAATCTCGTATTTTGTTTTTACTACCGATAGGTGTGCATCTAGTGTATTCGATTTTTCCAAATAATTTTGTCGGATGAACTGGGCATGCGTGCTTTTTTATTCGAAAAATCTCCACGTGAATTATGCTGTCAATTATCAATTGCTTTTTGTGTCAAATGTAATCTGTTAAGTCAGTTGTATTACTGATTAAAGAGAACAAAACTTAAAATACGGTTTTTATCACATCCCAACTAAAAATTAGACCAATTTGTACTATTGAATCCAGAAGATTTTTAGTCATTGTAAGTTATATTTTTTTTAGAAAACAACGGTTTTTCTGGGCATCCAATTCTTTTGTTAGACGTACAAAATTTTACTTTAGGCGTTTTGTATAATCATAACTTTTTCAAAAACAAAATCTCTCTGTAAACAAATTAACAAAAGAAATATTTTTATATGTATGAAAAGTTTTCTATTTATGGCATATAGGATATTCTAATTTATTAACCTTTATTACTTATGTTAATGTAATATATTTTTATTTGTTAGCAATATATGCAAATAAGTCAAAAAATGCTTTTTATTAATACCAATAGCTCATAAAAATAAAACTAACCTTAATGTTTTTAATAATTGAGAGAAAAAAATCGTGTATTAAGAGGTTACCTGTGCATACTGATTATATTCTAATTCTTTCGTCCGTATTTGTACTTAATGAAAAAACTTTTATTGTAAAGCTGTATAAATTCTCAAATCGAGCACTTGGGTGGTAGTAGTAGTAGACATCGATATTCGATATACAATCGATTGTAAATCGATATTACAAGTAGGCTAGGAATGTTTGTGCAGCTGTCAAAATGGATAGGATTTTTTTAAGTAAACAATATAATTTCAAAATTAAATTGATTTATTATATCATTATATCGATACTTTACATGTTCACATGTTGAAAAAAATTTTATTGTTATAGTTTTTGGTTAACTTGATGATGTTTTATTTCATTTGTTTGTCTGTAATTTATTAAGACCATACAAAAAATATCAACAAATTTTGCAAACCGCAAATACTCATTTTATAAAATAATTGCTGTTTATGGTTTCCCAAATTTCATGTTGATCTTTTTTGTTGGAAAATTTAGTAAAAAACGTTACTGACACCCTTACTCAGCCTGATTAATCTACAAGGATATTGATAAAAAAAACGAATTTACTTAGAAATATTAATCCTCAAAATTTCTCTATTCCTTATAGATGAATCGTCTGATTCAAATTGTTATTACGTTAAAGGCGGTGGTACCAATATAAATATTTCTTTCTTATAAACATACGGTCCATTTTAACAATATTTAAAAAAAAAATCGTCAACGCACAAACTTGTAATAGACAATTAACCAATAGCGTAAAAAATTTTTAAAATTTCAATAGAATTAATCGTAGAGAGCAACATCGATATTCTTGTAATAAAAAAAATTATATATATATTTGAAAACGCTATTATGGCGCAAATGTGTGCTTTCAGTGTATTAGCAGTAATAATAGATTTGGACTGTCCCTATATATAAAATATATATATAAGAGTTTTCAAAGTTTTAAATTTTAAAAGGCCTGCCTGTAAGTATAAATAAAGTAGAGTACTGTAGACTTGTCAAAGTAACCAGTATCTTCTTTAGACCAAACCAAGACAGGTTATATAAAAATCCAATAAAATATTTCACATTCAAGCATTTACAAATCAAGCTATATTCTACGTTTTACTACTCATATTTTATGCATTCAAATATTCCTTCAGATAATTTTATCCAACATTTTATTGAAACACTAAACCAGCTTGTTTCATTGTTTGCTATCAAAATAAAAAAATCTAATTTTATAGACCTTGAATTGGATTGCAAACATTCAATAAAAACAGATCAGAAAGCAAACTCAAAAATAGAGTAATTGAATAAGGAATTTAAACATTTTTAACAAAAATGTAAGCTGTTTCATCAATAAGTAAATATCCAAGCATTTATATAAATTTTGCTATAATTATTGTACATACTTCAAGTCTCAAAAGTGAATTAGAAATGTCCACTTTGTCCACTTATAATAAATTTGTAGGATGACAATTGTTTGAATAACAAAAATTTAATCATTAAAACAAGGTTATTAT
The DNA here is from genome assembly GCA_035357415.1 of Ophraella communa. Classification (NCBI taxonomy): domain Eukaryota; kingdom Metazoa; phylum Arthropoda; class Insecta; order Coleoptera; family Chrysomelidae; genus Ophraella; species Ophraella communa. The sequence goes on from CM068985.1 coordinate 39,419,430, forward strand.
TAATCAATATTGATTTATTAAACAGATTTTAAAGAAACACCAGATATGCTTTCAGATATGGTTTATGATTGCTCTCTTTTGTAATTTTATTACTGTCAGGTTTCTGAGATCAGTTACTCAAAAAAAAATACAAGTATATAAATAATATTTAAAGTATTTTGTAGTATAACAATTAGATATGTACCTAGAAAAAAGCAGATAATAAATATTAAATTTAAACCAAAGTAAGTAATTATTAAAATAAAATATAAATTTGTTAAAAAGATTTAAAATAAACACCAGATATTAAATTGCTTTCAGATCTGCAGAGTAGTAGTTGATTGCTCTGTTTTAATATTTGTTAGTAAAAATTGTCATGCTCTTAAATCACTTTTGAATTTATTGTTTACAAAGGAATATAAATAATCCTGATAGTAAATAGTGGTATGACAATTCCATGAATAGAAAAAAGCAGATAAAAAATAAGTCATTATTAAAACTAAATTATATGTTTATAACAGATTTAAAAGAAACATCAGATAATTATGTAAATGCTCTCAAATATGGAGAATGGAAGTTGATTGCTCTGTTTTGTAATTTGTTACTAAAAATTGTAATGCTCTTAAATACACTTCTGAATTTATTGTTTACATTAACTCAAAGGAATATAAATAATACTGATAGTAAATAATATTGTATGACAATAACATGAATTGAAAAAAACAGATAAAAAATAAGTCATTACTAAAACTACATCTAAATTTATAAAACAGATTTAAAAAAAAACATCAAAGATGTATTTGTGTAAATGATTTCTTCAGATATGAACAATGGTATATGATTGCTAGGTTTTGTAATTTGTTAATACAAATATCATGCTCTGAACTACACTTCTGAATTTATTGTTTATAGCAATATAAATAGAAATATAAATAATACTGATGGTAAATATGTTGTATGAAAATTACATGAATAGAAAAAAAAAGTAAATAAAAAATTAATAAATTAAAACAATCATAAATCATTGAAACTAAATATACATTTGCAAATCAGATTTAAAATATACGCCAGATATGTAAATGCTTTCAAATATGTAGACTGGTATTTTATTGCTCTGTTTTATGATTTTTGATAAAAAAATGTATGCTCTTAACTATATTTCTGAATCAAAAATTTGTGTTACAACAGCAGTATGATTGTTAAGAATTAAAATCAAAAATGATATCAGAAGAATTTAACTTACAAAACAAAACATATTTTAAAAGTAATATTACCTACCAGTTGCAGACAATGGTAAATGTTAAATGTCTTGTGTTTGAACATGCTCTTGCTTTGACAGGTCTATTTCGGTGTATTTTTGTACCCAATAATAATTGTTTTAAGCGGGTCGGTTGATGTCTTTTTTCCAGACGTACTGTTGACTGATTTAGATGTAGGTTCGTAGGGTATTTGTGCTTATCGTTTTTTTCTTTTGTTATGCGGACGTTGTTTTGACTCCCATGTCGTTTTGGAAGTAAGTTCCACAATCGATCTCGCACCCTTTTGTACATAATCTGTAAAAATTGCTCATGTAAAAATTGTTTTTGTTAAAATGTACTGTTTATCATAAAAGAACCGAAAATCATTGAGTAATTTTTTTTCAAATATCATGCGTGTTAATCTACAACAAATAAATATTACAGTAAGAAAGTATGTTTATTAACAAAAAAAATCATACGTCTTACAAATATTTGACATTGGAAAAGTTTAAGAAAAAGTGGTTAATGATTTTTGGTGACTTATCGAGTTTATGCAATCATTTGCAATAATTATTAGTAAATATCGGAGAAGTTCTGACTTCCGAGCCTCATTTTGAATATTTTTAGGAAGGCCAAAGTCAAAATTATTTCGATATTGTTTTTTGTAAAAAAGAAGAGTTAGGTTGTCGCGTTGTTGACTTTTAATTCTGGTGGACGACAAAAAAGATTTTAAGTTGGCAATATTTTTGCATATTACTACCTTGGTGTATATTTCCTGCATTTTTAAGTCCCCATGTATTATATTCATATTACTCTATTAAAGTTATTATATAGTGTGTAAATTTTGTATTGTAGTTGCTGTTAAAATATATTATTATATGGCAAATATATTTGTTTTTCCATTTTATTTACCCTTTTCAAGAAACAAATTAAATTACCGGAAAAAACGACAAGGAAAGAAGTTAAGAAAATTTCATTTAAAAGAACTTGGTTCGAATAAAATTACGAAACTTGTTATTTTTAAAACAAGCATTCGTGACTCCAGTTATAAAATTTTTATAATTAGATATGCCCCAATGAAATCAATATAGAGCACTCTTGAACTTTCGGAACATTCCTACATGAATAAAGAAACAAATAAGATACAATAAAGAAACACAAGAAAAAACTAAATAAGAGTTTATTATTTTACCTAACCTCTATTATAGAATATCAGCGAACTTAATTTTGTTAACTTTTAAGGAGCAAAAAAACTTAGGCTATGTTGTTGTTCAAAACAAAAATGAAACGTTTACAAAAAAACAACTATTTAAAGTTGTCGTGATAGGAATGAGTGTAAAAAAAGAGATTTTAGTTCTTGTAGGCTCGATTGACAAAAAATAATGTTTTATTACAGTTCTATGTTAACTGTTCTTAATACGTTGAGCTTTCACTAAGTAAGGGTCAGTACAATAAATTTAATTCAAATCAAATTATTACTTCCTTATGAAATTGGACAGTTATATGTGGATTGTGGGTGATATAAGAAATCTAATAGTAAACCGTATACGTGAGAAAACCACTTATTATACCAACAGCATCGCTACAGTGAACAGTTTGATTGATTCATAATAAACATATAACAATATTGCATAAAAACGTTTTGCTAATCTATTAGAAAATGTGGTATATTTGCAAATGTACACTAGATTTTATTCCAGAAATAAAATATCTTCTTCAAAATGAGTTAATGTACCAAAAAAAAGCATAAATCATTCATAAAATTAATAATACTCCTGTGAAATATGGTATGTATAATTTAATGTTCTTCATATCTGGAGATCCGAAGAATATTATTACTCCAGTCATCGATACAGAATTTTATATTATCTACTACACTCTATTCTGCATAATACTTAATGAAGCTACAGATAGACACATCCCTTTTATACTGAAAATAACTATGCTGTTTAATACTTGAAGAGTTGGTCTAAAATTTGCTAAATAATATAAGACAAGATGCACTTTATTGAAATGCGGAAAAGGAAAAATAATTCCAAAAACATGTAAATTATTTTTTACTACTTTTAAAAGTAGAGGTTTTATCTTATGGTAAGGAGTTTAAATAATAAATAATACATATTAAAATCTAATAATCATAACAATATATCAAATCTTTAAAAAAATTAAGGAATTTTTAAAAAACAGGAGTATAATAGAGGAGGAATTTATATTAAAATTAATTTTAAATGAACACAAATATAAATTGAAACAAAACTTGGGACAATATGTTAATATAAAATAACCCTCTTTTTCAGAGGAAGTCAATACGAAAATTTTGTAGGAACGTAAGTATTTAAGAGAAAAAAACTCACAAAACTAAAAAAGGGGTCAGTAGCTAGATAGTGGGTGATATTAAAACCGTACTGTTGAACAGAAAATTGCAAACCCCTTCAAGGGAGGTATCTATTCATTTAAATTTTCCAAAGGAGTAGCTATAACTCCTGAGGGGTTGATGGAGAAGTTGAAAAATTTTATTGGAAAAGTGTATTTTCAAAATATTGACCTTATAAGTAAGGCCAGTCCATAGTCCATGAAATAGTTGTTTTATTCAAAATTTGTTTGGAGATTATGGAAAATTTTCAAACTGTACTTTTTTTGGTGGGGTTATCTAAAACCCGAGATTTAAGTTACCCAGCCTGTCAATGGATGATTTACAAACCCGGATTATGAATAATTAATCTTGAGTAATGCACGTCAAAGTTTTTATTACTGCATTTAATAAACTAACCAGAAAGTAAATCATCGATGGAAATTTTGAAGCTAAATTTCAGAATCATATAGTGCTGGATAAAATCTTCAAGATATGGTATCACAACACCCCTCATCTCTATTCATAATCAAGGGGTTGTGCTCACTCCCGGTAGGGGATGTTAGATAAAGGGAGGGACCTAGCAATTTTCCACATTTTCATTTTAAAGTCGGAAAATCGAGGTGTTAAGTTTTCGTTGGATCGCCTTGTATGTAACTCCCTCTATTATAAAAAATATACTAGTAAAACTGAAATGAAACTAACTAGCAAATACACAAAACATTATTAGATTTATTTGGTAATTGATGTTCTCATATAAGATGTTTGCAAAATAATATGTTTATGGGTGTGTGTGGGGAATGGCCTCAGAGATAGAATAGATAGAATAAATAATAATTACTTTAACAGTATGAAATTTAGTTAATGATTCATCTTTTTGCTGTAAATTAGAAACTTGCTGTAAACAGCAAGAATCTTTTCTTGCATTCATTATTATAAGTGTTACAAACATGTTACACAACTGCCATTTTTACAATATTCCATTCTGTATATATGAGTAAATAGAAAATAATGTTTGTCCTAATCAATGATTGAAAACCTTGGTGAAAGAACAACCGTGTCGATTTGATTTTGTCGATATAACGAAAACTCCAGCTGTAAACTCAATAACAAGGGTCTGTCTAAAACCGCCACTTATACTACACCCAACAAGAACGTTGTAACTCCAAACACATCTGTTTTCATTATCATCACTTTAAATTGCTTTAGCTGGACCAATAACAGAGTGTTCGTTACGGCAAACCATTAATAAAAAAGCGGTTTCTTTACCTTGAGTTCCAGCAATATTCTGTAACATAATATTTCACAATACTTTGAATATTTTTAAGTGAAACAAATCTTATATGTCATTTTTTGTTTGTCTTTTATCAGTAGGCATATTAAACAATCGAATTTTAATAATAGTTATTATATTGGATTATAATTTTCTCCACGATCATCACAGAATTAACATTCTAACGGTAAAATGTATAATTTTCCTCTATTTTTTTAGATATTAATACGTTTTTCTTTTCATATTTGCTTACATTTGTAACTATATAATTGCATCGTAAACTAATCTAAGAAGTTATCTAAAGTTTCCTAGTTACATAAATTCTGAATCTACGTACAGAATGTAAAATTAAATACGTGTTCTACAACTGTTATAGTATCTCAAAGTTTAATTACAAATCAAAATTCACTGATTGATAATCCTCTCACATTACTGCTGACAAAATAGACTTAATATACATGTCTGAATGCATATATAATTTTCTTTTTCACCTAAATTTCCTAACTTAAAAATTAGGACAGTATTTTACAAACTTTTAAAACGGAAATAGCTTTTGCACGCCTATGAATTTATACGTGACGGAAGTAAACATCTTTAGGATCTAACTTTATTTATTTAATACTATGTCATGTAGTATTTACTAATGTTTGCCCACACTTTTAAGAGTTTGTACGTAAATATTTAACATTTGTTGGGAAGTTTAAAGATTATCAATAATTCAACGGTAATGATCTTGTCTGTAAATAACAAGATATTTTTATTTTTTCGTAAAAAGACATTTCTATTAGTCCACAAGAAAGAGAAAGAAAAGATATACAGGGTCATTCTTCAAGTCTGCACCAAATGGAAATTTATTTATTACGGTTTTTTCGAAAAAAAATTATTTTTCATAAAAGTTTGTGCATTCCCTAAAACTAAAAATGCACCAACAAAATATGGCGAAAGGCGTGTAATATACGAGGTGGATTCATAAATTTGATTATAAGTTTGGAGTAAATATCAAAAAATTTTAATTGAAAAAGTTGTTGATAATTAAAAAATACGAGGTTTAAAGCCATGGCTATCTAGAAGAAATTTTAATTTGTTACTGTCAAAATAGGGGTGGAAATGGAAGTGGCTAATCGAGTGACGAACCGTCACTCGATTAATGAAACAACTGCGCATGCGTTTCAGACTTTTGACTGCAACAAAAAGGCGCACAAAAGTATAGAACCATTTCCATTTATTCAAGGTCAAATCCGCGCAATCTCGCCTGTTTTTAGAGAATTTTGATCGAACAACCCAAAATCTATGCTGGCAGAAATGTCAGTTTACGTCAGCTGATTCGATCCTGTTGTCCTATAAGCATAATAAACATTGAAGTATTTTATGATAATATCTATATGTTTATTCCGAAGTTCGTGTGAACTTACAGTTTGTATTTGTATGAAAATCCATGTTTTAAATTAAAGGTAACGTAACCTCAAATATTCAGAAACTGACAACACTTGTCAAATGACGAAAAAAAAAAAATCTCAAAAGTTGTGGCAATGTAGGTACGAAGGCATGGTCAAAATTTGCTAGCAATTCAAAATAGACTTGCAGGAAAAAGGCTGAAATGTACGAGTACCTTAACGGATTTAATTCTAGTGGCACCATCTATGTAACAGGGCAGTAATATATTTAAACAAAACAAACATAGAATATTTTAAGAAAATCCTTAAAAATCTTTGGCTTAAACTGAACTATTTTATCAATGTCAAATCAGTGTTTTGCCTACTTGAAATAATTTCATTATTTTTGACCAGTTTTATTGACTGTCTGTTTTGATTAATTTACAGAATGTTGTTTTTGATAACAAAAAATGTTTGTGGAGTAAATTAAGGGATTTATTTTTTTCGATGGGTTGATTGAAAAGTGTTTTTAAAAATACTTTCCCTTGTTTATTTCTTTCGGAAACATTAATTTTATCTATAATCAGAATCGATGCACATTAATTTGTCTGGGCATGGAAAGGATAAAAATTGTAAATGAAAAACATACACATGTACGGTTAGATGGCTATAATAACAAATATTGGTTTTGTAATAATAGTCAACATTTATTCAATCGATACAGAAAACATTCAACAAAAATAAATTCAATACTTTCGTCGACCAAGTTGTCTGGTTAACGTGCCGATTTTACAAATACACATAAAAGCGAGTATATGTTAGATATCCATCTCACATTTTTATAGATTAAAGATCAAATTTGTGAACAGGCGAATTATAATAATTGGAGAACGTGTTAGAAAGGATATTTATATGAATTTTGATTTAAGGAGCCCGTATCCCATGCAATCTGAAACGAAAATGTGTCAATGATTTTTTTAGCCATGAAGTGCAGACATCTCTTAGTAATAGGATAAACTAACAGAAATAATAATAGAATCCTTTCACTAAATTGCTCTATTCATCGGAAAAAATTTTACCTGCTAAAAACACATGTTTTAGGGCTAAAAACCATTTATATAATTCTCATTTCTAGACCTTGCCAGCCAACAAAATATATTTTGTATTTTATCTCGGGAAAGAACGAGGGTAGATCAACATTTAGTAATATAAATAGGTGCTCTAGTAATTATTACTTTTATCTTTATTTTTTACCATTTACCATTTTTTATTTGTATTCTTAATTCTATATATACCTAATCACCGGTAGGATAAGTTTATTATTGTGTTTATAGTTTATAGTTTATAGTTGTGTGTGATTCTTTTTAGATCAGCTCTAGGTAAGTGTCAAAAAATTATTAAAATATTATTAACTTAGAGGCGATGCATTTACAAATGATACATTAAAGTGGTCAACATATTTCAATTTTGTAATACCTATTTACTTGCGTCGAAAATTCGGAGACTAGATACTTATGAAGAATAATGATGTTTTCTAGAACGTTGCTAGATTTAAACTAATGTTTTAAAATTTGATGAAGTGCTGTAAACTACCCACTATTACTACCCGAATGTTAACCCTTCAGGATTATTTGTTGACTTGAAATACGGTTTATTAGGTGCATCGCCTGATGGTAAACGAATTATTGTAACTATTATATACATATCAGAGTTTAATAACTTATTATGTTTTAGCTTTTATTGATTCAGATGAACTTGTTGAAGTAAAATGTTTTTTAAAAGTAGCCACATCAAAAATGTCATTGAGAGAGGCCGTAGAAAAGCGTATGGTTCCTTGCTTAAAAATTGAAAATAGTGAAATTCACTTGAAGGAAAATCACAATTATTATTATCAGGTAAGATTTGTTACTGGCTTTTCATTTTTCTAATTTTTTTAGAATATTACAAATTATTGTTTTTAGATACAAGGACAACTCGTCATCACAAGAAGAAAAACATGCCATTTTATTATTTATACAGGAGATGATAATCCACTTTTTACCGAAAACATAAATTTCAACGAAACTTTTTTTAACAATATGGTAGAAAAGTTGAGACGATTCTATGAGGATTGCGTTGGGCCGGAAGTTATTTTAAACAGGAGAGGCAAAAGATTAAAATGTAAAGATCCACCAGAAAATATTTAAATGTAAAAATAATAAAAGTATATTTTTAAATAAAATATTTTGATGCCAGTTTTTCTTTTTACTTAATTCAGAATACCACGTATACAAAATTTACGCTAACATTTTTTTCTCTCAGAAACCTGTGTCCAGATTTCTTCCAAAATTTGACCAAGAAGTGTCTATATGGCCACCAATAATTGGTATTTTTTTCAAAAATTTTGAATTTACAGTTTTGTTATTAACAATTTTATAGTTTTTATATTTATTTACAACGATGTTTATTCTGTGTCTAATGTTTTTCTAATTGTGCTGGGAAAATGGAATAATAAACACTTATTCTGTAAGCGATCGCTCGGCACTAACAATAATTAATAATTTTATTTACCCTCATATATAACTATAGATGGCCAGCCGTACGCTGGGCATATTATAATTAAAATTTCTTCAAGATATAACAATGATATAACTGGTCTACTGAAAATCAATATCCGCAAATCAGTATTCTTTTTTTCATTTTACTAATTTGTTTTATGGAATAATTGTTTTGTAAATATCGCAAAATATTTAAAAAACGTTACATTAATTTATAATACAAAAATTTGTTTTGACTTCGTTAATAAAAAAAAGAAAAAAAATATATAGTGCCTAGTTCCATCTATGATAAAAGTTATAAACTAAAGTACAATTATTTCGTCATTAACTACGTCCATTTTTGATCCAAAGTGAAAAAATAAAAATAAAATGCAGCATGATTTTAGTTTCTAACTATTTCTTAGGTCTGATGTCTTTAGAAAATTCTGATTGGGCTATTTGATAGAAAAATGTTCAACTTAGGAAAGGTTTAGTTTCATTTTAAGAAAATTTATTTAGATTGTTGTTTATTTATATAAATGTAAAGGTCTAAAATAGTTCGCATTCAACAGCTCTTTTTCAATATTAAACAATTAATTAACAAAAAATAAATGCAATCCTTACCTAAGTTAGACCTTTATATGCAATTTAGTGAAAAAAATAAAACGATTTGAGTTGTAATAACGGAGAAAGTTAGAATAAACTTTTGGTCTGTAGGTGCCATTCTGATGTACAGCGATACCCCGTCCTTAATTCCCGTGCACATGCATCGTAACGCATGGGAAAATATACACCGAACGGACTGTAACTATAAGTGAAATTATTTAATTGTACTTATAAAGTGATACTAGAATAAACACTTTTATGTTAAATTTATTGTACTAACTCTTACTTTTTGGAAGTCCATCTTATTAAGAATAATAAAAAACTCTTTGTTTCAACGTAACTTCCAAGTTTATTTGAAATAATATGTTTTAAATTACAATGACGGCCGTTTCGCTAAGAAGCATCGTCAGATTGACAATTTTAAACATTTTATTTTCAGTGACGGCTTGTGGTATTTGAAAGTGGTGAGGCACAGTTACATTTTTTTTAGCAAAGTTAGAATTTAAAGTTAGTCTTGTGGTCACTCTACTTCGTCAGTTGTATAATACCATTTGTAAAATAAATTTAAAATAATTAAAATTGTTTATAAAGCTAGGGCTATGTTATCGAACAATCTCATCAACTTTCCAAGAAAATAACAAGGAATTTAAAATTTCGTCTTCAATTTTCTTATTTACAACAAAAGCAATTGAATCAATGAATTCGTTTTGAGTAGTTTTGGATGTCCTAGAAAAAACCGATCTATTATTATTATCATGTTCTAAAAATGTTTTTAAATTTGTATCATATTTGCTAAGAAGAATAACTAGCTCTTTAAAATTCCCGCGATTTAATGATTCATTAGATTCATCATGCCCCCTAAAAGGTAACTTGCCTACAAAGATGTAATGTAATATCAATCAGACTTTTCAAAATTTGTCGATTCTCTTAAACCCTGGCATTAAAATTTTCAAAAGTAATGTAATATTTTAGAAAAACCACCGAGATTCACTGCTCACCGAACCGAAAACTATAATAAAAAAAGTGTAAAAGTCAAATGCACTGTGCACTTTTAACCCTCAACCTGTTAATCTAAAAATAGCATGTGCCAAAAGCCGGCGTAACGAACGAATCTAAAAATAAATTAGACGCCCCATCCCCGAAAGACAATCGGTCAGTTTTCGTTAATTTTCGTGTCGCCTATTAAATTTACGGAGAGGCCTGCCTCAAACACAGTTTTTACGCGCTATGTAAAGCTAGATTCGACTGTGTCGTACAGTACAGAACAATTGTAATACGCTAGACAAAAACGCGGCGTCCGCAGAGAGGCCAACCTATATCCATATACCACCTGAAGCAGAAATGAGATTGATGATATTTACAGCGAAACGCGGCTAGACCGAGGGTGAGGGCAGGACCGTATTTTACTAATTTAATAATAATTCTAAATGATATAATAATGAAAGCAAATAGTAAAATAATATAAATTTGTGATTTATTTAATTTGAAAATTATTTGTGAGGCACTGCCTTACCTGCCTCATAGGAGAAGCCGCCACTGTTTATTTTAAGAACTACCGGACCTTTTGTAAGGTAACGCCCCTTATTTGGTCTCTATTCACTGTACTATAATTAACAAGAGGAAAATAACAAAAGGAAAATTTGTGATATAATCATTTTTTGTGATTTTTTTTTAAAATCAGTGTGTCATTAAAGAGATCCGCTTGATTTTTATATTTTCGAAAGTACGACGATGTAATATTGGGTTTTATGTAAATGTGATGGCACATATCACAGAAATACATCCAATTTGATTAGCAGTGATTATAACAGTCAGTTTTAACACGAACGAACCGAAAATCTATTCCTATATATGCATGTGTGAGACAGGAGACCTTTATAATAATGGGACGGTGTCACACCAGATGCGTGAGTAACGACATCACGCATGTTTCCAACACAATAATGTTCTAAGTATATTTGCACACCAGCACATTATTAACCCAGTCTTTGTACATTAAAACGAAGCAAACCATGATTTAAGAAATATGTATTGACTAGAAACTATATTTCTATTAATAGATTATGTAACAATTAAATAATACCTAGTAAACTAACCAAATCATGTTTTCGGAGTACATTTCATAAAAAAATAACCATTTAAATTGTGCTATTTGTCCAAACATCAAAAGGTATGCAATGTTTGTTTAAGTATTTCCAAAACTCATTTGTATTTATTGAGTGCATTCATTTCAGTTTATGTAGGAGCTGATAGAAATTATAATTATTACTAATTATTATTTTTAAATTGTAGATAAGTATTAAGAATTTTATTTGTTAAACAATTAAAGAATTATGTTATAAGATTGTGGAGAAAACAAGATCTATAAATAATCTTGATATGTAGTTAAGGTCAAGTGTAGAATTAGCTTCCAACAAAAATAATTATCTGCTATCAGTTTTCTTATAAATGTTAAAATACTTTTTGGTATAACTGGCATTGAAAGTTTTATTGCATATAAATGATATTATGAGACAATGGTTTTGTATAGTGTGTTGCTTTTGACAGTAGTGTTGTGATATTTATTTAATTTATTAACTCACTATTTAATATATAAAATATAAATAACTACATTTTGATTGTACTAACTCTTACTCTGTCTGTGGAAGTCTGGTTTAATATAAGAGTATTAAAAGAGTATAAATTAGGGGTGATAAGTACACTGCGACCTATAGGATGTATTGTGTCCCCCCTTACTTGCCATGTTCTGATGTTTTCTCAAATTTATAGCAGCTCTTCTAGTCCTATTTTCCTGTGGATGTTTAGGACATCGTCGGGCTTCAAATCAGGTAGATCCCCCTCTTCTATTTCATGTGCTCCTAGGTATCTAGCCCTAGAATTCTGCGAGGCAGGGCATTCTGAGAGTATGTGTATTGAGGTTTCATCCTCTTCCTCACAGAATCTGCACTTTGCTGCATCTGCTAACCCTAGTTTCTTCATGTGGCTTCTTAACCGGCAATGCCCGGTTAATATTCCCGTTAGAATTCGGAGCCTTTTTTTACTGAGGTTGAGGCAGCTAAGAGATCTCTTCTGGTCATAGTTCCCCAGTAGTATCTTAGATTGCCTCAGTCCTTCCTGCTGATTCCAGTACTTGGATTTTTCCTTCTCCATTTCTTTCCTTAGTTTTCCTAAGATTACTCTACTGCTGATTCCACAAGATAGTTCTGGTCCCAAATGTGGGTATTCAGCTCCTATTTTTGCCATCTTATCTGCTGTTTCATTCCCCTCTATTCCTATGTGTCCCGGGACCCATAGGAGGGTGACAGTGTTCTTCTGGCCTAGTTCATTTAGTTTGCCTAGGCATTCCCAAACCATCTTCGAACTGATTATATTTGAGCTCAGCGCTTTGATGGCTGCTTGACTATCCAACATGATCATAATCTCTTGTCTGCGGTAGTTTCTTCTAATATTGAATTTCACACATCTTTCGATGGCGCGGACTTCTGCTTGAAAGATGCTCGGGTATGTACCCAAGCTTTCTGAGTATTTGGCTCTCAGTCCAAAAACTCCTATCCCAGTTGCCTCGTCTAGCTTGGAACCGTCCGTATACCACTTTATGGCATTCTGGTTTAAATTCTGCATGGTGTCTTCATTCCATTCAGATTTATTACTCAACTTTGTGATGAATTTTTTCACAAAGTTGAATTTCTCTGGCATATCATCTTGGGGCATTTCCCAAGTTTGATCAAATTGAAGTGATCGAGGTTTTTTCCTGATAATTCCTTCTTTGATCATTCTATATATTGTTTTCTTCCTTACACTTTCTAGCATAATGTGCAATGGGGTCAAGCTTAAAATCACCTCCATTGCAGCAGTGGGGCAAGTTCCCATTGCTCCAGTGATACATGAACAGGCTAGTCTCGAAATCTTCGAGAGATTTTTCGTCGTCGTACTCAGATTAGCCCTTGCGCCCCAAGCCACTGCCCCATATGTGATTAATGGTCTCACTATTGCTGTGTACATCCATTGCAGAATACGTGGGTTACATCCCCAGTTCTTCCCTGCAATGTTCCTGCACACCATGAGAGCCTTGGTTGCTTTGTGTATTACTTCGTCTTCGTGTTTATTCCAGAGTAACCTGCTATCTAGGATTAGCCCTAGATATTTTACAAGTTTGTAGATATTGTGATGAAGGTCAATTGATGCATTTTTCAAAATGAAGCAATTGAACTTAAACCATACTTTAGAAAAAGAAACCAGTTATATATAGTAAACAAAATAATAATGTGGCATGGCAAAATTGTGATACCAACAACTCTTCAAAGAACAACATTAAAATATATTCACAAGTGACATTCAGGGATATCTGCTATGAGAGCATTATCAAGATATTACGGTTGGTGATCTGACAGCTAAATCCACTATAACAGACGATAAATCTCATGAACTAATTAAAGATCAATCACCAAAAAAAAACAACGTCTTATTGAAGAACTTAAGAAATATGGAGGAATGCTGTGACTTCAAGCATTTATGTATACTGTGCTATTATATTTATATAAACGAGTTGCTAGGATTAAGTTAGTAACATTTGGTTAGGAATCTACTGTTATATTTGACAGTACATAATTTTATAATCATCAGAAATAAAGTATTTAATTTATAACAGTAATTGATCTAGGAAAAGTTTCAATGGTTGAGATGTTGCGTTTAGGTTTCCCGCTTTTTGTTTAGTTCCGACTGCTACGACCTCTACTGGTGGTCACAACGAACTACAAAAGCATCTCCGACCGTTTCTATTACTGTGAAGTGTATAGAGTAAGTGGCTTGTGATAAAGACCATTTTTACAAAACCAAGAGAGAGACCTTCAAGTTTTGAAGCTATTTCAACGTAATGGTGAGTTTTGAGAGACCAAATCCATGATTGATTTTTGTATATACATAGGTAATATTAATGAGTGCTGAGTGATTATTTTTTATTACAGTTTCATAAACTGGCCTAAAAACATCAGCATCGTATAAAATGTAAAAAAACGAAACTAGATGGAGTGTAGTAGATTGGTCGTTATGAATAATAATTTTGTTGATTACTCGAATAATACGTCAAAGGTGCGTTTTACTGTCTAATAAAGGGGTAGCTGCTATTTATATGAAAAACCAACATACTTGTTCTCTTTTACTGACTAAAGCGCCCATTTTTATATTCTAGGATGGATATAGGATTGTAAAAATAGTAATTAAGTCATAAAAGAAGAGAGAAACTCTGCAATAAATAATTCTATAAACGTATTTTAAGGCAAATTACGAAGATACATTTGTATTATTCAGTAGTGTGCAAGTATTAATTTCAGACAGATTCATTTATAATGTAACATTTGTTTAGTTAGATAATATAAACGTGACATGTTTACAACTGCATTAATTAAGTATACCAAAAACTTTTAAAGTAGCAAATAAAAAATATAAAATTTATTAAAATATTTTAATTATCCAGTAATTTTGTTTTCGTACATTTAAATTGTATCTTCAACTTTTAATTAGGTACATAATTTGTTCTTGTTTCTCACGTTCCAGTAATCATTATATAATAATAATTTTTTTTTGCAAATTTTAAGATTAATAGTAGATTTATATTGCTCATTTTATCTCTCACTATTATTCTAAAAGACCTTGCATTGTTTTAGTGTTTTTAATTAAAACGTATGGATGTGTTTTCTTCTTATCAACATAAGTTAGGAGAAGCTCCAACATGTCTGACAATTAACATTTAGAATGATAGTATTTATCTCAGATTGATCATTGGTTAATAGTTTTGCTTTATATTTAAGTTAATTTTATCCAGTCCATGTCTCTCAGCATGTAATATAAATTTCACAATAAAGCTGAGTGGCCCTAGACAAGGAAAGAGTTATTTTACTTAGAAATTACTTTTAATTAACGAATTGTATTTTATTAAGAACATTAATATTAAAACTTTTTAACTTAATGACTGCTGTTTCGCTAAAAACTAGCATCGCTGCATAGCAACGGCACGTTTCATATTGACAATACGTAATATCTCAGCGACAAAATTATGACAGATCCGTTACTAAGGTGTCTGGTATTTCTATATTTGCCAGTTTCACAAACGTCATTGAAGCGCCTTCATAATTTTGAAAAGAAATAATGAATCCAAACGAAATATCAAGATTTGGGTGCCTGTCAGGCGAAGAAATCAGAAAATTGGTTTGGGAAAACGTCCCATTGAACAGGCAGAAGTCCAGAAGCTCTATTTGGAACCAATTCTCAGAAAAATGGACTACCATAACGGAACTAGCAGAAATTCTCGAGGATTACGAAGAATAGACACAAAAAACATAAAATAACAAATCATTCTCATCGATCTTCAGCTGTGACAGCCTTGTTTAAGCAAGGTGTTGCTGAACAGGAGTTAATTAAATTAACGGGTCACTCAAATGCAAGCTCATTAAAACCTTATCTGCAGCTGGATTCCAGTCACCACGAGAAGTTGATCAAGAATCTCAGGAGAACAAATGAAGCTGGATCTTCGAGTTCCCAAATGTTGCATGTCACTAATACACAAAATCAATCTTTAGCAGAAAATAACGGGCAAACTAATTGTACATTTAATATTGTTAACAAATAAACAAAGATTATGTTTCGTTGATGATGTCTTGTTTTTCTCCTGAAATAGTCTTGTCGAATACCATTCGAGAGAAAATTTTTTTACGGCCAAATTTTCTTCTGGTTCTGTTCATACCAGTCGAAAATTTTGCCAGCAAAATTTTCTCTCTTATGATATTATAAAAAAAACAAATAAATTACTTAGTGTCATTATATTATATTGCTTTGGAAAAGTAAATTTAAGTAATACAGCTACAAAGTAAACGGGAAACCTTATTATTTCTTTTTAATTTTAAATTAATTCGACTATTGATTAACTTTTCAATTGATTTAAGTTTCATAACAATTTTAACCTTTCAACTTTTATAAGCTGTAACAGCGACTATTTGGAATTATATAAAAAAACGTGCTTTGTATAAATAAAACTTTTTGCTTACTTCTATACTCCGCATTTTTTGGAACGGTCTTAAAAAACTTTTTTTATATTTAATTACAATGTTTGCAAGTAGAACGTAACAAACAATGCATATTTTGTGCACTACTAATAACATTTTGGAAAGATTCACATAATAAGCACATTGTAAATCAAAATGATGTTATTACCGGTAATATATAACAAAATTAGTTGCAATATTACTAACACGTGCGTTTAATACTAAAATAAAATAATTTATGAAATGCAATGACGAACATTATAAAGAATGGAATAATTTAAAATCCAACTTTTAGCAGTCCAATTTATTGCAGCGAATAGATTTCATTATTCTTATTTTATTTTTAGTTTAGTTGAAAGCTATTTTAATATTAAAAGTTATTTCCTGTGTTATATTAAATCGCTCATTTAATATATTCTCACTGATCTAATATTTGATTCGATAAAATAGTTGTTTTGATAAATACGTGCTGTTTCGTATCGTTTTCGTAAGTGAAATGTGAAATATTATTTATTATTAGACGCGAAGATACGAACGTATATAAATCGTAAAAAATAAACACCTGCTTAGTGTTTTCTTATGTCAATAATATGAACATCAAAGGCAGTGTATTATGAAAATTGAAAACTATTAATTACATATTATGAGTCTTTTATTTTTGACTTGTTATTTTAGTAGATCAATTTGATAATCAAAATTTATTTGCGTTTATCATCTATAATTGAAATTTTTTCATCGTTTTTATAAATTGATCCTAGAATAATTATTTTTATGTTAATTTTCATGTGTCTAAATTAATACCTTTTTAAATAACCTGAGACTGTTTTAAATTTCTATGAAACTCCATATACTTTAATATGATTTAATTATAATTGACAAAAACCTGATTCCACGAACTTCTTAGTGCAGCCACTCTATATCAATAAAGTTTTCGAAGAAGCCATATTTTCTTGAGCAAGTAAATCTGAAGACCATTATTTTTCATCGCGAGGCTAAAAACTATTTTTAACGAGCGCTTTATATAAGGGATGATAATTTATCGTTATCCCGTGTTTACTTTATAATATGCAGTAAACAGGATATTACGTGAATTCCTCACAGTTTAGGAAGAGAAAACTTGTTTGAAAATTGCCAGAATTAAACAAAAACAACCGAAGGCAAACTTCTACCCTATCTGGCGAACCTTTACTTCAAAAGTTAAAATGAATTTAGATCTATTGTTTATTTTGTTTGCTTGGATTTAAACTGAACATTAATTAAACATATTAATGGCGACTTATATTTCACAAAATTAAGTTTCTGGCTTATCTTCAGAATTATGGAAAACTCATTAAATATTTTCTCTTTTTTTAGTTACATAACTTAGCAATAAATCCGGTGTACTTAGTTAAAAGTGATGATTTTCAATTTATTATTGCAGTAATAATATCTACCTACTATAACGCGTGCTTAAACCAACAATTTAAAAGTAACAGATTTTTGATGGACAATAAAACTTTTACTTTCAAGTTCATGTATATAAATTAAAAACTAATTAGCGAAGATGTTAGAATTATTAAAGTCACGCCATTTTAAATTAATTACTGGTAAAAATTCTTATTATTTTATACCTCAATGCCTGTTAAAAAATTTAGTTCAAGGATTTGTTTGTATTTACTTGAAATAATTTATTTGTCAATAAAGATAGTTTTAAAATCAACCTACAAATTAAAATAGGGTTAAAAACTTAAACAAAAAAAGTTCTTAACAAAATTCTTAGCTTTTCTTATCCAGGATAATCCCTTAGGGCTAAGTGGATAGGGATATTAACAGTACTCCATCAACATCTTAATATCATGGATTTCCACAGAGTAGGGTCTAGCACACACACATACTTGGATGTCAACTGATTTTCAATTTTGAATAAATAAGTGGACTATTAATTGAGTAATGAAAAATATTTTTTCATGTTGTCTTTGCATCATCAACAAATGTCAATAAAGTTAGGTATTTAGGCTAATAGTAAAAAATATAAATTACAAATCCAAACACCTCTCTTTCCCATTTTTTATTAACCAAGATTAGATTTTCTTACGTTTAGACTCGTTTTGTAAATAACACTATATTGTTTTAACGTTTTTGATTTAAATAATGGTTGTACTCAAGCCGTAAAATAAATATAACGTAAGAGGACTTTAAATTGTTTTTAGTAAAATCCGCACTCAAACTAATTACCTGGCCAACTCTCAGCTACATTTTTCTTACTACACATTCTTTTTCATTTTTTTACAGTCGCCTAAAATTAAACGTTGCCAATTTAAAGTCGGTAAATCAGTAATTAATATCATTTAAAAAGAGTTTTAAGTTATACCATTACTACGTGAGTGCCTCATGCTTTGTCGACCTCAAGATTTAAGAATAGGGTTGTCAGGCGGGGTGAAGTATAATCCCAGTTTCCTGTGTAATTAATGAGGGGCTCTTTAGAGGAGCTTATTCCACCATTAAAACAGAAGTTCAAATTGCGTTTACAGAAGTAACCCAGACATAAACAACTTATATCTTAGTCAAACAGTACCGGCTTTATTGGTTACTAAACATGAATATATATGTCACAGAAAGGTGGTAGCTCTAATTTAGATGCATTGGTCATAGACAACAGTAAATAGTAAGTACAGTATATACAGTATACATATAGGATGATGTTTTTAGTTAATTTATTAACTTTAGTATACCAGTTTTCTATAGCTTCTGCCAGTATATTCCATACTTATAGCGATTTCTTGCCCCAAAGGTTATGTCTTCCTTTAGAAAGTTTGCTACAACTTAAGTGGAGGTTTTATCTCAAAATTTCCTCTTTCAAGAGAATAATATCAGCATTAAATTGTAATATTTCCGCTTCAAATCGTGTGCTTTAATTTTTAGTTACATAATGTGTAAATAAACAATAAGATTCTTACTTTAATAATCCACTGGCAATTAAGTCTAAAACAT
Organism: Ophraella communa; assembly: GCA_035357415.1. NCBI lineage: Eukaryota > Metazoa > Arthropoda > Insecta > Coleoptera > Chrysomelidae > Ophraella > Ophraella communa. The sequence goes on from CM068985.1 coordinate 39,438,772, forward strand.
TAGGAGTTCTTCCGTACTTCCCCACTATACATAAATAAGCAATCTACGTAATGTACTAGAAAGACTATTAACTTTTACAATCAATGTGTATTTATGTAAAACTAACTAACTACCTAACTAACTAACTAACCTAACTTAATTTTTTTGTTGGTGGTTAAAAAATTTGCTTTCGGGTTGATATAAACCTACTTCAATTGCCTGTAAAGCAGGGTATGAGCGGACCAAACTCATGCTCATAATTTTTACTTTTTACCCTCCTTCTTCAATCTTAGAATCTCTGCATATAAAATCACAAAGTATTTACTACTTTCTCTTTTTCATGCATAACCATATAGTTCATTATTTCTTCCGGTCTTGGGAGAGTTTAGATTATTCCTCGCATATATTCCCATCTCACGCATGCCCAAATTGTATGTTCGGAGGTGTCAGAAACGCCACATACCATACCATGCACATAACCTAATCTAACCTAAGCTAACCCCATTTAACACTTTTTTCAGTTTATAGGGGTTTATAATATTAGTATATCATAAAATACTACTTAAAAAATTTCAGTATTATGAATTTATAGGTTAGTTGTTCGAGTCTTTTCTTAGTGAGAGACTGCAGCTTGTACGAGTTGATGAATTAAGGTATTCATGCAAGCAAATAGAATATGGGGTTCCACAAGGTTCGGTATTGGGTCCTATATTGTTTTTGCTATTTATCAATGATAATGCTAACTTAAGCATCGGCGGTAAAATTTGTTTATTCGCAGACGACACTAGCTTTTTTTGGAGTCACCCGGATATCACCGAACTTCATAGAATCGTTTCACATGACTTAACCATCATCAAATCATGGTGTGATTCTAACCATATGTGTTTGAACGTTTCTAAGACAAAAGTTTTACCATACACATCTGAATTCAACCAGATCGTTGACTCTGTGAGATTTTGGGACTTGTCGTTGACAGCTCTCTAAAATGGGATTTATATATTGACGCATTGTCAAAAAAATTATGCTCTTCTTGTTATGTGCTGAGAACAATATCTAGGGAGCTTCACCTGTCAGCTTCCAAAACAGTCTATTTTGCCCTCTTCGAGTCACATATTTTTAAATTACAAAAAAGAGCTGTTCGGTATACGCTGAAACTAAGCAGTAAAACTCATTGTAGAGAATTCTTTAAAAAACCTAAAATATTAACACTTCCATCCATATTTATCTTTGAATCCATTTCCTAAATTCGGAAACCTTTACCTGAAGACAGACCATTTCATAACTACCCTCTTAGAAGTGCAGAGTATGATGACCTTTCACAACAATCTACCCTTTGAAATAAAGTCCATTCTTAGACCATATACAAATAGACGTCAATTTTCTGTCCTTGTTGTGAAGCCAAAATAACTTTATGATGTGTTCTATAACTAATGTTTACAAACAAATCCACGTTTGAATAAAACTTCTTCGGTTGTTTTCGTATATCTTCGACTGCACTGTCTCTTATAGCATGGAACATTGCGAATCATATGTAAACATTAATCTTACCCTGTTCATAAACTAATTGTGGTATTGTTTTCGTTGTATTAATTTTGGGTTAAAGTTATGATTTAAGAATTTTGATTAGAGTTAAAACCTTGTTAGGTACCTATTCAAATACATTTGCGCCGCTGGTATTTGTTGTTTGTAAACAGTACCGCCCACACACCTCATCCCGTAGCTCCACGAACTTCATGCGACAAAGAAAGATAATATTGGCTTCAGTAGGTATGTTGTTCAGAAAAATGACGTCACAGCCAGTCCATTTGTATATGGTCTGAGTCCATTTCATCAATAACCGCATTACGTAACGCTTTAAAATTATATTTGGTAGAGAGATCTTTGTATGTAGTTGACGACTTTTTTACATAAAATATTTAGGACCATCTCACGAACTGGAGGGTTAATTTATGATAGTTATTTTTGTTTGCTGTTATTTTGACTAAATTAAAATCTTAAATTTAAAATTTTTTTTTTATATTATTATTATTTATTTTTCTCATTGTATAATGTATACATAAAGTATACATTTATTCATTTACATTTATTTTTTTACATGTAGATGCTTTTGTATTACTATTTTAATATGTTTTGTCATTTTGTTCTATATGATTTGCTTTTTTTTTAAACAGCTTTGTCCACAAATTAAGTATAGAAAAATAACAATAAATGGGCCTGGCATAAACGCCTGTTAAACCTATGTAGATTAACATTCTGTTTACTTTTGTATGTGCAACGATAGCGGTGCGGTGTTTTCGGGTTAAATCATTTTTCTTGAAACCGAATAATTAGATTTAAGTTTATTTAATTTGATTATAAAAAGGCGAACCTTACTGCCAAAATCTATAAATAATAATAATAAGCTTTAATAAATTATTCTCTTGTTTTAATAGTAATCTGTGATTTTAAATTTTTAATATGGTTTCAAATGAATAAAAAATATAAACTACTACAATATATACCAATTTAACAAAGAGTTTACATGTTGTTAAGTAACAGAGGTTTGACAAGCGTTTATGTAACCGGCCCTAAATCTATGTAAGATGTGGTGGTCTAGTGGAAAGTGTAGAAGTTTCTTCGGACAACTACGATATTCCCGGATCAGTTAATTATTATTCATTTTATTTAATAGTACATAAGAGTACGGGAATGGAATAGCATTCCACACAGTAGTGCATGTGTACGGAATTTAAATTTTTTTGGTTTAAATAGTTGTACGCAAGATGTAATTTTCTGTGTCGATTGTGGAAAAAGCATTTTTTACCTATAAAACTTATATATTAGGGGTTGTGAAGAGCCCGGCACTGCATCCAGGATTCTGTGTTTTGTGGTAGCGATATAGAGATGTCAGATAAGGAAAGTTTCGTTACGATTATGAACAATTTCGCCATTTCTGTGTCAAATTTAATTTCCTCTGATGGTTGGTTGCGAAATTAAAATCGGCCCCTCTCGTAACACCAAAATAATAACTTTGCTACACGTATATTATAAACTGTAATCTTAATAGGACCCTTTATATCTTGGTTCTACTTGTTTTAATGCCAATTATTGAGAGTACGATAATTCTGCAAATCTGAAAAACAGGGTGTATGAACAGCAAAAAAATAAAATAAACAGCACCTAAATTAAGGGCTGTGAAATTGAGCACGCATTTTCATAAAAACCAGTTACGATTAAATTAACGAAAGTAGAATTTTGATTTAATTCTCTTTCTGCAATCTATGTTCATGAAATCCGTATTGGATAAATTTTTGTATCCATGGATAGAAGAAGAACCAGCATATTTGATACAATAATAACAAAATGGCATTTTTTCTGAAATCACAAATTTTGTTTTATACTTTTACTTCCAATTATTTCTAAATTGAATGTCTAAACTGGTCAAAGTTCTGGAATGTAAGTATTATAATTATACATACATAAAGTAAAATGAAAAAGATTGAAAAATAATTTTAATTGGGATGGTAATTAGAGAGTTGTTTTTGCGAATCTTTTCACTGTAAAAAGTGGATATTGACTTTATTTTCATCAAAATCCAGTCAATTTTCATTCCAGAGACTTTCTTTTAAAACGGAAACAAAGATATTTTCAAATACTTTAAAAATAATTTTAAAAGTTGTTCTCCAAAAATACGATGTTTGACTTTGAAACTCTGACAATTAGTGTTTGGCGAAAAAGAGCTAACTTTTAATAAGCTACAGCTCGGTTTATATTAGCTAGTCATGCAGAAAATATAAAAGAACCACATTTTTATGATTCTTTATAAAAATAATACTTTTAGAGTTATTTTTTCTATCGATTTCTGTTTTGATGCTTGCTTATCTCCTACCTTTTATTAAAATAAACAAATTTATCCAATAATTTTTTAACAGTTATGGTCTGTCTGCAGCCTAATTTTTATTTTAAACTTATGATAATATAGCAATAATAATTTTATATCTTTCTTACATTTTAATAAGTAAAAAAGGGTTAACTGTTTAATTTGTTTTATTTTTAATTAAATTGTGATTTGAAATATTTTTGCACCGCCACTAATTAATTTCACACCAGCGAATTATCACGAACAAAAATTTTTAACGTATGAGTAACTGTAACGTTTAAAAATATCAAATAATACTCATTACTAATTAAATAATTACTTGGAATAACTTCAGGTATGCATGTTTTCAAAGCACACGCAATCTGATCATATTATGGAATCAAATGCGCTTAAAAAACTATACGAGGAGAGGTTATTACGTTAAACTGATGGCACTAACTGTCTACAGGATACAGTCAACGAAAAACAAAATAAATTTAAACAGGTATACGCGATTCATAAGAAAATGTTATGGAGATATTATAAAATCGTTTTCTTTGGCTGGCTGATAGTAATTATGTTTAAATAGGTTTAAGGCTTCATGAATAAAAATGTTTTTACTGTAAAAAACTGACTTCTTTCTCCCACGATGGTACATTATCAGCCAAAACATTACCGAATATAATAAAATTTATCTATAAACTAATTTTTATAATACACATGTTTAAAATGTGTACCATGGCTTTACAAATAACTTCATAACGTTTCTGAAGGACATATTTAAGAAACGTGGGTGCTGCAAATAAGTTCCCTACCATTTTTTGGAGGATTTTCCGAGCGAAAATTTAATTTTTTTCGGGATACTCATTTTCGATGGGTCCTTAATCAGAACCCAACAGTGTTGGACTCATCCTCAAGGGGTCATCTACCAAAAAACCAAACCCACCTCAAAGCTCGCCGTTACCCACGCCTCGTACCCTACCCTAGCATACTTGAACACGGGCGGGGGTCCCTCACAGACTCCTGCCATACAATCATACCACTCACGGCATCAAGAATGGTTTCTCCCCCTAATCATAATCTCCACTGCCTCGCTTATCTCCATCCATTCTTTCTTCCCCCTCAAAATTACCTCTACCATGTTCTTTCAATTACTGCCTCTCCAATTTTTCTCTTCAACCACTGTAACATTATCTCGTTCTTCCAGCATATAAACACATGTTCCTCATCATCCTCCACCTCACACCTGTCACACATTCCAGTCCCTTTCTTGCCAATCTTATTTCCTTGACCCATGTCTAGTGAGCACCTGGGTCAAGAAGTAGGTCCAATGTCCACGTTTTCGTACTTCCACACAGCCGTTTCCCTTCCTTACCTTATCTATTCTCAGTCCGTCTCCCATCACTCTTATTCCCACCTCTCCTGTATCGTCTATAATCCATTCTTGCTTCTCCACATATCTAGCAATCACCTCTAATCCACACTTTTCTCCTAAAAATCACCTTATCCAACATATCATTCGCTGTCTTGCATTTCCTCGGGTTTTTCTATAAAATTCTCCATCCGTAATTCTTCTTTCTTTCCTCTTGCTGCCTTTGCCTACCTCCTACTTTACCATACTCCTCTCTAAGGGGTCCAGAGGGGCCTTCATTTTGTTTTCCTTCTCTTTACTTCCTTTGTCAGTGGGAACCTTTTCCCCCATTTTACAACCTAGCTCCCCTGCCTTGTTCCCTCTGCCCCCACAAACTCTACAAAGGAACGTTTGTCTACAGTTCCTGACCATGTGCTCCTCGCTCCTGCATAGCCAGCATAGCCTTGTCCTTGACTCCCTTCGCTTTACACACTGCAACCTTATATGCCCTATCACTCCACAGCCAAAGCATAAATGTAACCCTATTCCACTTTCACGAAGCAAATTTATGCAGCGTTCGGCTGTATGGTTTATTAAAAAATAAGTTTATTAAAAAATCGATATAATCATACACTAAACTCAGCACGTGTCCACAGTAAATTTCTCTTTCACGCATTTGAACATTCGTCGTTTAGATGCTCAATTATAGTCAGTTTACATGCTGTTCATACAATACTCTTTTGCGGAGATTGTATGAATTGGTTGAAAATGCACCCTTCATTAGGTACAAGACACAAACTGTTACTTGAAGACTTGAAGTGCTTGAAGAGCCTTTACGTTGACATATTAGGTACACTACCAGTGCGATAAAATTTCTCAAAAACCGCTAGCATTATATCTTTACTGGAGGACGCCTTGTTAAAATTTTTATGTCTCTCTGACATTTGTTCAAGCATGAACAGAAATAATGTTCTACTAAAAGTACATTTTCTTCAGTAAAAAGAACCATAATGACAAAGATTTTTATGTAATGTTAAGTTGAACTAATGACAAGTATACCAAACACGATAAATGCAACTTCCCTGCAAATGCAATCAACCTTTCTAAGGCAGAATATCTATTTCTCTATTTTCAATTTAAAAAACCAAAACAAAAAAATATTAAAGTTAACATTAAAGCAGTAATGGATTATGATATCGATATATAATGGATGCCATTACCATTTCTAATGGTACACATTTTCTTTTGTATTCCTAGTGACATTAGTGTGCAATCCTTTTAGCCACCCATACATATTTCATATGCAAATAGGTATAAATATTATTTTTTTGTTATTATTTGTTTGTGTGAGTTCATTTACCGTCACTGGTGTTAAGAATTCAATCGAGCTAGTTGATTTTTTATAATTTTTTGATGTTGACATTTATAAAAATTACTCTGAAATTTATTTTGTCATTGAGTTCTACCGAATCTGCTTAACTGAAATAGTATTTGGTTATAACAACGTTATTCTTTTTATAAAATAAATATTTCACATCTTCTTAACGAGAAATTTTCATAAGCTTATAGCCACAAATCTTTGTACTGCAGGTTCACATTCGCAAAGAATCTGTTTAGAGCTTTTTTATTCTCTGCACAAAGAGCTACCTGTCAGTTTTAGCTCATGCAGTTTTGTTTTTTATTCTTCAACGGATACTCTGTTTGTTTTGACATTAAACTTATTATGTATTCTTTCTCCAGTCTCAATTCTGGTGATTTTGTCCACCTTTTTTGAATCTTTGTTATTGCTTATTTATGCATGTGCAACTTTATGCTTGATTTTGACTTTTGCTGCTACTTCCACCAAGACTTATATCCAGTTTCAGACCATCCCCGGTTGCGTTTAAGCTTTATGGTCGCTTGGCTGTCTAAAAATATAGCAAATGGTCTTTTCTAATATATTTTGAATGTTGGTTTAAATAGCTTCGCAGCTATCTTTGCTTACTACCCTAAATCAAGAAAGATTCACTTCTTTTACCCCGCTTCTCTTCTTTTTTAGAACTGCTTCTAACCTCCGGTGGGTTTTGATACGTCTGTGTAGTAGACAAGTTCTACTTGAATTGTAGTTCCATTTTTCCAAGTTTCCCTGTTGGTGATCAAAGTTTTCTCAAAGCCTTATGTCGGTACCCTTTGATCTGAAGGCATTATGATTATAGAGTCGCTGTACAACTTTTTTCTGTGGCTTAAGATATTTAGTTTAGTACAGGCATTGTCCTGGCCTTCACATGAATATACAGTGTTAGAAGCTTGAGATTTAAGAGCTGCTGCTGGATTACTTGGGCATGCTCTTGCTTTGGTAAGCTATTGAGTTGAGAGTTAGATCACGTAACAAAATCATAATTTAGAAGCAATTTACTTTTTATAATAAAAGATTTTTAATTTTAGATCCACAATATACGAACAATCATCAGTTTTGACGTCGTTCCTTTTTTTTTAAAAGTTAGGTCATTTAATATTGATTATAGTTTTATAATAAAAAAATAATTGGGCTTTATTGAGTCAAGTTATTGCCTAATTGCAATTGAAGGAACTCGTTTGGAATGATTTTTCCGTCGCTATAGATTTTATTCAACATGTGATGCAGAATCGAACGTCATTATAATTTTTTATAACAGATTTTTCTAACTTACGAAAATTGCTTTGGAAAATATGAATTGTTCTCCTGATTTGTATTTGATTATCGGAGCAATTATTGATAAAAAACTGAAACTTTATTTGCATTTCCTCCATCTGTATTTTAAATCTCAATAGAGGTATTGAAACAGAATTTATTAATTATAATCATTGATAGACATAAACTAATAAGGATTTGTTACAAAAGGGATGGATGGAATTCTTTAAATTTTAGTTTGCAAATATACTTTATATGAATTTGAGTTTGCTTATCATTAATTTAAAAATATTGGAATCAAAATAATAATTGTTTTTGTTGTCAATGAATTTCAATAAATTGTTTTATTTTTGTGCTTTATTTAATCAGTGTTGTGAAACATTATGGTTTTTTAATTTACAAGGAATAATAACATTGATAAGATAAACAGTTAAAAAACCAATTATTGATATAATTGTTATTTTATCTTAAGTAATTAGTTTTTGTACAGTTAACCTCAATATTGAACTTTGTCAAAGTTGATGCTTAAACTTGATTAAGAATTTAACCTGCTTTTGATTTAACTTTATTTTTAAATCAGAGTTACAAGAAGCATTCCATAATTATCTGCTACCAAATGTTTTTGCACCAGCTCTGATAAAACTGAACTTGAAAAAAGAAAAAGAAAAAGCTTTGAAAACACACTCCGCTAAAGCTTAAAATATGGAAAAACATTCACTGTAATTACATAGAAAAGTCATAAATATATCTTAAATTAGACAGCAAGTAACAAAACAAAAAACCCTCAAAATTAGCTGTAAAATTAGTCATCGTTCTGTCGGGTTCAAGAGTAATACGATATAACTTTTAATTTGTGTAGAAATCCACTGATTTATTTATGATAATCTGATCAATTCCTAAGAAGTTTCAAGTTTATGGGCGAAATATCGCATTTCAACTTGTGTGGTTTCATTGAAATATATTGGCGTACTCTTTTTTCTTATCCATTATTGAAAGTAGCCTTTCTGTCTTAAAAGTGTTGATTTAAAGGTTGATGAGTTATAAAACCGAATTGATATTGACAAAATATGTGAAACTTTATTCTGATAGTTTATCTAAGTGTGAACGATATCAATATAATATTCATGAAAAGAAATAGTGGTTTTTAAATCACCTTTAAATTTTGTTTAAATTTTATTTTAGATTTTTTTTAGTATAATAAACCGATGGTCAACAATAAATTCAAAACGGGGAATTTTACTAAGAATATGTTTTGAAAAAATGAAACATTTTTACCATTATTTCAAAACTATTTGTGGTTATAATTAGTTTAAGCTTAAAACTTTGCTACATACTTAGTGTGGCCATTGATACCATAACTCTGAAAATGTTCCTTATTATTTTACTTTATAAATGTGCGACAAAAATAATTATATACCAATTGCTCTTACAAAATTGTCTACAATAATGAAAACAATGACATCTTATACGATTTTGTCAAGACATTTGACTTATTCGTAGTTTTCCGTTAAAATTCTTCATATTTTTATTTGAAAATAAAAGGCGTCTACCTATAAACATTGGTGTGCCACATGGATCCGTTTTGGGTCCAATCCTATTTCATTTTTTCATTAACCATATGGCAGATTTAAAACTAAATGCGAAAATTATTCTATTTGTGGATAAAAGAACAAGTAAGGTTACAATTCTGAAGAAGTTATGTTGCAATTTAAGATGTCTGCTTTGAATAAAAATGGGGTTATGTTCTTATAGACTTATAGACAAAGATAGTTTTATCCGACAAAGGATTAGATAGGTAGAAATTGTAGTCTTATCAAACCTTCAGGTAGGTTGAGGTCTCTTTCTTTTCCAGACAGCGCTTGCAAAAGTCTATCTCTATTGAGCCCAAAACTTCCGATTAACAGTGCTACTATCACTGCCGTGAAGTTTGCCGATGTCCCTTTATGAACTATTTTGCCTCTCTTTGTCTAGGTGTACCTTCCCATCATTCAAGAGACATTGTTTACACCCATTCGCTGTCAGATATTTTTTAAGTAACGATTACAAAAATAGATTCAGTTCCTATTCCAGACAAGTGTTAACCTTTTGCAGCTTTCCATTTAATTAGGCGCTTCCACGCTTTGAGTTGATCTCTACCCATAGAGCGGCTTGACTGTTAGACGTTACGATGGACTCGTTCTCCATCAATCGGGTAATCAGTTCCGTAGCAACATTGTATAGCAGCAATTTCTGCTTGATGCAGTTTCGTACTTTCTTAGCCATAGCTGCAGTTCTGTTTCCATAACGGATTTGGAGCCACTTGTATTAGTTTTTCCTTGTATTTAAATATACAAAGGTAACCGAGGAAGTCGGCAGAAATCTATCATTCTGGAGATCCCGGTCCGATTAGGATAACAGAACTACGTAAATGATTGCTTTGTCATCTTTTCTTAACAAGTATGTAAAGTTTCAAATTCATTCGTCGTTTTAAAATACGTCAAAATCATGTTTAAAGTTTCCGTTACCTACAAACATACTAAAATATGAACCAAGCTACAAAAACTAATTAAACATTGTTTTCTGGTAAGGTCAGGCTGACCAGACCTGAGACCACTCAAACAAAAAGAATATTAGAGACCACAGAAATGAATATCTTGCGAAGATTAGAGGGAAAACATTGATGGAATATAAGACGAGCATGCGGAATAGGCAACATCAATGACTGGGTGTTGGATAGGAAGATAAAATGGAATAAGATCTAGAAAAAAATGGATGCACAGCCTTCCAGATGACTGAGTAGGAGCAATGATGTGAAGGAAAACAGACAACTATGCCTATTTTCAGCAGGAAAAAGAGGAAGTTTTCTGGTAAATAAAACTATAATACAGAGTTATTTTTAAATAAAAAACAAAAAGCTTTTATCTTTTATCTCCTAATTTTGATTGGTTAAAATTGTACCCATTCGGTTCGCATTTTAAACAGCATACTTCCATACAAAAGTTTCTACATTCTGCGTTGACATCAAAAACTGAATATTTAATTTAATTTTTGCTTTAAACCATGTCTCAATTTAAAACAACTTGCAACTAATGGTTTTGTTGGAATCAACTGTCATTTTCCAAATTTACAAATTGGCAGAGATTTTTGAGAACATTCCTTGCAAAGAATAAACATATTCTATGCTTGCAATTAAAAAAAATAATTTAGGAAATATTTTATGATATTAGCGTTCAAAATATAAACCAAATATTTAATATTTGGTACCAAGTGAAGCATAAAATAGAAACGTAATGTTTTTATATTGTAATTTGAAAATGTTTATTTTCTGAAAGTAAACAGAGATTAAGCTTAATACGTCAATGTGGCGAGGATAAACTAATTTTACGAACTAGTGGAGTACACTCTGAGTTTCTATGATAAATTCTCTTCAAACATCTTTAAAGGAAAATGGCACGGATTACATAAGCATATCCTTAGGCAAATTACTGTCTGGTTAACCCGATATGCAACATAAAATGAATTTAATCCTAAATATATTTGTTTTGTTGTATAATTAGTCATAAAGACTGAGATCCAATATATAAAGGTCATTAATTTATTAACAACATGTTTGAAATGGGGAGATCCCATTATATATTTCAATTTTCACGAACTATAAAGACGCGGTTGTAAAACATGAAAACTTAACAAGAAACAGTTGACAAAACTTTCCTAGCTCGATTTCAAACAACGTCGGATTTCCAACAAAAGCTTTGAAATAAAATTATGTTTGTCCAGGAGACAACTTGAGTAAACGGATTTCAGCTGGTTTTATAACATCTCGAAAATGGAGAGAAGAAGGTTAAAGCTTTAGAGGTGGTTCTAATAAAATAATGTATAATATTTAGTAACAGGTTCTATAATTAAATAACACAATAACACTGGGTATTTTAAGTGTTTAAATTCTGACTTTTATATATCTGCTTTTCTCCACACTCTAATCAGAAGCGCTTGCAATCATTTTTTTTATCCTACATATTGCCGGCCAAACCTTAAACGATTAGCACGTTGTTGTAAACTCAGAAAAGATTCGGTTGCAGGCCTTGCTAAAATTTGATTCTGCTTTTTGAATTATAACCAAAAAAATTTCTATTATTTATTTCAGTAGTGTTCCAGTCCATTGGAATGCCTGATGTAGTACTCCTTACAACAGCCTTTTCCTAAAAATGTACTAAGCCTATCTGATGCTATAGAATTTTATATTATCTTCGTTTAAGATAATTTTTTTTAAAAATAGACTTGTAGAGTTTTGAGGAATACTACTTGTTTAGGAGCTGAGTTGTCAGGGCTTTAGAAATCACGTTTCTTTCATATATTTGTGCCGTTGTTGAACAATTACTCAGCAACAACGGCATGTTCTACTTTGCGCCTTCTTTAATTTATAAAGGTAAAAGACCATTAAAACTTTTTTGCATGTCTTTACTCTGTCTTTCAGTAGCCTTTTCCAAGTTTCCCAAGGATATTTTCTATGATGTGTCGGTCCTAAATAAATTTTCAAGTGGTATAAGGGGACCTTGAAGCCATAGAATCTCCTGGTTGAGAAACCTTAAAGCTGTATTGTCTCTATCTACACGAGGACTGTTTAGAGCAACGGCTAATTAAGTTCAAATTTTTTTGCTTGTCGCCAACATCCGGAAAGGATAGGCACATTCAGAAGAAGGCAGAGACCACAGAATGGTTCGAGCTCGTGTAGAAATTAACCTGAGTAAAAGATTCAAAATCGAACAATAGATGGAAACCTCTATAAAACGTAGCGGTGTTCCAATACGATATTATATAAATTATGTATATTTATTTAGATATAATTCAAAATACAAAATAGTCAAAACAAATAGTATAAATGAAATTATGCAAAATAAGTATACACAAGAACACTTGCGAAGCCTAGTAGGCTTGTTTGCAAGGACGAAAAAATAATACAGACAATATAAAATCCTATACTAGGTGACAAATAAAAATAATCATAATTAATAAAAATGTGTATCCTAATTTTAGAATAATAAAATAGAAATATAAATTGATAGAAACATTATCAGTCATTATTTTATTTTTAAAACATTTTTGGTTTCCTCTGATGATTGTAAATAAAATGTTTCTATCTTTTCTATACTCCAAAGTCACGTATATAATAAGTATATAAGTATTTATGTATAGTATAAAATAAGGATATAATTGTTAAAAATATAAATATTTAATATGTTAGTTAATACAATTTACCAAGACTATAATATAAAAAACTAAACATTCAATGAATATATCTAAAATAGGTTTACACAAACAAATATTAAAACCTTAAATTTTAAAAGTAATTCAATTAGATACCTGTAATTAAACTTGATAATAAAACTGATTGCTCTTCAAATAAAAAGAACTATAGAAGTGAGAATCTAAGACAGGTTTTAATTGATTTATTAATTTTTTTTATCTTTTGGATATTAGAAATTAGTAGATAGCGTGAAAAATTAAATAAAAAATAAAAAGTTATAACGTTGTTATCAGTATATGCTCTAAAAACATTTTTTTATGCACTGTTTACTTTTGGTGATTGTCTTGGTTCTATCTGTATTTTCTTGTTTGTTGGTGTTTTTCTTTTCTGTACCTGGAAGAAGAACAAAAGTGAAAAAAGAGATGGCTAATGAAAGAAAGATGAAAGTTGCCATACAAAAATTTCATAGGTAAAACTATGCAATAAATAATTTTCTCCCTAGAATATTTATATTAGCTAATTCTACTGAGGAAATTTCAATTTTTAATGATCAGGAAATATATCAGAACGTATAACACAAGAGTCTGAAACGATACAAAAAACGTTTGCTAAGAAAGCAAGACGGCCAAGTAACAACAAATAGAAATGAGATTCTGATCAGGTCTTCTTACCAGGAGATGTACACAAATACCAAAAAAAAAACATCGAAAACATAATTATGCCAACAATAAAGAACCTCAAGAGAAATGAAAAACAAAAAGCCAGCTGGCGACAATGAAATTGTATTAGAAGCTATAAAACTGGGCAGTGACTTACTGCACCAAATGATCTGTAATTATGCCCAAAAAGAAGATATAACAAACCTAAAAAAATCATCATTTCATTAGCATGCTCTTTCCTTTATACAAACTATTAATGCTAATAATTATCAAGAGAATCACCAAGAAATTAGACTTTCTTTACCGACTACAAAAAAACGTTTGACATGGTAAAGCAAGAGGAAATGCTTTATGCTTTAACAGAATTAGGAATGTATATGAAAAAGCCAAAGCTTGTGTAAGATCTCATGACATTTGATACATCAAATCCTTATAGGTAGAGACAACCAGACCCATGAAATAGAGCGAAGAGTCAGCTGAAGGTCGGCAGCTTTTGGGAGACTGAGCAACATTCCAAAGCCAACAAAGCTTTAAGCTGTACTTACCTACGGAGCAGAAACACTTACTTTGACAAAGAAGACCATAAAGATTAGCAGAGAGCCATGGAAAGGTCAATGCTGGGTATATCTCTGAGACACAGAGTCTCTAATATCAGATTTCGACAATTGTCGAATTGTCGATGAGTTACCGATGCGATAGAACGCATAACAATTTTAAAATGGAATTGGGACAGGCATGTAGCGAGATTGACAGACAAGAGATGGACAAGCTTTATTCTGGAGTGGAAACCAAGGTAAGATGCCTTTCGAAACAGAGGTGGCCTTCTAACAAGTGGGACTTACCAATAGAGGTGAATTGGATGAGCACATCAGGATAGAAGACGCTGGGACAAACTACGGAAGGTCTATGTTCAGCAGTGGACAAACTTGAGCTAAATGTTGATGAACTTTTAGTTATGTTGCAACAGATTATATCTTATGTTCAACATATCGAGTACTTAGTTTATTTTGATGATTGCCAGTTTCGTTTTTACATTTTAGCCATAATTTTAATACGAAAACAGAAAATAATACTGCTCTCGTTCCACTGACCTCTCACTGTTTTTCGGAAGTTCATAAAATAAAAGTTCGAGTTGAAAATTGCAAAATTCTGTGGTAAATTAAATTTAGCAAACTATTTTAAATGACTCTGGAGGTTTTCCCAAAAATTAACCTTATTCTAGTCGTGAAAGAACACTTCGTAGCGTTATAGCTGATAAGAGGACACTGAACGTTCGTACATTCTTACGAACTTGGCAATTTTCTACATGTTACTCCTGTGGGACTGATTTAAAATTATCACGTTTCAGAACAACTTCCTACTTTTCTGCTTTTCCAAAACGGTGTGAAATTGTGGGTGTTGGTCAGTTTATTATTTTCATTAAACTCGTTTTTGTGCATTTTTATATATAAACAAAATTTTCTATTGTTCTCGTATTCATATTTGTTTAATTAAAGTTATGAATCATAGAATTAGTCAACTGTATTATTGCATTAATGCGTAGAAATATATATCAGCAAATTGTAAGGTCATATTTCAACATACATATAAATGAGATATATATAATCCATAATATGCAGTACAATTTGTTATAATTTTTTAAATAAATGTACGAGGGAAGTAAATATTAAAACTGGAAAATATTTCAGTATTAAGTTTATATACTTTATATCATAGTATATCATACTATATATCATAAAAAATGATACCCAAACAAGCACTAATGCCTCTGTGTAATTGCTTGAAAGATTCAAGCAGAACAAAAAACGACTGGGGTATGTTTTGCGTCTTGTTTCTGGAATTTTAACAATTAATTTTGTCTCGACAGTATTTATTATAGATTGTTAAATTTGTGTTAGTTGGTTTGCCACTGGCACAAAGGGCGTGCACAATTTAGGCAACTAGCCTGTGTGAAAGAGGCCGTATTGTGGGACTATATGAAGCTGGACAAAGAAATCAGGGCTCTGGACGAAGGAGAAATACGAAATACCAACCCACGCCTGCAACTAAAAATTCTAGCCTTTAAAAGAGTGATTACTATGTCATCTGCTTATCAAAGAATAGGGGCGTTTGGGCTACACTTTGTGCTTCTGTTGATCCCTGAGCATAGAACAGATAGACCCAAAGGGAACTAAATAATTGGAACCAACAATTGCATTCAGTAATCTTCTCAAATGAATCTTGGTTCTGTCTTGGGATGCACGATGATCTACAACTAGTTAGAAAGATACGTGTAGAAAGATGAAATTTGCCTTTTTCTGTTGAACGTCACGTAGCTAGAACAGAAGGAGTTATGGTGTGGGGTGCAATTAGAGATTCTACATAAGTAGAATCCGTAGTGTGCCATATTTTCGTAATTTTCCCAATGATCTTTGTCAACAAAATAATGCACGTCCGCATATCAATTTTCTTCTATGGCTTCCCATATCTCGCGATCTACAGAACATGTCTGTGACATGATAAGCAGAAGGCTAAGCAGATTGCCTACCCCTTAACTCACACTAACTGAGTTAAGGCATCAAGTACAAGTGGTACAAGTGGCCTAGGATGTTGTTCCTCAAGAGTATATATTTCATCTCATTTTTAGCATTCCAAGACGCTACATGACTCTATAAATTCCAGAGGCTACACATTATTAAGAAAAGTTTTAATGCTGAAATCATTATAATTTGCAATATAACATTGGCTAAACATGTGTGCTTAATTTCAATAAAATAACTTTATTGCTGCTGGGTGTAACATCTTTTATGAAAAATGGTATATTTTGACATGGGTGATTTATTATTTTATCACTATAGAAATAAAATTAGTTTAGTTTAAGTTTAATCCTTGCATCCAACCGAATTTTTCTATTTTGATTTTGGTGTAACAACATCTGTGTTTGTTAGAAGAATATAAATTGATTAAGTTGACTGTTCTTATTTTTCATTTAGCTATCAATGTCCACTGTTGAACATAAACCTTTGCTGTTAATTTCCAATGTTCGTGATTTTGAGCCCCACACATCTACTGATTTTCCGGGGTCTTTCTGTCGCCTGTTAGATGATATTCTAACAACCTTTTCATACATTTTTCATTGGTTTTTCCAATTATGTAATGAGTAATGCCATATTGATTTTGCTATTTTTGTTACTATATCATCCATTGCAGTTCTTTTTTACAGTTGTGGTCTGCCTCGTACATTTTGACACACTTTATGTTTCAGATCCGAAAGAAGGGGCGAAATGCCATTTTTTCTTTCGGAGCCCTTTTGTGATCTTATAAAAAGCCTCAAAAATCAAAACCCTATCCCTGGGAATCAACTACGATATCACTGGTTGAATACGCCAGGATCGAGGTTTGTAAAGACAAAGTGGTGACTTGAAATGAGCAAAATGTACCCTTCACACTACCCTTTGAGGTGTCACCTCAGAAAGAGAGAAATGTCGTTTCTCCGCAACGGCTAATAAAGACTGCTTAAGTTCTTAAAAGAAGTTACTCTGACTTTATCTGACTCAAATTAGGAATGTGCCTTCCAGAAACCTGCTTAGCTTCATTAGAAATGTGTTTGCTTTTGCAATTGTGTGTTCTTTCCTGGATAGGTCATTATTGTTGTTTCTTGTGTGTTTATATGTAATGCTATACACACTGTGGTTTGAATAAGTTGATGATCCTCATCAGGGTGATGGGAAGGTTGGTAGCCTTCGAAGTAATGCATCAGTATTTAGAGTGTTGGAAGATGACTGATTTGGGAGAAGTCGTTGTCGGTGATGGATTTGTCTAAACAGAGACAACAGAGAAGTTGGGGTTTTTTGGGCTCGCTGGAGGTGATGGATTTGTCTAAACAGAGACAACAGAGAAGTTGGGTTTTTTTGACTGACGGTTTAAGGCAATTACAACAATGTTGAACTTTAGAGGTAAGCTAGGGAAGCTAAATGGCGTATTTTATTGTTAACAAGGCGGTTTTGTTGAAGTTAGCCTTAAGGGAGTGGATTTGGTCAATTTAACTCCTATTAAGGAATGTCCACAGGAATTTTTGGCCTGTAAGCTCGATTGGGAGGTTTCTGAGGTTGAAGTTTTGAATGGAATTTGGGTTTTTTGATTAAGGGGATGGTGATTTGGTCGTGGGTTTTTTGGAAATGCGAGTTGTTAGACGGTTTTGACGGGCAGAGTCGTGCAAGTTTGTTGAACTCGCATTTGAGGGTGTTACACTTTGGATGCGGCTTTGTTTTATAATATAGCCAAAAAATTTGTTATAAAAAATATGTGTACAATTTATACAGGATCTGTATACGTACGGTCTGGAGTATTAATTTTAAACTGATTTTTTTATACTATTTATACTATTTACAAACTTTAGACTACGAAAAATAAAACTTTGATTTATTACTCCCATTAGATCTGTCCGGCTATCATGTTTTAGATAAGGTTTGCCGGTCATATTCAGTGTAGTATACATTGTGCTGTAATTGCTTTGTTCATTTTTCAGACGAATAATACTTTTTTGTAATCGAAAATATTTAATCGAATCTACATACATAAAAGGGTTTTATGCACAGAAATAAAGAACTTTTATCCCTTCCGAATATATCTGTTACTATCACCTACAACATGTCATTCATCCAGTTCATATCCTAATCGACTCGGTCATCATTTTCCTTTGTCCCCTATTCTCCATACATTTACTACGTCATAATTTTGCAATTCCTATGGCAACTCAACTGGCAAAAATGTAAATGATGTACATAGCCGGACCAAATTAAAAGTTAAATTAAAAAATGGACAATCACCTTTTTTAAATTTTTGCTGAAAATTAAATGTAAATGTAAATAGCAGTTTTAGAAATTATAAGGAATTATTGCATATTATTCTTACAGTTTCTATTCGAGATCAACAAAGAATGGGCCCCATCTACATTTGAAAATTTGTACGAAAAACTTCCTGTGTTGAAAAATTGTTGATTATTTCTTTGTTGTTCTATATTTGGTTCGATTTTTTTATTTAATATCAAAAGCATAATTGTGACATGAGTAGTGAGTCAAAAAATTGTTGTTCAGTTCCGCAGTTCATTGCAAAGGTATCCATGCATTGTTTTTCCAGAAACTTGGAAAAACATGGGGAATTACGCTGAAAATCGGGAAACCTATCAGTAAATATACGTGCATTTGCTGTGAATACTTTACTTTAGAACATTTCACTAGTAAGATCATTTTTGTTAGCTCAAGTGTCAACTCTCAACACTAGATAAATGACGTTTGCTTTGTTTTCCCGGAGTTTTGAAGCGCTACCTGGTGCCAATGTTGATCGAGAATAAGTATTGTGAAAGACCTTAGAAAGTAGAAAAAAAGGAGCTTATGCAATATTTGCAATGTTAAAAATCTGTTGACGGAAGTCGTCCATTTTGAATAACCATTTATGAATCATAGGTTGTTTATAAGATGTCAAAATTTGGTTTTATGTTGAGAATTTAGGTTAGATATGTAAGTTTTCGTTTATAAGTTGTTTTCGATATAAGTTAGTTTAGTTATTCATTGTTTTAGTGGTATACACATTATAAATAATTTTGGGGACAATGGTTAGTTGTAAAGCTTGTGGATGCTCATAGACTGGAAAATAACTCTTTTCTATATCTATGACTATAATAATTATACGTTATATAAATGAAAACCTCATTTTAAGGTTATAATTTATTTAATATGTTGTAACGAACTCTAACCTCACTTTTTAAGTAACATCTATATACCAGTTATTGTGTGTCTATGAACTAGTCTAAAGCAATTGGCATTGGAGTACAGTAAAGAATAGTTTGTTTCTCGAAACAATCTTTTAATATATTAAAATTTTAATGAAATACGTAGTTATTACATCTACAAATTGCTTTAATAAAATTAACAACCATATTTTTTCATAAATTCATTTAAATATATATATTTTACAATAGGAACTTGCATGAGATTATACTTGTTTTATGTTTAAGATAATGTTTTTATGTATATTTTTTATAGTGCCAATGGCCATAGTTGTCGAGGCACAATTCAAATAAAAAAAAATTATGGGCAATTACTCCTTAAATTTCATTAATACTCTGAAGAGACATCTTGCTATAATGTTTACAATATTTCTAGATACATTTTAAACCCTATTTAATAATATTATAGTTTTTATACATGTTTATATTCCAATGAATTTAATTCTTACTTATTTTGTTTTATTTAGGGACTACCAGCAGCAATACACTGAAACGAAAAATTCTACCTAGGTTTATTGGTTTTATTTGTTGCTAAATGGTTGTTGAAATGTAAAAGTTTGATTTTACTATGTTTATGTGATTTTCTGATTTTATAAATAGCTCTTTCTTATTAATTTTACCCAATATTTTTGAATATATTTATTGTAAGTAAATATCCTATTTATAAATATAGCCTATAAGGTTTTTTAATATCAGTTTTATTTTTTTTATTTTTTAATCAGTATAAAGTCTACGGTAGCATATCTAATCTTAGTACTTCAAAATCTATGACCATACTATAATATGCGCCACTATGAGAATTTTAATTTGTTATTCATATTATAATATAATTAATTTGGATTATTTTATTATCCTTTTTAAAGAAAAAAACAGATTTATTTATATGAACAATTCTTCAAAACTTTTGATCCATCTACATTTCATGAAAAAATAAAACTTTTATTAGAAACGTATTATTTTCGTGTTTTAAGTAAATTATTTATCACGGTTTAAAAAAACAAAAACATTTCAAAACTGTTGAAATGTAACAAAAAAAAAACAATATTACAAAGGGTTTTAACAACAGATAGTTTATCAACGGTTTGTATACAGTGACCGTAAGCGAGCAAAGCACAAGGGAAACAAGAAGAGAAGTGCTGAATTATGTTCACATGGTCATTAAGTTGGGTGTTATCAGCTCATTTGCAGTTTGTCAAGCCACCACCGCTAACGGCCGTCTCCTGTCTATCAAACTACGACCGGTGGTCATAACCTTACTCAACGTTTTTATATGTATTCTGCTGATAACACCAAACAGACTAGCAGGATCGTAGAGTTTGATATAATAATATGTTATTTGCATGCATTTTCATACCAGTGGTTGATGTTATCTTATTTTAAAATTATTATTTTACCAGTACCTTTCGTATGTTCATTTATTAACGCCGCAGTGTTAAGTAAGTAAGGAAGAAGGTAAAACTATGTCACATCTAGGTACTCATTGAAAACGTTACCGTTCAGTTGAAAATAACATATCTGTAATAAAAGCTTAAAAAGAAAACTTGTAAAGCTATGAAATACAAACACAATGATTATTATAAATTAAAGATTTTAAGCAAATATAGTTGCTTCCATTAAAGTACCTAAAACGGTTTTGGCTTGTTCTATATTACATTACATTACAACATAATTACATGCATAATTATTTTAAAATTAATACAAAATTTGCTAGTTTTATATTAGATTAGTTTAAGGGTGTGTTCGGGGAGCACGATATTTGCGCCATTTGGCGCTATCTAGTACTATTCCTTGTTTGCGTTATATGGCTCTTGGCGCTACATAGCTCGAAAGCGTGCTCCCCGAACACACCCTATGAAAGGTGAAACTGCACTACCACCTGTTAGATCTAATAATACACACAATCAAATTTATGTGGAACTACCTAATATTAGATTTACGTCCGGTGACCAAGCAGGCCAGTCTAAAATGGTGACATCTTCCGTTTCAAGAAATTCTCGAGCCCCTCTGCTAGTATGGGGAGGTGCATTATCCTGCATGAAGATAAAATCATCCCCAATTGCACCTTAGCAGCGTTACTACCGGCTCTAACACCAAATCAACATACCTTCGACAGGTTAAATTTTGTTGGAAGGATAGCAAAGAAGTTTTTGCACCCTTTATAATACCTCCCCAAAACATTACGGTTCCTTCTTTATATTTTGGGATAGATCTGACAGTCTGAAGTCTAGCCTATTTTCCAGGTGCTCTGAGAACCTGAATCCGACGATCACCTGATCTAAGGCCAATTATGGTCTCATCTGAAAAGAGAACATTTTCCCAATTTTTAATTGTCCAGTGTTGGTGTTGAAGGCACACATTTAGCCGGTCAGTTTTGTTTTGTCTGGACAACTCTGGAACCCGTAACTGTTTCCTGCGGTACAACCCTTGAGCACAAAGTCTTTTTAATATTGTTTCAACTGAAATATTTACACCTGTAGCTTGTAGTTGTCGTTTCAGCTCTGGATGAGAAACATCCCAACAAACAATCATGTGCTGGGAAGTTGATGGCCCAATGGTGAAAGAGTGGGCAAAGTGACTGTGTCTGTAAATCCACAGATGGCCAGCGTTGGGCCATTTGATTATGGGCCATTAGTCCGCGAAATATTGCTGGGCCATCAGTGGGTAATAGTCACTTGCCCGATTACCTGTACAACGTTATTGGCCCAACGTTGGCCTTTATATAGTAACCCAAAAAACATTAGTATATACTCAGAAAGAAGTGAATTTATAAAAAGAAGAAGAAGAAAAAAGAAGACGAACATAACCTAATTTTATAGAAGTTTTCATGTGCTGCATGGTTTCAGCTTTGGGTTTGTTTTTGTCCTAGTTATCATAGTTCGGTTTTAATCGTTTTTGTGTTTTTGCATTTGAATCAAGAAGGAGAAGGAATAATGTCCGAGCAATCACAGTTTATAAATGACAAGTAAGTAAACATCAAAATTATTCATTATTTTCCTTGAAATTGATTTATTTATTCACTAATTTTATTATTTGTTTGCAGCTGTAACAAGACAAAACCCATTTTGTAAAAATGAAGCTTCTCAGAATGAAGTGGAATCAATAATAAAGAGTTGGATAAGATCTGCCAGGGATAGAATGGGTGGGAGGGAAAAAAAGAGAACCAGATAATTGAATTTTTTTTAATTTTTCATGTGTTATTTTTTTAGGAAATATAGTCTGATAAAAATTAAAACTGATTTTTTTTAATTTTCTCAAAGCACTTCCATAAAAGGAACATTTTAACTATGACAGTGTGACAAGTATGGTAAAACATTACTGGGCCAATAAATAACCAAAATGCAGGGCCAATGATGGGCTGCTGCTTGTTACCCTTTAAATAAGTGAGGGCCTGCCGGTCCGGGGGCCACTGTTGGCCGTTTTAGCCATTGCTCTGTGGGAGCCGATCCGGCAAACCGTTGAAAGGCCATCAATAACAAGTTGGGCAAAACGTTACTGGGCCATCGATGAGCCAGCAGTATTTGTTTGTTGGGATTCGGATTTCTTTTATCAATTTGGTCCTGTTGATCAGTTGTAACTCTTTGAAGACTTTGTCTAGGCCTATTCTTGAAAGTTTCTAATTCCAAATATCTGATTCCAAATACCGTTTTTGATACCCTGGGTAACACCCTGGGTAATACCTACTACCTCTGCTAAGTCTCTTTGGGACATTCCTTGTTCAATGAGAGCAATAATTTTTCTCCTCTGCACATCTGTTGGTACAACATAAGGCACAATTATCTTATTTGGATCGAAGTAAAATTCCAGGAGTAACGTGATTTTACTACTGAACACAAAATTTAAAAGATTATAAAGGACAACCGTTTATTTTTTGTTATCATGTTTATTTTCACCAAAAAACCTTATCTTCTATACTAACATACCAAGCTTTTTCCCTAACAAATATTTTAGTCTCAAATACTAAGTAATTCCATATAAGTTTGGTTGTGTGTACTTAATTCTGGTTTATTATTTATTACATCTCCTTGATTAAAGCTAGTAATCGTGATGGTTCTAGGGATGGCCGATCATGTTGGCCTGTCTAGCACGGTTTCTTGCATCTGCATTCTCCTGGTTGTTCTAGTATTAGTTTCCTACGGTATTCTCGAAGGTGACAATACCCTGTTAAAAATGTCAATAAATCAGTTTTATTTGAAACTATAGCCTTAGACATTTTTGGGTTTATTGTTCCAAGAAGTATCTTGGATTGTCTCATAGATGACAGATCTCCAAAGATGTATTTTCTGAGTTTCTACTTTATAATCTTCATTGTGATAGTTTAATCTATGTTACAGAAATGTTTCTGGTTCTACTAACTGGGAGTTTGAACCCTTCCTCACCAGAAGTTATGTACTTCTTTATATCTGTCTCGTTAAATTTTTCCAGACAATCTTGTACAATGTTAATGACATAAGAGCTCAATGCAGATTTGGCCGCTTGACTGTCATATGCTATGTCGTCGATAGGAAGATTTATCTTGAATACTGGACACGTTTTAGAAGCTAAACGTGGCACTTCATTAAGCTTTTGCTTTGTAGTATGACGTTTTATGGTTTGGTGCCAAACCATTGCACCATATGTGATTAACATCTGCCGCAGTATCTTGAGGTAGCAACTTCGTTTATACCTGCTAGGCTTCTGTACACCATGATAGTTTTTGTGGTTTTATTAAAGGTACTTGTAGATATTTTATCCAGTTGAGTTTAATGTCCAAAATCGTAACTAGATGTTTCATTTCATTTGTTTTGGTTACAACTTGTCTGTAGATAGAAGTCCTTAGTGAATTATTATCGTCTCCTACTAATAGGTATAATGATAGTTTTCATCGAGTTTATGCTCACCTCAAACTTGCCTTTGGCGATGATGACAGCTTCTAAACCGATATAGCCATGAACTGTTAATTCTTAAAGAATTAGATCGTCAACCACAAGACATCACAGCTCTCCCTGAAGAGTACCATGGTACTCTTCAATGGTACACTTAGTCAGAAACTAAGTGTATAAAAAATAAAAACCCGTTAAAAATACAAAACGACAAATTCTAAAGTGTTAGGGGCACGAAATGCTGAAATGTACCTCTTGGTTATATCGTTATTCCACGAAGGTGGTTTATCCTGCATGTTGGATAATTTGAAAAAATAGTAATTAAAATTAAAAATCGAACTTCTTGGTGTCCCTATTTACTCTATTTTCTCCATTAGGAACTGTTATCCCTATTTTCTCTATTAGGAAAATGAATGTTTTAGGACACATTTGTACCAATATGTAGGATGTGTCTTGATTTGAATTTTTTTCTATAAATCTGTATTTGAATTTGCATTTCTAGGTTTTACATTTTGCTACCTTCTTTATCAGCTGGGATTTTAACTCTTTTTAGAGGAGCTACTTGTAGAAATAATTCAAAAAGAAGTTCTTCAGTTACTTTGTCCAATAAGTTTCCACACCACACAGTTTTTTCATCGTCCATTTTTCTTGGAATAAAAATAAAATTTTTTAAATATTTAATTGTATTTTTGTTACCAAATAGTCACATAATCATAACAGAAATAAAATATTCTTTTTCTTTATTAAGGATAATAAAAAACTCTTCGTTTTAACAAAACTTCCAATATTTATTTAAAAATTGCTTTTTTAAAAGACTCAATGACTTCCAAAAAGTAAGGGTTAGTACAATCAATTTTCTTTTTCTTTCATTTTTTACAAACATTTTTTTTTATTTTTTACATTTTTAACAATATCTTTATAAAGGGCAACATCTTAGGTGTAGTCTTTAGATGTTTAGATATGTTTAGTGGGAATTGGATCTCAACTGCATTGAAAATAAAAAGTTAACTTAATTATTAAATTTTCTTCACTGCTAGTATGGTTAGTGGCTTATTTCACAAATAATTTATGATCAAAATTATATAGGTATTAAATTTTATTTGAAAAAGATGAAAAATTGATTTGTTTAACAAAAAAATTAAATCAATTATTCAAAAATTACCATCGCTTAGGTTTCAAATATTGATAAATAATCAACTTAACTTTTACAGTTTTCTCATAAAATATGCAAAATAGTGGCGAAAGAAGTGACTAATGATGACATCACGTTTCAATTTAATTTCACGTTTCGTTTTAAGACGTTCCCCTGATTTCCACTAAGTATCATAATTATAGGAACATTTTGTAAGAAAATAAGTATTAGTTATTTTTTGATAAGTACCTCATGTTTTTTAAATCAAAGATTATTTTTTTATCTTACAAACATTTATAGAAATATGTTAAAATATGATGTAATAAAATGTAATGGTTATACAGAGTTAGGATGGTGGAGACTAGGATAAGCCTCACCATAGCTTTCCTTAAAAAAGTATTTCTAAAATTATAAGAATGGTCTTCTAAATATCAAAGTTACGAGCACAATCCAATTTCTTCTTAATAGTTGGCTATTTGAGTAAACTTTAGTTATTTAAAAAAATTGCAAATGCTATACTAATATTTTGCAAAGCTTTACAGAATTTAAGGATTTGGCAAAATAATTTAGTAGATACACCTCGAGTCGTATACAGTAGGTTTTACGATGTTGAATCTACGAGTTTTCAATTTGGAAAAATCGTCATCTTGATCATAAAACCACTCTTACGACCTTAGATATATGTATGGCTAAATGTTAAAAAAATTGTTATAAAAATTCGTACTCCGCTCATCCGAATATGATTGGGTTTATTGACCAATAAAGTGTTTGAAAGCTAAACTCTAATAATTGTGCGGTAAAAGATGAAACATCATACAAAATAACTGCAGATGATAAAAGTAGCTACGGTTTATTTTAATCAGATTATTCATATTACCCATAGACCTAATAACAACAGACGCTGCATAGACAAAGAGGTAATGTTGTAGATGATTAAGAGAGATGGAGCTAGTAAGGGCAACTGTCAACTGTGTCATCCGGACAGCATGGCGAGCGTTTTTTGTTATTGTTATATATTTTATATCAAACTAATGCTAAGATTCGATTTACTTTTATTTGACACATACATATATATTGACATTGATTGTCAAAACATACAATAATCCTAACTAAACAATTTCTAATTGGCATGACTATATAACAGCTCCCCTCGTAATGTGCTGGCACAGGCTAGCAGTTGGTCAATGTGTCGACGCCATAGTCGTCCATCTTCCAGACGGATAAGGTAATGTAGTCGGCCACAACATTTTTCTACTTGACCTATACACCATTTCTCTTGATTTTCTGCGTAGTTTCTGGCTAATACCTTTTCTCCCACCTTAAATGACTTTGTTTTATCTGATGGTTGATTATTTGTTTGCTGGAACATAATGTCAAATCTTGTTCTAATCGGTCTTCCAAACATAATTTCATATGGTGATGTGTAATTTAGTGATGGCCTTGGAGTAGATCGTAATTGATGCAACAGTAATTCTATTTTGTCATGCTGTGAGCCGGGTTCACCATCCATCGCTTTTAATGATTTTTTAACCGTTTGTACAAATCTTTCAGCTTGTCCGTTGCTCGCAGGATGATATGGGGCTGATGTTTTGTGAATTATCTCCATCTGCTTAAGAAAGGTTTTAAATTTTCCTGATGAAAATTGCGTTCCATTATCTGAAACTAAAACTTCTGGCCACCCAAATGTATTGAATAATTCCGATAGTGTATTTATACACCACTCCGTTGTCGTTGTTTTAGTAGATTTAATCTCAACCCATTTACTATAGGCATCGACCAATATAAATAAGTAATGGCCTTTTATTGGACCCGCAAAATCAATGTGCAGCCGCTGCCATGGCTTTTGTGCTTCTTCCCAAGGATGTAGTGTAACTTTCTTATCTTCATTTTGTTTCAATCGGCACTGTCGGCACGAATTTACCCAATCGTCTATATCTTTATCCATATTTTTTCAATAGCAGTAACTTCTAGCCAGTAGTTTCATTTTTACTATCCCCGTGTGTGCGAGGTGTAACTCTCGTAAAACTTTTTCTTTAAGAGCCTCTGGAATGATTACTCTGGAGCCTCGTAATAAACACTGTTCTTGAATGGTGATTTCCCCATCTACGTAGCCGTACTTTTTAATACTTTCGCCTTCCTGAAGAGATGTACATATTTTTTGATAAAATTTCGTCTCGTTTTGTTTCCGAAGCAATTTTATTCCTTGATATAGGCAAAACTGAAATTTGATTAAATTGATATATGTAATGTTTATCGATCTTTTTGATTGAAATAATCTCTTCTGGAAACCTGGATAGATAGTCTGCGTTAGCATGCTGTTTACTATTGCGGTACTCAATGTCGTAGTCGAACCCGGACATGTACAAGGCATAGTGTAGAAGGCGAGAGGTACTCATTGAAGGTAATGTCTTGTATGGGTCGAATATTGATGTTAATGGTTTATGATCCGTTATCAAGGTAAATTTCCGCCCATAACAATAAGCGAAAAATTTTTTAAGTCCCCAATATATTGCCGTCGCCTCTTTATCGATTTGACTATAATTTTGTTCGCTTTTAGACAGCGACCTGGAAGCAAATGCTATAGGCTTTTCTGAACCGTCAGGAAATCTATGGCTTAGAACAGCTCCCAGTCCCAATGGAGATGCATCAGTCGCTAATATTAAAGGCAACTTATCGTCATAATGTGTAAGCACTCTTTCACTTGCTATTTCTGACTTGACATTTTGAAAACTTTGTTCACAATTGCTCGACCATAAAAATTTTTGACCTTTCCGTAGCAACCTGTTAAGTGGATGTAGGATCCTTGCCAAGTTAGGTATAAATTTGTTGTAATAGTTTGTAAGACCTAAAAATGTTCGAAGTTCAGATACATTCGCTGGGCATTTCGTATTGACCAGCGCCTTTACTTTTTCTTCTGATTTATGTATTCCCTGTTGATCTATCTTGTGACCCAAATAATTGATACTATTTTGAAAAAATGTACATTTCTCTTTGCTCAATTTCAATTTATTGTCACGTAATCTTTGAAAAACCATTCGTAATCTGTTCATGAGATCTTCGTAATTCGAACCTTGAACTATTATGTCGTCAAAGAAACATTCCACTCCTTCCAAACCCTGGAGGGTTTTGTCCATAAACCTTTGCGATGTCGCTGGCGCTACTTTGACTCCAAACATCAGTCGGTTTACTTTGTAAATGCCTTTATGTGTACTTAAGGCTTGAAGGTATGCACTCTCTTCTGTCATCTCCATATGTAGATAAGCTTGTCTGACGTCTAAAGTGCAAAATAATTTACCTCCGTTCATCTTTGTTAAGATATCATCGATTCTTGGCATTGGATAGTTGTCATCTTTGAGGTATTTATTCAATGTTACCTTGTAATCTGCGCATAGTCTAATTGAGCCATTAGGTTTGACAAGTGGCACAACTGGAGTTCCCCATTCAGCATTGTCCACTTTCGTAATAATTCCTTCTTTCTCTAATCTATCTATTTCTTCTTCTACTTTCTTTGTTAGTGAATATGGAATTCTTCTTGGTTTTATAAACACTGGTTTTACGTTATCTTTGAGCTGTAGTTGTGCCTTATAGTTTGGTATAGGTACTATATCACTTTCGAAAATGTCTTTGTATTCAGTCAACAAATCATCTATGCTTTTGTTACATTCTAAGGTTCGAATGTCTGCCCATTCTAGATCCACTTCACGCATCCAATCTCGTCCAAATATTGGTTCAACGTCTAGGTTAAAAATGTATAGTTTTCCATTGAACGATTGTTTGCCGTAGCGACACTTGACGTAAATAGCCCCCATTGGCTTAATTATTTCCCCGGAATACGTTCGCATTTGGATATTAGTATTGAATATCTTGTTTGTCAATTTGAGTCGTTTATAATCAGAAAAGCTGATGGAGCTCATTGCTGCTCCAGTATCCAGTTCCATTTTCAGATATTTACCCTCAATTAGGATATCAACTGTAAATTTTTGATTGCTCGAATGGCGTATAGCGTTGATTTCATATTCGTCTTCAGAGGTATCGTCATTTGCCTCATCCACTCCGTAAACTGGTTTTCTTTCTTTATTTTTAAAAATTCTTTGTAGACACACTCTTGCTAAGTGACCGTTTTTTTTACAATTTGTGCATATTTGATTGGCGTGTTTGCACTGAGATGACCTATGTCTATTATCGCCGCAACGAAAACAACGGCCTTTGAGTTCATTTATGTTTTTAAAAGTATTCTTAAATTCCCTTGAAGTACTTGGTTTATTTGAAAATGCTTCATTTGAAATTTTTGTGGGTTCTTGTTGAGTAATTTTGTAATTCTCAATGTTGTTTGACTTGTTAGAATACCTTGTTAAAGTTATACTATCCTGTTTGGCAAGTTCCATGGTAATAGCCAATTCGAAGAGATCCTTAAATTTACTTTTTGTTTTATTTTGAAGCAATGTAGTTCGAATATGTGCGTCGTTTAACCCCCTGATAAATTGTAGTGCCAAAAATATATCAGTAACTGGTTTCAAACATTGATTATTGGGGCATTGGAATTCACAATTTGCAGACAAAAATTTTAGGGCTGAAGCATAATCTGTAATTGATTCGTTTTCATTTTGTACTCTAGTGATAAATTTATGCTGCCTAGCCCAAATAGTGGGTTGTGGATCTAAGTACTCCGATAGTATGTCGACGATTTCTTTATACCCTTTGGATTTTGGATCGTCGGGTAGGCAGATATTTGATAATTTTTGAAACATTTCTGTCGTTAATGTACTTAACAGCGTAAATACCTTGTTTTTCTCATCAGATATGTTGTTCATTTCGAAATATATTTCAAGACGTTGAATAAAATTTTTGAAAGATTCGTTTGGTTGAAAAGGTATAAATTTAACGTTTGTAGAGATCTGGAACTGAGTAGGGGTTATGCTACTTGTACTGGTACTGGCACTAGCACTGGCGTAGTTTTCAAGAATCGTTTGGACCTTGATTATTTCTTCATCTATTTGATGTCTTATGTCTGCTTCTTTATCGATATTGTCTGTTGCTACTTCTATTTGTTCTTGGATTGTATTAAAGCGGCTACTGTACATCTTCAATCTTTCTAACCGTATAGCTGCTTCTTGTCTGGTAATTTCTGAGGTATTCTGTATAGTATTGAACATTCTTGTTACTTGTCCACGTATTGCGGAACGCATTTTTGCTAATTCGGCCGTACTCGTCGCCATTTGTTATATATTTTATATCAAACTAATGCTAAGATTCGATTTACTTTTATTTGACACATACATATATATTGACATTGATTGTCAAAACATACAATAATCCTAACTAAACAATTTCTAATTGGCATGACAATATAACAGTTATTATTATTTATTGTATTTAAAGATAATCGTCCTATTTTAAGTTAACATATAGAAAACAGTTAAATAAACTCAGTTATAAAGAATATAGAAATAACAACAAAAATAAAAAATAAAGGATGAAAAAAGAGCAGTACATAAATAAATTGACAACTATCCACTAACAAAAAATAATTTGACAGAAACCCTTACTTTCGCTTCTTGTTAATTGGTGTATTCTTTGGCAAAAGTTTAATTTTAAAATACTTATGTGATTATCTGATTCATATCTCTGTCTTACTAGTTACCCAATCTATCTCAATATATTTGGATCATTGCTTTGGATCGCTGGCGAATATATTTTAGTTGTGTAAATTACGTAATTATTGTTCTAGGAGTTCGCTTATGGAAGAGCCGCCACTGAAAAGAACTACCGGTAAATATTTTTCTTAACCATCCAAATTTTTTACATATTTATTGCTGATTTAACCTTTCCTTTGATTCAATCTAAACCACTACGGTTAACCACTAGCTTCTCTTGACCTCTCGCCTGTTTGGTGTTTACCACGCAAAAAAATCTGGGTAAGTTATGTCTAACACCATATATACAGTTTACCTTCGGTGCACACTGTAAACATTTATTTATTGGTTACTTCCCGTGTTTCCATGAACGACGGTTACTTTGAAACAATGTAAGAATTTTCATCTAAATCTGTTCTTCAGAGTTTATGCAGATCCTTGGAAACGATGCCAAAAAAAAAGTTCAACACATTTCTAAATTCGGAAAATTGACCTTGCAAATGCATTTATGAAACATCTGTCCGTTAAAATATATTGGGTGAATAATCGGAAGAATCCTTTCGACGATTTTCGCATAGGTGACTGGACATACACAAAGTTTAAAATAAAATAAATAATAAATTACAGTTCTTCCAATATTTCGATTAAAAAATTAATCAATAATACCTGTTTCAATAGAATCATCATAGGATGATAATTGTTTATTCTTTATTCCTTCAAGTTAGGATTGGTACAATTAATATAATTTCTGAATTTAATAATTTAAAACAATTAATAAGTAATACGAAAGTATATTAATAGCAAACATGCAATATTTCCACTGTATAATTTAATTTAATTTAATTTTTAATATGGTCGGGAATTCTAGAAAACTTAAAAGAAGGTAAGAATATAAATTATTATTTTATTACTGTATAATCCATTTCATAGAATTAGTCACTGAGTCCCATCCCACTGAATAGTAAATACATATCGATTAATTGGATATAACCATAGATATATTTTTACTGGCTAGCTCTGCATAAGTCTGAAATTATTGTAGTTATTATAAAAGAATAAAGATTAACTTATTTTATCAAATTTTGATATATTATTAACCAATGACAAAGGAAAATTACAGATTTTTGTAAAATCCACTACAATTGTTGAGCAGTGTAATATTGTGACACCTTTTGAGAGATTTAAATCCCTTTGTCGACAAGAAAGACGAAATTTTGCCAGTAAAAAGTTATTGGGTACAAAAATCATTATGTTTCAAATGCTTCAAAATTCTATACAATAAAAACAGATTTTTCTTGAATACCTGATCTTACTCCACCCCATGTTTGAAAGTTTTCCAAGATATTTCTTGTTAAAAGTTTTAATTTTGCTTATCGTTCAAATAGGCGCAATGATATGTGTAAAATTTAGGGTGATAATTAATTTTAAGTACCTACTATAAAAAAGTTTCCACTGATTGGATAAATTATTAATGTATTGCTAAAACTGCTCGTTTTGCGATCCTTGAATTTTAAAAAAGTTACTCCTTAAACAGAAAACTTAAATGCGAATGAAACTTTTTTCATGGCAAAAATACATCTTTAAAAAAGTTCACAGTATCAGTTTTTTAATGAATGTTACTGACAAACTTAACGTGAAGTTTTAGTACAACTGTTCAAATTAAAAATGTATCGTGAATCACTCAGCGAAAAACAATACAAGGATTACAAAGTGCTTTTGGGATAGCGTCAAAGAAACAAGACAAAACATAATACAGGATCGTAATTTATATTAAGCACTGAGGCCACCATACTCGTTTTAAGCTACTAGTCACGGTCTTAAAATGAACATAAAATACATTGAAGGTAAACAAATAATACTGATACTTTGTAGAGAGGAGAGTAAGTACGATTTATATTTCTATGTTGTACGTGTACCATTTAAAGGCAGCAGGGATTTATTCTTGGAAACGTTCTTAGATGATTAAATAAAAATAATGAGTTCGTTCTATTCAATTAGATAAGATTTTATCAGCATGGGTATTCCTGGAAAAATTAAGTACTCCTTTATATTTATTACCTTTTGTATCTACTTAGGTATTTTTTTAATATATCTTTGGATTCACTATTGACGATTTAGGCACATCAGTGTTTTAGAAATAGCAAAAATATTTTTTAATTACAGCGTTCCAAACATGAAGGCTATACCAAAGAAGAAGTTTAAAGTGTTTCGATAAATATTTATATCAGTAAAATAAATAAATTTACCAAATTTTATTAAAATAAAATCATTTAAACTGGGTGTTTTTATGTCACTTAGATGATTATTGTTTAATCAAACATTTTTCAGTCTAAAGAAAATATTTTTCGGTTGTTTTAGTTATTGATTAAAAAAAAGATATATTAAACAGCAGTTAAGCTTGTAACTATAAAAAAAAGTACCGTCATAGTGTTTTAAGGGTAATATTGATTGTTCTCTCTATATTTAGCTACACAGACTTAATCTTCTCATAGCGAATCGTATTAAAAAACTTGTTTTGTTTCGCGTCTAGAAACTCCGAAAGAAACCTAAGTGCACAACTTTTCGAGAAAATGCAAATAAGTTGCCGAAGCTAAGTTATTTGTTGATTACGATGTTTGAAAGTTTGAATTAGATTGTGTACTCTCTTAGATAGATGTAAAGAATGCTATAATTTTGGTGCTTAAACAGTTACTCTAAAACTTGAAAAAAGAAGACTACATAATAATAAATAATAAAAAAGAAATAGATATTAAAATAATAAAAAACACGAGTTAAAGTACTCAGTATTTAGCTTGGGTATTAAATAATTAGCCTCGAATAAATATTATTTTATCTAAAATACATTTTGCTTTTATAAAATATTTTTATTTTTGAGGGCACTATACAAACAAATGTTTGTCGGTCAGATTGAGAAGATTTTTTTTTAAATATCTGTCAAAAATCATGTTTTCCTATTAAACAATGACAGAATTTGTTAGAAAAGCAGTCGAATTCCAAAGAAAATGATCAGGTAGTGTTAGACCATTGAATTCCGAAGCAAAAATTATATCTAGGTACCTCTTCCACATGAATTCCGAAAAAGTTAATTATATCAGTATTATTCAATGAAAGTAAGGCTTTTTAATTTTATTTATATATAAATTAACCTAACTACGATTTGTTTCAATCTGTCCAGCTGTATTTCAAACGATTTAATCTCATTTCGGGAGTCGCAACAAGGTTAAAAACCCTTCTCCACTCGGGCGCTCCATTAGCAAAGTGACCTGGGAAGGTTTAAAATATAAGGTTATACTTAACCTAACCTAACCTAACCTCTACCTGTTTCTTAGTTTCTTAAATATTCTTCACATTCCTTCTTCTCTTTTTCTTTCATAACCTTTCTCCAATAATCTGTAATTAACTCCCAATTCTCTGCACTGCCTGTCATGACCTCCGCTACGTTTTCCTCTGTTAAAGTTTTTTGAAGCGTTGAATTTATTGTTTCAAGGTCTCTTCTCCAAAATGAGCATTTGAATATCGCATGCTCGGCATTGTCTGGGCTGTCGTTGCAAAGTACACAGTTATCGCTTTCCGCTTTACCAATTCTTTTTAAATATGCCTTAAAGCTGCCATGGCCTGTTAGCACTTGATTCACATGAAAATCGACTTCTCCGTGTTTTCTATTTAGCCATTTCGAAATGTCCGGTATAAGTTTTCTCGTCCATCTTCCTTTTGTATCCTCATCCCAAATTTGTTGCCATTTCCTTTTAGTTTCCGTCTCTGCTGTTTCTTTAAAGTCTTTTCCATTTTTGTGGATCATGGTTCTTTCTTCAACTTTTAATTTTATTGGCACTAGCCCTGCAATTACGAGTACCGCCGATGTTGACACTGTGCGATAGGCCGAGGTTACTCTAAGTGCAAGTTTTCTATTTATGCTTTCTAATTTGGTTTCATAGTGCTGGTATTTTAATACTTTTCCCCAGACGGGTGCTCCATACATTACGACAGATGTCACTGCGGCTGCCAGTATTTTTCTTTTCAGCGATTTTGGGCCAACAATATTGGGGGTAATCCTCGTCAATGCTCTGAGTATCTGGTTAGCTTTTTCACAAACTTTGTTTACATGTTCCGTCATTTTTAGGTCTTTGTCTAGGTAAACTCCCATGTATTTTACAGATTTTTGACTGTTTAGTGTCAAGTCTTGTACTTTTATTTGTAGATCTTTAAAAAAAAGTACAAGACTTGACACTAAACAGTCAAAAATCTATAAAATTCATGGGAGTTTACCTAGACAAGGACCTAACCTAACCTAACCTAACCTAACCTAACCTAACCTAACCTAACCTAACCTAACCTAACCTAACCTAACCTAACCTAACCTAACCTAACCTAACCTAACCTAACCTAACCTAACCTAACCTAACCTAACCTAACCTAACCTAACCTAACCTAACCTAACCTAACCTAACCTAACCTAACCTAACCTAACCTAACCTAACCTAACCTAACCTAACCTAACCTAACCTAACCTAACCTAACCTAACCTAACCTAACCTAACCTAACCTAACCTGGCCTCGATATAGCGTTAGAGATTCGGTAAGAGATCAGGTAAGAAACCAATCAAAATATTAAGAAATACCGGATTATCCTGACCTAAATCTAGAAAAAGTTTAAAATTTAAACCAATCAAAATATTAGAATATTTAAAATGCAGATTTAAACTCATGAAAAAAAGAAATTAAAACATAAATCTCCATCGCCCAAAATGAGAATTAACAGGTACCAATTTTAATCCGGCGCAAGAATTGAGAAGGATTCAGGCAATTTTTCAAGGCGCCCGAAATGAGAACGCCCGAGTTGAGCAAACACCTTTCAACCCTTCATTTTCTTCGGATTTCCAATGCAGATTATTCATATTTTCAGGTAATAAACAACCTCATTACACTTTCTTCAACAAATTAAAGGTCGGTATGATAAATTTCTATTAAAATTTCTTCTAAAAATATTTAAATATCTTGAATTTTTTCATTACATTTTCACGAAAAAAAATGAGAAAATAACTAACTATA
This sequence comes from Ophraella communa, assembly GCA_035357415.1. Classification (NCBI taxonomy): domain Eukaryota; kingdom Metazoa; phylum Arthropoda; class Insecta; order Coleoptera; family Chrysomelidae; genus Ophraella; species Ophraella communa. The sequence goes on from CM068985.1 coordinate 39,474,913, forward strand.
TATGGACATTAGCAATACTTTCTATATAAAAACATTTTCATTAAACAAGAACATTTCCCAGTAGCAGATATATTTCATTAATTATTTCAGTTAGACTCCCACGTAATGCTCCCTTTTTGTAGGAAATTAATTACGCTTTTCAGTTCGAGTAAGGCAAAGATATTCAAAGCTTCTACCGTTTGTTTCGTAATTATTTTGCTTTTCCCAAAAGAGAGCATCTTCTTTTAAGGTTAGTATTCGAGATATATAGTAGGTCCAAAATGTATGTGGCATTAAAATAAATAGTTATTAAAATGGAACCCTTTATTAATACAGAATTTAATTTATCATAAATGATTCTTTACTTAATCGTATACTGGCCGTTTAGCATCAAATATGTCTACAGTCTATGTGTGAAAACTAGTAAGATTGTTTTAATAATTTTTTCTACGCCCATGTCTGTAAACGTCAAGAATTGCACTGTGAAGAATAGACAATTTTTCGACGAGATGCAGATTGCATTTTTCGTCGTCCTTTGCATACCTTTATGAAAGTAACCATGGCTACGTACCACGAGAATCACGAATTTTTATTTTAACCCAGTAGCAGACTATATTTTCTCCACGATCAAAGATTTTTAATATAAATTTTTAAATGGAAACGAACAAAAGATATTTTTATATTACAGAACTCCATCACACTAATTATATTAGATAAATAATTAATAATTGCTTTTAATGTTGAATATATTTTTGACATTGTTAAAGATTTCCGATAATTCACCACAAAAACGGAATCAAAACATTTTCTGAAAAGTAATTCGTATTCATTCTTTGTTTTTATGGTAGTAAATTTTCCAGTATATTATTTACACTCTTTGCAATTTCAGGTGCTATACTTTTACACTCAAATTTTGATTCACTGGAAAAATTTATAATCTTTTCTATATTTTCGAATCGAAACGACAGCAATAATTTTGACAGTTACTCAAATCTTGCACAACCATGACAATCAACTGCGTCAAGGTTAATAGTGTGACAATATTATTCTATAACAAAAAAATGTACATTCTGTAAGCAAATATGTTTTCAGAATTAGTGAATTCTGTGACTATCTTTAAGAAAACTTTTTATACAACTTTATAAAACTTTAATACAACCTAAAACATTTTTTATTGCAGCTGAAAGTGACAGTTTGTTTGCGAAAGTGAATAAATTTTTCTTTAGAAATGAACTACCAACTATTGATTATGTTTTGTAGGTCGTAAATTTAATTATAGATGATAAACGTTTTTTATTTTCAATATTAGAAAGGTCGCAAAGTAAAATACGGTCCTGAATACTTTAAGGTTATGTTTACATTGGGGTTATGTTTACATTACGAAGATAAGAGAATAGATAGGCCTAGAAGACTAATAGCATTATTGACTTTATTTTTCCGTTATGTACTGCTTTTTCTTCAGTTGTTTCTAATATATTTTAGCAAATCTAATAGTATATTAAACAACGCATTTCATATGGAATTCTGTTATGACACGAGTTCAAGTTTAAAAAACGAATCGCGAAGCGATGAGTTTTTTAAAGAACGAGTGTCACAACAGCCATATGAAATAAGTTGTTTATAATATTTTTTATATTTTGCCGTTTTATCAATTTTTTAAATTAATTTATTATTTTTATGTAATTACGAAAATTTTTATTTTAAAAAGTATGTCGGTAGCACTGTGTAATTTATAACATTTGACAGTTTTGACATTTAAATTATGAAATGTTAATGTTTTCAAATATTTTAAAATGACTAATACACCAATAATATTTTATTATATAAGTAAAAGATGATATTCATATTCACAAATACTTTCTTAAAGATCAATACAAAATTAATAAATTGCTATTAACCACAAATGTCAATGTCAATAGTCTTGTCATTAGATACTTCAGTCATGTCGCCAACCATTTAAAACAAAAATTTGCGTGCGTAAAAGTTACATTACGATACGCAAATGCGTTTTATAATGAAGATTTTTATAAGTGCAAAATATAAAAAGGTAATTTTTAAAACTATCAGCGCTGTTCTTTTCAAATTCCGATATTTCTTTTGTTTTTATCCACCTCATTTATTCATATTCTTTAGTGATTCTCACGAGACCTCTCTTCTGCGAGAGTCTCGCATAATCTCGTCTCGTTTTCTAGACGAGACTTCGATGACGCGAGACAAGACTTTTTTCGGTCTCGTCTCGTATTTTGCTGATAAATAGTGAAAGTTTAATTTAGCGTTTAGTTGTTTACTGTTCTTAATAAGATGGACTATCACATAGTAAGGGTTGGTACAATAAATTTTATATATGTTTCATTTAAAAATATATAATTTCGAACTGTATGTCAAAAAAGAGATGTTGCAATGAGTAGTTCATATTAAATGAATTTTTTATTTAAATTTTAATCCTACAGCTTTTGTCTATAACATATTTTCTAATAAATGCACAAAACAAAGAAAAAGGATTCAAATTATAAATGAACATCTTGTACATACGACGAGACTGCGGGCTGCGAGATGAGAATCGAGACGAGACTTTATGAAAGTCTCGTCTCGTTGGTCTCGTGGGAATCACTAATATTTTTACTTCTACTGCTGTTTGCTAGAGACATAGTTCTTCTTGTAGTTAATTAAAGCTTGGTCATCTGTACATTGATGACTTTTATTATATATTGCAAATAATATGAGTGATAGAAGATCACATTACTTAACCCCTTTCCTCGCTTCAAAGCTTTCAGTACTTCCAATCCCTACTCTTAGTCAGCAAATTGATCGCTCTAGAATTATCATCCTAATCATCCTAATCAGCTAAGTTCTTTCAGTACTTTGGGGAGTTTACTTTTCCTGATCTTATCGAAAACTTCCTTAAAATCTAATATATTCTTAACTCCCCACCTCAAATTCACTAAGCGCAAAGTTTGTTCTGTCATAAATCTTTTCTACCGAAATACTACGCGCTGGCTAGACACAGCTATGAAATTCAAAATATTTATTAAACAAACTAACTCTTTCGTAATATATTTCTTCCCACAGACATGTAAAAATGTTTATTTTCATTTTATCAATTGATTGAACGTTGGTAAAAAATCAATATTCCTAATATATGTAGATAAATGATCGAAGGTCAAAAATAACATAACACATGACGACCTTTCAATGCCATACGAGAATGCTTATCACAGAAAAACTCAAGTGAATATAAAACTCAATTTCCCAAACTGATCCCCACCTATTTTTTTTATAACGACATTATCCTCAAAGAGCCTCATTTGTGTATCTTATCTGGAGTTGATGACACATGAAAATAAAAGGTAGTGGATAGAAATACGTCCGACCGAGGAATATTCATTAGGAAACTAACATGAATTTTTAAATAAGTTGATTACACTTCGTGATCTTGTGTTGTCACTCAACGTTAGTAATATCTCCATTCAAAGTTAGCTATAATATTCAAATATTTAAATACCGTCGTGACGTCAGGATCTGTGTTCACTGAGCGTCTTTAACTTGCTTGGAATATTTGAAGCTCACATTAAGTTATGGTTATTATTCCTTATCTAGTGCACGCCGAGGTCCTGGTTGAAGATCCTCAGAACATGTTCCCAAAAATCATCTCTGCAACTCTTTAGAGATGATGCATATAAGGTTATCAAGATTTCCACATGGCTTCAAGCTTCCCACACATTGATAGCGCCGTCAACGGAAGAAAGGAGCAACAGAATTAGAGATGGGCAAACATGCTCTTTTCAGAAGCAGTTGCAAGAGTTATATTCATATATCTGTCAATTGTGGTTTGACAGAGAAAAAGAAACCTGCGATATTTTTGTGAAAAAGGATCTATATTTTTATTATAATAGTTTTTTACGTATCTTTAACTATTTATTAACTTGAAAAATATTGAGATTTTGAAAAAAATTTCTAGAACACCTCTTCCTTAGTTCCGCGAGGTTATTTTGACCAAAGAAATTTTTACTAACAATTGATTTATCAGAATAATATAAAGTGGGAAAATTTATTGATTGTTTAGGTGTAATTGCAGGAATTTAAATTTTGTAATTTTAATTTATAAATCAAAAATATATTGAAAATTGTTAGGAAATCATTTTATACTGGCATATTTGGTAATGAGAGAGCTATTTAACTAAGGAAGCTTGCAAATTAAACAAAAAATTAATCTGTCAATTTGTTAATGTACATTTGAAACAGCTGGCCTAAAAATTTCATTTTTCCAGGCGTTAGACGCAAAGAACAAAAAAAATTCCTTTGATTAATAGGTCCCAATGAAAACCTTACGAAGAAAGAACGTCTTACAGTATGTTTGTTCTTCTCAACAAGATAACTGTTTAGCTCATCCTATTTAAATAAATAGCAAATAAAGCGGGCAAGATAGAGTAATAATAAGTAAAACAGTCGATCTGTATAATCTAATATAAATCATTATTATGAATTGTTAAGCTCTTGAAATTTTTTTGGTTGCAAACTTTCTGAGCTACAAGTAAAAACATATCTTTAAAATCATACTTTACAAAGAGCTTATAAAAATATATAAAGTACTAAGATTAATTTGCTGCCAACTACTTAAGTCAATGTTTTCATTCATCCCATTTATTGTAAAATTGCGTCAAGTAAAATAAAATTTAAAAAAATAGATACTGAAATGCAGTATAATTTTTCATTAAATAGATTTACTTTTTTAATTACAACAGATGAATTTGCAAGCCTAATTTCAACAGTTGAATATATTACGACAGCCAAAGTCTTTACTGAATGATTAAACTTAAGAATTTTTCCAGGAGTCTGAAACTCTTCCTGCAATTCAGGTGTTTAATGTTTGTTTGGCAAAGTTTCGAGCTAGTGCACCCTTCTTTACAAGCAGCACTACTTACTGAAAGATAAGTGCTTTTAGAGCCTCTTGGTTATTTCAGAATATTTTAATTATTATAAGTATAAGGCACAAAATGGAATAAATGCTTATATTATGTTAAGTATAGAAGAATGTTGGGAACACAAAATTGTAGGTTCGTTAGTGTAGTAATATTATTGTTATGTTTGGATGGTAAAAATTTATCATTAGTAAAATATATAAGTTGTTTTTTTGCATAGTGAAGAAGGTGAAGAAGCTTGAATATTAACAGCTAACTTTTTGCCCTTTAGAAAGTTACACAAAACTTCAATTTTATTATATCCTGTGGTACTTTGAGTCTTATCTGAGGTTTTCTATAATTTGCGATTTGTTTAATTATTTTCTCTTATTTTTTATTTGAGTATTTGTTAAGCAGTCTTTAGCCAGATTTGAGGTTAGGTTATTCGAAAATTTTTATATTTCACATTAAGAATTAGTGGCAAAAGCTTGGTGGCAGTATTTCATGAATAAGTACATTAGCATTGTTACGATATTATTGAGCACCGGTGCTTTAGTGCCTTGTTGTTTAAACATTGACTTTTTTAACAAGCGTTGTCTTGTGTAGCTAAGTTTGTACACTGCTAAACCGGCCATTCATTGCTATATTAAACCTTTAACTAATATAAATTTTGGCAAGGTCAAGAGCAAAATTGTCAGTTGAGGACCCCAGTATAAAGGGGATATAGAGAAAAGCTGTAATGGCGAGGAGTGCAAGAAACTGGATGGGTGTGGGTGGTATGGTAAGGAAGATAATGGAAAAGTTGGACGAAAAGCTTCCTGCTAAAAGAGAGGGTAGGATTTTAAATGTAGAAGAGGTAGAAGAGATAACTCTGAAACCATCCAATGGTAAGGTTTCCAGGGCCAAATGCCTGCAGCGATCTCAGGAGACGAGATGCGTTTTAGTGCGGTCTTTCCCAGAGGCTGAAGCTAAGCGGAGGTGAAAAAATCTCACACTCCCGGGGAAAGGTACACAAAGGTTAGGTTACAGTTATACTGATTGAGAAAAATATCCAGGATAATCCCTTAGGGCTAATAGGATCTAGGTTTTAATATATGTTTATATCTTATTACTTCAATACTGGACCAACATAACTAAATCAATATTGAATAGCTATTAACCTTGGAAGTTTTTTGGTAGTAGTAAAACCAATTTTCATTGTAATTAAATACTTTTATGCAACACAAAAAATATATTGACAAACTAACGTATATCAAGTAAACTTTTTTTAATTCTACCTTCATAAGCTCATCATTCAGTTTAACTACATTCCCTTATGGGTGTGTACCCCCTAGAGTGACGAATATTGCTAATGTAAATAATTGCGCAGATAAGTAATTAAAGTGCAGCCAGTTAATGTTTTTATTTGCTTCACTTAATTTATTGTTTAATTGGAATAATGGAACTGCAGGGTATAACCTCTATGTTTGAAAAATCAATTGAAATTTAATCTACAGTAAAAAAAATATTATAAGGGTTAATATTTTTGATTGGATCAGAAACAAATTTAATTTTTTTGTATACAACGGGGGCCACCGTATAAGAAGATATTGTTTACTTGTTCTGTAACTTCAATTTCACTTCAGTCAATTTATAAAACCCTTTTGAATATTTAGAATGCCCTATATTTTAATATTACGCTTGAAACCGATAACTAACACTAAATTATTTGCTAAAAAAACAAAGAAAATATGTCTCACTACACTATGGCGTTCATTCCAAACCGACTTATTTGAAAAATCTTTTGTAGATTAGAGCATGCGTCTGACAGTATGTGCATACGTTATTATTTGGCCAGTTAGCAATAATATTTTTGAAATAAATGTTGCTTATGCTTTAACAAGCAAAATAACCGAAGTACCATTAATATTTAATAGCTTTACTGTTACTATAAACAATATTTATAAGAACTAATATGAAGTAGCTAAATGTTATACAAAAATATCCAGTGTTGCTGTTGTTCAAGTATTATTAATAATAAGAATGATATTATGAGGTTAAGCTTTTTAGATCTATTCTCAATAAATAAGTCTACTAGCTAATACTATAAAAGTAAATATTTTTAATTTGAGCATAAACAAATGTAAGTCTTTTGTATATATTTTTAAAATATTAAATTTGATTTATAAGAGATAACTAAAACGTAAAACTATTCGTGAGGAAATATGAAAGTTTAACAAAACTATACATTAAATTAACCATAACGTTAACATATAGTTATAACTTAATACTACAACATTGAATAACTTAAAAACTCTAAATTCTTCACAACCAGATTGCCGTTTATGTTTTTCTAAATAAATAATAAAATTTATTAAATTCGAGTCTACAAAATAGACAAATTATTGTAATTATCGTGAACGGTTGTAGGAATGTAAAGAAAAACTCACATTTTCTGGAAACGTTACATTTTTTATTTAATCACAGTTAGACACTCCCTAAATATAACGAGAATAAGTATTGTGTGAAAATCAATAATCGGTTTTATTTAGGAATTTGTGTAATCAAAGTGACTGGTTATGAACCTGATAACAACAAATTGAATGTCCTTTTATCATTTTTTTTTTATTTTTTACAGAATATCAGGTCATATTTACTCTTATTAGATATGTCGTAATAAATTTTAAGAATTGAGTTCATTAGATCGAATTTACTAATGGCGTCAATCTGTCTCGTTAGACAAATATTACAAAACTTGATTAAATGTTTAATATTTAATTTGTCATCTTTAAGAGTACTTTACAAAGTGTGAAAAAGTGAAATTTAAAAGTACTTATTCAATTTTGTTATATTTTTAGTTGCATAACCTCTAAAATTTTACATTTTTGTCCAAAACTGATGTCAACTTTTATCAAGCTTTTGGTTTGCAATAAAGAATTAGTAGAAATAAAAGATGTGCAGTTTTAATGTATCAAAAAGAAAAAAAAATGTTGATTACACAACAGTTATAAAATAAATAAAAAATCAATCCAACTAAACAGATATTAACTATGTATTTACATGGCTCTAGTGTTAAAACATTTTCTGTATATATGCCGCAGCATTAATTTTGGATGTTAAGATACGCTTGTCTGATTTTGTTGCGTAACTAGTCGACATCAATTTTGATTTTCCCACATCCTCGAAAAATAACATGTCAACGTATTCTTTACCAGAAAAAAAATAGAGGCATCATTTACTAATTATAACATACGGAATTTTAACACAATTACGACTAATAATTAATGACAGTTCTTAACCCAAGCTCAAGTAATATTAATGGTTTATTTTAAATTTGAAATGAAACCAAACCTGGACTATACCGGTTGTCCAAATTTTACTGTTAAAATATATAGGTTAACACAAATTAGCATAAATTAGTTTTAAAATGTTCTTGTATATTACATCTAATATGGCATAGTAGTTTTCACAATAAATGGTATTGACTGAAGAATTATAATAAAACCAAGATGACCCTTAAGTTGTAAAATCAGAGATGCACATCATAAATGTAAAAGGACCTGATTCAGGTAATTTTGTTTCTCAGAAAGGCATTGTAGAGGATTACAGCTTACACTTCTTTTTCATTTTAGTCTTTGTATTTCATTGGAAGTGTTCACTTGTGTTACGGCGTGCAATAATTTCATTTATTTGTTATTACTGACATTAATAGCAAAGATTTTATACCCCAACGTACAGAATACGCAGTATGTGGCGTCCGTGGATAGTAATAGTGCTTATTCCAGTGATTCGTTAAAGAAGAATCACTTATCTTGTGACGCGAAAATCATTATAAAAATGTGTATAGTTCCTTATTTCAGCAAGGATATAACGCGTGTGCTGCAGCAAGAGTAACCAGTAATTTGACGAAGGTGCCTCTTACTTCAGCTAGACGAATTGTTGAAAATTCCATGGAATCAAGAAAAAAGCGTAAAGATTCCGGTGTCACAAAAAGTCTAGACGACTCGGAACAAGATTTGATAAGGCGAAAAATTCTACACTATGTACTATGTACCTACAATCAAAAGTCTGAAACAGCGGCGAAAATACCGGTCTGAAAATCGGCCAATACTCTACCTCGACGAGACGTGGTTTGACACGCATGACACCCCTTCCAAAGGATGGTCTGATTCCTTTAATAAGTGTAAAACAAAAGCACCATCAAATAAAGGGAAGAAAATCACAATATTACACGCAGGATCAGAAAATGGTTGGATCCACAATGCCATGTGGCTTTCTGCCAAAAATATTAAGGACTCTTGTGTTCATTATCACGAAGATACGACAGCTTTTTCAAGATTAGTTTAAAAATTGTCTGTTAACCAACATTCCTCCAAACAGCGTTATAGTAATGGACAACGCAAGTTATCACAGTAGACAATTGCAAAAAATTCCTGGCTCAAAGAATACGAAATTGGAGATTCAAAACTTCATGGCTGCAAATGACATATATTTTGTCGAGCTCTGTATCATATACGATACTAATTATTGCAGACGACACACGCCAATCACAAAAGTAGGTAGTGTATGAAGATAAATATGGTGAAATAAAAAAACTCTTTAAAGAAGCACAAATTTAAACATACTAATAAACAACAAACCAATTAAACAGGCAGAAAGTTTTAAATATAATCTATGCTGTTGGTTACACTAAAATTTTAGTTGCAAACAAAACGGGAGAACAACAAGCACAATCTAACACTTCGGTAATGCATGAAGTATTATAGCCAACTTCCAGTAAAAAGGCGGCAATTATTCTTGGCAATTTTGATGGAAAGCTTATTTATTGCATAGCTCTTGAATCTAATCCCATATTTGTGTTTACACTTTAGATAATTACATTTCTAAAACTTAATAAAACAATATTTTGATGAAAATAATTATCTTAGTACCTAAGCAGTGTTTTTTAAATAATATTTTGTTCATACCCCCTTATGGATACATAAAGAGTATTCTCGTATTTAGGATCCAATATTTTAGAAGCCACAAATATTTCTTTTGTAAACTTTGCACATTTATTTCTACTATAAAGTAAGAAACCGACGCTGTTGTGACAACAGCATGGTGTATGTCAATTTTCTTAAAAGTAGTGAACTTAATCAAGAAGAAGCAAAAGACTAAGAAGGAGAACCGTCCGCAATTGTTTATAATCTAGTGGAAATACAAGTTTGCCAACAAACCCAACAAATAATTCATTCTTACAGATTTATGTCGCAAAGTTGGGACAGACTATAGTTATAATCTCCCTGTCTTATGTTTTCACAAATATGAAATAGTTCCCAGCGATCATAGAGGTGCGTTTTCGAAGGGTTTTTTGTCCAGAATTTTTTAAAAAGGTTTAGATTTAAACCATAAAAATCAGTGAGATTTTTTAAGAGATTCTGATCGTCAGTAAGCAGATGATTCATCGGTAGTTGATATAAAAAACATTTAATAAATATTTTTGTTTTCCTAAATATATTATGTACATATATCATTAATCTATTATATACTCAAAAGCTATATAAGCTATGTTCATATGTTATATATTAAAATGTTAATATGATTGGTTGGTAAATTTCCAAATTAACTCATGTATGTATTAATGCTTTAAGTATAACTTTAGCTCAACGTTTTTGATATTAACACTGTTTTATTTCTTCGTATTATTGGCCTTTTACTTAGATGTTTTTCAAACACCTGTCATACATAGAACTAAATAAAACACATTATACTCTGTGTTCACAACAAATGATAATTAATATTAGGATACTTATGTAGTGCAGGTTATTCGCACGGGTATCGCTAGTGTATATTAAAAAACTGTACTCGCCATCGTTGAAGCCGTTCTAATTGCACCGATGGTACTCGGGATTGCCAGTTATTGCATACTAGCAGTTGAATAGCTTATCTTGCTAGAATTTTATCTTCAAACACCCTGAATCAAAGTTCAATATTCGTCTACATCTATACTACATTCATATTTCTTTCTTTGCAGCTATGATTGTAATTTCGATCCTTGTGTAGTAAAGTCACTAGTCAATTTAGACAAAAGCCTTTTAAATGCTTATTCTTATTGTTTTTTGTTGTAGATGAACGCATTGCCTTTATTTTGGTTTTATGGTTGGAATTTAATGATATGTTAAATAAAAATAATAAAAAACTCTTCGTTTTAACTTAACTTCCACTTAGGTTTTAAACTACAATGACAGCTGTTTCGCTAAAATTAGCTTAGTCAGATTGACATATTGGAGTTACATTTTGTTATTTAACCATGCTTTATATTTTGTGATGTAGTAACGGCATTATTTAAAGTTTTTAAGTATTTAAAATGTAATAAATTTTTATAGAAATTGCAAGACTAAGTTGTCACTTTAAACAGAAAATTCTATTGCCAATTTCGCACATAAATCTAGCCGATGCACTGGATTCTAAGTACATATTTTCTACTGGATATAATTACGTGTTTAAAGCCGTAAAAGTTTGCGAAAAATTACTGTAACAAAGAGCCAGAGTAACGTAAGTAGGAAGAAAAATTCTGCAAAAGTTTCATGATTAACGACTAGAGGTTTATGTAGTTTCCACGAGAAAATATTTGAAGACTTTAAAGTTTTTCTAATTATATTTCAGTTATAAGTCTTTACTAAGAATTCCATTTTCATGTTTGAAATGATTAAAAATAAAATACTCAAATTTAGATGATTATTTTGTAATTTTTGTATTCGTTATAAAATGCATATCTCGATAAATGAAAAAAAAAAATAAGAGAAGAAAGTCATTGCTCAGCATAAAAGATTCTAAATAATATGGTTGGGCAATTGAACGTTTCTTTTTATAATAATAACAATATTTGAGGTTGGGAAAAGATCTAGCATTAATATAAAAATTATTTAAGGACACCATCAAAATGGTAAGTATAGTTTTATATAGATAGGTACTGTTTTCATAACTATTCCTTGAATAACAATTTTACCGTTATTAAAATGACGAAATATTGAACTTATTGAACAATCTGTTTGTGAAATACCTGTAAATTAACTTAGATAAGGTTGTTTCTCCAAAACCAAAACAATTTAGTGTAAATAATTATTATTTTACAGAAAAATAATAAGAGAATAGCAAGATTAGAATGAAAATTCGTTTCCGAAATATCTGGAGTAAACTTATATTTTAAATGAGGATTTTCAATTTTGCGATAATTTTTTGATTTCATAATTTTTATCAGTAAATTTGTTTGACGAAAAATTACCAATGCATTAAGCCAAATAATAGAGAAAAATACATTTTCCAAATAAAATTTGAAAAAATCTTTGCAAGTATCAAAATCTGTATAAAACCTAAGAAACCCTGTGTCTCTAATAATATTGTTTACGCCATGTTAGTCAAAACCATTAAATTAAGAGATTTGACTTTATTAATGAATTAACCTGTATATAGATAAAATTTAATAGATAAGATGTTCTTAGCATGTAAATGTATATTCCGTAATCATTAGTATTCTGATCGGTACACATACATACCTTATTATGGATATATCTATTGAATACTAGATGAATAGTTATTTTTAAGGTCATGCTACAGATGCCCTGTATGCAATATAAATTCAAAGCAACTTTGTAGGTATAAAAAAACATTTTAGTTTTTATATTCATAATTCAACATCTCCATCTCCATAACCTATTAAAAAATCATTTCGGCGTTGTTCTATAGATTTTATCAATAATAATATTTGTAAACAGTAAAGTAATTTGGTTTATTAATCCGATAACCTACAAAAAGATTTTCTATAATCTGTACCGGTGTTAATGATAAAAATTAATTTTTATTTAAACGAAACTGTTTATCACGATGATTATATAAAAAGTTTATCAAATGATTCACAACACCACATTATAATTGAAACTCTATATTTCATGATTTCTTTAAAAACTTAATTAGGAAATTGCAAAGTTTTAAAAAACTAGTGGTGTGGATATTAACTACGTAACGTATGTACAGTTGTCCAGCTTGTTCCAGAAAAGAAGCCAATATAATTTATGATTTTTAAACATTTAAATAAGTTCTATAATCTTTAAAAATTTTATTATTGCAATCCTTAATTTGTGAAACACTAAACAAATACTTTGTGATTACCAGATATCTTGAAGGCAAATGTCATTGTTCTTTCTATAACCTTATTTAAGACAACAAAAGAAAACAGTTTAAATAAAAATTTGCTTCAGCATTCATCATCATCATAAAACATCTCATATTCGTTCACTACTGAACCTAAACCTTCCTTGATTACTTCCACATTCACCTATTTTGTGCTTCTTGTATCCAATTTGGGTGGATTTTTTTAATATCATTGGACCATCTAGTTAATTGTCGTCCCCTGCTTATGTATGCGTCTTGTCCTGTCTAGCCCTTCACTCTATAACCAGCTTGGTTCATCTGTTATCCCGCAATCTTGGAATGTGTCTCGCCCAACTCCACTTTCTACTGCGTCAGTCACCTTGGTCCCTCTACGTAGCTCAATGTTTATGAGGGGCATTCCCAGCATTCACCTTTCCATTGCATGCTGTTTCACTTTAATTTTCAACAGCCCTCTTGGTTAATGTCAAAGTCTTAGCAACATAAACTAGGATAGGTGGAGCACATTGGTTAAAACCTTTACCTTTGGACAAATTGATACATTTAAATTAAATATGTGCTTTAAGTTCCCAAATGTGGCCCAAGTTATTCCTATCCGCCTAAGCATTTCGCAAGATTGATTATGAAAACAATGCTTGTTGATATTCTTGTACTGGTTGTAGTGTTATTATATATATTTGGCTGTATCCTGATTTTGCTGTATTCTAGTTTTGCTGGCTCCTAACTTTGCTTTATTCTAGCTTTAACCTAGCTGGCTGTATCTTTCCCCAGCCAAAGGGATATGATAATTTAGGGTAGAGAGACAACTGTCTTCGTCGAGTTTTCGGCAAGATATATCACTGATATGAATACGGAGAAGATTAGCATAGCACCTGCGCAAGGTAATAGCTAGAGAATTCTCTAATAGGAAAAAAGCCAGGTGTGAATTTAAAGCGGTGAGATTTTTACCAAAAATTTTCTACTTTTTCAAGTTTTTGTCAAGAGGATATTCTACTGAATCATTTAATGAGAGGAGAGCCTAATAGATCTAATTTAGATAAATATGAAACTCCAACAGGGGCGATTTCTTGGAATTGTCTTAAAGGTTTCTGTGACTTTAAATTTTGTAGAACACAGATATCACATTTGTTAGAGTTGATTTTTAATCCTAAACTTACGGGTTTTCAATTATAATCTTAAAATCATTAAGTATATCGTCAAAATTGTCTCCTAAACTACCATCATCCTAATACCAAACATTAAATTCAGACTTCAAAGAAGTCATTAAAGGATTAATTACTAAACAAAAGAGGAGAGGTCCAAGTGGATCTCCATGTTCCCTTCGTGAAGAAATGCACTGTTAACTAAAAATAGCACCGAAAAGTTACTGTAGCATTAACTAATAAAATTTAACAAGTCTTGTACTCTTTTTAGAATTATGTCTCTATATGGACCATACTAAAATTACTTCATAAATTTAGGGCCGGTTTTTCAATCGCTTGTTAAAAGCTTCTGTTACTTGACCAAAAGTTAACCATGACCAACAGCTAAAGTTTCTGTTAAAGGTTATGGCGTTTTTCAATGCACTATCTAACTTTTAGCTACGAAACTGCCAGCTATCATTAAATTTGCTGGGTTGGTAAAATTGATTTTTTGGTTTGGTTTGTTAATTTCTTAGAACGGTAAATAAAGATATTGTTTTGTGTTCAATTTAGTTGAGTTAACCTAAGTTTTTATGGTTTTAAATAGAAAAAGAAGATCTTTGTTTTTATTAGTTTTATTTATTTTGTTGAGTATTATATTAAAAATTTTATATTTTCAAATGGAAACACCAAAGAAAAACAGGATATCTAATTTTTCACTATCTGATAAATCCTTGTTATTAAAATTAACAAATCATTTTAAAACAACTATTGAATGCAAAAAGACGGATGCCGTTACTTGGAGAGAAAAATATTTTTAGTTTTAAAAGAGAATTGAAATAAAAGCTTACCTGTCTGTGGGTGTTTCAATTTGATTTTCGATTTATTCTAATAATAACATAACAGTTTCCTTTGAAAGTAGAAATCTTATGCGAAAATCTAAATCATCAAACTCTTCAAAAGGGTTCGACCTTTCTTTAACAATATATGGTCTCCTTTCATATTCAAGGTATTCCAATATTTCTTCATCATCATCACTCATACAAAAATCAAATATCTCATTTTTCCGTTAAACAACTTGCTAACTACTAGTTACAAATCCAAACAGAGACTTTGAAGTGTTTGCTAATATAACAGAAACGTTAGCTTGTAGTCAACCTTAACAGTTAGTTGAAGAAACACTTTGACTCCTTGTTAAGGGTTAACTGATAGCTAAATTTGCTTAGCTGGAGATTGAAAAACCGGCCCTTAGAATAGTAGTTTTTCTAACGAGTACGAAAAGTGTTTCCTAACGAGTACGAAAAGTGACACCTTCCCGCACGCGATTGCAGAAGGCCAAACGATGCGTGCGGAAAAGTTACTTTACCTACATGTTAGATACACTACTTATTCCACTAGCGTGTGGAATTACAAAAATAATTTTTAAGTGTATAATTAAGCTTAGAACTTTTATTCTTTATTTTAATAATTATTCTTTTCCTGGTCGAAATTAAGCCACGTTTTTTTATTTTGGCATTTAATTTTAACACTCAAAAAAATAAATTAAAATAAATAATGATGGAATTAATTGTGGCGTAAGCTCTTTATATAAAAAAAAATTTTTTTGCCAAAAATGAATTGCTAATTGCCTACTTTTTTTCTATAATTAAAAGAAAATCCAAATTTAATCTATTTATTAACCATTTTATATTTTATATCAATAGAAATTGGTTGGGATGTTCCAAACCCCAAATCCGAACGATTTTTTTTTATTAAATTAACGTTCTAGTTTTGCCGAAATCGTAGGCATTATCTACGACATGACATCTTCATATTTCCCCTATGAATTATAAATTCTTGGAAGGGCCGTCGAACCGGTTGAGACTGCGGATCGTCGTCGACATCAACGACGTCGTCACCGAGGCCTAGAGGACCTTGGCTCTGACGAGTCACGGTTGTTTATATATTGTCTGTGTAGATATGTACGGCCTACGTTTGTAAAAGCTATTAGTGTATTATTATAATTATAATTACAAAGAATATGTCTTAAATTTGAACCTCGTCGTTATTTTCTTATACATTATGTCAAAATGAAACCTTAAACATTCATTTACACGGATTCAGTTCAAGCGCATAAATATATTGGATGTGAAATATGGTCAGTATTCATTAAATGCAAAATTTAATTTAAAACATTTTAAATTTAACAGCTTTTTCTTTAGCTCTTTCCATTTTTAAATATTTTCTTGATATAAATTATTAAAAGTAAAGGACACTTCAAGTACCTATTTTAGAAAAAAAGTCTTCTCTGCTACGAACGAAGTGTTAGGTAAAGTTAGGTTAAGTTAGGTTAGGTTAGGTTAGGTTAGGTTAGGTTAGGTTAGGTTAGGTTAGGTTAGGTTAGGTTAGGTTAGGTTAGGTTAGGTTAGGTTAGGTTAGGTTAGGTTAGGTTAGGTTAGGTTAGGTTAGGCTGGGTTAGGTGAGGTACTGAATATGAGCAGGCGGAACTTACTCCTATAATTAATACATCTTTGATAAAGGAAGATTTGTCTTTGAATTATTTAATTTATAATATTCATAATGAGCATTGTGCCAAAATTCTTTTGACCTACCTCCCCTCACTTTTTATTTCCGTTAAAGATTTTTTCAATAAATTTGCTTTCTTTGATCTATTTCTTTCTATAACAGTACCCTTCAACTATAACTTTCAAATTTTATTTCTTTTATTTTTATTTCATAACCCCATTTTAATTTCTGTTTATGTTATAAATAATATATCTTACTTCTATGATAAATTTCTTTGACAAAATTTTCTTTTTCAACTTAACACAATTAAGTTTTTTTTTTATTCAACACAACTTGCTAGCATGGTAGATGTTTCATTATATTTCTTTCTATTTCATTTATAATCTTGTTTGAAGGTAATTTTTATGTCTAAATTTTTACAACAAAATATAATGGACTAGTTTAGTGATTTCTTTTTATATTTGCATCTTTTAAAATAGGTTTTTAGTGGTTAAACTGTACAAATAAAATTTTTATAAAATTAATCCTCTAGCCATAATCGGCTTTTGAAATTTAAATTTAATGGTTACATACGTCATAAGTGGTAAGTGATGTGTTTCAATAAGATTGGTAGAAAATTTGCGATGTTGTCTATATGCTTTAATATTAACCGAGAAACTTATCTCTCTCTCTTATTTGTTGTCATTAAAAAGAGATAAACATATCGATATTTTTGTTCTCTGATTGACACTTTATCAAATAAGGAGTAAAACACTAAACAAAATATTCTGTCATTTTAGTTAGTTTAATTTGTTGTTTGGTTGTGTTTGGTTTATGAAAGAAATTACTTCTATACTATTTTTGGTTCGAAAATAAAAATCCCTAACACCTTCTCTTGGTGTTATAGCGGTTCCTTCAAAAATAACCAATAGAAGTAATTTTTCTCTCGGGGAGCAACCCTTCTATTGGTACAGTGAGAGAACGAATTTCAAGAATACCGTTTTGGCATTTTCAATAGAACCACGCCCACTTTCTAATGGCTGTTCTATTCTATCACCGTCAAGAATAGGGGTCTTGTTTGTTTATTACAGATAAACACGATTTTCTCTCCTGTCATATATCTTGTCAACTGGTACAATCAGTTAGTCACAGAACACGGTGTTTTGTGCAGCCAGTTCTTAATACTTGAAACGAACGTAGCTAAAATGTGACAACGTTGACTTTTAAACACATTTCATTATTGGTTATTAGTTGGCGCTACGTTTAAAACTTACTAATTATTTATTGCAAAATTTTACGAAATGAGAAAAATTAATTGCAAAATGAATACCAATATAAGTAAGTAGGTATCTTATCCTAAATATATATTGCTATCATTTTGATTAATATGATCCTACTAAACTAGTCCATTGTTAAAACTTACCCTCACTTTTTAAGCCTGATGGTGGCCTTCTTATAGGACGAAACTAGTAGCTGTTATTTACCTTCAACTTTTACAATAAAATCTTGTGACATTGACTTTGATATTTTTCTTCATTTAAATATATTTCTATTCACAAGTCACAATGTATGCAATGATTGTTAATATCTGAACAAAAAAGTTATTTATAAATGGTTTATTTAAAAAGGATTTATGTCAAAAGGATTCAAAATGGTAATAAAGAACTCTTCGTTTTAACGTAGCTTTCAAGTTTAACTGAAAAAATTTGGTTTTAAATCAAAATGACAGCTGTTTCGCAAAGATTAGCATCGTCAGATTGACATATTTAAGTTACATTTTGTTTGTTTGTAGCTAGGTACCTGATGTTGTTTAGGTAGTATTAAGGCTAGACCAAGTATGGAAGTAATAGAACATAACAATATTAAAGCCTAGATGTTATTAGCCCTAAGGGATTATCCTGGATGTATTTTCCTCTAAGATCATTATAACTGTGGAATGATATAGAAAAACCAGGAAAAAACTATATCATGCTGATCTTTACAATAACTTATATTATATTTATGTATAAAATGAAGACTAATTCAAAGTAAACAGTTAATAGTGGAGAACTTCCAAGATATAAAGTAGTTAATGAACAAATAAATCTTGCAAGTTCTCCACTATTAAACTGTTTACTTTGAATGATTCTTTATTTGATTCAACTTCAATTTAACAATCTGAAGATGAAAGTAATCTCGAAAAATCTGTCATTAATAAAAAAGTTAATTTGTCTATTTAAATAGTGAAAGTTTGGTCAAGCTGTTGTTTAGGTTTTCTTCTCAATTAATTAAAATTTCCAAAATAATAATTTATTACGAGATAATGTTGCAGCAACCCAATCATTTTTATACATAAAAATGAGATTAGTTTACAAAATGTCAAATTACCGACATAAAAAAAAACATGTAAACATGTATTACTTTGTTAACCTTTCCATATTTCTTAAATGCGAATAAAACTCAGCAGTCAGACTCATTTAGACGGCGGATTCTCTGAGACTCCCATCATTATATACATCTCTCTATGTATACCTCTCTATCTTCTTTCTAAATAAACTCGAATTGCAATTTTTTGCTACGAAAACCATTCAGAGTTTCCTTTTGCAATATAAGTAATAACAAAAACAGATCTCATGAATTTTTATTTCTAGAAATCATCCTCGCAATATTTGGTCCTAAGTCATTCGAAGAACGCTTTTATTGATTTATATCACAAATAAATGCATCATAAATTTTGTTAATTAAAAATATGACCGTATCTGGAGTCGTATATGTACAGAGTAAGACCAATTTTTCACGGTTATTTGAACACGGAACGATACAGAAGTATATGTCCCATTGTTATGCAGATCGTACAGAGCTATTTACCACTGACGCCGTGAGAGATTGGGCATAAGGATACCATTTATATACAAATATGGTAGTCTTTTAATAATTCATATGCATAATGCATTATGCTTTTATGCTTTTTAAAGATACTAAGGTCTCAATTTCATCTTATTTTAAAGTTTAATATTTTCTAGAGTATCTAGAGCTATATAAATATTGAGATAGATATCTAATAGTTAAAAATTTAATAAGTAGAACTTACCTTATAATTTACAATTAAAGGATATATTAATAAGTTTTATAGACCCAGCATTTACTTTTTCTTTTGTACATCTAAAGTTTCCAAGTTCATAATTTTCACAAGACATACATTTAATATAAACAAAGAATGTAATGGGCATTTTATATTGAATAGAATCCATATTTTGCTATTTTATAACAATTAAATATTTCCAATCCATAATGAGTACACTTTTACATAACAATTTTTTTTGTCCTAGTTCTCTTTTAAAATTCTAAGTTTAATCTGAAACAATAAAAAGAAAATAAAAATCAAAAGTATTAATGGTTTTCACATGTTTAAGAAATCAACATGTAATTTTAGTTAGTAAAGTATTTAAATTAATATTATAAAAAGGAAGTACTTACAAAATTATAAAAAGACAAATTATAGTCTTCGATGTTGTACAAACAAATATTCCAATAGCTCATGAGTACCTTATAAAGACATAAGAACAATTAAAAACATGTAGCAGGTGTGGTGAAATACAGTAAACTAATTCCCATATCAATAATGTTGGACATAATCACATACGTTTTTGATAGAACACTTTAATAGTGCATAGTGAAATAAATATTGAAAAACTTAATGCATAAACACTAACAAAGACATTTTATGTAACAAAATGTATGTAGGATAGTTAAGTAAATGTTTTATATAAATTTTAAGTTGTGAGTCTTTTGTAACACAGAGAATCTTATCTTATATAATGCATAAGTGATACCTACAAATAACAGAATCTTTTAAAAGTTTAAATTTTAGTTGTTAGAGTTTAAAATAGTAGTTATCAGCTAAAATAGTATTAGTTTAACAGATTCATAGTAATTTTAATACAAATGATGGTTTTATTTCAAATTTTGAAGGTCTAAAATAAGTTGACAGCTCAAGAAAGTTGTGCATTTTTAATCTAAAATTTTCTTAGGAAAAGTCACTTAGAAAATTATACAAACAAAATTTTAGTAAATATAAGGTTAACATTTCACTGTAAGTTAACAAAGATACTATTAGTTTTGTAATTTCATTACCTTCATATTCAAGAATTTTGGTTAGAATTTTGCATTTAAACAATGGAATGTCGGTTTTCGATGTCATACTTGTCATTTTTCCTGGAAGCCCATAAAAAGGCCGGAAAATTGATGATTCATCTCTCTCTTTTGATTTTGGTAGCAGAGCAATTAACATCGTATGTATTAATTGATTACTAATTAAAAGCTGTTTATGTTAAAGTAATACATGTAATATTAAAAATACATGCAGTAAAATAATCAACCATTATTAAATTACTTACCAAAGTAATAAATTTGTCAAATCAGAGACTGATTCCAAGAGAATTTGAAAGATTAAATTTGAGCATTCTTTCTGCAACTGGTCCTTAGCCGCCATATTGTTGGTATTGCATTTCTGACAGGGGACGAGGAGAAGCCGATCCGAGTTTTGTGCTGTTCCATTTAGACAAAGCAATGTTTAGTGAACGAACTTTATAATAAAAGGTACGTGTCATAGTTAAGATTTAGTATTTGTATATTTGTTGTTTTGTGACTGTAAATTAATTTTATTTGTATGTATCATCTCCATTCTTTTCATATAAGACTATTCATTTATTTATTTGTACTAAACATATGAAAACCAATTAACAGTTTTTTTTGTAAAATTTCTTTGAAATACTTGACATTAAATTTATTGTGTGTTAATTATTAAATAATATTTTAATTTGAATCCTACCCTGATAAGAGTCAGATTTTAAATTTAAATTTCAAAACAAATATTCTGAGCTAGTTAAAATTTTGATAAGGCGCCCAACAATAGAATTACAGAAGAACAAGTAAAATTTATATAAAATTAAATAGTATTCAATCATTAAAATCAATCAAAACATTTGACAAAACCAATAAAACAAAACAAAATTATAAAATTATAATCATTAAAAATTAAATCATTATAAATTGACAATACCAACGTGGGATATTAACAAACAAAACTATAATAAATCAAACATAAAAATTAAAGTAATATTTAAATCATATTAATATATATGTTAGGTTAGGTTAGGTTGGGTTAGAAATACACCCACTGTAGGATTATAGCAATCAATATGAAAAAACAAGATCGATGAACTATACTCAGGTCATGCAGTGCTAGAAAAGAAGACTGCATCAGAAAATGAGAGTTTCACTAAGCAAATTAAAAATGCATGACTAGAATTGCACTACTTGGTTGAACAAAAGAGCGATCTGCGAAACTACCAGATATATGGTACACGTTTAACTTAAGATATAGAGATTTAAAGAATTTTAGATTATATTAACAACAAAGTGGAAAATTGAAGATCATTGCAATGGAAGGCTGTCTGCTTTTTTCTCAATCTAGGGGGTGTTAGTTTACGAGGAGACTACGCAAACAAACCTGCCATTCAGAGTTTAGGCTCTGTTAGAATTTAATTCGGAAAATGAACGGTAAAATCATCTTAAAAGGTTGTTATAAACTCACAAATAAAAAGAAAAAGTTCTGTGATTATTGGTACTTCAAAAGAATAGTTTGATTATAACAATAAAATAATCGTAACGTTATTTATTTTTTAATTTTGATTAAAATTTATTCCATTACCGATTTCGATCAATAAATAGCTGCACTTTTTTGTATGCCTCATTCATTTTAGGATAAAAACTGTCAGTTTAATAGATACCAGCTATAGCTATAGTAATCAATATAATGAAAATGATATTTAGTGTTTAATGTACAATAATTCATCAAAAAATAAAGATAATATTGCCATATTATCATTTAACAACGGTTGGTGGTACGCTTTTTATAATATTTATAAAAATATCGATATATACTGATTTTTGTCATCTAAGCAGTATGTCTCTATCACATTTATTAAGCAATATAATTAATTAACATAAAATTCTATTTAAATAAACAACATAATTAAAATGATAACAAAAGTGGTTTCAAAATAACATTTCAGTTAGCGAAAAAATAATAAATAATAAAGAACTAAATTATTAAATAAAGTGTTAGATATTATTGGATATTTCTAATTGTTATTTTATAAATAAACGTTTTTTAATTAATTCCTTTACTAAATATTTCTTAGTGCTGATCTATCGAGGTATTTCTGATGAAATTTCATTTATTGGAAGATTGGCCCTTTAACATAGGAGTTCTGTTTATCCTGCAAGCAGCGGTACAATTTAATGGAAATAGTTTCATCTGAAATTGTTCCTTTGTAAGCTGCTATCCGTTCATTTTAATTGTTTTGTAAATTGATGCAGTCGGTTTTTTAAATTTTATTCACCGAGTTTGGAATGTTTTAGACAAAAGGAATTTTTAATGGTTACCTTGAAAAAAAATTGGTGGCGCTTCTGATATTCTGCATTTCGTAATGTCACTTTTGCAGAAAAAGGGGTATTAAGTGGAGCAATGCACTCCAAACCATCTTGATGTAAATCACTTTTTATATTATGCATGTGTGAAGGAGGTAATTAGAAACTCCTGCTTCGTTTACCACACAGTTATGCATTTGTAATTACTTTTTTTTAGACGACAGTGTCGGTAAATGCTGACACTATCTCTTTCTTTTCAGTTGGCAATAATAAGAGTTTTTAAAAAATAATGATTTGCAGGTAACTGATGGAACTCTAAATTTTTCAGCAGAAATACAATTTTAGGGACTCTTTTAGATATTGATATAGGGATACATAGAAATTAGCTTAATGGTGATAACCTATAATAATAAATAAAATTGTTTCAACAGAAATTTTCTCATAATAATGGTATTGGTTAGCATGAAATTACTTATACTTTAGTATTAGTGTCTAAATATAATTAAATAATTTTAGTAATAGATGATATATTTTTATATCAAACTAACTTCTAATAAGAATGTTAAAGTAAAACTTAAATAATGGTATTATATTATCGGAAATACGGTATCCGCCAAAATAAACAGTACCGAAACAGAGAGTGCTGTGGAGTTGTTTATTATGTAATATGGATCTGTCATATTTGACTTAATTGTCATTTGTTGATATATTAATAGTACGCTGTTCTTCGAGAAATCTTAATTTTGTTTTTTATAAATAGTGAAAGTTTAGTTGTTTACTGCCTTAATAATAATTAGGTAGCAATTCAGTTTATTCTATTTTTAAAAGTTTGGAATATTTATTTTTAAATTTTTCTTTGATATAATTGTTAACAATCGATTTTCTAATGATTTACCTCGAACAGAAGATACGAATTAATCCGTCTGAGACACAAGAGCAAATTACAGATTTTGAACTATTACAAACAAATTAAAAATGGTTATTATACTTAGTTTACAATACAGGGTGTTTCTTAAGTAATCTAAAATATTATATGGGGCGCTTCGTTACTCAATTTTAAGACGAAAAGTTCATATAAACATGTGTGATAGGTGTTGTCGTTTATGAGATACAGGGTGTTGTACGTGAAATAAATTTTTCTTGGTGACGCTACTGATTTATATTTTTTTATTATTTTATTACAAGCAACATGTGTTAAACATAAAGAAAAAATAATACATTTCAGAGCAAATGTTCAAAATGTCCACCTCCAGCTAAAATGCAAGAATCCGCTCGATGTCTAATGGATTGTCGAATACGTTCGAAGATACCAGGATTGTTACAAATAACATTACAGCCCCTATGATACGATTTTGAAGATCTTGTACGTTTAATATCAGTGTTGTGTAAACAAGCGATTTCAAATATCCCCACACACAAAAATCCAGAGGATTGTGTCCAGGTGATCTAGGGGGCCACGGGTGTGGAGATCCTCGTCCGATCCAATGGCCTGGAAAAACATTATTTAAAAACTCGCGTACAATCACTGAAAAATGTGGAGGAGCTCCGTCATGCATGAACCACATGCGCCTTCTGATAATAATAGGTACATCTCACCGGTTAACCGTACAGGAAGGAAAAATGGTCCAATTAAATAATCATCGATGATGCCAAGCCAAACTTTGACCGAAAATGTTTGTTGAAATCGTTTTACACTTATGGTATGTGGATTTACATCTGCCCATATGTGGTCATTATGAAAATTCATAATCCCATGTCTAGAAAAGTTGGCTTCATCCGTAAATAGAATATTGGCTTCAAAATTCGGTTTGTTCGCGATTTCACGTAAAATCCATTGACAAAACTGTATGCGTAATGGATGGTCAGTAGGTAACAAATGTTGAACACGTTGAACGTGATATGGATACAATAAATTATCTTTTAGAATATTCCAAACAGTTTTGTTACTAACATTTACTTCATCTGCAACTTTTCTTGTACTCGTTTCTGGATGTTGGTCAATAATTTGAAGAATCTGGTTTTCCAATTGGGTATTTCTCACAGTTCTGGGTCGTCCAATAATATTCTTCGATTTAGCAAAAGTTCCAGTTTCTTGTAAACGAATATGTAACTAAGTAAACGTATCTGAACATGGTAAACGATTATTTGGATAACGCTGGGCATACGTACGTCTAGCTTCTAAAGCATTACCATTCGCTAATCCGTACAAAAAATGCATATTAGCCATTTCAACATTAGTAAACACTGGCATAGTTATTAACTAAACACAGAGTCAATCAAATAAAAATGTACCATTTTTGCGTTGGTTTTCAAATTTGACACTTGTCAACATTATTTCAAAGGCCACTTAGAATAAGCATGTTTTTGCGTATTACTTCTAAAAACCAGTAGCGTCACCGGGAAAAATTAATTTCACGTACAATCAGAACTGACTTATTACAATAAATTCAACACCCTGTACCTCATAAACGACAACACCTATCACACATGTTTATATGAACTTTTCGTCTTAAAATTGAGTAACGAAGCGCCCCATATAATATTTTAGATTACTTAAGAAACACCCTGTATATACATTTGAACGCATTCGAAAATACTAATATTTACATGATTGGTTAAATAAATTGATCATTATTCCATTTATTTTTTGCCACAAGTAGGATGGTGTATTTAAACAACGGGCCGTGTACGATAGCGTTCTAAAAATATTTTGTGTGGTAAAAGCTAAAAAATATCGGTTTCTCCTTATGGTAGTTGCCTTTTGATGATGTTAAGACACGCGAGGAGCGAAAAGGAACCAACTTTGTTTCAATTAGAAGTCTATTTTCAGATCTGACTGTAAATTACTGACTGCTTAAGAGAATTAATTTTTAAATAATGATGAACTATCTATACAGTGTGCCCAATGAATCTTTATTATTTATAGTATAGTCAAAAGCTTAATATACAACATTTTTAATTTGTTTACTAGGTTTTGTCACAAGATATGAACTTTCTGAATATGGTTTTCTAAGCCATCTGCTCCTGGTCCTAAGAAATTCCACACTTTAAGATATATAAAAAAGAAAGTTTCACCAAAAATTGAAATATTGAAATAAGCTCTTCTTCAGCAAAATTAGCTTAGTTATTATAAGTACGTTTAAGTCAACGTACGTTTCTATTTTTTATAGATATCGATTTCTACTTGTTGCAGAATCGATGAAATTTCGAAGAGTTTTAAACTAAGCAAAGTTTTGATCATATCAAAAGTTCTTGTGGTGTTGATAACACTAATAGCGCGCACAACAAAACGATATATCGATTTCAGTATGTGCAGGCTGTCCCATGAGGATGAAGGCAAGCAATCTCTCGAAACTGAATGCCTAGTATTAAGGAACGATAATTTTAGGTCACTTGACTTAAGTAATGGATCAACCTTTATTATATTTCATTTCTTTTTCCTTTTATTTTAATAAACTAGTAGACGATTACAAGCAATACAGAAACTAGACCGTAGATTGTCTCAATAGTAGTGGGATGTATGTATACAAAAAGTAAAGAAATGTTTCAAATACTAAGAAATAAATAGGATGATATGTTCAGCTGTGATTGACTGAATTGGTAAAGTTTTTTAATAAAACGAAAGTAAGTTTTGTTATAATCGATATTAGTTAACTTTTCATTTGCAAAATAAAATATTATGATATGTTTGTAATAACTATTTAAATGCAATAAAATAAACCAAAGGTAATCATATCATGTTTTATTGCCTATAAAATAGCTAAGGTGTAATTTACAAAATTTGCATAATTTATTTAATTCGAAAGTTACAAACCTCGTATACGATTTAAAAAATCGATGGATGCGTATAGAACATGCAGAACTTTCATAAAAATAATAAAACAGTTTCCCATATTATGATGTCGACTTAATTGGCCACTCTGTATATATATAAGTAGGTACATCTACCGAAAAATTTGGTTGATTAAAACATAAATACCGGAACACTATACGGAAAACCTATTGAACCAAAAAAAGTGGTGAGGTAAAAAATTAAAAGAAAAAGAAGTAATTTTATCTATATTTATTTACTGGGAAAGTTAATAATTAATTTAAACAGTTAGCTATATCAATTAACAATTTAAATTTATTCTACGAATACGATACCACTAGCGAAGAAAATAATTAACTATGCCAAATATATTCAGACATATACAATAAATCTAAATAAATTGTTGACCTTTTAAGAGACCAAATTTCTTTTTTTTACTTATTCTTCATAAACGACTATTGTGCACAGTAAAAATGTAAATGTATACAGTATCATTTGTTTACGTTTTTAAATATGTGTGGTTGCAGAGTATTTGCATAATTTTTATATCTCGAAATAAAGTCGACCTTCAGTTGTGTCATCTGCGTATATTTGCACATTAACATACAATTATTTATCTTCAGTTCTACTTATTCTTTATTGCTTACAGAATGATTAAAACATTAATAAATAATCTATTTAACAGTATCCTGCAGGGGCTTAATTCAAGTATATCAACTATAAATCAACTAAAAACTTTAAAATTTAAAGGAGGACGTTGCAAATTGAGCAATCTCAATTTGCAATCTCAATCAATTGTTTCATAAAATTTATAATTTTTTAAAATAGGATCCACAAACAAAAAGTATCTTCTCTTTATGGTAAATTAAAAAACATATTTTAGTAAATTGTAAGGGAAAAACTATGAATTAATAAGGAATATAAATGAATATTTATTTATTTATTTACGATAAATTTTTTCTATTCATAGGAGTTTTTATTATTATCAGAATTTGCTTTATTTAATTCCTTAATTACTAAATTATCATTCGCTGGTAAAATGTTTTTGCATTATTTATATGGTAATCTTCTACATAATGAATGCTTCTTATTTATAGTGTGAAATTTTGTACATTATAATAAGTGCATCTAGTCACACTAAAAAATTTGATTTATTAACTTATCAAGATGTAAATCAAAACACCAACCATTGTATATTTAGTCATAAAATGAGAAATTATTTTACTTTTTTATATCAACTTATCGCCATGGTCTGTGGGTCTGCGTCGTCCAGAATAATAAATCACTTTGATGTGAACCAATTGCAAATAAAACATTTTTTATAAATGTATATCCCATTTTTTTTGTTTCCATATCAACAAGGACAAAATATCTTTTACTAATTCAAATCAGTATGTTGGACGAGAATTAAAGGGGCTGGCTCAAAAGGACGCACAATAGGTGACTGGACTGATATTGAATCAATCATCATCGTATTGTTACAGAACCTAATTAATTTTTGCAACTCATCAAAACTATTATAAATGCGATTTATGAGCCTATTCGTTGTTCGAAATCATGAAATTTCATAACTTATTTTAAACAATCCACGACAGGCGCCAATTTGTATTTATTATGACGTCCTTATTGGTCTGTTATTGTTCCATTTCCACTTGACATCCAATGTTGCCAAATCACCTATTAAATACAAGTGAGCCGGAAATGGGTCTTCATAAAATAGTGATTGATGCCAAAAACTCCTTCGAAATTAATATTTCATCTCATAAATAGACACAGGACACGTTCCTGATGATTATCTCAGAATTAGCAGCATGAGAGAACCAGGAAATTGATTTTTGACCCTCATTTAAAACGTTCTCTAAATATTCGTTTAAATTTGGCCACATGTTATGTTATTCTCTTTCTTTCTTTCTTGGTTAAAGAAGTGTGCCGCCATCTTGTCACGTAATAAAGCTAAATGTCCTCAAGTATGAATTAGCACCAAATGCTTAATATAAATATCAATTATGAGCACATCATCATTGTATCTGAGAGAATATATAACAATTTAGTAGTTCACTTCGTAATTAATGTTCAAAACATCAATATTTGAGCATCAATTGTGATTATTTCCTAAAACTTAATGAAATTTCCTGATTAATTTTGACAAGTGGCAAAATGTGCGGCAAAATTTCGACCGTTTGAATATTATTTTGATTATATTAGTGATTTAGAGTTCGTATGGTAAATAAAAAAAATTAAAATAATATTAAATGGCCTAATATTCATGTATATTATTTAAGGACGGGGTATCGCTGTACATCAGAATGGCACCTGCAGACCAAAAGTTTATTCTAACTTTCTCCGTTATTACAACTCAAATCGTTTTATTTTTTTCACTAAATTGCATATAAAGGTCTAACTTAGGTAAGGATTGCATTTATTTTTTGTTAATTAATTGTTTAATATTGAAAAAGAGCTGTTGAATGCGAACTATTTTAGACCTTTACATTTGTATAAATAAACAACAATCTAAAAAAATTTTCTTAAAATGAAACTAAACCTTTCCTAAGTTGAACATTCTTCTATCAAATAGCCCAATCAGAATTTTCTAAAGAGATCAGACCTAAGAAATAGTTAGAAACTAAAATCATGCTGCATTTTATTTTTATTTTTTCACTTTGGATCAAAAATGGACGTAGTTAATGACGAAATAATTGTACTTTAGTTTATAACTTTTATCATAGATGGAACTAGGCACTATATATTTTTTTCTTTTTTTATTAACGAAGTCAAAACAAATTTTTGTATTATAAATTAATGTAACGTTTTTTAAATATTTTGCGATATTTACAAAACAATTATTCAATAAAACAAATTAGAAAAATGTAAAAAAGAATACTGATTTGCGGATATTGATTGTCAGTAGACCAGTTATATCATTGTTATATCTTGAAGAAATTTTAATTATAATAGCCAGCGTACGGCTGGCCATCTATAGTTATATATGAGGGTAAATAAAATTATTGTTTGTGTGCCGAGCGATCGCTTACAGAATAAGTGCTGATTATTCCATTTTCCCAGCACAATTAAAAAAAAACATTAGACACAGAATAAACATCGTTGTAAATAAATATAAAAATTATAAAATTGTTAATAACAAAAAACTGTAAATTCAAAATTCTTGAAAAAAATACCAATTATTGGTTGCCATATAGACACTTCTTGGTCAAGTTTTGGAAGAAATCTGGCCACAGGTTTCTGAGAGAAAAAAATGTTAGCGTAAATTTTGTATACGTGGTATTCTGAATTAAGTAAAAAGAAAAACTGGCATCAAAATATTTTATTTAAAAAATATAATTTTATTATTATTACATTTAAATATTTTCTGGTGGATCTTTATATTTTAATCTTTTGCCTCTCCTGTTTAAAATAACTTCCGGCCCAACGCAATCCTCATAGAATCGTCTCAACTTTTCTACCATATTGTTAAAAAAAGTTTCGTTGAAATTTATGTTTTCGGTAAAAAGTGGATTATCATCTCCCGTATAAATAATAAAATGGCATGTTTTTCTTCTTGTGATGTCGAGTTGTCTTTGTATCTAAAAACAATAATTTGTAATATTCTAAAAAAATTAGAAAAATGAAAAGCCAGTAACAAATCTTATCTGATAATAATAAATGTGATTTTCCTTCAAGTGAATTTCATTATTTTTAATTTTTAAGCAAGGAACCATACGCTTTTCTACGGCCTCTCTCAATGATATTTTTGATGTGACTACTTTTAAAAAACATTTTACTTCAACAAGTTCATCTGAATCAATTAAACCTAAAACATAATAAGTTATTAAACTCTGATATGTATATAATAGTTACAATAATTCGTTTACCATCAGGCGATGCACCTAAGAAACCGTATTTCAAGTCAACAAATAATCCTGGTAGTAATAGTGGGTAGTTTGCAGCACTTCATCAAATTTTAAAACATTAGTTTAAATCCAGCAACGTTCTAGAAAACATCATTATTCTTCATAAGTATCTAGTCTCCGAATTTTCGATGCAAGTAAATAGGTATTACAAAATTAAAATATGTTGACCACTTTAATGTGTCATTTGTAAATGCATCGCCTCTAAGTTAATAATATTTTAATAATTTTTTGACACTTACCTAGAACTGATTTAAAAATAATCACACACAACCATAAACTTATAAAAATAATAAACTTACCCTACCGGTGATTAGGTATATATAGAATTAAAAATACAAATAAAAAATGTTTTTAATAAAAACTAAAGATAAAAGTAATAATTACTAGAGCACCTATTGATATTACTAAATGTTGATCTACCCTCGTTCTTTCCCGAGATAAATTACAAAATATATTTTGTTGGCTGGCAAGGTCTAGAAATGAGAATTATATAAATGGTTTTTAGCCCTAAAACATGTGTTTTTAGCAGGTAAAATTTTTTCCGATGAATAGAGCAATTTAGTGAAAGGATTCTATTATTATTTCTGTTAGTTTATCCTATTACTAAGAGATGTCTGCACTTCATGGCCAAAAAAATCATTGACACATTTTCGTTTCAGATTGCATGGGATACGGGCTCCTTAAATATAAATTTAAAAAATAGTCCACTCGTCTATTGACTTAAGGAGGAGCGGATGTAATTTCTGTTTTGTATAGATGGATTAACAAATCTTTACGATTATTTTCTGTTGTGGATTTGGTTCCGAACTACGGCTACATCCAACATGCACGCCGATAAAACCATTAAATTTTCTTCGACAGCAACATTTTCCGCTTTACCTGATTTTAAACGTAAAAACATTTTAAAAGGTCACCTTCAAAGTATTTTCTCAATCCGACTGTATAAAAAAAGAATTTTTATATACATAAGAGAAGTAGGTTAAGGATATTTTTATCTGGGTGGTTGCAGCAAGTTAGTAATATTTACCGAGAGCCTGCATTATTGTTTAAACGTTTTTATTGTACAGGATGTTATTAAAGCAAAAAAATTGGAACGGTGGTAAAATTTATTATCGACTTGAAAGTCAAACATATTCTGTTTACCCAGCTCATAACAAAAAAAAACAGATACTGTGAAAGTTTTGTTCAGTTTATCTTCAATATAATTAAATAAATTACATTACTATAGCTCGTAGTTTAGATATTAAATTAATTAACAATTACGGTTTGAAAGTTTGCTATTAAAATAAGTATCCGATGTTTTTTTCCAAAACCTGCTATAAACTAATCTAATAATCTATACAATCTCATTTAACATATTATTAAATATTTACTACCCTAATATATTGATATTAAAGTATTAAAGTTTATAGTTTATACTTTAAAAGTTAATTTATCAATTACATTTATTATAAGTACACAAGTGTCACGGAAAATAATGGTTATAAATAATTCTTTCAAAAGATATTTTAAACAAAAATTTAATATTATAATTAATAGCATTGTGTCACTAAATTGGGTTTCTAATGTATAGAATATAGTTAGAAATAGTTATTTTCCTAAGATGTCAAGAAATTTCATAAACTCCATAAAGGTTTTATTTCTTTTTAATACATTTTTGTTTAAAGTAATAAGAAATAAAATGTTTTGATACTTAATAAAATAAAATGATCTTTGATAAATCTTAATCACTATCAAAACAGGTGGATACTACAATGCTATCATATCCAATAATAGGATTCGAGTATTTTTTTTTTATATTTTACTATCCATTAAAATTGAAAGACATAGTATGTCGTACCTATAACAGGAAATATCGAAGAAACACATCTGCATCCCTTAAAAGAGATTTATGTGAAAAATGAATTTATATACCAACCCTCACCTATAAATTACGATACTCCCAATACATTGCCCTTTTTCTTGCCGATAACTCGACGAATACAGTCGAACCTATACTGCAATTTATCGTATACCTTTGGCTGTACACAATGGGCCAAATATGGCCTAACTGCAGTAGGGTAATCCACCCTTCAAGAGTTGCAGATACAGCATTGTTTTAATTTATTTAAAATAAAGCAATTTTACGTCTTTTAATGAAAATAAACGGTTAGCTTTAACCCATAAAAATTCTGAAAAGCAGTTTAAAAGCAATTTTGAATTTATAACTATTGCCTCCGATTACAATTGAAAATCCCCTTGCATCATTAAGGGTACAGCTGTTAACTTAACACTAATATATAGTAGGTAATCAAAAACTGAAAATAACTTCAAGTATTTAATTTTAATTATGCACAAACGGAATTTGATTAAAATTTCTAAATCATTTTTAAGATCAAAACAGAAAATATAAACATCAACATTTATACTGCATCACTTCAAATTTTTTAAAATAAGCGTGTCTAAAAAATTAAACATTTTCACTCTACTTTTAGATAATATTTAATTAAAAAAAAACATAAATAATATCTAGCAAAGACATTTATTCCTAAATAAAAAAATTAAATACATAATCTGCATAAATAACAAAAGTTCAATTTGGATTAAGTTTCTGTTAAACAAAGTTTAACAAAAGACATTTAATGTTCAGTCGGCCCTCCTTTTGCTTTTATACAAGCTTCTATTCTTCAGAAAACACTTTCAATTAGATTGTTTAAAAGCTGCTGAGGAATATTCTCCCAAATCTCGGTAGCCTGCATAACCCCGATTGTTTTGTCGAACTCTTCTTTTTTAACATATCCCATGCATGTTCGATAGGATTGAGACCCGGAGACTTTGGTGGCCACTGTAAAATAACAATATCCTCGGTTTTCTTAAACTCAATAACCCGCTGAGCGCGATATGATGGAGCGTTTTCGTCCATAAACAAGAAATGTTGCCCTACAGCACCTCTCCAGAAAGGAACAACTGGGTTTAACACGGAATCAATGTATACTTGACCAGTCATGTTGCTAGGGATCACAGTAAGAGGTGTCCGACCATTCCACATTATACCTCCCCAAAATATTGCACTACCAGCTTGAAATGGGACAACTTCTGGTAATAAGTAGATCTATATTGACGTCCTGAAACTCGCCAAACATGTACCTGACGATCTTCCGACACTAAACCAATCCTGGTTTTATCGGAAAACTTTACATTCTTCCATTGATCCAAACCCCAGTTTTGGTGCTCAACGCACCAATTCAAGCGAGCAATCTTATTATCATTTAAAAATTGATTGTACTAACCCTTACTTTTTGTCCATCTTATTAAGAATAATAAACTCTTCGTGATAACAAAACTTCCAATATTTATTTATTTATTTATTTATTTTCTTCAATTAATTTTCTAGATTTAAAAATTGAAAAAGTTAATAATTTACTAAATTATTCAATATACAGAAAACCAACACAAACAGATATAACCATACCGTATAATTCAAATCATCCAATAACACATAAATTAGCAGCTTATAATTCTATGATACATAGGGCATTTTCAATTCCAATGAACAAAATTAACTTTGATAAAGAAATTGATATCATAAAACAAATAGCTACATCTAATGACTACCCAATTCATTTGATAAATACATTAATTAATAAGAAAGAACAGAAATTGTCACTAAAACTAATATTTCCTAAACAAACTAAAGACAAAACAAAAACAAAGAAATTTTGAAGTAAGATTTAACGAACATTTAAGAGCATATAGATTAAAACAATCAGATAAGTCAAATTATGCAAAACACCTACTTGAACATCCAACCTCACTCTTACACACCAATGACATCCAAATACTACACACTTGTAATAAAAAACAAAATTTAGATTTCCTTGAAGAACTTGAAATAAAAAGACATCTAGCAGATCCACAATTTAAAGTTGTTAATGAACAAATAAATCTGGGAAGTTCTCCACTTTTAAAGTGTTTACTTTGATTGAGTCTTCATTTTCTACATAGATAAGACGTAATTGTAACAGAAATATATTAAGTTATTGTAATGATCAGCATGATAAAGTTTTTTCCTATGGAAGTTTTTCTATATCATTGCACAGTTATACTGATCTTAGAGGGAAGTACATCCAGGATAATCCCTTAGGGCTCATAACATCTAGGCTTTAATATTGTTATGTCTTATTACTTCCATACTTGGTCTAGCCTTATAACTACCTAATAAACATCAGGTACCTAGCTACAAACAAACAAAATGTAACTTCAATAAGTCTAGCGAAACGGCTGTCATTAAAGTTTTGTTAAAATGAAGAGTTTATTATTCTTATTATCATTTGTTAATGTTAAAACTTTTAAAGTCTACGGGCCCTTAAAATAGCCTCATGAAGTCTTCTTCTAGTGGTTGGACCGGTAACTTCAATTTGGTGTGCTTCCTGAAATTGCTCTCTGATGACCTCGGCAGAAATATTGAGGTTTCTTCGGGCCAATTGAACAATAAATCGATCTTGTATAGGGGATGTGATGCGATGGCGACTTGCTCTTGGACGATTTTGCAGATTTCCGAGTTCTAAATACCGCCGGTAGGTTCTCGATACATCAGTTTGGTTGACCCCAATAATTGCAGCAACCTCTCTGACCCATTTCAATAAGCTGCACTATACGGCCCCTATCTATCTTTGAAATCCCTTGGAAAGGCATTTAATATATTAATTATTATAATTACAATAATAAAACTCGTAGGTAAAGGTCACAGCTGACTAAACAATATTTTCAGGCGATCAGAATGCATGTTATCACTTGCCAGTGTTTTTTTGTTCTTTTCTAACGATAGTTTGAATTAAAAATATAAACATAAAATATATTGTTCAGAATTAAGAATTATAGGGTAATACAGTATAAATATCGATGAGTATTCGCCTTTTCGAAAGTCTAGACGCCCTCTGGAGGATAAATAATAAACCTATTTTGTGAGTAATCGCAAATTATTTTTAATTTTATTTTGGATTGTTATGTGCAAGTTGATGTTTGATTCTTTTATTTTGTAAAATTACCACCAAACAATTAAAACACACAACTCAACCACTAAGTTCGAAACCTCAAACAAAAAGATTACTCACAATCCTCCATATTTGTTTACGTTTCTTATCGCCCTAAACGGTAGTCGAAATCGCGAATAGTTTTGCAAACTGAGTTCATTTTAAATATCAAAAATAATGAATCTCAAATTATAGAGGTATGACATTGAGAACGGGTTATCGTGTTTTTTTCATTGTTTTAATTGTTAGTTGTTAGTAATTATCAGGTAAAGGAATATTGAATATTTTAAAATTTATTTCTTTGTCTTTAATTTCCTATAATCTGTAGTTAAACAATACAAGTTTCTAGTTTATGGTAAATATCTGTATATATTACTATTATCGAACTTAATTTTACGCATAAGGACATAAATTTTTAATTTATTGAAAATGTAGATAATTGACTTTTGCAATAAAAATCTCAAATTTACAGCAAAACGCGCATAAAATTAATATACATATCTACACAAAAGCAAAACAATCGTTTTTTTTAACTGATAGATAAGTAGTTTTTGCAATAAAAATGGTTGGTAAATCAGTTCGGAGAAATTCGCTTAGATATTTTGTACAATATCAGTATTCGAATATGTGAATCATTCTGAGAGCAGTATACAAGGTGGTCCAACGACAATACCACTAACATTAGAATGAAGAGCTGTCTTAGGTCATGTAGCAACCTCGAGTACTAGAAAATTGTCCAATGTATCTGGTGTTTCCGCGCATGCATAAGGATCCTGAATATTAAAGCCTGGATGTTATTAGCCCTAAGGGATTACCCTTCTAAGATCAGTATAACTGTGCAAATATATGGAAAAACCAGGAAAAAACTAGATCATGCGGATCTTTACGATAACATAATATTTTTGGTACATTTTTGCAGTTTGTTATAACACTACAAATACCATACACCATACATAATTTAAATCAGAATACCATAAAGTGGTATACGGACGGTTCCAAGCTAGACGAGGGAACTGGGATAGGAGTTTTTGGACCGAGAGCCAAATACTCAGAAAGCTTGGGCACATACCCGAGCATCTTTCAAGCAGAAGTCCGCGCCATCGAAAGATGTGTGGAACTCAATATTGGAAGAAACTACCGCAGACAAGAGATTGTGATCATGTTCGATAGTCAAGCAGCCATCAAAGTGCTGAGCTCAAATATAATCAGTTCGAAGATGGTTTGGAAATGCCTAGGCAAACTAAATGAACTAGGCCAGAAGAACACTGTCACCCTCCTATGGGTCCCGCGACACATAGGAATAGAGGGGAATGAAACAGCAGATAAGCTGGCAAAAAAAGGAGCTGAAACCCCACATCTGAGACCAGAACCATCTTGTGGGATCAGCAGTAGAGTAATCTTAGGAAAACTAAGGGAGGAAATGGAGAAAGAAAAATCCGAGTACTGGAATCAGCTGGAAGGACTGAGGCAATCTAAGATACTACTGGGGAACTATGACCAGAAGAGATCTCTTAGCTGCCTCAACCTCAGTAAAAAAAGGCTCCGTATTTTAACGGGAATATTAACCGGGCATTGCCGGTTAAGAAGCCACATGAAGAAACTAGGGTTAGCAGATGAAGCAAAGTGCAGATTCTGTGAGGAAGAGGATGAAACCTCAATACACATACTCTCAGAATGCCCTGCCTTGCAAAATTCTAGGGCTAGATACCTAGGAGCACATGAAATAGAAGAGGGGGATCTACCTGATTTGAAGCCCGACGATGTCCTAAACTTCCTCAGGAAAATAAGACTCGAAGAGGTGCTATAGGTCTGAGAAAATATCAGAACATGGCAAGTAAGGGGGGACACAATAGATCCTATGGGTCGCAGTGTGATTATTACCCCTGACTCATACATACATACATACAACACTACAAATAATTTCAGCAAACACAAAGATCATCCACAACGTCAAAATATAAATCTCAAGTTTTTATAGGTTTAAAAAAATTCAATAATTTTTTGTTATCTGATTTCAAATTGGTAGAATTATCTTCAAATAAAATACATGCACATGTTCCTTGTCTGTGATCCAAATGCTTAGATTGCACCATATATTTTCAGTTTAAGCAATTACAGTAAAAAATTGTTTTTCTGGTAAGAAATGGTTAGAAATTTTATATTGTAGGTTGTATGATCACAGTTCATTCTTGAACCAAACCATTGAATAAAACATTGAAAATGGATTTCTTGCCATTCAATTTGTTCCAATAAACGTAAAATATAACTTTTTCATTATAGCAGTCATTTTTATATTAGAAATAATTTTTCTTTGTTGCAATTTGATCGTATTTGTACCTAAACAATTTTCTGCCTGAATATCCACTAAGAGTAGCTGAGCTCAAATATAATCAGTTCGAAGATGGTTTGGGAATGCCTAGGCAAACTAAATGAACTAGGCCAGAAGAACACTGTCACCCTCCTATGGGTCCCGGGACACATAGGAATAGAGGGGAATGAAACAGCAGATAAGCTGGCAAAAAAAGGAGCTGAAACCCCACATCTGGGACCAGAACCATCTTGTGGGATCAGCAGTAGAGTAATCTTAGGAAAACTAAGGAAGGAAATGGAGAAAGAAAAACCAAGTACTGGAATCAGCTGGAAGGACTGAGGCAATCTAAGATACTACTGGGAAACTATGACCAGAAGAGATCTCTTAGCTGCCTCAACCTCAGTAAAAAAAAGGCTCCGAATTCTAACGGGAATATTAACCGGGCATTGCCGGTTAAGAAGCCACATGAAGAAACTAGGGTTAGCAGAAGCAAAGTGCAGATTCTGTGAGGAAGAGGATGAAACCTCAATACACATACTCTCAGAATGCCCTGCCTTGCAAAATTCTAGGGCTAGATACCTAGGAGCACATGAAATAGAAGAGGGGGATCTACCTGATTTGAAGCCCGACGATGTCCTAAACTTCCTCAGGAAAATAGGACTCGAAGAGGTGCTATAGGTCAGAATATGGCAAGTAAGGGGGGACACAATAGATCTTATGGGTCGCAGTGTGATTATTACCCCTGACTCATACATACATACATACAACACTACAAATAAATTCAGCAAACACAAAGATCATCCACAACGTCAAAATATAAATCTCAAGTTTTTATAGGTTTAAAAAAATTCAATAATTTTTTGTTATCTGATTTCAAATTGGTAGAATTATCTTCAAATAAAATACATGCACATGTTCCTTGTCTGTTGTCCAAATGCTTAGATTGCACCATATATTTTCGGTTTAAGCAATTACAGTAAAAAATTGTTTTTCTGGTAAGAAAAGGTTAGAAATTTTATATTGTAGGTTGTATGATCACAGTTCATTCTTGAACCAAACCATTGAATAAAACATTGAAAATGGATTTCTTGCCATTCAATTTGTTCCAATAAACGTAAAATATATCTTTTTCATTACAGCAGTTATTTTTATATTAGAAATAATTTTTCTTTGTTTGTAATTTGATCGTATGTGTACCTAAACAATTTTCGTCCTGAATGTCCACTAAGAATATAGTTTGACCAATTATCTCTATTTCTAGTCCTGTTAATCTACAATATTGGTCCGATACTATACAATAAGATGGTGGCATTTTTTTGTTATTTACACAAATATAAGTAACGTCTATAGGACAACATTCGACTACAATAGTAAACATTTTACTAGCCACCAAAGCCGTAGCTAACATTACTATTAATAAAATTACAAACATTGTTGAGGATTACTTGAGGACAAATATTGATAAGTTTACATTTTTTCTAACGGTCAATTATCTACAGGAAAAATATATTTGGGGCCTCTCTATTCTACATAATTTATATTTTCAGTTCTTTTGCAAATTCTCAGTTCTTTAATCTATTATTACAACGTAGATATTAATCATCTAGGTGTAAATGACTGATAAAACGAAAAAATGCAACAAAGATGAAGGTAATGGCCTTTGTTGCAAAATGTCCCTGAAACAGTTCATGTTTATCAAAAGTAATTAACATGTATATGTGTTTTGTGTACCTTTTAAGTCATCTGCTTTTTGCAAAAAATAAACAAACTCCAAGCTAACCTCGCTTTCTTATGTAAAAACCCATATAAGTAATAAAAATATTTAAACTGAAAGATATACTATGACTCACATGTAGCGTTTATTATAATTATGGTGTTCAATTCCGCACTGGCTCAATGTCAGTCTTAGTGTGATAAGAATTGTTCAAACTTCTACTGATGTTACTTCCGCGAACTATGTACTTGAATATTCATTTATTTATTTTGTATGTAATTAATCTGTTTTACGTTTGTATAAGTTTTCTGTTAACGCTTCGAATAACGGCCCTGGGTAATCAGTTTAATAATGGAGAACTTCCAAGATTTATTTTTAAAATTAGATAGGTCATCCATCTCAAATGTGATTGAATCCAATAAAAAAGATCCAATGAAACGCAAAGTCAAAACCACAGACTTTTATTCAAGTAATTTATTGCAACCAGTTTTGGTCTAAATCAGACCATCATCAGGCTGCAAAGAACACAATAAATTGGTTAGCAAGAAATGCAAAACAGTTAAAGGTGGTAGAGAATAATATTAAACAGGTTAAACAGTAATACCAAAGATAATAATTTTAGTACAAAACATTAATACATTGTAGCTACATGAACATACTAAGCAATGGAAAAATGACAAACAAGTACTTACCAGAGTCACAAGAGTAGAAATTGAGCATATTGACACAACGTAGGTAGGTGTAAATTGTAAGATTTAATTTAATTGATACTAAGAGAAGTAGATTTGAGTATTATGGTATGTGGTTTAAAAAAAAAATTATTGAAATGTAGGAAAATTATAGGGAAATTCTACTGGATGGAGTAAGAAACCAAAAGTAGAGAGGAATTTGAGATTTTCCTACTGGATGGAGTAAAAACCCATAAGAGGGTAA
The DNA here is from genome assembly GCA_035357415.1 of Ophraella communa. Taxonomy (NCBI): domain Eukaryota; kingdom Metazoa; phylum Arthropoda; class Insecta; order Coleoptera; family Chrysomelidae; genus Ophraella; species Ophraella communa. The sequence goes on from CM068985.1 coordinate 39,515,628, forward strand.
GGGTTAAGGAGTGGAAGGAAAGGAGGAATTATATCTCACTAGATGGAGTGGGTGGAGAGTTCCTACTAAATGGAATAAAAAACCAAGAGTGGAAAGGGATTTAAGTTTGATTGGTTGTCACTAGGATGGGAATAGCAAGGGTGCAGGAAAGGATGGTGGGCGACAGAAAAAAAGACCACAATAGAAGTAGAAAAAACTACTAGTCAAAAATTCCACGAAGTCGAATAAACTATCAGGCAAGCAGTAAAGATTTAGCGTGGATGAAGAAGGGTTGAAAGTTAGGTGTGAAGAAAGGGTCAGTAAAGTTAATTTTGTTTCTGTGACTCCGGGCAAATAAAAGTTTACAATAAGTAGCCGAAAGCAAACAAACATTAATAACATAAATATCTAGTCTGAATCAAAACAAAATTAATAAAATTGAAACAATGTTATGTATAAAAATATGTATGAGTTAAGAAATAAATTCAAAACTTTATTAACTTTATAAAATTCTAGGTATACTTTAAAGTAATCATGGTGAGGGTCAGCGACTGAAATTACTATGTGCATGGAATGTGTATGAAAAATATTGAATTTATTCAAATATGTGATTAGGTAGATTTAAAAAAAAAATTTTAATTAATAATTTGAAATTGTGAAGAACATGAGAGAGAACAAGAAAAGTACATCCAACAGATCCACATCTATATCTTAGTAATTTTTTGTAAAACATCCACCGGACATCCACCAGTTTGTTAATTTAATAATACTTGACATTCTAAACATTACTTAGCTAGGATTTGTTGTATTTAAAAAAATAAATGTTAACATTTATTTATTCACAAGATTAAATTAGAAATACTTGTAGCAATATGAAATAATGAACTAAGTAGACATTTTGTTGGAATATAATTATATGTTAGTAGCATATTTGCCTATTCACCAATCCTTTAAACTGATAAGATAATCACATAGAGTAGGAAACTATCTGACTATTAAATTACGGGTATGTTTCATCCTACCGGTCTTTAAATATGTTGAAACTAATAAACCATAACATATAATGGCTGCAGAATTTTAAATTGGTTTGTTTTGTAATACTAAGTTAAAACCATAATTTTTTTTCAAGAAAAAAAAAGAAGAAAATACAAGAACATAAAATAAACAAATATCAAACTGTAATAAAAATTCCCAATTTCTTTTTTTTTTAGAGAACGGTTAAATTTGGATTTCCGTTAATTTAACTTCTATTCAATTTTAAAATTATGCTGTATTTTTTGTGTATTTATTACACTAAATTATCTTAAAAAAAATCTCAAATTAACTGCACGCATTCTGAATTAATTTCGACACACAAACAATGATTAACTACACATGACTGATAACAATTTACTGCGTAAATAATATTAATCAGTTCTTATTTACAATTTGCTGGTTATTAAATGAATTGGAAAAAAAACTGCAATAACCTGTTTACATTAAATTCACCTTTAGTACGTCAAGCTGTCTGTTATCACATGGCAAAGTATTTAGATAATTTTAATGCATGATAATGATCTGTATTATCTACTTATATTTTCTTATAATTTTGATAAACAGCAAGTGTATTTGTTTGTTCAGACTTGGTGTTTCAAAATAGATAAACATTTTATTGCTGTAACCGATTGGGGCTCAATTTATTTTAAAAATATTTTATATTTTTATAAAAACGATATTGAAAAGTGAATTATTTAAATAAGGGACTAAATCTTTAACATAAAATATTAGCTTTCTAAATCATATTTCTGGTAGCTCAGAATCTATAAAACCTTACAATGTGTCTCCAGAGAATTTTATAAAAGGATGCATATTCTTGAACTTACATATTTTTTGTAAGTGACTTACTAAAACCAATTTCCACTGCTCTTTTTCATCTCAACTATCATATTTCCTTACTAAAAGCAGCTATGCTTAAAGCTAAACTATTTTGAAAAGCAAGCACTTCCAGTTCTCTTGCAGCGATGTCTTCGTTAATATTTTGCAAAACAAAAATTCCAAACTGTTGAATATCAATTTCCCTAAAAGGGTAATCAACAAATTCCGGCATCATAGCAATTCATTAAAATTTAATGAATTTTGAAGTTGTCTTTTAAGTTAAAGACTATTTTTACATGATATTTACTGTCAAATAATTCTGGTGATCGTTAAGATATCTTTTCAAAAAGAATTGAAAAATGCCTGATATTTCTGTTGATTGGGATTGTATCCTAAAACTTAAGATTACTGATTGATTTATATTTATAGTGGAAACTGTTTCTGCTAGCTCTTTGTCTGTCCTGTGAAACTGCAAATTAAGCTAATTTATTTTGTCTGTCAACTAAGGGCACATTTTTTTGGCCTGAAACATTCTAAGGCCCTCATTAAAGCCTTCACTAAAAGGCTACTGCAGACTTTTTAATTTTAAATAAAAACTCTTCACACCTTAGTAAGGACATTGATAGATACCTGTCAAAATAATGACGAAAGTTGCTTTTTGGGTGGTTGAACACATAAGAAAGCAGAAACGGAATATTTTTAAGAAGAAATGCATTGGCCTATTAAATAGAGGAAAATTTAGGAAATCGAATTTTTCTAAATATTTCGACGCATAAAATGATTACACATGACTGATAAAATTTTACTGCGTAGATACATTCATCGGCTGACTTATTTACAAATTGCTAGTTGTTACTAACTTAATTTTATTTCAATAATCTGTTTAATTTTAGTACGTCAAGCTGTCTGATATCACATAAATTTAGATATTTAATTTTAAATGTACTTAATAGGTGATAATGATTTGTATTCTCTACACTTCTCACAAATTAATTCCCAAAAGTGTGTTTCTTTTTTTAATTCCAGAAAATGTCGTATTCATCAAAAGGTTATTAGGTTTGATTCACCGAAGTTTTAACCGAGAAGTTCTTTGAGATTTTTGGGCAACTGACATGCTATGCGCTGATTATTAAATTTGTTACGATAAACCAAAATATGGTCCACAGTCAAATCTGTGTTGCAAGTATTTGTAAGTGTTCCAAAAAATGTTAGATTACGTTGAAAGTAGTTGCATCTTTCTGGGAGGGCTCCTAATGAATAGTACAAATATTACAATCTATAAAAGCTTTCTGTGCAAGTTCTTCATTATTTCACTTTCTTATGATATCATTTAAGTTGCCACTATAGTACAGTATGCACCAAAATAAACGACATTGAAAAACTAAAGCTTTATTAAACATGAAAAATCAGTTACATTTCAAATAATGCACATGTTAAGTTTTTCTATAAAAAATGTGTTCTAAGTGCTCGCCATAGCGTTCCAAGCAGTACCCATAACGCTTAAGATTGCTTATTAAAAATGTTTTAAAGTCAAACTCAACTCCACTATTATTACAAAAAAAATTAAAAAAGCTTTGTATATTACTTACAGTTCTTAAAATAGCCAATTTGTGTTTCAATCTAAAAACAAAACATTACTTTTCATGACACCTTGACCGCATTCAAAATTATAAATCCTCAAGTGTTTAGAAATAAATGCAGCAATTAATAATCATTTCATGAATTTGATTTTATAAATTAGGAACGACTTCTTAAGTAGTAGTTTAGTAAAATTTCTTAAGATTGATGACAAATACTTGTAATCTTCTTAAAACAACTACTTATTTTGATTTACGAAACTAAAAAATAAAACTTTTAATAGTATTTAATTCTTTAGTTGGATTGCATTGGAGGCTAACTGATAATTTTAATAATACATAAGTACACATAGTATTTCTGCTAACGTTAACATTTAGTTTTATTTTGTTATTAACTTTGATCACTATAATAATTTTGTAAATTGGTAAATACAAAATTAGTTTTATTATCTCGCCTATATATCTTAATGAAAATACTTAACTACAAAATGGTTAACTAATCTAATTTTACAATTGGTAGCACCTTAAAATAAATATGGTTTTTGAAACCAGTAATTTAACTGTTCAATGTGCAAAATAAGTATTATAACAAATTAATATTTTAGGGGGCGTCCATTTTAGGAGCAGTAATAGAACGTTCACTAGCTATGAAAAAATTACGGTAGGCTGGCCGACAGTTAATTTTTTGGGCCTGAACCTTTAGTACATCTAACAAAGTCTGACATAATAATATGGAACCGTATTCATAAAACTGAAGGATATCCCTGTCAGTATAAAATAGAAGTATAAGGTTTTAAGTTGAAGGAAAAGGAGTACAACCATTTTCTTTTTGTTACTACTGAACTGAAATTCATAACTAAAATTGCCAATGCCCCCGTGATTTGGAAAAAATACCAAACACCAAAAATAAAAGCTAGGGAAGGAAGTACGCGGTAGCATTTGGTAAAGCACTGGATGCGAAAGGCATTATTAAGGAAATAAACAAAATGAAAGAGTGGTTGAAGAAAAAAAAACTGACTTGAAAAACACTGGAAACAAAGCAATCAAACTGTTTTCTTCTGAGTTCTTGTCCTTGTTGGCAAAGAGGCAGATGACCTTGGACATTATTATTGTCATCTTCGTCACTTCTTTTTCAGGTGCTTAAAAATCAACTTCAATCAAATTTTTGGCCAAGTTATGAACCACCATACAGGCCACAATTATTGATATATTCTCCAATTTCACTTGGTAAACGTTGCAAAATAGAAAATCGAAGTTTTAGTTGACTAAAACAACGTTCAATTATCACCCTTTCTATATTTGAAAGGTTATTATAATTATTCTGACACTAGAAAGATTTCTAGATTAGGGAGGGGAATCTAAGGGAGCATCCCTTAAAACCTCACCAGTATGCACACCAACCTGGCAAATCCAAGAATTTCGCCTTAAACAATCTTTTAGGAAAAATCCCAATCCCAATGCCAATCCCTAAGACAAGGAGAAATTGCGCTGACAGCCTTCCTCGATATTGAAGGAGCTTTTAATAATACCCTTACCTAATCAGTCTACGACTTAATTCACTGTAGAGGAATTAGCAGAATAATATGCAACTGGATTAAAAACATGCTTGAAAATCGATATATAGTGTCATCACTGCAGGAAAAATCGGTCAGATTTAGGGCGGCTAGGGGTTTTTTTCTCCCCTCCTGTGGTCTCTTCTGGTTGACTCCCTTCGGAAAAACCTCTCTCGGCAGGCGGTGGATTTTCAGTGCTATGCAGACGATCTGGTTATAATAGTTAGGGGCAAATTTAAAGAGGTTATCTCGGAGATCCTTCAGAATGCCCTAAATATGGTTACCAGTTGGTGTGAGGTGGAGCAATTGTCTGTTAACCGACTCCTTTTGCGACGGAGATAAAATATCTGGGGATCATCTTGGATAGTAAACTTACCTGGAATGCCCATGTGGAAAGAACAATAAATAAAGCCAGGATCTCCCTGTGGAATCTCAGGAGAATCTGTGGCACATATTGGGGAACGAGCCCCAAACAGATTTACTGGATTTATCAAACAGTGATAAAAGGCACTCCAGAAATCCACTAGAGAAATTTGTCTGGACTTCAGCGACTGGCATGCGTGGCCATTAGGGGGGCAATGTCCACTACCCCGACAGCAGCAATGGAGATCATCCCACTCCATTTACTATTGGAGAAGAAGGCCAGAATGGTGTCCTATAGGCTGCTGTCAGTGGATAGTCAAGTAAAAGGGGAGAGGCTCTGGGACCACTCGGGCCTGATGCGTGAAAATAAAGATCACAACACGCTTGGGACGGCCTCAGATATGCTAGCTACCCGATTTATAACCTTAGGGGTGAGCCACAATAGACCCAACGGTGGTCGCAGTGGAGGCCCCACTCACATTGAACCTAACCTAACCTATAATTATTCTAAATGGAGTCATGAGCCAAGGCTCTACCATTATCAGAAAGAGACAAGACGTTGTTTTTATTTTCTAAATGAACCCTTACTTGTGAATTTCTCCATATTCTTGAATTGTGGACACATATAACATATGACACATATAACATATAATAGTGAACCGCTCTCTTGCATCACAAGTGGCTTGTGTAGGATGACCTCTTCGGTTGACATACTCACCATGGCGTTTTGGTTTGAGAATTCCTATTTGGGTACAGTCAACTACAACAATAGATATCGGAAGCCGAAACTTGCTTTGCCATATCTGTTTCGCAGTCATAGGGTCATTATACGCGATACTGTAGCTTTACTTACACCCAGTTTTTGACCATTGCCTTTTTGAAACCAAGGGCACTATCTATCTTCATTATTATGACGGGTGATAACGCAGTTCCTAGAGTTTCAGTATTTATTTTCAAAAATCTATTGGCAAGCCAATGCACATTTTCCTCTTCAAACCGGTATAATTCTTTGTAGTCACGAACAGGCGCAGATAAACGCTGCTTGTAGTGTTTAATCTCTCTCAGTTCCACATATATGCTATCGCTACAACTGATTACTACACGACTGATTCCGCTACTGACCACACTAAACATTTTTGAAGGATATCCTTTTTCTTTAAAGTAAAACGTATTGTTTATGAATAACCAAATACTTTTTTGTGGAGGATATGCTTATAGTCCATAAAATCGGAATATTATAAATGCGAGCTTTCCTTAATATTCTGCAAGTATAACTACAACATTTTTTTATAATAACGGTTCACTGTTTTAATCACTTACTTAGCTACCCAAAAAAGGATTGAGTCATAAGTTTTCTGATTAACAAGACCAATTTATTTAATACCTACTCTGTTTATTGGCGATGAAAATACAATTAATTCATTAAATTACAAATAAAGTAAGTAAAGTATTAAAAAAATGTATAAATCAGTTTAAAAAAATTAACCAAGTCATTACAATTTTTTGTTAGCAGTTTATAGGTACCTACATGTAAAAATAAAGGACCTATATTATTTAAATCCTCAACCTTAAAAACAAGCTTTACTGTCTAGTTTTTCTTGTACTATAGAATCCACAAACTTAAAACTGTGACTAGGTAGATACTGTAATCCATAAGGTAAACATTAACAGATAGCGGATAAATCAATTGTAGAAATATTGTAATGTTTAATTTAATTCTCGGCAACAGCAAAATGAATTAATTATTTTAAAACAAATAAATTAACAAATAGTTGACATATGTAAATATTGCATCATTAAATCGTTTGAACCCGGTTAATCAGTAAGTATTTACTTTATAGAACGTTGACACCACAGATTTATGTTACGTCCTACAAAACGTCCCTTAATAAAAACATAAATAAAACAAAAAATGTCTACTTTCAAAGTACTTTTCTTTTTTTTTAATTAAATCTGATAATCTGTGGAAAAGTATCCAATATTAATGGTATTTTAATTGCTCCTAAAAGTTAACTTTCGGACCTTGTGGTTTAAATAGCTATCAACTATTAATTAATTGTTTCTGATGGGCCTAAAAAAATACAGAAAGAAGCTGAAATAGAAATTTTTTACTGCACAAACCCTATTAACTATATTTTAAGAAAAACTACTTTCACGTAGCAATGCAATATTGCATTTTTTAATACTTCTTAAGTATTGTGTTCTCCAGCAAATAATTTCTTTTGCCTCATTCAGAAATTTTAGGAGTTTCCATAACGTATTTCGTCCAAATTTGGGAATCGTATCTACTTCTTCTATAACAGTCGTTACTTTTTTCAAAGTAGGAAACTCTTTATTAAAGTACAAAGAATGGACTTGTCTTCTAATGATAAATATATCTATTAAAGTTATTGACCATAATGGATTTTTTCCCTACGTATTTTTTTGGTTCACTAACATTTCCCTGTTTTCTCTCACTTAAAAATCGGTCATATTGGAGCACCAACTGTCACGAACAGTTGATGATTCATCTTGATATATTAGTGCATCATGAACATTTAAAACAATAGTTTTTTCTCTTTGACGCTATTTTCACTACCGAAAATGTTCTTGGGGTAAAATAATAAAAATATAATTAAATTGATTGCACTAACCCTTACTTTTTGGAAGTCCATCTTATTAAGAATAATAAAAAACTCTGTTATTGAGTTTAAAAAGCAATTTTTTAAAAAAATAGTGGAAGTTTTGTTAAAACGAAGAGTTTTTTAATATTCTTGATAAAAAGGTACTGGTCAAGGTCAAGTTGAAATTCTGCTGAAAACCGAAGATAAGATAACGATCGCAAATGTAATTCATGCACCGGACTTGGCAATGAATTTACTCTCGGTAAGCAAAATTACTAAAAATGGCAGAACCGTTATATTTGACTCAGAGTTTGGATGTCGAATTACAAATAGGAAAGTAAACCTGAAAAAGGAAGAAATTATTTGCACTGCTACTCAAACCTATGGTATGTACAAATTGGATGAATTCGAATTTTCAGCAAGCCCGGTAAGTTTATTAAACGCTCAAGAACTATGGCATCGTCGTCTAGGCCATTTAAACAACCCGTCAATGAACCTTTTAAAAGGCAAATTAGCAACTGGAATCGACTACACTAATGACAGTTATACACAGTGTGAAACCTGCTTAAAGGGAAAAATGCACCGAAAACCATTCGTTAAGACAGGAATTAAAAGAGCTACTGGAAAACTTGAACTAGTTCACTCTGACGTTGCAGGTCCGTTACAAAGTGTATCCATTGGTGGAGCCAGGTACTTTTTGACGTTTACAGATGATTTTACCAGAAAAACGACAGTTTATTTCCTTAAGTCAAAATCAGAAGTTCCCGAAAAATTTGAAGAATATAGAGCTCTGGTAGAAAATCAAACAAATATGAAAATTAAATGTTTACGTACCGACAATGGCACTGAATATGTCAATCAGTCGCTGATCAATATTCTAAAGACATATGGAATACGACACGAAAAAACGGTGGCGTACACACCCCAGCAAAACGGTGTAGCTGAAAGATTAAATCGAACCTTGATGGAAACTGCAAGAAGTATGCTAATCGACGCGAACCTTAACAATTCTTTTTGGGCAGAAGCTATATCGACCGCAGTATATTTAAAAAACAGATGTCCCACAAAAGCTCTCAAAAATTGTGTACCTGAAGAATTATGGACAAATAAAAAACCTGATTTGTCACATCTCCGCATTTTTGGCTGCAAGGCTCTGGTACACATTCCCAAAGAGAAAAGGAGAAAATTAGATATGAAAGCAGAAGAATTAATCTTTGTCGGTTATAGCCAAACATCAAAAGGTTTTAGATTCATACACCCAGTTACCAAAAAATTAATAATTTCACGAGATGCCGAATTTTTTGAAAACCAAATTATTGTAACGGAGATGCCCAAAGAAAAATATGAAGTCATTTTCAGATTCTAATATTGAAGACAAAAACACCAATCAACAACAATTTCTAGTCACCGAAAATGTAGTTGAAGTGGGGGAAAATGAAAGTTCGTTGTCAAGAATATCCGAAGAACCTGAAATAAACATTCAAGGCATGGAAGATCAAGAGTTAGAAGTGATTGAAGAAAGTGAAACTGATGAAGAGAATAAAGAAGAATGTTATCAACGCAGAAGATCCATAAGAATTCCAAAACCTAACAAAGCTGTATTTAACTCTGATTTTATATGTCAAGCCGCCCTTGACGTTTCTCCAGATCCAAGAACAGTTAAAGAAGCTTTATCAGGTCCTAATGCCCACCTATGGAAAAAGGCTATGGAAGAGGAACTTGAAGCACACAATAAAAATAAAACTTGGATGATTTGTGATCTTCCTCCTAATAAAAAGTCAGTCAAGAGCAAGTGGACATTTAAAACCAAACTTACGGTTACTGGTGAAGTAGAACGCTACAAAGCCCGCTTGGTTGCAAAGGGTTTTTCGCAACAACAAGGCATTGATTACCAAGAAACGTTTTCCCCCGTAGTAAGATACAGTTCTATACGATTATTGTTGGCACTAGCAGCGAAGTATGACTGAAAAATAAATCAAATGGATGTTGTTACGGCGTTTCTACACCCGAATTTGGACGAAGAAATTTATATGGAATTACCTGATGGTAAAATTTGTCGATTATTAAAAACATTGTATGGTTTAAAACAATCTAGTCGTATGTGGAACAAAGAACTAGATACAGTAATCAAAAATATGGGTTTTATGCAGTCAAAATATGATCCGTGCGTTTATTGTAGATATCACAAGAATAAGATACTTGTTTTGGCCATCTATGTAGATGACATTTTACTCTTCTCAGACGATGAACATCAGAAGGAAACTGTAAAAAATGATTTGATGAAAAGATTTAAGATGAAAGATTTAGGTGAAGCACATTTTTGCCTAGGAATGAGAATAACCAGAAATAAGAAAGAGAAAACAATCAGTCTAGATCAAGAGAATTATATACAAGATGTTCTAGAACGGTTTGGAATGACAAATTGCAATGGTATAGATACTCCCCTGGACATACATCAGATACTTACGAATGCAGAAGAACCTAAAACAGAAGAAGACATGCTAAAAGTACCATACCAAGAAGCAATAGGAAGTATAATGTATGCGGCTCAGTGCACTAGACCAGACATTGCATATGCAGTGGGGGTGTTATCTAGATTCAATCAGAATCCCGGAAAGATCCACTGGACAGCAGTCAAGCGCGTACTTCGATATTTAAAATCTACCGCAAAAAGGAAGTTAGTTTTGAAACAATAAGACGAGGATTTATGTGGCTATTGTGACTCCGATTTTGCCAGTGACACAAACGATAGAAAGTCCACAACAGGATACATATTTTTACTATCTGAAGGCGCTGTCAGCTGGACTTCAAAGAAACAAAATACAGTCGCATTGTCAACGACAGAAGTCGAATATATGGCTTTAAGCTTGGCAGCTCAAGAAGCAATATTCTTGAAGAACTTAATCAATGAAATAATCCCAAATCAGATGGGATTTGTCCAGATTTATTGTGATAACAAAGGAGCAGTCGACCTCAGTAAAAATGCTGCCTACCGCCCTAGAAGTAAACATATAGATGTTAAACACCACTTTGTCAGAGAAAAACAAGAACATAGGAACAAAAGAAATGATAGCAGATGCGTTTACGAAAGGACTACCTAGAGACAAATTAAAAGAAGACTCCAAGAAAATGGGTCTGAACCTCACATAAAGTGGGGGTGTTGGAAGTGCTTTGAACGCACCTTTAATATACATATTTATGCGATGTTCAGTTTTTTATATTTATAAATTAGTGTCATAGTAATATTATATGTTAACGTGTGAATAAACGTTACTTAAAGTTGATATTTATTTTCGCCACTTAAAGTTCGCCACTCTACTCTGCCAACATTTTATTAGTAACAGTGTTAGGGTTTACCTAATCCCCTAAACACCCCTAACGACCACAATTATTCTCGTGAAAATCGAAAAACAAAATATTATCCTACATATCGTATTATGACTACTTATCCCTTACCTAGGAAGATTAAAATATGATGATTAAAATATATTTCTTAATACCGATATAAATAAGTACGTGTGCTACTGGTTTAGGGGCTTGTTTACAACATTTTACGATTTAATGACTTTTCTTAGCTGCCAACTCCAAACAAATATAAACAGAAATATACAAAAGTATAATTCTGCAATTTGTAAGACAATTTTTTCTGTATGGATTGTTTACGATATTTTAAAACATTTTATTCAGAATTAAATATAGCCGTAATATTATACTCACCCAGTAAAACGGAACATCTGGAACTGATTTACTTTATTTCCCAAATAAAATTTGTGTGCAGAAATTCGTTCGTATCTACGCTTATGCGGTTCCTGTTTGAGGTGGAGTATCAAGGGGGTGACTATCTAAAAATAAGTCAATTAAAAATAATCGAAATAAAACCGTAACGGGTTAAAAGTGCAAAACAGAGTAAGCTACCAAAGTCAGTAGGGACGGGAATAAAGCGAGTTTAAGCGGCTGTGCCTGTATCCGGTTTACACCCGCACCGGAAGTGCAGTGGTTTGTGTTTACATGCCTATGCACTGTATGCAAATGCTAGACATTAAAAATTTTACGCCTTAGGGCAGGTTAGGGAACGCCACTCAATTTTAAATTCTCGGTTTAACTCCATGACTTGGAAACAACTTTTCATGCACGAATGTTTCGATCAGGACCGGTTTATACATATGATTACGTATTGTTCAATATGGGTGGGTTTTGTTTATTAACCATATCCAAATATTCCGCGTTAACAATCACCTAAATATTTGATTAAAGTTTATTTGTTTATTTGCCCGAATTTTGAATTGAAAATGCTAACTCAGTTACAGAAACATGAAGAAACAAGAAATCTTATCTCAGGGTTGCCTTATATTTCGGGATTGGAGAACAAAAACAAATATTAAACATCGAAAATCACTTTATTGTTTTTCAAAATATTTCCCATGAAGATCTATACACTTTTGTATGCGTTTGAACCAATTGTCGAAGCACTTTTGCCACTCTGAATGAGGTATCTCCAAAACATGCATACTGAAAGCAGCAATCGCTTCTTCAGGTGTCAAAAAACGTTGACCTCTCAGTTTGTTTTTTACGTACGGGAATAAAAAAAAGTCATTCGGTGCCAAGTCAGGACTCTACGGCGAATGACTCATCAATTCGATGTTTTGGGTGCTATAAAATGCAGTTGTTTGAGCCGATGTGTGGCAGCTCGCATTGTCGTGGTGAAGAGTGATCCGGTTGGTTTTCCTGATTTCTTGAAAGACAACTGGCAAACAAATGGTTGTGTACCACTCAGAATTGATGGTTCTGCGTTGTTCTTGTGGTACGGTTGCGACATGTCCAGCGAACCAATTTTTTTGACCGTCAAATATTTATGTAATATTGAATGTATGCTGGTCCCTCTAAAGCCTAAGGTTGTTTCAATCTCACGATAGGTCACATAACGATCTTGCAATATCAGTTCGCGCACAGCAGCAATAGTTTTAGGAACAACAACTGATGTTGGACTCCTTGTTGGAGCTTCGTCGGCAAAAATTGAATTAAGTTTATCAATGCATTGTTGCTGAGTTAATCCACGTCGAAAGTTTTAAAAAATAATCGCAAGAAAATGTTCGCGATTTAATTCCATTTTTGGCCCGAGATGAATCTTTTAAGTTACTGTAAACAACACAAATTGCGCTCATATGTCAAAACGTTCGGAGTACGTATAACCTGAAAAATTTCCAACACCAGGGTTGCCAAATCCAGAAATATAAAAGGTAACCTTCGTACCTAACAAGTCTTTTAAATAAAGATAATTAAATGATAATAACCTAATTAATTAATGAAAATAAAATGCTTTGGCCCACAAAATATTTAAATGTTCCTGTAAAAATATTTTAATATGTCAAAATGACAGTTCCTTCTGACACATCTACAATAAATACACGTAAAATTTAAAACGAGATTAAAAAAATTTGCAAAAATATTAAAGTTCTTAAAGATTACTTAAATAGTACACTAAATGTTAGTGTACTATTGAATTTAAATTTTTCACATACTCCAAAAGTTCTTACGACGTCTAGATTTGAAAAATGATGACTCTAAATGTCGAATTGAACCAGCCTACAGTTCGTGTCGTAAATTCACTAACTATATCCTTACTATACACTTTATGTGGAAGATCATATGTTTTGATTATGGATACTGGATTTAATAACTGGTATTTATTTGCCTCGTAGCACTCACTATTCACTCACTGACAATAAAATTTAGATTTTTACAAAAACTCTTTTAAACAAAATTGAATATTGACTTTACCAAAAGTTCTTAACAGTTCTTATTTGGGGTTATACCTGGTTACCTGTATCTATACCTTTTTTAAGTCATAATCATCTAATTCTGAATTTAAACGTCAAATTTCCATATTTATAATCCATATTTCTCAGTTAATTCAAACTTTTTGAATAATAACATACATAAAAATATATTTAAGAATTAATTTTTTTAAGTACATAAAATGATTAAAATGGCGTTGCAAACAAGCTTTATAATATTTCTGTAGACCATTAAATATTTAAAAAAAAAATGGTTGCTGCAAGTGTTGAAAATAAGTTATTATTCTTTGCCGTACTTCTACAACAGCTTCCGGCGGATTTTTCTAGCGAAATATGGAATCCTTCATAAATTAAGACCAATTATGCCAATTCGTTTAAAAAAAATAAATCCAAGTGGTAAATATTTTTGAAACCCAGTTAAAATGTCGAAATTGTAATTTAAAGATTTTATTAAATATTCCATTTGTAATTTTAATTGTACAAAAGTCAACTGCTACAGGTTAAGTTAGGTTAAGTGGAACAAGTTTTAGGAATGGCCCACCTAACCTAAAAATTTAACTATGCTATTTGTTTCTGTCAATTTTTCATCTTTTTCACTGTATCACAACTGAATGATTGAAACAATAAATCTTTCTATGATTGAAATTATTTGGAACTTAACCTATACAGTTTTGTTTCTGTTTAAAAAATTTCAAACTTTACTTAATGATTAATTTGAAAAAGATGGCTGATGCTAACGCATGCCCACAAAATAATATAATATGATATGAGCAGAAGATGACCATTTTGTTAGGTTAAGTTAGGTTAGGTGCAATGAGTAATGAGCTGCAATGAGCAGAAGATGACCATTTTGTTCCGAGATGCATACTATATTTTTTCTATGACAACATATTCACATTTAATAAATGCATACATTACAAAAACTTTTACAAAAACGATCTGCTGACATTTTATCAACCTAAGGACAAAATTGTCTAAAATTGTTATTAAAAATGTTTTCTCCAACATAGTCTTTTTCAGGGAAAGGAATTTTCCACGATCATCGTCACTAACAATATTCGTTTATTTGGCTCCTTTGCGTTTAATTATCTGTTTACATGTTTTCCTTGTTAATCTAAGCACCGCATACAGTGGTAACTGTTTCAGTTCACTTGCTCGTTTCAGAAGCTAAACTGTGTTTTTGTAACTTAACGAAATATTGAGAAGATTGAGGATTGTCGTAACCCATCATTCGAACAATGCTTGTTTTTCGTACAACCCGCTGAGAAAGCCAATTTCTTTTCATTAGGATAAGCTTAAAATCTTTTCCGGCCAAACATACTTTTAGCGAAAATAATTGAGAAAGATTGTTTTCCTCGGTATATTTAAATAAAAAGAATTGTAAAGATTCAATACACTAGCTAACGATTTTTCTTGCTTGTTTGGCTGCGTTTGCTATTTTTGTTTATTCTCTTGTGTAGTGTTTTCAATGGCAATAGCTTTAAAAACAAAATTTTCTGGATGTTTTGATTAACTATAAAGTTTTCGTCATTTGAATAAAATTAATTTTTCCTTTCCTTGAAATGTCTACATTGTTATTGTATATTTTAAAACATTAATTGGCCACTTTTTGAGGCCTGAAAACAGCACTTTAACGGCATAGTTTACACATAATTTTGTGTCCTACACAATAATTGTTTTTCCTATCAAAAATTTATTTTGAAAGAAACTGTTTCAAATAAACAGATTGCCATTAAACAACCTACCTCTACTAGGAGCAACACATAAACAACCAAGCTAACAAGCACATGAAGTCGAAACTCATATATGTGTTTATCAATGTATGAACAATTTATTAGTGAGTAATATAAATATCATTCAAAGGTATACCGTGGAACCAGTGAGAAAATAAAACAAGAAGCAATACTTTCTTACAATTTATTTTTATTTGACGTTTAATAGTCTTGCTTACTTGTCAATTGGCTAGATAACTTTCTTGCTTCCGGAAAACTGGTAAAATTCAACTTTCTCATAGTGTAGGATAAAAATGCATTTAAATTTTTATAAAGATAATTTCTAGAACATTCATATTTGGTAAGTTAGTTATTTAAAATGAATGCAATTAAAAATGCATTTACTAAGAACAATAATAAACAGAGAAGCGTTTGAATAAAAGTTTAAGCTTTTTTAAGTAAACTATTTTGATAAAACTATCATCATTGAATTAAAAGAGCTAATTTTTTAAATAAACGTGAATGTTTTGTTATTATAGACTAGCACAGATTTGCAATCAGTTGTAAAATAAGAAAGTCAGAACCATTTCATATAACAATTGGGGAAACAATTTTAACGTTGCTGAATCCGAAAATGCCTGTTTCTACGTTGAAATATGGACCCGAAGTTTGTATTCCAAGATGGCAGCCAAGATGGCTTCCGGTGCATGTTTGAGCCTAACTCTTAGTGTTTCTTTTAAGCTAGAATCGTAATATAATTGTCAATTTGGGGTTTTTAAAGACAAGAAATACAATACGATGCTTTAAAAAGACACCTGAAGGTTTTAGGGCAAATTTAGGGTATGACGCGTATTCCAAGATGGCAGTCAAGATAGCGTCAGGTGCATATTCGAGCGTACCTACCGTTTCTTTTGAGCTAGAATCGTAATATAAACGTAGATTTGGGTTTTTTGACGCAAGAAATGCAATGCGATGCTTTAAAAAGACACCTGAAGGTTTTAAGGCAAATTTAGGGTTAGGTTAGGTTAGGTATAACGCATCCCTAAATACCTCTCTCTCAAACTCTAACAATGTTTGACATTAATGACAATGACATTAATAACTGTACAAATAGGGATGCATTTTATACAATTTGCATTTCAAAATAAAAAACAATACATCCGAAATCGCCAATGCATTTTTTGCCACAAAAGAATAAATCAAAACAATAATTCATTGTAACGAAACACTTATTTAAGGAAAATTTTTTCGCCTTGCAGCTGAATGAATCCTATCAAATTTTATGTCTCATCAAAAGCAACGAATTAACGGCCGGCCCTTGAATAGCTGGCGGAGGTTATTTGAATAAACATTGAAGGGTTTAACCCCAGTGTATCCTTATTAATCAAAACTGTCTAGCAAAGTAATCAATATTGTTTTTTAGATATTATCATATAAATAACTAAAACGAATATACTTTTAATTATTATAAACTACAAAATATTTTAAAGAGAACTTGGTCGATTTATCAATAATTTTACAAATAATGTTGTTTGAAATAGGCATAGCTACTAAAATAAAAGCACGGATAAAAGGTATAAAAATTATATATGATGGCGCTCATTGAAAACAATACCTGTTGCCTTCAAATTACTCCAGGATTACCTCTAGGACCTAATAGAAATTGGGAGTTTGGTACGAATAATTGAAGGTCTAGACGCTAAAGGAACATTTATTGGATAATTTGGTAAAAAGAACTGCTGGATATGGGTAGATAGCGCTAGGAAAACTGAATGGACACAAAACAAAACTGGTAAAAAATGCAGATTGAGCCAGACTAATATATATGGTCTAAATTATCTTGTTTATGGAGTTTGTGAAAGCACTGCGGACGAGGAAAAAATTTGTTTTAGCAGGACAATGCACTTTATCACAAATTTGGTTATTTTCGAAATTAAAAAAGCTTCAGGGAAGTAGATACAAATTTAATGAATTAATGTTTGTCGAAAGAAAGCAAATTACTCGCTGTTATACAGTGTGCGTCAAAATAAACAGTAGGTACAAAAATTAAGAAGGATGTGAAGTTGCGCACGCAAGCTGCATATATCATATTTGGTGTACTTGTCATTAGTTGTCAACTTGACATTACATTACGGTTCTTACTACCTTAGAAAAAGTGTTTTAGTAGAGAATTATTTCTACCGATACCGAGTGTGTCAGAATAATGGTCGATATTTAAAGCAAGGGTCAAAAAGATTTTTTAAAAAGGCGTCCCCTAGTAAAACTGTAATGCTATCGGTTATTGAGAAAATGAGAAATTTCGTCGCACTAGTAGTGTTTTATGTCAACGTAAAGGCTTTTCAGTTCGTCGAAGAACAGTTTGCACCAAGGTAAATGAAGGGTGCGAAAAGAAGTCTTGTACGAACAGCACTTAAATTGTATATAAGTGAAACATCTTCACATAGTCACATCACCAACAAAAATATCGATTCGTTGATTTTGAACGTCCATATGCCATTGTAAAGAAGCCTCTTCACCTCAAAGAGCTCCAGTAACTATTTGGGTTGCTGTGCCTGGTCATGGGAAAATTGGTTCTTTTTATGTTGAGGAATAAGCAGCCAGTTACTGCCAATCAAGAGCGGTACAGACATAACATAGTGACACCTTTTGTCAGAGATTTGAAGACTTTTTGTCGTGAGCATAATTTGTGAATCCAGTAGCATGGGTTTCAGCAACGCTCCATAAATTTGTTTAGTGAACTTTTTGGTAACAGAAAGATATCTGGTCACACAGATTTTGTGTCCACCCAATTCACCGGATTTAGCACCACCTGATGCTTACCTTTGGGGTTTGATAAATTATTTCATATTTTTAAATTTGCTAAATGATGTTTAGACACCTTATAAACATTATGTATTATAAAAATAAATTGATAAAATAAATGATTTATATTCGCTACTGTTTTTTGGCAGATATTATATTTTTGAAAACTAAATTTTATCCCAGATAATATGGTTCCTGTGTTTGCATACTAGTGATACACGGATAGGTGTATAAATTGAATTTAATTTGTTATTCTCAACATCAAAATATGTTTACCACTGCTGCGTGTATGAAAAAATATGTTTATAGAAACTTTTACTTATCGAGATGGATAAAAGAAGTCGGAAAAAGTCAACTCGTATGTGATTTATTACTTTACTGCCAACAGATTTAGAAAGTAACAATTTGGTATAATTTATCTTCTGTTTTCACAAAAATACTTAGCCAGTTTTTATCAAGAAAAGAACGGCAGACTGACTTTTAAATATTAGGTCTAGCTTTACATTAATGAAAACTCAAAATATTTAATTTTCATTTAATATCCCTACAATAAATTTGAAGTAAATCAGTTTAATTACAGTATTCGTTTATTATGACATAAACGTACAGCAATAAATTATTTTTTAATCTGACGAAACTACTTTGCTTTTTGACGAAAAATATGTTGTTTTGTCAATAATTAACATTTTGTCGCTTCATGTATAATCCAGAAAAGAAGGTAAAATGTCGAAGCAGTAATTACAAACAAAAAGCAGATACTTGAACTTGAAGAAAGGTGCCCAGTACCCGAGTAAATAACTTCCTATACTGGCGGAGAGGGTTGGAGTGAGAGGGTGTAGAAAAACATGCACAAGCTCCCCCAGTCAACTAGAAAACGTTAGAAATTCGAAAACAATATTTTTTAAATTATCGCTCGAATTTAAAATGCTTTAGGGGTTTTTGAATTGAAGAATACATAACTATTTGCTGAGATTAAGAACATTCAAAATAGAAATTTCAAAGAAAACTTCCACTATTTATTCAAAAAATTGCTATTTTAAATTCAATAACAGCTGTGTCGTTAAAAACTAGCTTCGTCCTTAACTACTTAATCATGATCAGGTACCTAGCTACAAACAAACAAAATGTAACTTCAATATGTCAATCTTACGATGCTAGTTTTTAGAGAAACAGCTGTCATTGAATTTAAAAAAGCAATTTTTTGAATAAATAGTGCAAGTAAGATGGACTTCCACAAAGTAAAGGTTAATACAATCAATGTCATTTGCTGAGAGATTTTATTGTCAAAAAAGGCAAACGTATTTTTAGCGTATGTTCGGGTTAAAAGTAAGTGTGCCTTAAAAAGTAAATGTCATATACGTGTTTAGCAAACTAGAAAATGCATAGACTATTTTTAGCTATCACAGATTACACTATATAAATTGTGCCAGCTTGGTAGCTTGATACACTGTGACTTTTGCAGATCTATTGCGCTACCCTTTGTATTTTAAGGCACCTCATTTAGCCCTACGCTTCTGATAACTTTAAATCCGGTTTTTACCTCTCCACGTTTCGAAAACATTGCAATTATTTGAATTTAAAATAAATATTTTCTTAGGCCCGGTTTCATAATACCGACTTTAAAGTAACTTTAGCTAAAGTCCACTTTAAATTAAAGTGCACTTTAAAGCGGCTTTAAAGTTGACGTGTTTCATAAACGCCAGCCCACAGAACTTTAGTTAAAGTAAATTTTTCTACTAGAAATGTATGTTGGCATCCATGAATTGCCCATGTTGTTTACTTCACTTTAATAATTTTGTCATATTTGTCATTATTGTGTTTGTGTTGTGATTATAAATTTTAATACTAGGGCCCTTATTCTCATCCATTGGATATGAATACTCCTATAGGAAAATTTGGAAAATACACCATCTTCCTATCGGACTTTCCTATAGGAGTATTCATATCCACCGGATGAGAATAAGGGCCCTGGGGATTGAATTCTGATATGTGTACAGTCAATTGTACCAATAACTCGGGGGAAACGAGCAATTGCATAAAACTGCTCAGCAGTATGGGTCATTTCAACTAAGGTTTCACACATTTTGATGTAGCGTAGTCGTAACGAAGCTATTGCGTTGGATAAGCAAACGGTAAATAACTATTAATTTGTACAAGAAATTGAGTGCACACTAACCGATTTGTGGTAATCTAATTAAATGCTCAATTTCTGCCAGTACATTTACTGTTGTAGCTTTCGTTAAACGAAATCTATCAAAGAATTCTGTATCGTTCCATTTGTTTAAATGATCAATGCGTGCTCGATAAACCTTAGGCCTTCGTTCCACAACTTCATCTTCAGAAGAACTTGAAGAACTGCTACTCGAAGCCAACATTACTGCTTTTGGCTTTTTCACATAAACACACGCAAAAGATTGCAATTTGTGAATAGCAAGCAACACACGTTTGACGTTTAATTTGTTAAAGTGTGAGGTTATGAGCCCACTTTAAAGCGGTAAAGTGATGGTATACCCGACTTTACCTTAAAGTCACTTTAAAGTATCATTTAACTTTAAAGTTGTATTATGAAACACAATTTCTCACTTTAAAATTACTTTATATTTAAAGTTGATTATGAAACCGGGCGTTAGTTTTTAAAATATAGTAAATGGCCACTTAAAGTTTTTTGTTTATGTAATATATTCATTTTATTATTTATTATATTTTTTCCATCGTAAATTTTAGTATTTTTAAAAATTCAGTTTATTAATAACATTTATGAGGCGTAACCATTGTAGACTACTTATCAATGTCAGAATGTATAAATACCCTCATATCGACGCCCATGAAGAGGATGTCGTAAAATAGGGATGGTTTTTCGGGGTAAACAAGCCGTTCTGCTCTAGATAGGGGAAATGTCATCGGAGGAATTAGGTATCCTATTTCTAGGAAATTCCTCCGTGTATCCGTTCCTTCGGAAATATATATCTATTGTAAGACAACAAGTTTATATCAGTTGGTACCTATTAACTTCCGATTTCTCTTATTCAATACGGACAGGACAATGGATTGATATAATTGCCAATATTTGATAATATTCTACTGTAGAATTAAATTTAATGTCTAATTTACTCAACTATGAGAATTTCACTTTAATTAATTAATTTTACCCAATTTTTTAAAAGGCAGTCTTTTCACTAAATCTATTTTCGCTGTTAGACTTATTTTTAATTTTAAAAAGTAAAGATTCTAAAGATTAAAATTTTATGTTGCCTACACATGATCTAATTTATTAAAACATTAATAATTATGAGACAGAAAGGAAGTGGGTTTACAAAAAGTAATATTTAATAAATACTCTCTTGATCTTTTAATAACTTTACCATCTAGAATACCATTCAGTGGTATTCTAGAGAAGACAACTGAAGTAAGGGAAACAAACTAGTCAAAGGCAGCTGGCTTTAGAGCTCGCAAATGTTTTGAATGGATTTCTATTTTCTTTTTATGACAGTTTTACAAATCTATCCATTTTTTAACAGGCGTTACTTGACATAATCAACACCGTTACTCCTTCTATTGACTTAACTTGTACCCAAAATAGTATTGACAGTTTTGTTATCGTGAGCACCGTAAAAACACAGTTATAATTTGATAAATATTTATTTTTATACCTACATAATTATATTAAAAGAAAATTGACAAAATATAAATTTTTAGACATATCTATTTGGAGTTAACCTACAACACCACATTTATCTGTAATTACCTATCTAAATGTTTTAAATGCATACAGAACCAGGTTAGTTTTAAAGTACCTACCCATTTGATTTTTTATTGTCGTTTAGAAGAATTGAATTGTGATAATATTAACAAAATATATTTTAGAATATTTAGATAATATAAATATAGATGTTTGTTTAGATTATGCATATCCACATTGGCATTTTACCTAATCTGATTTACCTGCTGAGTTATAGTTTCTCTCTTTTCTTTTGATCAATATGATTGTTCTTTTTCATACACATAACCTTTACTAGACAATTCCTCCTCTTTTTTATATTTTCTACGTTAATTGACATCTTCACTATAATAGATGATTGCTTACTTAAATTAATGTTAGCCTTTTGAATATTGTTATTTTTTGTCTACTGGATGATTGCAATATTGTTGTTATTTTGTCCTTTATATGGAATTTCTGTTTTACGATCTAGGGTTTCTGTCATTTTACCTTTTCATATTTTTGCAATCATTTCGGAACTTATTTAACCTTTTGCTAATTGTAACTCCCTTAAGTAAGGATTTGTATTTTTATACCTTTGTATTAGCTTGTTATGTATTATTTCTATTGTAGACTGATGATGATGGCCTTTATTGTTGGCCGAAACTAGTAGCTTTATACTTATACCCTTATAATCAAAGTTTGTGACATTGACTTTGTTGTTCCTTTCTTCACATATAAAAAAATGTGAATTTCGGACAGTTATAATATTTTGTGGTTTTATCAGTATAAAACGGAATGATTGGCTAGCATTTAGCACAAAACATTGATGATTAAGCGTTTTTATTGGACGAAATCACAAAACTGTGATATTTTGACAGGTTAAAACAATTATTTTTTATATATGCTTTTACGATCACATTTCTGTACACCAAAGATTTGCAACGCTACTGTTTTAGTTTGACAATAATAAAGTGGCATTACTGATTCATTATTTTGTCCAATTTTTGTGATTTTTGTTTGTTTTTGATAGCTCGTAGAAATGAAAGGTGTTGTAAAGTCGTTACTCGATTTAATGTACAACTGTTAAGAATACACCAGTCGAGTATCTTTGTATAAAACAACGATACGAAGACAAGGGAGTACGAAAAATAAATAAAAGGAACAGAATGAAAAAGAAAAACCGTATTAGAAAGATTTAAGACTGGCGGTTTACCTCTTTTACGTTTTCCTTAACAGCACAAAAGATATACGAATGCAATTATGGAAGCTGCGATACGCTGCTGAATGTAATCTCAGAAAAAAAATAGGGAAACCGTATTAATTTATAATGCTTCAAATAAATTTAGAACACGAAAATTATTTTGTAACGATACTGACACTATTATATTAAAAAATTTAACTTTTTTTCAATGAGATCTCATTCGATCATCGTCAGATTGACATTGTTATATGGTGTTGTTTAGTGTTAAGACTAGATCAAGTAATGAAGTAATAAGATATAATAATAATAAATTTTAAAATTTTAAATAAAAGTTCCATTATATTATTGTGAGATTCGTATTTAATTTTGCATGTGGAATGTACAGTATGACAGTGAATATACAGTAGTAGGTACTGAACTGTAATGCGTTTTATTTCATGCTGCAGACACTAAATCTTACATTAATAATCAACAGACAAAATGTCGACAAACAATAACATTCCCGAAGATGTTTTGCGTAAATATAATGAAGCTGCCGGCTCTCTGATTCCCCCAAAATCATCAGAAAGGTACCATAGCGAATATAAACTGTATTGTTTTCACAATAAATTGTTTGATTCTTGCCTCATTTCATTAGAGTCCGGTAAAAATTTTACCGGAATCGATACCGTAAAGTCTCATTTACCGGACTCAAATCGTTGACTTAAACATGGCTGTTACGATGCAGTATGAAATAAAAATATTTATTACCACTCTCAGTTCCGGAGTGGGTGTGGAGTGGTTGGTTTGGAGGTTAATTAAAGTCTGTTTTTCGGAAAATCACTCTGTTACCAAAATGATCCCTGAATCGTTGCACCATCTTACCGGAACCACTGTCTTCGCAAATTTCTTGCCCTACAAAGGCGCCTGAAGCCCTGTACGAAAAGTATCAGAGCTTGCTGCTGATATCGTGCACTGTTTAGAGTGACAGTCACATTTCCATAAACTGCGCACTATAAGGTTACTCTTTCTTCATAAAAAAGTGTTCCAATGAGTTCTTTAGGAGGGGGAAACCCAATGTATCTAAAACACTGTCTGTTAATATGGCTGGAGAGCGACACATGGGATTCATCTGAAAACCAGACAATCTTCAAGAACTCTATCTGCATAAATGTTAGCTAGCATTCGTGCACTTTTGAATATTGTAAGAGAAACTGCCGATATCCTTCACCATTACCCTTCAACTTCACCATACCCAGTTTCAAGGCAGTTTTTAGTATACTTTCTTTTTAGCGACTGTAAAACTTGATACAGTACTTGTTCATGATTTTCGTTCACTCGAACGCTTTTTTTTCTTCATGATTCTTTGGGTTGATATTAGAGATAGCACAATAAACAAAAAATCCTTGCGCTTGTAATAATGTTCTTATCTAAGGCAGTATCAAAATTGTATTATGTTTCATATAAACGTTCCAAAGTCATTGCTCTAAAAGTAACACCTTTACTATTTTTGTTAACTTTGAATTTCCTGTTTTCATAAAATATTGTGTTTTAAGGCAAAAATCACTGACCAAAGAAAACATTAGCTCTGGGATCTTGATTGTTTGTTTAGGCTAGTTTTTCTAAATTTTTACCTTTTTTATGATTTTTTGCATAAATGCTACTTTGAATTTTGAGTTTAATTTTGACACAGAAAAATTTTGAAATTCTTCCTAGACTACGTGTGGGTTCTCAAGAACCAATTTAGGCCTTTTAGCCCTCGGATGTTCGTCCTGGTCGTAATTAAGTGCCCTCCTCATTAGTGGGTTTGTATGACGAGTGAATTCATTAATTTTCTCCTGGTTTCTTAGTCGGATTTGGTGGCTGATGGAGTCCACCATTAAATCTCGTCGGATGTTTGAGTTACGAAGAAACCAGGGGACACCAGTGATCAGTCGTAAGGTTTTATTTTGCACAGACTCAAGTTTACGAAAGTGAGTGACGGCAGTCTGGCCCCAGACGGTGGAAGCGTAAGTCATTTGTGGAAGTATACAAGTCTTGTATAGCGTCAGTTTGTGTCGTAAATTCAATTTGCTGTCTTTTGATATGAAGGGATGAAGTGCACACTTTGAAACGTTCGTTTTTCTGACTATATGTTCAATATGTGAATGCCATGTCAACTTTCTGTCAAACATAACACCCAAATATTTAACTTCATTTTTCCATTGTAGAACCAAATCGTTCAACATAAAATCGACATTTGGTCGATGGCGTTTTTACTAAAATTGATTAATTGCGATTTTTCCGCATTAATTTTGATCTTCCATTTTTCCGCCCATTCTATATAGGCATCGGTCGTTTTTTGAAGGTATTCTACACTCTTGGGGAGTTTCCAAGAGCCTGATAAAATCGCGGTATCATCCGCAAATGTAAAGACTTTGGTAAGTCCAATACACTCAGGGAGGTCTGCCGTATACAAATTGTATAAAATAGGAGAGAGAACCGAACCTTGAGGAACTCCAGCTTCAATTCTCCTTATCGGTGAAATGAAAGATCTAACTTTTACTTGAAATGTTCTTGAGGAACGATTTGATTAGTTTTATCAAACTCGAGTGAAAATTTACTGATTTTAATTTATAAATTAGCCCTTTATGCCAAACTTTGTCAAAGGCTTTTTCTATGTCTAGAAAAAGCGCGGTACATGTTCGATTAGAAGTCCAGTGATCAAAGATACTTTCTGTCAGTCTTAGAGCTTGCTGCTCACAGGAGTGTTCAGCTCTAAAACCAAACTGGTAGTCAGGGATTATGTGTTTTTCGTTCTTCTCATCTATGATTCTATCGAGAATAACTTGCTCGATGACTTTAGAAATTGAGCTCAGAAGACAGATAGGTCTATGGTTTTGAGGGAAAAGCGGATTTTTCCCGGGTTTTTCTATTAAAATAACGATGGCGTTCTTCCATCTGTTAGGGAATTTTTGAAGTTTTAAAATGGTGTTGGTGATGTTTGCCAAAAATTTCAAGGCAGCTGCTTAAGATGGAGATTCACAATATTATCTTCTCCTGGAGAAAACATTTGCTTGATAATTTCTGTAATAATATATCTGCCAGAACAAATTCACCTTAAATATACAGGCTGTCCCATATCGACCTTCACCTAGAAGTTTATGAGGAACGGATATTACTAGATGGATGAAATTTGGTATACAGGGGTTTTCGATACTTCAACTAAATTATTTTCAAATTTATAGCACTTCCGGTTATACCGGAAATTGACACCAATTTCCGACTACTATACATTACCTATACTATTTACCATTTGTAATATATTTGGCTTAAAATTGTTTCTTTAATTAAATTATGTTAATACCTTTGTGGGAAATCATTAAGAAGCAAAATCTGGTTAATATAACAAATGAGATAGGATTAGTGTCAAGAACTGCATAGAAGTTTAAAAATCAATGTTACTCACTGTGGCTTCTTTAATTGACAACCATACTTCCACTTAACTCTTATACATAAATTACTTAACGATTACCTTCTTTAAAAACTCATAAAATTAAAAGGAATCGTGCACGTTCTGTACAAAATCATCTTTTAAAGAAAACAGTTAATATATTATTTATCTATAAAATTATAAATAACATTTCTATTAATACTTTGTGTAAAATTTCGATCAGAAGAATTTTCGGTATTTATTTACTGCACTTGTTTCAAATAAATTGTTTAATGAACACTGCTCAACAATGGAAGTGGATACTTTTTAAATTTCGGAAAATTGCGTACAAAAATAATATTTTAAATATACGTTTTCTCTTCTAGGTGACAGAATCTGCACAGATCCGTCTCTGTCAACCCCATCAGCTTAAGATGCCTGTTTAGCTTACAATGCCCCGTCAATAGACTTACTACAGTTTTGACCGTTTTCCTGTCTTTACTCAGTAAGTCTGACGTAAACTTTTTCGCTTGCCTTGGTCCTGGTGAATTCCACCACCATTCCCGTGATTTTTGTGCCACCCATGTTTTCATGGCCGTTTTTATTATATTTTTTGCAATGCCGCAGAAAGGTTCCGGTCCAATAAAAGGCATTGATGAGCCTAGTTTAGCCATTTCATCTGCCTTTTCATTGCCTTTTAGACCCCTATGCCCTGGTACCCAAGCTAACGTAACCTTGCTACGATCCCCCAGAGTATTCAGAGCATGCACACAGTCCCATAGTAGCCTAGAATTTACCTCTACAGAATCTAGTGCCCTTAGCACCGCCTGACTGTCTGTGAAGATGGCTATTGAACGGTACGTCCTATCCAGCCTTTTAATTTCTTCTACACAGTAGTGAATTGCCGTAATTTCTGCTTGCAAAATCGTGGCATTTTGGGATAGACTTACTGGGAATGTTATCCCTTGTTTCCTTCCGACTACGCCGGCTCCCACGCCATACGGCGTCTTTGAGCCGTCCGTGTACCAGGTTGACTCCGCCTCTACGGGTACACCTTTTAAATTTATTGGCAAAGCTATATCTCGTGACTGTTGCGTCAAAGGGTTGCCCCAAAATGTTATCCGCTTTTAGTTCCTCGATTAGCTTACCATTATCAGCCCCATGCGATTGGCTTATGTGCTGCTGATTATGTATTAATCTATGCATGGCTGTTCTCGCTTCGCCCTGTATGTATATGTGTAGTGGTGGAATGTTTAACAAGACTTCCAGTGCAGCTAAAGGAGTAGTTTTTATGGCCCCCGTAACGCACAGGCAAGCTAACCTTTGTATGTTACTTAATAGCCTTACTGCTCCTGTTTGCTGTGTCTTTGTCCACCATACCACTGACCCGTAGGTTATTATGGGTCTAATAACCCTTGTATATAACCTTAGAACAAAAAGAAACAGGAAGGAGTCTGTCATATATTAACCCTAAGCAAAATTTGCGACGGAAGTCGGCCATCTTGAAGCTCCTAGTATGACTCATTGTTTATGTTTACAATATACTGTCAAAGCAATATTTGCATATAAATGTCAAAAATGAGCGCATAGGCGTATCATTCGGTTCTTATAAATACTAGAAGAATTAGAACACTAATTGTATTCACACACTTGATTGGTTGAAATTTATTAAAAATAAAAACCTTTATATAATTTTTATTTTTTTTTCGGTACGTCAATGGAAACGGATATTAAAATTGACAATTGGCCGCCATATGCAAGCTCCTTTCTGGACTCAAGGTCATTTTGCATATACTCCTTCCTGTATCTTTTTGTTCTAAGTATATAACCATATGGTCATTTTGGGGTTAAGCCCCCAATTTTTTCCACCCATTCGTCTACATCTGCCCAATGACAATACAGCTTTCTGCGTGGTTTTTTGTATGTGTGTGTTCCATGAGAGTCTTTGATCTAGGAATACTCCTAGGTATTTTATTTCTTTGACAACTGGAATCACTGTTCCCCCCAGTGTTAGTGGTTTTAGACCGGCCAATGTTGTCTTTTTTGTGAAGTTGATAATTTGTGTTTTTTGAGCATTGACTGTTAGTCTCTCTTGCTTACACCAATTTTCAACCGTGTTTAGGGCTATCTGCATTCTGTCAGATAATACCCCGGCAAATAGCCCTAAACACGTTTTTTTTTCTTTTTATACGCTGTTATATCTTAACCAGAATTGTAGGAATTCGATTTCAAAATACTAACATTTTAGTCGCGTAGAAGTGCTTGCAGTAACTTTAACATTGTTACTGTAGTCCATAAATCTGTTTACCTGAAAAAACAAAGCTCTACGGCGATTAGAAACAGTGCTACTCGATCAATTAGTACGTTGGATAAACGAAGGCGTAAAAGTCAAGAAGAATTTGCTACACGGCTAAATGTGGCCCAAAGTATTGTCAGTCGTGCATGGAATCGATATTTGGAAAGTGGGTCTGCAGCGTACAGGAGGACGAGAACGAGCTACAACACTTGCTCCATACCGCTTTATAGCTGTAACTGCAAGAAGAAACGGAACATTTACTGTTTCGAGAATTAACAGCTCGTCAATGCCTTGCAGAAAATATGGGAAAACATACCTCAGCAATTAATTAATAATTTAATAGGGACCATGCCAAATAGAGTGACAGCACTAAGGCAAGCTAGACCCACACGATATTAATTTTCGTGAAAGGACTTTATGACCTGTTTAATTCATTTTTTTGGGTATATTGTAATTTGTTACTAACCGATGACAAAAGAAAATTACCATTTTAATTCTAGAGTAGTGTACTAGGTAAATACAAGTTAAAAGATGTATTTTTATTTAGTTAAAAAATGAACAGGTTGGCTTAATTTACATAAATACATATTAATATTATTTTACATTTGGTATAGGACGTATTGCGAATTTTAAACTGCAAAGTGATTGTCGGTATGTTTAATATATAGTGCGGAAATGCAAATGAATCAATACATCCTCATTCGGTTAGATTTGCAGCTCCGCTGACCATATTTTTAAGTTAATTTGTTTCATTTTATGTCAGTGGTTAATTAATTACTGACTGACTATGCACGAATTATGCAATAACGTCAATTATTGCCAATATGATACCGACTTTTTAGATAATGATACTCTTAAAAGTAATCGTAATTTGATAATAACTCTGGAAAATCCTCATTTCGTTGAAACATATGTCACTACATGTTTGTTAAAATCTTTTTAATAATCACTCATCATATATAAAATTACTAACTATGTACAGTTGTTGTGTTTTCTGAAACGCAACATCATTCTAGGTACTCACAGTATAAAGCAATGAAATCCAAATAGACGGCAGAGCAAATTATTATCATTAAAATTTACGGGGCAACATCAGAGAGAAAATGTTACGCAAGGTCACGGTCTGATAAATTTCACATGAGCTGCACCCACAAGAAACAAAAAGTTTTACAGTAACGTACTAACTCTTATACAAACACTGACAATTTAATGTTGAACTTACAATGACTGACAGAGGGCCAAGTACAGAAAACATGGTAAAATACACAACCACTGCCAGCGTTAATCGTTTCTTTAATTTTGAAATATTTTAACTAAAAAAATCTGCTACTTTTTCTATAACTTATTCAGTATCTTAAATTCCGAATAAAGATACAAGTTTTCCAATATATTAATTTGCTGTTGGGTATATTGGAAATCTCCAACATTTCCAACAAGTTTTTTTCCAGATTCTCGTTCTATATATGATTCAAACTGTCAAAAAATATTTTTGGAAGGCAAACAATTACCCATCTTCATTTTTCGAACCAATAATTAAAAAACGAATTCAACAATTATATAACAACAACCAAAGTTGTCGTTTTGCAACAGACCAAAAATATGTCGCCTTACCATATGTAAAAGGAACTTCCGAAAAGATTTAAAAAGTGTTGAGTAAATACCAAATACGTGTTGCAGTCAACAATGTTTTTCCAAACTACGACCAGAACGTAAAGTGAAGAATAGAATTACAGAATACAATGTAAAAATTGCCTTGGAAAATGGTCGGTGTAACATTAGAGGATCAAAAAAGAAATGCATGGATAACGAACAATGGTTATTGACGTAGTAGAGCATTCAGGAATATTGAAATGAAGATAGGCAGGACATAATGGGAGACACCAAAATGATCGTTGAAATCTTCGTGTACAAAGCTGGCGACCCTATGACGGCAAAACGCAAAAAAAGAAGATCACAGATGAGATAGATTAGATGGATGACGAATTGAAAAGACACGCAGACTTGGTATGGAGACTAACAGCACTGAAAAGAAACAAATGGAGTGAACTAGAGGATACCTACTTATATCCAGAATTTCCAGCCTGGATTAGTGGTAGTCAAAGATGATGAAGAATTATAATGTTGATAGCCATTTCTAGACAATGACATAATTTTACTTTTCTTGTTAATTGTCATATGATTTAATAAAATATATTGTATATATAAAGTTTATTCAAAAGAACTAAACACCTCCCTGACAATGCAGGCTGCATAATATACAAAGGATACCGTGAATAAAAATTAAAAAATAATTATAAAAAAGAAACTTAATCAACGTTTATAATCAAAATACAAACAGAATATTTAACATATTGACTCCAAACTAATTTCAAAATATTTGAATCCAACTTAAATTCTCTACAAAAATGTTAAAAAAAGTTTGTAATTGTATCCCGAACAACAAAATTACCTGCAGCTTCTAATTTATATTTTCTTTATAAACCCTAATTGTTGGAGTGTAAATCTTCTCTTCTTCTAGATTTATGGCTACTGTCTTTTCCTCATCACATTGATTTTAGAAGTTTCTAAGTTAAAAAGGTATAGATATATACGAAAATAATGTTATTACTCTTATCGATATTTATAACTCAAAATTAATATATCCAGCTAAGAGAGGTTCTTCTTTTAAAAAACCTTTTTTTTGGTGCACGACAGTATAAAATAATTATTTTCTTGTCTGAATTTATTATTCAAACTTGTCTTCCAATTTAATTTCTTCTTTTCCATGTATCTGACCCCAAAACGCTTTCCAATTTCTAACGTTCCCATCGAATTTCTTTAGGTTCAAAATTTGTAACTTGAAGTTTCATTATTTTTATTCCTTGTAGACTTCTGTGATTGAAAGTAATGATTTTTTTGTTCTGTCTTTTCACCCTAGACGCTGTCATATTCAGATTCGATCTCAGTTTCACTCAGATTGGATGAGACTCAGATTATCTATCCTCCTATTATTGAAGCATTTGTTCTCGGTTTGCCAACGGTCACTCCCAGATCCAGTTATTCGGCATTGTGGTTTTTAAAGGATACCTGGCTATCCAACTAGACACCATTTCACCGATTCCTCCATGTGAATTTGCTTTCGCTTCATCCTCGCCTTGCTGCGTCTCTTCACCAGTAATCCGACTGCCTTCTCTTCGGCCACTTCCAATCGGCATTCCTCTGTATTTTTCACAATCGTTCTACGAGTATTTCTTGATTAGTTAAAACAATATAATCTTCTTCTAAACTGTAAAAGGCAGATTTGTCCATACTGATAAGATATGCCTGCAGGAGTTTATAAATTAAAAAAGGCAACATTTACTTCTTGAAAACACTAATGAAACAACCTTAGAAACAACCATAGAAAATGAGTTAAAGGAATACTTCTAGATTTACAATTAATGCGTATTTATAAAAGAATAAGTTCAAGAGCAGTTTCCGAGGGTAGGTAAGACATGCAAATTGTGAACGGAAGTGGCTAGTTATTGATGAACTTATCAGAACATTGAGACTAACAGAAATAACAAAATTTTTAGGCTAAAGGTGAATCAGTGAAGCATATACTGCGCAATTGCTAATCGCTCGCATAATAAATGCTTATTAACTTTGTGCCAGATATCGCCAACACACCTAGTACTTATAATTTAAAAAGTTCAAGATTGAGAAAACGACTTTAAACTATAGATTAGGAACATTAGGTAAAAATCTAATTTAATGCTGTGATTGATGCCAATTTTTTTAACTTTTATTGAAACTTTTCGATATTTATTTTTCTTTTCTTGGGAAATATTTAACTTGATGTATTTAAACCAGATTTATATAATTTGTACAAATTTTCAAATTTAGTTTTAGGCCTGTTTTATATTATTATACACACTTGTTAAAAATAAAAGATTTTTCTCATTTTCTCCATTCAAATATTTATTAAAGAATGACAATTTGAAAATTGTTTATAAAAGTTGACAGTTACTTGGGACACGTAAACGTCACTCACTAGATTAATACATTATTTTTGAACTTAGTGCAAAAATTCATACGGTTTTTATAAATAAAACTGGCTATAAAATCAGACGGATTTTGATAAACAAGCAAAACTTTTTATCAAGAATGACATTTTTCACTAAAACTAATATTTAAACACTTTTCACCTATAGGATACCCCATCCGTGGACAGGCTGTATATTTACTCAAATCAAATCCGATCCTGAATTTATTAAATTCTGACTCAGACAAGAATTAATTCAGGTGTCTTATAAACCAATTGTGTAAAATATTGTTTACAACAAAAGAGGCTTGTCTGTCTCTAAGCAGATTTAGCAAAATGTTTTAGAAATAAAAACTTAACAGGATTACTTATGACAGATGAAAGAGGGGCGGTTGCCCCATAATTGTATAAAGAGATTATCGTTATGTTGCAAATTATCGTGTAATACGATTACATTTTCGTGATATTTTGATGTTATCTGCTAAATTGAGGTATCTTTGCGTATAATTTGTTGCAAACTGTTTATTAAACATACATTTAGTATAGTATACAATAAAATTTTAAGAATTGCTTCATAATTGAGCAAAATTAGTGAATGCCGTAATGGAACAAGATGTGAGAAAATTATTATTAATAACAAACATTATTAAATTTTTTGGTATAGTTCAAAATGCTCATTACTCTTATATAATTACATAAGATAAAAATAAAAAATATAAATCTGCATCTTATAAATTTATCTGAAAATAAAGCTGCTTTAAATGCAAATATATTATAGTAGTTCGCAGACCAATTTTGCTCAATATAATTAAGAATTTGACAAGGAATTCAAAAATGTTAGAATATGAGTGTATACTTAGAATATTATGTTTATGTATTTATGTAGTTTGTACCTATTTATTGTCATGGTAAAAAAAAGAGTAGTTACATATAAATAAATGTGTCATGTATCAAATTGTTCCTCAAGATCAGTTTATTCATTGATCAGTTTATTCATTGCGCAGTTGATTCTCTAATAGGTTATGGGCCCAGTGATACGAGTATCTAATTGGGAAGTCTGCAGTTAAAGTGTTCATCCAAAAAGTTTTTGTACTAACACGCAAAAATGGCTAGTGGATCTTCGTCGTTCGTTGCGATCGATAAATTAACTGGTAGAGACAACTACAGTGAATGGAAGTTTGCTATGAAGGCTCTTCTAGAACTGGATGATATGTGGAATGTGGTGGAAGGTACCGAAAATGACCAGAAGAAAGAAAAGAAAGCCTTGTCAAAAATTATTCTGTCTGTGGATAAGGTGAACTACTCGCATCTCAAAAGTGCTGCTACAGCTAAAGAAGCTTGGCAAAACCTGGAAAAAGCTTTTGAGGATTCAGGACTCACAAGAAAGGTCGGTTTACTTAGAACGTTAGTTACTACTAAGTTAGAAGACTGCCGATCTATCGAAGAATATTGCGATAGAATTATTTCTACGGCTCACAAGCTAAATGAAATGAAATTTAAAGTTGAAGATGAATGGGTAGGTACACTTTTGTTAGCCGGTCTACCTGATGAGTACCGTCCAATGATTATGGGTCTTGAGAGTAGCGGAACCCAAATCAGTGGTGACTCAATTAAAAATCAAGCTATTGCAGGATGTTAAGGCACAAAATGACCCAAAATCTTCAAGTTCTCAAACAGCTATGTTTATGAAATCCAACAGCCCCAGGAATAACCAAAAGAAGATGTTGAAATGTTACAATTGTGGCAAGATAGGTCATTTCAAGAGTGACTGTAAAGCAAGGAAGTATCCGTCAAAGAAACCTGAAGAAAAAGCCAAGAATTCAGGATTTCTGGCAGGTTTGTCTACAGATAAGATAAATCAGAATGCGTGGTACCTGGATTCGTGCGCTTCAACACATTTAACCATGAACAAGCAGTGGTTGCGAGATGTAGCTGATGTTCAAACATGTATCAAGACAGCAAACAATTCTGACCTGAAAATTGAGCAAAAGGGAATAGCTATGTTAAACGTTGCAGTAGGTGGAGAAAGTCAGTCAATTCCAGCAAGTGATGTCATGTATGCACCAGAAGCTGCTGTGAATTTACTTTCCATTAATAAGATTGTTCAAAAGGGACATTCCGTAATTTTTGACAAGAATGGTGCAACAATTATAGACACTGACAAAAATACAGTGGCCACAGGATTTGAAACTAACGGGATTTACCAGCTAAGAACTACGGAATATGAAGAGAAGAAGGTGTATTCGTCGATTCATCAAGAAGACAATTTGTGGCATCGCAGATTGGGGCATCTTAACCGAAAGTCCATGAATTTGCTATTCAAGATGTCAACTGGGTTGGAGAAGAATCCAACAACGCTAACACCATGTATATCTTGCATAGAAGGAAAGCACAGTAGGCAGCCCTTTCCAAGAAGTAAAAAGAAAACCAATCATATCTTGGAGCTGGTACACAGTGACTTATGTGGTCCCATGGAGACACCATCAATAGGGGGCAGTAGATATTTCTTCACACTGATTGATGATTTCTCCAGGTATATACATGTTTACTTTTTAACGGAAAAGAGCCAGGTGGTAGATGCATTCAAAGAATTCAAGAATTTGGTTGAAAATGAGACAGATCGTAAAATCAAGATTCTAAGAACTGACAACGGGACTGAATATGTGAATAGAAATTTAAAAGTTGTTTTAACTAAATCTGGTATCAAGCATCAAACAACTGTGCGATATTCTCCTCAACAAAATGGTGTGAGCGAGCGTGCCAATCGCTTAATTGTAGAAAAGGCTCGCAGTATGTTAGCGGATGCCAATTTGTCCAAGGAGTACTGGGCGGAGGCAGTTAACACTGCAGTATATCTGATGAATCGATCTCCGACAAGCTTTGTTAAGGATATGACACCGTATGAGGCATGGTATGAGCAAAAACCGGATTTAGAACACTTAAGAGTATTTGGATGTGAAGTTATGTCACACATTCCAAAGCCCCTCAGGAAAAAGTGGGATCCTAAATCAGAAAGGTTGGTCTTGATTGGATATGGAGAAAATACCAAAGGATACCGGCTCATAGATCCAAGAACCAAGAAAATAACGCACAGCAGAGATGTCATATGCTTTGAAAGTAAAACCAAAGAAGAAAGCCCTGGGAATGCCATCGAAGAGAAGTCAGTAATTTGGCCATTACAAGAATCAAATCAGGAGAATGACAAACATGAAGAAGTCAGAGATGAAAATAATGTCGCAAGCCAGGAAAAGGACAGAGAAGAAGGCGGAGATGAGACTGAAGAAAGCACAGATGAAGATGAAAATAAAGAAAACGAAGACAGAGTTCATACACGAAGTGGAAGAGAAGGCGGAGATGAGACTGAAGAAAGCACAGATGAAGATGAAAACAAAGGAAACGAAGACAGAGTTCATACACGAAGTGGAAGAGAAGTACGACAGCCGAAATATTTAAACGATTTTGAAATTTATGCTGCTTATGAAGTCATCGAATCAGGAAACGATCCTCAAACCTATAGAGAAGCTCATAAATGTCAAGAGTGGCAGAAAGCGATAGATAAAGAATTGAAGTCACACGAGAAGTTAAAAACTTGGTCAGTTTGTGATTTACCAGACGGAAAATCAGCGATTGATACCAAGTGGGTGTTTCGTACAAAGGAAGACGGCACAAGAAAGGCTCGACTTGTCGCCAAAGGGTTTCAGCTTCAGGAGGAGAATCCATTGACAACTATGTATACTCCAGTAGCAAGAATGGCTACAGTAAGAACTTTGTTAGCTCAAGCTTTACAGAAGGGATGGAATCTACGACAATTGGACATACCAACAGCCTTTCTAAACGGACGGGTTGAATCTGAGGTCTACATCAAGGTTCCGGAAGGTTTGAAGGTTTCAAATACCAAAGTTCTGAAGCTAAACCAAGCGTTATATGGATTAAAAGAAAGTCCACGATGTTGGAATAATAGATTCAATGAAATCATGACCGAATTGAAATTTAGAAGATCGAAGTACGACTTTTGCCTATATTCCAAAGAAGACTGCTGGCTATTGGTATTTGTTGACGATCTAATAGTAACTGGACATAACGAGAAGATAGAAGAAACTGTGAAAAACCTAAAAGACAAATTTAATGCAAAGGATATGGGTGAAACCAAACGATTTTTAGGAATGGAGATATCAAGAACATCAAAAACATTAAAAATTACACAAGAAAAGTACACAAAGAAACTGCTTAAGGAATTTAAAATGGACGAATGTAAGGGAGTATCTACACCGATGGTAACAGGATTTTCTGTCAATGCTTCACAGTGTTATGAAGAAAATTTTCCTAACAGAAAACTCATAGGCTCTCTGATGTATCTGGCTTGTACATCTAGGCCTGATATAATGTATGCTGTAGCTTTTCTGAGTAGATATTTAGATAAGCCAAACAAAGACGTATGCACAGCTGGAAAGAGGATTCTGAGATACCTGAAGAATACTGTCGACGCAGGACTGACGTACACTCGAGGAGAAGAGTCAAATCTTCAAGCATTTTCTGATGCAGATTGGGCAGGAGATAGGAGTGATAGGAAGAGTACGAGTGGTTCGGTAGTTATGTACGCAGGTAATCCAGTTAGTTGGTTCTCTAAAAAGCAATCTTGCGTGGCGCTTTCGACGGCTGAAGCCGAATACGTTGCAGCGGCAGCTAGCGCGCAGGAGCTGGTTAATTTAAAGGGTGTTATTTCGGAGTTTCGCGATACGCAAACAGCAGTATTAAAAGTCGATAATTTAAGTGCGATTTCGATGATAAATAGTTTCGAAAATTCAAAGCGGGCGAAACATATCGACATAAAGGAACACTACATAAAAGACCTTATAAGTAAAAAGACTATTGTTGTAGAGTATGTTGCTACTGACAATAATTTGGCAGATATTTTTACAAAGCCGTTGAGCAAAGAAAAATTTGTACAAATGCGATCTTTGATTTGTATCGTCAAATAATATTGTCAGATGTTATTTTTATTGTTTAGCGATTGTACAATTTTGTTAAAAAAAAATATTGTAAATCGAGGAGGAGTGTTAGAATATGAGTGTATACTTAGAATATTATGTTTATGTATTTATGTAGTTTGTACCTATTTATTGTCATGGTAAAAAAAAGAGAGAGTAGTTACATATAAATAAATGTGTCATGTATCAAATTGTTCCTCAAGATCAGTTTATTCATTGATCAGTTTATTCATTGCGCAGTTGATTCTCTAATAAAAAAAGGTAAAACATGACAAAATCTTGGCTAAAATATTATTTAAAATAATCTTTATTTCTGATTTAAAGCGTTGAATTTAGTTCGTCACTTGTCAAGTGTTTTGACGTCTATTGGAGTTCCATAAGAATCGAACCTTGACGTTCTCCTATGTCTGATCTAAATGATTTGCAATCTTGTATATTATCTTATTTACTACTTAATGCAGATGCCTACAAAATATTAAAACTGATCAGAGACATGAGTGATTAGTAAGAACATTAAAAAAATAATGGTCAATCTGACGATGCTAGTTTTTAGCGAAACAGCTGTAATTGAATTTAAAACGTATATTACGAATAAATAGTGGAAGTTCCGTTCAACCGTTTAGTTGTTTACTGTTCTTATTGTGGAAATGTCCATATTTTTTGATAAATAAGCTTCAAAATTCAAAAATAATTCCTTTTTTTAACAAGATAGCGCACCCCCGCATTTCGAAGCCACTGTGCATCATGTTTTTTATACAGAACTTTTTATACGGTGATTAGGAAGAAGGAGACCATTACATTTCTTTTTATGAGGTTATTTAAAATGTTAGGTCTACACAAAGAGACCTGGAAATATTCATCAACTACAAGACCAAATTAGACAAGAAATACAGAACATAACACCTGGTATGCTACAGACGAACCATTAATTTAAACCAGTTATTAAATAACTATGTATTTTCATTTATTTTGTTTATTACGTATAACTTAAAACGTTTTCTAACTTTTTCAATGCATTCAGTAGAATTTGACTGCTTAGTTTCATAAACAATTTTTATAATTACTGCTTCTTAATTTGTGCCCACCCGTACCAATTTAAAGCCACGTGTATACATTTTTGAAATCAATTCAGCAAGGAATATAAAAAATTAAAAAAATTGGTGTATATTATATTTATATGTTACTTTTAGACGCACTGTATAAAACTAATAAATTCCAGTATTGCTGCATTACACAATGGGTTCGTTATAATATTTTATAGAAATCAACATTCTCTTAGCTCTGGCGCTTAGATAGTTGATCTCGAAATTGTTTATGAAAGATACTTTATTATTACGGAAGCTCTTGGGTTGTAATTTGAAAATCTTGTTTGCATTTGTTCCGCTAATTAAATATAAATTATAGAATTCGTAGTTGTGAGACTTTTTTCAGTTTATGTATGATTGTTATTGGTAAAATGAATGTTTATTTATTAATATAATTATTTATTTTTGCTCATTCTTTATGCTTGTATAAGAATATTATTTTTAAAATTGGTTTAGTTAAAACGTAGAGTTTTTTATTATTCTTAGTAAGATAGACTTCCAAAAAGTAGGGGTTAGTACAATAAATTTATAATAATATGTATATATTTTATTTTTATTTATTTTTTTATTGCATGTGATCCTTAAAAATCCTTTTATCCTTTTTACGATGTTTATTGAAGTATAAATTGAAGTATCTTGGTTATTAAATTTTTGTTTTATTGTAAATTTTGCAGTTTCAAGCTATAAGGCAAATCTTAAATTGGATTTTTGTTAAACATGATCGAACTAGAGATATAACGCCAATTAAAATTAATAATGATAATTTGCTTAGTTTAATGAAAATCGCTATAATTGACGTTATCCAATATTTATCAATGATTTTAACAAATTAGAAATGGCGTGGTACATACTACTAACAGCATAATACTCTTCCAAAGACAATTTATAATTTCCAGATATTGTATAATTTACCTCAATCCTCAAAATTTAATCATGTTATTTTACTATAAATTCATTTATTTATTTAAGAAAAACAGGATTACATAATATATATGCGTCTTGAAAAATATTCTTTGTTATCCAAAATAAATAGAATAAGATCCATAAAAACAAATTATAAGTATTCTATTATTCTTTCTTTTCATATTTCTCAATACAATTTTTGATATCTAAATAATCAACTTTAAACGTTTTAAAATTGATGCTGCCAAGAACATCCCATAGCTCATTTTTAAAGGCTACTTGTAATTACGTTACATTTTCTATGTATGTAGTTTTTAGTTTTGGAAACCCCTTCACAATTATCCGGGCAGTTATTTTTTGATAATTTGGTAATTTTAATTTTCCTACCTTGGCATTTGAAAAAAGTTGCTCTGCATACTTTTACCTAATTTTCTATTGGTGATTTGTTGTGTTATTGTTGTGCCATATTAGCATTAGAGAATACAGAAACATTATTGATATTGCCTTTCATGATACGATAAACCTATCAATTTACAGGTTATGTGATGTTTTGTATACTTATTGGCTTTCTTAGCGTTAGATGTTAAGGCGATCAAAGAGATTTTGACTCAATGTTATGCTGGTTCAACTGAAATTTTCTGTTTTTTTTTAATGGCATGACACTTTAGTTTAAATCAGATCCAAAAATGTTTATACTATACTCTGATATCGTTGTGTGAATGATTCCCACCTGGTCTACCTAAAGTCTCTATTGTTACTGTTTTTCTGATCTTTCAATCTTCTTGAAAATTTTTTTGGTAACTAAAGTACCTGACTATATAGTATTAAAGGTAACATAATCCTAACATCTATTTTCTTGTAATTTATAACACTACTGAGTTGTGCTTAAGTAACATGTCATTTCTAAACTCGTATTGCATATCGGGTACCTACTAGTTTTTCGTATATAATATCATAAGAGAGAAAATTTTCCCGGCCAAATTTTCTTCTGGATTTATTCAAGTTTATGGCTTTTGGGCAATTTTCGCTAATGAAATTTTGACGTCTCGTAATTTTGTCAGTTTCATGAGCGAAAATTGCCAAAAAGCAACAAACTTGAATAAATCCAGAAGAAAATTTGGCCGGGAAAAATTTTTCTCTGGAATAGAATTCTCACGAGAATAACAAGACAATATCAACGAAACATAATCTTTGTTTATTTGTTAACAATATTAAATGTACCATTATTATAAGTTATAGTAGTTTGCCCATTCTTTTCTACTAAAGATTGATTTTGTGTATTATTGACATGTAACATTTGGGAACTCGAAGGTCCAGTTTCATTTGTTGTCCTGAGATTCTCGATCAACTACTCGTGGTGACTGGAATCCAGCTCCAGATAAGGTTTTAACGAACTTGCATTTGAGTGACCCATTTTTTCGTCGTAGCTTTTGATCATTTTTAATAGTTCTGCGGTGGAAAATGCTATTGAACTGAGTTTTCTTCTTTCTCGACAACTTTAAAGCTGCCTTCGCTTGGTGTCTCTGGTCAATCTTTGAAAGATATATTCTACCACCAAATAATGTTTTTGGTAATGGAATTACCTACTCTTACACAATTAGATTGTTTGCAGACCTCTGATTTAACAGACTCCTTTATCAATTTAGTATTTTTCTATTTAAATAATATATTAAATATTATGTATTTTAAAAAGAATCTTACGTTAGAAAGAAATTGCGTTTTTGTGTGAGTTTTTCACTTAAAACAAAGCAAAAAAGTAGGATGTATTTATTTATAAAAATTATTAACTAAATATTTTCATTTTTTTCTTTAATGTAAATTTATTTTCAAGGTGTAATTCGAAGAACAATAAAAGTGATTACCTATTCACTTATTAGTAATTAGTAATATCAACTGTGATTCATTATTGTCCAATCTATTTTTAACAACTTAATTTAACCTAATAAAAAATAATTATAACCACTGAATAATAATTGTTGCTCATCCGTTATATTATCTGACACCTGAGATTGTTTTTTATATAAAAAAACACGTATAAAATTACAAACAATAGTTTCAGTATAAACAAAGCCTTCTATTTTTTATGTTGCTTTGTCTGAAATTCTTAAATTTCATTTATGATGTCCAAAATAATAGTTATATTCTTATACAATTTTCTTATATACTCTAATTTCTTTTAGGATCCTTTAACAAGTCTGTTAGAGTGTGTATAAAACCTTGATTAATTTAAAACATTTAAAGTTTTCCTGACAATAATAGTAGAATTATTTGGGATTCGGTATAATAGGCTTTTATAACTGCGGAAAAAGGAATGTCATAGAAAATAGTGAATGAAATGAATGAAACCTTAGTTGTTTTGTATTTTAAATTATTTAAACATTACGTAGGTAGATTTTAAAACCATTTGTCTCATTTTGCTATAGGCTGTATTAAATTACAACATTTAGTCATGTGTACAGGAATAAGAGAACTTTACCTACAATATATACCACTTCTTCTCAAGAGATTCAATAGCAGTCAT
This sequence comes from Ophraella communa, assembly GCA_035357415.1. Classification (NCBI taxonomy): domain Eukaryota; kingdom Metazoa; phylum Arthropoda; class Insecta; order Coleoptera; family Chrysomelidae; genus Ophraella; species Ophraella communa. The sequence continues at coordinate 39,557,954 of CM068985.1, forward strand.
ACTCGCTGATTATACAGAATCCAGTTGACAAAACAATATAATATACCTACTAATGGATCTGGAACGAGGTGAGCAGATGTGTTCATTAACATTGGAAATTAATTGTTTCAGTTATAACTTCCCTATGCATGCAGTTTAGCAGGATATTTTCAAGAAATATAATATAAGGTAACTATTTGTCCTATTACTTACATAATAGTCTGTTTTTTATGTTTTGTCATAAATTTTTTGGATTTTATTTACCTACATATTGTGAAAATCCTGCTAAAGATGAATTTGAATGAGTAAAGAATTATTTAAATTATATTTCGGCAGAATCCGTTTATATTATAAGGAATAATACTAAAGAAGACTAAAAGTTAAATAAAGTGTCATAAAATGACATACACTTGTCATACAAAGCATAAGAGAAGTGATACTTCATTACAAAGTGCATGAAAATTGGAAACAAAATAGCTACTAGCTTCAGAACAACAAAAGAACTATTGCAGGTATGTTCAACGACAACAACTCTCTTTAAAATATTTTTTAAAGCCTGGAAGGCAAAATGAAGAGTTACAGGAATACCAACAGGGAAAGACTAGCATGTGATTCGCAGAGTTTTATTGAAAGAAAAAGCTAAGAAAAAAATAAGGAGATAAACATGAAGAATAGGGAAGCAGTGTCAGAATAAGACATCAATACCTGAGCTTTATAATTTCAAATAAGGCAACAACAGAAAAAGAAATAAAAAGAAGATTGGGCCAAATAAGAAATTGCTACGAATATTGCTGGAATAAAAAGATCAAACAAAAAACAGAAATTTAGGTAATTAATTTTTTTTGCGGAAAAACTATTACTATGACAAAAAAGGACAAAATATCTTTTTGGTCCATCTTAGAACAATAAACAACAAAAGTTTATGATCGTCAGATTAACATATTGAAGATTAGTTTTTAAATACAAGTGGAACTTTTTTCAAACGTTTCATAAGTATTTTCCAAAATTGATTGACCTCTAAGCTGTTTCTTATAATAATCAATATACCCTTAACTAATTATAAAAAATCATCAAGAAGATTGGTATTTACTTGTTTTTGTGGCCTCCAACAACTGGACTATTTAGAAATTCGTAGCATTTAAACGAAAGCACCTAAAGTACATAACGGTTCATTCTGTCCATTTCTGAATAGTTTCGTAAGGTTTTGTTCGTAAATAGTTATTATCATTATTCAATCTAATAGTTTTTAAGAAAAATTAAAAAGCAGCTAATGTCATCCTATATATGATGAAATATGAGTATTATTCTCGGATTCACTTTAACTTATCTTTCAAGTTCAGCAAAGCATAAAAGCTGTCAAGAGTTGGAAGATTACCATTTTTTCGGTAATTAGTTACTGTTAGAAATAACTGTTGATGACCCACGTATAGTGTTTTATTATTAAATCTATACTCGACATTTTCTACATTCTTCTGATGGATCCGTTTTGCAGCAATCTGAATTTAAATTACAGGCTTAATAACTTTTTTTAAATTATCGGACGTCATTAAAATTACATTAAATCATAAAGCATAAGCTAATGTGAAAATTAATTTGATATGGATTGTTTGGTTATCGATTTTGGTATTAGGTCATTAATAATATTTACGCAGGCAAGCTCTAAGCAGCAATCTGCCGACAAACAAGAAAAAACTGAACACCCTACACAATAGATCTTTTATAATTTATAATATTTTGATAAGTCTACTGGAAGGTTCCTTAACACATCAATTTAAAATACAAAAGCAACCAAGGTTTATATATTTTTCTTTAAGGTGGAAAATCTTCCAAAGACCTAGAGATGTGTCCGTAGAAGTGGGATTCAAACTGACAATGTCCTAGGCTAAGATTCCTACATCCCCACATTCTCTCTTATAGTCCCCTACCAGCTCAAAGCCACCCCACTTGTCCCCAGCTAGCACAGGTGGAACCATCTTTAGCGGATGTACATCTCCTGTCCATCATTACCTGTTGATAATCTAATTTGAACCCTTACTCAAGCTGCTACCTATTGCGATATCTATCGTACTTTATACACTCAAAATTAATGTGCTGAGCATCATCCAAAACGCCACACTCTAGACATATATCGTTTCGGGTCTTTTTCATGCTCTAAAATGATCTAAAAGATCCATGTAGGGTTAAAAATTATGTGAAAGTTCTTACGTCTGGAAACATAGTTCTAGTCTAATTTGCCTTCCCCATCCACTGACTCTGCCATTCTCTAAGACTCTATTTTCTCTCCTCACCCCCCAACACTAGCCATCACCTGTAGGGTGATGGCTGTACACGGTACACACCCTGATTAGTATCTTAAGAAGCATGTCTGAATACTTTAGGTTTTTCAGGACCTCGTTTAATACAAGAGCCCCCATATAAGATTATAGATTCCATTGGGGCTAGAATTACTCGCTTTGGTGCTATCTCCAGGGTCTCTACACTAGGCATTAGGCTACTTCTATGTTTTATGGAGGTCATTTTGTCATTTAAGATAATCCTTAGGTACTGCACTATTTTCTGGTGATTAACTTTGGAGCCTTTAAACCAAAACCCGGTGTTTTGGTCCTCTTAGAATTATTTTCTCTGTAGTACATGCTGCTAACTACTAACTCTATATATTTCGCAATTTTAAGCATGGTGCCACTTACTTTCTCTGTTAAGTCCCAATTCGTACTATCTTCTACTCATAATGCCAGTTCATCTGCGTATAATATGTCCCATAGTTCGAGTAGACAATTTCTTTTTAATCTTTTTTGTAATGCATATTACTGAGGTAATTCTTGATCAAGTTAACCAAGCAAACCGGAGCGCTGAATTTTTTGAGTCTATTTACCCCAGTTTGCTAAGATAAAAGCATTTTTGATGTCAAACAAGACCAAGACTACCCATTTTTGTTTGATTTTTTTCACCGAGTCCTTATCTATAACGCGGCGTCGACTAGCGAACGACCTTTCCCGAACCCGTACTGGTATTCTGATAGTACTAGTATTCTTCTTGCTAGCCAAAATCCCTACTAGCCTCTTCTTAATAAGTATGTCATAAAAATAAAATTTCCTAAACAGTTTAAGATAATTATGGGCCTGTAAGAAGTAAGCGAATCGATGGGTTTACCAGGTTTCATTAAGAGAATCAAATTTCCCATTTAAGGCTACTGGGAAAAACTTGATGCAGTAGATCATTGTGTATATCTTTGATTAACCCAGGCTTACATTTTACAGGTAACAAGGTATTGAAATAATTTATATGCAATATTTTTAAAAAACTTCTTCAACAAGAACATAAATTGTCTTATAATAAATTAAACTCTTAACTCTAAACTATATTTAGAGATTTTTTGTTAAACAGATCAACAACTAAAAGTTGTCAATGCTGTCTTTATTTTTACATTTAAATAGGACATATATGTCTGTACCAAATAGTAAATACAATAAGTGATCAGCACAATATGGTTCATATTTTCATTTTCCTGGTTTTTCTATATTATTGCACAGTTATAATAATGGACTGTGGGAGACTGTTTTTCGAACTGTCAAGCTCAACGGCGGCGTTTTCCGACGATTTCCTCCTTTTTATATGCGATTACCAAGAATAAATTCGAAGAAGCCTGATAGTTAATAAATTGGATTGGAGATGGCTCCCGACAAGACAGATGCCTTCATTCTAAAGAGTCTCCTTTGGAAGAAGAAAAGGGATATTATTGTCTTTGCTCTGGGCAAACGTGTCGCGAAACCCAGTAAAGCTGTAAAATAATTGGGAGTCTGACAGGCTTATATATATAATGAACACTCAAGGCAAATCTATGCTAAGGCGAATCTCCGCCATTACAAGAATACTGCCCGGGATTATAGGTAGAAGGGGTAGTAATTTCGATTATACTATACGCGGCGCCTATCTGGGGTGAAGTAACTAATGGCGAAGTACAGAAATATGTTCTTGCCCTCACACAGGAAAATGCACTGGCTGTAATCGTTGGATCCCTCTGATGGAAGTATTAATTGAATACAGACAATATTATTTCGAGTGGTGAGATAGTCTCGCCAAGAAGGAAGTCATTAGAGAAATATGGATCCAGAGATGGGCGTAGTTGGAGTGCGTTGCCCAATGGACAAAGAGTCTTATATCTGGTATGGGTGCGTGGCTACTTCCACAGGATTGTAAAAACTGCAGACCCAAGCTGTGATTACTGTGGTGCGGATGGATGATCCGGAGCAAGCATCCTCTGGTCTACTAAATGGGAGGAAAAAGGGAAATTGGTTGGAGGGATTCAGAGGATGTTATTCTCTGCAGGGTAAAATGCTTTATACCCTCCTGAGGCCATTTCCACCTTCCAAAGAAAAAGAATTGGCTTAGGGGAAACTAGTTTGTCCTGTAACGGTTTGGCCTGTAACATACATTGATTTTAAATTATTTAAGTGATCTTTTATGCACAATTAATCCATACAATTGTCTCTTTATGTAAATTGATTGTACTAATCCTTACTTTTTGGATGTCCATCTTATTAAGAATAATGAAAAACTCTTCGTTTTAACAAAACTTCCAATATTTATTTAAAAAATTGCTTTCTTAACTTTAATGACAGCCGTTTCGCTAGACTTAGCATCGTCAAATTGACATATTGAAGTTACATTTTGTTTGTTTGTAGCTAGGTACCTGATGTTTATTAGGTAGTTATAAGGCTAGACCAAGTATGGAAGTTCATAACAATATTAAAGCCTAGATGTTATGAGCCCTAAGGGATTATCCTGGATGTACTTCCCTCTAAGATCAGTATAACTGTGCAATGATGTAGAAATGAACTTGAAATAAAAAGACATCTAGCAGATCCACAATTTAAAGTTGTCAATGAACAAATAAATCTGGGAAGTTCTCCACTTTTAAAGTGTTTGCTTTGATTGAGTCTTCATTTTATACATAGATAAGACGTAATTCTAACACAAATATATTAAGTTATTGTAAAGATCAGCATGATATAGTTTTTTCCTGGTTTTTCTATACCATTGCACAGTTATACTGATCTTAGAGGGAAGTACATCCAGGATAATCCCTTAGGGCTCATAACATCTAGGCTTTAATATTGTTATGTCTTATTACTTCCATACTTGGTCTAGCCTTATAACTACCTAATAAACATCAGGTACCTAGCTACAAACAAACAAAATGTAACTTCAATATGTCAATCTGACGATGCTAAGTCTAGCGAAACGGCTGTCATTAAAGTTAAGAAAGCAATTTTTTAAATAAATATTGGAAGTTTTGGTAAAACGAAGAGTTTTTCATTATTCTTAATAGTCTCTTTATGTGTCTTAAATAAAATTCATTAGGTACTTGAAACATAAGCACAGTCGGCAAAGAAAAATTATAAGAAAATAAATATAAAATACAGAAATAATGTTTTTTTTTCTGATGTTACTGTCCCTTAAAAGCTTCAAAACATGTTTTAACACGTTCGCAAACATTTTCTCGACTATAAGAAATACCAACTTTTAATTTCAATATTCAAATAATTTTGTTTTTACTTTTCAGCAGCTGACCTGAATAAAGAAAATCTGTTTCAAATATAACTTACGCATTGTCCTTCGATGTATTTTTGTTAAAATAACCGTATTTTCATGACCTACCATAACCAGAATGTTTCTGTCTGTGTTTGTAGTTTTAATGATGCTAATTTTTTATGTTCTCGCTGTATTGGCCGTTATTGCCAAGAATAGAATAATAATAAGTGCCAAATATTTAGCCTTTAACAAAATACGGTCGGTATATTGATTTATGTGATTTTAATTCGTCTACAAGGATTATTTTGCTCCCAGACTGACTCAGCAGCAGTAAATTTTGTTCTGGAAACTTTGAGCCCATTTATTCTTTGTATTTTGTTTGCTACTAAAAAGGGACCAGTACCGTTTTCAGTCCATTTGCGGGATTATCATTTTAATATCAGCAAAAAATAGATAAAAATGTCATAAGGATTTTTCTAAATGAAAAGTCCATTTAAGAAAATCTAAAACACGTCGATTTTTTAATTTTAATGTTCTGGTTAACATCAAATTATTATTTTACAGGGTGCTACACATTAAGGTAGTGAAGATTTTATTTTTTTGTCTGATCAATTCTATTGATTGATGAGAGGGAGGAGTTTGATCACTAGAACCTTTGACTTACTGAATTATCTTTTAGTATATTATTTTTAAATCATGTGAATTAATTTTATTGTAAAAACTAGCTTTTACTCGCGACCTAGTCCACGTGGGTGATACTACGCAATGCAGTTAATGATTATAAAAAACGCTGGGAAACTTTGAAATTCAAATTCTCAACGAAAGTTTGAAATTATTTATAATTTTTTTCAAGATAGTACATACATAAAACACTTGACGTAATTGATTTTTTACATTAACACAAATGCTTAAAATGTTCTACACCTCCAACTTTGTTTACAGTTTGCCGGTATTTCTGTAGTTATCCTTTTTTGAGGTCTGCAATGCTAGTTTGCTGTGTTACATATACTTTGTTTTGGAGATAACCCCACAGAAAAAATCCAAAGGCGTAAGGTCGATAGTACCTCTTCCTCCAATCTATTTATTGGTGAAAATTTTATTCAAGTAATTTCTTGCTCCGTCCTGCTTTGGCAGGTATCACCTAAGATACCTACCCAAACGTTCAACCTTTGAGGATACTGAGTATGTGTCTCACGCATCCAATGAGGATTCTCCTTTGACCAATATCTACAGTTTTGTCTGTTCACTTCCCCGTTCAATGTGAATGTTGATTTATCGGGAAAAAGAATTGTACCAACAGCTATTTCATTTCTGTACAATTTAATCATAATTCTTTCGCAGAAATCCATTCTACGATCTGGATCGTCTTCTATTAGTACTTGCACAAAAGTCAATTTATAGGGATGAAGTTTTTCTTTATGGAAACATCTTAGGGCAGATGTGTGAATCAAATTATATTTGACATGCACTTGACGTTGGATTCTCCACGACACTTAACATAATATCCACTTTTACATCATCTTCAACGAAGTGCGGATTTCTCTTTAATGGTTTGACATGTCCAAGTTCTCTAAATTGTGCATGAATTTTAGACACAAAACAATTTGCCTTCTTTTTTCTCAGATAACGTCCGTGGGACGGTGGTTCTCCACAAACTTGGGTTAAAGCTTAGCTAATCCACCGATATGGAAAAAATAACATTTCATCTGAAAACCCATACCGCAACTTTTAAATTAACTGAAAGAATTTTATCGTTAATGTAAAACATGTGAAAGGAAGATGGGCATTTGTTTTAACATTATATTTAAGATAGCTATTTAATCAAATGTGCTTTGAACGATGACAATAACTGTAGGGTAAAATAATTTCTGGTGAACTAAACATTCCAAGAGGAACCCGCATCAATGAAAAGTGAAAGTAATTAGTTGATTTACTTAACGTTATATCAAATTGTTATCCACCCTAATTTTTAAAACGTATTGTAAGTATATTAATAAAGCTTGTTACAGTGTTGTTAAATTAACGATAGAAAATAGACACGTTAAACTTAATTACATAACAAAAGTGCATTTCCTGTACAAAATAGGGGAACTCATGTAAAATATATAAACGGTTTTTAAATCTAATTCACCTTGGGTTCCAGTACATGCAGGTTCTCTTTAAAAAAGAAGAATAGTCTGTATTATTATCGTTTTTATGTATTTGGAGTAACTTTTTACATTTAGGTAATGTTTAGATAAACAAAATAAATTATTAACAATTTTCTTAAGTTTGTGAAACATAAAAAAATTGCAAAGAATCATTTTACAATCTACAACAACCAGCAATAGACTGTTTACAAAAATATACACATGCACAAACAAGAATAGTAATAATTAACTATAATGTTTGTTATGATACACTGTTTTTACTTTTAAATAGATGGTAATATAGACAATTTATTTATGGCTGGCGGCAATTTTCAATTATTATACTACTTTCTAAAATATTCAGCCGTAGTTACATCTATAATATTTCACAAAGTAATATAGTGCTACATCTGCTCTTAATTTTCCTGAAATAACTAACCTTGAAAGTGGCTATTCCCCCGTGCAAGTTATAGAAAAAGAACTCCTAGTAATGTGTCAACATGAAAATCCATGGCCAATACCACAGTATATATAGGTTCGCAACGTACCTACTTATATCGCGAAAACGCATTAAAATGAAAATAATTTACATCCATATTCTAAGGTCACGTGTCATTGTGAAATTTTATATACTCTTACAAATGTGGCAACTCTACAAAGTCTCACCTTGGAAAATGTTCATTGTTTTATAGGCCAGGCCCTAAATTTAACAAAAAATTAATTGGTTTTAAGATAATTATTTTTTATATTAATTTATTATTGAATTTAATTTAAAATGAGCATTTGTTCATTTTTATAAAAAGATTACTTAAAATAGGTACTATGGTAATAGATGATTAATTATTTTAAAAAGTTACTTTAATTTTACACAACTAAAAGGAACAATTATTAAAAATGTTCGAAAAATAAACGTTTTTCCTTTAAATCCTTTCTAATACCATAATAAAATTTTTCATAGCTGTATCCTTGATTTAAAAGTTTTCATATGATTATTTTTTGAGGTTTCTTAAAACCAGTGAAATGCTTCTTTATTTGTCACAAGGGTAAGTTTCAACCAATTATGTCATTATTATAATGGGAAAAAATCTCTGTGATTATTGTCGGGAATAATCACTGTAGCTTTTTTTTGCATAGCAACTGTCATATACTTGTCAAAATAATTACTTAATTGTGTCAACGCGATATTTTCATATATTGTAAGTAATAATTAATTGAATTAAATTTTTCAATAATTTTATGATAGTTTTATCGATCTTTTTTATTGTAAAAATTTGTGAATCAAAAAATAATCTTGTCAAATATAACTCGAGAGTTCCATAAATAAGTTTTCAAACAATCTGTCAAGTTATTTTCAATTTATTTTCACTCTTTTGTTATATTATTACTGAAAATACAATAAGATGCCTTAATTTAGTCTAGTAACTAAAAAAATTCCCTGAAATTTTTTCGTGAAGCCCCGATATTTAAGTGGACATTTTTTTACTGCTGAAACCTCAACGTACATACCATAGACAAATAAAAATATATTATATTTCTCTATGTACCGTTTAACCTAGTAATTATTAAAATTTGTGACAGATGTTAGATTGGATTAATAATTTTTTCTTAAATTATGGTGTGAAATTTTCTTATTCGTGCCCTCCACTAGGGTATAAGTGATTAAATTTATTAATTTCCTGCATCTGTAGCTGGATATAGGTACCTCACTCACTGTTCAACATTGGCCTTCGCTTAAATAGCAATTTCTTTTGGTTGAGAGACCAAAGTAATCGGACGCAACATTTTCAATACTGTTTCTTTTTATCATTCAAAAGTGTTTTTAAAGATCTCAACCTCCTGGTTAATCAGCAGTCTTTAGACTAAGTTATTGCCTAGCCATTTTAATCTCCCTTTATCGTCCCATTTCTATTTGAGCAGTAGTTTCATTGTGGAGCAATACCTTCTTTTTTGGCCTCTATAGATATCTACTCCTGAACAAACGCCTCTTTTTCTTGAATCCAGATTTTCCTGGCATGCTTTTAGATATCGTCTCACCATCTCGCCTGAGGGCGCACAACTCTTCTTTTTGAGTCTTCGTTCATCTTCTTGTCTCGTCGTTTCTAATCCTGCCTCCAGACACACTCCAAGCATAGCTCTATCTCTTTGACAAACCCGAAGATGTTTGGCACATCCTAATATAAGTGCCACTGAGAGACCTTGCTAAGCTTTCCGAATGCCATACAGGTGAGATTAATTCTTAGGTTGATCTCTGATGTTTGATTTTCTTTTCCAAGTTTAATGTTTTGTCCAAGGTATATGTATCCTTTGACAATATCCAGATCCTGGTTCTCGATGGAGACCTTCACATTGACAGGGTTTATAATTTTAGTTTTTTTACCGTTGATTTGAAGGCCTACAGCTTGGGGAGCATTCTTGAGTTCCTGGATCATTGTTGACAGTTCATTCCTGTCGCTGCTAAAGACAACAATATTATCAGAAAATCGCAGGTGATTGAGGCGGTTCCCGGCTATATTGATACCTTTTCCTTTATAGGTTAAACATTTGGTCTCCAAAGTTAAGATAAATAGTTTAGGTGGGATTTTATCACCCTGTCTAATGCCTCTTTTTATGGGAATCTTGAGAGTGATCCAGTCCTCATTAATTTCACCTGTAGAGTGACATTTTCGTATATGTACTTGAGTAGGTTGGCTATCCTATAATCCAAGAGAACTTCATTTATCGCTTTCATTACTACCTAGATTTCTATTAAATGGAATGCCTTTCTGTAGTCTATAAATTATACTTCGTACACTTCTCTATTAGCGTACGTATTGTCTGGATATGCTCTATTTGATTGATTTGATAGAAATAAAATTTCTAGCTCTGGCGTTTTGTAATAATTTTCGTTAACAACTTGTAAAGGACAGATAAGAGACTGGTTGGCCTGTAGTTCGTGGAGCATTGTTGTAGTAGACGGTATTCCAGCATATTAAAAAAAGTAATAAGGTATTCCATTATATTATTAACGACTAGGGGTTCGCGAGACTGGTCTTGACGTCTCGGTCCAATGACAAAGATTTTTCTGAATTTCGATACTTACTCAAATACACTTGTTAATTGTGATCGCGTTTCTTTTTTAATTATTTATTATTATAATTAATGCAGTGTTTAAATATGTATATACTGAGACGAAGTTTTATTATCATAAAAAATTTATTCATTAAAGAAAATATTAATTTCAATAAGAATGTGTATTACGATGATTAATTCAAAAACAAAATCGTTAAGTCAATTAAAAGCAAAAATAAATAATAAAAAAGTAATCACATTACATAAAAATAATCAAAATCACCATTAAAAAAATAAATAATAATGAAAATATAATTCTAAATGTAAAATAAAACAAACGAAAAAATTATAAATTTTTGTAAAATATTTTTCTGTTAAATAATATATAAAAGGATTTTCAAAGATCTACAAAAGTGTATAAAAAGTTCTTCTACGAATAACACCTGTGCCTGTGACGTCAAATTAACACGAATTAGAATGCTCGTAAACATCGCGTGTTTGAAATGTTTAGTTTCCATGAACTGAAAAACCTTAGAAGTGCACCTGTGCCTGTGACGTCAAATTAACACGAATTAGAATGCTGGTAAACATCGCGTGTTTGAAATGTTTAGTTTCCTCGAACTCCAAGAGCTTAGAATAGCAGCTGCACGTTGTGACGTAAGAGTTACTCGGAAATGTATCGGTCGAATTTATGACTTCAAGCCTCAGTGTAAATATAATTTGAGAGCTTTTCCGACCATAATAAATTATATAAAAATTATTGAACATTAAAAATGATTATTGTATATATTATGTAAAAAAATTGTTTGTAAAATATAAGTAGTTAGTTAGAAATAAGCAAATTAAGAAATAGTTCCTTCTGATTGGTTCTCGTGGAGTTTTTAAATGAAGCATTTTTATTGGTCAGAGAATAATGAGGGAGGGATCTCAGTTTTTACGTAAAAGAACCAGTCAGAAAGAATAAAGGGAGATTTCAAGCCAAATTTTAAGAGAGTCAAGACCCTTTATACAAACATTAAAGCTTCGTTTAAAAAAATTTTCAACAAACATTTAAGATTTAATTTTAAAAAACTTTCACGACTCAATACTCAAGTTTAATTTTAAAAAAGATTCAAGACTCATTTTCAAAACATTCAACAACAGTTATTATAATATTCAACTCGTAATCTACATTTTTAAAAAAGACTTTGATTAGTCATAAATTTTATTAACTTTATAAGTTAACAGTATTCGACTTTGAATCTAAAATAGGTTTGTTGAATCGAGCAGAGTAATCTTATAATATAACAGTTTCAACTGTAATTTTAATGATACAAAAGTTATTAAAGTATTAAATTAATATAAGAAGCTTGACTTACCTTATATCAGAAATAATCCTAGTATAAAACTTTGTAACACACCACTTGTAAAAAGGGAGTCTTATCAACCAGTAAATTGTATAAACAAATCCACAAGTAAACAATAATAAATTCTACATCGTAAGAGTTTCTGTCTTTAATTAAACCATTGGAAGTTCTACATCCCACATGTTCACCAGAAGAGAAGATAGACCACCAGTTCCATCGACACCTACATGTGAATGGCGAACACTCGAGAGACAAAGTTAAAAAAGGTACCGTTATTTAATTTGTATTAAGTGTGCGTATAAACTGTTTTAAAGCGATAATAGTTATTAGCCGCTAGAGAACATTTATACTACTTTATTGTAAAGATTTTTGAATTTCATTTTGATAGAAAATTTATAATTATTTGTTTGAGCGTAAATCTGTGGTGAAACCTGTACGACCTGAGATATAATTTTTCGATTAACGATAGTGTCTATTTTCAAGAAACATTAATTTTATTTGAGCTAATCATCATTATACAACATATTATTTAAGGGGCTAAAAAAACATTATTATTGTATTAAAAAAAAAACTTCAACAATTACGTCAAATCAAATAAAAACAAACCACTAATAATATTATGTCACAATTAACGTGAATTTACTAAAATAACATTCAATCATCAGAAAAAATTAAAATAATAAAACAAAAAAGAAAACATAAGAACCCAACAACAAATAAATTAATAAAATGATAATAATACATGGCAATTAAAGAAAATGCCATAACTGTGATAACCAGTGATAACCTTGTTAAAAAGGAATTATATTTATATCTATAATGACTGGATTACTGTACTTATAAACTGGTCTATAAATTTACGTAGGATTTATTTTATTCTCTGATCAGCTGTAGTAAAAAATCATCGATAAACTTCCTTAAACATTATACAAATATTAATCGAGATCTTTTGGCGCCGGAGAGGTTGAGCAACTGTTTAATAAATATCCAGTTAGCGCGTTGATTAGTCATAACTTGTTTAACGTTGTTACCTCGCTAGGAGACATTAGATTGTTTGTGTAGTTAAATTTAGATTCATAAAAATCACCCTTGCTTCAAGTCATTCTTTAAGTTTTATTCTTTTTCTGTTTAAAATGCGCGTTAAAGCACAAAATACGTTTTTTCTTTTTTAAAAATCATTTGTAGTAAGTAAACGAAAATTATTAATAATAATAGAACAGCCTTTTTTTTGAAGTTCTTTTTTGATTTCTCTTACAATAATTTGTTTTAGCGGGTATTTTTTTCTCCATTTTTTACAGATATGAAGATAAAAAAAAATAATAAATTAACGAGACACATTATTTCTTCGTATTTAACTATTTTTCAGTTTTCCAGTTTGCAACAATTATGTTTGTAACTAGTTTGTCTAATATGATTTGGTGGCATTCTAAATGTAGGGTCTATCCTACTCCTTTTGTAGCTCCAGTTATTTAAATCTTTCTAGGGACATTGCGTTGTTTAAAAAACCCTCAATATTAAAAACATATGGCTTTGCCATTTCCTTTCCTTCAAAGTATTTGCTAGTGGTAGTATTTAGGTCGTCCTATGCCATTTCCGTTGACTTCCAAGGTTGTTATTAAAGGTTACAAAGAGATTATGTATACTTATTGTCTATATCTACCAATGTATCTATTTGTTTCCTTATTGATATAAATACTTTAGGTATTTTGTCCTATATTATTCCTTCTTTTTCTTTGTGGTTTACGTACCAAACCATGTTTTTAGGTTCCACTTTCAGAATATTTTCATCCTGTCGGGGTCTCTTTTTCTTGCCCTTTACATTGAAGTACCAGTTGTGGTAGTTCGTAATCTTGACTTTTCCACTAGATATTCAAGTTTTATCGTTTTTACTGTTATAAGCATCTCCATATTTATGCCGACTCTCTCCAACATATTTATATTTGTTATACATCTTGACAAAAAACCGGAAGCATACGAAATGGCCACTATAATATGAAATGTACACTATCAAGGCTGATGAAATTCAACAGAAGGGTAATCTGTAATCTGTAATTCGATAATGGCGTAATTCTGAAAGAACAGTAAACAACGAAACGGTTGAATGAAACTTCCACTATTTATTCAACCGTTTAGTTGTTTTCTGTTCTTAATAAGAGGGGAGACCAAATTTTTTTAACGTGTCTTCAATCGAAAGATAAACAAATACAAACTGAAAATAATTTCAGATAAGGTGCAGTCAATATAAAACTGAAAAATAGGTAAAGAAACTCAATAGTTTCTATACCAAGCTTGACCGTTTTCTATGAAAAAACAACTACTTCCTGGGCTATATGCTCCAACGGACATGGAATTACATTCCAATAGAAAACGTGATGGCGATCGACTTCGTCGATACTTAAAACCATCTCTGTCGGTTTGCAAATCAACGGGAAGAACACTACTCGCAGATCGGTTTCGACATTATTGTGTCATCATCAGTACGAGGTAAGTAGTTCTTCTCATCCTGCATAACAGGATGCAGAATGATTCTTTTACGCCAATACATAGACCGTGAATCTACGATGATAAAGTCATAAATTAACGGCGGTTGTGGCACATAGCCCAGGAAGTAGTTGTTTTTTCACAGAAAACGGTCAAGCATGGTATAGAAACTAATGAGTTTCTTTACCTTGGGTTCAGGTAGAAACAAATTTTCTTTTTTCAGTGTCTTCAATCCCTTATATGTACATCCTAAGAAAATATTCATTCCATATAAGTAACAAAACTCTTTTGTTTGATTTTCTTAGAGACCTGAAACATAAAAAAGAAAAAAAAATATTGTAAGGTGTTTCGTATTATTTTAGGAATCTTAAGTATACCCATTTTTAAATAAGTTGATTTAGTTTTTAGGTGGTGAATATTTGAAGTATTTTAATATTATTGGTTACTTAATAAAATAATTGGAAAAGAGGAAAAGGAATGAAAGATATTTGTCATGTAATGTAAAATAAGAAGCTTTCTTAGTACACTGTCTTTGAAGGAAGTTTGTAAAATTGTTAAAAAACATAGAGACTAAAGGTAAAAATCATAGTTTCCACGTTGCCTATTGCTTATAAACTAGAGATACTTTAAGTATCCAGTACTAGGAGATGTCTGGTTCCACGGTCTGTGGAATATAAGTACGGTTGCCTCACTTTGCTGGCAACATGGCGGCCAATACGTCACAGCTGCGTCACCAGAATGCCAAAGTCTGCTGAGCATTGCAGTTTACTTTGTTTTTGGTAGTTTTCTTGTGATATTCTCATGTTTTAAATTCTATGTATTTTATATTTCATCGCGAATAGGTAAATATAAAAACATTTAAAATTAAAACAAAGATCATAAATCTTACAACGAATGTTATTGGTACAAAAGACCCACTTACGGAACAAAATTATTCGTTAGTTCGACAAATAACTTAATTTAAACAATCTGAAGAATTATTATTCAATAAAAGAAAATGAGACACCGATGAAAGCTACAAAATTATTGACAAAAATGATAAAAATACTTCCGAATCGACGAGATCTAGTTTTAAATTTTTAATTAGTCAATGATTATTAATAAAACTGCCTTTGTTGTATTTATTTTCAGCTAAATATATTTTGTCGTTTTATCTAAGATCCAAAATAAATAGATATAATACTTATAGATACAATAGTTTTATGATGCAGCTCATTTAATAGGTACTGCTCCCATTTATGTTTTAATCGAAATTATATTTTTTTAATTATCATGCCTGCCCATTGTCTCTATTTTATTAAACTTTTGCCAATAATTTGTTGTTTAAAACCTTATTTCCATTATACTTCAGAAGCTGGGAATTAGACATCAGTATACTTGTGACTTCACGACATGCCATGTCCTTATTGGATGAAAGTTACAAAACCCTATATATTTTGATTAGTTCATTAATGTAAATAATACAATTTTTAACGATTAGGACTAAAATTAAATTATTATAATTTTGAGTACCTACATTCTGATATACTCCAACACCTGGTGCAAAATGAATAGGTTACTCATATGAATACATTAAATATTACTTAAAACGGCATAAACAAGAGCCTGCTTACATATTAGATCAAATCAGAATCCAAAATAATGACCCTCGAAAACATGATACTTATCAAAAGTAGAATTTATCACACATTCTTACAATAACAGAGACTAAATATGCCTAATTTTAACATAAAAAACTAATTTGGTACGAATATATGTTTCACAGCGGGTTTATATATAATCGCAATGAACATGTCATCGTTCCTCTTCAAAAAACCAGTGCTTACTGTACCAAAAATACTGTGTACTTTAGGTTTTCAAACCGGTAGGATTAATAACCCGTCAAATTAAATGGCCCTTAGTACCCACTAAATATTCCGAGATAATATCGCACTTATGGTCATTAAAATCAAAAACACCAAGTAGTTATCAAGTTTTGACATTAAGATCGTCGACGATGGTGAGTAAACTGTTGTTTTAATATTATGTACATAAGGCTTTTTAGTTTTCTCCTTAAATGAATATTTAATACCAGCAAAAAGGTCTGTGTAGACATCGTTATGTATATTGCGATGGGAAACGACTCGTGGCCTCTTAAAATTTTACAATTTTTTCTTATCTAATTCCATTAGTCTTTAATTATTAATAAAAGTTAGTTTAATTTAAATATTTAATAGGGGGTGGGGTTGAGTAATAGATTACCTTGGTATTTATTAATTACATACAAAACAAAAATGTAAATATACAGAAGAGACCCATAATTTTATAATTTGTATGAAATGGTTTTGAAAAAAAAATTCTGTTTTCTTCAAACGTCACAAAAGGTTATGTTGATGTTCTTACTACTACTCGTAATTAAAAAATAAACGTTGGTATGCTAACACTTTTAATTATAGACTTTAAAATACGTTTAATCCCAGCTTTAAAAAAATTTTAAGTATATCTTCATCTATATTTATTTAGTAACGTAGATATCAAAAGTATTGAAAAATTATTATTATCACACTAAGAGAGGAAAATGGTACATACCCGCTGGTTTGTAAATCTTTGTTTATTTCCAAGTTTGATTTGATAGTTTTCGAATGAAAAATCAAAATATTTCCTAGGCTCCAACAGACATTGAATAACATTTTAAGAGATAACCTAAAGGCGATTATCCTGCGTCGATACTTAAGACCATCTCCATTGTTTTCCAAATGAAAGGGAAGCAATACTGCTCGCAGTCCTGTTTCGACATATTGACGTCATCAGCTCATCTCACAAAACAGGATACAGAGTGACTCTCTTATACAATTACGTATTTAGTCTAAGTCTAAGACAAGAGTTTCTTTTGAAATGCAATTCAATGTAATTTTCCTTGTAATTACAAGCCATAAATTACATAATCTACTAAATATAAAATTTCAGAATTACAAAGTAGGACACAAAGCTCTGCAATATTGTTAAAATATAGAATTAATGGATATAAATATACCAAAAATGCTCCGAAAGCAATACTTAAGCATAAAGCAGTACTAAATTGATTGTTCTAACCCTTACTTTTTGAAAGTCCATCTTATTAAGAATAAAAACTCTTCGTTTTAACAAAACTTCCACTATTTATTTAAAAAACTGCTTTTTTAAAACTCAATGACAGCCGTTTCGCTAGACAACTATTTTTTTATTTAAAGTATTTTTTTTATTTATGAAAAATGTTAAATTTTGTGTCGTTTTAAGAAAAAATAGAATGTTTCATTCGGTTTAAATGTAATTGCTAACCAGCAATTATGTATGCATTCGTTTCAAACAGAGTCACATTTAATCCTATCAAAACAATATAGTATTAATTATAATTGATTAATTTATCACATTCTTTTATAATGAAGGTATTTGCTGCTCCCTCGTTAGTCTTAGATGGGTAGTGCGGCAATTAGCCCTTACGTTGAATGCATGTAGCCGTTTAACAGGAAATTACTCTTCCAGTAGCTTGCTTGTAGATTCTCTTAATTCTGGGAGACAAGAATATTGGGTTTCTTCTTGCCGTAAGGAGTACTAAACACTTTGAGACAGTCTCATAACGACTTCCTCTTGAGTTATACCTTGTTAAATACAACTAACTAATTGCTCGAGCTGTATCGGTTTTGAATGTTTTTGCAGCTTAATCTTTTCGTTACTATTTTTTTTAATTAATTACTGCAATAAAAGCACTTTTATATGAACAATTCATTTAGGTTTGGAACAGCTGATAAGAATTGTAAGATACCAGCAACTTGCAACAAATATTAAGCCAGTCAATATGATATATGAAGTGGATATTACAGAAATCTGTAATTTTCTTTTGTCATTGGCTAATAATAAATCAAAGTTCATTCTTATAAAACCGTGATATTCCATATATAACCATGTCCCTATATCGTACAGCCGTCATAAACACCACTAAATCAGTGCGGCCATCATAACATATGCCTCCCCACACGCAAACTTAGCCACCACCAAAAAAAGTGGTTGGCGCCATCAAACGTTCATTGTATCGCTGTCCTCTTTTTCTGCACACCAAAATTCGACCACTATACATATTCAACCGAAATCTGGACTCATCCGTAAACATACAGTACCTCCAGTTCTGAAAATTCCAACGATATTTGGCCACCGATATCTGCATGCACGCTGATCCGCAGTCAACCGTGGATGTGAACTACGCCTTCTGGCTCTTAACATGCTTAATTCTCGAAGTCGTAAATGTTCGGTTTCTTGCAGTTACAGCTACAAAGCGGTCTTACACAGGAGTTGTAGCTCGTTCTCGTCCTTCTTCATGCCTATACTTTGGGACACATTTAGCCATGAAGCAACTTCTTCTTGACTTAGCCTTCGTGTATACAACGTACTATTTGATCGAGTTGCACTGTTTCTACTAGCCGTAGCGCGATTTTTTTTTTTCAGGTAAACAGATTTACGCACTACAGCAAGGGTCGGCAACCTTTTGCTATATTAGGGCCACAAATGTTGTCAGAGTATCAGTGCAGGCCGCACTTATTTTTATATTTATATGTTCAGGCATGTATTTTTAATATTTGAAATAAAACGCAAATCTATCCATACAATCATGTCTATTTTAATTGAATTACTATACTAACATAAAAGTAAGAACTAGTGAGATTTTTGCGGCTGCATTTGACTTGCAAGTTTTTTAACGACTGTTTTCATTTTAGTAGTAGACACGCGCAGTAACGCGTTTAAAAGTTCATCGGTTTACCGCGAACAATTCTTATTTTTGTGGTAGTTGAGTATTGAAAATTCTGCTCACACAAATATGTACTACCAAAGATAGTTATTATCTGCTGAGCAAACTTTTTCAATTCTTTGAAGTTTTCAGAACTCAAACCTCCGTAGAATTGTATTGTCAGTGCTTTCCTAAAATGCCGTTTTAAGTGTGCTATTACTTTGCAAATCTACTACGTTTATTTGCAAATTGCTTGGTACCTCATTAATATCAATTGCAAAAGGGTTTTGGAATATTTCCATGTTAAGGGAGCTCTTTTTAAAGTCGATGAATCGATTTACAAACTCAGTTTGTAGTTGTGTTAATACGTTTCTCATTGTAATATTGCCACACAAAGTTATCTTCAGCTTCTTCTACGGCTTTCTTGCAATTAGGAAAATGGTCAAGTTTTTTTTCATCAATATGCTTGATAAATAGTTTCAGTTTCATCTCAAATGACTTTACATCTGAATACAGATCGCAAATCAATTTATTTTTTCCCTGCAAGCGTTTGTTTAGCTGATTCAGTTCCTTAGTCTTAGTCAAATCAGCCAAAAAACCAAGATCGGTAATCCACGGTTTGTTAGTAAGCTCTTCCACTGGCTTTTTTTTTCATCTCCATGAAGTTGCCAATTTCTTTCCTCAAATCAAAAAACCGTTACAAATAAACGGCACCTCGACTGAGCCACCTCACTTCACAGTAGTAAACCACGTCACCATGATTAGCTTCCAGATCTTCCAAAAACTTTTGGAACTGACGGTGTGTGAGCCCATTTCTTATAAAATTAACAGTGGATGTTACAGTATCCATTATTTCTTTCCAGGATATAACCTTGGAGTTCAATGCCTCTTGATGGACAGTGAAAAATCAATGGCAGATTCTTTCACTTTGCTGATGATTCTTTCAATAACACCTTTTTTTTTGGCCGCTCATGTTCTTGCCTCTAGTGAATTTATATGGCCTTTTGTTAGTATTTTGAAATCGAATTCCTACAATTCTGGTTAAAGAGATAACAGCATATAAAAAGAAAAAAACGACAAAAACAATTTGTTATAAACAGAGTTTACTGATAGCACGAAACGTATATTTAAATACTATTTTTGTACGCAATTTTCTGAAATTTAAAAAATATCCACTTCAATTGTTGAGCAGTGTATATTATAGTATAATACGCTAGATTATTATACAAATATTTTTAAATGTTAATTTTATGAATTTAAAATTATCCACTTTTATTGTTAAAAAGTGTAATTTTCCACGAAAAAAATGTAGATTAACCTCGAAATGTTAACTGAAAACAGTATGACTACGGTATTTTAACTTCTCTGATCATTTACAAAATAATGACGCAGAGGTATGTGCTCGAATAATGTTTCCTGTACTACACAGTAGCAAATTACAGGATTACTGGGTTCACTTAACTTATGGACTCACCGTATTTGGAATGTTTGTACTTGGATTCCTCTGCTAGAAAAATCCTTTGCTTTAAATTGTAATATCCATAGTGGTCTCTTAATTGCACAGTTTAATAAATATTAAAAATTTAATGTACACCAAGGATGTCATTGGTGTTGGTGCAGTTACTTAATCGTTAGTAATTTGAAATATCCGCGAAAATAATCAACGCCACGATTTTTTATAGTCGTAATAAAAAAATGTGCCCTGGATTTGACATTCTATAAATTATAAAGCAGAAAATCTATAACGAAAAATCTAAAACCCAATTTAAAACTGGTTGTTTAGAAGTGACGATAGTTTTACTGAAACAGCTGTCATTGAATTTAAAAAAGCTAATTTTCTAAAATAAACGTGGAAGTTTACTTTAAACGATTCGTTTTTTTAATGTCCCAATTAATTAAAAGAAACAAAAAAGAAAAGAAAAAGTTTTCTAGCCCAGTTTATTTAAAAATCTCGCTATAAAGAAAATTATTAAAAATTATCTTATTTAATAATTTAGCACATAGGTACTATTTAAGTTTACATTTTCTTTATTAGTTACTTCATGAAATTGTGAGTTACAAAAAGCTATTTTAAATATCTCAGTTCACAAGCTGTTTACGAGCTCGAGCTCTATCTAATATAGAGAAAGTGGAAGAATGCAATTAAATCTTACCATTTTGTGTATTGCAACAGCTCATGCTAGATCTTTAGGTTATGCAAAGTAATCGATATTCAATCCTATATAATAATATCAACGACAAATCACACGTCTGTCAATTATTTAATAGACTGTATGTCCTTGATAATTTAAAATTCTTACAAAAACTAATTATATTCCCAGGTGACAAGCTTTTTTATTATACTGTATGATGATTAGCTTATTGATCACGTTATGTTTGTGTGGTTTTAATATGGGATATGAATAAGAAATTACTGTTTATGTTTGTTTCAGAATGATCCGCATTTTTTTACCATATTAATTAACTTCAGATTTTCGATTAATCTTTCACAATTGTACCGATTGCAAACCTTGTACATCTGATTACAAAGCCTACTACATTTGGGAACAATAATTATCTGCTTTAGATCTTGTGCTTATCAATGACGAACATCTCATTTTATCTCTTGAATTCTAATGACTTTGTTGTCTTGCATGATATTTCATTAATGGAGTATTCTTTACAAAATACTAACCACAAAACAATTTTACATCACTTTTTTAATGATTTACAAAAACAATCTTTGCTAAAAATACAAAAACAAGTGAATTGGGCGAACAGAGGAGCAGAATATCTCAATAAAACAATCTTTTTTTTGTTCGGGCTGAGATGGGAAATTCATGTTCAGAACATTCCCTTCTTTTAACTATATTCTCCACAACTTCGCTAACCTCTACCCATTTTTTCTCCCCTCTCAACATTATCTCCACCATGTTCTCCCAATTACACTGCTACCCCGAGTCTCCTCTCCAACTTCTTTAAATCCTTCTTGTTCTTCCAACATCTAAACAATACAATCTGGAGACAAATACCTCACAACGGATAGAAAACTAGGATATATAAATCAACAATAAGGCCGATAATAACATACACAGCAAAAAAAAACAGATGCAGGGATAATACAACTATTAATGGAAACAGCAGCAAGACTAAAAATAGCAAACTAAACTCTAAGACACAGGGTAAGAATTGATGAAATATGAGAGAGATGTGGTATAGAGGAAATAAACCAGTGGACCAAAAGAAGAGAAAAATAAAATGGAATCAATACAAGAGACAAATCGCCAAATGGAAGAAGATTAATAGGACGACCCAGGAAAAGATGGTTAATTGAGACTAAAAACCGAAGTAAAATACTCATGACTATTAATAAAGTAGTAAATTAACAATTTTATGAAACTTTAAAGTAGGTTATCCAAAATTCTTTACCCTCTAGCTACCGACAAACCTTTATCTAATTATTCCTTATATTAGTTTCGTGCTATTAGTAAAGTCATGGAAATAATTATTTTAAGGATTACAAAATTTTTCCTTTTTGAAGAAATTAGTAGGGTGCACTGGAAATCTGTTTGTAAAATTCATACCTTTCCAGCTCTGTTTAGTTTGGAGCCTGTTTTCTTAATTCGTAAATCTACGAAAAACTCGACTGATATACCAATTAAGAGGTATCCTACAAGAAGTATGGAATCTGGATGTTTTATTGTTACTACCTTCATCTACAAACTAAAAAACCCTACCATTTGCTTCCAGTTGTTTAAAAATTAATTTCGTAGTTTAATCAGTTTCTTCAACAAAAAACTCTTTGTACAGTTATTGAATATTTCGATGGATATTTGAGTGGTTTAGTCTGACACCTTGTATATTATAACCATTGGTTTAACATTTACGTTGAATAATTTATAATATTATTATATTTATAGCCTTAACATATTACAGCTTTGTTCATAGGTATAATTTTTCAGTGACAATAAAGCACATCTTCTTTTCTCTGTATTGATTTGGGTATTATATTAAATTTATTTTACTATTTTACTTTATTGTACTAATCAATCTTACTAAAAACAATAGACAAATGAATGTTTGAATGAAATTTCCACTTTATGATAGCTGTTCCGATAAAACTATGATCGTCAGGTTGACATATGTCAATATTCCACCACTCCCCCAGGTTATTCCGACAGAACTTCATCAAGTTAAAATTTAACTCAAAATTTGTTACCACCCTGTATAATTAATTTCTTATTTAAACACTATAACCTATAATTTAGACCCTTAGTTGCAAATCATTATAATAATTTTTGAATTTTATAAATCAATTAATTGAAATAATTAACATTTTAAAAAGAGTCTTTGGCATTTAAAAAAAAATTTAAAATAGTAAAGTTGGTGTCAATTTCCTCGGTATAACAGGAAGTGGTATAAATTTGAAAACATTTAAGTCAACTTAAGAAGTATCGAAAACCTCTGTATACCAAATTCCATTGAGGTTTTATCAGTCCCCCATAAATTTCTCGGTGAGGGTCGATGTGGGACAGACAAACACACTTTAGTAGCATCATTTACTTATTAATATTCATTTTTAAGTTTAATTTTAACTGCAAGAACGGAGCATTTAAATAAAAATTCGAGATAACATCTCTAATATTTCTAGATAAGCTTCATTTAATAGCGAAATTATTGACCCATCATCCAAGCACTCGTAATTTCAATAATTTTTATTTACGTATATACGTAGACATCAGTCGGATAGAATCTCACTATAAAAAATTGGACGCTAGCAATGGCGATGCAATTGCTTATATTTATTTTTATAATTTTATAGCTGATGTTTCAATGCCAGCACGATTGCAAAAGTCGAGCCAGTTCACTGACTGCATACGAACGATCCCAACACATAAACATTATGCTCACCTTTACAGCGACACAGACTGAGATGCAGCAGTAGCGTAACGTATATAGTAGTGACCCCTTCAATAAACTTACACAAAAACCCGTTTTATAGTAAATTTGGAAAAGTGTTTGTATTTATATAATAACCTTAAATTTATACTCCCTAGTAGTGGGAATCAATGTTTTATTAATAATCGTATAAATAAAAAGAACAACTAAATCAATCTAAACTATTTTAAAATTAATTTGGTAATTAATTTGGTAATTAATTTGGTACTGCGAACCTCGCTTCGCTTGGCACGCAATGCCAAATTGAAACATAATTGAGTTATTATAAGTGAATCACTGCGTGCCGAGCGAAGCGTTCTACGTCGCTTTCCAAATTCTAGTGTCCATTGCTCTCTATTTACCCATAAGTTTTCCTGGAGATATTTTTCTCTTAGTTCCTCGTCAATGCTCCACTTTAATATTTCTTTAGGAACCATTCCCTGGCCATTCTTTGCACATGACCTAACCACACTATTTGTTTTGTTTTTTATCATCGATTAATGTATGTTTAATACCCATTATTCCCCTTATGCGATCATTTCTCACTCTCTCCTTGATTTTCCGGCTTCAAAAATCCATTTCAGCTGTATTAAACATTTTCCCAGTTATATTTTCAATTTGGCAGACTATACTTTTTAGTATTGCATGTAAAATTCTTCTTTTGATCTTGTTTTTTAAAAAGTATTTAGTTGGGAGATAGCTTTTTCAGCATGGGTATTCCCTTGGTTTTTTGATTTGGCCTACTGTTTCATTATTTGTTATTTGCATTCCTAGATCTTCTTCTTCTTCGTTCTCTTCATTACTAAAGGTCGTGCCTATTCTGGAAGGATTCCATCGCCATTTTGGTAATACTACTGGCACTCCTCTATGTTCCCTGTACGATGTCAGTCCAAAGGGTAGGACCTTCTTCCCTCAACTTTGCCTACAATGACACGCTACTCCAGGTTGTCAGGTTCTTTGCGCGCTGTTTCCGAAGTACTTAAGAATCATCTGGTAACAGGTGGTTGAAAGTCTAGTCCTGAAATTGACCTAAAATATGTCGATTTGTACGCTTAGCGGGTCAGGGAATTCGCAGCATCCATCTCTAGCACCACGTCTAAAAACCGTCAATTTTTTGGAGGCGCGGATGGTCCAGAACTCAGCTCCGTAAAAGAAGATGGAGAAAACTAAAGTCCACATCAATCTCACTTTTGTGTCGTTGGAGGTATTCCGGTCCCCCCATATTTTCTTTAGTTTGGCTACCTGTATGCGTCTTCTTATTTTCTTCTTACAGCCTATTCTCTATTAAGTACGGAGCCCAGAAAAACAAACTCGTTGACGGTCTCGTGTTTGGGTGAGTTGGCCTTCTCTATCATGACCTTTCGTCTTGCTCTTATTGATTTTCAGCCCCATCAACTCACTCTCTCTTTCCACTCTCAGACGATGCTTATTGAGATGCCGTCTTCCCAATCTTCAAGGGCTTTCCACATAATATACTCTACTTAAATAGCTTACATTGAATTAATTTTAAGGATGGCCTATTTATTGTGTATAACCAATCACGGTTTAAATAATAATAAATTTGAAATCAGGTAAACAGTTGTCCACGCCCACATCTTTAATGTTTGCAGCATAAGGTATTTTATTGACAAATTGCCTCTATATTATACAGTACGGTTTTATTTGTTTTTTATTGCAACCTCTCTACTGATTGCTTTTTTACTTCACCTAGTTTGGAACCCTCGATAATAAATGTTTGTTTGGGATTAAAATCCCTTTTCAAAACATTTTTTTTTATTATATCAGTCCAAAAATGTGAAAAAAACCTATTTATTCGGGACATGACCGACCCTTGTAAATTAACCTAAACCCCAAAAACCATTTAATGTAGGTGTTTTAAAAATTGCCACTCCTATGTTGTTGAAGAAGGGCGTTTTTATAACTTCGGTAGTTAAAGGAAATTCACCTTTAACATGTATATGCTATTCTAAAGCCGACTCTACACCCTTGCCTTACCCCTTTTTTGGGTTTGAACTGAATACATTTCCATACCTTAGAGCACAAATATGCTATGTCCATTTTTATTGGTTTTGTGATTTTGACAACACTGGATTGGTGATAGAAAACAGTTTCATATACACACCTGTTCTATGTTAAACAAAATTATAAAATAATTGGTTAAATAACAAAGAATATGAATGTGCTATGTCCTCTGGTGAATGATTGAATAATGCACAAATGTACTATGCCCACACTTAATTTTGTGCTATGTCCGGTCATAGTACTTGTGTACACTAGGTTAGGTGGACATAGTACCTGTGTACACTAGGTCATGTGAATCAGTGGAGGTTACAAAAGGGTAAACAGCCACTTGTTGAGTTTTAGCTGCAGTTCTTAAGTCAATTAGTTATTTAATTATTGAATTTATTGATCAGTGATAGTGTTAAATCAACGAGCATTCCTAGATACTTGCTCATATTTTTACACGGTTTAATTTGTTGTTCATTGTCTAGATCTAAATCCCGCTCTTCTCTACATTTTTTTATATTCTTCTATGAGTTTTCGCAGCATGCATTCTAGATCATCTTAGCTTTTGGCGATAACTATCTGTTACTCTGTTATTTGTGTAGTAAAGTTTGTAGAGTTTGTTTTCATTCAGGGGGACTCCCATTCCAAGACATTTCCTTTTTCAGGTTTCTTGGGCTCTTTCTAGGTATATATTTAATAACGTTGGTGAGAAGCAGCATCTTTTTTTAAACTTTTTGTTATCATAAAACCTTGTGAGGTTCCATTTCGAATTTTTATATTGACTAGTGTTGCTATAGAGGGTAGAAGCTTAACAATTATTATACATTAGTCCAACTTACCATTCCCAGAAAGATCTCTATTGTTGCAAATTTGTTGAGCTGCAATTTTACTTTTTTAAAACAAAAATATACTCGTATATGGTAATTTCCTTAAAACATAAAGATGGCATACCGTTATCATTCTTTTTCAACTTAATTAATATGCTGCCATGGTATTTTAATGCCGTCTATTAAATCTAAGGTTGCTGGTTACACGAAAATTACTTTAACTTAACCACTGAAATATCCACAAATTAACTTAACATTAATTTGAAAACCATTATTGTAAGGACATGCAAAACCTTCTTCAAAATACATTTTAAAATTTAAATACACATAAAAGAGAAACGTTCTTATTTTATTAATCAAAAATACAGTTGGGTATTGATAAACAATTGGTGAATTATTGAAAAAACGTTTGACAGTCACAAGGATTGAGAATATTTTGAATGTAAATTTACATGGCCCACGTTAAGAAATTTAAGTTCCTGGAAAATAAAAATTGGTATCATATGAAGTAAAAGACTTGTTTTCTTATTGTTTATGATGAAAAATATTAAAAAAAATTGTAATTTTTTCAACCTTTTACAACCTTAAAGTACAAGTTGTTTAAGATATTAAAGTATATTAAATTTGATATATTATAATACCAAAACTTTCTAGTATAATTAAGGTCAAACTCAATCTCTGAATTGTATTTGGTCTGCCTAGACAGTGTCATATTGTAGGAAAATTGGAATACTTTAAAATGGAGCTGAGTTTTTTCAAAAACTATTTTTTTGGTTATAATTGCCAACATTTGAAAACTAGACGATTTTTTAGTGTTTTAGTGTTTTTTTAGTGTTTTTATCAAAGCTTAAATTATTCATTAGTTCATCTTTATAAACGGAAGTAAGATATTTGAAGCATACTGTGATGAATAAAGATATTTGAAATATACTAAAGATCCAACGATTTTTTACGAAATTTTACTTTCAAAACGTATAAGAATGAATTGTTGCATGTCTATCTTGAAAGCGACAAGTCATGAAAAAGTTTTTTTGTTTCCATTTAAACAAACCATTTTTTCTTTAATTACTAGTTTTAAGATGTTTGAAAATATTGAAAAGAAAAACATAAAGAAAATTAAACAAATAAACTAAATTCATTAGATCTTTGCTTATTTTTGATAACAATAACATTGGTTAATTGACAACATCAACTTAATCAAAAAATCTCTTCTTTTTAAGCTTTCAAAATTAGTAGACAAAGTAGTATAAGCCTGCAAGTAAAATTTCTTAAAACTATAATTCAATCCGTTAGTTATCACAATTATTAGTTTCAGTAAATTAAACAATATATAAAATTTAAGAAACATATTATTTCATCAAACAGTTGCAATACATCGGAAATCCATTTCTTTTATTTGAATCTACATGAAGAAATCTTTTTATTAAAATAATTCAACACAATCTTACGCCATCCTCAAGAAAGAATCTACATGGAACAAAATAGGACAAGTTCAACTATTGACCCGTACGTATGATCTAATAATTATAAAACATACCTACTTGCAAATACGTGGAAATACATACATTGAATTAGATGTGATGGTTGTTAATTTTTCTTTTGAAAAAAGTCCTTCAATTACACTCGCAAATTTTTTAATTCAAAAATTAAAATTAATGAGTAAAATGACGCCTATTTTTTATTTTCCACTCGGAGACACTTTATCAAGTAAGTCTAACAAAATGATTTCAAAAATATGAATTATTCGACTTATTTGACACCGCCTATTTAATTTTTACTTGGAACTGGCAGTAAAGAGGAAATCTCAATTACATTTTCCTCGCATCGCTTATAAACAGTCTCATGGCCAATATCCTCGCCAGTGTTTTGACTTATTATTAGATGCAATTACAGTGGCGTGACCTACGATATGCATTCTTAAAATGATTTTATAAAAATAAAACACAAATACATTCGAAAAATAAGGATAATTAATTTACGACACACGAGAAAGAAACTGAAAAAGATTTTTTTGAAGTTACATGGGATTCAAATATTTTTCGGTGCCACTCAAGTTTAACATGTTACAAGGATGGGTACAATAAAGGAAGGAATACAAAATACACCCTGCAGTGATTTGGAACACTTTTTTTGCTTTAATAAATAGGCACACCAAAAAAGAACTTCTCACTGGATGAATACACCAACATATAGCAAGCAAAAAAGATTTAAACATACCAGAAAAAGCAAGGGGTCTCCACAAAACTGTAAAAGACCCAGGTTTGACAACAGGTCTTCTCACTGGACACTTATCTGGAGGCATCACCTCAAAAACCTGACAAATTGGACATCGAGATCGATCGTTCTTGAGAAAATGCCAAAAGACATGTCAATCGTAGTTTGTTGCTGAAGGAGTTATGTCAGAGGTCATTACCATATTACTATGACTTTCACTGTCCACTAACATTCTGTATAGGCAAGCCTAAATTGTGCATTTGTCCATGTAGCCTTTTCAAAAATATATGGAAAGGAGGTAGGTACAGGAGGAATTCCATGACGGTGTGGTACTGATGGTACCAGTAATTACCATTTAATCCTGGCTCTGGTAAAGCTTTTGGTCACCAACCAAGCAATAGCTTCATATAAGATCATTGGTCTAACGATCATGAAAAATACCCAATAGATTTGTTTGGGACCCCAGATCCTGCGACATGTCCACAATGATAGTAGAAGTAATTTTCACATCTAGGATAATCCCCAAATATTTAACTTCAGCTGAAAATGGAAAAATCTCAACATTGTAGGAAAGCAACTTTCTTTTCCTGGTGAGAGGAACTAAAACAGTTTTACCAGAGTTAACAAATATCTGTTCTCATCCGGCACCAGAGGTGGCAACTCTTCCTGACATGACATGGCTCTTGCCAGGATGTCATGGTCGTCTGCATTGTCTTGCAGTTCTACCCTTCTTCTTTCGAGAGCGCTAATCAAGCATCAAGAGCAACCACAATACTCCACCTTGTGGACAACCCCTAGAAACCTTAAAGCTAATGGCCTCATCCTGAAGAGATGTAGTGGCTGCTCTATTAGTGAGCATGGTATATATCCAGCCAGTAATGGTTGGTTTGATGCTCTTTTCAGCCAAAGCTGAACCGATTGAGGTTGGTAGTGCATTGTCAAATGCTCTTTCGATGTCAAGAAATATGGCCACAGCAATATCCTAGTTGTAAAGGAATGGCGAAATCTCAACAAGGTTGTGTAAGGCTAAATATGTTGATTTACTAGTTTAATAAGCGAGGGAAAGAAGATATATTAATCTGGTTAGAAGAGAAGCCAATTTTAGGAAGGACTTAGTGGATATACGGTTAGGAAGACTAATAAATAGCCTCAGGTGCTGGAAAGTCTTGTGCCAAATAGGGAAGGACCGGGAACAAGCGCTTCTCTAATCAGGATAATAATGAGGTAGAAAACTGAGAAGTTTTAACTTTAGACATGAAATGAAGATGGTGGATTTTTATAGGATTGTGGAGAAAAGTATGTTAATGGTAATAACATGACGGAAGAGTAATTGAAGGGTGTAGAAAAAAGTAAGAAGAGTTGGACGGGATAATAATAATACAAAACGAGTATTAAATATTGTGCAGCTATCAAGATCGGGATTGCTGTGAATTAAAATACTCTGAGGTTAAAATCATAAATAACCTAATTTACAGAACAGAGTAATAAATATTGCATTTTTAGAGATTCCTATTCTTTAAGCTTTAATTTTCAAGTGTTTAACAAGCTTTAATTGCATCGCAAAAAAATAAAATATTCGAATGGTGTACGATGTGTTTATTTTAATAGCATTAGTATTCTCAACAGGTTTAATTTTCTTGTATTCTTTTATTATATCAAACTATGAGACTATTTGCATTATTGACTTTTATATTTACATTGGATTAACCTCAACTATTAACTTTAAACCACTATTTCCTTGAAAATTACAATTAAAGATTTTAACAATGTAGTTCTTGAATTAGTATGATAATTTATTACAGTTAATTTTTATTTAATGGTTTTGTTTCAGCCATTTACAGACGAGTGGTGCTTTTTTAAATAAGGCGTGCTTAAAGTCGTTTACTTATTTCCTTTTTACATCTGAATGACAATTGGGGATAAGAAATATTTTTTAATAATATTATTAATTTATATATGGGGCATTCCATGCCAACTCCCAACTCATTCTACCTATTGGGTTTGCATCTTCAGTATTGCTGAAATTTGGGCATCTTGTTGTATCTTTCGAAAACGGTTTTTATGAAAATTTTCAAATTTTTTTATTTAGCCAATCGGAGATGTAAATTTTTGAAAATATGGAGGAATTTTTTTTTAAATAGCCGTAACTTGGTGAGAAGTTGTCCGATTTTAGTCTTTTTTTTTAATTTTGTGTTTTTTGATGAAATTTTTGAATAATTAGAATTTTTTTTTAATTTCAATGTTAAAACAAAGATTTTAAGATTGTTTGTATCTTTTATTTTTGTTAAAATTCTCAAAAAGTCTACCCTTCAAAACACAAGTCTTGTAATGGGTTATTATTTTTTTTCAATTTTTAAATTTATTAAACAACAATTTTAGATAAGTATTGCGGTATTTAAAATATGAAACAAGGATTTTAGGATTGTTTGTACCCTTCACTATTTTTTTAAATTCTCAAAAATTCTGCTCCTTAAAACACAAATTGTAAGTCTGCTCTCGTCGTGGGATAATGATGGGCTATACTTTTTTTATTTTTAAAAACCGCAATACGCTTCAAAAATTGATGTTTACTTAATTTAAAAATTAAAAAAAAATTATAACCCATCATTATCCCATGACCATACTAGGCTTAAAATTTGTGTTTTGAAAAGCAGAATTAAAAAAAATTGAAGGGTACAACAATCTTAACATCCTTATTTTAACTTTGAAATAAAAAAGACCTCAAATTAATGATGGATAATTCATAAAAAAATATTTAAAAAAAAGTCTACCGATTGGCTAAATGAAAAAATATTAAAAAATTCATAAAAACTTTTTTCAAAAGCTACAAAAAGATGCCCAAATTTCAAAAAAATTTGAGATGCAAACCATATCGGCAGGATAAGTTGGCATGGAATATACTTTTTGAAAAAGTTACCTCATTTAATAAAAGGTGATTTAGCTTTTATGTCTTATTTAATATTATGTTTTAATAAATAAGAAAACTAGAATTTTCTGTATCTGCGTCTAATTATCTTTTAGCTAGAGCATGATCATTTCTCCACTCTTCTGATGAATTCTTGTTGATAATAATAAAATCGAGCAGTCTCTACGTATTGTTTGATTTAGTAAATAATACACTTTAGATTTAATAAATTTATATAATTGTTAAGTTTACTGTTGTCAGAGTACAACAGTTCTTTCTTACTTAAAATGCCACACAAACCTAATAATAATGAATATGCATATACCCGAAGAGAACACACACGACGATTTCCTGGCTGGCGGTTATCTAGTGACAAGACTTTTGTGTTTAGTAACCTTAAAGAACACGGTAAATTATAAACTGTAGCACAAAATAAAGGTTATGAAAGACGATATATCGATTTAAGGTAGGAAAATTCTTAATGCAAAATACAAAATGATCCAAAAATTACTTCGAAACGAATCAGTCACGCCACTATTGTTCCTCAGTCTACTGCTTGGCGAAGAATGAATTAAAATCGTCTACATCCGTATCATTTACAGCAAGTTCAGAGGCTACAAGCAGGAGATGAAATTTCTTCATTAGTTTTTAGTAGATGGGAATTACAATAGTATATTGTGCAACTAGTGTGCTGCGTGAGAAAAATTGAGCTTTTTCCACGTGTTGCACACTATACTTTTTCTACGACTGCAAATTAATAAATAATTTAACAATTTCAAAGTAATATATTTCAAGTAGGTATTTATAAACTAATTGTTATGATAATTTATAGTTATATTAGAACAGTTTTTCAATATTATTCCTGGAGTTTCGTTTAGTGTTGACGATGTTGACGGCTCAGCACCAGCATTTATACAGGGTGTTTCAAAAAAAGGTAACACCGTCTCTAGGATAGGTAAAAAACTGAAAAATAATTGGGGTTTGCTTAGTAAAATTTTTTCTAACGCCATCCGTTTTCAAGATAAATTTTACATGGCAAACTTAGAGAAAAGCGAACTTTATCATTAGTTTATACCAGGAGCGATTATTACTTCATAATTTTCAAATCAAAATATTCCGAAAACGGTACATAATATCGAGTTTTACCAAGAGTACCTTTTTGGTGTAGAATTAAACGATGTTTATGTTCACTTGGAGTTTTGACTAATAATTCTACCCTAAAAAAGTTATGTTGAATAATACGTTGTATGAATCGTGTAACTAGCGCCCTCTATGAGAGTTAGTTATAAAAACAAATTCATGGGATATATCAGCTTCCAAAACATATTCGTATAAAATTTCATTGCAATGGTGCCAGTAGTTTCGGCAAAATCGTAAGAAATGTGTAATTTTTCATTTTCTTCAACGCCCTTTATCTTGAAAACGGATGGCGTTAGAAAAAAATTTCACTAAGCCAACCCCAATTATTTTTCAGTTTTTTACCTATCCTAGAGACGGTGTTACCTTTTTTTGAAACACCCTGTATAGGTGTTATTTCTGGGGGTGTGTTTTCAAACTCACTGTCGCTGATGTCCATAATTAGGTACTACTTATTTTTTTTATATCTTAACATAAAATTTAGTTGAATTAAACTAAAATTAAACACCTTCTCTCTACTTTCATAACACTAACATTTGGGTACTCTGTACTTTTTAACGTTTGACGTTTTATGACAGTAGTCCAAAGCATTCTATAATCGAAAATTGTGTTGATTATTTCTCTATGGTACCGTGGCCCAAGCCGTGGGAAAGATTTTTTCCCACGGCTTGGGCAACTTTTCCCAAGGCTTAGGAAAAGTGACACTTTGTAGTTTCGTAAATTGTGGAAAAATGACTATTTTCCATAGCAGTCGTAGAATAAAAATAAGTTTATCATATACAGATGCTTATTAAGCGATTAATCTCAATTTACTAGAGACGGTATCAGTAGTTTAAGGAATTTCCATGTTTGAAAGAACAAAATCCGTTCACCACAAAAAAATCAGGTCCTCCTTTAATATTAACAACCGATTAATTAGACCCCAAATCCTACCATATCTAAAAACAAAGTGTAGTTGGAGTTTCTGTGAAATATTCAACCCATATTGCTATATGGTGCTGGAGTTAATGTCGAAGGCATGATGGAGCTTCACCTAATTCCCGGGTAAGTTTTTAAATAACAACGACCAAAACCATGGGATAGGCAGTAAAGGCCCTTTTTCTTGTGTCAATTGACACTACTGTGAACAAAGAACAAAACAATATTACAAAAAATGTATAGAGTGGTTCAGAAGGTATGATTAATTGAAAATGAGGAAAACTAATAAAAGATAATAAATAAAAGATATACCCATAAAATCAGGGTTATTTAGAAGATCCTCGTTGTCTTTAATCTACCCTTACTGTATGCTCATTTCCCAATGAATCACCCTGTCGAATGCAATTCAATTCTGGAATAAGCCTATGAGACATACCATATTAGATATTTCTTGAACTCGGGAATTATACAGAAGTAATTTTCACCTTTTAAAAATTCTAGTTTCCTTATGCAGTAAATTGCGAAGGTCAGTAAATACTTTTCCAATAAACGTGATAATTGCCACGTTTATGGATTAGTACATTTCCATTTTATTTGATTTACGTCAGAACCACCCATAAATGTAACTAACAAAACAATTTATTTTTAAAAACCATTTCCTGCTTAATCAACTAAACATTTTCCAAATAAGGTAAAACGTATTAAAAACGGAGTTACAAGACAAAATTTTACAATTTTAAAGTGAAGATAGTGATCTCAACATTAAACCCACCCGAATATTACTGCCATAAAATATTCCAAAATCGGTTTGTTATAACAAATTTATTTATTTATAGTAGTTTTTACAATATGAAGAATTATAATAAAACCAATTAGACCCTTAAGTTGTAAAATCCGAGATGCACATCATTAATGTAAAAGGACCTGATTCAGGTAATTTTGTAGGTTTGTAGTTCATTTTAGTCTTTGTATTTCATTGGAAGTGTTCACTTGTGTTATGGCGTGTAATAATTTTATAACATTTATTTGTTATTGCACACATTAATAGCAAAGATTCCAAAACCCAACGTACAGAATAGGCAGTATGTAGCGTCTGTGGATAAAAGGCAATAGTGCTTCTTCCAGTGGTTCGTTAAAGAAAAATCACTTATCTTTTGACGCGAAAATCATTATAAAAAATGTGTACAGTTCCTTACTTCAGCAAGGATATAACGCGGGTGCTGCAGCAAGAGTAACCAGTAATTTGACGAAGGTGCCTCTTACTTCAGTTAGACGAATTGTTGAAAATTCCATGGAATCAAGAAAAAAGCGTAAAGATTCCGGTGTCACAAAAAGTCTAGACGACTGGCAAAAAGATTTGATAAGTCGAAAAATCTACGCTATGTACGATGAGCAGCGTGTCCCTACAATAAAAAGTCTGAAACAGCGGCTCATCAATGACGAAACTCACATCAACTGTGGCCTCACTACTCTTTGGCGAGATCTGCCTGCAATGGACTTTAAATATCGCAAAATTGACAAGAGACAAGTGATAATGGAATCCACACGTTTAATAAACTGGCGTTCTAAATATATAACGTCAATAAGAAAATACCGGTCTGAAAATCGGCCAATACTCTACCTCGACGAGACGTGGTTTGACCCCCATGACACCCCTTCAAAAGGATGGTCTGATTCCTCTAATAAGTGTAAAACAAAAGCACCATCAAATAAAGGGAAGAGAATCACAATATTACCCGCAGGATCAGAAAATGGTTGGATCCCCAACGCCATGTGGCTTTCTGCCAAAAATATTAAGGACTTGTGTTGATTATCACGAAGATACGACAGCAGAGATTTTTGAAGATTGGTTTAAAAATTGTCTGTTACAAAAAATAGAAATTTTAGAAGTGCTGCAGTCATTTTCATTAAAAAAAAAACGAATGTTTGTGATACAACTGCAGAAGAAATGGGACATACAGTGTTACGACTACCTCCCTACTACTGCGTGTTCAATCCCATAGAGCTTATGTGGCACCAACTTAAATCGAGTGTGCGCGGAAAAAATACTTCTCCGACTTTAAGTGGTAGTGTGGTAGAATTAATTAGGAACTGTATAAATGACATTCCTACCGAGAGTTGGAAAAGTTCTGTAAGTCACGTTATAAATGTTGAAAACTCGTACCTTTCTGTAAAATTTAGATGAGGATAGCGATAGCGACACTGAACTAAATATAGAAAAGAATTGTAACATTTAATAAATTACTTGTATATCTCCTATATTATGCAAAATTCAAATTTCTTAAGTTGGACCCTGTAGTACATTTGCATCTTTTACCTGATGATTTTCTACACAATGAAATTAAACCGGGTAGTTTATTGCAGTTAATAAGCCAATACCATTTACTGTGAAAAATACTATACGTAAATACAGATTTTTTAGGAAATATTAATATGAAACTATTTACTTACAAAATTTAGCATATTTTTAGAAGAATACAGAATTACAGTACAAAAAAAGTTTCCAATCCAGGAGTGTTTGATAATATGCCCACAGAAACACTATATTAAAGTGAATAAAAACGGCGATAAAAAGAAGAAGAGTTATAATGGAGCTACTTAGTACTCTCTCCACTATTGCATTTTTTTATAAGATAACTAAAATTTAATTGAACATCCAGATTACCCGAATGATCTGGTAAGACATGGACGGCGATTAACTCCTGGTACAAAATCAATTATTAATCCCTTAATACATAGAAAATCGTGATGATTCCTTTGACAACCTTTGCAGGTGGAAATTAAAACCCATAATTTTGGATCTCTACAAACATCATAAGGCAAATAGTTTCCTAAGGAAAAACGACACAAAAACAATCATCTAAGGGTAAATCATTATTTAAAGCTTTAATGATTTATTAATCCTTCCTTTTAATTGATTCTGCAATAATAAAAGAAACATGAAAAGAAAGTGTAAAAATGTACATTTCTTCTTTTTAAACCCGAACAAGAGTAACGAAATTATTTTTCTTGGGCGAGGCGCTTGTAAGAAATTGAACAGAATAAATTTAATTTTCAAGAATCGTAATTAATATTCATAAGACGTTAATAACACTTAACTGTTAAAAATATCGCTTGGTGCCTAGTTCCATTCCCGAAAACCTTTAATTTCAACTTTTAATGACTGAGAAAATTGTACAGCTGACTCAATTTTATTTTGGTTTATTGACAAATTTTAGATAATAATCCAAATAATATTAGCCAAAAAAATGCGGTGGTAGGGTATATAAAATATACAGTAAACATCTGTTTGTAGCATATAGTTAATTATTTGGTTGGTTAATTTTATTTAAGAACATTTTATTAAAGTAAAACAGAAAAATTCCGAAATTAGTTCTTTTTATAAACAGATATGAAAGAAAATTGTACACTAACAATTAATCTTAATATTTTCACTTAAAATTAGAAATGAAAAACGCAGATGTATAGGTAACAGAATTTTTTCCAAAGTCTTTGACCCTAAACCTCAAAAATCTAAGGCATCTCCTAAAGTTTACCTACAGGTTAGGAGTTTGGTCGGCAAAAATTTATATGTTTTGTGAGATTCAGAGGCTGGTATGCCTGAACATCGACGAAATCAGTAGAAGGCAAGATACCGGCCAAGAAAAATTATAAAATAAAAGCAAAGTATAAAGGATACAAAGGTATTGCCTGTAAAGCAATAATAACTTGACAGTCTTGGGACACTGATTTTTCTACAATTATTTTCAACCTAAATTCGATCAAAAATTGACTGTGGCTTAGTGTTAACTCAGCCTTAAACACTAGTGTATATTTGAGACTGCGAATCTTTTTGGGTACTCCTTGAACAAGCTACAAATATATGCAATGATTTGACAATCTTCCTTTGAATAACTCTTCAGTTGATCTAGTTTATGCTTAGATAGAGAGAGATAGATAGATATACTCGAATTTTGTAGATATTTTATAATTTAACTACTAATGAGATTAAGAGCCCAGATTTAGGATCCTGTGCAAGGCTGAAGTGGCGTATTGTTGAGAAGCAGTCGTATTGTCCTTGGTGAGAAGAGTGGGGGTGTTTTGGGGTTTTTGAGGAAATAATGGCTCAAGGCGACAGATGAGTATCTTTGGGGGATAGCAAGGCGTAGCGTAGAAGAATTCGCAGGCAACTGACCTAAATTTGGAGTTGGCACAGAGCTGTTTTGTTCCCTTTCTCATTCGGTAAAATTATAAGGAAACTACAGAAGACCTTACAGGCAATTGGGTGCGGGGTTGTGGAGCGATTTAAGGAATTTTGAAGTTCCTCGAGGAGGTCACCTAGATTTCGAGTAGTGTGTAGTTGAAATATTGGATGGGGTTTATTTTCCCCGGAGGTTAAGGAAAATTTTAGGTGGGCTTTGTTTCTCATGGCTTACAAGGTAGGTAAGCGGTGAGGGGTGAGTTTATAGTTAAAAACCAAGAAGTAATTGTCATATTTCACTGAATAAAATTATTAATTGTGATATTATTGTTCTCTTAAAAACATTGTAGTGTGTGGCAAAACTAGTGATCGGTAAGTGCCTAAATTCTATTATTCCTTTTTTATTTTAATCAATGTATTAAATTTGGTAACTCTGCATTTTTGAAGCTCTACGGTATTTCTGTGTAACTTTAACAATTAGTTTATATGATAAAAATAAACATTACCATTTGACAAAGTTTCTCCAAAAGCTAAATTTTAGTAAATTTAAATAATGTTATGCAATAAACTGAGCTGTACGATAAAAGAATTAAACTGAATAATTGTGAATATTTTGATGTAAATAATGAACGTGTAACTAAATCCAGGTAAATATATTCATAAACTGGACCTAATCATACTGACATAATATACGAATTCATAATGTGAATATAATACTCGTGTTACATTGAATAGAATTTAATTCAGTTACGTATTAAAATGTTGTTCCCCACGATCATCACAGAATTTATCAATTCTGAAATCAAATTTGATTACAGAATGTTGGAATTCTCTCTTTTTAGATTGAAACAATATTCTAACAATTTAGATGTATTTACATTCACTTTTTGAAATATCGAATTTTTTCCATACTTTACGGACACACTGTATATTGAAAAAACAGAAAAACACAGAAGGTCTGACTATTAAAACGTTTTCTCAGGACAATACTTTTGATTATAAATTAATTTAAGAAGTTATTTTGATATATTTATTATTAACCTACTATTACCAATTTGTTTTCAAAAAGAAAAAAAAATCAACAATTTATTTTATCATAAAATCAGTCACCCCTAGCAGCACTTTGCCTGCTTAACCCGATAAGAGGGGAGACTAGTGCACAGGATAAAGATTCAACCAAGCAAAGACCCATTCTAAAATGGTAATTTTTGTGCGCAGTGCTGTTGTGATTTGCGCAGTACATTAATTTGGTCTTGTGAGTGGTAATATTACCATTCCAGAACAGACCTGATATATTTTTGAATAGTTGTGTTCTATTCTAGTTATCAAGTAGATATTAAGTAACAAAACAGCACAGTCCCTGGAATGGAGTAGAATTCAACTAAGCAGTCTAACTGCACTGCTGAATGGACACTGTCGTCTGAGGAAGAAGCTTTTTGTGAGTGCAGACGAATCGGCCGACACATTCTTTGATACTACCCCGCTCATTTAGTTTCAAACAGCTTGAGTCTATCGACTTTAGACAACTCCAGCCAAAATGGATCTTGGACTTCGTTAAGAAGTGTAGATTGGATGGTGAATTGCAACCCTTAGCGGATACTCCCGGTCTTCCAGTAAGAAATATTTGCCATCATCAAAGCAGCAGAACTAATAGAAGAGCGGGACAACTCAGGAAGCCCCGATAGCCAGGCCGCTCTAAGGGCATGGGCTAGCGTGGCATTAGTCCAGGAATGCGCAAATACCCTAGACAGACTGGCCTCAAGACGAGATAACCATATTATGTGTACCGGAGTATAGCGGTATAGTAGGCAACGAGCGGGCAGATGAACTCGCCAGACAGGGAGCCAACAAATCTTGCTGTGCGAAGAATTGAGGAAGAAGACTTGCACACCCTCCCTCCAAGGGACGTCATGGCTTTTATACGAAGGTCGAGGCGTTTCGGGAGGGCGTCGAGTGAACCTGGGAACC
The DNA here is from genome assembly GCA_035357415.1 of Ophraella communa. Taxonomy (NCBI): domain Eukaryota; kingdom Metazoa; phylum Arthropoda; class Insecta; order Coleoptera; family Chrysomelidae; genus Ophraella; species Ophraella communa. The sequence continues at coordinate 39,598,280 of CM068985.1, forward strand.
TGGGGTATGCCACCCCACTCACTATATTCCTTCATTCATTCAACCCTTAAAGGTGAGCCACAATAGGCCCGAGTTTAGCCGCACATTAAATCTAACCTAACCTAACTTATTTATTAAGTTTTGTACTACAATTAAGAAATTAACTGTCCGCTTAAGTGCTTTGTTATTTAATTTACAATTTAATTGTTCAAAAAATTAAGTTCAATGCTTAAAAATAAAAAGGAAAGATATATTAAAATGTTAAACCTAATAATCATTGATAATCCGTGAATCACAACAATTAAATTCGGATTTATTTGTGGCTAATGCATATGGTATGCCCGGAGTCCCAGCTACGCCCTACACACATAGTTCCTTCGAAAGTTACCTGTTATTGCATCCAAAAATAATTCGTTTAATGACTTTAATTCTGTTCATTGAACTAAACGTTTTTTTCTATATTATTTTTGGGACAATTTTGGTGGCTCCTTAAAATTCGAACAATGAACTGGGTATTCGTATACATACGAAAATAGAGAGAAAAATAAGAAACTAAAATTTGCATCATGGTTGGTAATTTTAAAGTTATTTTGTAACGGACTTAAAATATCAACAACAGTAGCGCACTTGAAAGTAAATAGTTAAACAAACAAATTAAAGCTAAGCCAATTAAAAATGAATGACAATAGTTTCAGGAGCTGTTATCGTTACAGAAATATTAATTTAAAATTTTAATGTATACTCAACACCTGATAACATTACGATTTAAAGACTTAGTTATCTATACTGTATACCATCTTATAAGGTTATTCATTACAATAGCGGACTACAAAGTTATGGTTAAAAGTGACATACGCTTTCTTTCAACTTTCACGTCAATAAAATAGTCTAATTCACCACCTTTTTTATGGGTGGTTATAAGATCTCACGTGTGAACGTTTAATTTACGATTTACTTAAAACCATAAACAATTTTATGTTTTTAATTGTTACGCTTATAATAAATGTCAAATAATGATAAAACTATAGTTAACACATGTAAGACATTAAACTGATATACAGGATACTCGACACAATAAAACAGTAGAGAGTGTGTTCAGCTCGTTTATTAACTATAAAATTGGTACACAGTTATGTGTTTCTACATTTATTAACCATAGTGAAACCCAACCAATAATATTTATGCTTTTGTACAATCATTACTTCCATTTTTTATTACAAAAATTAGATTTATAGTTGTTTCTATTACAGAAGCCCATACAAAAACTGTATTACTAGCTGGCAACTTACTGCAGCTGTAATATTTAATTTCGGAGATCAATGAAAATGTTTTTTCTCGCAATAATTGTCCAGTAAGACTGATGGAAATTATAATTCCCGATTTTTTAAGTACTATTGTAATTAAACAGCGAAAACATTGTCAACCCTCATCTATAAATTAAAATACTCCCAATACACCGCCCTTTTTCTTGCTGATAACTGCAATCTATCGTGTATTCCTTTGGCTGTCCAATGTAAGTAGAAAATTCATTATATTTTTATTCTTATCTTCTTTTTATCTTATGATTATTTTAAACACCTTAAGAAGTAATTGTACAAACTAATTTCAGCACAATATATTGTTTTTTAAGGCCAATGAGCAATTTGTGTATTAAGATTTTGGGCGTGGTCCATGTAAAATTATTCCCGGATACTATTTACAAGTAAAATCATTTAATACAGCTAATAAATACAAAATGCAAATAATTTCTTACGAAAATATCATTTTGTAAAATTACCTATTTTAAATATAAAATCAGAGAAATACATTTGTAACCATGAAATATATAACTGAGTCTATGTAAAACACAATAAACTAGTCCTAATTCTTTTAGAAGTTTATTTAGAATTATTATAACCTTTTTTTAAATAACTACAACAATTAACAATTATATAATTTTATAACTTTGTGTAAGAATAAAACTCATTAAAATATTCAACTCTCTCAACAATTAATTAAGCAGAACCGGCTTAGCTGGTTTTGAATGTTAGTATTATCATAAATGTTTTACTTTTTATTGTTTCACTATGGAACATAAAAGTTGGAAATCTTCTAGGAAATTTATTGTACTAAGCCTTACTGTGTGAAAGTCCATCTTATTAAGAACAGTAAACAACTAAACGGTTGAATCTATAGTGGAAGTTTCATTCAACCTTTTAGTTGTTTACTGTTCTTAATCTTTTAGGAAATTAACTTTTTGATGTTAACATAACTGCCGTCCGTTTGACTGTTAAGTAACCAGCATTATATGCCCCATAACATTCTAATTTTCTTTTTAAGCGCGTTGAAAGTGTTATTAGTAACATTTCCTTGGCGTTTTTCTTTTCCTTTCCTTTTCTTAGCATATTATATCAAGTGCTCTTTAATTCATTTTTTTAGTACTCTTTTTCCGGATTTTTTTTTACTTTTAAATTTTTCTTTAAGCTTAAATTCGTTTTTCTATTACATCTCAGCCAACTTCAACTTTTCTTTGTCTTAGTATTTAATAGATTATCGCCATTAAGGTACCTACATATTAGACAAATTTTACTTGTTTTCTTATTGCGTATCAAAATATTTTTGCTGTTAGTTTCTTCAAAAGGCTACTATCAATTTATTCTTAATTATAAAAAAATTATAACAGTCTATCAGGAATTTTTATTATATGTAAAATTTTTAAACTAAGAAAAATTAAATTTTATATATTCTAGTTCCAAAATAGTACAGTATAACTGTAGTAAAGTATAAAAAGCAAATCATATTTAATATAATTCAAAACATCCTATAACATATAAATTAGCAGCTTATTCTATGATACATAGGGCATTTTCAAATCCAATGGACAAAATTAACTTTGATAAAGAAATTGGTATCATAAAACAAATAGCTACGTCTAATGGCTATCCAATTCATTTGATAAATAAATTAATTAATAAGAAAGAACACAAAGTGTCACTGCAACTAATATTTCCTAAACAAACTAAAGAAATTAAAAGTTATAAAAATATTACATATTCTGGAAATATTTTCAATACAATTTCAAAAATAATATCTTCGGCAACATCAGCATTAATATAATTTAAAACGCAAAATAATGTTGGTACAAAATTATCCAAATAAAAAAAAATCTGTGTTTTCAATGAACATTTAAGAGCATACAGATTAAAACAACCAGATACGTCAAATTATGCAAAACATCTACTTGAATATCCAACCTCACTCCATCACCAATGACATTCAAATACTACACACATATCTGTGATAAAAAACAAAATTTAGATTTCCTTGAAGAACTTGAAATAAAAAGACATCTAGCAAATCCACAATTTAAAGTTGTTAATGAACAAATAAATCTTGGAAGTTCTCCACTTTTAAACTGTTTACTTTGATTGAGTCTACATTTCATACAAAGATAAGACGTAATTGTAAAACAAATATATTTAGTTATTGTAAAGATCAGCATGATATAGTTCTTTCCTGGTTTTTCTAAATCATTCGGATATACTTATCTTAGAAGGAAGTACATCCAGGATAATCCCTTAGGGCTAGACTTTACTCTAGACTTTAATGCTGTTATGTCTTATTACTTCCATACTTAGGCTAGCCTTAATACTACCTAAACAGCATCAGGTACCTAGCTACAAACCAACAAAATGTAACTTAAATATGTCAATCTGACGATGCTAATCTTAGCAAGACGGTTGTCATTGTGATTTAAAACCAAATTTTTTTCAATTAAACTTGGAAGGTCCTTTAAAACGAAGAGATTTTATTATTCTTAATAAGATGGACTTCCAAAAAGTAAGGGTTAGTACAATAAATTTAATATCTAATAATCTTAGGTAAACAAATTAAATAGAAAATAAAATTTTAATCCATAATTTCTGAAGAAGTTTAGTTCTGTTTTCCACAATACACACCGTTACAGTGTGCTTGTCTCATACGGATTATGAAAGTTTAGGTCGTGATACAATTTCCCAGTAGATTGATGAAGTCGTTAACAGATCTTATGAGTACATTTGTAACTGTTACTCATAGACATTAGCAACGTCTCTTATTTATGTGAAAGAAGGGTCGATTTCAAACAGGCAACAAAAGTTTATTTCTTTTCATTAAAAAATTGCAAGCTGTGGTGGAAAAATGGGTTCCATTATAGTTCAGTGATTCGAAGTAAGGAACTCTATTAATTGTTTAAAATTAGTTTTTAAACAACAAGTAAGTAAGTTTTAAACAACATGTTTAAATTGTTTTATATCCTCTTAATTTACAAGTACTTCAACACAGTTTCTCAGTTTTAAAATTTTTATACTTAGAAATTTACAAAAACTCAAAATAAACAACAAATAATCGATTACACAAAGCATAAACAAAAATAACACTAGATATAAATTTAGCATATAGTGATGCTTTCTACCTAAGATGGCGGAGTAGTGGCACGGGTTGCAAGTTTTATATTACCCTATAATAAAATCCTTCTCTTTAATTAGGAATAACTTTTGTCAGCTTTTTTTACAGCATATTTTTTATATATTGAGAGTGTTGTAATGATGAGTTGTGAATAAATAATTTATGAATCGTGTTATTTAATTTAATGGCATTTGCAATATAATTAACAAAAACCTTAATTCAGCAACAAAAATATTATCAATGAACTTTATTCTTGTCAAGATAATTTAAAAAATTATTAATGGTTTAATTGGATTCAATGGTTATTTCAGAGAGTGAGAACAGGTCCTTCTAGGAACTTGTTTGCAGAACAATGCTACCAATTCACACGGTATATGTTCTACTTCCGATTTGTTCGTCAGCTACCCCATTTAGTGCTATTCCTTCTTGATCTGGTACTAATATAAAGGTAATTTATATAGAATATAGATTTTTTTCTTTTTAGAAGCCTCTTAGGCTGTGGATTCTCCTGTATTTGACTACGACCTGTCCAGAAACTCAGCTCTCTGCATGAACTCATACAGTTTCTTGGCTGGTTGTTAGTGAAAATCTTCCGTGATCCAGGCTCTCGCAGTAGCAAAGTATGAGCAGCACTGTTTGAGTTTTATTTTTGCACGGTCTGCAAGTAAGGTCTGCGTTGTCAGGCCCTAGTTTTTGCATGTGTTCTCTAATGGGGTAGTGCTTCGTAAGTAATTCTGTAGTGATGCGTACTTTTTTCCTCTTCATTATGAGCAGTTCTCTTGTTACTTTTTCAGATGGTTCTTTTATAATATTTTCCCATGTATTTGTCAGAGCGTGTTCATGCAGTAAATTTTATGTTTCTAACTCACCCTTTTGACCATGACCTAATAGAGCATTTAGAAATGCTTAGAGCGAGTTCCTTAGGAAGAGTTGACGATCCACGCCTTGCTAGTTCGTCAGCTTTTTCATTGCCGGTGATTCCTTGATGTCCTGGAACCCACTACAGTGAAACACTATTCCTGGTCGACAATCTCATATCAACTTCGATGACACATTAAAGCTCTCTATGGTTGGCTGACGCTGTAAATTGCAAACAAGTTGAGTATAGACTTCTGCTTGTAATACAGAGGTGTGTTTGCAAAGTGCTGTCTGACTTGCTGTATATTCTCGCTCCAGTATCGAGCTCATTCTTTGATTTGTCCCCTATAGTTAGAAGGGATGTAGTTTTCTTCTCTAGTACCTTCAGATATTTAATGACAATTTCGAAATTCCTGTTGTATTTCGGTAGCAGCATGTGGTCCGAATCTTGTAACATGTCTACCGTCGTGTCACCTTGCACTATTACCGACCATAAACGATACCGCCATTATTACCGTTAAAACCGACCCCTATTCACTGTTAATGCTACTGTACACAAGACACCCCTAATAGACGCTAACTATTTGTCTGTTTGAACGAGTCCAATCGAATTGCAATTGAATAACGAACGCATTTCTTCCGACAAATGACACAAATTCCGTCTTGAGCTAGACTATTTAATGAATCGCCAAGCAATTTTATATCCTTTTCAACTGATACTCTCGTCTGAAGAGTTTGAACAAACCCTCAAGCACTCATCTTGTAAAATTGGTTGTTGAAAGATACAACCCTCTAAGTTGGAGCCTGACATCTCTAAGTTAGAGTCGAGTTACAGTCAAGATACCCCTAAATTTAGAGCCCAGTTACCGCTTATGTGTAGACAGTCCTTCAAACCACTTCTGAGCTAAGAATACGATTATATTTTGAGCAGCCAGAATTATTACAGAAACTTTCATCTCTCCACAAAGAAGCTGAAGCCGCCCTCCTAGACAGCACAGAAACCTAAAGTTAAGTCCACTTTTTACAACTCCAGCTCATTATCAGCAAGTACTTACAGTTACAATAGTTTTAAAAACCGTTTCATTTATATCCCTTGGACTATAAGTCTTAAGGGTGTAGCGTGGTCAGTCTTTATTTCAAGTAGCTTCTTTATTTGTTTAATCAAAGTAATTACAAGGAGTTTCTATCTTTCTCACCTTATTTTTTGTGTAGTTTTTTTGCTTAATCGATAGCGTTCAAAAGATAGTGGCGTCCTTTTTACTTATACATTACAATCCTTCCTATAGTGAGCATTAACTTGGAGTCGAACCACCGCCTGGAGAGGGTCTCTTAGCCGGGATCTCTTTTGGAGAGAAATTTAGTTACAAATTGGCTTTCTGCCCTTTTGGGACTAATATTGTTACAATCTTAGGATTATTGGGTGTAGTTTTGCTTAAAAAATGATCTTATACGACGTAGCATGTTGATTTATTAATTGATCTAAGGATGGAAAAAAACAAAAATATCAAAAGAGTTTAATGCCTGCCTTTTTTAGTAACCACTAATTTATCATGATGATTTTTTAGCTGGAAGTATTTTTCTAAAGCATATCTATAATTATGAATTTGCATATTTCAAGGTTATTCATAAATAAAAATATATTATGACTATTATTAAAAAAATATTGATAAACAATTATTTTTAGAAATGTTACTAACAAAATTTTTGGGTTATTATCAAGCAATTGTCTAAACTGTATAGAAAATACATTATTTTATAAAATATTGATTAATAGCAAAGATACAATAATAAATAAAAAATTATGCAAAAAGAAAAATTGAAAATAATATTTCTATGTTAATTTAAGTTAATTGTTTTAACTGTTTAACGTAACAATAAAAGTTGCTCTATTTTGTGATATATACCTCGCCAAAAATTAAAAAGAGATACCTACTGTCTAATCCTTTTTTATATTGTGTAAATAGTTGATACGGATATTAATAAACTAGATAGTAACTACAAAGGGTATAATTAAAATACATGCGGAAAAATCTCTCTATGACTCACCTAACCTGTGTCGTGCACACAATAAAAAAAATAATAGAAGTCTTACACCATAACTCCATTGGCGTGGAGTATTAGTCGTTACCTTTATGGGTTCATTCACATTAAAGATAATTGTTATGGAGTGATTGTAATAATACCAGACGACTAAATTAAAACAAATTCTAAAAGGCGTTGAAAGAAAAATATAAATAACAAATTTTAAATTGTTGTAACACTAATTATAATACAAATGTTATCAAAACATCACAGCGAAGATTGCTCACTTAAGTATATTTTGCTTTAAAAATTTTAGACAATTAAGTTAATAGCTTTGACTTGAGTTGAATTTATTTTTTCCATTGTCAATACATCCACAGAACTTTTGTTGGTGACATAGCTATTTAAGAGAAAACAGACCAAAAAATGGTCACTTACCTTTGCATTTTCTAAAACCAATATCATGGATTGATTTATCTAAGTTAAAACGATTATAAATTAGTAGATTAAACTAAGTAAAGAGTTATACCTACCATCAAAAAATGATGTTCAAAGAACATTAAAAACAAACAAAACTTCTACTACTACTTTTACTACTACTTTTTTTTGCTAACAACTAGCATCGTCGGATGGACATACTGAAGTTACATTTTGTTAAGGTAACTACCTGATGTTGATTTGGGTAGTGTTATGACTAGACCAAGTATGGAAGTAATAAGACATAACAATGCTATTGATGTTGTTAGCTCTATAGGATTATCCTGGATGTACTTCCCTCTAAGATCAGTATGTGTTACAATTACCTACGTCTTACCTATGTATTAAATGAAGACTCAATCAAAGTAAACAGTTTAATAGGGGAGAATTTCCAAGATTTATTTGTTCATTAACTACTTTGAATTGTTGATCTGCTAGATTTCTTTTTATTTAGAGTTCTTCAAGGAAATCTACATTTTGTTTTTTATCACAAATATGTAGTATTTGAGTGTCATTGGTGTGTATCTCTGGATGTTCAAGTAGGTGTTTTGCATAGCTCTACTTATCTGGTTGTTGTAATTTATACCCTCTTAAATGCATTATATTTTGAGAAATATATATTTTTTTTAATTTAAGTAATTTTGTATTTACATTTAACAATTTTGTGTTTTAAATTCTGATTAATTCTGATATTGCCGAAGATATAACTTTTGAAATTGTATTGAAAATATTTCCACAATATGTAATATTTTAATAGAACAGGAAATGAGATTCAGCTTCCTAGGAATCGGTAATGTTGAAGAAGTTAGAGGGAAGGTGACTAAAGCAAACAAAGTAGCGGGGTGCCTCAACGACGTAACCTAGCGAATCAAACACCTACAACAAATAACAAAGGCTCGGATTTACAAGACCACAATTAGATCCACCAGAAAAACAAATAGGAAATAAGACCAAAGACAGCAAAAACGAAACAACTACTGGATACAACAGAAATGAGAATACTTAGACGAATATCCGGAAAAACGCTACTGAATAGGGAAAGAAGCGAAGACATACGGTAATCATGCAATATAGACAGCATAAATGAATGGATTCTGCAACGCAAGTGAGAATGGAACCAACACATAAGACGAATGTCAGAAGATAGGTCGGTAAGAATCGCCTGAGATAAATCTCCCAGTCATATACGCAGCAGAGGCCGACCTCGGAAGAGATGGAGTGACAATTTAGATCTAAAACCATGATGAGGACAAATCAAAGAAGGAACGGGTCATGGACCTATTAAAGAAGTTAGAAGAAGAAGAAGTAATATGTTTATAACTCTTTAATTTTTTTAGTTTGTTTAAAAAATATTAGTTTCTAGAGACCTTTTCTGTTCTTTCTTATTAATTAATTTATTTATCCAAGCCATTAGAACAGAATTTTTAATTTTAAGTTATATCATTAATCATTAGTTTTTTTCAATTGAACCAAGATATTTTCTGATTGGAACAATTAAACGCGTTTTGTTGCGGCTGAGGGAACTAAAAAAGTCTAGACATAACAGGAATCCTTAGTTGTAAAAGTCAATAACATGGACACAAGGATTTAAAATTAATTACTTTCCATACCGAATGATAATCGTATTTCTTGTTTAGTATCTCATCAACAATTAGAGTAGTATATTCATTTATACATGTTCAAATTGAGTATCCTTAAAGAAATGCACATCTCTATTAAAAAGTTAATAAAAATGTATTTATATTCGGTTTCCATGTCTAATTAATTTGGACTTAAAGAACATGCACGTACAAAAACAATAATTGTGCATATAAATATTTTAACTCTTAAGTCCTTATACGGAATGATCATGGAATTTAATAACAGATGAGTTAATTACTTTTAAATCTTTAACATTTAAATGCTAATGTTATGGCGCTGTGATTTATTAACAAGTTACTTAAATTTTTACAGCATATTTAAAAAGTCTCTTGTGATAAAATATTAGCAATAGCTTAATGAATTATTTACTCCAAATCGGAAGTAAATGTATACTTAGATACTAATAAAACGTTTGATACGACATAAAATAATATTCATTCTTTAGCATTGGGGCTAGAAAGGTATAAAGGATATTAACGTTTAAGCAATGTTAAGAAATCTCTGATGGAAACTTTAAAGTAAATAGCAATGGAAGAATATCTAAAATAAGTTTATACAAGCCCCTTTTTAATAGCTATAAAAGATGTAATATTGAAGTTAAAATGTTCTGTCCTAGCAAGACTTTAAGCCGATGAAATGATCATATATGCAAAAAATAAACTTGTAAAATCCGCCATTTACATCAAAACAACAAAATTTTTGCTCTAGAATTATGGCTAACCGTGTCTGGCCTTACCTTTTCCTTAGAAAAATAAATTAAACATCCTTCTTCTTCCCTGTGTTTAGAATTACGGTTATATGGACCAGCAGTGAGACCTTGGCCTAGGACGGCAAAATTTTTGAAATGCTAAAATTTTAGAAACAAAAAAGGAACTACTACAAATTTAAAAAATTTGTCACTTATGCATCAAAAAAAGAATGGCCTGCAGTCATTAATGTACTGGAAAAAACCGACTATGGGATCTGCAGTAAAAATTGCAACATTTAGAAATAGCAATCCTAGTCATTGAAAATTAAATTTTTTTTAATAACCCTTACTCTGTGAAAGTCCATCTTATTAAGAACAATAAGCAACTTTTTATTCGAAAAATAGGTTTATAAAATACAGTTGTTGCTGTTTCGATAAAATTAGCATCTTCAGATTGACATATTTATATGTATAAACAAATAAAGCAAAACAACATTTATTTATATAGACACTGTTCTAAATAATTGTTGTATTTATTTGTTTTTTTTTTAAATTGTGTTTTATTTTTGAATTCATTTACCTACACCTTCGAGCATTTTATAAATTGATGTACGTTTTTCAGGAGCTATTAATTAAATATTAATTTACACTTAGTTTAAATATGCGGATATAGATCAATAACCCAACAAAGACACAAATAAAGACATTTTTTAGTTATTATTGACAATGAATTGTCAATGGATCAGAAATCATAATATCTAGAAAATAGACTGCCAAGTACATACACCATTTAATCTAGATAGTTATTTGCTATTTTACAAGCATTAATAACTACATATAAAAGAAAAGGCCAGAAAAAAGTCACAACTAACTATATCAATGTACTTTATATTTATCTCATAGTAATATCATTGATAACGGAAAGAGTAACAGAAACGGTACAAAATCTTGTTGGCTGGATAAGTTGTGTTAGTGATATCGACACTAAGTGCAATAAATAAATTAAACAATAACTAAAAAGGAAAAAAAATTGTCCCAAATACCCTAAAGACAATCCTATAAACACCCAACGGTGATTAGTCGCATACTACCATAAGATTTTACTACAATTTATTCAAGAAATTATTATTAGTTTTTAACAAAACTAATGGATTTAATTGATTTAATGTATTTTTTAAAATCGATTAATATTCTCGCTAAAATAGTTAGATATGCGATAGGCAATACATTATACACTGTTATAATTATTATGCATACCCGCAAATATTTGATTTAAAATCAACGCCAATAACTATTAGGATTGAAATTGTTGCAGGATCAATAAAAAAATAAATGACTACCTGTATATATTGCTACATATTCTAATACAAATAATTATTTTCCAGTATAGGTAAAGATCACATTAATAATATAATAATCATTTTTAAATTCTAGAACCCTAAACAAATTACTTTGTAACAAAATATACAAAGTGACATAAAAATCCGAACAAAAAGTAGTTTAAACTGGGTGTTCGGGTTTTTTTTATGTAACAGTATAGTTTATTGTAAAATTGATCTTACTGTTTTATAAATCAATCAATCAATCAATCAATTTATAGTCTTATTAAGATGCATTTACCATAAATTTTAGATTTAATAGTTGTGTGTTGTAGGTAGAACATTAATAGTGTAAAAATATAAGGATACTTTTTTAAAAACATCATTTTCTATAGAAAACTAATTACAAAAATGTTTCATCAGCCGCCAATGAACGACTTTGTGTTGGATTCTTAATAAATTCAAGGGTTCTAGATATTTTGCGAGTTGAAACAAGCCGAGTTGAGACAAGTCAACGAACCTATTGCCAACACACATGATAAAAAATGTTCTTAGAAATTTTATTTATTGTTGTTTTCCTGTATACTGTATATAATGTAACCGCAATCTCGTGATACTAATGAGTAGCGTAACCTTCTGATAAGATATGAATTCTTTTTAAGGATTGCGACGTTTAATATTATTGCGACTAAATCTATGTATTTGGATTGTTTGCATCAACATCGGAAGCAGAATACCTAGAATCATTGATAAAAATGTTAAAAAAAATAATAACTCTCTCAAAAAGATTATGAGGTGGGATTTTACAGTGTCAATTTACCTATTTTATTTCGATATTCCATCTGGGAACATGTAAAAATAATTAACATCAATTCAATCTTCATTATTCAGTTAATATTAGATTTGTTCCAACCTAGCAGAGAACCGTTCTAAAATGGTAATTTTTGTGCGCAGTGGTATTGTGCGTTGCGCAGTGCACTAATTTGGTCTTGTGAGTGGTAATATTACCGTTCCAGAACGATTCTCTGCTTGGTTGGAACAGACCTATTGTTGAGCAGTGTCTCTACTATATGGAAAAGTTATACCAACAATTTATTGTTTATTACTGTTTGTCTTGTCGGTCCTACGATATAATTTAATTTGATATAAACATTTTTTACATTAAAATAATAAATAATATGTAGTCCCGTACATATTTTATAATTAATACGAATAAACCGCCGTTAAATTACATGAAACTTTTTATCAAAACTTAATACAGAATCACGTAGACGGACGAACTCCGGAGCGCACAAGATATCGTTTTTATCTGAAAAAGATCCTTAATTTTCAAAGAGTTTTAAAGATGACCGTTTATTACAAAAATTTATGATTTCACTTACAACGTAGAAAATTTTAAGTGCTTTTAATTAGAGTAAAAAACAGTTATCTGAGAGAATTTGTAAAAGGATTAAATTAATATTTCAAGTGCCTATCTTTTTAAAAAAATACATTAAAGGACTTAAAAATAAGATTTTTTTTTAATAAAGTACAGGTGAAGAATACGAATTAAAACAAGTTGACGATTATATAGTTATATCTGAGTCAAATGATAAAACTTAGCAAGGAAAACCAAACAGCAGGGATCAAAAGAAGAGTTAAACTCGCATGGACGGTATCTGGTAAACTAAGCTTCATCCTTAAAAGCAAAAGATATCTACAACATCTCAGGACCAAGATGCTTACTCCCTATTCTCACTTATGATTCCCAAACATGGACATTTACAAAAGCAAACATGGAAAAAATCATAAAAGCAAAAAGATAAATGGAAAGACAGATTCTGCACATAAGACTAGTGGATAAAAAGAGGAAAGAGTGGATAAGAGAGAAAACAAAATTATAAGGGATGTTAAACAAGAAATTGCAAAATTGAAAGGGAGATTTGCCGGACAAAAGACAAAAAGAAGACACGTTTATTCTTGGAACAATGTATTTTGATAATTTCAATATTTTTGGATTAGGAAAAATTGCTTATGGATTTTATAACAAAATAAAAACGAAAACTTATCTATTACTGTTAATATAATTGTTATTATAATTGTAAGATACCTACATTTGAACTGCTAAATTGTATTCTTTTAAATATAAGAAACGGAGTGATAATAATATCTTCAATAAAGTGTATACATTTTATTAGAAACTTTAGTTAATAGCTATTTATGATATAAGTGATATTTTATTTTGTGAGAGGGGAATTTAGAGACACGACGCTAAAGGAGGATGTTCCATCCCTCCAAACAAAATAAAATTACTTTTAGCAGGTATATTGTTTTTTACAAACAAAACATTGTTTCCGACGTTCCTCAGCAAGTTTGTGCAGTGCTAGTCTGACTACAATTAAAAGACGCGTACAGTAGCAGAGGATTATATAGAAGACTCACTACAAAGGTACAGAGCATTACGGTTAAAATTTTGTTCTTTGCCCTGGTACAAGCTTCGCTAAAATAAATTCTTATTTACAACACCAGTGTCATTAAATGGTATTTTAGACACTGAAAGTATGCGTTTGAAGAAAAAATTTAGAAAAAAGTTATTCTCTGATCGTCTGGTCTATTACATTATTATTTTTCAACTTCCCACGAGGCGAGGTATACCGATGAAAACCACTAGATATACAGGAAATACCTCATATATTTACCAATGATCTCTCAGTTTATTTTTACAAGTAAACGTTTTTATGATATCAAAAACAGAGACTTTACTTATTTAGGAGCCAGAGCAAACACTACAAAAATATACGTTTACCATAAAATTGAATATGTGACAGAAGGTACGGACGAAACACCAGTAGTTTGTTTTTATTGTTTATTTGCTTATGACATAAATATGTAAATAATAAAATTAAACTGACTAAAACCGCATTGCTGTAAGCTTTTTATGAAATAATAATTATACATAATTGATATTATTTAGTAGCAACTATTTATAGTCTATAATTACTATTTTATTAATTTAATTTTTGTTTTTTAATTAAATGAATGTAACAAAATTAAAATGCATTGATTAATATGACTCTCACATAAAATTTACAACAGAAAAAAGAGAAAACCACCATAATAATTAATAATAGGAAATTATCAGGGAAAGAAAAGAGAAATTATAAACGAAATAGAATAATTGGGAAGGGATCATGCTAAGAATGAAGGGCGCGGTGTAAGACTTTATTGCAATACCGATTTCTTGATGAATCAGGAGGTGCCAGGTGTTTTTTGCCAGTCGAAGATTTCCTTCTTGCACTCAATAGTTTTTTTATTCTTCCACACGTTAAATATGGTATAAAGTAGATTTTTTATTAATAGAAATGAATTTTAAGCCCATAGCTTGAAGATTAAAAGCAAATATATGTTCTTTTCTCTCTCACATTTTTAAGTTTATAAATTTAAAACGATACCCCTATTTTTTTGTTATATCTTCAATGATAAATGTATTGATCTGATTTTGCCTAACAATTTTTTATTCTAACTATAAAATATCCTGTTTTAAACTAAGGTGCTAACCAAACCAGGAATCGAGGGCTAAGTCTAACCTAACCTAACCTATCCTAGTGGGCTGAAAGTTCTGAGTTACTACTGATAATAAGAAAAGAAATTGTTTTTAAAACCTTTTTAAAGAAAATAATCCCGCTCCCCAATATTTATACCCTAACAAAAGTATAGCATAAAATGCTTTTTTGATAATATAAGTATCAGGAGGCTCACAGGTGTTATTTTTTGTCCACCTTTAATTACAAAAACGAAACTTGATAGTAAACAGTTTACTTTGGGAAGGTTTTGAAATCGTCATCACCAGTGGAAAATAGGAACCCTTCTTATTCCCCTTGAATATTTCATGGGTGCCTCCGACGACTCGGCTGCAAGGGTTGAGTTTGTGTAGACAATTAAGGCGTACGATAAATCTAAATAATTACTCCTCACAGTTCCATAATTTATCGAGACTATTACGATTGCCTCTCTGAGTTTTCGTAGTTTTAGTCGACTAATTGCTTTACAATATGGGTGCAATACGATCCAGTGTTGCCGTTGGTCTCATTAATTAAGTTCTTTAATTTTGTTATCAGATACCAAATCTATAGTAGGTCTAGAAAGTGTGTGATTTTTATTTTTTATGCTATTTTAAGTTTTCTTAGTGAAATTTTATAATAGGTCACTTGGATGTCATAGGTAGTCACAGTAGTGGTGCAAAGATAAGCAAAATAAATATCAAAGTTGAGGAAGAAAATAAGTTTGGTTTAACAGTTGTATGAAAATGGTATTAGAAAAGCGAAAGAATTTGTAAAATTGGCGGGATTTAGATAATTGGCGATGTTTTAAACGTATAAACGAAACATTTTATGATAACTATTGGAATAGGGTGTTTAACTCCAAATTTGACCCTATTTGTTTTAAGTGTCTAATTAGACTTACTTGATTCTTTTCCATATAATTGCATGATTTTTATTTTTTATTTGCTTAATTTGCCGAAAAATTAACAAGAAAATGTTTATGATTTTACGCAATCTGACAGATACGTCACTGATGCTGGGCTGATTTCCCTTACAGTAAAAGGCCAACATAAAAAAAAAACACTGCATAAGAAGAAAAATAATAACAATTGACTAAAAATGGAAGAAAAATTACTGTTTCAATAAGAATTTAATTTCTTGATCAATTAATTTAATTTCTTAATTCTCAGGTATTCGTAAGTCTCTGGTCTAAAATTGAATGGCTTTTCGAAACATTGTTTTATTTAGTACTGTCGTAACTCAACAAGAGTTACACCGGAAAAAAAATTGTGACAGTGCCACTAAACATGCCACATTGAAAGCAATATTGTGGGTGGAACCTATGACACTTGAAAAATGGTGCAATATTCAAAAAGTACAAAATAAAATATTTATTTTTGCTCATTAAAATTATGTTTGCAATTAAAATAAAAAAAAACTAGTGTGCCGTTGTTTGTTCCTATAGTACTAAGTATTTATGAGGTTTTAAACAGAATCTAAAAATTAGTAAACACCCTATTATTATTTTAAATCATTTCAATTAATACCACTAACATCTGATACACATTTGGGTACATCGCCTTGAGAGGCAGGTTTATTTGCCCTTTTCGTCTCAATGGAGCTGTGAGCAACAGGAGATGAAATAAAACACAGCTGAAACGTGGTTATCAGCTAGTCATAAACGTTTTATCAATTAATTTGCACGTTTACTTTTGCTACTTTGAACTGTTTTTACCTTAATACAGAAGGTTTTTGATCGAAATAGAGAGCAGCTAGAGATAGCAACCGTTATACCTGAGAACAAATTCATCTGACGCAGTAAGTATCCTCATTGTAGGATAATCTTTAACCCAATTATTTAAGATAAGTGTTTTTTTCCACATTTTACTTCGGTCTCACACTTTTTACGTATATTTTATTCTTGATACTTTTTATCTAATTTATAAAATATGTTTATTACACAGTTTTTATATAGTACCTCTATGTTATTTCTATTTATCGTTGTTTCACCTCTTTCACTCATTGCGCAAATTTTAATATCGACAGCTGTCATACTGTCATTTCTCTTATAACATACTCTCAGTTTTAACAATAATAATAATAATGTTTATTAACAAAAATATATAAATACAATATGTATGAATGTATGAATGAGTTAGGGGTGATGATTACACTGCGACCCATAGGATCTATTGTGTCCCCCCTTACTTGCCATGTTCTGATGTTTTCTCAGATTTATAGCAGCTCTTCGAGTCCTATTTTTCTGAGGAAGTTTAGGACATCGTCGGGCTTCAAATCAGGTAGATCCCCTTCCTCTATTTCATGTGCTCCTAGGTATCTAGCCCTAGAATTTTGCAAGGCAGGACATTCTGAGAGTATATGTATTGAGGTTTCATCCTCTTCCTCACAGAATCTGCACTTTGCTTCATCTGCTAACCCTAGTTTCTTCATATGGCTTCTTAACCGGCAATGCCCGGTTAATATTCCCGTTAGAATACGGAGCCTTTTTTTACTGAGGTTGAGGTAGCTAAGAGATCTCTTCTGGTCATAGTTCCCCAGTAGTATCTTAGTTTGCTCAGTCCTTCCAGCTGATTCCAGTACTCGGATTTTTCTTTCTCCATTTCCTCCCTTAGTTTTCCTAAGATTACTCTACTGCTGATCCCACAAGATGGTTCTGGTCCCAAATGTGGGGTTTCAGCTCCTTTTTTTGCCAGCTTATCTGCTGTTTCATTCCCCTCTATTCCTATGTGTCCCGGGACCCATAGGAGGGTGACAGTGTTCTTCTGGCCTAGTTCATTTAGTTTGCCTAGGCATTCCCAAACCATCTTCGAACTGATTATATTTGAACTCAGCGCTTTGATGGCTGCTTGACTATCCGACATGATCACAATCTCTTGTCTGCGATAGTTTCTTCCAATATTGAATTCCACACATCTTTCGATGGCGCGGACTTCTGCTTGAAAGATGCTCGGGTATGTGCCCAAGCTTTCTGAGTATTTGGCTCTCGGTCCAAAAACTCCTATCCCAGTTCCCTCGTCTAGCTTGGAACCGTCCGTATACCACTTTATGGTATTCTGGTTTAAATTCTGTATGGTGTCTTCATCCCATTCAGATTTATTACTCAATTTTGTGATGAATTTTCTCACAAAGTTGAATTTCTTTGGATAAATACAATAGAATGTACTACATATTCCAATGTAAATAGTTGCACAAGAGAATATATAATAAATTAGAATTTAAGTATTTAATTTCAACATAACCAGATTTTTAAAATATTTCCGTTTAATAAACATAAAAATGGTCACTGAAACAGAAGTCTGTTTGTACGTAACCTAGAGTGTGGCATATTCGATAAAGAACAGAACATAGATATTATAATGATACATGCAAACTATCTTTTCGTCACAATCGGGATATAAATGTCATATTCGTGATTTAAAAGTCAGTATCAGGATGTACTGTCATAATCAGGAGGTAAGTCATAATCGAGAAAAAAATGC
Source organism: Ophraella communa (assembly GCA_035357415.1). Lineage (NCBI taxonomy): Eukaryota > Metazoa > Arthropoda > Insecta > Coleoptera > Chrysomelidae > Ophraella > Ophraella communa. Next base: position 39,616,710 of record CM068985.1, read on the forward strand.
TTTATAAATTTGTATTTTTTGTACCAATTTAATATTGTTTTTAATTTATTATTTCGGCAAAAAGTATTCTATTTTCTTGTAAATTCCAATTTTTAATTTCTTTTGTATAGGAGTTGTAGCTACAAATATTTCTAATTTCAGGAGGAACACTTTTATAGATTCGTGGTGCTAAATATTTGGTACTTTTTGCCCGATTGTTTTTTCACCTCTTGGAAGAAAAATATTATCATTTCTCCTTGTATCGTATGGATGACTTTGTGTTGTTAATTTAATGGTACCCCCTTTTATATTAAGTAATATTTTTTGACAGAAGAGCTGCCTCACATCCTTCAATTTAGATTCTTGGTATAGTAGGTCTGTGGGGTAATGTCTGTTTTTTTGAAGGATACGCTTTATAATCCATTTTTGTATAACATACTATTTGTATGTATGTATATCTAAGTTTGCTAATTGTTATGTTTAATTTGTTTAAAATTCACTATTTTCATTACTATCTATCACTGCACCAAGGAAATCAGGTTTTTTTATTCAGACTATTTTTCTGTCAGCTTCTGTCTATCAGATCTTATTTATAATTAAAAACAATTAAATTAAACTTAGAAGTTGTATTAAAAAATAAAAAGATTTCAGTGGCGTCCAACTACTAATTTTCTAAAGAAAACAATGTAAAATTAGTTAGAGCTAATGATCTTACTCACGCACCTAGCAGAGACATTTCTTTGAGTAATGACTATGTAAAATAAGCACAGTTTACGTTATATTTGCGTAACAAACTTAAAGACTAGGTAACCTTCGGTCTCTGAAAAAGATAATTCGGTTATCGAAACGCGCGTCAGGCGGTTAAAAGGGTGTATTGTTGTAGTGGAAGTATAAACGGTTTCGGTATCAGTTTCGCCAACGATTCCACACTTTACATTGTTTCATAAAGGAGTACTATGCAAAATTTTAATACTGTAAAACAAAAGTTATACGTTCTGCTAATGTTTATTCAGCAATACTCAAATTAAAAAATACTTTGTATATTGAGATTGCCTGTGTGGCTACACAAAATGCTTTGCATGTGTTACCTCTATTTTCTTTTATGTTGCTATACCGCAAAATTTGTAATAAAAAGAAATTATTTTTTGTGGCTAGAAAATGTACTTCGACCAAATGCCTATTAAATTTGTTATTAAAACCTACAATTCAATTAAAATGCAGAGCACTGGTCAATGTTTGTGCACATATTCGCTCTATATTTCAAATAAATTTCATGCAGGAATAACATCTGAGGTAAAATGTCTCCTTGTCGTTAGTTAAGTAATAAAAATTAATTTCTAAAAAACTAATTTTGATTAAAGGGAATCCACGATATTAAAATTATAAATGCAAAACATTGGAGTTCTTGTTTTCATTTTTCTCTATACCGTAACGTTTTTGATGGCTTTTGTTTTCTCAAAACTTCCTTTTTATCTTCGTTTTTCATACACCCTTTTTAACAAATACAGATTTTAAAAAGATTATTTTACTTGACCCAATTTTATTTTCTCATTTCAGGATAAATTTTAATGTTTTTTTTTTTCTTTATTTTCGTTTTACAAATTACAGATATAACTGACAGAAAAGCAAATAATTTTAGTTGACATGGAAATTTTTTATATAACAACCTTTTGCATTTATTTTTTTCTTTTTAGCAACAAATACTACTAATCTTGAAATAGTTTTTTACTCATTTTTACAATTAAAACTAACGATATTTTTGGCAAGGGGGATAGAGCAACATGTGTACGTAATATCCTTGATCGTTTTACGAACATGGCAACAAAGCATGGTGGTTGTGTACCTTTTTTAGTCCCATAATTGTAATCTATTGCGTCCTTACGATTGCGATAATGGTTTCTAATCGCATTAAGCAAGATAAAGTGTCCTCATTGAAGGGTTACTCTCATTAAAATTCAATCTTTGGGGGTATTGAGGGAGATTTATGGAAATCTCGACGATATTTCCAGAACGGGCCAAAATCCCATGTCGTTTCGACTATCTTCATGGTTCGATTTCGGCTTTGTGCTGTCCAGAAAATTGGCAATAAACTATCTACCACTATATTTCGCAACGGTGCATAATTTTGCTACAACACCTTTGTAAACACCTTGCAAAAGGAACACAAAATAAAACTAACGTTTGTCTTAAAATTTGAAGGGATCTGAAATAATCGTATTCATTTTTAAAATATACTAGATAAAGATTAAAACATTTTGACAAAAAAAGAATATTTTATACTTCAACTGTAACAGCAAATTCTTAAAAAAAAATTGAAATTTATTGTACCAATACTATTTATTTAAAATTATTAAAGTAATTAGACATAACAATATAAAAAACCAGATGTTATTATAGCCCCTTTTTGGGTCCCTAAAATAATCTTCCTAAAATAACATACTATCATCATTTACACTTTTGTAAATTTCTTTCAATATATGAAAATATTCTTATTAATATTTAGTTTTTTTGTAACTACACTACCTAAATTGAATAAAATGTGGTTGTAGAATTCGTAATTTTAATTCTTGATACCTATTTGTCATTTATTTTGTAAGGCATATGTATGTTTAATTTAAAAACTGGTCGTGGTAAAAGTGTTGAGGATTTTTACAAAACTTTGTCAAAGGTAAAACAAACTGAAATCTGATAATCTTATTCAGTTTGTTTAATTAATTTTGGCTAAAATAAAAAAAGTTGAATATAGAAAATAAAAATTTACACTGCATTTTTAATTATAAAAAGTAAAGATGACGAAAGATTTGAATATAAATTTTTTGTATTTTATATTGCCTACCTATGATCTAATTAATTAAAACATTTACAATCAAGAGAACGGGTTTACACAATAATATACATTGTTTCTTAAGAGAAAATACTTATATTCTTTTGATTTTTCAGTAACTTTAACAAAAAACACCTTCTCAAGGTTATTACTACGGCTTAGCAGGATAAGTAGATGGGAGGAGTATTATAAAGAGGGCAAGGAAAAAGAAAAAGTCAAAGGAGGCTGACATTAGAACTAGAATGGTTTGATTGGATTTCTTTTATCTTTTAATGACAGTTTTATAAATCTATTCTCATTTTTTAATAGCTGCTACTTTATTGAGGTAATCAATGCCGTTACCCCTTTTAATTATTTAACCTGTACACCAGATGGTATTGTCAGTTGTCGTGAGCACCGTAAAAACACAGTTATCTAATTATATTAAGAGGAAATAGCCAAAATAAAAATTATTAAGCGTATCTATTTAAAGTTTACCTACAAGCCCACATTTATTTGTAGGCACTTATCTAAATGTTTTAAATGCATACAGATCCAGGTTAGTTTTAAAGTACCTACCTAGTTTTATTGTCGTTTAGATGAATTGAATTGTTATTATTAACAATTAAATTGGCAGTTCTATGATTTTAGCAAAAGGGAAGTTAACCTATATAATAATTTCATACTAAAACTCTATGTTTGTCATTGACTAAATTTTATTACAAATTACTTTCTCAATATTCCATTTAAAGTTCAAATAATACGACTTAATAATGGAGATTTCCTAAATAAAGAAAGCATGTACATGTTGAAATAACTCCAGTATTATCGCCGTATTAGATTTTTATCGTTGTTTAAAAGCTACATGCACTTTTCTACTCGCAACTTTATTTTCTAGTTTGCATTTTATGTTTACAAACAACTAATTTAAGTTTAAATAAAATTTTTACGCTTTATACTGTTACGGCTTAAAATATTTGCAAGGAAAAGTCCGTTTATAGCTATGTTTTTAACGGTGTCTTTATTTGTTTTCGGAAAATGATTTTTAATGAAAATATTTTCTAATTATTAAATTATTAACGGCGAATAAACTTTACAAATAATTATAGTTTCTATAGCTAACAATTAATAAAAATTAGATATATAGATATGGGATATATTGAAATTTTTTTGATAAACACTTTTATATATAAGATATTGTTATGATTTAATTTGTTTGTAATTTTTATTATTTGATTTATTATAGTTTATTTAATTAACAGCCCCACTTTGGGATTGTCAATTTATAATGATTTAAATTTTAATAGATTTTTAAATTTAATTTGTTTAGTTTAATTTATCAATATCCCCACGTAGTTCTATTAATTTGATATGTTTTATTTGTTTGATTATTATAATTTATAAATTTGTTTTGTTTTATTGGTTATATTTTGTTTGGTTAGTTAGCTTATATCAATTTTTACTTTTTCTTTGTAATTCTATAGTTGGGCGCCTTTTAAAATTTTTAACTAGCTCAATCTACCTATTATGAAATTGAAATTTAGATTATGACTCTTATCAGGGTAGGATTCAAATTAAAATATTATTTAATTATTAACATACAATAAATTTAATATCCAATGTTTCAAAAGAAATTTTACAAATGAAATAAAAGAAAACACTATTAAATGGTTTTCATATGCTTAATACAAATAAATCAATGAATAACCTTATATAAAAAGAATGGAGATGATACACACAAATAAATTAGTTTACCGTTACAAAACAATAAATATAAAAATACAAATCTTTAACTATGACACGTACCTTTTATCATAAAGTTCGTTCTCTAAAAATTGCTATTGTCAAAATGGAATGGCACGAACACTAAGATCGGCTTCTCGTCTTCTCTCGGAACAGGAACAGCTTGCCAAAACGCCAAAACCAAGATGTCTATTGCGCTAACGTTATGGACAGGACGCTTGAAACTAATCCTTTAAATTCTATTGGATTCTTGATGTGTTTTTTGTACAATTTATTACTTTGATAAGTAATTTAATAATGATAGAATACTTTTGTGCATGTATTTTTGATATTACATATATTATGTTGACATCAACTGAAATTTTTTAATAATCCAAATTGTTTTTTAGTAATCAATTAATACATACGATGTTGATGGAACTGCTACCAGGATGACAAGAGAGTGAATCATCGATTTTCCGGCCTTTTTATAGGCTTCCAGGAAAAATGACAAAAATGACATAAGAAAACGGATTTCGATTGTTTTTACATACAAAATTAGCAAAATTCCGGAAAATCAAGGTAATTAAATTATAAATCTAATAGTATCCTTTATAACTTACAGTGAACTCTCATCCTTATATTTACTAAAATTCTATTAATATAATTTTTAATGGAATTTTTCCTATAAAATTTTGGATTTGAAAGAGACAAGTTTCTTAAGCTGTCATTTTTTTTAAGACTTTCAAAATTTGAATTAAAACTATCATTTGTATTTAAAATTACTATAAATCCATTAAACTAATCCTAATTTAACTGATAACTACTATTTTAAACTCTAACAACTAAAATTTAAATTATTAAAAGATTCTGTTATTTGTAGGTATCACTTATACATTATATAAGATAAGATTCTCTGTGTTATAAAAGGCTCACAACTTAAAATTTATATAAAAATTTACTTAACTATCCTACATACATTTTGTTACATAAAATGTCTTTGTTAATGTTTATAAACTAAGTTTTTCAATAGTTATTTCACTATGCACTATTTAAGTGTTCTATCAAAAGTTTATGTGATTAAGTCCAACACTATTGATATGGGAATTAGTTTACTATATTTCACCACACCTGCTACATGTTTTTAATTGTTCTTGTGTCTTTTTTAGGTACTCATGATCTATTGGAATTCTTATTTGTACAATATCGAAGACTACAATTTGTCTCTTTATACTTTTGTAAGTACTTCCTTTTTATAATACTAATTTAAATACTTAACTAACTAAAATTACATGTTGATTTCTTAAACATGTGAAAACCATTAATACTTTTGATTTTTATTTTCTTTTTATCGTTTCAGATTAAACTTAGAATTTTAAAAGAGAACTAGGACAAAGATGAATTGTTATGTTAAAATGTACTTATTATGGATTGGAAATATTTGATTGTGATAAAATAGCAAAATATGGATCCTATTCAAGCTAAGATGTCCATTACATTCTTTGTTTATATTGAATGTATGTCTTGTGAAAATTATAAACTTGAAAACTTTAGATGTACTAAAGAAAAAGTAAATGCTGATTCTATGAAACTTATTAATATATCCTTTTATTGTAAATTATGAGGTAAGTTCTACTTATTAAATTTTTAACTATTAGATATTTATCTCAATATATATTAGTACTATTTGTATAATTTTATGGTAAAGATCAATTAACATTTTTCATTATTAAAATAAATTAAAAATAAATTTTTTGTCCAAACAAATAGTAATTTTTACGAGCTCAGGCGGATTAATTCGATGTTGTGTTAAAGGTTGGGTAAGCAAAAAAAACTTTTAATAATTCTGTATATTGACTTTAGAAAATTAAAAGTATTTAAACAAGAAAGATACAAAACATTTTTAAATGAATAATATTTTTATCTATGATTTTTCCAAGTCATTTTTTATCCTTTTTTAAGTAACTAAAAAATTAAATTATAATTTTAAAAGTATTTTTAAAACGTCTTGTATATTTCTATGCTTGCACTTATCTCTTGTACTAAGGAACATACCTGTAATTAAAATGTTTACAGTTTCTTTTATTAAACCAATTTATCTTTTTGTATCAGTTAAAAATGTATTTACCAATATTTACCAATATTATTAAATGTTTTTTTTCTATTTAATTTTAAAATGAAATGAAATAATATTGAATATCAATTTCTTAACATATTTTTTAGTACCTACAAATAAGTACACATTTTTCGTATGCCTTCCTCTCTACATTCCGCTATTTGAATTGGGAAATCGTATTTACCAGCTTCAAAAAGTTAACGTCCCGCCGGTAAATAAGAGATGTAAGGCCTGAGGGACTCCAATTTTTGCATTTTTAACTTCCTCGACAAAGTCAAGTAGGCCGAAATGCTTCACACGTGGGACCAAGAAACGAATAGTAGAAAAGTGATAGAAAGACCGGGATAACTTAACGAGCACTGAGGGTATGATTTCGAGTGAAAAAAGAAGGTACAAAAAATGACAGTAATGGATGCCGTCAAGAGGTTTGTTAATACGTGAAATCATAAATGTTTTCAGAAGTGTTTTGTCAATTTAATGGACGAAAAAGCTTGTTTTAAAATATTGGAAATAAAAATTTGGCTAATCGAACAAAAGGAAATATTTATTATGACTAAATAAATTTATAAAAACTAGGACATTTAATAGGCACACAATAATAAAATTGTAGCCGCTTTAAACATCATCTGGCTATAGATGAAGTGAGTGAAAAATATGGATGATTCTGTATCTACATCTATATGTTTCAGATGTCCATAGTTGACTATATTTTACAAGAAAAGATTCTTCTGCTACCCATTTAAATAAAACAAGAACTTATAAAATAGTTTGCCAAGAGAAAAATGTTTCAAAAGCTATTCAGGTTTCAATGAAAGACTGCTTGTGTATGGGACGGTGAACGGTTCCAAACTAGAAGAGGGAACGGGAGTAGGAGTTTTCCGGACCGGAAGCCAAATTCTCAGAAAGCTTGGTTGGTCATTAAACCGCTGAGCTCACATACAATCAGTTCGAAGATGGTTTTGGGAATGCCTAGCAAGCTAAGCTAGGTCAGAAGAACCCTCCTATGGGTCTCAGGATAGAAGGGAACGAAACAGCAGATAAGCTGGAAAACAAGGAGCCAAAACCCCTAAATCTGGGACCAAAAACATCCTGTGGGATCAGCAGTATCTTAGAAAAACTAATAAAATAAATGGAGAGGGAAAAATCCAAGTACTGGAATCAGCTGAAAGAACTGAGTCAAGCTAAGATACTTCTAGCAAACTACGATCAGAAGAGATTTCTAAGCTGCTTTAACCTTAGTAAAAAAGGCTCTAAGTTAGAAGCTTACATTTTTGGTTTTAAATCAAACATATAATATATCCATGTAAAGTACGTTTCACAATAAATCGTTGACTTGGTACCTGGTCTTAAGGGATTACTAATAAAAGGTGGTTAATATTTCTTCGAACATTTACAGAAAGGTATTATTTATTTTTGTCCAGGAAGATATATACGTATACGTATACGTAAGTTTCAACAGTTTTGTTTAATTTCAATTAATAAATAAACTTAAAATTTGTTTGTTTGTTTTTAAAAAATTTCATAATTTTTTTTACAAAATAAATTTAAGTTTTAGTAAATGTTACTGAGTTTTATTTAAATCTATTTTGAAAACCGGATTACGGATCTGTTAATGTTTACTGTACAGTGAGAAATTTATGACCTTTCATTACTAATCCCCTAAGGTCAGGTACCGGAGTCAACGAATTATTGTGAAACGTACTTTACGTATATGTATGGAAAAAAGTCGATTTTACAAAGGTCATTTTTCGGTTAGGATAAAATTGGTAGAAATTACTATAGAAAATTGAAATTTTTAGAGAAGGTAGGAAATTTTCTTGGCTTTTTAACAGCGCAAAATAGAAGTGACTATGATTTTTTTGTTTTTGAGATATGCGTCAAAATCTGAGACCATGTCTTAACGCTCGATTCACTAGTCGCTACAAGGCAAGATACATTTTTTAGAATTTTTCTGGAGGCAGATTCGTTTTTGTGAGGGTCAAATTAGTCTTAAACCAGATTTTCAGCTTATTCGATGAGATTTCGAAAATTTTCACGTTTTCGAAGGAAGGAAAAAAGTCGTACTTACGAAAGTCATTTTTCGGTTAGGATAAAATTGGTAGAAATTACTATAGAGAATTGAAATTTTTAGTATTTGTAGTAAATTTTATTGGCTTTTTAACTGTGTAAACTAGAAGTTGCTATGATTTTTTGTTTTTAAGATACACGTCAAAATCTGAGACCATGTCTTAACGCTCGATTCACTAGTCGCTACAAGGCAAGATACATTTTTTAGAATTTTTCTGGGTGCAGATTCGTTTTTACGAGTATGAGGGTCAAATTAATCTAAATAATTCAGATTTTCAGCTTATTCGGAGAGATTTCGAAAATTTTCACTTTTTCGAAGGAAGGTACTTTAAAACTATTTATAATTACTTACTTGAGTATCTCATTTTTCTGCAGAAAAATATTTAGTCTAATGCGTTAATTAATCTATATGAAAATTTTAGTTTATAACAGAATAAACTAAAGATTCTTCACTACCATATTAATTATTATTTTTGTCGTAACTTTTTATATGAACATGTATTTCCATAGTTTTTTATGCGTTTTTATTTAAAATTGTTACAAGGCATACAAAATTTGTTAGTGTTCATCTGCTATATTTTACAATCTGTCTCGCCATTATAAATAATTGCATCCACTGCACTGTTTATTTGAATAAGGAGATATAACAAGGACGTCGATAACGTGGCCTTAGGTTGTTTAAGGGAAACAACAAGCAGATACTTAGACATCTTCTCTTAGGAGGGTATTGCTGCCGGTTATTTTTTGTGTCTCTTTTTGCATCATCTTATTGCATCATTGTAAGAAGTGACAAAACGTGTTCGATAATAATACTACACTCCGCATCTTACTGTTCACCCTCGAATAACTAGATTAATTAGAAACAATAACAAAAGTAGATTATCAAATAAATAAAACAAGCTATAAGAATTGGTAATTTTAGTTGTGTTATAACGTTAATATATAGACAATATGAGGTCGACAGAGCATGTTTTCTCAAAACATTTTTATTACATGATTGATGACTTCGTATAGCGACAGGTTTGAAAACAGAGAGTCTTACCTTGATATCTTCTGGTTCTAGAAACATGCTATTCAGCGGTTCTATAAGACGGGCAGTAATTTAATCGTGTCCTCTCTTTATTTGTTTTGGGAATTTTTATTATAATCTTGATGGAAACGCTTTTACAGTACAAACTTTCAAAAAATCATGTTTGAGTGACTCTGTCAATAAAGGTACTAACTTTGAACACGCCGTTGATAATGACTGGCATGGTTAAACATTCGTATTACAAAATAACTCATATTAGCAATAAAACGTACCACATCAGGTTCTAAGAAGAGAACACAAAGTCTCAGAATGGAGTAATTACAAAAATTACATTATACAAGACAAAAATATCTCATCCCTATTCAAAATGAGTTTACGGGTATACAAAGAGCAGAAAAGTAGTTATCATTGGATATTGTGAAGATATTCACATCAAATATTTCTTCATTTACTAGCGACAAATTATAATGACGACTTTTTTACGATCATTACTCCAGAACTGATCCAACTAAAGAAATTAATCGAATAAATATTATTTTTAAACATCTAAAGTTTTTAAAATAAAACCTAGAATTTTGAAAGTCAGATTATTCACATATTCAAAATGAATAGTGACATATACTTCACTAGACATAGATTCACTAGCTACGTATGTAAGTTATTTCCTATTATTGATGCTAAATTATGTGCCTAATGATCAATTTTGGATCGCCTTACAATTTAAAATAGAATCTGCAGAGTGGTGTCAAGGCCAGGGTCGAAAAGATAATAAAAAATCATCCGATAGGCTAGCATTAATCGCAATAATCAGATAAACCTCAATGGTTATTATATCGCCACTGTGCAAAGCTCTAAGACTGACAGATGTGTTACAGCTGGGGCACATGGAGTAAAGCGAAGGATGGATCCGAGCCAGAACTTGGGTAATCTATCCACAATTTTCCAAGTAGGGGTGTTTGCAATGGAGATGAGTCTGCGGGTGACGCTTATGCGTGACTGCAGGAACAAAACTATATAAATCACTTCCGATAGCCAGGTGGCGCTAAATTTACTGAAATAAAATCGGATCGACTCATAGTTTGAAAATGCCTTCAGAATCTAAGACGTCTAAGGAAAAATAACCCGAGCATACCGGCATTGAAGCCAGAAAAGTTTCTAAGAACTCGAGGGACTAAGGATCAATTGATTTGGTCTGTATCAACTCGAGCCCAAGGACTTCATGGCAGTGTCGCCATCAACCCTGATGAGCTTCATCAGAGTCATAGAGCGACTATTGTGATGAGCTACAATAGATCTTTCAGGTCGCAGTAGTAAGGATGTTGAACGATCACATAATACCTAACCTAAGAATCTGATAAATTTTTAAATCATCAGCGACTAACATAAACTAAAATTTAAGATATTATAATATTGTTGATAAAAATATTACCTTTTGGCAATTGAGGATAAGTCTTACTATAAATAGGTGAACCACTTCTAATTCTGCAATTCTCGCCGTAACCCGTCATCATTATGATTCAAATCCGATGGGTCTCATTTAAAGATTTCATTATTTAACTTTATTATTGTAATGGAAAATATCAAAATAAAATGTAAAAACTAACAGAACTAAACCTATTATTTATATACTTTAATTTTTAATGACGACTGGATATTTTTTCATCAATATGTGTTTATTAAAATTATGATCTGGCAACGTACCTATTGCAAATTTTTAAAAATTCACCCAAACGGCATCAAATTTCCTATAAATAAAATATACGTGTAATAAGTACATAAAATAATTATTAAAATTATTATTAAAATAGTTATTTATGTAATTAGTGGATTCATCTTTCATCTTTTATTATAAAGGATTAATCATTTGAAAAAAGAAAATCTTCCTAAAAATGTGCTGTAAATTTGAAAAATTTCTAGACAAGTAAACGAAAACAATTTTATTGGTACCATGAAACATTACTGCAAAGTTCACTACAGAATAACAGAGTACAAGAGCAACAAACCAGTGCCAATGTTACGCATTTCAATAACATCGTTTGGTTCATAACAATTACCGAAAACTAATTGAAATGTTTCTTGAATATATAATTTTTGCTTAATTAATGCTTGCAGAGTTTTTAATCTGTATACAAATTGGCAACACTAACTAAACAACTTAATAAAATAATTAATAAAACTTTCACAATTTATTTAAAAAATTAACTTTATCGGGTCAAAAACAGTTGTTTGTACATTACTTTTATTGTCAGATTGACAGATCATTTTTATGTGATAAGTATTTTATGTTAACTAGTGATTAATAATTAGTGTTCTTAATATGAAGAATTTCCGCAATGAAATTTAATTAACTTTTCATTAATGATAGCTGTTTCAAGTAAATATTTATCATCAGATCAACATATCCCCAGTAGCACATAAAATTTGCAGGAGGTTGAAGCTGTATTAATACAACATTCGAAATTAACAATGAAATATTTTGCCAATATTATTATATATTGATAACACAATATTGTATTGATCGTACCAACCCTTACTTTTTGGAAGTCCATCTTATTAAGAATAATAAAAAACTCTTCGTTTTTAACAAAACTTCCACTATTTATTTAAAAAACTGCTTTTTTAAAACTCAATGACAGCCGTTTCGCTAGACAACTAGCATCGTCAGATTGACATTGAGTGTTTTATTATTCTTAACAATATTGTATCTTTATTATGTTTAAAAGGTTTAATTCATACATTAAGAAATCAATAACTTATCAATATTGATTTATGTTGGAATGCGATATTCAATATTCGAAGTGTATATACAGCATTTACATAAAATTATTTATTATTGATATATATTTTCAAAGCAATATTGATCATTTATAATACTTAAACTTTAGTTACTACATCAGAATTTCGAGATTGGCTCAACCTACTGAAAGTGGAATAATTTTATTTATTTTTAAGGTTTTAAGTTTAACTTATTTATGTGAATTTTTTATTTTATTGTTATCAATTTATTTTGGAGTTTTAAAAATAGATTTTTTATATTGTTTATTGTTTGCTATTAGTTTTTACATTTTACTTTTATTAGGCATTGAAACCCATTTCTACCAATTAATTTTATAGATATAGGTATTTCATTATTTCTAATTTTTCTTCTCTAATTTTTTAGTTCAAAAAGCAGTATAACAAAGTTAAATATTATTATTATTTAATGACATATCCTAATATATAAACATAAATATTTTTTTGTATTGTATATTGCATCAACATATCAAGATTTTAAACCAATTTGTTAGATATTACAGCAACATGGAATGTCAATGCAACATTATATGAAAAAATATCTAAAATTCTTAATTGGACGTATATGTATTTTTAATATTAAATGTACATTGCAAACTGTTCACATTTTAAATTGGTCCAATATAGTAATATCTAATTTTCGTCAATATTTAACCAACAATGTGCCAATATTTATGAGCTACCTGGGATTTTCAATATAACGTTATTTTTTAATAATACATTGTTGGTTGCTTAGTGTTCTTCATATAATGGACTTCCACAAAGTAAGGGTTGGTGCAATAAATTTGGTCAAAGTATAGAGTAGTAAGACAAATAATTGCAGAGCTAAAAAACAAAAAGAGTTTTGGAACACGATTAAAACAAGAAAAGAGAAAATAAATGCCTGCTTGGTAGTGTGAAACTACTCAAAAATGACGAAAATAGAGTTGGTATATATGAAAACCAGGCATATTAAGCAGATGTGACGATTTTTTGAAAACAGACAGTTAAAAATATGAAATTAAAATTTTTCTAGCTTCTCTCTGAGGACGAGTGATATATTAAAGCTTTTCCCAAGCCGCCTAGCTGTTCGTAAATATTGCCTACGGGCCATAAAACAACATTTTATATGCCATTATCATGTTATAGATGTAAGTTATGTAGCAAATGGCACATTTCAGATCTTATGTGTAGTGAGAAACACATTAATTTGAAAGCAAACAGATATAAATCTCGCAGTTCAATGCAAAGATTTACGTAGCCAGTTCTCGATTCAAATGAAGCGGTTTTCATCAACATCCGGCTATTGAAGAGTCAGTTTAATCTGAATGCTCATCATGACTAGCTCATACTGTCATTTCAGCAGGTTTTTAAGGCTGGATAATTCCTTTATTGAACTTTTAAAGAGATTTAGTTTATGACGCAATCCTCGGAAAATGGAATACGAGGGGATATTCATATCTGATAATTATGACATAAAAGCGGGTATTAAATTTCAAATTTATAGGAACGAAATTAGCTTTTTTCACATACTTGCAACAAGCACCACAAGATAAAAAGAAATTATGTTTACCAAAGAATATAATATAAAAATAAAATCAATTAAAAATATTACCATAATATAAACATGTTGAAAATAACACAACAAAATATCGATTATAGATGGCTCTTAATTTAGTGACCCACTGAGCAGACGAAGAGGACTTAAATATCAGTCCCTCTAAATCTCAAATAAAACTTAGACGTACCCACCACCAAAAGAAATTTTTACAACTTGGCCCACTTTAACTTCAGCAGATTATAAACAAAACGAACGCAACCTACATATAACACTACTTGTGGACCAGGAATGTTACATTGGCTGTACATTTGTTTTGGACTGAAATGGGAAACTCATGGATCCTGTCCAGGTCCCATACAGTGTTGGACTCATTCACTAGGGCCAACCAACTAAACTCACCTAGAAACTCACCGTTACCGTCCTGCTCAGAATCACTACCCCAGCATACTTGAAGACGGGCGGCCCTATCTCACACACTCTCTTATCACTCTTATCACTCGAAACTTCAACAACATATCCTTCCCATTACCATGCTCTGAACTACTCCGTTTACCTCCTTTCCCTCTCAACTTTCGTCTACTCTTAAACTGTCTCCCACCACTGTTTTCCCCCCTCTCCTGTATTGTAAATAATCCATCCTTTCTTTTCCACATATCTAGCATTTACCTCAGATTCAATCGTACATCTCCCAAAATTTATCTGTCAGATAACCATCGCCAGTCCTACCTTTTTCTCTCTGTCTACCCCTACATCCTCTATTAATACCATGTTCATTCCATATAAGCTATACAGAGGGGCCCTTACATATTTTTCTTCCTCCTTGCATTCCTCCAGATCATTTTTCCTTTTTCCACATAGCATCTGCCCTTCCTTTTCCCGCATATTCTGCAGAGGACTGTTAGTTAGTAAAACTGAACGTTACCAAAACCTGACCATGTAACAAGTTTCTAAAAAAAACTACTGAAATTATTTATTTGGGTAATAAAAAAATTAAAATGATTTGTTATTATTGTATCGAGAGAAATAAATTGAAAAGATATCCTATAAAAAAATTTTACATAAGGCACTAACAATAATTAAAAACCATTCAATAATCATAGTGGGACTGTTGAAATTAATATCCTAAACATTTCCTAAAAAACAAACAATAATCAGAAAGTATTTTAGTTTAGAATAAGTTATTGAAATATATTGAGATAGATATCTAATAGTTAAAAATTTAATAAGTAGAACTTACCTTATAGTTTACCATAAAAGGATATATTATTAAGTTTTATAGAATCAGCATTTACTTTTTCTTTTGTACCTACATCTAAAGTTTCCAAGTTCATAATTTTCACAAGACATACATTTAATATAAACAAAGAATGTAATGGGCATTTTATTTTGAATAGAATCCATATTTTGCTATTTTATAACAATTAAATATTTCCAATCCATAATGAGTACACTTTTACATAACAATTTTTTTTTGTCCTAGTTCTCTTTTAAAATTCTAAGTTTAATCTGAAACAATAAAAAGAAAATAAAAATCAAAAGTATTAATAGTTTTTACATGTTTAAGAAATCAACATGTAATTTTAGTTAGTAAAGTATTTAAATTAATATTATAAAAAGGAAGTACTTACAAAATTATAAAAAGACAAATTATAGTCTTCGATATTGTACAAACAAATATTCCAATAGCTCATGAGTACCTTAAAAAGACATAAGAACAATTAAAAACATTTAGCGCAGGTGTGGTGAAATACAGTAAACTAATTCCCATATCAATAATGTTGGACATAATCACATAAGTTTTTGATAGAACACTTTAATAGTGCATAGTGAAATAAATATTGAAAAACTTAATGTTCAAACACTAACAAAGACATTTTATGTAACAAAATGTATGTAGGATAGTTAAGTAAATGTTTTATATAAATTTTAAGTTGTGAGTATTTTGTAACACAGAGAATCTTATCTTATATAATGCATAAGTGATACCTACAAATAACAGAATCTTTTAAAAGTTTAAATTTTAGTTGTTAGAGTTTAAAATAGTAGTTATCAGCTAAAATAGTATTAGTTTAACAGATTCATAGTAATTTTAATACAAATGATGGTTTTATTTCAAATTTTGAAGGTCTAAAATAAGTTGACAGCTCAAGAAAGTTGTGCATTTTGAATCTAAAATTTTCTTAGGAAAAGTCACTTAGAAAATTATACAAACAAAATTTTAGTAAATATAAGGATAAGATTTCATTGTAAGTTAATAAAGATACTATTAGTTTTGTAATTTCATTACCTTCATATTCAAGAATTTTGGTTAGAATTTTGCATTTAAACAATGGAATTTCGTTTTTCGATGTCATACTTGTCATTTTTCCTGGAAGCCTATAAAAAGGCCGGAAAATTGGTGATTCATCTCTCTTTTGATTTTGGTAGCAGAGCAATTAAGATCGTATGTATTAATTGATTACTAACTAGAAGAAAATTTTTTGCATTAATTAAAAGCTGTTTATGTTAAAGTAATACATGTAATATTAAAAATACATGCAGTAAAATAAGTAAAATAAGTAAATTATTAAATTACTTACCAAAGTAATAAATTTGTCAAATCAGAGACTGATTCCAAGAGAATTTGAAAGATTAAATTTGAGCATTCTTTCTGCAACTGGTCCTTAGCCGCCATATTGTTGGTATTGCATTTTTGACAGGGGACGAGGAGAAGCCGATCCGAGTTTTGTGCTGTTCCATTTAGACAATAGCAATTTTTAGTGAACGAACTTTATAATAAAAGGTACGTGTCATAGTTAAGATTTAGTATTTGTGTATTTGTTATTTTGTGACTGTAAATTAATTTTATTTGTATGTATCATCTCCATTCTTTTCATATAAGGCTATTCATTTATTTATTTGTACTAAACATATGAAAACCAATTAACAGTTTTTGTAAAATTTCTTTGAAATACTTGACATTAAATTTATTGTGTGTTAATTATTAAATAATATTTTAATTTGAATCCTACCCTGATAAGAGTCAGATTTTAAATTTAAATTTCAAAACAAATAGTCTGAGCTAGTTAAAATTTTGATAAGGCGCCCAACAATAGAATTACAGAAGAACAAGTAAAATTTACATAAAATTAAATAGTATTCAATCATTAAAATCAATCAAAACATTTGACAAAACCAATAAAACAAAACAAAATTATAAAATTATAATCATTAAAAATTAAATCATTATAAATTGACAATACCAACGTAGGATATTAACAAACAAAACTATAATAAATCAAATATAAAAATTAAAGTAAAAAAATTAAATCATAGTAACATCTTAAAAGAAATAGTAATTAAACAGTTAAAGTTATAAAATAGTTAGGATATTAGAGAAAAATAAAAAGTAATTACTGTTAATAATTTAGTATTTAATAATAAATTTCTCCAACCTGGAATGTAAGTGGAGATAAACCTTCGTGTCCAACATGCATATGCTTATTTGGATATATATTTCGGAATTTGGCAACCCTGGTGTTGCAATCTGGCAACTGACAGCTTTATCGTAATGTTTTGAGGTTATACGTACTCAGAACGTTTTGACATACAAGCGCTATTTGTGTTGTTTACAGTAACTTAAAAGATTCATCTCGGCCCAAACATGGAATTAAATCGTGAACATTGTCGTGCGATTATTTTTTACAACTTTCTTCGTGGTTTAACTCAGCAACAGTGCATGGATGAACTTAATTCAATTTTTGCCGATGAAGCTCCATCAAGGACCAGTGCAGGTCGTCCAACATCAGCTGTTCCGAAAACCATTGATGCTGTGCGCAAACTGATATTTCAAGATCGTCAACAGACCAGCATACATTCAATATTGCATAAATTTTGACGATCAAAAAAATTTGTTCGCGTTGGATCCCACACAAATTATGTCGCAACCATACCACTAGAACAACGCAAAACAGGCAATTCTGAGTGGTACATAACCATTTGTTTACCAGTTGCCTTCCAAAAAATCAGGAAAACTAAAAGCCGAAGAAGGATCACTCTTCACCACGACAATACGAGCTCCCACACATCGGCTCAAACAACTGCATTTTTGAGCACCCAAAACATCGATTTAATGAGTCACCCGCCGTATAGTCCTGACTTGGCACCGAGTGACTTCTTTTTATTCCCGTACGTAAAAAACAAACTGAGAGGTCAACGTTTTTCGACACCTGAAGAAGCGGTTGCTGCATTCAGAATGCATGTTTTGGAGATACCTCAATCAGAGTGGCAAAAGTGTTTCGACAATTGGTTCAAACGCATGCAAAAGTGTATAGATCATGGGGAATATTTTGAAAAACAATAAAATTATTTTCGATTATTTGTTTTTGTTCTCCCGAAATATAAAAGGCAACCCTCCTACACCAAATTATGTTATATTTATAGATAGGAGAGTGAACTGACCACTGGCCTATACTACGTAATTATAATCTCTATTGATTGTCAATGAAAACAAAATCATACGTAATTGAAAATGTCAACGTTTTCTGCTAATCAGTTATTGCAGTTATTGTAAATAAAGTAATCGGAAATGCTGGCCTTGTAAGTAATCCAGCCAGCCAGTGAGCGCTTGGCTTCCAACTGCATTTTAATGGGGGATTCATTTTCGCAGGCTGACGACCTGGTGCTAAAAAATTGTAGAATTAATTGCCGCGTCGGGGTATCGAACCCATTTGACAATAACTTGATACGACGGCATAAATATTTAATTTAGATAAACGTAATTTTATTACCAACAGGAAACTTTTCGCTGGTATTATTAATTATTGCCAGTATGATTTTTAGTTGGAATATTAATAGCTCATCTCACAGATGTAATAAATTACTAGAGAAAGAAGCAGTTGGCAGTAAATAATTATCAAATTAACAATTAAAATTATCGATTTTTAAAATTGGATACTAAACAACTGACGCTGGAAAGCAGCGTTTTCTTTGGCCTGACCATTTTATTTTGGTGTGAACAATAATAATTAGACATTTCATTAAACAGTGCTTAAACAAGAATAATAAAAAACCCTTCGTTTTAACAAAACTTCCACATTTAAAAAACTGCTTTTTTAAAACTCAATGACAGCCGTTTCGCTAGACAACTCTCTAGTAGATGATGGGTGTCCTATCTGTCAGAAACAAAACTGGAATAATTGTACAGGTCAATTAAATCCCATTAAACTATAGGTAGACCAATGGATATATTGTGGATTGCTATCTCTATATGAACCAGGAAAATTATGTAGACCATTAGAATAACACATTCCTATTTTCTCGCTAGCAAAAGCCTAACCAATAATGAAAGGCTGCATTATGCTTCTATCAATAGAAAATGTTTTGTCATGTAATAATTTTCCTAACCCAATATATAAATTCAATAAAAAGAGAAATGCATACCAAATATTTGATCAATTTAAAAACCATAAATGTTTATTAAATATACTATACGTACTTTGTACTATCTGCAATGTTCTGAGTAACTTGTTGGAATTATTATTGCAGAAACACCATATTGGATTTTAAAATAAATTGCAATTTACTCAGAACCCTGTTAGCTACCTCTTAACTCTTGATATTGTTATAGCATTTAAAAACAAACTTAGGTATCTAATATAGTGAATTCTTAGTCTTGCATTATTTACAGATACTTCAATAAATTATTTAGGAACTAATAAGTACTATTACATTTTATGTATTCATTTTTCTGAAATTGGAATACTTATTACATGTCTATATGTATATTGAAAATAGTTTTAGGCTATATTTATAAGAAAAAGGATTAGGTTTAGTTAGAATAGGTTTGCAGTGAGTAGGTCTATAAGACTCTCCACTGCGATTGGCAAAAGTGTATTGTGTCTCACACCTGTTCATATTTCACCAAACAGGCAGGCATAGATTATTATGCTATACCAAAGAAGACAAATCGGATCTGTCGACAGTTTGTTTGTGTATATTATGATTGAGATTACAGTGGCTTGTTGAAAGACTTGATAAGCAATGTAGGTCGTATTTGCTAGTTTAACATTTGTTTGAAGACATTCTTCGAAGGAATTAAATATGTCAGAAGTCTAATGCTCTTCCTGCTGTCCAGGTATTTGGTGTTTGCTTGGAAATACGAGCAGCATCCTATCATGCAAAAGAGTCTGCCAGGAATCTAAACCATTGAGTTCTCCTATTTAGAAAAGTGCTTTTTGGTAGTCTAAAACCAATTTTGACGTCACATGGTGCTTTCAAAGCCGGTTTGATCCAATCTCTCCACACATGAAACAATGGGGTAAATTTCCGCCTGAAATACGGTTGTATAGGATCAAACACAGGTTGAAATTTCTGTGCTAGGTCTGCACCATTAAACATCAGAACTAGAGTCTAAGGGTGTTTTAGAACAACAGCTATTTGCTCTTACTAGTTCATTCTTATGGAGGACCTATTCATAGGACGATTTAAGAAATATTGTTGTAGGTATTACGTCAGAAGTCATTCCCAGAATAATGGGACTTTCAGTGTCCGTTAGCAATCTGCTTATTCGCTCTGTATAAGCTTGATTTATGCATATAGAAATATGCTCAGTTATATGGAGAGGAGGTAGGTCCAGAAAGATTTTCAAGTCTGCTGGCGGTGTGGTTCTTATAGCACCAGTAATTACCAGACAAGCTTGTCTCTGTTAACCAGAGAGCTTTGCTTAGGCTGTTCGCAGTAAAACTTTTGGCCACCAAGAAATAGCTACATATGTGATCACTGGTCTGAAGAAAAATGATTAAATAAAAGCTTTATTTTTTGAGTATAATGCCGACATAAATCCATAAAAATAAACACACTTAATTGATTTAATTACCGAATTCATTAAATTGAAATGTTTTAATCAATTTATCATTCTAAATATGTAGCATCGCATAAAAAAAGATACGGGTTCTTTTTACGGAGGTTTATAAACCTTTCAAACAACATAAAAAAATCAAAACATACCTCTCAATCACGCCAACATATACAACATGTATTTTTTTTCAAACTGCAGGCGGGGTTCATAAATTACTTTCGAATGAAATTGTTTTGTAAATAAAACTTTACTCTGTTTTACTTTTTAAATTAAAAACAAGTCAGGGATACCATTTTTCTCATTATTTATTATAAATTTCGAGTAAAAAGCTTAATGGACTTTCCGACATTTGTGCTTCCAATTCGGTCACCAAAGTCTCCGGCACTAATGAGATTTAACTGTGAAATTTGAAATAAATAATTTTGTTGGCAAGCAGAAAAATACAACACCGCTTATAATATGGTAAGATGAAATACAGTTTTGTAGCTCAGATATGGATTAACCCTATTGCTTTAGAAACTTTATTATTTGAGCTATGCATTGCGCTTTAAAAATAAAAAGGGTCACTTTTTCGAATATTTTTAATTAACTTGACATAAAAGAGATCATCAAAAAGTTTTTTTAAGAAGGGTATCCAACTAATTTAAATTATTAAAAATAAAAATGCGCTAATGCCTTTAATAATGGACACGTTTTGTAGCTTTTACTTTTGGTTTTAGCCTTTGATTTCAGCCATAATCTTTTTTACATGCAACATAAATACTTTTATAGATATTTTTATTAGATTATTTTTTGACGTTTCTCGAAACCAATAGACATTTTCAATTTTAGTAATTCATATACGTTCTAGCAAATCAAAACATTAGTATAGTGGGAATAATCTACTTACATTATTCCAGCGAGAATAATTCAATGTACATTGTTTTTATTGAATGACAACCAAATGACAACGTATTTTCTTGATCTGACGCGTCTGTCATAAATTTTCAAGAAATTCGTAAAATGAATCCCAAACGTTTCAGTGAATCATCAGTCGATGAAATAAATAATATAATCATTGAAAGTACATGTAAGAATACCATGATAAGCAGCGCGTCGATTTGGAAACAATTCCAATTATTTGGCAACAGGTTTGAACAAAATCTGTCAAATTATTTTCTAAAAGTGATTTTGATTGTAACGTCAAAAAATAATCTAACGAATACCACACGAGAGTTCGATAAATTAGATAATAATTCTCCAGGCATTTTCTCAAACTTGTTGCCATCTGGCAATAGCCACTCGAGCCCTTCGGGCTCTCGTGTCTATTGCCTGGCAACAAGTTTTCTAAAATCTGTCGAATTATTTTCAATTTATTCTCACTCTCTTGTGATATTACTACAGACAATATCTGAATTATTTAGAAGTATCTTGAAACAATATTGAAATTAAGGTGTTAATATTTTGTATATTTTTTTTTCACAATTAGGCATATTTATCTGTATATATAAATAGGTTTAATTTGGTTAAATAAATTTTTATTTTATTTAAAAGTTCTTGTTTTATAAATAATCACAAAAAAAGTTTGAATAATTTTAATAAACATAGATAATTTTGTGTAAAAACATACCTTGGCTATTACAGTCCTCTAATCCAGTGTTTGGATTATTTATAAGTTAAGATCAAATTTCCTTTAGAAAAATTAAAATGAAAGAATAAAGAGTTGAACAAAAGTTTTAAACAACCACGCAATATGATGGGAGTCATTGCAAACCCTTTTTTAACGGCTGGAGAAAAACCTGGACTCTTTTCTCTCCTTTGATCCCTTTGCTTACTTTTGATATTAAATATTTCACAAAAATAAAGCAGAAGTCCAAAAAAACGGTAAGATCATCTCTAAGGAGAAATCTTGATTACTTTAAAACAACTAAAAGGATATCTACTTATTGATATCAAGAACTGGATACCATTCTGGAGTCAATTCAATAGAATTGAACATTATCAATATTGAAAATGAGGATCCAGGCTACAAATCCAAAATCCCGTGAAGGCCAGTTAGTTTCTTTGGAAAGGAAGAGTTATTAGTGAAATTTGAAGAAGGAAGTGGAGAATAAAAAGAAAATTAGTTTAGCCTCATTATTTATTTAGAGAAAAAGAAAGAATGAGCCACTGAAAAGATCAGTAATATTAATCGCATATAATCTGATCAGTCATCATAGAACTTCTAGGTGCCTATTCTGTAAAGTCTGCCATTCCAGTGAAAACTGCACAGAAGATGGTGTGGTAGATATCGATGAAAAAAAGAAGATTTATACTTGAAATTTGAGCATACAGCAAGAAGATGTATAGTGAAAATTGAATGTCAAGAATGTAAAAGTCGACAAAAGTTTTATTAATGTGCCCAGAGTCCAAGACGCCATAATCTGAAAAATTATCAAAAACAGAAGAATATTTAAAAGTTGCAACTATTTACAATTTAACACGGAATCAGGTTTTTTGCAAATGCTCCTTGTGGAACTAGGCAGCTATAAAAGCTCTACAAAAAGGGAGAGCTATCATACAGGGTGTCCAGGAACTTGATGCCAAAAATTCGGGAGCAAATAGAAGAGGTCAAAATAATGTTAGAAGTTCAAATAAATTTTTGTCATACGAGCCTTCGTTTCCGAGTTATAGACCTCTAAAGTTGAACAAACAATACACATGCACTTGATCAGCCCATGAGCTGTATCAATATAATGTATACATTGGAATACTATAAAATTCCAGTAACGGATTGCATACATCCATGTCTTATATTGTCCCATATTGATAGGTAGAAAATACCTTGACTTTGAAATGCGGTTTGATTGCTTAAGAGACATTTCTTGGTTGGATTCGCCAAAAATTTTGTAATAAAAATATCACCTACAAGGAGAAATCTTAATTAATTTAAAATAACTAAAACAACAAATTTTTATTTATTTTTGGTTAACTGACAATTAATATTTTGTCTGTCAAAGCACAATGATAATTTTTGAATCAATCCATTTCCATCAAAAACTATGTAAAAAGCAACAAATTTTTAACAAAAATCACTAGGATTGCTATGAGCGATGTCCAAATGTCTGTTAGCTTTACTTAAGTGAATCTGCACAAAGTTTTTTGATACCTAACTGCCAATGTACATTTTTTTACAAGAAAACTAACATATCTCTGCTATACTGCTTTCTTTTCATTTGCAGAAAGACAGAGGTGATATTAAGCATCAAGTTGGTGGATCTTTATCGCGTTTTCTCTTGAAATGTAATTAAATATCCTCTGAAGCGTATAGCCCAGGAAGTAGTTCTTTTTTCTTTAGAAAACGATCAAGCCTGGTTTAGAAACGATTCTAAACCTGGGAGGGACAAGTAGACAGTTTTTTTATTTTAAAATTTTTTATTATAGACTGACTATTTGAAATAATATTTCCTTCATTTTTTGTCGTTGATTACCTTTAATTTGTTCATAGAATAACACTTCTACGCACTTTATCTTTGAATCTAATATTTACTGCATATTATATATTGGAGAAACAGAGTCATTCTGGATCCTGCTCTGCGGGATGAGAAGTAATTACCTCGTATTGATGAAGACCCAATAATGTCGAAACCTGTCTACGAGTAGTATAACTTCCCTTTCATTTGCTTTACGAAAGAGATGGTCATCACATTTTCTATTGAAATGTAATCTGGTGGGGTATATAACCCAGGAAGTAGTTGTTTTTTTTTAAGAAAACGGTAAAGCGGAAATTGTTGAATTACTGAATATGTGATATTAATTATCGTTAGTTTCTATTAATATAATCGTTTTATCACAACATACACAACATATCTATTGTTATTGTCAATGCTAATTTAACAAATCAAATTGAAACTTTTTTAACGCAATTTAAACTTTTTTTTTATATTATTGGATAAAATTATTTTACGGTTTCATTGACGATAAAAATATTCACTTAAATGTATTCCATTTTTTTCCATTGTTTCCAGCATTCTGCGCAGTAAGCCCAAGCTTTTTAGGGTTAATAAATTACCACATAATTTTTTATTTCGATTTTTACCTAAATCTATATTCAACCTATGGAATTAAACAAGCAATAAATTTATTATTTCCGTTTTTTTAACAATTGGAATCAAATTGTAAATTATTGACATATTAATAAATTAATAATAAATATGACATTTTTAGTTCTGTCTTACCCCAGAAATGTTAAATGTTTCGTTTTACCTACCAAAAACTTTCAAAGGATATTTATTCAGATATCCTACTGGAAACTTTCTCCGGATATCCTTGGCTAGTCCTTGATGGTCTACCAACTACTCTGGATGCCTTGTATTTCAATTAAACTAATTGATATATGCACCACAAGAACTAAAAACAATATACACTCACGTGGACTATAAATAATCCACGGAAGGTCAATGCGTACTTCCAGTAGCGTGCAAGAAGTGGGTTATTAGAAACAACATGGTGAAAACTAAATTAAATAATTATCTGTAACATAATTCGTCTTTAAGAAACTTTAAAATTCAATATTTTGTATTTCAGATAAGGTTAGGTTAGATTTCTATACAGGTTTCTATTCCATTTTGTAAATTAATTTCTTTTTCTGAAGACTAACGTTTTTCATCAGTAATTGAACATTTCAACCTGGTTTTACAATATTTTTTACATGTCCAATTTCATGAAACTTTTTTTCAAATTTGCTAACTGTAGACTGCAAAACGTGTTGACCAGGGTATTTATTATAAAAAACTTTTACAATCCTTTTTTTGAATTCTTGTTTTATTACCACAACCAAACATAATTAAAGTGTCTATTCTTTGAGTGTTGGACAAGTAACTCTAAATACCCAAAGGACAACTGCCTACTACATTTTTTATTAACATTTTAGTATCTTTAAAGTTATTTTGCCGATACAAAAATATCTAAAGTACTTAAAATATTTTAATAGATCAGGTTATTGAGAATAAGTGCATAATGGTGGTCATTTTAAACATTAAATTTAATTATAAAAATGAATTATTTTCATTGTTTTCTCATTATTATTGCACCAATTAAAAAAACTTTATATTGCTGAGCACAGAACTAAAATCAACAATGTAGGTATCCGTTTGTTACTTAATATTTTCGAAGGAGGGCTTATTATTCAGAGGGAGCAGGATAATATTTTCATACTGTAAATTGTTAATTCAATGGTAAATCAATATCTAACTAGTTTAGGATGTACAATTTTTTTCATACCCCTGAATTTGAATATATAAAATGTGGAAAAGGTTGTAAAACCAGTGTAGCTCAAACAGCTTTCTTCTTTATGCTTTCTCAATAGCCACAAAAGAGATTACCAAAAGAAAAATCACTGGTAATAACATCTGTATTCTTATGGACAGCAGATAGGCATTACTACCCCGGAAAAGGCCACGTGTCAAGTCAGGTCTGGTATTAGAATATCACACGGCCTTGACAAAAGCTTCCAACAACAATATGGTTACTCTAGGGTGGATCAAAGATTATGACTTTAAAGGCAACCGGATAGTCGACTGGTTAGCTAAGAAAGCTGCATCTTGATATCCATATTAGCTTACTAGCATAAGCCATCGTTGACCTATTAACAAATGCTCTACAAACTCAAAGGTAAAAGAAGATTTCATACTTTCTATGGAACTTCTGAAGTATCCGGATAGTAGAACAGGCAAGAAATACGTGGCCATTACCGGAAAATTCCTTGGTATGGCCCCAGGCATCTTTACTAGTCATTGTTACCTACGAAATCATCTGAGCTGGTTGGGGTTAGACAGTTGAACTCGTTCTTTGTGAATATTCTATTTCTAATAAGATTTTCTGGTTTTAGCGAGAACTGGCTAAGACTAGCCAACTTGAAGGAAGCATTATCCCCTACGTCTTCTGATAGCAACTGCATTAAGCATGCTTGGAATAAACTCCAGAGAGCATTCGATGCACACAAGCTACGCCCTGAAAGCAGCAGTTATGGAACCTATTACTTCGTCTTTTGAGTTAATAGATTTTTGATACAAAACAAATAAAGTGGTCTTACTTTTTTTTACAATACAGAATTTTTTTATTTAAGTATTTTTGTGTTTTAAGGATTTTCTGATGGTATTCCTAATTTTTAAGTAGTTTACAATCTCCTTAATTCTTTCTACTGTTTAACTCTTAGGATTTAAATTAGTCTATGAAATATGACTTCTTTTTAAAGTTGTAGAAGTAGTAAATAAAATGTTCATGGTAGGTATTTGTTAAGCCTTTAAAACTGAAAACTCAATATCAACATAATCAATCAATAGAATTTAAAAAATAATGAAATGCATACGTAAGAAAATCAAAATAACGCTAACTGATAAATGGTATGACAGACTTTGATATTTACCGATTTAAAGTTATAATATCTACTAAATCAATTTTTAAATGTTTTATGAAGTGCATTATTTAAGTAATTTGGCAACGATTTCACTTACCTAGACAACACAAAATTGGTTGGCGATATAAAATATCAGTAATAAAAACATTACGTTATCAGACCCATCATGACGATTTCGCAGGTTCATGCCAAGGTGAAAAGAAATTTATGCTGATTCATGCCTCTTTATATTAAATTGATTTGATAAAAAAGGGTACATTTTTTATTTCAAGTTAAATTCAAGGTTATAAAGGTATCGATTAGCGAACCACGACATTGAGTTATTTAAAAAATTATATGTTTAAATCGCATGTTCCTCGGAAAATTAAAGCTGATGACATATTTTTTACACAAAACAGAACTGTTCAATATGAATATTTTACAGAAAAATGAACAAGCCTAAAAATTAATTTTCTAAAATACATAATGGGAAAAGAAAAATCGTGGTCGTTACAGAGTCCTCAACAATAAATAGTTGCCCAGTAGTGAGAGCCAAAGTATGTTAAAGTCCTCAAGCAAAGATCAAAAAACGTACAGCGCTAATTATTTCACAGTAAACAGAATTCTAAAGAAGTCGATTACACAAAAGAGCTAGGGCTAGAAATATCACTTATAATAGAGTAGTTAGTCATTGTTGCTTTTATGTATATTTTAACATCAATATGTTTTTAAAAAATTATTACTTTCATTTTGTAAATAACAATTACTGATAACATTGTGAAACATAGAAATAATTATTTCAGGTAGGTAACTATAGTTGATAAAGGGGTAATAATTTTAAAATAATTAGCATTATAATTATAGCTGTTGAACGGGGGTAGAAGGGGTTAATATTTAATTAATAATAAAATTGGCATTGTATAAATTGTTATGGTTTATTTTTGTTGGGTTTTACCTTTTATTTTAGTTATTGTTTTATTTCAGCAATGTTTTATTTTTGTAATGATTTATTTATTGATTGTTTATTATATTATTGAGTGAAATTTTTAAATTTTTAATTCATGTATACTTTATTTTTAAAGGAACGCCCTATTAAAATATATGCTAGCTCATAAATTTGATTTATTTAGAGATTGGACTCTTTATCTTGGGTAGGATTTAAGTAAAACTCAATTGAACTACTCTGTAAAACATACGATTATAATTAAGGAATTAAACTGTTTATCCAAAGATTTATTATATGCGGTTTATTACATAATATAATGAAAATACTTGGTGAAATATTTAATAAATGCTAGTACTTGTCCATGCTTTAATTTAACTAGTCATGTGCATACACAATTTTTTTTAACAAACGTAGGTACCTCAAATAACTGTCTTTTCATTGGCAATGATCTCGGAGCTGCTGTTCCCTGCTAGTTAGACAATCCACAACATGTCCGCTCGACTGTATGGGTACGTTAGGAAAATTGTCCACACGGATAAAGATCTCTTATCAATCTTACCAAAATTCAAATTGATATTGATTGCTAAAAGTAAGGTTATGATACCAGTTTTCACTGTACTCAAGACATCAGGCTCAATTTCATCTGCGAATAGGGGAGCGAAAGCCAAAATTTACGGCCTTTTATACCTTTTCCCTAACTATGTTACTAATGACATTCAATTAACAATCAATTGTTTCAATTTGAAAAATTTAACCTAAATTTACATAAAATGATAACTTTTTTTAACATATTTAAATGTTTCTTTGATAATATATGGAAAATTTGCATTCTTAAATTTATGAAATAGCTATTTAAATTATTTTTGATCATATTAAGAACAGTAAACAATTAAACGCTGAATTAAACTTTCACTATTTATTAGCAAAGTGTAATGGCGGCCGCTAGAATTAGCGAAACATTTAAGACTACTATACCAAATATTTTAAATGAAATAAAGAAAAGTGGCTGAGATTTTTATGAGAATTATTCTAATATCCTTTTATATTTTCATAATTTGTTATAGATTGAGATTACCTAACTTAATTCTAAAATTATTATTCTTAATACAGCTATTGCCAAATAAACTCTTATATCTAATTTATTAAATTATAAAATATTATTAACTTTGGTCATTATTCTTGTGTGATCACATTTTAACAATCTTTCTTATTGTGTGTGTTTCTAATTATTTATACTGTTTTGTGGATGGGAAAAATTATACACACTATTACTAACAACTTTCTATTTATTTAATAATAAAATATGCACCCTTAAATTAATTCATTATTTATATTTGTTTATTTATAGGTGTATCGTCTTTTATATAACCATAAGGTCTTCGCGAATTTTCTGAATAGAAGGTTCCAGTCGACACCGTGTTCGAGAACAACGGGGTTTATTTATGGAGGGAGGCGCATGAGCCATTATTTAAAGTTTGACCAGGACAGTCTTCCGAACTTGGAGACTTTGTAACATTTACCCCTCAATAGAGAGTTTTCCTGGAATTCCTGTGTAGCCGAGACTGGGTGCTTAAATTAGCAACTGGACCCATTTCTACAGTTACCGGTATTATAGAAATAACAAGGCACTAACTTCATTGGATGTAGATAACAGGGGTATAGCCGCAAATTAATTTGTGAAAACCGGTACCTTCGAAGATCACTTCCACCATATTCCTGATGACTAGCCAATCCAACTGGTTGATCTCTATCTTGGGCGTAGATAGTTTCTTCGTGTTGTATTCCACTACATGGTCTCGAAGACCTTGCCGCACGTTTTGGTAGGTAAATCGTCTCGAAATTTGTCCATGAGTACCAAATAGAAGATGAACTGCAAATTTCTTGAAATTTCTTATAAATTTTTGATAAGTTAAGTTGTTTTTTTTACTTAAGATATCGACAATCACTGATTTTACTTATTGAATTGCTTTGTTTAGTCAAGTAATAAATATTTATGCTTGACATTTACTAACTTTAATTTGATATCTGTTAAATTAAATTATGTGAGTTGCTTTTTTGCTTTTTTCTTGATGTATTAACTTATGTTAATACTGATTTAATATTGGATTTGTCTTTTTTTTCTAATTTCACTTTTGTCTTATTATTTTTTGAAATTTGATAATATTAATGCAACTCGTCTTAATGTTGTCTATTTTCTATGTGTCTGTGACTTGGAAAATTGTTTATTTTTGATATTTTATTTACAAACAAATTCTTCTTCTTGACTTGACCTCATCACTTTATTTTTGACTCCTGTTTCCACTTGCATTGTATTGTACCTATTATTACAGCCTGATGATGTCTAATGAGACCGAAACTAGTGCAACGTTTCAAATCTTTAGCTAAACATTGTGTAATCGAGTTTGTGTTTTTCTATGACCCTTTTTTATTTCTTTAAAAATGTTATCCATTGACAATGTCAAATTTCATAGATTTACCCAACATAAGCTTAATAAAATATCAGTATTATATTATATAATTACTATTTAACTAATTTGACAACTTATTTTCTGGTTTACTGTTTAAGTATAGATTGGGATGTTAAATATTAACTATGAAGAGTTTTTCAAAGTAGAAATACACGACTGACTTAAGAAATAGACATGGGATACTTAGTTTATTCTACTATAATTATGTTAATATTTTCTCAGAAAACACTGCCATATATAATAAATTGCTACTGGTAAAAAGATATGTTAAAAGGTGTTTTAGAGTTACTTCCGGCCCGAATTACAAGCACATTTAACCCTATTCTTGTGCTAAGATTAATTAGCATACGTTTAAGAATAAATGTATTCTTAGAGTGTACGAGAAGGTAACGTTCTGTTAACTGGTTGTGAGAAATGATCAACTAAAGAATAGTAATGGCTTTTTAATAATACTGATTGACTATTAACATACATTTGATCTTTATCTTTGACAATAATGTGATTTGAATATGCGATATTGTCAGTCTGTCTACAAATGTAGCAGCTGACTTGATAAATTTTTATTCAAAGTTTGCTGTTCATAATTTAGATAAAATGTTTTATTCGCGTAAAATAGCAAATTAATTTTAAAACATTTTAAATTATCTTACCTAAAATTTAATATTTTATATATTTTTTTCTATATAACTGCATAATTGAGTTCAGGAGATTTAGTACCTGAATACATTCCTGAGTAAGTACCAACATATAGTTATATGTAAAAATATTGTAAAAAAGATTTTGGATTTGGCGCATACTCCGGACACAGGAAATTAGGGTTTATATTTCACAATCACGTAAGTATTTTAGTTTTAAAAAAATGTTTAATATTTATTTTCAGGGCACTAATGATGGGCATTTTCCATGAATAATGTAAAATTTAAGAAAAGTAAATACATTGTATGTTAATCTTCCAATATTTTTAGGATCTGTCTGAGCTAGAATCTACGAATGAAGCAAGAATTAGTTAATAGCTAAGAATTGTAACATGTTCCTTTATTTACTTTTAATTTTTTTCAATTCATGTTGTTAGCTTGGTTGGTTTCTCTTCATTGTTCTTGTTATTTTAAGTTGTTGATAAAAATAAACAGTTTTTCAATATTTATATATCTTTTATTTAGCATTCCTTTTTTTTGGAATGGTATATACGAATATGCAGGAATATGCTGATTACATATAGGGCATATCGTTATACTCCCGCATTAATATTACCCTACCGCTTTGGTACAACAATTAAACTACTGTAGTGAAACTGCTTAATTGATAAAATAATTTGTCTTACCACTCTAGAAATAGTATATTATTACAAGTAAAGGTTTTTATCCACGAAAATGAAAGTTGCTGCACGAGCCACAGGCGAGTACATATAATCACTTGAGTGGATAAAAACCTTTGCTTGCGAGTATAATACTATACTTTATCTACGATTAAACTTTTCATAAACACATTCGTACTTGTGCCGTGATTTTTGTGTTAAAAGATTTTCTATTGCAGTCGTTGCAATATTGCGAATGTCAGGTGGCGTACAGGACATCTAGTTCTTTTCTGTCGATATTTTCTTCAGTCACAGTCACAAAAAACTACCTTAAAACCCAGGAATTTTACTTTGTACGTTTTTGCTGTCAATTGTGTGATTTTGTTTGTTTGAATTTTTGGTTATGTCACCGTAGCACGTAATAATGGGGAAAATATAAAAATCCCAATATTTCCGGTCCTCATTCCAGTGGATAAAAGTTCCTTTAGGTTATCGATGGGTAAAATGAAAATTTACAGTGGGGTTTTCTCATTAATAAAGTTTGTATTATGCTATGATCGTAGATTAAACAGTTTTACCACAGTAGTAAGATATTATGTAGCAGTAAAAACGTATCGGTGGTTAAATAATTTCATTCTGTAAATATGTTTTACCACAGTAAAAACATAGATTTACTGCCACAATCAATCAAATTTTTAGTAATTCAAATATTAGTAAATCTTAAATTACTGCCGCTGTAAAACCTTCTAGCTGAGGCATATACAATATTATTTTTCTTATTGCCGCAGTATGAATTTTTTTTGGTGAATTTCATTAGATGTGCATTTATCTTTTAAATAAAGAATCTGCATTTCCAGAACATTCTTCTATTTTCAAAGCTATCTTCAAAGTATTAGCTCTTAAAATGTTATAGTTGATAAAATTAGCCAGCTATTATTGATTCATTGGACATTGTCAAATTGTTGTTTTAAAATATTTCCTTTTTAACTTAATTTAATATAAACAAAATAATAGGTGCGTTCTTTTTGACTGAGATCTCAGTTAATCTCAGCTCACATCGATTCAATCACTTCGAAGTGAGCTGAGATTTTTCCTCCCCCTTTACCGATGCTGAATGTGCTATGCGGTGGTATCAGTTAGAATTGAGTCGGAAATAAAGTGGTGGGGAGCAAGAAATCGTAGGTCGCGCGTTTGTCGTTCTTTTTGGTGCTTACTCACATCACTTTATATCAGATCACTTCAATTGAAGTGAGCTGAGATCTCAGTCAAAAAGAACGCAACTATTATGGCTTTTTAAATGACACAAGACAACTGATTGAACTGATCCAAATATGTCATCATCACTGACACCACATCAATCGAATCACGAAACTGTAGGTGATTTTTTATGTTCTATGGTATAATAATGAATCCTCTGATTATTAAACTTAATAAATTCCGACATTTCTTACTAGTTTTGATATATAGCAACATCACAATTATGACGTGCAAAGCTTTTTGTTTTAATATTACTTTAGATTTATTGTTGTTATAATTCAATATTTGAAAAATCAAACCGTTTTGGTTATTTCTTGTTAAAATTTACCGTAGTCTTCTTAAATATAAATGATAAAACATCTTGAAATATTTATTTACTTCCAATCAAAAAACATTTTTTTTTCAAGTTTTTTACAGCCTCTTATTAAATTGGTATTATGTACCTAATCGTCCAAAGAAAAGTTTATTTTACAAAAATGTCAAAAGTTTAAGCAAACATTAAACTTGTACATTTTAAATTCTTCCTTGGTAATTTATACGTATTAAATTCATATATGAAGTTAGCAATGTTACGAGCTTCGTGTTTATCAGTAAAAACTTTACGATCTGTTTAGGCCTTATTGCCATCATCTCAATACCTTATAATTAATTATTCTCCTACAATCAAAAAATAAACGTCCCTGAATTTAGATGCAATAAAAAATTTAATGATGTCATTTGAATTGCAGATTTCGTGAACATAAATTCGTTTTCAAAGTGTGTGGGTCGATTGATAAAAATATTTTGTAAGGTGTCCTTTACTTTACGCGATGCGTGATACATTTTTATTTGTTTTTTAAACATATTTTTTAAAATGTTCGAAAATTTGCATTAACGCCAACAGGAAATAAATGTAATGGTCGTTTCTACTGGAAACGTTCAAATATTTTCAAAACATTTATGTTTAATTTCTGATTTATTATTTAAAACGGTGATTTTCAAACTGTAATTCGAAGAGCTTAAAGGCTTTTAAGGACACTGCGGGACAATTTTAGGGACAGATGCAAATGAGTATACCTATTTTCATAATAAAAAATTGTTTTAAGCCTAGGAAAGCCTAGCAAGCCTAGGCAAAATGCAAAGATAAACATAGATAAAATTGAGAATAATAAACAATTAATCAATTACAGGTGTTTCGCTTCAACAAGCATCATCAGATTGATATGTTGAAGTTATATTTTGTTTTTTCAAGGTAACTAGGTAATAAGACATAACAATATTTAATCCCAGATGTTATTATCCCTAAGGGATTATCCTGGATGTATTTACCTTTAAGATCAGTATAACTGTGCAATGATACAGAAAAACCAAAAAAACTATATCATGCTGATATTTACAATAACTAAATATATTTGTGAAACATTTACGTCATTCCTATGTGCTTATTAAATTTATCAGGTTGATTAGTCAAATTCGACTTTGTTCCAAAACGTTTTTACATCTTCCTTTTGATGGAAACTTTTACAAAATCGTTCAGGATAAAATTTTTACCATGTAAAACTCATTGCAACCAGAAACACTGGAACACATAGTTATTAAACATTAAAATACTTATAATTATGTCCCTATTTTTCATAGGAATATTAAAACTGTGCTCTTGTGTCATTAATGAGGGAATCACATTTGGTTTTTGTTTAATTATTTTGCTTTTTCTGTTACTTGCGCATTTTTTTTCTTTTTTTCCTTATTATAAGTATGTAATTTATTTAATGTCAGTAATATTATGTTTTTTCTGAATATTGTAACTGAACCCTTGCTATTTGATTTTATTCAATTTAAGCAATAAAGAATTATTATTATCATTATTATTATTATTATTACGCCATATCTATGTATAAGATGAAGACTCAATCAAAGTAAACAGTTAAATAGTGGAGAACTTCCAAGATTTATTTGTTTATTAACAAGATGCTAGATGTCTTCTTATTTCCAGCTCAAGCATTTGAATTTGTTTTTAATAATTTTTCACAATACTGAGAAACAAAAAGTGGCATTAGTAATAAATTATTTATAATAATAATTATTATTCGAATTTAATTACTTCAACAATTTTGAAAAAATCTCCAATATGTCAATCTGATGATGATAGTTTTATGGAAACAGCTGTCATTGAATTAAAAATTTTTTTAAATAAAAGTGGAAATCTTGTTTAAACCTGTCGTTGTTTATTGTTCTTATTAACAATACATTTTATTTAAATTGGTTATCTGACAATAAAAAAATGTATACCTTTCAATTGGTAAGAAAGATATTATTTTTGTAAATGTTTGGTCATTGATCAAATATCATTTGTTACAAATCTACTTAATACTCAATTTAGAAACAAGTGACAGAGGTTGTCATTCGTACCATACTTCTGTAATTTTTAGGGCTTCCTGTATAGTCTTTCTATAGGGAGTGCCTTTACCTGTTACTAAAATAACCAAGTCATCAGCATAGCCTATTGTGTTCAATTTTATTTCAGGATTTGATAAAGCTGCCCAGCACAGCTTCATCAGTAAAGCTTCTATAGTCAAGGTGATAGCATCCCTTAGCTGTCTTTTTATTTCATATTCATTAGAGTGCATGTTTTCTATCTATCTGTTTACTAAACCGTGAACATCCTTGTCTGCTAGGAAGGAAAGGATTGTTATGAATGTGGATGGTGGATTCACGGTTATTTAGATTTGAAGAAATCAATGAAAATACTGTAAATTTAGTTTGACAATATGATAAATTTATTTGACAATATGGAACCTTTTGACATCGACAAAAACAAAACAATAAAAATAATCGCTGGACTTTACTGGTTCTTCATCATACTCGACGAAGTAGAGGTATCAGTAGAGGTTTGGATGGATTCTTTTCTATCAATTTTCTTTGGCTCTTCTTGCTTCCATTCTTCTCTGGATTGTATTTCATTGGCATCTTCTTGTTGGGACACAATAAAAGGAATCAGTTTTTCGGTGCTTTCTATGTCACTTTTGGGTTTATTATTTGGTTCAACTGGTAAAGTATCTTCTTTTCCAAATTCCAATTTATGGAGCAGTGTCAGTTAATTTGCTGGGGGTTTATCCATAAATAATGGCATGAAATAGATGTGTTGCAATCACTTCGCCTCACTTTGGTATATTTTTTTCTTAATTTTCAGTAGAAAAGAAGAGACACTAACTAATCGATATGATTTTGGGTTAAAATAGTCCGTTTTTTTTTATGATTGCGATAAATTCCCTACAATAACTTTTCTTCTATTCTTTGGTATTAATATTTAATATTAAATATTTTCCTATCACAGAAATATGTTCTTCATCTTTCATGGTCACGGCTATCTCAGTTGACATTTATTAGCTAATTTTTCTTCTCTAAATAATCTTCTGTTTGTTTAATTTTGTTTCAAGTTAGGTACTTCAATGTTTAAGTAACTGTATTTTTAAACTTATTTCTTCTTTTTTATTATTTATATTAAATTACGTCTCGATTATCGCT
The DNA here is from genome assembly GCA_035357415.1 of Ophraella communa. NCBI lineage: Eukaryota > Metazoa > Arthropoda > Insecta > Coleoptera > Chrysomelidae > Ophraella > Ophraella communa. The sequence continues at coordinate 39,653,422 of CM068985.1, forward strand.
TTTGTTTTATTTCATAGACATGTTTAAGAATTAGTTAAGGAACTTGGAAAATGTTCATATTAATTTTCTATCAAACAGCACATTTGCTCATTGACGCCTTAAAATTGCGGATTATTTGCAAAACTATCGATTTTCTGCTAATCTCACCAGTAGTTGTAAAATTACGTAGACGTTGTTAAAGTCAGCGAGCTTAATAAAAGTGAATTATGTTGTGTGTTTCTGTACGACCCATTGTTTTCCGTAAAAAGTGAAATTTACTAACAAAAATTGTTTACGTTGTAAATTTTCAACAATAATACTTTAGATAAAGTTTAAAATAATACATTTTTGCAGTTTTAAATTAATTTATTACTTAGATATGAAACTAACCTAGACAATTGAAAGTTTATTGATACGTTGGTGTTCTAGATAACAGGTTTTAATGGTTCCATAAAATTTTATTTTACCGCTGTCGTAGCCAATTGTTATTTTAAATAAAATACAAGTCATTTTTTGTTTTTAATGTAAATTATCGTTTATTGATAACAATATTTTTCAATATTTAAGTGTATTGTTTACCGAATACTTGACGATACTTTACATAAATTGAGGCCAACAAAATTTTAGTGAAATTTTTGTTTTCTAATTCGAAAGTCTTCTATTTTTTTATCCGTCTAATTAATTGTAATGTAATTCTTGAAATAACTTATAATTTTTGAAATATTCCTTCATAAAGTAAGGGTTTTCAGCGCTCTGTTCGCATTTTACGAATTGGCAACAGCGTATCAACAGCGAACGTAAAAGAAGGAAAATAGAAATCCTAACACACTTGTGCATAGATTTGTATATTTACGTTTTTAATGTTTGTTGTGCTTTATAAAAAGTATAAAACGAAACATTTACGAGTTCTATTGACTAAAGGAAGGTAAAATTAATTTGGAATAGTTTTATATAATTGTTTACCACTAATTCCTAATTTACTGTTTTCATTATAATTATGTCAATGACAAAACTGTCTCTGTATTAAATTTAAAACTTAATAAAAATAATGATCATTTATTTTTTACGTAGTATTTCAATTTGTTTATTTTTAAACCGATTGAACAGACAGTGTATAATTTTTTTGTTGCAATTCATAACTGAACTCAACCACTCCTATGGTTTAGTAATTATTTTGTAAAGGTCAATGTCATGTCTATAGAATATTTTAATTAGTTTTTTATTATCTAAAATTTATAGTTATATGTTTTGATTGAACAGCTTCTAAAAATAAGAAGTAAAAACTTTAATTAAAAAACAAAAGCTTCCTTAAATTTTACATCATTTGCACAAACAGAAAAATTAGGTTTACAAAAAAGGAAATACTTTTATGGATCGAGCAATCGATGTAAAACCATTTTTTTCAATTAAGACAATATCCTAATTTGGAACTGAGAACTCGAATTATCAGATGTTATGTCTTCTCTGTCCTACTAAGCTGGACACTAAATTCGAAGACTGAAAAGAGAATAGAAACCTTTGAAATGCATGTATATAGATGGATGCTCCGAATTTCATGGGTACAAAGAATAACCAATGATGAAGTACCTCAGCGCAAGCACCTAAAAAGAACTAGGTACTGAACACCATCAAGGAAAGAAAAATGCAATACCTAGATCATGTGATGAGATGTAACAAATATGAAACACCTCATAATGAAGGGAAAAACATCAGTAGGAAGACTCCAGAACTCATGGCTGAAAATGATGGTTTGATCGATGGTCTGCAGAAATCCTTCGTGATAAGAAGAAGAAGACGATCGTTAATACATATGCCTTCCCATACGGAAACAGATCCACTCCAAAAGGATTGGTCGAAACTGTCAGTTGATTATTGTAATGCTGACCTCTTTCCCTCTACTGCAATATTCGACTATCGTATAAAAATAAAATCTGGATTCATCAGTAAAAAGACAATAAGTGGTAAGATTAAAAAAGAAGTAAATTCTAATGCTATAATTTCAAGAATATACTTTGAAGGTTCTGATTCATCACGAAGCAACTGGTCAGTTTTGGTAGTATTACTAAATGTCGAAGTATTTACTACATGTCTTTTAGTATCTACTTTTATAACGTAGTATTTGCGTTTAAATGTCTATTATCTCCTTATTTTAATTTTTGCTCGGTAATTAGCAAGTTTGAGAAGTCTACAAATGTGTTGCATTCGTTTTTTGAAACATTAAGGTGGTAGTGTACTCGTAGTTGTGTAAAATGTCCTAATATGAATTTCAAAATTAAGACTAATTATAAGCAATTATTGCAATGCGAGATAATACTGGCTAAAAAAAAAGGGCACTTGCAATAAAGTCTGTAAAAAACAAAGCCCTTAGAGAATTAACGGATACTTACAACAATAATACAAAACAAAAATTTGATGATAAAAAAGTATTAAAAAAAGTTAATAACACGCGTATTCTCCATCCATTTTAAAACTTAAGTTACCGAATCATTCTTAGTGAAGCTGCTATTATACCTAACCTAACCTAACCTAACCGAAGCATTCTTAGTGAAGCTGCTATTATACCAACTTCGCTAACGTCAAGCAAATACCAAATTCGTACTTGGAATCGAAGTATCTGCTGCATAAGTAATGGTCGGTTCTTAAAATTGTAGTAAATACCTTTGTGTACTATTTAGTGCAGTAGGTAACGGAAAAATTTTGGAAATTTTGGAAGGTTTTACCTATATACTTTGAGGAAAATGTAATTCCTTCTCGTATTAGCATGTACTTCGTTTTTATTCATTACCCTTATGTCTCCAATTTTCGAAATTCGAAATCTGCTTACCCGCTGTTCCTTTGTGTGTAGCGCATAAATTTTAGCCCTTAAAATGTATGTCTTGTTCTTCTTATTCATTTATTAGATCTATTGATCTCTTTGGAGGTCTCCCCAGTGCTCGATTCCTTGCTGGTCTTCCAACTAAGGCTATTTTCGTTAACCTGTTGGATGTAATCAGGTGTTAACATTTTGACTGGAAATCGCTTTTTCTGTAGTATGCCTAAAGATACTGCTTATTCTGGAAACCGTAAATGTTGAGTTTTTTTTATTTATATCTACCAAAAAATCTTGCTCGTTATCTTCCTACTCCAAGCCTGTATGTTGGAGATCAACTTGCAACATACCGGGCCACATTTAGTCACATGGCGTCCTCCCTTTGAGTTATGTCTTATTGATCCTAAAGAAGTGTTCGCTCGAGGTGTACCGATTCTAAAAATCTTTGTAGCAAACTTTTTTTCTGAATGAAGATTTCCTGATTTATTAACGACTGGTTAAGCCAATACAAGCAGTTTTTGGTTTGGAGCCACTTTTCAGATAAAGCCCGACAAGAATGGGAAGTCGAAAGCAGCATGCAAAAAAGATTTTGCAATACATATTTTTGCTAAATTTAGGAATTTTAATACTATTCACCTCGATGAAATTATATTAGAGAACTAGATTAATTAAAATTGTTAAACTATTAGAAAATGGTATCAAATAAATAATGTTTCTATCTAGATTGAAATTTTGTTTTATTCTGGATTTGATAAAAATCTTGTTTGTTTGTTATAATTCATGAACGAAAAAGAAAGTTGTAGGACAATGTTACCTAAATAAAAAACATCACGATATTTTAAATCGTGATGGAAACGTAACAGCAAAAAATACCAAATAGTCTAAATAATTTATGCGGTATAAAGAGATTTTATAAATGTTTCGCAAATATATTTTAAGAAGTTTTGATATAATTTTTGCTTAAACATATTTACAAAATGGATAAATGTCCCGTAAATTAGCTATTGAGGAGTTTTATTGCAGATTATAGAACAAATATAAAAATTCAATAAACCGTAAAGATAATTGAGTGATTATAAAATGAAGGATGATAATTAATTAAACGATTTAATTATAATTAAATTGTTGCTAAATAATTTTAATGATTCACCATAAATAAAATTATACAAGAAATTGTCTTATTTTAAAATTAAGATAAATGTATAGGTAATATAAGTAAACTCAGGAAATCTGTTACCACAAAATGTAGACTTAATTAATCTGTTGCGGGATTTATTTATTTATTTCATATTATTTATGAAATTTTATATAAAAATAATAATACTAACATAATTTAAACTGAAATCAGGAATCCATCCAAACATAACTTATAAAACGTCTAAACACACCAATAATGGGATTCTGGTTTCTATTGAGGGGATAAAATGGCCTAAATGTCCTATAAACAAAAAACCTATCTAAATTATATTAAAAATGAAAAAAAAACAGCAGGGAGTGGTTTGCCCAATGTAAGTTAAGACAGACATGTGGTATTATCATGTCGAATTAACTTCTTATTACCCATTCAGCATAAATCCTTAAGCTAGTTTAGGATAGGTTGAAAGATCTATTGTTGCTTACCCTAAGGTTATAGTCCCTATGCCTCTGATTAAGATCATCAAGGTCCTTGACGACATTTCCATGTAGTCTTTGGGCTGGAGTTGATCCAGACCAAATTTATTCATCCTTATTATATTGAGCTCTCCGCAGTTGCACAAGATAAGCTCTGCCGTTTCATCCTCAACCTGACAGAATCTGCACTCCGCACTCTCTGCCAGTCCAATTGTGTTCATATGCCCATTAAGGTGACTATGTCCAGTCAGTAGTTCTATTATAATTCGTAGGCAAGAATACCAATAGGAAAAATTCCGAGTGTAATGGTGATGCTGCTTTTTATACTGGTCACTGATTACGAAGATCTTCGGCGAAATTACTGGAAGATGCTGATGTGGCTGTCAGGACAATAAAGCGTCATGCTGGCTGGAAATCAACGACAGTTACTGAGGATCATGACGAGAACTCCATTAAAAATAAGAGCATAAATTGCTAATCAGGTTTTAGTAGATACTTACCTCTACTAGGTACTAAAAATAGAACAGTACATAAATAAGTAAATCTTCTATAGATTCTATTTGTTAAGTTAATAATGAGCTTCTAATGCCTCTATGGATTAGACGGATGAACAAAATATGTACTATAGTTTCCCGTAGTTGTAAATTACATATACAGGTGAAGAGATTGATAGATAAAAGCACAAGAAGACTGTCTGAGTTTGTCAAGATCTTGTTTTCTCATCTATTCTATTCTTTCTAATATTGATTTTTATAATTATACAAATGAAACATTTAAAATGTCAATAAATAATTTCAATGTTATGAAAACCGTTTTCCATCATCCCTTAGAAGCACTATACTCTCTTGGGAATAATCGACTATTACTGTTTTAATTGTCATAGAAACTGATTTTTACTTTCGACTGTAAAAAAATTATGTTTTACTTAGTATAAACAACTATATACAGAAATCTTCATTAAAATTTATTGTACTAACCCTTACTCTGTAAACGTCCAACCAGAACATTAAAAAATGTTGATAGAAACAATCTCCATTGACTAGTTTTGTTATTATTACAATTTTATAAAGTTTTTACACAACACAAGTTTTTAATTTAGCTATAAAAAAACGAATGTTTAAACTATTAAGACATAAAACATGCAATTTATGATGATTAATCAATTTCAGTAAGAAACGTGGTATATAAATTTATAAGTCTAAAGATTCGTCCATGATCGGCAACTCTCTTCTTGTTCCTAAATAGATAATATTATCTTAAGTAGACAATTACACATGTCGTGACTTTGCCTATAGCCTAAATAATTTGTGTTCTTATTAGTTGGTAGATTGGTTTGTTGTAGTAATATGCGAAACTAGGCCAATGTTGTAATATCAAATTATATATTTTTGATACAAAAAAATCCAACGTGGAGTAAAATTAATAGAACAGAACCAATTTCGATAAAATAAATTTTCTTTAATATTTTTCATGTTAATGCGCACCAAAATAGGAACTCATATTAGATTTTTAGATCAATTCGTGAATCAAATATTGTTAATATAATACATTATAACGACATTCGGTTTAAAAAAACTTTAGGAAATTATTTTAATCAGTAGCGTTCTTCTAAAACGTATTTATTGGCATAAATCTGAGAAACCTAGAAGGATTTTGACCGCATTAATGGTAGACTTTCTCTAAAATTATCTCCTGGGCCCTAACATCTTTAGTATACTCGTATATATGTGGCTGAAAGGTAGTTGGGACGTTACCAAGGGATTTGGACAACGGAAAATTCTGTCCAATAATTCCTACTTCCATCCTTTCATCTATCTTGTGTACCAGACCAGTGGGCCCTTTTCCAGCTTTGGTTCGACTTCTTTAACCATGTGGTGATTTCCTATAACCACTTCAAACGGTGTCTCAAAGACAAACTTATCTGGCATGGTATCTAATAGTTGGATTAAGGATTGATTGTACTAACCCTTACTTTTTGGAAGTCCATCTTATTAAGAATAATGAAAAACTCTTCGTTTTACCAAAACTAAGTCTAGCGAAACGGCTGTCATTATAGTTAAAAAAGCAATTTTTTAATAAATATTGGAAGTTTTGGTAAAACAAAGAGTTTTTCATTATTCTTAATGGATTAAGGATGCTAGTGGATTTTTTTCCAGGGTGCTTAGATGATCAACCTAATCACCAGGCTTTAAGTTTTGTGTCTATTGCAGTTGTAAGGCACCAACTGCAGCGTCCTTCATAATGCAATATTGTCATTGTCCTAGTTATTCTCAGACCAGCCAGCCGTTACAGTTCCTGTAACTTAGAATATGCCGTTTATTGTTGAACTTTTGAAGGAGAACTAAAACGTAAGTGTACCCAAGTGGCACACCCAAAAGAAAAGAGAAGAAGAAAAAATCTTTGGATGATGAACTTGCGGCCAAGGCAGTTTTTCAATGCCTAAAGGGTCGTGATATTGGGAGTATTCGGGGAACCAACCTAAACAACGAGAAAGTGTTCACACAAGAAGATTAGTTGTTCAACGTTTTATTGACAGTTTTATTTCTAAGGTATTGCTTAAAGAGGTGTCAAAGCAGAAAGGGCCTACCCACCTGACTATGTGGTGAAATTATGAGCATTTCCTATAAGCAACAGAATATGTAAGGTGAAGGGGTTTGCCATCTAAATTTTTGAATAATTTTGCTTATAAGCCTTACAGATGTGCTTAGAATGTTACTATAACTCTCTAACTATTTTCTTGTCTGTTCTAGTTTTTGAAATGCATAAACGTATATTTCGTATGAACAAATTTGATACAGTTATTTTTAAATGTTATAGGTACATTAGTTATCAATCATTATAAAGTGCAGAACGTAAAAATGTTATAGTTGCTTTAAAGAAATAAATAAACTTGATAAAAGTTTAGTGCACATATCATCCAAAAGACGTCATATAAAGGATATTGAAGCATTTAATGGCTTTTGAACGAGAAATTAAAATAACCTGAAGATTTAAAAAAGTCATTAAATTAAATAACTATAAATTGAATGCATTAAAGCAATAAAATTGTTGTCAATGATGGATATACGACCAAAATATAGTTTTATGAAGCACGAATAAATTAAATATTTATTTTCAAATGAAAACAAAACTTATACAGAGTTAGAATAAAGTATGGAACCCAGTTAATATCTTTAAAAACCGAAACAGAAAGGAGAAGATATATATAATAATTTTTGCCAAAAATATTTATTTATGGAAATTTGGATATTTTTACATATTTATAAGAAGAATAATAAACAACGAAACGTTCAAGTAAAACTTTTTTACGTTAAACTTTTTAGACCTCCGGTTTGTTTCCTTAGATAAGATAGAGCAAGAACCGTTCTATAAGAAGCCCAAATTCGTTTTAAAGTTGACTAGTTTTGTTAAATATGACATGGTCTTAAATTTTTGATGATTGCAGAAAACATATTAGTCTTAAATTTTAATTGGTACCTTTAAAATCTTTAGAAAAAGTCCGCCCCAAATGGGAAACTTCAAAAAAGTTTTTGCATCCCCTAAAACTAAAATTGCACCAACAAAATGTAACGAAAGACACATATTTCGAGGTATATACGAGGTACATTCAAAAATCTGATTTTCAGTCAGGAGTAAAGTGTTTTTATTTCAGTAAATAAAACACTTATTTGTTTAACTAAGCAGCAAAGTAGTAGATTTACTGCCGAGGCTGAATTCATAGCCGAGCCTAGCGATTCCCACAATCTCTTTATTTTTCCTGTAGTGTTCAATTAAAATAAAATTTGATTAGGTTAGGTTAGGTTAGGTTAGGTTAGGTTAGGTTAGGTTAGGTTAGGTTAGGTTAGGTTAGGTTAGGTTAGGTTAGTGTTTAATTAAAATAAAATTTGATAGAAATCGCAGTTCTGGAATGGTTGGTTGCTATGGAAATGTTCATAATAATTATAGTTTGACAATTCATGAAATTTCTGACAGTTGTGCGAAAAAATATCAGTATATTTAAATTATTATATAATGGACAGTAATATCGACCTCGAAGTAGGTAACTACTTACTTCTACAGAAGTAAGGGAGGTGGCAAAAAATATAGAGTTTAATTTGTTGCCGGAGAAGTCTCGGATGAAATATGAAGGAAATTATAAACGATTTGTGGATTATTGCCTAGGCAGCAAAAGTACTTTGCTGCCTAGAGAGGAAAAGTAATACTCTGCTGATTGATATGTGCTGCCAATCGGAGAAAAAAAAATTTGATTGAAAAAGTTAGTATCATTAAAAATACATCAAGATTTGAAGTTAAGGCCATCTAGGAGAAATGTAAATGTTTTCCAATTTCTATAAGGAAAAAGCAATAAGGAAAAATTATGACTTACCACATCTCCTGTATGTCAACAATAAGTTCAGTTAGAAGGCCACGCTTAATAATCAATTAATATGAAATAAAAAGAATAGCAAAAATAAAGCAACAGATGCATTATGCACCAGTGTATTTGCATCCGAAGTTTTATGAATATTTTCAAATTTATTTTAAAGATATTTATCGATTTATTAACTATTATTCTAGCCCTGGCATGCCATAAGTCTGACGAGGTCCCACTACAAAATGTTAGGTTAAGGTTAAACGTGATATTTCAAAAAACAAACACAGAAATTTAATATCAAGAAAGTGTCAACATTATAACAAAATGTAAAATTATTTTATGTTCTATACTGTTGGGTATTGTATAAGTATGGACATAAAACGAAAATATAAAATGAATAAAGGAAAATACCAAAATTTGATACATGGATGATCTATTTCTTTTGAAAATATAAAAACTTGAAAAAATTTATTATATTTATATAGGCTGGGGTTATTAGAAATGAAAAACGTTAAAATATAATTATCTTCTGACAAATGCTAAGGCTCTAAATTTTATGGTGAAATATAATTAAAAATATTTACAAAGGAGTTTATCAAATTTTTTTAAATTATAGTAAAAATAAATTATTCATGCCATGTTAGTATAAACAGGGTGATTCATTACTATTGGTATATGAGCTAAAGGCAGATTAAACTAAAATATGGCGATAAAGGGCGTTAAAGTTATATTCTGGTAATAATTTATCAATTGTTATTAAAAAGTGCTCAGAGGCATAATCTTAAAATATTTTATGTATTATTTTATATCCAATTAAATCGATAAATATTCGTTATAAATTTACAACCATTTTGTAAGAAAAGTACAACGAAAAACTTTTCAACTTTATTATTTTTTTATTAAATTTGAATAAAATACGTATGCTTTATTTATAATTTTGTTATTAGTTTTATAAACAGGCAATAACATTTAACTGTGCATTACGAAAGAGTTTGTAAATTGTTGATTAGCTAATTGAAAAATTGTTTTAAATATTAATTAGGTTCACACTCCTCCGCTATCTTTGTGATAACTTTTCTGCATTCTGCAATGAAAATAAGTTACTTTACCATTACCATATTTGTTGATGCTTATAATTATTATTAAAATTGCAAAACAAACGGTTTTAATTATATAAAATTTGATTTTTGCCTATTCAAAAATACATAATCAGGAAATCCTATGGATATTTTAACACAAGGATATAATTTTTTTCTGAATTGCTCTGGTTAAATATTAATTGATTTAAATTGATTGTACTAACCCTTACTTTTTGGAAGTCCATCTTATTAAGGATAATAAAAAACTCTTCGTTTTAACAACATATTGAATATGTCAATCTGACGATGCTAGTTGTCTAGCGAAACGGCTGTCATTGAGTCTTTTAAAAAAGCAGTTTTTAAATAAATATTGGACATTTTCATAAAACGAAGAGTTTTTTATTATCCTTATTAATTGATTTATTTAATATTGACCAAAGTTTATTGAGATTTAGAGTAGAGTGGCTATAGGAATAAATAATATTAAGAATCACCTTTAACTTTATATTACGAAACACAACTAATAAGATTTAAGCATATACAATATGTTCGATGGGATTTAGTTCGGGAAATTATGTTGGCCGTGGCAATACATTGATTCCTTTGTTGGCGAGACAATCTGTAAATGAGCGTGCAACATGTGGACGTATATTATAATGTATGAAGAAGACAAACCGTAAAATTGAAATAAAAATCATGCATTCACTAAATTTATTATTCAACAATTTTTAGGTTGGCACTAGTTATATCCGTAAATCAACAGTCACTTGTTTTAATTATAAATTGTCATTCAGTATCTCATAAAAATTCAAAATGAGCGATGAAAGATCAAAAAATTTGTTCTACTCTTCTAAATAATTGTCCAATTTAAAAAAATACTACACAGTAATAATAAGAAACAAAATTTAGCTCTTCTTGAAGAACTTGAAATAAAAAGACATCTAGCAGATCAATAATTTAAAGTTATTAGTGAACAAATTACTTGGAAGTTACCCACTGTTAAGCAGTTTACTTTGATTGAGTCTTCATATTGTATATAGATAAGACGTAATTATAACAAAAATATATTATATTATTGTAAATATCAGCATAATATAGTTTAATCCTGGTTTTTCTATATCACTGCAGAGTTATCTGAACTTGGAAGTACATCCAGGATAATCCCTTAGGGCTAATAACATCCAGGCTTAAAACTTCTATACTTGGTCTAGTTTCAATACCACTTAATCAATATCAAGTAGCTACAAAGAAAATGTAAAAATCTTTAGCATTTAAAAAGCTATTTTTTACATAAAAGGTGGAAGTTTAATAGTTTACAATACTTATTAGGATGGACTTCCACAGAGTAAGGGTAAGTATAATAAATTTAACTAATAACATTGAAAAACATTAGTCGAATGATTGTAATTGTTTGCAGGGCCAACCTGACCACAAATAGTTTTCAGTTGATCAAACCTGATAGGTTAAAACTTTTTATTACCCTTTGTTTTAGTGTTTGTTGTAAGAAAAAAGTAATAATGCTTTAATTAAATGATTACGTACTTTTATCAAAAGAAAAGCAAGTAATAAATTAACCTAAATATGTTTTAAGCAATTATATATATGTTGTTTTAAAAAAAGAGGTTAAATAATAATATGAATATAAACAATATTCTTGGTATACTATTTTCACTGGTACGATGAACAATGTCGAAACAAAAATGGTCGGTAATTAAGGTTGATGCTTTTTCTTAATGGAATTATAGTCAGACGAGGAGATTGAATTATAATAGCTGGGTGATGGGAGATTAGATGCACTTCAGTTGCTATTTAGAAATTAAACGTCTCTTGTTCTTAATAATTTTGACTAATAGTTCTTTAGCTGTATTCATCTAAAACCAACATCATTTGTATTAAATAAATTTTGCTCGATCTTTAGTTATTGTTTGGCGCTCCTAAAAGGTATTCTAAAATCATTCATATTTTTTTATAATTATCTGTAGGTCGAAAAATTTGAACTTCTACTGGTATAAACGCACTAGAATCGAAATTGCTTTCGATTAAAAAGGGCACCTAAAATTTTATAAAAAATTTTCAATAATTTTAAAGAATTCCTCAAGAATTAATTTATAAATAAAACAAAAAAATTACAATTTTTTTTAATATTCATTTAAAATCATCATTTTAATGACAATCTATTTCTTGTGAGTTTCATAAAAACTTTATGGTGCACATTTGGAACATGTGTTTTATAAAAATTATTAATTATATCTTTTTATATTTGGTACTTTGGTGAATACTTAATTATTAGCTTGAACACTTATAAATTCCCATTATTTGCTAATAAATACAGAAAGGACAATGACAACTTTTATTTAAACTCATTGAACACCCAAATAATTTAAACCATTCTGCATCTCTACTGAATGACATGTATACGAGAAGATTTGTCTAAAGATATCTGATAAAAGACTGGCAGTAAATCTATTACCGAGAACCATTAAAGCTTACCTAATTGAACCGGTATTGTATCAATTATGGGTATTGGACATTCATAAGTGTCTTATTTTTTACTTAAGTGTATAAAACTGATGTAAAATTTACATGTAGGTAATTTTTCTATTTTAAATTATTAAGAAACTATAAAACTTCTTATAGTTCTTCTTTATATTCCTAGCTTAATGAATTAATAGTTATTATTCATAAGTTATTTTGCTTTTTTATTTAATATGTGTTGTTTTAAAATATTTTGCTTTCAATTTAAAAGGGCAGTCTGAAATACTAGTTTCCAGGTAAATTCTTTGAAGTGAACTTATATATTTTTAATTAATTAATAATCTACATAAAATTAATTGCATATATTTCGATATAATAATAAAGACTTTATTATAACAATGATAGAGACTGTCAAATCATAACGAGAAAGGTCCAAAGCACTCTAAAATAATAAAAGTTATTTGTATTTAGTTCTGTTTAGTATTTATTGTATCAAATTTATTAAAAATTACAAAGAAAGTATTTCATTTTATATTCTGTAATAAACTAAAATCAACAATAATAAAGGAAGTAAATTCAAATTACAATTTTGGTACCCAAAAAAACCTAATTTCCGCCATATCTTACAAACGCATGAAAATTGATATAGGAAACTAAATACCTACTACCTAATTTTTTTTATAAGGAATCAAATAAAAATATAAAAAATGGGGGTTGCAATTTAAAAAAAGAAGAAATCGTCGTTTTCTCAAGTTAAAATTTAACTCAACGTTGTGACCACCCTGTATAATTAATTTCTTATTTAAACACTATAACTTATAATTTAGGCCCTTAGGTGCAAAACGATGTAAGAGTTTTTAAATTTTATCAATTAGTTAATTGAAATCATTAACATTTTATTAATCTCTTTTTGTCTTTTTGTCATTTTTTTTCAAAAAAATTTAAATTTCTCTAAAACTGTAAATTTTAGGTACCTGGTACCTTTCATAAAGTGGCCCTTAAATTTAATCTTCTAACCAAAAAAAGAAAAAAAATGTAGTATTCCATTTAAAATATTGAAGTTGGTGTCAATTTCCGGTATAACCGGAAGTGCTATAAATTTGAAAATATTTTAGTTGAATTCAGAAATATCAAAAACCAAATTTCATCCATCTAGTATTATCCGTTCCCCATAAACTTCTAGGTGAAGCTCGATATAGGACACCCTGTATATATTGTAATGAATTATAATAGTGAAGCTCTATAAAAATATTGATATTTAATTATTTTAATGGATTTAAATTCATTTTACTTAAAATAATCAGTATTGTGCATCAGCTCTAATGTCTCAGAAGCATATAAAAAATTATTTTTATTAAATTGTATTTAAGCTGTAATACTAATTTAAACCCAGTTTTAATTAAAATTATACGATATCCCACTAGTAGTAATTATATGTCATGTGCAGAAAGTTATTGAAGTATAACTTTTTGTGTATTTATTTTAAGATTTGAAAAAATGGTACAATGAAGTAAGATACCCTATATATCTTGGCAAAAAATTACCTTTGCTATTTATTTATAGGACGAATATCCTTGAAACATTGCCATTTATTTACAAAAATGAAACAATAAATTAACCGAAGAATGCACAAAACAAAAGCGAAAAGTTTCTCTGACCGATACTTTTTCACAATGAATCATCATACGTTTAAGGTAGCCTTGAAATGAAATGCAATTGTTGCAAGTTGAAAGTCGCTATAAATTTTCGATAATGTGGACTGGTATTATTCTTCTTTATTATTTATTATAGAGACCTAGCTCAGCTTATGATTAATTATCCTCTTTATTTTAACAGTTTCACCAAAAATAAATTGAAATGTCCTTTATATTTATACGACGTCTACTATCGTATAAATATATTTATATAAATTGAGCATTTATAATCTTACAATTGTGCCATTGTGACTATGAAAACCATACAGAATACATTATGCGCAGCATTCAAAGATATTAAAGAAATTTATTTTATTTCATACTGCATCGTAAGTGAGTCCGGTAAATGAGACTTTACGGTAAAATTTTTACCGGAGACTCCGTCACTAAAGACAATACTGTTCCATTCCTGATCCCAGAGTGACCGTTCTCTGCACTACTCAAGGCGATTACGTCGATGTTCTGGGGTTAAAGTGAGGACCCAGTGTGGTCGGTATGAAAACAGGCCAAAACGTCTTATTCGTCGGTAAACACTTCGCATGCCAATAGGTCTTCCGTGTTCTGCAAACCATTCATTTGCAATGGACCTGATAGTGGAGAAACGGTCCCCTAAGGCCAATAATCTTAGGCGGCGATCTTCACGGTCTGTTGTTCTACGGGGGCGTCCAGGCCCTCTTGTTCTTTGCGTACAGCCTTCTCGAAGATATGCCTGACAACACCTAACCACGGTGTCTACACTTCTTTGCACTCTAACTGCAATTTTCCGAAAAGAAAATCCAGCTTCCCGAAGTCCCATCGTAACCAATCGTAAGGAATGTCAAGAACCAAAATCCACAAAATTTGGATTTTTAAAATAAAAACCGGAATCTTCAACTGATAAGGCTAAAAATTTTATTAATTGTTTATTTCAGTAAAATAAAAAAATTAATTCACCAAATTTCATGAAAATACAATCATTTAAACTGGGTGTTCGGATTTTTTTGTCACTTAGTACATATATCATCGCCCATAAGCCATCGAAGAAATAACTATTAGGTACTTATATGAAATTCTCAACTCCTTAGGCAATTACTGTAAAATTTCTAAACAATTTTCTTGTTGATATAATGTGAAATTACAAAACTTACATTAATGGAATTATAAATAGACTTCATAAAGTAATTTTATAAAAAAATACTTAAAAAGGATCATAAAAGTAATTTAACTTGGAAACTGTAAAAGTTCGCAGCGAACGAATTGTATCAAAGGAATAAACATTTTTTGTCGTTAAAAAAATAAAAAAGTCCATACCAAAATCCATTTAGCAACTAAGAAAATATCCAAAGAAGTAAAAAAAAATATCGAATTTAATTAGTAATTTTTGCAACATACCCTATAAACCATATATCTTAAATCATTTAAGATTTAAAGATTTTAAATTGTTTAATAATGGATCTATACTTTTTTACCCATTTAAAATCAAAGTTGTCCATTTTTCCCTTTTTTTTAAAATGGTGGCTACAAGAAAAAAAATTTACTTTGAATATTAATACATCTGGTATACATCAGTTTATTTAAAAGAGCTTTGCCTAATTATAGTGCTAATTATGGTAATTTTTTTTTATTCATAGGAAAACCTTTTTGATTTCTTGTTGACACCAAAAATTGCTCAAAACAAATTAGTATCTTAACAATATAGAGAAAATAATACTCTTGTTAAGATACTAACTTCTGTATACCTTTTAAAATTTTAATTTTAATTGTGGGTCCAAATTGATTCATCAGTTTTCTGTTTTTAAAGCTTAGTCATAAATCCACAAAACCTTCACTTTTATCATCCCAACATTTCTAGATAAAAATAAGGTTGAAATTAATTCCAAGGTTAAACTGTTAGCCGTTGTAGCCCCCTCGCCTATCTTTACGCTTTTGTTTACATTTAAATACAATCGCTTCTTTTATTGCATACACATCCAGTACTGTTTTTTTTTGTTTTTCAAATAAGAGATAGCTTGCTACTGTCGACCATGAGCGCCCGCTGAGGGAATATATACGAATATACTGAGCGCTATTACAGTGGTTGTTAATTAATAAGAAAAGCAATGTAAATATTTATTTTTTAGAATGATTACTTTAAATTACTAGCCTGCTTTCTTACTCTTTTGATATTTATGATATTATAAAAATCAACAAAAAAAGATAATGCACTCGTTGAGAGGTTTAGAATCCTAAGGTATGGTCTCTGTTTCTAATCTTTTTTCTAAACTTAAAAACACTAGAATAATGTAGTTAATCCGCTATAACTAAGATATAAATGTCACCTTTCCAATCATTAATTAACAATCTGTAACATACCGAAAACCGTTTACACTACCACTACACCAACACACACTTTTATATGCCTGACGCGCGTTTCGATAACCAAGTTATCTTCTTCAGAGACCGAAGGTAAACTAAAGCTATGCCTACAAACTAACCTTATATATAGAACATTTTTAGCGCCAAATGTTTTCGCGGTAAATCTTTTGGCGGCAAAGCCAATTTTTAGCGCGAAAACATTTTTACAATAAGTTTTCTTATAATAAACTATAAAGTGGACTATCTGGGATAGGTCCTTTGTCCTTATTTAATCTATTTTTACATTTAATAATTTCTATACTTTCAAATGCATCCAACAATTTTAAACTATCTACATTTACAGAATGGTTTTTGGTAAAAGCATGTTCGGCAATACTAGATTTTTCTATACGTCCATATTTTAGATGAGCTAAATGTTCTTTAAATCTAATTTTAACCGATCTTTTTGTTTGCCCAACATACTTTTTATCACAATCATTACAACTTATTTCATATATACCGCTTTTTTCCAGATCTTCTCTCTTATCCTTCGGATTTCCTAACAATTGTCTCAGGGTGCCACTAGTTTTATGAACTAAACCTAATCCCACCGTGCCGAAAATTGTATTCAATCCTTTGGTATACTGAGGGATAAATGGTAATGAAATGAATTTCCTATCGTTGTGTTCTCGCTGGAAAAAGGTGGTTTCACAAAGAGATTTCTTAAAACTATGGCGATTGATCAGCTTATGAATTAGTTTTTTATCATATCCATTAAGTACAGCTATATCCTCAATTAAATTCTTTTCTCTGTTATATCTTGTTTTGTTTAAAGGAAAATGAATTAATCGATGAACCAAAAAATGAAAACTTACAATTTTGTGTTGATTACAGTGAAAAGAATCTATCGGAATATACCTATACGTAGCGGTGTCTTTCCTAAAAATATCAAATTCTAACTTGTTATTATTTCTTATTACTAATGTGTCCAAAAATGGTAACTGTTCATTATTTTCTAGTTCAAACGTGAATTTTATGCTTGTGAATTTTGAATTTAATTTTGAAATGAAATCTTCTACTGATGATTTCTTCGTATTGAAAACTGCGAAAATGTCGTCCACATATCTACACCATATCCTTGGGAAATACTCGAACTCTTGACTGATCTGTGTTTCAAAATTGCTCATAAAAAGGTTGGCTATAAATGGTGATAAACAATTACCCATTGCTGTTCCTTCATATTGTTGATAAACCTGATTGTTGTATTGAAAATAATTTTGGTCCATGCATAGTTTAGCTAATCGTAGGTATTCAGTTCTAACTTCAACACCCAGATCATTCAAGATGAGTAGTTCTTCCAGATACTGTAAAGTTTGTGGAATCGGTACGCTAGGAAATAAAGAACTAACATCGAACGAGATTAAAATTTCCCCATCTTCTAGAACAACATCTTTAACTTTCTTGATAAATTCTAATGAATTTTTAACTGAAAAACTGTTACATTTTTTGGGTAGATTTTCAAACTCGTTCGATAACCATTTTGAAATATTATAACTAGGTGTACATACAGCTGAAACAATAGGTCTCATTGCCTTCCCAGGTTTATGTATCTTCGGAAGGCAATAGAGCTTTGACAATGTAGGGTTACTTACAGTTAATTTATATTTTAACGAATCGGTGACAAGGTTCTTACAACTTTTGAGAGTGCTCTTCACCATGGAAATCATTTTATTTAGTGGATTTTTTTCAATCTTAATGTAAGGACCATTCTCGATCAAGTGATCCACTCTTTCGAAATAGTCTTGTTTGTCCATTATAACAACCTTGTTTCCTTTATCAGCTTTTAAGTAAAAACATTCCTTCTGCCTCAAACCTTTGACAATATTCCTAGTTTTCTTAATTCCCTGTAAATTTTTGTTCTTATTTGCGAGAACACAACGATAGGAAATTCATTTCATTACCATTTATCCCTCAGTATACCAAAGGATTGAATACAATTTTCGGCACGGTGGGATTAGGTTTAGTTCATAAAACTAGTGGCACCCTGAGACAATTGTTAGGAAATCCGAAGGATAAGAGAGAAGATCTGGAAAAAAGCGGTATATATGAAATAAGTTGTAATGATTGTGATAAAAAGTATGTTGGGCAAACAAAAAGATCGGTTAAAATTAGATTTAAAGAACATTTAGCTCATCTAAAAAAAAAATCTAGTATTGCCGAACATGCTTTTACCAAAAACCATTCTGTAAATGTAGATAGTTTAAAATTGTTAAAAAATGTATCGAACAATAGATTGTTGGATGCATTTGAAAGTATAGAAATTATTAAATGTAAAAATAGATTAAATAAGGACAAAGGACCTATCCCAGATAGTCCACTTTATAGTTTATTATAAGAAAACTTATTGTAAAAATGTTTTCGCGCTAAAAATTGGCTTTGCCGCCAAAAGATTTACCGCGAAAACATTTGGCGCTAAAAATGTTCTATATATAAGGTTAGTTTGTAGGCATAGCTTTAGTTTACCTTCGGTCTCTGAAGAAGATAACTTGGTTATCGAAACGCGCGTCAGGCATATAAAAGTGTGTGTTGGTGTAGTGGTAGTGTAAACGGTTTTCGGTATCATTTTCGCCAACGGTTCCAGATTCAACATTTTAATCTGTAACATTCTTTGTTCTTTCTACTATCAAGTCGAGAAGATCATTTTTTAAATTTCTTTCTACTTTCAATCTTATTTCGTGGTCATTTAATATTTATGAAGGTAACTATTACAAAATTAATCAAAAATAATTCTTTGTTGACAAATTTGATTAAATATTTTTACAATTGCCGACCTCGTAAATTCGTAAATATTAATTCAGGTGGTTTTATTTATACGAATATTAAACAACTTTTGGAACCACTTATTTTTCCCATATTATTCTTGGTGCTTGGGATTGGAAATCGTAGTACAGTACAGTATGCAAAAAGGGAATCATTTCTGCGAGTCCTTCGCTCTATTTGTCCTCAGAGGTACTGGACTGAACCATCGATGCCATTTGAGTCTTTCGATTCTTTGAGGCACCTTTTATCAGCCTGCTGCCAAAGCGATTACAAAAAGTATAGTAAGAAATAGGTATTTAAATTTATATTTATATGTCAGAACATAAATTTTTTATTACAATTTTCCCAAAATTGGCGCAGTCAGTAGGATTCAGGAGGTTAAATTGAACGTCGAACGTTGGTAGCAACCATTCAACGTGGAAAACTTTGAATAAGTCCTTTTTATATATTATAACTAAAAAAACCTGCCCTAAATTATCTTCACCCTCCTCATCCTTCCGTTAGAATCTCCTAAGGAAAACTCACCTGCCATAAAGAATAAAAATCTTAAAGAAATTAATCAAATTAAATTTCAATAACACCAGATGATAAATTTACCTGATACCATACATGAAGCAATATCTTACTCTCTTGGTACTATTTTATTTTAAAAAAAATCCATCCATGCCAGGTAGAAAAATTGCAGAATGGAAAACATCATTAATAAACAATCATTTATTTAGAAAGTAAATACAATCATTAAACATAATTTATTATATTAAGAACAGTAAAAAACTAAACGGTTGAACGAAACAATATTTATTCGAAAAATAATGTTTTAAATTCAATGACAGCTGTTTCGCAAAAAACTAGCGTCGTCAGATTGACATGTCAAAAATGCTTTAAAGAAGAAGACACCAAAATTATAGCAAAATATAGCAATAAAAACATGTTAACAAAAATTCTTCAAACATAATCTCCCCCTCACCTTTTTCTAAGAGGCATTTTTTGTATTTCAGATAATTAGTTGCTAAACTATTTGACTGTGTTAACCACAAGATTTTAATAAACAAGCTTAATTTTATGGCTTAGTTCTTACCTCACAAATAGGAGACAACTGGTATGCACAAATGGTTAACATTCTGAAAGCCTGCTAGTTCATAGTGGTGTACCTCAAGGCTCGGATTTGGGTCCAATTCTTTTCGAGTTATTTACTATTGATACAGATATGAATAATTTACATTCTACTATATTAAATCCTAGATCAATTCTAATAAACTGTTTTAATACCAAGAAAACTATTGCTACCTCTTACAAATCAAACTTGCAACCCATTACTCTGTTTTTAAACTACAGAACAGGGCAACAGGTTATGTTTTTGGTCTACATAGTAGACCGCATTGCAAACCCTATTTTAAAACATTGAAAATTCTGAGTTTTGGCTTTATTCTATCTGGAATATTTTTGCTTAGTTCATAAATCCATTCATAACTCAAAAAACAGGGATCACTTTATGAACAGATGTTTATTTGACTAGGCCCACCTCGATTTTTACAAAACATTCTATTGAAGAAAAATGAATAACTATCTACCAATAATACTACTCGTCCTTTTATGGACTTCAGACGTATTTTGTTGTCTTCAGCGCTATAACTTTGCTGACTGTTGATAGTTGATATATTTACCATCTTAGCTACCTCACATATTACCACAACGATTTTTTAGTCTTGCTTGAGGATTTTTCGAGAAACTGCTTCATTTAATTGTCATACCAAGAAAAAATAATTAGTTACACAAAGAAGATACCGGATAAAACTTTTCAAGCCATTTCTGAACTTACACTGAGTTTTTAATTAAAGTATTGTCTTTAAAGACACAACGATCTTATATCACTTTACAAGAAGTTTAATTAATTATAAAATAACGTAAGCGGACGTCCATGGAAAACTTTTTGTTTTGTTACACAGAGATACAGCTACTGATATTTTCAAGCATAATTTATTAACTAGATTTTAACAGCTATTAAAGTAAAATTTCATTTATTTTAGTAAATAAACTGAGCTTCTACGTACAACGGAAAATATGGGAGTTCATTATTCGAGGCTCAGTTCTTTGTAAACGCTATATAATTTGTTGGTCTGTTGGTGCAAACCAATAAATAGTCAACGTACATTTTTGTGTCATCAATTATACTATTTTTTGTTGTGATGTTTTAAATGTGTCTTAATAATATTAAACTAACTAAATTTGTAAGATCAGCTTTGAGTAACTCTGTTATTATTGCCGCTGCTTTTACTACTTTCTCTGGAACAATATTGAAAAGCATAGAAAATAGGGCCCGTTTGTTATTTTAAAACTGCCAGAGAGTATATTGTTGACACGTACTTTTAATACTCCGTTTTCCATGTACACTTTAGCCATCCGAATCAATTTTCTTGGTATGGAGATCTCTGTCATCGCTTTCTATACTTGGTTCCTTTCTATGCTGTCATAAGCATAAGTATATAAAAATGTTGCTTATGGATCTGTTGCATTCCCATTCTTCTTCCAGGAGCTGCCGTAATGCCCGCTAAGCAGTATGTTTGACAATATTTTGCATGCTGTGTTTGTAATGGAAATTCCTCTATAATTGGTGCATTTCATTTTATCCCCTTGCTTATCGATAAGCACAACATTTTCGCTCCACCTTTTTGGTATCTCTTTATTTTGCCATGTACGCTTTATTAAGTAAATGCGGTAATTCATTAAAACATTGCAAATGTGAATAATAAATTTTAATCTCATTAAAAGTATCATTTTGTAAACAAAATAAAAAAAATTAAATCAAATAAGCTTGTATTTTAGCGGATGTTCGTATAACTGTTTACTAAAACACAAAAAACATTTTTCTTTTAATCAAATTTATGAGTTGGACACTAACCATTATTTTTTGTGGAAGAATCCGTTGGATTTCGAACTGAAATATAATATCAATAAATTTTAACAATTTACATTTTACGTACCTACAAGGAAGTTGTAAATAATTTGTTCATGTATAAATTTAACAGTTTTATTATTACAAACAAAAACAGTTGTAAATTCATACAAGGTTTTAGCAAGTAAAATAGTAGTTTAATTAATGCTAATTAAATTATAAACAAAAATGCATTTGTTAATTATTATTCGCAGGTAAGTTTATTATAAAATTGTTTGAATCAAATTGTTTACTATGATTTAAAGCTCTATTTAAAGCTCTATTTGCATAATTGCGATTGTTTCATCACATAGTTGTTTGATTAATTAAGTACTTTGCATTCAATTAATTTTGAAAGTAGCTTAGCTGATAGTTTTAAACCCTAAAACGTTACTATATTCAGTCAGTATTAAATTATAAGGGGTTCTTTTATATGTATATCCTTTTAATATTTAAAGTTCGATTCAGACTAACAAAAAAGGAAAATGAACCTTTTACAACGTTGATACCTAAATTAGACTAATTTGGAACGAAAAGTTAGTGCATCTAAAACTTTGCGAGTTTCAACAGTTAAAATGGAAATAAGATCTGTTGATTATAACCGATGGTTTTTGAAATAATGATCCTAAACCTACATTAAATAGCTTTGAAACAAAGGATAGTAATGTTTAAACATGCTAAAAAGTTAAATAATATTACATATATAGGGAGAACAAAATGGAAAAAGGCTCAAACTTTAAAGTTAATCTCTAAATTTTCACTGGCTTCAATTTTTTGTTTCTGGCTTTAATTATACCAACATATTTTTTAAATAAGTGACTCAAGGAATTGTGAAGTATAAATTCAAGTTAATTTATTAGTAATAACAATGCTACTAATGATCTTGGAAAAATCTGCGTTGATTGCCAATGGTTCTTCATTTTAAGTGATAATATAGCTAAAATATGCAACAAACCTACTTTTAGCTACAAGCAAAGGAGTCTTAGCACTTTGTACTGGAAAGACTCATAATATAATAAAGAACTGGTATATATGATAAAAACCTTCGTGTTCAATCAACAGGCAAATTTGGTTCGACCTAGCCTTATTGTTAGATGATAAGTGAATTTGACGGTTTTGAACTAGCAGTGGTAAATCAGGCAATAGATGTGGCGTAGTATGACAACTGCCCAAAAAAGCTAAGGCGGCAAAGAAAAAATACGCATACAAAAGCCTAGTGCTCATGTAAAAAGGTTATTTAACAAAGTGCAATTAGTATTTTGGGGAACAAATAGGGAAATCTTGAAAATGCAATAAAGAAGTCAGCAAAACCAAAAAGGGCACGTTCTGTGAAAAAGTTAATAATACTCCCGTATGTTAAAGAATGCATAAAGTCCTGAAAGTGCGTTTTCCATGTTCATCTATACAGGGGGAGAAGAAAGCTCCCAAGGCGTCTAAATGAAAGATAGCTACCAAAATGACCAGACCTCATAGGGTTGAATGGAGGATTCCATTTAGTCACCGGGTGCATTCAAAATATCCTGCCTTCTTAAAATAGGACAGTGGCACGGCAAAGGATTAAAGTTATCTACATACCGACCAAAAGACCCCTCTTTTTCCCCGGTTAACATGCTAGAAATATTGAGCAGGTACATTATATAGGGAAGAAGTGTTGAAGGATATGGATGTTTTACTGCTTCCGATATGCATATCATGTGGCAGTCGTGTTAAAAGAACAATTTGATAGCTAGTTTAAGAGAAGCTATCGGTCAATCCTCAAAATCAGCAGTATCAACAGGAAAAAACACTACAAGCCACCAGTGCTGAAGGGAATAGAGATTTTGTGTGGCTAATGAGGCTAAAAGGCTGGGTATAATATTTGACCACAAGCTCACATGGATTCCCCAAATCCAAGGACTCACACAAAAGACTACAATTGCCTTTGGGAGATGTAGACGGTTGGGTGGTAAAACAAGGAACTCAACTCAAATATGAACCTTTGATTATACAAGAGGGTCTTACGACCAATAGTTCTGAGGTTTATTGAACTAAAACCCAGCAGGTTAGAGCTATTAAATACTTAGTGGGGTTCAAAGGCAGACATGCCCGAGCAACACAGATGGATTTACAGATGGATCATGGAGCTACTTAAATGTTTAGCGGGGTTTAAAGGCAGACATGCCCGAGCATCACAGATGGAAGCTTAAGAGGTTTTACTGAACATACCACCTTTGCATATTTATATTCAAGGGGGAGCTATGTCAATAGTTCATAGACTGATGCAAGGTCAGGCTGTGTTCTACCATAAAATAGAGGCAGAACTAGTTTTAGGGCGGTCTGTAGACCGATTGTTCTTTAATAATAAAGTTTTTAGATATTCATACTAAAAAAAAATGGACTGGAAAACCAGATCACCCATAATAGATGGGACAAACGGCATGTGGTAAGTTGCAAAAAGTACAAAGGCTGGCTTGCATAGGAATAATAGGGGCAATGCTGCTACAATCCAAATTTATAAGAAAAATAATTTAATTACAAAACTAATCGTACCCACCTATAGAAAACCATTGATGTAATGTTATTATAAAGATTTTAAATGGGAGCTATTTAACATGCGCTATATGGTTATAAGATAGGTGATAAAATAGATAAGGTAGACTTCCTATGGTGTCTTATAGAGGGAAATATATTCAGGATAATCTCTTAGGGCTTTTGGGCTAATAACATCTAGGATTTAATATTGTTATGTCTTATTACTTCCATACTTGGTCTAGCTTTACTACTACTTAATCAACACCAAAAATGTAATCTTAATTTGTTTATTTAAAAGTAATTTCGAAACAACTGTTAATGACACAAAAATAATAAACAGTTCTTAATGGAACACTTACTTACCGGAGTCTGCTTTCAACTCAAAAAATTAATAATTAATTTTCGCAATAAGATGTACCTTATATTTACTTATAACTATAGCTCAAGTTACAATAGGAGTGACATTACAAAACGCTGATTGGTGAATTAAAAACGTTCGGTTTTATGTAAATTTTAATTAGCAATTAATGTTAAACATCAATATTTTTATCAAATAAAAACGATGCGTTCGTTCTTTTATAATTTTACCATATTTTATGAAGAAAATATTTATTAATCTTATTTGTATATTCCCTTTTGTGTAAATGTACGTCACTGTTCACTGACAAGTTAATAATTAAGCCCGATGCAGACGATATATTAACAAAAAAAAAATGAAGCATGTTGGTAATAAACTCGCAAACAGTGAATGTGACAGTATTGTACAAAAAGTTGTAAAACGACAAAAAGTGTATTTTATTTTACTTGTCGGACACTGACAGTAAAGGTGAAAAAAAACCAGTTTGTAAGAAAAACAAATCAAATAATGTACCCTATACATGACGTTTATTTACAGTAAAGTCATTGTATTGATACGGTTCTAATTTATTTGTATCTGTTATAATTTTTACTAAGTTTTTAAAGGGAAATTATTTTATATGAACATCAAAATTATTTAGTTACAGCGCATAGGAAAAATGTGTAAAAATATGTGCCTAAAAAATGTTTGATTCAGTGGCTAATACACAAAAATTAAAATTTAAATCCACATTAACTACAAAAATTATTAAGACAGACACTTTTGAGAGGGTTAATAATTAATAAACAGAACCCAAATGTGTTTTTTAATACAAAATGAAGTGTTTTATTTACTTTGCCATTTTTTCTGGAAATAGTATCTAATAAAATTTTTACAGGGGCCACGACCTAAGGTTTTAGTACACAAATTGTTCATTTTAGCCTTAAAAAAATAGTGAAATAAAAGGAAATTATATGTACAATTACTTCTAAAAAAGTTTAGCATAATCGTGAAATGAAAATATTAAGAAATAATGAAGTACTTATTGTGATACAACCGAGAAAGGGATTGTCTAAATTCTGCAGATAACTTGCCACTAAGGGTTGCGTTGGAAGAAAGAAAGAATCACGAAGTTTGTCTTAATTTATAAATGGGGGTGACAGGGGTTTCCGGTTGGATGGTTGCGTTCGTTTTGGTAAGAGTTTTGTTTCGGGTACGTTCTATTGTAAGGGGTAAGTTTGAGAGTGGTAAGGTTGTGTCGAATATACATTGGGTCGGGGTTGATTTTAGGGTTCGGGAGGA
Organism: Ophraella communa; assembly: GCA_035357415.1. Taxonomy (NCBI): domain Eukaryota; kingdom Metazoa; phylum Arthropoda; class Insecta; order Coleoptera; family Chrysomelidae; genus Ophraella; species Ophraella communa. Next base: position 39,679,638 of record CM068985.1, read on the forward strand.
CGGTAAACTAAGGAAAGGTAGCACGGCGATAGACATGTTACAGCTTCATTCTTGCCCTGGTCTCCCCGACACCACTGGGTTCGGAAAGGGCATCTTCTCTTGTAGACGAACGTTCTTGTATTGCCTGGAGCTTAATCTCAAGGATTGACAGGCTCGTCTTAAGCCTTTCCACCGCTGAGCTAGGTTCCTCCAGTCGTGCTAATCTCTCCTCCTGCTGTGCAAGCTTCTAGTTCATTTCGGCGGAGAGGGCGTCACGTAGATGGGACATCTGACTGGCAATGTCTATTCTATGACTGGACATCTTGGATGAAATCTGGACAGCGATCGGAGCGCTGGACAGCCATCTCGTTTGCAATCTCGTTGGTAATATTGGAGCGCAGGGAGCGCAGGGAGCGTCTTACATAGATAAGACGTAATTATAACACAAATATATTAAGTTATTGTAAAGATCAGCAGGATATAGTTTTTTCCTGGTTTTTCTATATCATTGCACAGTTATACTGATCTTAGAGGGAAATACATTTAGGATAATCCCTTAGGGCTAATAACATCTAGGCTTTAATATTGTTATGTCTTATTACTTCCTTACTTGGTCTAGCCTTAACTACCTATCAACATCAAGTACCTAGTTACAAACAAACAAAGTGTAACTTCAATATGTCAATCTGACGATGCTATTTCGATAGCGAAACGGCTGTCATTGCAATTAAAGTATTTATAGAATAAATAGTGAAAGTTAATACAACCTTTTAGTTGTTTATTGTTCTGTGTTAAAGAGGTTTTACGGGGGTCATATTTAATATTTAACATTTAGTATTTAGTAATAATCTGTACGATTATAATAATATGGGCTCGTCCCGTATTATATTCCCATTGTTAAATAAAAAATAAATAAACATCTCGACTTTTTCACAGCCTGACCTTTCCCATTGCGGGCAACAGCCATTTGTCAAAGTGACATCCGCAATTAGGTTAGGTCAGGTGTCCTCGTTTACGGAGACAATTCGTTACATTATTTTTAGTATGAAAATAAATGTAAATTTTAATGAAGAGCAGACAGTGCGTGTCCCAATATAAAATTCATATCCACAAATTCAATCCTATGCTTCCACATATGCACCTATGCCTCCATGTGTGGAAAAACTTGTCTCTCTAAAAATACATTTTTTTTCTGAGGGTTAAGATTTAGTTAGAACACCGTGTATATATTTTTATACTATATATAGATGCTCCGTAAGACATAAAATAGAGGACAAAATTATTTTTTCAATTCCATTATTTACTCTAATATAAAATACAATGGTCTCATTGACTTTAAATCCACAGGGCAAATATTATTTACCCTTACATGGCTTAAATAATTCATAAAGGTATTTCTATTTTTCGTGTTCATCAAAATCGAATGCGTATAAATGGAGGTTTAATCTATTATTTTCTACGCAGGAAATACTGAAATTCCAGTATCCTAAGAAATTCGATATTCTTCATTAAGTTTCTCTACCAACAAGATGTTCCTTTTATGTGTATTTACAGCCCGGCGGTACTTTTTTTTTAAAATTTGATATCAAGGGTTCAAATCGTTATTGAAATACGCGTTTTTACTTGCATTCGAGTAACATACAATTCTATAAATGCTGGTAAAAATTGAAAGCGTTTCTTATAAGGATATCCCGTTCAGTCAACCCATTTCACAACGTGTCGGACTAGAATATGGTATACCCTGGGGAAACGAAACACTCGTATAAGCTTTTTAGGAGTAGAAGGAGAAAAGAAAAAGAAAAAAAAAGCTTTCAATTGTATTCAAATTCGATGCAAGATTAATTGTGTGCCTGTCGCAAAATATCGCATTAAATATGAAGCAGCACGTAAGATTTTATCCCAACAACTTTGTAAAACTCGGATGATAACTTTATCGTGACTTTGTATCAGAGGATTTTCTTTACATTATACGGCGATGCATCATGAGTTGCTGCTATTCAAAGTAACAGTTTAAGTCACGATTTAAATTTAACTAAATACACACGCTCGAAAATGGTTTAAATAATTGAATATGCACTGAATATAATAAAATAATTTTAAATTTACTACCCCTAACTAGTGACTGGTATCATTGTACAAAGATAGACATACTGAATACTGAAAAGTATTATAAAATTAAAAAGTAAAAAAAAAACTATTGAGTATTTTAAATATTCAAAAACGAATTAAGTACTTAAAATCATTTTTTATATTTTGCACTTATAAAAATCTTCATTATAAAACGCATTTGCGTATCGTAATGTAACTTTTACGCACGCAAATTTTTGTTTTAAATGGTTGGCGACATGAGTGAAGTATCTAAAGGCAAGACTATTGACAATGACATTTGTGGCTGATAGCAATTTATTAATTTTATATTGTTCTTTAAGAAAGTATCTGTGAATATGAATATAATACTTTACTTATATAATATATTATTATTGGTATATTATTCATTTTAAAATATTTTAAAACATTAACATTTGATAATTTAAATGTCACAACTGTCAAATTTTATAAATTACACAGTGCTGCCGACATACTTTTTAAAATAAAAATTTTCGTAATTACATAAAAATAAAAAATTAATTTAAAAAATGGTAAAAGGGGCAAAATATAAAAAATATTATAAACAACTTATTTCATATGGCTGTTGTGACACTCGTTCTTTAAAAAACTCATCGCTTCGCGATTCGTTTTTTAAACTTGAACTCGTGTCATAACAGAATTCCATATGAAATGCGTTGTTTAATATACTATTTGCTAATCTATTAGAAAATGTGGTATATTTGCAAATGTACACTAGATTTTATTCCAGAAATAGAATATCTTCTTCAAAATGAGTTAATGTGCCAAAAAAAGCATAAATCATTCATAAAATTAATAATACTCCTGTGAAATATGGTATGTATAAGTTAATGCTCTTCATATCTGGAGATCCGAAGAATATTATTACTCCAGTCATCGATACAGAATTTAATATTATCTACTACACTCTATTCTGCATAATACTTAATGAAGCTACAGATAGACACATCCCTTTTTTACTGAAAATAACTATGCTGTTTAATACTTGAAGAGCTGGTCTAAAATTTGCTAAATAATGCAAGATGCACTTTATTGAAATGCGGAAAAGGAAAAATAATTCCAAAAACATGTAAATTATTTTTTACTACTTTTAAAAGTAGAGGTTTTATCCATATGAAATGCGTTGTTTAATATACTATTTTCTTTAGCATTCCCATCTATGTTCTATAGGATTAAGGTCCAGAGAATTGGATGGCAAATGCATCTGATGATATCTTCGGTTTCCAAGAATTTTTTTACGTATCTCCTTCGATGAAAAGGAGGGTTACCGTCCATGAAAATTAATTCTGTACCATTAGCTACTCGCCACAGGTCGAAGAATGTTATTTTTGAAGTTTTCCATTTATGTGCCCGACGATAGAAAATAGGGGAGTTTTATTATTTGTCATTATGCCACCTCAAAACATTACGCTGCCACCTCGGTATGAAATTCTTTGGACTACTTAGTGAAGTCTTCTAGTTTTGGGTTCCTTCAAACTCTAATCAGATAGTTATAAGACACCAATACACCAATTTTGATCTTGTCTGAAAAAATCACGTTTCCCAATCTGTCTTCATTCCATTCCTAATGTTCCATGGCCCATTCCAGACAAATTCTCTTGTGTTCCAACCAGAGTTTGGGAACATACAACATGGCTTTGGTTAACTCCAACAAGAGCAGCAACGACAGATTGTGTGTGGTCTTCCCCAACCAAAGTAACGATCTTAGCATGATTAAAGTCTGATATTACTTGTCGATTCATTATAATCAATAAAATATAAGAAATTTGGAATAAAGTTTTAAAAGCATCGGATCACAAATGTATTTAAAATATTAAAAAGAAGCAAAAATCATAAAAATAATTATCAAATGAAATTTATTTTAGCACATAAAATAAGTTAAAAAAAAGATTACAGTTAAAAACAACTCTAGTGTCGTTGTCGTTTCGGATAATATGCATAACATTTTTAAGTGTATTTTCCTTGTTTCAACAAATACAGGAGTAATAACTAGTACACAATATAAATATACACTCTATTTTTTAGCTATTTAAAGTAGTTATCAGCCCTTGCCAATGCTCCTGCCGCTGTCGGAAATATTCCTCAAAAATACTTGTGCTGCAATATCGACACAACTGAGTGTGAACACTCAGCCCTCCTAGTCTGCATTACGTCTTCTCAGTATATACTATTTGCATGTTTTAAAAAGAGAGCGACAGTGCAGCGACATGAGCAGCAGCGCGAGTGACCTTTTTTTTACATACTCGCACTGCCCACTTCCCTGCTCGTTTTCCTATCCAAGAGCGCTGAGTGTAAATATGGCATAAGTGACCTGACTGTTGATAACAAAACACCTACTTGAACATCCAGTTACAGAATGTAACTTCAATATGTCAATCTGACGATGCTAGTTTCAGCGACACAGCTGTAATTGATTTTAAAAAGCTATTATTTAAATAAAAGGTTAAAGTCTATTTAAATAATTTTATTTTTAAAGGTTTTTTATTAAAAATCTTTTTATTAGGAAAAGTAAAATTAATAATAATATATAGGGTGTTTCATTAAGACTTATCCATATCGTAGTTAATTGGGTCATGTGAATTTACGATTAGAATCAACAAATTTATTTGTTTAATGTTATTTATAACAAGGAGGTTAAATTATTAAGAAAACTTATGTTAAATAAGAAATAAAAAAAAATAGAAAATCAGTGGCGTAGCGATAAATCCGGGGGCCCAGGGGCAAGTCCTCTCACGGGGCCCCTACTACAAAAAAAATGTCAGCTTGCTTTTGGGTGAATACAAATTTTTTAATTAATTTTTATTTTTTTATTTTAAAATATCTAACTATTTTGCAGTTCTAGCTCTTTAATCTACTTTTAAATAAGCTAATCATGCTTAGCCTCAAAATGATTTTTTTATATAAACTTAACTGCATATTCAGTTAAATATATTTTTTTAGGTGTAAATATAACATGAATTTAACATGTACTGTAACATGAATTTCATGTAACTGTATTTATGTTATCTTAGTATTACTGAAATTATTATTTTTTTTATATTTTTATTAAATCTTTAGGAAATATAGATTAAAACTAAAACACCAGTTTATAATATTATAGCATTTAATAATTTGTTGAATATGTACAATGTTAACATGTCAGGTTGCATTTTATTTTGCTGAAGCAAAATCATCTGTAACACTATCAATGTCAGTTTTTCCTGGCCCATAGTACTTCTCAAATAGTTCTTTATTATTTTCAACTTTGAGAATATTTAGTTTTTCAAAATTCGAGAAGAACATAAACTAGACAATGACCCTCCTTTTTTCTCAGGAGTCTCGCGGGGGCCCTTACGCCACTGTTTTAAATGCAAATAACTTACTTCATCTTATCGAGAATATTCAATATACTTTATATAAATGGTTTTTTTAAATCTTCATATTTCGGTTTATTAAGGTTTTTTATTGAAAGAGCGACAAAGGACATTATTGGTTTGATGATATTGGTAACACACAAACTATTTTTAGGAATTTCTGACTGATTGTTCAAGTAACCAGTTCATAAGAAATAGCAAACCGTAACTGAAATTGGATACGAAATTCAGTAGAAGCAGATGGTTTTCGTATTCTATTATGTAACTGACGTATGTTTAAAATGACTAAACTTCAAACTATTTTAAAATATATGTAAAGACTTCAGACCTTATACACACTTTTAAGTAATTGTGATGAAGGGTAGAGTATTTTAAAACTGTATTTAGCTTTGTTTTGGGATCACTATTTAATCCATATGATTTCTAATTTCCAGTTTTAGAATAGAGTAATCTAGTTATTTTAATAAAGTTAATAATTATTTAATTATTATGTGAACGAAACACTGATATCTTGTAAATCAACAGTTTTAAATAACCCTAGCTAAAGAGGTATAAATCAATTTTTTAATTGGCATTTTGCTTATTTTATTTTAATAACTAAAACAAATATTAATATTGTTCTTGTCATACAGACGTTGGCATATTAGTATATAAAAACTCACTTATAGTTCAAATATAATATAATCAGTTCGTAGATGGTTTGGGAATGCCTAGGCAAACTAAATGAACTAGGCCAGAAGAACACTGTCACCCTCCTATGGGTCCCGGGACACATAGGAATAGAGGGGAACGAAACAGCAGATAAGCTGGCAAAAAAAGGAGCTGAAACCCCACATTTGGGACCAGAACCATCTTGTGGGATCAGCAGTAGAGTAATCTTAGGAAAACTAAGGGAGGAAATGGAGAAAGAAAAATCCAAGTACTGGAATCAGCTGGAAGGACTGAGGCAATCTAAGATACTACTGGGGAACTATGACCAGAAGAGATCTCTTAGCTGCCTCAACCTCAGTAAAAAAGGCTCCGTATTCTAACGGGAATATTAACCGGGCATTGCCGGTTAAGAAGCCACATGAAGAAACTAGGGTTAGCAGATGAAGCAAAGTGCAGATTCTGTGAGGAAGAGGATGAAACCTCAATACATATACTCTCAGAATGTCCTGCCTCGCAAAATTCTAGGGCTAGATACCTAGGAGCACATGAAATAGAGGAAGGGGATCTACCTGATTTGAAGCCCGACGATGTCCTAAACTTCCTCAGGAAAATAGGACTCGAAGAGCTGCTATAAATCTGAGAAAACATCAGAACGTGGCAAGTAAGGGGGGACACAATAGATCCTATGGGTCGCAGTGTAATCATCACCCCTAACTCATTCATACATTCATTCACTTATAGTTTAAAAATTAGAAACATTTAGAAATAAATCTAATGGAATGTAGTTATTGTGATAAAAAAATGTGGCAAAGTAGTTGTAATTTAAAGATATTAGTTACTAGACACTCCCATTTTGTATTATATTACATTTTTTATAACCCAGATATTTTTTGGCCAAAAAACCAATTACTATTTACATTAAAGTCTACAAGGTAGTCCAACGTAAACTTACCGTGCCTCCAGAGGGTTGGATAAGGGAGGCTAGAAGTGATTCACCCCTGACCTCTCATGCAAGTTTCCGAGGAGGGGGCTTTCCACCCGACACGGCCCAATGGCTCATGGGGTGTCTCCAGGGGGCGTGGTCTGTCAAGGAACTCGGGCTTTTTGAGTTGTAAGAGCCTCATGATCGACCAACTCTGGGGATAAGCAATGAATAAGGTTCCTGCATGGGAAACCCAATATTTGCTAGCGGATCAAACGGAATAGAGGAGTAAACCTCAATAAAAAATCGGGACCATGTAGGAAGCAGCCATGTTGTGTGAATTTAGCAGCGGTAGCTACTGCGTCCGGAGGCAACCGTGAAAAAAGTCTATAAGAGTAAACGATCCGTAATCCTCGTTGTTAGCTACCCTGGCAATGGATGAATGACTAGGCGTAAGACAGTCATGAACGGTGCCTTCGGGATACCTGGTGACCTTCGAAGTATTCAGCCTTACCAGCATAAGCAGGCTCTGTGGTAGTGGACACACAATTCCTAGCTACTAGTACGAAAAATTAAAAATAGGTCAGGAAGTATTGGAAGACGAAGTGGAAAGAAAAGGTATTTTTAGTAAGTCGAAAAAGGTAAAACGAACACCGGGAGAGTCTAATGAGTGTGTGGTGAAGAGGAAGGATGTATCGCCTTTGACGGATAGAGAGCATAAGAGGAAGCAGAAGGAGAAGAAAGGGGACAAGGTAGAGATTGAGAGGGAGGCAGATAAAGAAAATGTAGAGTATTTAAAGGAAATGGTGGAAAATCGCTGGGACCCGTTAATTTCTGATGTAAGGGGGAACTACTTACAGTGATTCAGGCTGGGTAACGTAAATCCAGTGGAGGCAGATCTGGTGATTAGAGTGGCCATTTAATATGTTTCCTTTGTGATATTCTTAGCTTATTTATGTTGATCTTAGTGAGCGTTAGTGTGTTGCATCCGTATGTTACAACTGGGACCACACACTCTCTTAAGGCTTGTAGGGATTTCGTTATTAAAAACGTCCTTTAATTTGCAGTCCAACCTAAATTGATTCGTCTTCGTATATCCTGTATTTGGTTGTCTCTAGTGATTTTTAATCCGATTTTAATTCAATCATGACATTGTTTTCTAATTTGATTGTTCCACCGATGACTAAGTTTGTCATTATATTATTTGGTTCACTGTGGTTTATCTGTAATCCCTCTTCTTTGGTCACTTGTGCAAGTTCATTAAGCATTGCTTCGGCTTTATGTAGGTCATCGGCAAGGAAGACAATATCGTCTGCTAATCGGAGGTTGTTGAGCATTTTTTGTCAATGTTTATCCCTGTCTTATTAAGTTTTTTAAAGGCGTATTCAAGGACTGTCGTGAAGAGCTTTGGTGACATTGTATGTTATATATTAAGCGGGTATTTGTAATCAACACTACATTAGAGATCCCTGACTATTCCTCCAGATTTTAATGTATCAAATACCTTCTGGAAATCAACAAAAACAAGAACTAGTGGTCGGTTGTATTCTATTGTTTACTCTATTAGGGTTTTTAACGTTAGAAGGTGATCATTGGTGCAGAAACCCGTGAAATTTTAAGATCAGATAGTACTCGATAATATCAAAATGAGTTATCCCAACACCTGTCATCCCTATTTAAAATCAAAGGGTTGTGAGCACCCCCGGGGTGAGCAAAGGGGGTTGAAGTTACGTTTTTGATCTTGAACTTCTCTAGAAACATCGGATAGTGCCCACAAGCAAGGTACCGATGACGGGGCTTCCACCAGGAGATGGGGTTGGCAGTTTGGGCAACGAAGAGGAAGCAACTTCTCTATTTGTTGCAAATTGCTTAAACCAAAGATTGTAATAAATAATTAATAATGAATAAAAACTTTTATCAGGGGGTTGAAGTTACGGGGTTGCAAAGAGCAGAAAAGTAGTTCTCCTCGAATCAGAAACTGATTCGAGCAATTTTCCACATTATAATTTTAAAATCGGAACATCGAGGTGTTAAGTTCTCCTTGGACCACCTATTATGTATTACTTTAAAAATTTTTAATAATAATGCAATAAAATGAAAGAAAACTATCTGTAAATTGAATTTTTCCCCAAAATATATATAAGTATTTGCTTTTTTTACGAGTGGACGACTATGGAACATCTAACCATTTTTTTTGGCTAACAATTTAATGTTGAAACGGGTTTTGATGTTGCCTTACCATTTTATTTATCGTTGATTCTCGCCTCGATTAAAATTGAATGTTCCGATCATTTCGTTCACTGCTATAGTAAGTACAGACAGTAGCTGCATAGAATACAAATGGCAATCGAACGATTTTTTTATAAAAGGTTCCAGTCACTGAATCACAAAGAAATAGTTATTAGACTTGGGTCTTTACGTTGCAATTAAAATGTTTCAAAGGATAAAACTGAAACTTTTCAACTTTTCTCGTAAAGTCAATGAAATAAATTAATTTTTTGTTGTTTCATGAAAAAGGGAAAGAACACGAACAAATAACTTTTTATCAAAACTTTTACTACTTGGATAACAGCAGGATAAATTATCAATAAATTCAAATAAGTTTCAGTTTAAAAATTTCTACTATAATTGAAAATTTAATTTCAAAAATTGTTACATAGCTTCCCTGTTTATTATTTATCATTACTTTTAATGCAGTAAGAGGTTCTAATTTGTAAGGTGTTTGTGTTGGTTAGTAACCTAATCTGGATTATCCATAAATAAATTCTAACTTATGTTCTAGAGCCCCACAATCTCAGAGAATGTTTATGGATTTTTCGGGTTCCCTATTGCAAAGCATTGCGAGTCTGCATTATAATGTCCCTCTTTCTTTTAGTTGTTATATGGGGCCAAAGTACTACTACTATACTTAGACTGCTTCCTGCAAATCCTTCTCATTGAAAAAAATGTCCTCAGTCGATCCTGAGCCGTTTCTAAGGTCCCTCACACCAATAAAAATGCGATTATTTGTCTGTGGTTAAGGTTTCAAGAACCTGTGATGTTGCTAAACGTCATACAGAGGTACAATGATAACCAACCAGATTGATAACGGTTTTATTAGGTTGCCGGCTTTGCTAGATCGCACTGTAACGGCATCCCAATTACAAATGAGGCTGCAACAGACCCATCTTGTGTTTGTGAGTGGCCAAACCATTAGAAAGAGATTTCATGAAGTGAGGTTACATACTGAGAGATCTGTGAGAGTGCCTGTATTCCAGAGGCAATCGCGATCATCGACTTTCGTGAGCATAAGAACACTCAAATTGGGTTAGAGTGTTAAATAAATTCAAGTTTATTTAGCAAATCCCATGCCAGTTTATAATTTAGTTTAATTATCAGTTATGTTTGACCAATTTAAAAAACTGTAAATTGCTAAGCTGAGGACTAAAATCCCTTTTCAACAAGGTGCCACTTTATATCATATTAAAACAAATATTATTTACAGCAAAACTTAACCTTAACTAACAGTTATGTTTGATAAATTTTTATGAAACAGAAACGATGGCTACTAATATCTACGACATATCATTGGAATTGCAAATATTATTGTCACCAAAGTACCGAAATGATCCGTTATTTTTAACGTAACTATGAATAATTCCATCCAACCTGGATGGTTCTTCTCGTTTTTAGTCAAGTCACCACCACATCAGATATGCCTTAAATTCCCCAATAAGGTATGTGAGAACGCTGCCAACAAAAATAATAATCAGAGAAAGCAATAATATTGTAATAATTATTCAGTTCAGTTACTTCCGAATTAATAATTTTTTTATTATCTACGTTACCTTGATAAGATTCACGTCACGTATTGTAGTAAATGATACCGAGAAGATTTGTTGAACGTGACTCCTGACATTTATAAAAGAAAACAACAATATGTGCCTATCTGAGCTCAAATTTTGTGATAAAATAAATTCACCTTGGGCCACAACTAGTAACTTTGTAAAAAAATCTACATTGTTTTTTATTTTATTTTGAAACGTGTTCATATTTTTTCCAGGAGACAACAATATAAGATTACAGAAAAATGTTTCACATTTATACCGCAAGTAAATAAAATAGTTACAAGGAAACTGATGTTTACTGTTCAATTTATATATATAAAATTTCATAAGTCATACATATTATTATAAAAGAATAAATCCAAATTAAAAGTCACAATTTATTTATTAAACAAATCAATAGAAACAGCTACAAGTATCTGCCTAACTTCAGGTTATAATCAGTAATGTGTTAACAAAATAAATTTAAAAAACATGAACCTTCAACGCTTAACTAATTAGAACAATATAGAAGTATACACAATTTATGGTATATTATAAGGAACGAAGTAAATAAAACAAATTGAAAGCCTTAAAATAAGTAATTAAAGGAAAATAAAAACATTTAATTTTATTATTAAGGACCAGTAAATCAGTGGGGATATTAAACACAGTTTTAAAATAAAAAAATGTATTAAGACAAGCAGAACTTAAATTATAAGTGACATAAACAACAACAACAATGGTTTGCTATGTTAATCATTAAAAGGTCTATTTTTAATAATTCTTGAGCTGGGATTACTGGATTATGACATATATTTGAGGCATTCTACCTCCTGGTCGATCCTCTACAGTAAAGTCAAATTCCTGTAAGAGCTGCCACCAATGACCTTTTCTAATGATTAGATCTCTTTTCGTTAAGAAACTTCTCAAAGCATTACTGTCGGTAATGACTTTTAGCCTTACCAATAAACGGAGTATAAATATTTATACCGAGAATAATTTCGGAATAGGTAAAATGTCTACCAATAAATACGAAATAACTTATACTCAGAATAAATACTCGGTATAAAGTTATACCAACCCTAAGCCTTGTTTAAGTGCAGTATAACCTAAAAATTATGTTTGCTATGTTTTGCTAGTTAGAAATACAAGTAACAGAAAAGTTTTTAAAGAAAGAATAGACCCATTTACAATATACTCTGACAAAAAAATGTATGTCGTATTGCAAAGGCTATATATCTACTAGAAAATAGATGTGATTTTATAAAAATGCTTTTTCTTCACGAATAACTGATTTCAATGCAAACATTTGGTAAAAAAGTAGTTATATTTTTTTCAAGCAACTCAGTTTAGTTGTCAAGTAAAATATAGAAATATAAGCTCAGTCAGTCACGAGAGGATTTTTTTGTTCTCAAACAAAGGGAGTACCTAGTAAAAAATCTCAAATTCGCCTGAATTAGATGAAAATAGAAATATTAAGAGGTTTTTTAGAGAAATAGTTTAATAAACAAGAAACATATTGAGCTTGAGAAAAACACATATTTAACATAACGTATTTAAATATTTCTCAATTTATTCGTATTTTTCGGTAAATTAACATTAGTTTTTTCATTGATTAGTTTGATGGAATTTATCCCAAATCTGGTTATTTCTAAATGCGTGCCAGCGGGCGGGATTATTTATATTTGACGTTTAACTGTCACAATATACAAGTTTGGATAATCCGAACTTGACTAGAGCTCCTAATTATTGGTTCATTTGATAAATTCGTGACAGTACACTAAGACAACACAACAAAGCTATTCAGAATCAATAACTTATAATTTAAATTAACTACAAAATGATTTTAACTGTCATCATTTATTTAATTTAAAACTGTTTTATGTCAACGTGTCAACGTTTGCTACGTTGCCAAATCATTGTTTTGGAATAAAGAAGGAATAGTTATAACTAATTTATTCCAAGTTTATTTGTGAACAATTTATACCAAACTTAAACTTAGGATAACTATTCTAAGTTTAAATAAGGAATAACCTTAGAGTTTATGCCTCTAATCCCAGTAATTATGCGCCAAGATAGAACAGTGAATTATTTTTTTCCAGGTCGTTTAATAGATCCCAGAAAATAATACACTTTTCTACCGTGGCTCATATACCCATTATTGGCATTTTATTTTTTTTAAATATTAGTTTTTAAAACTAATAAAAAATGTGACAATCCTATTTCACATAACTTGACAAAGCAATCAATAACATTTCAAGTTATTTTTGTTTCGATTTGATTATCAATATTTTTATTTTTGAATAGGTAGGTGGACTTTTAAATAAGCATGGAAAATATTTTATTATTTTATCTTTCATTGAGTTAACCTCACATTCTGTCAAATGGATTAAGGTTTAGTTCTTAATCAAGTAGTCCCTGTATTTTTCTACCTTGGTTGATAATGAACAACTTTACTACCTCAACAAAGGTCAATAAAGTTAGGTTCAGAGACTAGTAGTAAAAAAAATATATTCTGAACTGCTTTTGACTACTAACAGAGTGCTTCAAGTTCGTAGGAGCGTTAGCATTTCTCTTTTAAAGTTTGTCGACTGAAATGTACCACTTGTTAATAGTTTCTGATATTATGTACTTACACCTACCGATTATTTTATTATTTTTTTATTTAGTAAAAAAGTGTAACTAATATCCCAAATGTTGGATAATATGCACAAAAAAAAATAAATGTTTGGTGTTTGATTTGGACTTTGATTTTGTGTCAAAAATGCTTGGGATAATTAAATTTCATATTTATTGATATTATTTTTTAAAAATAAAATTTACGTTTCACTTTTATTTCTTATGAAATTACGAACTAAGTATGATAGCAACAACTGTGATATTTGACTACAAAATTGGAAATAATCCATTCACTAGTCAACACCTCAAATTTTCCACTTGTCCAAACATTCAGCTGTTAGAAACACTTATTAAAAAATACAAAAGGAATTTGAATCAGACTTATTTGAAGTATCAAAAAGCAAACAGTGTAAGTGGCCAAAGAATGAGAAAGTACCGGATTTGAATTAAAATAAATTAAGTTAAGCAAAACATTCATTTATACCGAACAACACAAACATAAAACACAACAAAAAGCATAAATTGCTGGAAGAAAATAAACGTCGGTTGGTTATATTTATAGAGGTTCAGTGATGCTATTTTGAATAACATTCCATGTCGATTTTTAGTTAAAATTATATTTTATAATGCAGATGTTTTGAAGGATTTAAAGTTCAAATTTTTTTAATGGCAGTACTATTCAAACTATTCAAATTTTCATTACATAAATGTGGAAAATTTATTGCATTTGTGACGCTGTCAGATTGACAAAATGTAATCACAAATAGTTTTATGGCAGTAACTACTATACTGTTGTTTGTTTTGTTGTTTAATGTTCATAATTCATTCTGATCTTGCACCAAATTTTGACTTAATTAGCCCTAAATTTCCAGTAACTGCTACTGCTTCTAGTACTGTTACTAAAAATAAATTGAGGAATCAATCGCATCAAACTCTTAAATAGTTAAAAACCTCTACCACCACTAGCACCAGATGAAACCTCGGCTGACAAAATCGTCGTATCTATTCTTGAGCGAATTGACTGACATGGCAGGTGAGATAAGTCAACTGAGTATGAGTTTGCTAAGATTTTAAAACACTGAATTATATCTCCTCGATCTCGTCTGTCTTCAAGATTTGGAAGATTCACAGCATTAAGCCGTTCATGATATTCTAAACGTGATAAATGTGGAACATCTTTCATTAACATTCGTTGAACAACTAAAGTAGTCACTGATAAGGTAAGGTAACCAAATATTAACATTGTATTCCATTAATGGCCTTAAAAATGTTTTATAAAAAACAGTAAATAGATGTGTACTGGGATTTTGGAATGCTATTTTCAGATCAGCTTAAATTGTTTGTACTATCACACCAAGATCGTTATAAGAATGGACTGATCCAAGTACCACATTATACTTGGTATTCAACGGAATAAGCCACAAATTCAATCAAGGACAAATCAGAAGTATAAGCCAAATATAACAACGGCCTCAAAATGGATCCTTGTGTTACCCCTGACATTACTGATTTCATGTCTGAACATTTCCATCTTAAAAGCTTTCCTAGCAAGATATTTCAGTTTTAGGAGTCTTCCTTTGGGCACCTTATCAAAGGCTCGTGATAAATCCAGATACCTAAGTAACATCCACTGGAGTTTTAGAATCTATACTTAAGGACCACTCGTTAAGGCACTCCAATAGATGTTAGTGTGGATCGTCTTGGTAAGGAAGTTACCAAGTTTATTAGGAAGTTTTTTAACTTTTCAGTGATCATTTTTTCCATGATCTTTGAACAAATTGATGTTAAATTAACAGTTCTACAATTATGAGGATAAAGTTTATCCCCTTTTTTGTAAACAAAAGCAGAAAATCATTGAAAAGGTAGTGTGGACATTTTTAAAGAATAATTCACGATATTAACAAGTGGCTTAACAAAAACAAAAGAGCAGTATTTAAGAACAGACCACGGAATATTGTCAAAACAGAAAAAGATTAAGAAAAATTATTTAAACGAGTTTAAAGTTTCTTCTTTGAGTTCACATTCTTCCACAAATATATCAGATCTAGGAAAGTTGGCATAGAAATGTTGTCTTCATTCGCGTACAGGAATGCCGACTGAAAAGTGTTTGCGAGAATATTTGCAGACCCCTTAAACAACTGATAAATTCATCTACTTTTTGGGGCATGGTATATTTAAAATGCTACTGGTTGTATTTTTAGTTCCTATAAAAAAATTAAAATTATAAAACAAACAACTACTGGCTATTCATTGCATTTGATAAAAAAATGTAGAGCCTGAAGATGGTCTTGTGACCGAAACAAGTCCCTGATGTAACATTATCATTAAATTACATACTGTCGGTTGACTTTGAGTTTAATTGCTACCAAAAAAATTAATTAATAAGAAAAAATAGAAAAAATATGTGTTAATAATAAATAAAAGTAAAAAAATTATACAGTTTCATGTAAAATTGTATACAGAGCAAAATGTTTCTCAAAGATTCTCAAATATTACTTAATAGTAACTTTTCGCTTTAAACGTAATTCCTTCAAGAACGTTTCTTTCGAGGTTACATTAAAAATTTACGAAGATTGTAAAGTTCTAAGGAAAAACAAAAAATACATAAAAAATTTACTTTAGAAAATGTTTTTTAATTTAGAAAAGTATTCTGTAAATATCAAAATAATGCTATTTAAATTTATATACAGTGATTATTTAATTTCAATAGAAATTTTTAATTTTGGTAATTTTAATTTAGGTATACAATATTATAATTAAAAAAAAATGTTCTTCGAAGCATAAACCTTGCCGTACTAAATAACAATGATATAAATAAAATTATAATTATTTATTTATACTATGTCATTGTTAATTACTAAAGCATGCAAAATAAATTGTTACAAAATATTTCAACTAATGAATATAAAATGATTATTTTAAAGGGAAAAAGAGAAAATTATTAATCATATAGTAAATTGTTTCATTTTAATCCTCTACTTTATTTTTTAATATAATTAAACTCGGTTTTGCTGCTTTTATTAGGAATATTTGAAATATTTAAACATAACAGAATTTTTTCTGTTTTATATTTTACACAATAATATGGAGTGGGTTCTCATTAAAAATCTTTTATGTAAATTTGATAAAGTAAAATGAAATTATTGAAAATAATAATTTCTTGACATCTGCCAGCAATATCAAATAAACTAAATATTCTGAAACTTTTGAATAGCGTAAAATTGACAAACTTTAACAATGAAACTTTATAAACAAATTTGCTTATTTTAAAATAAGTTTTCATTGATACTGTTGGGCTTCGATAAAATAAGGGTTACTACAATAATTTTCCTTATCCAAAAAGACGATTTTAAAATTTAGTAAAACATCATCAATTTTTAATTTCGTCGAAAGATTGGATTTTATTAGGGCTATTGTCAGTAATCCCAAGGACTAATTAAACTTTTGTGTAAAATGTAAAGTGATAAAACCTCTCAATTAGTGTTGCTTGTAAATGTGAAAATCAAAAAAGTAATTTGCCAACAACCACCGATCATGATGGAAGAGATAAAAACGCAATTTACTTTATGTGATTACATGTGAAAGCTATTGCTGATTAGTGAGTCTACAACAAGGATTTTATTTTTAAAATACCATTGATTTGGATTTTTAACAGATTGTGTGCAGTTTTTGATAAATGATAAGTTGTAGATTCGAAATTATCGTAATTTGTTTTCTATTGCTGGAAGTCATGCTATTTTTAAATTTATTTAGAAAAGGTTTAAAAATAACCCTTTATAATAAAATAAAATAAATAAAAAAAAATGTTAGATATGTTAGATATATTAGATAGGTACACTAAGTTAAAAAAAAATGCACGTCCTTAAACTGAAACAAAAATTAAGAAAACCAAACTAATAGCTATAGTCAGTGAATCAATTTAGAGATTTATATGTATTCCTAGATTTAACTTTTTAGTTAATAACAGCTGTTGTAATAAATTAGTAGAAGTTTTGTTATATTGTTATTCACTTCGTATTCCTAATATTTATTTATTTATATATCCAAATTAACTAATTAATTACAAGCGAATATTATTAAATGTATAACAATATTTATTTCAATCAAATATGCAAAAAAATAATAATGAAATATAGCATAGAAACGACAACGCATTTCGTATTTTTTTTGGATTTTATGTAGTTTTTGATGCGATATTTAGAGATATTCATTTCCAAGGATTTGACATTAAATTCTTTTCTAAGGAAGGCATTTCTCACAGTATGATAATCACCACGAATTTTATATTTTTTATATTAATGGTAAAGTGTGTTCAACAATATAGTGCCTACAATAAAAGGGGACTGATGGTGATAATAAACTTCTTAGGTACTTTTATCTCAGGTATTGGCAAGTTTGGGTAAAGAATGCAGGTCAGGATTAAATTTGCAAAAATAATAATAATAAAAATTTGACCATAAGCAATAAACCGTGACAGACACGATCGCAATAAAAGTGGTTTATTACCATCAGTCCATTTTTATTGTAGGCAGTATATTGTAATCAACACAAAATGGCAAGTTTTCATTTTTTGGTTCATCGATTAATTCATTTTCCTTTAAACAAAACAAGATATATAACATGAGGCAGTATATTGTTGAACACACTTTAACTTATAAACTTGTTCTGAACTTTTTCTAATACCAATCATGTAAATTTATATTGGCTTTCTGCAAAGCTACACAATCTCTAATTATATATGGTCTAGATCATTTTAAAATCATCGCAAAAAATTACACCATTACTTCTGGTAAATCATTAATAAAAATTAATAATAATAACGGTCCCAAACTCGACCTTTGAGGGTCCAATTTGGGAATATTATTTAGATCTTATGTTGTTTTTTCGGTTCTAATGCTCGTTCTTTGATTAATATTCTTATATTTATTGTTCTTTGCTTTTGAACATTCAAAATTTAATTTCTTTACGACTTTTCTCACAGTAGATAAGGGATCTAAACAGCTGACATTTTAGAGATTTGCTGCCCTGACCATTGCAAAGTTATGTAAGATTTGACGGTTTGAAAAGTCAAACCAAAACTTGGTAAGTAATATTGCAGTTATTTTTCAGTTCCAGAAGGCCAAAGATCCGAATTTTCAGATAGGATAATCAGGATTTGCGACAGCATAAGAATAGAAGCAACTTCCTAAAATTCTGGTAAAAAACTAGGTGATTTTGACCAGATCTCAACGGAATAATTAGTAAAAAGGAAGCTTGTAACTGGCAGAAGAAAGAACAAATATATTTTGTGTCCGATTAAAATGTTATTAAAAGGTTCTACCTAAAAGAGCAAACAGCTTTCTAGAAACTAGTAAAAAGACATAAAGTTAAATGTTCTTTTACTGCAGATGTCACCTCAAAAAAATGGACAAATAAGACAACGAGAACTATTGTTTTTACTTTGAAATTTGGAATAACGAACTTTGGCAGGTAGATCTGAAACGAAGATTAAAAATTATTTTGAAAACATATTGAATATGGTTTCTAAAGAAATTAGTAAGATCAAAGAGTTAACATTAATCAAGTAGGTTTGGTTATAATAGCATACCCAAAATAACTTGTGTTTACATATATTCTAAATGATTAACTGTTAAAGATGTCGTTATAGGTTTCGTAATCTATCTGGACGTCATATTATTATGATTTTTATAATTTGTTTTATTATTTTGTGTTCTCTTTATAGGTTATTATATTAGTTTTGTTATTTAAATTTCTTATTTTAATATTATTACATATTTTATTCATTGTCAGACTTACTACATGCTTATTTTTAGATAAATTATTTTAGTGTGTGCCAGACGTAAATTGTTTACAGACACCGCCTTTTCAATATAAAAATAAAGCATGACCAGCTGCCTTTATTATATATATTTAAAAAAATACTGACCATCGCACTTTTATTGACTTAACCTAGGTACTTGCGCAACACAGTTAAACGTAAAAATAATTAATCGAAAACCATGAAAAAAATAGTTAAACATTTCTAATTATTTACGAAACTTATCTACTTTATTAATTACAGTTTACTTTTGATGAAAGCTAATTTATTTATTGATAGGTCCGGAGCCAATCTTGGGCATAGGAAGTAGCGTAGTCAGAGGAAAAATATTTAACTAAGTAGATCAGAAGAGAAGTGCTGAGGTGTTCTTACTGGTTCGAGTCAGAGGGTTTAAGAGATCTCTTTGTAAAGATATCAGAGCTGCTGAATGTGAACAGTCAGGATCTACGAATGATAAAACTACTGACTGGCAGTGTTGCCAATGGAAGTTGTACTTAATACTGAAAGAGTTGTGGGTCTGGCAATGTCGATTCATCTGACGATTCCTAAGTGTTAAGGTATTGGTAACAATCAACAATCGAATTATTGCTCCGTCCAGAATCCGTGGAGCCGACATAACAGGTAAACCGGGGAATGTGAGCGTAGTACTCTATCCACCTGTTTAAAAACTCGACATCGCGATTTAAGCATTTTATACCTACTGCCAGGTACTACCATTTTCGCCTGGTAGCCCAGGTAACTCGGACTCGTGGGGGCGTTACTCCACAGATAGAAAAACTACCCCCTGCTGGGTTATTATTATTATAATTGTTATCAAAAGGCTTATGCACTTACTCAGCAATTGCTGGTAACATTTACCTATCCCAAGCATAAACGCAAATGGGATTAGTCTCGAAATTTACATATTTAAAAATTTCCACACCGTGTGACATGCATTTAAAATTGCTGCCTTTTGCAAATCGATGAAAGTGTTTTTATGAAGACCAAGTTTCTTAAGACTGTCTTCAAGACTTCTGGGGATGAGTCCAGATGATGATATGATGATCGGCACCACCTCCACTGCCACATCTGTCCTACTTCTAGAAAGATCCGTATACTTTGCTATTTTTCATTATATTTGTCCAAAATATTGTTATTGTTTCAAACTGCAGCATCGACTAACAGCACCGATTTCGTTTTTTTATCCACTACCACGATGTCGGGTCGATTATTCTTCACTTGTGATAATGGACCTATCATAGTAGAGTATAGAATCTGCATTCTCGAACACTGCCTGTGGATTGTACTTGTAATAGGGTCTATAAGTATTTAGCGGTCCATATTTCTTGGCCAGTTTTTGGTGTAGAGTATTACACAGGTGTCTGCGTAAATAATCCGTGTATGTGTTTTATGGATTTCAAAATTTATGGCACTGTCTAGACTTGTACTATGTAATAGTTTGGTCCTGATAACACATTTTTTGTAGTTGTTCGTATTTATAACCTGATCCTGAATAGCCATCATAAATCCTTCAGTCTCTGGTAAGAAGGTACCTTCAGCAAGCCACCTATTTGATGCAATATCAATGTGTGGTTGGTTTTGGTCGTGATGAAGTCGACCATGTAGAGCTTTTTGGGCTCATTTTGCTTGTTTTTCAGCATCTGTTGTTATTTTTAAATCCACATTAGGACCTGCTTAATTTGGAGGGGAATAATTCTTATCTACTCCTTTAACAAATTTTTGTAATTTAGATGTGGGTGATTTGGTAATAAAGAAGTAATTTATTTATATTCATTATTATTACTATTATTATTATTTTGTTTACTCTCCAATTTTATTTGGGATTATTGAACATTGTCCGAGAAATAACTCTTTTCTAAAGACAATGTCTAGTACTACGACAAAACTTTTCTTAAAATATGTGGGCTGATCCTTTAACGGCATTTTCTTGAATTACTGAAGGTCTATGGTTGCCTGGTACTTCTGTCAAATATTTTTCAAACTTTTTGCTAACACTTCCAAGAGACCCGACAAAAATTGGTATTATTTTTGCCTTTTTATGTCCACATTCTTTGTATCTCTATCTGAAGACTTCTGTACTTTAAGATTTTTTCAGCCTCTTTCTCAACTACTCTTCGATCTGTTGCTACAGCAACGTCTATGATCAAAACAAACTCTGCAGACCGAACTACTATATCTGGTTTGTTGGCTGTAACCTGTCTATCAGTAATAATAGGTTGTTCCCATAGAATTGTAATTTGATCACCCTCATTGTTCATTACTTATTGTGGCTGATGTTCGTACCACTTTTTATTATAATTATTAAACCCAGTGCTGTTATAAAGCGAGTTTAAATGATTAATTATAAAAAAATTATTACATTTGGCTGTGTAAAAGTTGTAATATCTAGTTTATTTTTAAAATAGAGGTTACATGCTAGAAGTTGTAGACGGAAATCTAATTATTATAATCTAATTTAAAATTTTTTAAATTGTATAAATTTTTCATTACTTTTTATTGAAATTTCACGAGCATAATGAAGGGTTCGCACAAATAAAAAGTTCCCAAATTTTCTCAGGAATTTTCTAATTGAGTGGAACTCAATTACAAAGTTGAAAATTGTTTAGGGGCAATTTTCCTTAACAATTATATCAGCTGGAATGAAGAAATCAAATAATAATAAAGTGAGGGACTGACTTCTCAGAAATGTGCCGGAATAATTAAATAAAACTGACAAAAGTTTGGACAGCAACAAAATGGCGAAATTGCCTTTACTCGAACTGTAATTTAACTAACTGTACATAATTATACAAAATAGAACAATTCCAAGAAGACTATACAAATTACTACTACGTTAATTCCCGACTGAAACTTACACAATTACATTCAAGTACGTTTTCAGAAACAAGCTGAATTTCGCAAATTGCAGACAGAGAGAGTGAGAGAGATTTGCTTCAAATATATATTACGATTACAGAAAGGGAGAAAAATATAAATAAGAAGTGATTTCCTACCATTTTGCCAACACTAGACAGAGACGAGAGTTGAAGTTTCAAAACGTTTTTGTCAAATAGCTTTTCATGAGCGAAATGCATTTCACAAATTGCTCCAATGTACCAGGGCTGAAAATCCTTCCGTATATTTTTGTAAACGATTTTTAAAATAATTGTTTTAAAAATATTAAAAAGCTTTAACTTTTTGAAATGACAGTTTTTTTTATTAAATGTGTGTGTGAAATAGGCAATTTTTTTATAAATGTTGGATAAACACACACACATACAGGGTGTTTCATTAAGAATTATCCATATAGTAACTGGAGAAACCTTAGCACTAAATATGAAGATTTAAGCCAAAACACTTAAATAAAATATTCCTCCTAACCGAGATATAGGGTGTTTTATTTTAAATATTTTAAATGATTGTATCCCATATTTTTGACACCTTCCAATATTTTTTCTTCATACTTGGCAAAAAGTTTACACATATTAGGTTACTTTAAACAGTGGCAAAAGATAGCTTTTCTCGATTACCAGAGGCGTGCAGTAGGGATGGATACTTTCTTTTATCCCCCTACAATTTACGCCACTGTCGTAATAATTGTTTCTGCATGTTTTTTTGATTCTCCGTTACTTTCTACGTAAATATTATCCTCTTGTCTCAATACGATAGAGTGAGTAGTTTTCGAGTTATTTACATTTAAAGGTAATGTTTAAAATATCCATTTTTGTTTTATTGCTTATTCAACATTAGTTTCCTTAATAATATAACCACCTTGACAACAAAATTTGTTAATTCTAATCGTAAATTCACATGCCTCAATAACTATTTCACTAAATAAATAAAGTTTATTAGTTTCAGTAAATTTCATTTCAAAAGATTTTTTCATATCAATGTTTTTTAATTTTAAATTTATGAAAATTCAGAAATTTGATTTTTATTATCAGATACTAATAAATAAGATAAAATTCGCAGCAAATTCGCAGGTCCTTTTGAATTACCTGCAAATTTAAATGGACGTTCATATCTGGAATTACCTCAAAATCCAGCTGGAAAACTTACTATTAAACCAAAGAAGAAGTTTGTGGTTTATGCAAGACGGCGCCCCACTACATTATCCTTTAGTGGTTCGAAATTATCTAAACAATACATTTCCTCATAGAAGGATAGGGCGAGGGAGTGAATTTCCATGGCCTACTCGGAGTCCCGATTTTAATCTCCTAGACTTTTATTTTTGGGGACATATGAAGACACTTGTGTAAGCTCAAGAAATTAATACCCGACAGGAATTATGGCAACAAATAGAAAATGTTGCAAATTTTATTAGGAATCAACCCAACATATTTCTAAAGGTTAGGAGAAATTTTTCCAAAAGGATTAATAAATGTATTGAAGTCAATGGAAGCCACTTCGAAAATTTACTATAATGTTAACTAACTAGAATTTTTTGTTACAGTAGTCCAAATAAATAATTGTTTCAGTACGTTTATTTTATGTATTCATCATGTTATTTCATAATAAAAATCATAGTTCTATTTTTTTATAAATTTAAAACTGAAATTTTGATAAATATTAATATGAAAAAATCATTTGAAATTAATAAATTTTATTTATTTAGTGAAATAGTTATTGACTCATGTGGATTTACGATTAGAATAAACAAATTTTGTTATCAAGGTGGTTAAATTATTAAGGAAACTCATGTTAAATACCTAAGCAATAAAACAAAAATGGATATTTTAAACATTACCTTTAAATGCAAATAATTCGAAAACTAGTCACTCTATGGTATTGAGACAAGAGGATGATATTTACGTAGAAAGTGACGGAGAATCAAAAAAACATGCAGAAACAATTATTACGACAGTGGCGTAAATTGTAGGGGGATACAAGAAAGTATCCATCCCTACCGCACGCCTCTGGTAATCGAGAAAAACTATCTTTTGCCACTGTTTAAAGTAACCTAATATGTGTAAACTTTTTGCCAAGTATGAAGAAAAAATATTGGAAGGTGTCAAAAATATGGGATACAATCATTTAAAATAGTTAAAATAAAACACCCTATATCTCGGTTAGAAGGAATATTTTATTTAAGTGTTTTGGCTTAAATCTTCATATTTAGTGCTAAGGTTTCTCCAGTTACTATATGGATAATTCTTAATGAAACACCCTGTATATGGGAAAAAATCCAGGAATATTTTTTAATTTGCATTAAATTCATTTTTCAGTAAATTTTACAATATTTGACAAATTTAAAAAACAACCAAATGAAAAACCCAAAGTCTATGTCACAGAATTTTATTATTGATGGAAAAACAATACTCGCGACTAGTTTCGGCCTAACATTGAAGCAATCATCAGGCTATAAAGAAGGTTATTTTATATAGCCTTTTTATATACCCTTTTTGATGAACTAAAACACTAAAAATACATATATACACAGTAGCAAATAAAAAAGTCTATTTTATATTAATTAATTTAGTAAAATAAATGTATAACGTGACAACAGTGCAATATTTCTGGTTGGTAGTTGTGGTATTTTAAATTTTAGAATACGCCACATTTTTAGAAACTTCACTGTCGGCATTATATCCAAACAAACTTTTGCCTTATTGTAGTTAATTTGCATTGAAGATTTTTATATTATGGGTTTTCATGTATTTTCTTGTTTATGAGTTATTATAGTGCTAAAGGAATATGTCGAGTGGTATTTATAGAAGTTTTATATTGTTTTGTATAAAAAAGTTTGCTTTTGAGGTTAAGTAATATTATTTTAATCTTTTCTTACCTTTGAACAAAATAAAACTTCTTTAAATATAAATCAAACTATTCCTTAATGATAATAATGTGTTTATATAGCACTATAATGTCAAAAACTCTACAAAAAACAAGAAAATCCACAATACAAAAAACTTCAATGCAAACTAACTACAATAAGGCCACAGTTTGTTTGGATATAATGCTATGACTTATGTCAAGCAATGGTGACAGTGATGTGACAATAATGTAGCGTATTAAACAAAGTGACGTTATGGTTTAATATATAAAATGAAAAATTTTACAGCTATAATATTATTATAATAATTGTCTTTTAGCAAAAAGTATCATTAATTTGACTGTTAACGTCCTTCTGAAAAGTGTAGTTCTTTTTCACGGGTATGAGGACAGACATATAAAGAAAGCAATTAAATTTTGGCCGACGTTTCGTCGATTTATTTCGACATCTTCAGGGCTATAAAAGATTTCTGCGCATATATCTTATATATATCTTAAATAAGTTTTTAGTGAGTTTTGAGTCATTTACTTTATCACTATTATTTCTTCATGTTATTTCACCTTTTGTTTTTTTTTATTATCTGTTTTTTAACTATGTAATAATTCGTTTTCGTAAAATATTAAAAAAAAAAATTATATTAATGTTAAAAGTTTTGGAACTTTCTATCCATGACTATGATGTCACTCTGTTGACTTTGTAATTTTTGAAACTGTATTTTGTTTTATTACGTTTTTACAAAATTTATACTTGTATTATGTACCGTTGCCACAACTTTCTTCTTTTATAGCCCTGAAGATGTCCGACGAAACGTCGGCCAAAATTTAATTGGTTTCTTTATATGCCTGTCCTCATACCCGTAAAAAAGAACTACAGTATCATTAATACTATACACAGATAAAAGTACATACCTACAATTGGAGCTTGAATGTTTACATTTAGATATATGTGATCTCTTTATTTATACAGCAAAAATGTTCACTGGAGTTTGATAGAAAAAGAAGAGATAAAGGTATTTTCACTAATTTTATTTGAGTTTAAAATAAAGCCACAACGTTAACTTATTAATGTTTCCTTATTTTAAAGACCTTTGTGAGCAAGCGTAACTGTCAATATAAGGAAAAATGTTGTGCCATAACTCCCTAATTTGTTCACAACGAGCGCTGGCGATAACTTTTTGCGGTATTGCCACGGTTTTCTTATGAATCCCACTTCTCATTCAATAATTTGGTAAATAACACCAATTTTATTATTTTTCTTCACAAACAATACAAAAACCGCTAAATATTAATTGATTTTCCGATATTCCAACAAAACATCCTTAATATTATAACTATTATATAACACCGTAGCTATAACCATAATTATTATAAATAAAAATTGCCTCATATGTATCAAAAACATAAAATTTTAAATTATCTGTTCATAGAATTTTTTTCTTACTGCTCAGGTTAGGTTTGATACTAGAGAGATACTTATATTATTTGACATTAAAGAATCTATAAAAAAAAACGATTGAATTGGATTTGATAAATATCTCCAATAACATAATCGACAATATATTTAGTTTAGTTTTTTTTATACGTTAATATCGTGAAGTACCTATATTGACTTTTATATTTGACATTAGTAGAATAAATATTCGAATGGATTAATAGTCATTGAAATACTCATTCGTCTGGTAAAAATATGGTTTAATTTTAATGATGTTGGTCATTAGTTTCTTCGTTTATTTAGTAGTCTAGTCAATATGGGAAAATGAATAATTCATCAAGCTATAATATATGCATACTTTATTGCTTTTATACACTTTTAGTGATAAACTGTTTTAAAATATTATTTTTATAGTTTTAGTAGTATCCAATTATTATGAAGTTATTTATTAAATATTGGTATTAATAGGATTATTATTTAAAAAAGTATATTATTTAATAAGTTTACGACCTAAATCATTGAGAGTAGATTATTTGTAACATTTAAGTATTCGATAATAGTATAATGAGCATAATATCAACAGAAGTTGTTTAATATTACCTTAATCAAATAACTTCTATCATATATTTTGTGTATTTGTAAGAAAATTTTAACTTAGAAATAATTTTTATTATGTAATGTATCAATATTATATTTTGTACATAAACGAGAAATTAATAATATAATGTGAAAAAAGAAGACAGACACATTTGTACTATATTGTGCTCTAGAAAAATCCACTAGTAGACGGAGTAAGTAAGTCTAGTTATACATAGGAAAGAGAGAGATACACATAGTATGCTAGAATGACTAATTCATAGAACCAAAAAAAAGTTTCTGGAAGGTTGGAAACCTATAAAAGGACTTGAACAGAGGTCGTTAGGGAAGTATATTATTAGAAGTCAGAACAGTCAGTGAACAGTTTTTAAAAGTAGTTAAAATAAAGTGTTAATAGTGACATTTAGAATACAAGTTAAAGTAATCAAGGAGTAAAACAAATTGCCAAAAATTGACATTAAGCACTAATCAAAAGTGTAATTAAAAACATTTTCGGCGTATAAAAAAGAAGAAATTATATGTGTACTTACTATTTATAATATTAAAAGAACTATAAACCAACACTGAACTATATCCATAAATCGAATTGGAAGAACAATTATAATTATTACACAAGAAACCAAACGTCTAACAACACGACCACGATATTTTTCCAAAGTCGGAAATCCCACGTATACCTTCGTTGGTTTCCGTTTTTCATAGAGCGACTACGGATTTTTTCTACCAATCAAACAACAGGACTCTACGTGTAATAAGGTCAGATAACATTGTAAACATATTGAATTTTTTGTGGTAGTTAGTTAAGTTTTATAATTTAAAAACAAAAGAATTTATTTGATAATCAATTATCAGTGTATTTTAATAATAACTTATTAACCATTACATAAATAACAATAAATAATTTAGCACGATTTCAACATCAAGTAAGTTCTTTTCTATTTAATAAAAAGGCCTTTCTTTTTTCTCATTTTTCCTACTAATTAGTTTCATTATTAAACATTCAATACATTACTGTTTTAACTTAACTCTTTTATAATACATTTGTAATTATGATTTATCAATTTTTCATTCATATACCTACCTAATTATCCAACTAGAAGCTTGCAGAACAAAACACCCCTGAGAAAAAGAAGATATTGCTGCTATGTTTGAACATTAAATAATATCAAATATCAATCAATCAAATAAATAAATAAATTAATCAATAGATAATCATTCAAATCTTAATATTCATTACGAAATGGCGCCCAACGTGGGGAATACTAAATATTTTTGTTGAAGAATCATGTATCATTACATTCTCTAATTTTATTCTTACTAATACTCACATAATATGAAGGTCTTCATCAAAATTCCTGGATGGCGTTTGGAAAGCTCAGCTATACGTCTTTGGAAGCCAAATCATTGCAATCAATCTAAAGAGGAAGGTTTACGATACTTGCATGCTGTCAGTGATAACATGCGGGTTCGAGACAGTGACACCTACATCAGGAAAAGCCAAGCGTGTTCGGGCCTGTCAAAGAGCAATATAGAGAGTGGGGTGAGTTTGACAGAGTGGATAGCAAGATTGAAGTGGCGTTGAGCAGGGCACGTGCTAGGACCAAAACGCTTATGCAATGGCGTCCAAGAGACTCAAAAAGAAGGAGCGGGCGTCCTCAAAAGGCGAAGTCACAGCCAAAAACATACCAGGAAAACCGGATCAGCCTGAAATTTACTGGAAGAGTCCAAACGTGGATATCTAGAAGCTGAAAAATATTAGCCGAACATCGTTGTTAACAATTATAGTATGAATTCTATAATATTTATTTTACCATCAACACGGTTATTAAAAAGCTGAAAAGCTTCTTGGAATGTGGCCTTCTGCTCTTTAGAATATTTTAGGTTAACTCTACTCAACTGTCAAAAATAAATTTGAAATTTCAAAATAAGTAACACAAAAATATGTTTTAAAAACTTGGTTAATCTTAGAACGATAGAAATTAGAAGTTATTGATGTGTGTAAATGCTCCTTGCCATTCACCATGGGTCCAGGGTTCAAATCTGATCCAGAAAAATTCCCTTCACTATTTTTTGATTTGTATCTATAGTCCTAAGAAAAAAAAATTTAACAACCAATTATTTGTAGCAAACAATATAATATTATAGCTGAATCAAAAGAACGCGTCTGATTTATTAATTAATGGATAATATTAATGTAAGAAAACTTATAATGAGTACATTATGCTGTAGTCTTGGATAAATAAAATTAAATTTTTATTCAGACATCCACCCTGTACAACACCTTTTTAAAGTGAAATAGTGTCACAAAAAGAGCTTCCTGTCACGTCAAAACGCAAAGAACCAAACATCTCAACGGATAAACAGCCTCTTGCGACCTTGATACTCTGCCAACACATATTTTCAATTATGCTATTTACTTCATTCGAGCTGTCAGATTAAAGAACTGTTCACAAGCTGAAGTATCTCTACTACAGTATAAATTATACCCAACTTACCGAAAAAAGTTCCCGAAGAACGTGCGCTGCTATATTTATCCTCAACTTTTATGCAATATACAGTAATTTCTAAACAAAATGTAAAACATTTCTTGGCAACTACTCGACTAGCTACATTTCAGATTAGCTTGACTCGGGTTGGGGAGGATTTAACCTATAAAATTGTTTTTACGAACACAAATACGTAATATGGAAGGTGCCAACACAATTTTAAATTAAATTACGTGCTTCCAAGAAATATGTAGCTTTTGTCTATGTTTGTTTTCACGGATCAACTCGTTAAACGCACGCATACATTTTATATTTTATTTATTTTCATTCAAGTTTTTAAAGAAATGGCAAATTGAAATGTACTATCGGCTTCAGAATAGCATATACATTTTCAAACTAAAATCGTTTACATTGAATAGACAGCCTTTTTTTGTGTAACCAATCACGGTTTAAATAATAATAAATTTGAAATCAGTTAAACAGTTGTCCACGCCCACATCTTCACTTAGTTTGGAACCCTCGATAATAAATGTTTGTTTAGGATTAAAATCCCTTTTTTTTATTATATCAATGCAAAAAAACCTATTTATTCGGGACATGACCGACTCTTGTAGGCGTTTTAAAAATTTCCATTCCTGTGTTGTTTAAGAAGGGCGTTTTTATAACTTCGGTAGGTAAACGAAATTCACCTTTAACATGTATATGCTATTCTAAAGCCGACTGTACATAATCACAGATTGTTTTATTTTGTCTAGAGCTCAGACCTCAGGTAAAAATATTTATATAAGACATTTCTTAATTATATATTTGGTTTAAAGAGAGTAAATAGAATTGTTTATTTTGAATATATCTTGTTAAGTGCATAGCATTTATTTAATATCTATATTTAGTTTAATACATAAAGTCGAAGAGCAAAAAATTAATTAATTTATGCTTTTAAAAAGAGTTTTTACAGATATAGAAAAATACAAATAACGTTTGACTCAGAGAAAAATAGCAATGTCTATTAGAATAAAGAGAACCAAAAGCACTACATAATAAATATAAATTTGTAAAAATACAGTAGTATACCGACGGATAGGATTTAGAATGGACAAATAAATAAAGTACAATAAAAGAAAAAAATAATAAAATAATAGAGATAAACATATAAATAAATCCAACAATCATTAATGACCTGCGTAATATATTTTGTTGTTATTAAATACTTAAAACAAAATCCAAAAACTATTGAGCCTGTGAAATGATGATGGAAGAAATGATACACTATTTAACATGTCTATCGCCATGCTACCTTATTTTAGGTTAACGTCATTGCGAACCTTAAAATTAACCCCGACTCGCCGCTATATTAGACTTTACTTATCGTAGCTAAATGCGCCTCGAGTGCACGTTCAATGGAACGCACCTGAGTTAAAACCCTTAACTGAACGCAACCCCTAACCGGATCCCATCGAGACAACTGACAGCTCTCGTCTATAAATTACAATGCTTCTAATATACCACGCTTTTTCGTCGAGAACTCAAACAAGACAGTCATCTTTCTATCACAATGTATCGCATCTCTTTAGCTGGTGAAAGATACAAGTCAGGATATAGCAAGTATACCGCTATGCTATAGATAGAGGTTACAGCAAGCCACAACAGGTATACCGAATAGTACAGAATACAGAATACAGAATAGTACAGTAGGTTTCAGAAATTTCATAGATTCCCCAGATGTAAGAATACCAGTAAGCACTCCAAAAGAGACTAAATACATGGAACAAATGTTGAATAGAGTAACAACATAAAAATCTAAGTAGCATATCTGTGGCTATAGATATACGAGGTTTGGCTAGAAAAAAACCAGACTAGTACTGGTGAAACAATAAAACGAATGAAATAAGGCTGAAAGTCGCGTGGCCTGTCACGTGACTCTCGCTCCGCCTACTTCTCGAGTTTCATCTGCCTCCTGCATTCAATTTGCCCGTGGTGTCTGTTGTAAGTAGTTGACGTTTTGTCTGTGCGTCTAAAAATGTTGAGTATACAGAAAGAACAGCGTGTTAACATCAAATTTTGTTTCAAACTAGGAAAATCTGCAAGTGAAGCGTTTGTAATGTTACAACAAGTGTACGGCGATAATTGTTTATCGTGGTTTAAACAATTTAAAGATGGCCGCGAATACATTAGTGATGACACTCACACTGGCAGACCATTGTCAGCAAAAACTGATGCAGACATTGAAAAAATCGGTAAACTTGTTCGACAAGATCGCCGTTTAACAATCAGAGCAGTGTCTGAGTTAACAGGAGTTGACAAGGAAAGTGTTAGGCAGATTCTTATTGAAAGTTTCAATATGAACAAAGTGTGTTCAAAAATGGTTCCAAAGTATCTCACAATTGAACAGAAGGAACGCCGAAGAATGATTTGTTCGAACATCCTGGAAAACATTGAAAGTGATCCCACCTTCTTACTTGCGATGAATCGTGGTTTTTTACTTACGATCCCGAAAATAAACGCCAATCGATGCATTAGAAAACTCCTGGCTCTCCACGACAAAAAAAAGCACGAATGTCAAAATGGAAATTCAAGGCAATGATGATTGTTTTTTTTTGACATCAAAGGGATTGTGCACATTGATTGGGTACCAGAGGAACAAAAAGTAAATCAGCAGTACAACATTAGCGTCCTGGCTACCCTACGTGAGCGAGTACGGAGAAAACGGAACGATTTGTGGAGAAAAAAGCCATGGATCCTTCACCAAGACAATGCCCTAGCTCACAGTGCGTTGTCAGTGAAAACGTTTTTGGCAAAACACAACATTCCCATCTTAGATCATCCACTCTACTCACCTGATTTGGCCCCCGTGACTTTTTTCTTTTCCCTAAAGTCAAGTCAGCTTTGAAAGGAACTGGATTTGAGACTGTTAAAGCAGTAAAAGAAAAACCGACGGAAGTAATGTACGGACTTACCGAAAATGATCTGCAGCATTGCTATGAACAGTGGAAAATTCGTATGGAGCGGTGAAGAGACCGAGGAGGAGAGTATATTGAAGGAGATAGCATGAAATTGTAAATAATTGTAAACAAATGTTTTTTCCAGCATCAGTCCGGTTTTTTTCTAGCCGCACCTCGTATATAGATGCACAAATAATTAAATAAGTAAACACAAATTTATTATATGCTGAGAAAGATTATTTTAGGACATCAAAATATAGAGGCGAAGGAGAGGAAGAATATGCACGAGGTGCTGGGATCCTAAACTGACTCCTGATGGGGCATCATGTCATGAGAAAAAGTTTTTTGTTTTTTATGAGTGAAAAAATAGTCTTACTAAAATTTAATTTCTATAGGAACTGCTTTAGAAGATTGCATACATGTTTTTAGTTATTAGTACTTTTTTGGTGTATCTTTTGCATGGATATTTAAAAGAAATGTGCAATTATTTAATTGCCTTAAAATATATCATAGTTAATTGCAAATTCTATATAAGAAAATATAATATCAGGCGAATTACATTTAATATCAATATCGATTGCTGCTCAGAAGAAACATGATGATTTAAGACCAACGGCTGAGCCAGAATTGGATTCTAAATTTTTGGTTTCCAGATAAAATAATATTTCAACATTTCAATATTAAAAAGCTTTTTTACCTGTAAGCCATTATGTGGACAGATTTAACATCAAAAATTTTATGCAGAAATTTGGTTATCTACCTTCTGTATAACTGTTTCGATCTTATAATTTAAAAATTGAGTAAAATTCCGATATTTTCTCTAAATCTTCTAACGTGGTTTAAAGTCTTTGAGTAAATGTTTGTTTGAAAATATAAATTAAGTAGCTGTTCTTCTTTATGTGCTATATTTTACTACCACTTTATGAATTTATTTTTGTGTTCGATTTTTTAAAGCGTCCATAAGCTCTCCTGGTATGAGTGAGAGATTTACATCATATTGATTAAGGTTCATTTTTATTACTCTACTGATTATCTTATAATTCTTAAATGCAAAAGGGATCTTCTTCTTTAGCTGCTATCCTCTATCAAAGTTATTTACTCTATCTTGAGCCTTTCTGGAAGCCCATTTTTTAATGCATCTCAGACACGTCATTTGTCATTTACCAGACCCTTTTTTGAACTCAATTCTCCGTTCATTATCAGCTGTAGAAAGCTATAAGAATATGTATCCGGGATGGGATGGTTTAACTATTTTAACTTTTTCTATGAGTTCTCGTCTCATGCCCATAAGTCTTTGAACTTCCTGGTTTCTGATGTGGTATGTCCATGGAAATCTCAGTAAACGACGAAATATCCATATCTCAAAACTTTCCAGTCTACGGAGAGTGGTAACTTTTAAAGTTCATGCCTCCATGCCACATAATAGTATAAACGTAGCACTAATAACTAATAGCTGAGAGAAAAAATCTTTTGATGTAAAGAATTATATCATTTTGAAGAATACGTTTCTGGCCTGCTCTATTCTGATTTTTATTTTTTGATCTGGGTCTAATGTGCTGTTTATGAAACAACCTATTGATATTTTCACTATGGGGGTTCTGGTTTTTATTGATGTTGATACCATACCTTGTTCTCGTACAATTTTATCTAATAGAATCTGTAGACCTTCACTTCCAGCATAAATATATAATACAGTGCTTTAAACTCTTAACAAACTTCTTCTCTTTTGACTTAACTCACATGTGTTCTACAACCACCGATGCGGGGTCACATGGTTCACATTTTTAAATTAACTAAGAAAAATCTCAAAACTACTGTGCTCCAGCGTTTCTTCTCCAATCGCCTTGTAAATAGATGGAACTTTCTACCCAACCATGTGGTCTTAGCCTTGTCTTGCTTTATCTACTTACTTATGTTTTATTTTTTATTTCATTGGACCTAACAGGCGATTTGTTTCTGTCCTTATTTTACAAATAGTAATAATAATTTAGAGTATTATTTGGCCGCAGTGCAGCACATTAACCTAAACTTTTGTTGTTTTATCTTGTTGATGTTCCATTCCCTACTATAGTTTAATTAGTTATTTGTCTAATATTCTTAATTTAACTACTTTTTTAGGACGTAAACTTTAATAACCATCTAGAGAAGGAAACATTTATTTGAATTTTGGGTGATATTATCCGTAAATGTCAAAGTAGTTATACCGCTGAAAATTCCGCTAATTGGAACAGAGTTCAGCTTCCTCATTTAATGAGCAATAATGCCTGTTTAACTTAAAAAACATTAGCTTATCTAATGTATGCACTTAAAACTTTCAATAAACATTAAGGCAATTCCGTCTAATTTTCCATGAAATTCAATGAGACCGTTTAGAGTCATATGTGCCCGGTATGCACCGTCGAGTGCAAAATCGCTTTCTCGGAAACTGCTAATCCAAAAGTTTTTCCTTAAACTAGCGACTTTTATCACTTTTAATTACGTAATTAGCTATGTGGAAACTCTACTGCATTTCAAGACTTTCCTTTACTTTTCCGTGTTAATTGAGTTTTCCGAGAATGTACCTGGTTAAGCGTAAAATCTCATTTTTGTCAACTCTAATAAAAACTACTTGAACCACTTATAAGTTATACTAATCTACATCTATCCCGCCAAACAGTTAAAGTTTTTTAGTTTCAGATCGAAATTGCAAAATTTGAAAAGTCTGTAGGGCATATAAGTTTCTGTAAGCACGTACTACCACTAGTATTTTAAACATATATTTTGCTAGAAATATTTTTTGCGATAAACGTAAAAACAAATTTATATCACCAGAGTTATAAAACTATCAAAATAAACATACATTTAAATTTCCTTAGCCTATTTTTTTGCAATAACAATGTGCCAGTGCCAGTGCCAGTTTAACAATTCCCAAAAAAGTTTAGCTGGTTGAAAACTTTTCAGAATGACTACACGGTAACCACGAAAACTGATTCCATCTTGTTGGAACAATTCTGGATCTCTCAAGTATCATAAGCTCTCGGGCCAAAATCACCTTCATCCCAAAAGCAGGGAAACAGTACACTACGCACCCCAAATCCCTTAGACCGATCAGCCTAACATCGTTTGTTCTCAAAACGATGGAAAAAGCTGTAGACCACTACATTAAAACAGAAATTTTGGAACAGGTGCCATTGTACCCACGTCAACATGCGTACCAAGCGGGAAAGTCCACGGAAACCGCTTTAACACAATTGACTGAGGAAATCCAAGACGCTCTGAATAAAAAAGAGACCGTGGTATGTGCCTTTCTAGACATAGAAGGGGCCTTTGACAATACGCCACATGAGGCAGTCAAAAGAGCACTGATTGAGAAAGGAGTAGATAGAACGACATCCATGTGGATGTCGCAACTGCTATCTACAAGAATCGCAGAAATGGAGGCAGGACAAGACACTACCTTCATTAATGTGACCAGAGGCTGTCCACAGGGGGGAGTTGAATCCCCACAGTCTCACTGTGGACAGTCTACTCTGTCAATTGACTAGGGAAGGCATACCATGTCCTCTGTGATATTGTTCAAAGAGGACTGAACATTGCGAAACAATGGTGTGACTCGGTGGGACTCAGCATCAACCCCACAAAAACCACACCAGTAGCCTTTACAAGTAAAAAGGAACCTAATCTAAAAATCATAAAAATAGGGGAGAATATCGGCGAGTGGAAAACAGAGGTAAAATATCTACGGAATATCCTAGATAGCAGGTTACTCTGGAATAAACACGAAGACGAAGTAATACACAAAGCAACCAAGGCCCTCATGGTGTGCAGGAATATTGCAGGGAAGAACTGGGGATGTAATCCACGTATTCTGCAATGGATGTACACAGCAATAGTGAGACCATTAATCAAATATGGGGCAGTGGCTTGGGGCGCAAGGGCTAATCTGAGTACGACGAGGAAAAATCTCTCGAAGATTCAGAGACTAGCCTGTTCATGTATCACTGGAGCAATGGGAACTTGCCCCACTGCTGCAATGGAGGTGACTTTAAACTTGACCCCACTACACATTCTGCTAGAAAGTGTAAGGAAGAAACCGATATATAGAATGATCAAAGAAGGAATTATCAGGGAAAAACCTCGATCACTTCAATTTGATTAAACTTGGGAAATTCCCAAGATGATATGCCAAAGAAATTTAACTTTGTGAGAAAATTCATCAAGTTAAGTAATAAATATGAATGGGATGAAGACACCATACAGAATTTAAACCAGAATGCCATAAAGTGGTATACGGTTAGTTACATTATTGTTACCACTTGAGCCTCTAATTTTGAAAAGGGATTCCACAGATTCAACAAACTAAATTGCTTAAGTATAGAGGACTTTTTTTATATTCTTCTTTGGGTTTGTTAAAATTTATGTTATAATATTTCCAATGCTATGTTTTCTTAAAAATTACTTTTAGGTATTCATGTAGCTATTTCATATTTCTTTAGGTATATAACTGTTTTAGGTTGAATAAATAGTATTCCGGGTAAATAAAGTATAAAATATATAAAACATTATTCTTATTATTATTTTTATGCATACAGAAATATTCTTTCAGCTGATAAAATCGTTTTTAGTGTTTGACTACTCTTCTTTAAAAATATATATATATATGAATTCGAAAAGTAATAAACAACAGGGTATGTTGTAAATTCTTGAAAAATGTGACCTTAATAATATCAAAACACAACCGCTATTATTCTTTCCGTTCAAAATTGAAACCGACCTTCTTAGTAACCGAAAATTCTGTATGCTTCCAATTTATTTTTATCATGTATGGATTCTGGTTTATATTTATTATACGCTGCATTGGTAGGGATTTGGTTTTGGAATGTCTGTCGATGAAATAAGATTGGAAATATTCGATGATTTTTTTATCTTTTATATTATTAAAATGTTTTCAAAAATAAGGCTTTTTCTACTTGAATATTATTACTTGAAGACTACTGAAGTTAATAAAATTGTATGTAGACAGTCAAGAGTCAAGAGAGCAAACCCTAAATAAGGTAGATATTATTGTTAAATATGACTATATTTTGTTTATTATTTTATTATTAAATATAATTATACCCAAATATTGAGTTTTGCTAGCTCCGTGCTAAGAGAGACATGAGATCTTATTTTCAAGTAGGGTTTAAACCTTGAACTTTCAGTATGAATAATAAAATAATTTAGTGAAAATAAAAATTTATTGAAAATAAATAATTAATTAAAAGTATTTGCCTCATTGACATTGACAGTTCCTCCTGACAACGTATAATACACACAAATAAATATTTAGTTTTTTGCATCTTTTTTTTTCAAATAATGGAATTTTGGATTTGGATCCGAAATAAAGAATATTAGAAAAAGCAAGTTTAGCTATGGTTCGAGAACGCCTTCAGCACCATAGATAAAATATAAAGTATTTAATATCGAACAAGATATCGTAGGTATTGAAAATTTTCTTTTAGATACGGTAACTAAAATTGACTTTAATAAAATATACTTATAATATATTCTACAACGTATGAAAAACAGAAACAAATTCAAATCCAAAAACTTCAAACAAACTAATAGACTTTAAACAATACAAGATTTAAAAATTGAATTCCAAAAATTATAGATCAAAATATAGGACGAAAATTGTTTTTACACTATTGAAAATTTAACCGAATAGTGGTTTCTATGCAATGTTTCTTTAGGGGAATCTGCTATGGAATCTCCTACCCATATAGCATATGTTGGATACTGGATACTGAATACTGTTTACCTCTTGACTGTATTAAGGTATTTATTCACATATTATTATTATTATTATTATTACAATTAAATAAGGGCAGAGAAGGAAAGCTCCTGTTATGCCTAAAAAAATAAATAAACGAACATGTTCTTTAACCGAAAACAAAATTAGATAAAAACAAATAATACCGTAGCAACAAAAGAAAAAAAATATCAATTAAATAAAACAGTATTGTCCAGTTAACGGATGTTACTACTATTGTGTCTTGAATTAAGCTGTTCCATGTATTGAAAACTCGGTTGGACAAAAAATTGCCTCTTGATTTCGCTACTACGTTTTCCTTCATCCGTTTAAAGGGATGACCTCTAAGACGAGTATCAGTGTTGAGTATAAAAATAGGGTTTGGATTACCAAAGTTGTAATTGATTGTGTTAACCTCTACTTTTTGGAAGATGAGTAACCAAAGTTGTATTTTAAAATACGAAAGGTGACTATTAAGTCACCGCGGAGTCGTCTAGATTCGAAAGAGGTTAAATTGGCCATTCTAAGACTTTCGTTATAGGATGGTCTTTCGTGTCTGAAAGGTATTCTGGTAGCTTTTCTTTGAATGTTTTCCAATAAATTGTTATCACGATGAAGATCAGGATACCATACGGGTCCCGCATATTCATATATTCATATATAGGTTTAACGTAAATAGTATAGAGTACAAAATGACCGAAAAGAAACATTTGTGAAACACTTTCGAATTAGGTACAGTCGTTAGCTCGTTTACAGATGGGAGAAATATGATCCGACCAAGTCATTTCACTGTTCACTATCACTCCTAATTCATTGTGGGAAGTAACTGATTTTAGGGGCTGGCCATTTATAAAATAAGGAAAAAGAGGGTTATTCTTGCCAACACACTTATCTGAGTTTAAGGGAAATAGCCACTCGAGACTCCACCTAAATATGGAATCTAAATCATCTTGCAAAGATAACTGGTGTGTATGTGGATTAGTATAAACTTTGGTATCATCGGCATAAAAGGCAATATTGTTGGTGACATGATACTGAAGATCACTAGTGTACACGTTGAATAATATGTAGTACCCTCACCACAGACACAGATTTTACAAATTAAAATTTTGAATTTTTTTGGAGAGTCAAGGGTAGTTAAAAAACAATTTTAAAATGTAATAAAACGATAAGGAAAATATTTCATTTATTACAAATTAAAAAAAGGAGTAATAGAAGATTCTTACAAATATTAAAAATAATTTAAAAGTAAATACGAGAGAAAGAAAAAAATACCAAAAGAAGAATATACTTAAGTAGCCGTAGCTGTGTGAGGAAAAAGTAAATGAAAATAAAAAACAACTAGAGTAAGTCCAATACTATTAGTGATTTACGTACTCATGATTATTTATTTTCAAATTTTATTAGTCTATCACAAATATCTAAATACGAAAGTATGTTTTGTCTTTGGGTAAGAAAATGTATTTGGCGCCTGTTGCAAAAGTAAAATATGTTAAAGAGTCTTTAAAGAATAAAGCTTTTGGTATAACTTCCGCAATAAAGTAAGATTCAAATTTAACAAAAACACCATTATCTACAATAAAAGATATTGTTAAACTATATATGCGAGGCATTAATCGGTAAATCTCAATTCTCAATCCAGATATATACTTAAATATGTAATTACGGCCCTGCTAAAGTTTACTTTACGATGAACAATTTACGACTTTTATCTTGTGATGGACTATACCACATTACATATATTGTTAAGCACAAACACTTATGTAAAATCTGACTAAAACGGGCATCACAAAACTCTCCATTTATTACACTTTTTTTTAAAATGTCATCTGAGAACATTTCAATTCCTTGGACAAATATTAAAAAAATAAAGTAAATAAAGTGGCAGATAAAAAGCTCTTGGTGGTTTAAAATAACGCTGTCGGTAAAAATCGCGCACACAAGACTCGAAATAATACATAAAAATATATTGAGAGTACATTATCAGGACGTTTTAGAGACTATAAATGTGCCTTATGGATATTATAGTGACCATAACGTTATACCCATGGGAACTACCGCTGTTGCGGATTATATCGGAAAGTTGAACAAAGGTATGTAGTAAAATATTTATGCTTTTTCATAGGGTGCATTAAAAGATTAAAAATAATCGGATGTTATTAAAAGCAGTACGGTGGACAGCTTTTATTTGCTTTTAGTTAATGATTAGTGCATCTACTAAAAGTTTGTTTTTACTGTTTGTCTTTAAGATTAGTTGTAGAACTTTTTGTAAATGAAAAAGTTTTATTAGACCAATAACTGTATTTTCTTCAAGGTAAAAAACATAAAACAATAATTAAGTATAATATGATACACTATTGTATATTTTAATGTTTTATATCTGTAGTTAATTTTAATAAACTAAAATAATTGTTTTCTGATGCTTTTCGTTCTGGTAAAGTATGTGTAGCCGAGATCCCTTTTGTAAAACCAATTTTGCTTCTATCTTTTAGAAATATGTATTAAAAAAATATTTTTCCAGTTACCTCTATCCAAAGTATACATTTTCTGGCTTCATTGTAGGGAGTATGGTCGTACTAAACCTCCGTATGGTGTAAAAATACATTTCGCTCAGTGGGAAGTAAAACTAGTACTTTAGTACCGGATGATGAGTAATAATTATAAATAAATTGCTATAGGTATTATATGACCTATCATTTCCACATAACAATAATTTTTACATCGACTAATTGACAATAAAAAGACTAAACTTAATTTTTAAAAATATTCTTAGTATATAAGTTTATTTGTTTGTAATATTTTTACAGACTTTGTTAAAATTAATAACTATGTATAGAACATAATATAATTTTAACTATTTAATACAATTTTTGAAATGTTTAAATAATCTAGAGCAGAAGATTATGTATAGATCATTCCAATTTGTGAAACACAGAGGTATATAAGCAAACCTTTGCTATTTCGATTTCTCTAGAAACACTAAGAGGGAGTTTCAGTAGGGAGAGACTAGTTTTACTTTAGTTTGGAACCAGTGATGATCTAGTGATAGTTCAATCTCAATTATTAAATAATTGTCAAGTTTAATCTGTGAGTTGACACTGTAATTAATTGTAAAAAGTGACAGACACAATTGTTTTAATGCTTTTAAAAGTAAAACTAAGTAAAGACCTATCAAAAAACACTCACGCAATATTTAAACGCTGGATTTTGAATATAAAATTATAATTATAATCTTAACTTTAACGTTAACTTTTGTCTGTCATCTCATCTTCAATAGCTATTGCTGCTACAGAACAATTGCACGTGCCGAGCCACGGAACGTGCAATATTAAATTTTCAGAATTATAATTGTATTCTAATACCTTTAAATAGGTAATTTTATTCATAATTTAATAATTAAAAACGTAGTAGTGCGGCCAATCCTAAGCCACGAGGTAGAAACAAGAGCCGATACAATACAGACGATGTAGAAAATTAATAACGTGGAAATGAAAACTTTACGAATCTTATTTTTATTACATTGAGAGATACACAAAAAAAAAACAAAGTATAAAGGAGGTCCTAAGTACAAGGTTCAAAAGATGAACAGATGAATTAAAGTATCGGAAAAATAATGGAAAAAGCATGTGGACAGAATGGAACCCAATCGACTGGCAAGAATATGTATGGAAAATAAGCCATATAGAGGAAAACCAGTAGGAAGACCACCTAAGAGGTGGAAGGATAAAACTCAACAACAATGAAAACCTAGTGAGGCCGCAAACAGGAGGAGTCCTAGTCTAATGAATATGATGATGATGCTGATGCTGATGATGATAACTAAAAAAGGAATTTATTTGGTTTCATAATTAATATACACAAATATTATTCAATCGTTGTAAATGTTTATTTTAACAGTAAGTAAAAAATTTCGAATTTATTTGGAAATAGCCTTAATATTTTAAGTAATAGATAAAAAAATAAAATTTATTATTTTTCAACAGTTCCGCATCTTTAACGATAATTCGTTAAATATATCATAGTTATTATAAAGTCTTATGGATATTTCTGAAAAAATATATTTTTAACTTATTTAAATAATTTTGAACAAGCCAAAACTACACATATGTCCAAAAGTATGGAATAATGGAATATTTCATCTTTTTATTAATTTTTTATTGTATTAATTTCTTTACACTTTATATTAACAGAAATAGTCGCAGAATATAATACATTTTAGTTTGATTCTTGCAAAGTGTTATTACCTTTTAAAACTTTTTTTTCTTTGCAAGGTAACGCTTTAAACAAAAGAATCATCTTCGCAGAATTCTCGCTGTTATAATCTCCCTCAACTTGATCTTTTTCGTTTCGCATTGTTTTTTTTTATATCCTGTTTATGTAGGAAATGCAATTGCTTTAATTTAAGAGACGTGTAAACACGACCCAAACGTTTTTACGTTCACTAATCATACTTAATTTCAACTTCCTTAAAACTTCGATGCATAATTTTTCGCAACCGCAGACACTAATAAATCTTCTTTCAGTTCAGATCCAGTTAAGAAAACAAAAAATATATATTTGCATGTACCAGCAGGTAATAAAAGAAACTCATTTAAAAATTCTCGTACATAAAACAGTAAGTATAATAAATTATCCTGATACAACATTAACAAGAGATAAATTTAGTAATTATAATGATAGAGTAAATGAAGAGTTCGCAGTAATAAACCACCTGTAACAGGTGAACTAATTAAATTCCTTTCAAATCACATCAGCGAGAGTCCAATGCGCGATGCACCTAAAATAATTCTTCCATTAACACGGAGTAAATTTTGCATGATAGTAAGCAATATGCAAAGCAGGAACGGCAGCAAATAAATATTCCTGTTGTGTGCTCCACGACGTTAAAATTGGCAAATAACAACCAGTCTCTTTTTAAAAGCTATTTGGTTCATTATTTGCATATTATAATTAAGAGGTTCGTTAGGTTACTGCAAATTAGAATGCTTAAATCAGTTAAATGTATAATTGGATAAACGCTACATTTCGATTATGAAAAATGACGCCAGCCAGCTTTAACATGTTTAATTTACCAATTAAGTTATATGAAAACACCTTAAGCAAACAAAACAGCAGTGTCAATATCCTTGGTTCTTTGTATGGCGATAAAGCACCATAAGTGTATCGATATTCCAAGATAGGTGTAATCTTACACAAAGCTTTTTTCATAGAAGCACTGTTAAATAAATTTTTTTGACCAAATGGGACATGTGACCACTGTTCCCCCTAAACATCTTTGGATTCTAAGTGGTACACAAACATTTGTTTGCTTGGAGTCTTCGCAATATCAGCTGCCAAAGAAAAAACACTCTTCCGCATGACAGCTCTATAAACAAATTATATTTTGGACAGTCAAAGTATCAAATTGACGACTCATCCATTGGTATCAATCACTTTTTCGTGTGGATGCGTTCAAAAACTAAAAAGGTGTCTCAAGGGAAATGGAAAAACTCCTGTAACAAAAGGTTTAATGCTAAAATGTATGATAATTATTAAAATATCAAGTCCACAGGCCTGGATACTATCTTGTACAGATTTAGATAGAAGTAGTTAGTGGTTAAGTTATTTTCTGCTGTAGTTTCTTATGCCGTTACGTGCTATTTGGCACCCTTAAAATCGAGTGTGGTAAAGGTTAATTATTATTCTACAGTAACCTTAAAAAGCTAAAACTAAAAAAAGACAGCTAGCAGATCAGCAATTTAAAGTTGGTCATAAACAAATAAATTTTGGAAGTTTTCCATCATTAAACTGTTTACTTTGGTTAAGTTATTAATTTTACTCATGGATTAGGCGTAAAGTTAACACAAATACATTAAGTTATTCTAGATATCATTACGATATAGTTTTTCCTCGTTTTTCTATATCATTGCACAGTTATACTGATCTTGGAAGGAAATATATCCAGGATAATCGATTAGAGCCAATAACATCAAGGTTTTAACATTGTTAAAGGATCCTGCTAGACTTTTTTGTTGGCATACTTTAGTAAAAATGCTTCATAGATAAAAGCAAATTCCCCAATCTGATTGCATTTATATATCGACCATTTTCTATCAAGTGCAGATGACAAAAAATTCTTAATGATTAAGGTAAGATTACTTTTGTTGTTAGGTATTCTGATTTTTTATAGGTTGGATTAATTCTGAGGATTATCGGAGCTTGTCAAACTGATGGACTAGTCAATTTAACTGTAGATAATAATGAAGATGTATGCTTTTCCTTGACAGTAAAAATTCCAAATACTAAGACAAAGATTCCACGAACCTTTGTGGTTGCCTATGTGGAAAATATTGTAACACGTAAACTAAATGTCGATAAATAATTTCAATGTATGCATTTTTTGCATGAAAACCGTCCTCCCTAATGTAAACTCTCTCGGAAGCATTATACTCCCTTGGGAATAATCGAATACCCCTATTTTAATTTTGATGTCATAGAAACTGATTTCTACTTGTCCCTCTAAGCTTTAGAATTGTTTCCAAACCAGGCTTGACTGTTTTCCAAAGAAACAACAACTAATTTCTGACCTATATGCCCTACATGCCCTACCGAACATTGGATTACATTTCAATAATAAACATGATGGGATCAATACTTGTTGATAAATTGATACTTAAGATCATCTCTGCCGTTTTGCAAATGAAAGGCAGTGCCGAGTAGTATGACTAAAATATGTCCTGGATCGTCTCATATCCAGGAGATATTTATTC
This sequence comes from Ophraella communa, assembly GCA_035357415.1. Classification (NCBI taxonomy): domain Eukaryota; kingdom Metazoa; phylum Arthropoda; class Insecta; order Coleoptera; family Chrysomelidae; genus Ophraella; species Ophraella communa. Next base: position 39,724,637 of record CM068985.1, read on the forward strand.
AGCAGAAAAGTTTAAGTCCAAGAAGAAACTCCTTTCCAGTTTGTTGCCTTTTTTATTACCTAGCCTGGTAGCCCTAATGAATATGGGCTAAGTGCTGATAAGTCCTCTTGCTGAAGGTAGTTTTTTCTGAGGATCAGCAGGATACATATTTTAATTTCAAGTGTAGTTAATGGAGTTTTTTTCGTAGTGACTAAAGAAATGCTTCGCTTTTTCGTCCACTCTTGTGAGGAAGTTTTTCTCAAAATAATATTTTGTAACGACAACTTCAGGAAGATCAAATAATGGAATAATAATGTATTTATTCTCCTTTTTTTCTGCAGATAGTCTGATGACCGTTCTACTGGCAGCTTCTTTAATTGCCAAGTGTGGAGTATCTAGGAATGTGTCATCCTCGGAAGATCCCCCCAGATTTGTCTTCTGACTATTGTCAATAGCTGCTCAGATATGTAGACAATCTTACTTATGCCATGCTCTTCTAGACATTCCTATTTAACAACACTTGTAGATTTCGATAACAAAAAAATTCTTTTAATGTACTTACACCTGACAAAATTAAAAATTGTTACCTATGCATTCGTATATACGTATAGCTATGCCCCTTAATATTATTTATTATTTAACCTTTACTGGTCGTAGACTTTAAATCTCTTGCAATCCAAATGCAAATGTTAAGTGCTCTAAAAACAATTATAATTCCAGTTTAGTATAACAACCTACGTAGCTCTACTGTGTATTTATGGATATATGTTACTGTATAGTTTAAATTCTAAAAGGTAATTTACGTTAAAAAATGTACCCGGTATTTACAAAACAATTATATAACAATACATTAACATTCTCTATGTTCAGGTTTAATTTATTAAGTAAATAACATCAAATCTCTCTTACGACTTCCAACATTTAGATAAAATGCCAGCAGCAAGCTTTTCTCTAAACATAGCAAATGATATTTATTTCAGCGGGTTTATACGTTCACATTGTAATTGGCTAATGGACCAAATGACAAAGCAAAACGGTTTGAGCAGAACATGCAGGGATAAAGAATAACACCATACATTTTCAGAAGCACGACAACGACCCCTAAAATTACTTTGTGTTACTGTTCTTGTATTGGTCGCGGATATTCACCTTAAAATGAGGTGAAAAAGTTTTATATTCCCTAATCAGATTCGTAATGGGTATAAATATGAAGTATAATGTTTAAAATAAACAACGAAATGCAACAGTTAAATAGAAATATTCCGGAATGGCAAATGCAATGGCATTTCTAAAAAAGCAGCGTTAAAAACAGTATAATGGATAGCAATTAACACTCAAAGTCAAATAATAAATAAAATTTTATAATTTAAAATAAATCAGATACTTTATTTGGTTGTTACATTGAAAAAGCATAAGGTGTGAAAACTTATCGTCCCATAGTTTATTTTGAATGTTTATTTATTGTTATGAATTATTAATTGTGACAAAAAATTAATTATTTAAGTAAATTTTAGTTAAGATAATCAGTAATTTTAATAAGCTCTTAAGTCTCAGGCGAACTAATTTGCTGGTCTGGAGAATAAGTATAGGAAAAGGCAATAAATAACAACAAATGAATATTGACTATAACACAATAAACAAATTTCTTAAGAAATATTCAATTAGGTATTTTTTAAGGATAAACTTTTTTTTTTATCTATCTATGACTCAGATTATTAATAAGGCTTTTTTAAAAAACAAATCAAAATGTCAAAATAAAATTAGTGTCAATAATGTGTATCTACAATTGTTAAATTATATTTGAATTTAATGAATTCTTAAAATTTAGAACAATAAACAACTAAAAGGTTGAATTAACTTTCACTATTTAATCGTAAAATACTTTAAATGTAATGGCGGCCGTTTCGCTATAGATTTTCTTGATGATGCTTTCCTGCTGGACCCCCTGATCATTTTCCCACTTAAAACCAAGGGTTTTATATCAGTTTTATATCTAAATCGGCGGGCATCACCCTCACCACATTTCCTGCATAAGAGATTCGGGACTTATATTCCCATCTTATTCAGATGACTTCTAAATTACCAGTGACCAGTAATAAAACAAATCACTCTTCGCAATTCCCTTATTTCCAGCGCTGGGTCATCTGATCCCATGGCTACGCAAGGCGCCCGCATAATTCTCTTAGACTGAAAATTTCCACCTGATTCTTCCTAGCGCTTGCAATGTTCTTTTTTCACCCAATGGCGAACAATTCTACGTGCAAGGCAGTAAGCCAACCCTGCACGTTGGTTTTGGGCCTAGGAAAGAAAATTTCATCAATTATATTGGCCCACTTGTCCGCCCCTTCATTATCAGCTACCCCTCTGTGCCCTGGAACCCACATCAATGTCACCCTGTTGGTTTTCGCCAGATTTTTCAGATGTTGATGACAGTTCCATGCTGCCTCTGAGGTGAAGTCGTACCATGCCATCGCTATCAGTGTTGCTTTGCCGTCTGAGTTTATATAGATATTTTGACCTTGTAGGCCTCTATCTATACACACTTTCGTGCACTCAACCAGAAAAACTGTGGCCAGCTTTCCGAAGCTTATTCTAAATTGCACTTTGGGTCGGACCCCAAATATCCCTGTCCTAGTTTCCGTTGGATTTTTAGAACCATCATTTCTTTTAACGTAAAAAATACGTATGAATAAAAAGGGGCCTCGTCTAATCGACAAGACGAATCCCCAAGCTAAGGGCTGAGTCTCAATAGATCTCAGCGTGGAAACTGCTCTACCAGGTACAACACCAGGTACGTAAGTCGTCTACAGACAATTCCGAGTTTCAACATCGAAATAAATAAGAATATCGTTAAATAAGAGATATCGTTGCCACCTTTGACTAGAAAGGATACGGCCTTAGAGGCGTTCAGGCATAATCCCACGGATGGTAGCTTCGCACCATTACCCGCTCGAGTAAGTGCGTCAACCAAATGTCCGAACCTGCGGTTCCTCTCGTACTGAGCAGGATTACTATCGCAACGAGTCATCAGTAGGGTAAAACTAACCTGTCTTACAATGGTCTGATGAAGAAGTAGAAGTTTGATACTAAAAATGATTTATGTTTATCATCAAAATTATTTAATTGATGTTAGAAACTAACACCAAAATGAGAACTAATACCATAAAGTGACCGTATACTCTATATCTGTACCTGCTACGTTTATTTCTTTTATTTTTGTTTGTAGTGAACTTGTTAAATTCACACCAGGGCTGGTGTTGATAGTGGAGTTTTATTCTGCACCGCTTTCTACAAATGCCGAGGGATGAGGGATTGGAATAGAAACAGAAGCAACTAGTATAGCTTTTATGAAAAAAACTATCTTGCTCAAATTTACCCTCGGTTTCCTTTGATGAACCCCAACCCATTTGTTGAGTAATTTAATATCACGGATCACAAGAATGATCCAACACATATTAAGTTTTGAATTTTAAAAATTTTCTAATAAAATTTTTATGTTCTAGAATACGGTATTCCAGTTTTTTTTTAACACGGTAAAATATTTAGCACAGCAATTTTAATTAAATTATATAATTATTTAATTAAGTAAGATTGAGAAAATCTCAGACCAATTTTAATTAAAGGAAAGTTACCCTCTAATTCACTTATTATATCTATAAAATTAAGACGCAAAGGTACAATTTAAACTGAATAAAAATTAAAAAAAAAAATATCTTGAAAAGGAAATATCTGCTTTTAAATAAAGTAATTTAATATAGAGTGTACAGCTATCGTTGAACTAACTATTTACTGAACCCTTACTTTGTGCAAGTCCATTTTATTAAGAACATTAAACAAATAAACGATTCAGTAAACTGTCTTAATTATTTAATCTCTAAAAATATTTTAGGACCTCACGTTTACATCTCAATTTATATATTAATGTACTTAGCATAATCTGTAGCTAGTAAAAAATTGAATGTAAAACTATTATTGAAAATGAACATATTATGTCAAATTTTTGCTGTTTGAGCTGTCAGTCTAAATACTCTCGAAGCTATTAAGATGCTTTTTAGATGTTTCCTAAGGGACATTTAACTTTTATAACGTTTTTAGTTGTATTGATCTTTTAGGATTAAGGCTTTTCAGAGCCGAATCGTTATTATTTTCCAGACGGGGTGGGTATGAGTAAGCCTTCGGCTTCCTTATCCACGTAATAGATATAACACGAAACATAAATAGCAGAAGACGGTGGAATCCTTAATAATAAAAAAGGTCCATTAAAGTATAAATGTCAGAGATAATTTTTCAACCGTAATTTTTATTTAGAACATTTTATTATTTTCTTGCTAAACTTTTTTCCCTGCGTTGTGGATAACATTTTTTTTTATCCAGTACACATTTTACAAATACATAATAATGTCAAAAGGATAAGATGTATTTTGATATGATTATTCATTGAGTAAATTAAGTAAATAAAAGCAATTCATAATATACTGCCTATTAACACGTTGACTGCTGATCACAATATATGGTAATTGGCCCTACGGCTAACATATATTTTTGTACGGACCTGCTTTAATTCTTATCAATATTTCAATACTTTCATGTTTTAAAAATTTTGCCAAAATCTTAGGATGCTAGGACCCATGACGGGCACACCCGTCATGCGCACTCTGCAACACTTTTGTACCCAGATGCTGATGACGGGTGTACACGTCAAATGAAAATTTAAAAACACTACATATTACGATCAAAAACTTTATTTGTTATGTACATTAGAAGAATCAAAAAACGCTACAAAATTTTTTCTAATTAGTTTTGTGATAATCACTAAAACAAACGATACAAAGGGCGGGTTCACCCGGACACGAGGGGCAAAAATATGACGTATCCTTACGTTTTTTGTTGATGTAGCACATTTTGCATCTTTTACAAATTCGTTTCCCTCCCGCAGACATTCCAAATTGTTTGGGGGCATGTTTGGTTGCAGAAGGGGGTGATAAAATTTTTGCCTTCGGAGGCACCAAAGCTCCAATAACCTCCATCCTATAATTATAGAATGGGATCTTAGATTTTGTGTATTTTTTATACAGCAAATAAGAGTTTAGCAGTAACATCTGCAAAATGTGCACCCCCAGTTTTTTGTACCAGCGCAATGTCTTGCGCTCGCAAGGGTAATAAGATAACATTTGGTCCTGGCGATCCACCCCGCCCATGAACTTGTTATACTCATAAATGGCAGCTGGTTTTTCTTTGTTTTGCCCTCTTTTATTTACATATTGCACCATTTCGTTGCCAAATTCTGTTGACATATAATGCACATCGCGCTTGTCGTGCCATTTAGCAACCATGACACCATCACAATAGCGAGCAATTGTTTCGCCCTTTTTCAATTTGGTGTTTTTCACCTCAGCTGGATTATTTTTTCGGTCGATCCGGAGCGTGCCCGTACAATATGTTCGTTTTTGCTGTAGCTGCACCGCCAAATCGCAACTATTATAATAATTGTCCATAAAGAGGGAGTGACCTACGTTCAACCGCTCTTGCATTAGATGCAGCACTACATTTGCTGCATGCCCTTTGCCCCCCATATCGTCGAGAACCCCGGTATATACTGCAAACTTCAAAATCACTCCATTGGGTTCCGCCAGTACGTACAATTTGAGTCCATATTTGTGAGCCTTGTTCTTGATATACTGCCGAAAGGCTAAGCGCCCCCGCCATAAGACCATCGATTCATCTAAACTCAAATTCTTTCCTGGATAATAAGTTTGTAGCATTGTATTGTTGAAATAATCGATAAGTGGTCGAATTTTCAACAATCTATCGGTTGGCCGCGGTTCATCATCGGAGGGATTTTTATTAAAATGAAGACAACGAAAAATTAACATGAAGCGGTCACGACTCATGTGGGTGGAGAAAAATGGAAGGTTGAAGAAACGATCTTTCTTCCAGTAATCTTGTATACGAGGTATACTTATAGTGCCCATGTGCAAAAGCAACCCCACAAAAGTCTTTAACTCTTCCACTGTTACATCATGCCACCGCGTGATCCGTGAGTGTTCCGTCGTAGCAGAATTTTGAAAAACTTCTATTGCATAGCTATTTGTTTGCTCTGCAATCAATTGGTAAAAATTTTCGGTTACCAATAAATTAAAATAATCTATAGGGCGGGCGCCTGAAAAAAAAACTCTATTCAATTCGATTGTCCATTATAAAAGTCTAATGTATTTTCGTAAAATAATATAAATATAAAATTACCTTCAGGTATGGCAAGTAATTCATTATTTTTTTCAAAGTCTATTGCAACAAAAGGCGTGAGTTCTTCATCCCAGTCAAACGTCGCTGATGTTGGCGGGATCTGGCGAGCACGCACCCTTGGAGACCGAGAACGAGTTACCTGGGATTGTAATTCACCCCTGCTCTCTTGGTCACTATTTGTACCTGCAATGTAATTCTTAGAATTTGTAAAACTAGAAAATCAATAGTGTTGGACATAAACGGGTAACACAAACAACAATGTACATACCTGGATCTTCTACCTGTTCTTCCGCGTATATATCTGCTCGCGTTTCTACCCTAAAACGACGAGAAAGTTTTTCGTAAATCACAGCATCTTGATCAACCGGAAGTGTAACATCTTGGTCAACCGGAAGTGGATCAATTGCGTCCTCGTCATCGATGTCCGAATTTTCCGAGTCTTCAACATCCTCCAAGTCGTTTACGTCATTATCAGAATTATACAGCAGTTCTTCTAACTCTTTGTCTGTTAATGGGGCTTTATGTAACTTTTTTGAAGGCTTTTGACCCTTCCTACTTGTAGAGGGCCCTGCTTCAGCGTCACTCATGATTAAGTCAAAAGTCGGTTTTTATTAGTCACTATACACTATTTGCGAGAAGCTGAATAAATATCCACGACACACTAGCAACGCTGCCTGCAAACGACTGCTTGAAACACAAATTCAGACGTGACGGGTGTGCCCGTCACCAGCCATGCGCAAACTGCAACCTTGACGGGTACACCCGTCATCAGCATTCAACGTGTTAAGTCTACTCGGAACAATGAAAATACAGGGAAGAGGTATAGTCTCAACCTGGGCCCAGTAGATACTATCCTGCAAGCTAAAGTGGTTGCCATCAATTCTTCTTCTTCTTCGGATGCATATCCTCTAATGGATGTTCGCGATCACATGCTCCATTGCTTCTCTGTCTCTTGCTGTGTGTATCAACGTTTGTACATTGTCTTATGTTTCGAAGCCAGGACACCTTTTTTCTTCCTATTCCTCTCTTGCCTTCAACCTTGCCCTCGATAACAAACTGTAAAAACCTATATTTTTCTCCTCGCATTATATCTCCCAAATAAGCTATTTTCCTCTTGGTGAGATCGAACAGTTCTCGCCCTCTGCCTAAACGTCCGAGAACCTCCTCGTTTGTCATTCTCTCCGTCCACGGAACCTTAAGCATCCTGCGATATATCCACATCTCAAATGCCTCCAATCTGTTGATAATATTCGCCATTAATACATGCTCGGAAATCATCCTGAACGAGACAGTCGCTAACAGGACTGTCAGGATCAGAAGTGATAGCCAAGCAGCTCTCAAAGCAATTGAGAGGGTACACACTGCGTCACAAACAGTGAAGCACTGCCAAGGAACTGTAGCTGAACTGGAACAACGCCACAAGTTTATCCTTGGATTGGCTACCAGGACACACAGGGATCCTTGGAAATGAAAAAGCTGACCTCCTAGCCAAGGAAGCTTCAGAAGGAACCCTGATCAGAGCTCTCCCCACATGTAGGGTCTCATACCGACATGTAAATAGAGGAACGGTTAAGGAAACAACAAAAGAAACTCTGGATGGAACTGCCTGGACTCTGGAAATCCAGATTATTCATAAAAGGTCCACGCAGGAAGAAAACTACATAACTAACATACTCAGCCTAAGTAGAACCCAACTAAGAAAGGCAGTGGGACTGCTTACAGGACGCACTGCCCTTGGACACTGTCCAATTGGACACTGTCCAAGCCTTAAATGGCTTAGACAGAGACACTGGCACATTCAGTTTCCTGAGCCAGAGAAAATCGTGAAAGCGAATATCAGGGACATTTTAGAATACATGAAGGAAGCGAACCTGGTATGACCACTTCAGGGGGGTACAATGAGCCTAGAGCTCCAGTACATGCACGAAACGCACCCCAGAAGAATAGAATAGAATAGAAGTCTACTCGGAACCAACAGGATTAAAGTGAAATTTAACTATTTTAATCTGACGATTATATTATTTCGAAATAGATGTCATTAAGCAAAAATGTTAAATTTTTCAAATAAACCGTAGAAGTTCTGTTAAAAAGTTAGTTTTTAATATCCTTAAAAGAATCGACTTGCAAATAGTAAGGATGAGTACAATAAGTTTCATTTAGTTTTAAATGCTCGGTTTTTTGCTTAATATAACTTGTCCCATTTAGTTTTCATTATCTTAGTTAATTATACTAATCTAAATTTTTATTGTTGGCTTTATTGTCCGTGTTATTGCTGTATTTTTTAAATTTTTCGCTAGCTTCACTCTTTTATCTTATTTTACTAGTCTTAGTTTTAATTGTTTACTGAAACATTGTGCATTTGCATCAGCAATATCTGAAACTATTGTCTGTAATAATATAGTTGTTTAAAACTGATTTTATACAAAATAATTTACTTCAAAATAAATAAGTAACTATTATTTCATTTTAAGTTGAGTTCCCACTATATTATTTTAAATTCCATGGTTCTATAAAGAGTAAAATTTTAAAAGTCTTAGGAACTAGTTATTTATTTAATGAAATTTTGGCAAATGCTGTTATTAATGTCAAAAATCCAGTTTTCGTAGTACCAGACTTAACTTTATTTTGTTGCGACGTTTCTACATTGGGCGCCAATTTGTAACCGTGATACTCTCCAAAAAACTACAAAAGTTCCCAAAAAGGCAGGCCGCTAATTTGTAACAATAATACTCCCAAAAAAAGATCCCAGCTATGAGAATCTCTCAAGGAGTGGTCCGTCTCCAAGTTAATGCTAACTATTGAAAGGATTGGTGGTATATAAGGGTTAAGGGCGCCACTATTTTTTTATACGTTTGCGATTGAACAACTAAAACTACACAAAAACTAAGGTGAAAAAGATAGAAACACCTTGTAATTAAACTGAATTTAAAAGCAAAGAAAACTATTTTTAATAACAACTGAACACGCTGCACCCTTAAGACTTATAGTCAGTGGGTATATAAATCAAACTGATATAAAAAAAATTATAATTTTGCCAAAGGAGGTCTAGAAGAAAATTTTATAAATGGACTTGACTTATCTTGACTTTATTTAGGTTGTATATAATAGGTAACATTTTTGTGACAAAATATACATATAGACAGAAATTAATAAAATGTAATAATAAATTGCCTACAAGGAAAAAGGAATTGGCGCTACTGATTCATTAATATTTTTACTAAACATCCTTTAAAGGAACATAATTATCTTTCCAAGCTGATTCAGGTTTCATCATTTAAATTGACTTTTAAACGACCATAATAAAAAACGCATTTAAAATAATCGTTTATTGATGACACATTTTAAATGAACACTCGCTTTGGGTCGAACACCTGTGGTAACTTATGATTATTGAAACTGGAGGATGTGACAGGGTAAGGATAAGGACATTTAGGTTGGCCTCTATTCTCAAGTTTAACGATTTATCAGTTTGTTTTTCATTTTTGAGTCATACAAAACATTGTCCTAAAATCACCTATTATTAAGCTTAATCCAGAAAAAATTAATATTACAAAATTCATTATCATCCCGTACTTTGTAAAACAAGTCAAAGAAGTATTTCATTGTCAAAATTTTTACCTTTATTTGGTCTTTATTTTATATTTGCTTAGATAAGACACAGATGTAAGTTGTGTGAAGTTTCTAAAGTGTTGGTTTTCTCCTGCTTTTTCTATATCCTTGCACAGTAATTATATTGAAATGATTTGTTAAATACCTTTTGACAAGATACGAATATAAAATATGTTTATATAACATACAACACTATGAATTTTGGATATTAAACATAGTTAAAAACCATTTCAGCAAAGGACAAATTAAACCTCTGTAATTTTTGGGATACCTGCATAGAGTTCTTTCCTAATGTTGATATAAACATGTCCATGTACTAAAACAATAAATAATTAGAACGTAGTTTAGATTACAAAGATATGTTGAATTATATTATTATTATCAATAGTATAGATAATTAAACAATTATTAGAATTAAGGATAATAAAAAACTCTTCGTTTTAACAAAACTTCCAATATTTATTAAAAATTGCTTTTTTAAAGGCTCAATGACAGCTGTTTCGCTATGAAGCTTCATATCGAAACAGCTGTCATTGAGCCTTTAAAAAAGCAATTTTTAATAAATATTGGAAGTTTTGTTAAAACGAAGAGTTTTTTATTATCCTTAATAAGATGGACTTCCAAAAAGTAAGGGTTAGTACAATCAATTTAATTATTAGAATCATAATATTAAAAAAAATAGTGTAGTATTAACACTACTCAGTCAACATCTTATAAAACAAAATATGTAGGTAACTTCAATATGTCAATCTGTCGATGATTTATCGACTGCTATTGCGTAAAAAAATGGATCTTTTTTTAAATAAATGTGTTTTTATAAAAAATTCTATTTTGGTTTTCTTAATAAGATGTACACACAATAAATTTTATTATTCAGTTTTTTCCATTAAAAACATTTTTACTTCCCAACATAGTTCTAATAAGTAAAGCTTTTCCAGGACTATTACAATTTTCCATTAAAATATAATAAAAAGAGGAAAAAGATTTCACTGATGTATTTTTATAAAAAATTCTATTTTGGTGTTCTTAATAAGATACGTACACAAAGTAGAAGTACAATAAATTTTATTATTCACTTTTTTCCATTAAAAACATTTATACTTTCCAACATAGTTCTAATAAGTAAAGATTTTCCAGGACTATTACAATTTTCCATTAAAATATAATAAAAAGAGGAAAAAGATTTCACTGGAAATGTCAAGAGAACTTTTGTCGACAGATAAGAAATGTCATCTTTGTGGTTTAGTTGAATCGATTTGATCAAATCATAGTGGTGTTTGTATTGCAAAAAATCGTATACGACTTTTAACAAGTCGCTTTGATGTCAAGACGATTCAACCTCTTCAAGTTCTTAAGTGATAAAATCTAAATATGAATAAGTGACATGAAAGAAAACTTTATGTCTTACAATAGCCGATTTTTATTTAATCTGAACGGAATAAAAGTTACATGAAACGAAATCGTTATGGAACCTTAATATTTCATGACTAAATTTGTTTCTTTTTAAATGTCCAGCCAGCCTATGTCTATTTTATTACGTACAAAAAGAGACTATAATTAATTCAATGATTTTTTATTACATTAATAAAGTTTATTGATGGTACTTTGTGCAGTAGCTCTATTCCTTTGTGTATATATTAATGGTGTACATTAATAGCAGAATAGTACTACAAAATATCTCTTGATATTGACACCGTTTTTCGCGTTAAACTTTTCCTTCAGTGCGTCATTAATTCTTACGTCATATTAGCCAAAACTGAAAAATTTATTTCATTATAATTAATACTTTATTGCAATTTGAAATAAAAAAAAATCAATAGGTAGATTTTAATATATTTTGATTTGTGGTAGAAAATGTTCCCGCACGGTATATTTAAAATAAATTTGGTGGTGCTAAAAAGAACCTTTTTAATACATATACATTGATAGTATTAATATCTCAAGCTACAGATATATTCTAAATGCACCTGAAATCTAACATTGATACATATACATATTCATAATTCATTTGTGAACCCATGGCAATTGTTAGGTTTAAATCTTAAAAATAGAAGGAATCTAGTAAAACATTCCAGCATACAACATTTAAGCAATAGTGCTCTCAAAGCTTCGTTAAACATCCTTTTATATTTTATTAATTGTCCACCCATTCTGACACTTTGTACAAATCAGATTAGGGCTGGTCATTTGAAGATATGGACTGGCATATAATTTAGTGTCGTCAGCAAGGACTTTCAATATGAAATGGTAGATGTGCTACATACACTAAAAAGAGAGCGAGTCCCAAAACTGATCCTTGAGGCACCCCACTAATAAACACATCAAGCATTGAAGAGAAGCAGTCGCTAATAGGAATACAAAACTTCTGATTGGCCAAGAAAGCTTTAATCCAATTAATATTGTTATGTTCGAGTTAAAACACAAAACTTTAATAGAAGTATCATTATATTTTAAATTTGCAAAAAGTTTGAAACTACTGCGTTATCAGATTTTCCAATATGATTAATTAAAACTTTTTATTTGATCTTTTTATTTTAATCTGAAATTAATTAAATATTGTTTTTACTACTAGCCTCTGAACCTAACTTTATTGACTTTTGTTGAGGTAGTATAGTTGTTCATTTTTAACCAAGGTAGAAAAATACAGGGACTACTTAATCTTAATCAATTTGACAGAATGTGAAATTAACTAATGCAAAGACAAAATGAAATAGAATATTACATATTACGCAACGAGCAGCAGTGCAGAAACGTAAAGAGTGCAAGAAATACTCTATCCAACTAGAATATGTACACTATTTTTCCTGCGATCCCAATCTTTTTATAATTATGAATTTTTAACTTAATTTATAATATTAAAAGTAAAAGGGTTATGGCAACAATTGGTTAGATTAATTGGAACTTGGAAAACCTTATGTGTTAGTAATGTGTTTTGAACATTTTTATTTTTGTTAACTACTGTAATCCTGCATTTTTGATTTTTTCTGTTGCTGTTGAAGGATAATCCCTTGGAACTAAAAATATACATATGTGTATATTTGGTTGCATAGATAATGTACCCCCTAAACGGATCCCAGCTAGACAACTGACAACTCTCGTGTATAAATTACTATGCTTCCAATATACCACCCTTTTCAGTCGAGAAAAACAGGACAGTCGTCTTTCTACCGAATTTAATCTTTGTCTGTTGAAAGATGCAGCGCGCTAGGCTACAGCTAGTACACAACAAAGACACAATTGGATGTAAGAATCATTGTCGAGGACCCAATTAGGTGTAAGAATCATTGTCAAGGAACCAATTAGATGTAACGCTCAGAAACACTAGTAGCACAACAACAACCCAAGGACCTCTAAAAATCTGATGTGCCAAAGTTAAGGACTTGTCCATCCTTCACGTCTAACCTTGCAGATAAATTAAACAATTAAATCTTTCAGTTTTTTAATCATTTTTATTTACAAAACCCACTTTGATAGGTTTAACTGCTCATTTGATAGCTACTGATCAATTCAATAGTTTATATTCATTTTTCAATTCTACACTGTGTTTCTATCTTTTTCATCTTAGTTTTCTTTTGTTTACATTTACTTTTGTTTTTTCGTAAATGAATAAAAATATAGTGGAGCCAATCCAACCTATAGTGAAAGATTAATTTGGAGTCGAATCACGCCTTGAGAGAGTCTCTAGCCGTGATCTGCTTAGAGTGAGTAATATCGTTACAAATTTGTGCGCCCCTAAGGGTATTTTAGTGTTACACTTCCCTCATCCCTATTCGAAATCAAGGGATTAAGTAAAATTTTCGTTGGACCACCTTGTATTTGAACAACTTTTGGTTGTATTTCTTTAATCTACTTTTGAATGACTGTGTCATTATAACAAACAACTACACATTCTTAACAACACCTTTTTTCGATTGTATACATCAACAACTAACAGCTAATAAGTCTTGTTTTATGATATATTCTTAAAAAGGTTATAATAACTTTACAATGGCCACATCAAACTCCATCATTTAAATTGACGTGAAAACGTCGACGATAAAAAACAAGTTCCCATCAATGCCAGTTTAAAATAGTAAGAATTCCAGTGACACATTTAGATGAACACTTGGTTTGAACACCTGTGGGATACCTACTGTCTCAACAGATTGAATCGCATACCAACATTCCTAAACATTTATATTTTAGATGTAATTTATGAATGCCATAATCGGATCGTGTACAAATACAGAAATTAACTGAAATAATTAAAAGCTATTTCGGACAATATGACTAATTATTATTAACAGAAACCTTGGTTAAGAATCTTTTTCAATCAAAGTGCATATTAGATTACTAAAATAAGTAACTATTATTGCTCAATTTTTTATTTTATTTTATTTTTTTCATATACAGAATAAAACGTAATATACCAGTAAATTGATTGTACTAACCCTTACTTTTTGGAAGTCCATCTTATTAAGAATAATGAAAAACTTCGTTTTACCAAAACTTCCAATATTTATTTAAAAAATTGCTTTATTAACTTTAATGACAGCCGTTTTGCTAGACTTAGCATCGTCAGATTGACATATTGAAGTTACATTTTGTTTGTTTGTAGCTAGGTACCTGATGTTTATTAGGTAGTTATAAGGCTAGACCAAGTATGGAAGTAATAAGACATACCAATATTAAAGCCTAGATGTTATGAGCCCTAAGGGATTATCCTGGATGTACTTCCCTCTAAGATCAGTATAACTGTGCAATGATATAGAAAAATCAGGAAAAAACTATATCATGCTGATCTTTACAATAACTTAATATATTTGTGTTACAATTACGTCTTATCTATGTATAAAATGAAGGCTCAATCAAAGCAAACACTTTAAAAGTGGAGAACTTCCCAGATTTATTTGTTCATTAACAACTTTAAATTGTGGATCTGCTAGATGTCTTTTTATTTCAAGTTCTTCAAGGAAATCTAAATTTTGTTTTTTATTACAAGTGTGTAGTATTTGGATGTCATTGATTTGTAAGAGTGAGGTTGGATGTTCAAGTAGGTGTTTTTGCATAATTTGACTTATGCAAAACACCTACTTGAACTTGGAAGTTTTGGTAAAACGAAGAGTTTTTCATTATTCTTAATAATATACCAGTTTGGTATATTTCATAGATAAACCCAGATTTTTTGTAGGATATCTTTATTGCCGTCTTAACTCAATTCTTTAGGATTTTTACAACCTTTGATAAACTGATGGTTTTACCTTAAAAATAAAATGCAATTCATGAAATTTTTTCTCCCTTGAAAGTTACAATAACAGAAATTGAAGAATGTCCCTGGATAATGGAAAATCTCCGGGCCTGGTGATATCTACTTTAGAACAAAAAAAAATTATGCATATCCAAAAAACTACTTACTTATTGCATAAATAGTGCACAGGTACCGAATGAATGGAAACCTCTATAATATTACCTACCCAGAAGGGGTAAAGGGGAAAGATAATGGCGAGAATTACAGAAGAATTGCTGTAACCAGTATGGTAAACTCATAAGAAATAAAATAGATCAAGAATATCATGACTATAAGGCATAAGAACAAGCTGGTTTTGGAGTAGCATGATACGTAGTTGGCCATGTATATTGTATAACGCATGTTATTGACATCGAGAAGAAGACAACCGTCAACACAGCAGTTTACAAAAGACATTCGATAGTGTCCCCCACAATAAGCTGTTGCCAACACTGCAGCAATCAAATCAGACATGGCCTTATTAAAAGCAGCACAAAACTTATGCATGGACGCTAGGACAAAACTTAGAGTGGGAAACAATGTGGGACCAAGGCCTCAAAGTGTGACAGAAAAAAATGTAGTGGCATTTAGGAATTCGGTTTCTGAAAGTCGTAAATGATTATAGTCTTTGTATTCTTCTATGTTGAAATATCTAGGAATTTTTCCTGTTTGATAAGAATAAGCTCTGCCCCATGGAAATTATTGTTTTAACCTCTTCCAACGTAGTAGATCAGTGTTCCGTGTTTCAGGGAGGGGTCTTCAACACAGCTGAGCAAATTGAGCATTTAATTCTGCTAATATAGATGCGCTACGGCTATAAGTAGTGGACCAGAACATTAATTTACTGAACTTGTATTTTAAAAGAGCTTTATCAGATTTCGCTGTTATTATCCATGTTTTACAAGCTACTATATAGCCAGAAGTAGAATGAGATATATAAATTAATTAACAATCTTTTAAGCTGGTTATATTAAATTTTACCTTCAGGTGTCAAAAGCGCTGTATACGTTAGGTCTTCTTACTGTATATTACACACTACTTATTTTTTTAGATATCTCTCTGATGGATTAATTTAATTACTGTATGTATACAAAACTTGTAAGCTGTAAGTTCAACATGTACGATACCGTATAAAAGTCCTACTTGGTATTATTGATTTCAGATTTCAATGTTACCGTAAATTTCAATTTAAACAAATAAATCTACACAAACTTCGGGTAGGAATTATCATTACACTTCGGTAGAGGAACGGAGAAAGTAACAAAAATAAAAGGAAAGAAAATGAAAACAAAACTTTAAGCCGATACCATTCCATTTATGCCACAAAACTAGCAATGCCGGAGCTGTTACAGAAATTTCATTGCCTATCAGCAAAACAGTTTCTATTTCCCAAACTTTCAATCCATTTCGAACTTCCAAAGCATGTTTCGCTACAACATTCAAATAAATAAAGGAATACTAAAATGTCTAATTCCCGCTATTATGGAAATAGCGTAAATTGGTTCATGGACGTAGAGAGTCTCTAATAGCAGGGAAAGTTTCAGTTCCGGATATTAAAATACGGTGTGGAAATTAAGTTCGCATGAATTTAAATTATGCACGTAGGTAACCACATATTCCAGCCATCTGAAAGCTGCTTTTAAAGTGCTTTATTAAAATGCATCATATTTCTATCAAAATTAAAATCAATTTGAAAATAGTTTATGTTAATTTTGATATTGTAGTGGTACCAGAGAAGCTAGAAAACTCTTTTGAGCTTTACAATAAGGTAAACTATTTTTTTAGCTCTGGGGCTCCACGTAGAACAAGCCTCTTTGTGTAACCTCCGGAAACGCCACTCAAGCATGATCTCAGCAATCAGACGGACCTGTTTAGATTGGTACTTCCTATTTACACCATCGCAGTGTCAACTTTACAATAGACTTGAAAACGCATTAAAATGCAGTTTGTACATGGTAGAACAAGAACTCACATCCAAAAGCCCAACTGTACAAGCAAGTAAATCTAATACTCACAGTTTTAGCCTGTCTTGCATATTCTTGTCTCTTCTTATTCATCACACCTTAGCAACCGTTTTGATTTTTCATTGCTGCTCATCTTCGATCATGCGTGAGATAATGATGTCTGGGGTGAGAACTATCTATATTTTAGTATAAGCCTCGTGTCTGGCACGTCTTGGTTCCAACAACAGGGTAACTTTGCTCTGGGCACGAGGACATAGCAGAGTGGTGGTTAACGAAAAAGCCGACCCTCTTGCCAAAAAAGGAGCAGAGTTTAGATTTATAGGACCTGAACCATTATTTGGCATTGCCAAAAGTACTGCCAAAGATATTATCTCCGGCTCGATAGAGAGGAAAATCCTCATGTACTGGAATAATATCCCAGGACTAATCCATTCGAAGGCTTTCATCTCCAAACCCTCGAAAAATATAACTAAGCAGATTCTAGAGTAGAATAGGAAAGACTTACGCATTCTTATAGGACTGCTTACGGGACACTGTCGTCTAAGATACCACATGAAGAAAATAGTTCTGAATCAAACTTCAGACTGCCGCTTCTGCAGTGTGGAAGACGAGACTGCAGAACATATATTATGTTCTTGCTCCGCCCTGGAAAATACTAGGCACCGCATTTTTGGTTTCCCAAAATTGGAGCCTAACGACTTTAAACAGGTCTCGCCGAAGACAACCATTGACTTCGCAAGGAGGATTGGCTTGTATGGCGATTTATAACCCTAGGGGTGAGCCAAAATACACCCAACGGTGGTCGCAGTGGAGGGGTGGTTGAGCGCCCCACTCACTTTGAACCTAACCTAACCCTAACCTGGCATGTTTCCATCTGGTACACTTAAAGATCGTGTTTTCAATATTGTCAACTTCATTGTAAGATATGCATCTGTCGGATTCATCTTTCCCCATGCCTTTGACATACGCCTGGAAGCACCCATGGCCAATAAGTTCCTGCAGTTGACCCATTATTCTATGTTTTGATGGTCTATTGGTCCATTTAGCTTTTTCTACTTTCTGGACCCATCAATTCTGCCATACTCTCAGTGTATTTGCATCGCAGTACTGTCCTTACACACACATTTTTCTAGAACCAGCGGATCGACCAGGACTGTCTTCGTAATGACCTACAGAGCAACTCCAGAAGTTGTCCTGTACGCATATGGTACTGGTAGTAGATATTGTTTTTATATTTCTTTAAATTAGTGCTTCATACAATAAAATATTACTGCTGAGAGCAGCTCCTTTCATGCTACCTGGTGATTGTTTGTGCAATATGTTTACGGAAAACTCCTCTATTAGCATAATAATTGCTAGAAATTTAACTAAATTAGCTGAGCTAATTGTTACTTCTTACATACTAAAGTGAGCGTGGTCCCTTTTATCCATTTCTTCATAATTATTGCCTCTATTTTTTTCGGTGCTGGTGTTGGTTTATGAGCTCTTATCCAGGTATTGATTATTTCTAGTGACTAATTTGCATTTTTCATGAGCGTATGTTGGTCATCTGCTCCTACAAACAGGGCATGATCATCGACGAAGTTCACCGTTATCGCATTTCTGTATCTCCAAAAGGATGTCCCTCAGGGTTGGTACAGCTCTCCATCTGTCTTTCAGGTAGCTGGATACAAGGTTAAGAAAATAACCAGACACTTTTTTACTTTTCAATTATCAAAGTTTAAACAGGCAATTCCAAAAATGTGTTTGACACCGGGGTTAATTAGGGGGCACCATCTTTTGTCACACTCTTTGCAGTGAGCATCACAGTCTCAAAAGCGCAGCGTTTATCGTTGATTTTGCCTTTTAGAATCACAATTATCTCAGATGCAGGTCTCCTATCTCCTCCAACTCGGCTTGTGGTCTATCTATCAATCTCTGATCATAATCTTCAATAGTTTACTCAGGCTAGTCAACATGCAGAGAGATCTGTAAGAACTGGATTGTTCAGGGGTAATCTTCCATATCGTGGAAAACTCCTGCACTTTTTTTTCATTGCCTCCAGTGGTATGTTGCAGATGCCAGGAGCACTTGATGCAAGTTACATGGAGTTCTTCCTCCGTTAAGAGTAATATTCGTCTCGGTTTGTTCATCTATCCATCTGACCGTAGCAGGTGGGAAAAAGTCGTAGAGTATTTCCATTTTTTTATTGTTTAAATCATATGGAGTTGGAATTCCCATCCTTATTCAAAATGAAGGGGTTTAAGTTACGGGTCTGATCCACATTTTCATTTTAAATTCGGAAAATCGAGGCGTTAAATTTTCGTTGGACCACCTTGTACATATTGATTGACTAAATTATTTGGAATAATAAATAAATAAATAAAATATTCATCTAACGAAAGCAGTTGACGGATGAAGAAGAAGGTACACAATCAAGGTATTAAATGTTTAAAAAAAAAATTATCAGCATGATGTGTATGTTTTAAATATAGTTAAACGAAATATAAAATTTGTTTTACAGAAATATATTTATTAACAACCTCATGCATGAGTTCAACTAGTAAATTAGGAGTAGGTAGCTAAAACAAATGTAGCTCATCAAATAAAACTAGTAATGGTAGGTATGCTTTTCAATTAAATCCAACTGGTAGTTCGCAGAGCTCTTAATAGAAAAGCAATTTAATTAAAATCCTAACTTAAAATTAATTTCGTAATAGTGCAGTTAAAATATTAAATAATACTTAATCTACCTATAATTTAGTATACGCTATAACAAACACATAATTGGTGTGTACTTTGTGATTACTAAAAATATATATATTTATTCAAAAACACACTTAGTTTTTATTTTGGGCACAAACAAGCAACAAGTACGAAAAATAATGTTTTTTAAACGAGTAGACAGAATCTAGGATGATTCTAGAAAGTTTGCAATTCCAAAAAAACTGTTCTCGGTCGTGTTGCGTACAGAATTTTTTACTTTACTTCTACAGATAGAATATATTCGCGAATATATATGCAGTACTGAAATTGTATGTCACAGGTGCTATGGAAGTTGACATGCTGTCAAATTTGTTATAAACAAACACTTAGCTTAATACCTTTCAAAGTGTTAAACAGCATCTCTGTGCAAGATGGTTAAAACTAAAGAAAAAGTCTTTACTCGTACATGTGAAGCATATTCTGGCTCATTCGCATTTGACAGAAATCATAGACCTAGCATTAAATGGGTTGGATCTCAATTCATTGAAATACCTCTTCATAAAGAAAGATTAACCATATGGTGGGATGGAAATGGAATAATCGGCCCTTATTTCATTACTGATGATGAAAGGCGCACTGCAACAGTGAACAGTGAACAGTGAACAGCGAAGTTCTGACACTATTTGTACAGGACCTCAGACGCTTCTGTAGAGCACGAAACCTACCATTGCTAAGATAGTGCAAAGAGTCATACCGCTGGTCGGTCATTATGAATGATTGGAATGATTTGCCCCTAACCTGGACCTTACTCGCCCTGATGCATACATCTGAGGCATTATCAAAACAGCAGTGTTTTAAAACAACCCACTCACTAAAATTCCGGAATTGAGGATGGCAGTTGTTCGCTTCTTCAGTGCATTGGAGCAGCCTATACTCCAAAATATGATACAAAATTTTCAGGACGGCCTAAAATTACGCGTCGAATAGAATATTGTACATATAGAGCATAACATTTAGATTTACGGTTGATATTTTTGTTGTTTGTGTTAATGTTAATATGTATTTGTAGGTTTACAGTACTACTGTATATTCGCGGTGGTACTGTAGCTGAAAGCAAAGTTTATTGGAACCAATTTGCAATAAAAAGAACTATTTTTTTAAACTGAATTTATTTTGCCAAAAAAATAAAATTGTGTCTAGGATGAGATTAGGTATAAACAATTATTCTGTCATTTTATCACTGGGTAGTCAAATGTTACAGTCAGCAGACTAAGAGCTAAAAGATAGGCAGGTGTTACGAGATAACTTATAAGTAACTTGACCTATAATGAAATTTATTGTACTAACCCTTAGGATACATTTACATTCAATTAAAGTTAGGCTGGGGCTTAAGTTTAAAATTTAGTTGGTTGACAAATAATGACATTCCCTTCTACCAATTTAAAACAGAAATTTCTTTTTAATTACATTTTAGATTTTTAGGTTTTGAATACTTGCAAAGTTAACTTTGGAGAGTTTTAATGTAGAGTCTTTTTAAATGTGTTGCAAATTATCGGATCGTATATGATTTAAGCAAAAAAGGTAATTAGATTATAATAGATTGAAGAAAATATAAAAGATCAGAATGGATTACTAACGAACAAGACTTGGGATCATATTTTTTGGTCAATGCACCAATATTTAATAGGAAAATTAAATTTTCGAAATTATTTGTTTTGCCCTTGTCTCCACGATCGTACTTTTTACAATAATAATTGGTAAAAAAGGAAAAAAAGTAGTTTTGGTAAAGTTAAAAAAACTAAAGACGTCTTAATGCTCCATGAGAATTTCTTTTCAGGTAAATATCTTTTACCCAAATTCTCCTATTTCTACGAATCTTTTTTTTACAGTTTTTTATCGCTGCTCGAAAGCCGAATGGCAAGTATAATTTTATTAATATTCTCCTCATTTCTTTAAGACAACCTAACCTAAAAATTTATTTTTTAATCGAATGTAAATTGTAATTATTCCAAATTTCATTCAAGCAAGAAAGTAACCAAGCAAGAACGAACAAAAAAAAATAAAAAAAATAAACGTGGTTGTAGTTTTGTATAAAAATTTCGTTGATCTATATGTATTGATAAACCGGCCCTTAACAGTTTAGATTTAGTGGGGATTTTTTATATCTATATTATATATTAGAAAATAGTAATTATTTTAGCTGGTATTTGCTGCCCTCGTTTCCTGTATGTTCTAGAGATGTAATTATTAATTGCTATTCTTCATTGATATTATTTACAATAAACCTGGTTTAAAAACTAGTTATTTAAAAAAGAAACAAAGAAAATAAATAGATATATTATGGATAAATTGTCAGCTAAGCTAATTTAGATATGATATACGAAAATCTAATTATTACATTTTCATTTGATTAAATTAAAATTAAGCTATTTTGTTAATTAAAATATGCAGTAATGACTAATTTGCTATTAATTTTAATGGATTTAAATAATTCAATTTCTCCAGTTGAATCCAAAAAGTACCTACTTAATTTTATTGTAATTGTTTCAAATAAATGTTAATATCATAATTCTTTCATTAAAGACTTAATTATTAAGTGCACTTTACCAAATGAATTAAATATATTTTTTTTATATCTTGATATACTAAAATATCTCCAATTCTATTTAGTTTATGTGATTATTGCTCCGCTGTTATGTTAACTTTAAATATTTCGGGTACCATACTCGCATTACTGACAGGTCAGTTTAACCACCTCCATAGGTCGTAAACCGTGATATATTATGTTTTCAAAACAAAAAATGATTGGTTTATGAACAAAAATATGTTGTACAACGGTTTTTTATTATTTTAAAGGGTAGTAAAAAGATATTGAATTTTATTGACTTTAAAAACATTCTTTCGGGAAGTAATCTTGTGCTCAAAATTTGACCACAAACAGTAATTGTATAACCGCAGTTCTATATTAAAATATAGAACGACAGTTATTTAATACAAAAACAGTATCTAAACAAATATAAACATATTGATTAAAGATTTTCCTTAATATATAGGAAATAATAAGTTTGTTTAGTTTGCTGGGTCACGAATGTTCGCTGTGGTTACATTGGTATAGTTATCGAAAATATTTACCTTACCTATACTTTTACAGGCTTTGTAGTAATAATATTTATTTACAAAAAAAATCAATACATATTACAGGAAAATATAAGTTGAAAATATAGGACGGAACTTAAAAAATAACTGTTAAACAGAACACTACTTATTTAAAACATTAATTTTTTCATATCTTTTTTTTTGTTTTATACCATATTTATTTGATGTTGATTAAGTAGTGTTGAAATGTTGTGTAAAGCCTTAAAATTATTCAAAAAATTACTTTACTATTCTTAAATTTGGACCAGACCAAGACATAAAAGTTTTAAAGCCTAGTGATTATTAGTCCTAAGGGTTTATCCCTCTAAGGTCAAGATATAACCTTAAAATGACATATAATAACCAGGAAAAAACTATATTGTACCAATCTTTACAATAATAGGTAATGTATTTGTGGTACATCTGTAATAATTCCATTAAAATGTTAAATAACCTTAGTACCAATATTATCTTCTCTACTATATACTATTTATTATATTCTAATTTGAACAAAAGTATTAAAAATAATTTTCTTTTAAGGAGATAGCTTTTAACTGATGTATATCGTCAATATGCAAAAATGATTGAAACGCAAAATTTTAAGAGAATCGCGAAATATCTTACTACAAAAATGTCAAATCAATAAAGAAAACCAAAATTTATTTATTTTTTTTTAGTTTCGATCTGAATTTTTATCTCTGCTTCTTGGGTACAATTTTTAACAACGCTATTGTCTTTAGTTTACTCTAGGTCCCTGAAGAAGGTAACTTGGTTATCGAAACTTTGGTTAGACAGATAAAAGTATTTGTTGGTGTAGTGGTAGTGTAAACAGTGTTAGGTATAACTATCTCCAACGGTTCCAGATTCTACACATAACGTTTGCTAAACTAAAAGTAGCAAATATATTTAATTATTTTTCTTATACATTGACAAATAAACAGTGTGTGGAAATTAATAAAAATTTGTCAAAAAATTTCCAGCTGAGCAAATATTGATTAATGATTGAAATTTCTGTTGAATCTAATTTAAATAAAATATTTACATTTTCCTCTTTTAATGCTGAAGGACTAAAGAAAGGAACATAAACTCATTTTTCTAACAAAATTATAGTGAGTAAAGTAAAAAGTTTAAAGCAAAATTCAATTACACCGAATGTTAAGTGTCGCCGACTATATACCACTAGCACTGACAACAAATATAAAACGCAAAGACCACAGGTACACTCAGTCAACTTACAAATGGTGGTAGTGAATAAGTAAGTTGGTTATTCTAAGTAAGAGCCGACTCCTAACGTTATTTTTAATCACCTTAACTCATATTAATCAAATTTACTTAAACATTTTATGAAATCTACGAATTCTGGACAAAATTAAATTTTTTTGTAAGTATACAGTAAATACTTAATAGAATTTAATTTATGTATTTTAGGAAAATAGTTAAGTATCTTATATCTGAAATTACTAACCATTTTTTTGTTCATTGTCAAAAAAGTTTTGGGTGAAAAATGTTGAAAGAATCATTAAAAAATATACTGGGATCAAAGTTCTTCTTCTTCTAAAGGTAGACATCTTGTTACGCTGGCGACCACATTGGCCACTGCAGCTCGAAATGTCTGTTGATGTTAGACCAGTACATTTTTTAAGATTGGCCAGCCAGGATATACGCCTGCTTCCAGGGCTTACCTTCAATCTTGATTTGTAGGATTAATTGTAGAAGTTGATACTTATCATAATGCATAATGTGGCCAAAGTAGATCAGTTTTCTGTTTTCTTCCTCGGTAAGACTCCAGCTTTTCACTTCACAGTGGAGAACACTAAAGACGAAGCCTCTAAGAACTCTTATGTATTTAATTAAGAGAAAGGTTATAAAGGAATTTTGGCTTTTTCAATTAGAGTTCTTATTTCATAACTATGGTCCCATCTACTATTTTCCACACAAAATCCAAATTAGTGTCTGCAAATATGCAGACGACCATAAAGTTTGTAGTTACAGAGGCATCAGAAAAAGTCATATAGATCAAAATTAATAATTTCAATCAAGAAGAAAAATAGAGTGGAATGATAATTAATGCTGACCAGAAGGAACTTATGAAAATTGAAAAAACGTAAAATAAAGCTGACATTAGAAAGATGAGAATTTTGTCATCGGAATTTGTACGTATGTAAAAAATAGCATTAAAAAAAGTAGAACATTGAGTCACATCTAAATCAGACTGTACTTAGCATACCTCAACTTACCATACAGTTCTGACAAGCCGCGTGGGTCGACCATTTTTGTGCGTATGAGGTCCAATCTTCCGTGGTGCCTTTAGATTTCTTCTGGTGCCCTTACTACATTACCTGCCCAACCTAGTTGTCTACATTTCAGCGTGTCTGATCACGTGTTCGTTGTATAATTGCCATATTTCTGATTCTGATCCTCCAGGCACCTGATTCTCCGCATATGATGGGTTCAAATATTTTTCGTACCACTTTGTTTTCAACTGTTAAAAGTTTATTTTTTGTTTCTTTGGTAACTGGCCATGTCTCACTCTCTTTAAAATTACTTATCTTGAATTTTCTTGAGACTGATCTAGACTTCAATATATTTTGGAGTGCGTAATAACATTTGTTGGCGTTTTTTATTCTTGTGCAGATTTGTTCCATTTGTTACCTTCGGTTATAATTCTTCCAGGTTATTTAATTTGTTTTGCCATCTTATATTCATTGTTGTTAAATTTTATGGTTGGGGGGAGTTGTATATTTTTCCTCTTTACTAACATATACTCTTATTTCTTTGAAAATGTTTATTAGCTCAAAGACTTTAATTTTTAATTGATTCATTTGAACAAATACCGATTGCAAGTTGGGAAATATTAAAATAAAATAAAAAATAAATGCCTATTGTGAAATAGTATCTTTTTCCGAGAAAATAGTGTACACAACACGACCGAAAACAGTTTTTCTGTACTCGCAGGATTTAAAAACGAGCCTACGGCTAGTCCTGGGATTTTGTCTACTAGTCTAAAAAACAGTATTTTCCGGACTTGTTACATAATTATTTTAATAATAGAAAATTTATTTTATTTTTCATTCTGGCATTCTATAGCACAATAAATTTTTGCCCGTCTTGTTTTAGTGTATTAACGTGTATACTGTATTAACGACAGCTCGGTTTGACCATACTAAGAATTATGTATCAATGTATCAGAAGTTATGGGATGTGGTATGAATTTTAATTAATCAGATGTTTATCAGTTACTGAATCATTCATGGCGATTCATTGTAATGTTTGCTGAGCAATTTTTAAGCATGTTCTGATAAATATTTATGAGACATTTTGTTACAAAAATTATATAACATCTGGAGCTCTATAAGTATCAATTTTCCAGTAATGAGGTACACACCAAAATAATGACCATTGCTGTTTCATAAATCAGATAATAAGTTGTATGCATTTTGTTTCGTAATTGAATAATGGATTGTAAAAAAAATATAGAATAAATATTGGTGTAATGATAACCATTACTATACTTCAAAAAATAACATCTACCTATTTGGTGTATATATTCAGTAAAAAAAACATTCAGAGTATGTGATACACTATGGTTCCAAATTCAAATTTGTTTTTTTTTTGGTTATATTGTTACAACTGTTTTCCATTTTGACACGGAGTTTGAGTTGCATCTGTTATTTTAATTAAATACAGAGCAGTTTTTTATCATTTTGTCATATCTTGTGTGTATTGCGAATGGAATAAAAATGTGTGTTAAATTTTCCATATTCGGAGTCACAGAAAATATAACACGAGGCTCGTAGGAAAATGTTTAAAAGCGGTTATGATGTGAGGGAAAATACGTCTGCAAATGAAAGAAATATCGCAAATATAAAGTGATTCAAATTTGAGGGAGATAGCCAGTAAACTTTCTGTATCTCTTTTTAAGTCTATCCGTACTAATAATAATCAATAAGATATTTAGAAAACATGTTGCCTCTCGTCTAGTTTGTCTGGTTAGTAAAATATTACCAAGTATTCAAAAAATCACTTTTTTGCTAAAAACTAGCATCGTCAGACTGACATTTTGAAGTTACATTTTGTTTTTAAGGTAGGTACCTGGTATTGATTAAGTAGTGTTAAGACTAGACCAAGTATGGAAGTAATGAGAAATAACAATATTAAAGCCTAAAGCATAAAGTAACGGTTACTTGTAGTAAGATATGCTAAGGAGATGCTAGAGCAAGTCAATTACTATCCAGCATTCATGAAACGTATTCTTATTAGTGACAAGAAGAGGATTTGACATGCAAACTAGCTAACAATCTTCAACTGGAAGGAGCAAAGATGTAATGGAAAACAAGGGTAAAATATTTAGGTTTGACACTAGATAATAAATTACTGTAGAACTAGCGTGAACAGTAAGTATTAAAAAAGGAATAAAAGGCTTGATGGCATGTGAAAACTTTGCAGGAAAGAAATGAGATGCAAAACCAACACACTGTATTGGATTTACACATTTATAGTACAACCAATAGTCACCTAGGGAGCAGCGGCCTGAGGACAAGGAATCTGCATACAACGAGAGAAAACCTAAAACCTAAACTCCGAAGATCTAAAGATTAGCTTGTGTCTGCGTCAAGGAAGAGATGAAAACGCTCCAAATCTTGCACCTCCACATATTCATAAAGCAAATGTAAGAAGGAGAACGGTTAAAATAATGGTCAGTGGAAGAAATTTAAGGCCGAGTCTTGGGAAATACTTCAGGTAAGGAGATCCAAGAAACTTAACTCTACAAAAACATTTGTAGTTGAATAAGAAAAGTCAGTCAAAAATATCGCAACCCTATCTAATGGCATATTGGTGGATCAAAAACCGAAAGAGGAACAGGAATTAGGGATTATGGACCTAGATCAAAACAGCGCCAGAAATTAGATTTATATGCCACTATTTTCTAAGCAGTAGTACAGTTTGTGCCAAAATGATCAATATGGAATATAAAAAAAACACATTTTTGAAATAATTTATATAAAACATATGTTCAAAATTTCCACCCTGGCGTTGAAAACATATTTTAAAGAAAAACGACCTGAAGACCCTTTATCTACATTGTTCAATAAGTCCTAGGACTAACCCAGAGATGGCGTGATTCATGTCAAATCAACCTTATTTTTTAAAAGTACCAACCTTCAAGTGACATGTGTCAAAATTTCATGTCAATCAACAAAGCTACTGAGGTGAGACTAACGCTCCTTTTGCATTTGTTCAAAAAATGGAAAAAACTAATATCGTGTGTTAAAACAATGTTATTTAATGGGAAAAAATACAGTGCAAGCTCAGCAATGGCTTTAAAAGTGTTATCCAGGCTGTGCTCCATCGGGAACAACGATTTGTCGGTGGTATGCTGATTTCAAACGCGGTCGAACTGATACAAGTGATGCAGAACGTTCGGGGAGGCCAAATGAAGCAGTAACTCCGGGAAATAAAGCAACTTTTAAAAATAGTGATGGATGACCGCAAAACGAAACTTTCTGAGATTGCTGAGTTCGTGAACACATCGACTGTAAGTGCGTGTACGATTTTACATGAAAAATTGGGCATGAAAAAGGTGTTTTCCAAGTGGGTGCCGCGCTTGCTCACAGTTGAACAAAAGCAACAACGAATAGACTATTCAGAGACCTGTTTGGCACGGTTTACCAACAATAAACAGGATTTCTTGCGTCGGTATGTGACAATGGACGAAACATGGATCCACCATTACACTCCAGCGTCGAATCGGCAGTCAGCTGAGTGGCGTGCAGCCTGTGAGAGTCGTCCGAAGCGTCCGAAAACGCAACAGGCAGCTGGTAAAGTCATGGCGTCAGTTTTTTGGGACGCGAACCATCAAGAGCGACTATTACATTGAGTTATTGGTGCGTTTGAAGGACGAAATCGGAAAAAAATGATCCCGCATGTAGAAGAAAAAAATAATCTTTCATCAAGACAATGCACCGTGCAACAAATCAATGAAAACAATGGCCAAATTGAACGAATTGGGCTGCGATTTGCTTCCTCGCCCACCATACTCTCCAGATCTGCCCCCCAGCGACTACTGGCTCTTTGCTGGTCTCAAAAGGATGCTCCAGGGAAGAAGATTTGGCTCGAATGAGAAAGTAATAGCTAAGACTGAAGCTTTTTTTGAATCCAAGGAGAAATCCTTCTACAAGCATGGTATCGAAAAGTTAGAAAAGTGTTGGAATGATTGTATCGCACTTAAAGGTGATTATGTTGATGAATAAAAAATAATTTTTCGAAAAAAACGTGTTTTTCCTAGTTAGGCCCTGGACTTATTGAACATGTTACCTTGACATAATACACTAGCCAGTGCGACCAAATTTCTCGGGCTGAGTAAATCTACTTTTAAATTACTTACAGGAATTCTAGCTGAAAATTGTACACCTAAATAAATTAGGGATAGAGAAGAAGACCAAAAGCAGATATTGTGAGCTTAAGGATGAAAACCCTATACTTTTTGCTCAGCTCAGCCTTAAAAAATTCAAGAGCTCACTTTGGAACAGAGGAAGATCTACCTCAACTGAAGCCCATTGACATCCTGGCGTTTATAAAAAATTAGAAATGCTGCTAAAATGAGGAAAAACACCTACATCTTCTAAGCAAGTAAAACCCCTATATATTACATAAAATTATATTCCAAAAACTTAACAAATACTATCGAGCATCCACCTTATACACCAGATATGGCTTTAGCAGACCCATTTCTTGTTCTTTAAAAATGTTTTAATGGTGAGATTATAAACCTGAGTAAGTGATTCTTTTCCAAGTAAAGATGATAACCAAATCAATTTTAATAAGCAACCAACATTCTGATTATTATTTCTCTAACTTTCAGGACAGTTAATTAAAAATACTTTTAATTGAAATATTTCCTTGTTTTTATTTAGTTAAAACAAAAGAAATACTGATAAAAGTTTTAAAAGCTTTAATTTACATTTATAAAATGAAAACCGGCAGTCCTAAATAAAATCTTTTTTGCAAAAACGAATAAACTATTGTTGTTTAATGTACTACTAATAGCTACTCTAAGTTTTACAAACCAACCACATAATTATTATTGCCAAGTGAAACAGAATACGATGTATTTTAAATTGAACAGCTAGTCTAAATAATACACCTCAACTACAAATTATTTTTAAATTTATTCAATTTTTTTTTACTTAAATTACTCTTCGTCCTCCGCCCATGACATTGAAAAGCCTTTACATAATGTGACTATTAAACCTGAACAACAACAAAGTGGTCCTGACAAATACTTATTATTAATGAATATATACAGGTTATTCTTTTAGATGGTACACTTCAGTACCACTCCTAAAAAGGGATACCACTACGGGTATACTACAAGGTGCAGATTACAGTGTGGTCTCTTGAAGTAATAATATAGTTGTATTCCGACTTATAATTAACCAAGACACAATAAGTATGATACTACGAATTTTAGTAAAGGCATGATTTTTAAAGTAAAGGACAGTTTTGATCCAAAGAAAACTGTTTTTTATTTATAGATATTATCCAAACAATATTTTTTATT
Organism: Ophraella communa; assembly: GCA_035357415.1. Taxonomy (NCBI): domain Eukaryota; kingdom Metazoa; phylum Arthropoda; class Insecta; order Coleoptera; family Chrysomelidae; genus Ophraella; species Ophraella communa. The sequence continues at coordinate 39,755,079 of CM068985.1, forward strand.
CTAAAAGGTTCAAAGGAAACTCAAAGTCTATCCCACAACTATTTTATTAATTGTTGCAACTAGTTTCGGTCCTATAGGACCATCACCAGGCTGAAAGAATTACAAAAGAATAGAAAGAGGATCTAAAGAATACAATATCAAGTTAAATATTCAATACCCTTCCTTACAAATTGATTACAATAACAAACTGATAATACAGAGAATATTCATTATTATTATTTGAATATTATTATTATTATTATTTGATTATTTGACATTTAATTAAATTCTCTGTAGAGTGTAACTTAAATAATCTACTTTACTTTCCATTCATATCTAGTATTTTCTCCATTTGGAATTTTTAATAAAACAATACCAAAATGCTATTAGCAAACGTATAATTAAGAATAATATACTAGTAATTGAACTAAACTACCACCTTTTATTTAAAAAAAATAGATTGTTAAACGCAATGACAGCTGTTGCTCTAGAATTATCGTCTTCAGATTGACATATTGAAGTTACATTTTGTTTGTTTGTAGCTACCTGATATTGATTAAGTAGTGGGTACTAAGACTAGTCCAAGTATGTTATAAGCCCTAAGGGATTATCCTGGATGTATTTCCCTATAAAATTAGTTTAACCGTGCAATGATATATCAGTCCTGGTGACGTTGTCCACCATTCCTGAGACTTCGTTATTACATTTTTTTCATATGCAACTTTCATGTGCTCTGCTTGGATTGGTGGTCCATTTTTCCAAGTTTTCCTGTCCGTGATCATAGTCTTAAACGTTTTTTCATAGCGTACCATTTGACCCGATAGTATTCCGAACATTGGGTCACTGTTCAGCTACTTTTGTACCCAGCTGTAGATATTTGGATCCATGTAGGCTTATTATGGTCGTTGATCATGACTCTTTTGGCCAGCGCATAGATAAAGAGCGGTAGAGACGTTAAATTTTTTAAGACTTCTAAAGCATGTACTTGGAGCACCCCAACATAATATGTTTTGTAAAAAGAATTCCGCAATTGTACCCCCCAAAGGTACATATAGAGACTTGACTGCACAGGAAATCTAAGGATTTAAAGAATATGAAAATATTTGATGGTGCAGTTAGATTAAATGATCTTTTGTCGAGCGAGCCCTGCAAAGTTACTGAGGATCTTGAAGTTGGAATTTAGGAAATAATATATCAGGTACAAAGCACATAACCATGGTGAGACATTCAGTCCATTAAAATAAAAAAAATAGTTATAAATTTAATGACATAACCTCACTTTACTGTAATACGTATTTATTCAGATGGTATAGGTAAGTCGTTCTTCCTATTTGAATAACTGAGTTGAACTTTTGTAATTTTTTAATAAATATAAGTAAAAGTGTAGGTTGAGAGAGTGAAAACACAATTTTTTTGAAAATATTGGATCCAAGATTGACGGTTACGAGGAGACGAAAAAAAGTGTTTGATATTAAAATTTAGAAAGGAATTAAAGAAATAATTTTAAAAGTATATAAAATTAATAATAATTCAATTTAAAAATAATTCTAAGAAAAAATTGTTATAGAAGAAAGAGTAGTGAACAAACAATATTCAATAAAATAGATTAGAGGTAAAAAAGATATAATAAAAAGGAAACAGAGAGTGAAATAGGAGTACAAATTATTTTAGACCAAAATTCTTTGAAAATAGTTAGATATGATTTGAAACAAACCTATTCCCTTCAAAAAATAACCTAGGTACCATTGGAATTGATAAAGTAAATTTAGTTATAAAAATAATAGCAGACCAGACTGTTCTAGAATATTCTGGAGGTTTGGACGAGATATGTTAAAATTAAGGAACTATAATTTAAATTTATGAAATTTTGAGCACTGGGTGAACACTCCAGAATTATATAAGAATGGTTTTGTTTTTCACGATATAAACATTAAAAAATTCACTTGTCGAGATTTACACATCCAAATGCAATTTTATTGGGTGGCTGTACCGTGTAAAATATAGTAAAAAAAATAGTTGAAGTCGTAAATTCTCGAATATTCAGTTATACACAACTGAATATTTAAATAACTCAAATATTATTATCGTAAAAAGCAAAACGTCAAGCAGTCGTCACAAAATCAACTTTCTGATCCACCATTTTGATGACTAAGGTATATTCTAAACATTTATCTTTAAATGCATCTCTAGTCGAAAATATTCTATGAGGTGGTCCGATCTTAGTTAAAGCTAATAATAAAACGCGAGTTTTTATAATTCCACTATTACGATGAGTTAAAGGCCAAGAGCCAATTAATTGTCAAAAAAGGTATTATTATAAGCCTACATTTTATTGTGAAATAGCGGCCGTAGTTCATTAAATTTGGTACCTACCTAACGTTCTTAAGATATCAACTGCAATTAATGGTAGTAATCTGGTAGTGCTATTTCATCATGATTGTTAAAAATCTCGATTTAAGCACGGTTTTGTATTTTAGGCGTGTGAATTGTGAATCGTAAAAATAAATAGCAGCGAATCCGTGAACATAGTTATACTATTATTATGTTGTTTCTCATAAAAAATAGTTGAGTTTCATTGGAATGATTAGAGTTGGTTTTTAATAACAGAGTTCAACTTTAATTTCCTTTCCGTTATTTTTGATCTGAGGAAACTGAGGTCCATATTAAAAAATCTGTTTATTTTAATTATATAATTTGATGAGTACAGATGATACACATTATAGAATTTTTAAACAACAAAAGAAAAAGAATAAAACATTTTTTTGCACGATTGATCATTTTTAACTGTTTACCATGACAGATTTTACGTAAGTAGGTGACATTTACTATCAACTCGACGATAAGTAATTCACTTATCGTCGAGTTAAAAAATCTCTAATTTTTATTTTATTTTTTGAAAGAATAAAGAAAACTAACGAATTATTTATGATACAATTTGTTGAATTATTTAATGAAATCCCACTTGTAGGGGCTGTGGTTTCACTTCTAACAGAAACTTCTGCAGAATCGCATACACTACATACGCGATCAAAATTGAAAACTTGGAAATATCAACGCCATCATAAAGAAAAACAGTGGATTTAATCATTGAATCATTTTCAAACCATCATCTTGTATCATGCAAATTTGGATTTAAAAAAGATAAAATGCCTCCCAAAACCTTAACTATTAGAGATTTTTCGAGATTTCATGAACAATATTTTTATACGGACCTATGTGAAGCAAATTTAAATCATATTTATCAAATTGACAATGTCGATGACAAAGTTCAATACTTCTCTGGATTGATACTACACATTTTTAATAAACATGCACCAAAAAAAAACATAAGAGTCAACAGAATGAAAGCACCATGGCTAACTCCTAACTTAAAGTTAATGTTTTCTATGCGAGATAAAGCTCTTACGCGGTATAAAAATACTGGGCTGTTACATCACTGGGAATATTACAAAGATTTAAGAAATCTGGCTAATAAAACTATTAAACTTGAAAAAAAAGCCTATCTTGACTTCCAATTAAATGCAAATAAAAATAACATGTGGATGGAACTGAATAATTTGAATATTTACTCAAAATACTCTAACAGGGCCATTCCGGAACATTTACAACACCCTAATGATATCAATAAATTTTTTCATAATGCAGCTAATTTAGGTGGAAATCCTGATGACGATACTATACAATTCTTTTTACGCAATACTATGGATAGTGTTGGTGCTTTTTCCTTTGCTCTAACTAGTGAAAACGATATTTATAAAACCCTATTATCAATCAAGTCTCAGGCAGTCGGCGTTGATAATTTAAGCTGTAAAATGTTGTTATATTGCTGCCCTTTCATATTACAGTATGTTTGTCATATTTTCAATTATATAATGGAAAACAAGAGTTATCCGACTCTTTGGAAAAAATCCCTGGTTACTCCGCTGGCTAAAATCCCATCACCCGATTCTTATTCAGATCTACGTCCAATTAGCATACTGTGCTGTTTGTCGAAAATATTTGAGAAAATAATTAATAGAGATATTCGTAACTACCTATCAAATTTTTCTATTTTACCTCCTTGTCAATCTGGTTTTCGACCTGGTTTTAGTTGCACAACTACTCTTCTTAAAGTTATTGATGACATACATATAGCGACGGATAAATCTTTGCTAACAGCTTTAGTTCTACTGGACTATTCAAAAGCCTTTGACCTAATTAATCACACGTTGTTGCTGGCACTGCTAAAATACATCGGGTTTTCAGAGGCATCTTTACTTTTGTTACAGAGCTACCTAAGTAATAGATCACAAGCTGTTACTATCAATGGTATAATTTCTGACTTTATAATTACTAGTAGCGGAGTTCCACAAGGTTCAATTCTAGGACCATTGCTTTTTGTAATTTACACATCACAATTTCATAAAGCTGTGAAATATTGCTCTGTTGAGTACTATGCGGATGACAGTCAGGTATATTTTTCATTTGATGAGAGTGATACTAATGCCGCCTGTCAAAAAATCAATGCAGATATTGACTCAATAATCTATTTATCTGGAAAGTATTGCCTCAAAGTCAACGCCCATAAAACTAAATTACAATTATTTGGAAGAACAAAAGCTAGGAAAAGATGTGCAAATAGATTAGACATTAGAGTCAAAGATGAACCTTTAGTGATAGAGTCCTGTGTTAAAGACCTAGGTTTGTTAGTGGATGATGATCTTAAATTTCATTCGCATGTTAACAGTATCTCAAAAAAATCTTATAGTAATCTAAAATTAATATATACAAACAGAAATATTTTAAGTAAGAAAACTAAAACTGTTCTTTGTAACTCTCACATGCTAATTATGCAGATGTGGTCTATGGACCCTGCCTTCTAGAATCCGATAAAGCTCGATTGCAAAGGCTACAGAATGCATGCGTGCGCAGTATCTGCTCTCTAAGAAAAAGGGATTATGTATCATTCCATTTAAAAAATATTGGTTGGCTCAATATGGCAGAGAGATGGACTTTAAGTGCTCTTGTCCTATTTAACAAAATAATAAAAAAGTGTACTCCTCCCTATCTATACAATAAAATAGAATTTCGCACAGATGTGCATAACGTAAATATAAGATTTAAAACAAAGCTGATACCGCCAATGCACAGAACATCTTTGTTTAAAGGATCTTTTTCTTACTATATCACTGTGCTAATGAATAAGGTACCGAGCTGTCTTCTCAATTTGCCATTCAAGAAATTTAAAAAAGAAATGTTTAAAAATGTATTTACTAAAGTATATATTCCATAGAACTAGCATACTATTTTAAGCTTCAATATTTGAATTATATTATATGTGAATATTATTAGTGTAGTACAATATTTACTGTGTTTACAAATTTTTGTGTACTTTTTTCTTTTTTTTGTTTTTTTTTTCTCTAGGGTTGAGTGGAAGAGCAAATTCTATCTGCGGGTAGAATTTGAACTCTGCCTTTTGGCTGTATTTTCTGTCTTTTATATGCATTGTATACTTGTATCTTTATTTATATGTATGCCAATAAAAACATTTATTATTATTATTATTATTATTATTATTATTATTATTATTATTATTATTATTATTATTATTATTATTTTTCTTGATCTCGCATACATGCGGCTTTTACTGATTCGGAACGGTATTCACATACAAGTCCCGAATCTTACTATTGTAAATTAAGGTGGCGTCTGACTATTGCTGTAGTGTGAAGAAGAACTGATTTCTGCAGTTGAATATATAGAAATGGATTCATGTTAATTATCTGAAGACTGCGATGTAAATCTTTGGGGATGATTCCAGTGGTTGACAGGATTATAGGTACAATGTGTACTGTGTTTTGTTTCCAAATATTTTTTATTTCTTCTGCCAGGGGAGAATATTATTATTATTATTATTATTATTATTATTATTATTATTATTATTATTATTATTATTATTATTATTATTATTATTATTATTATTATTATTATCAAAAGACTTATGCACTTACTCAGCTTTCGCTGGTAATATTTACCTATCCCGAGCGTAAACGCAAATGGGATTAGGCTCAAAATTTACATATTTAAAAATTTTCTAACAGTATGACATGTGTTTAAAATTGCCGCTTTTTGCAAGTCAATAAAAGTGTTTTTATGAAGATCGAGCTTTTTAAGACTGTCTTCAAGACTTTTGGGAATGAGTCCAGTTGATGATACGATGATCGGTACCACCTCCACTTTTTCTGCATGCCACATCTGCCCTACTTCTATAGCAAGATCGGTGTACTTTGCTATCTTTTCATTATATTTGTCCAAAATATTGTTGTTGTTTGGAACTGCAACATCGACTAACAGCACTGAATTAGCTTTTTTATCCACTACTACAATGTCGGGTCGATTATTCGTCACCTGTCTATCGGTGATAATGGACCTATCGTAGTAGAGTCTAAAATCTGCATTCTCGAGCACTGCCTGTGGATTGTACTTGTAATACGGTGTATATGTATTCAGCAGTCCATATTTGTTGGCCAGTTTCTGGTGGATAATATTACACAGCTGGTTGTGCCTGCGTAAATAATCCGTGTTGGCTATGGTTGAACACCCTGATGTGATGTGTTGTATGGTTTCCGACGTTTGTTGGCACCGTCTACACTTGTCCGATGTAATAGTTTGGTCCCTGATAACAAATTTTTTGTAGTTGTTCGTATTAATTACTTGATCCTGAATGGCCATCATAAATCCTTCAGTCTCTGGGAACAAGGTACCGTCAGAAAGCCACCTATTTGATGCTATTTTGTCAATGTGTGGTTGGTTAAGGTCGTGATGATGTCGACCATGTAGAGCTTTTTGGGCCCATTTTACGTGTTTCTCAGCATCTGTTGTTACTTCTAAATCCACATTAGGACCTGCTAAATTTAGAGGGGAATAATTTTTATCTGCTCCTACAATAAATTTGTGTAAATTAGATGATGTTGATTTAGTAATAAAGAAGTCTCGTAATTTATTTATCTGCTTACTGTGTAGATTGATTATGTCACATAGAGCTCTTCCTCCCTCCTTTCTCGGCAATGTTGTTCTAAATACCGACGATATTGGATGGTGATATCTGTACTTGGTCATCATAGTCCTTGTTGTTCTCTGAATATCTTCCAATTCAGTTTTTGTCCATCTTAGAATCCCAAACGAATAAGTTAACAATAAGTTATTATTATTATTATTATTATTATTATTATTATTATTATTATTATTATTATTATTATTATTATTATTATTATTATTATTATTATTATTATTATTATTATTATTATTATTATTATTATTATTATTATTATTATTATTATTATTATTATTATTATTATTATTATTATTATTATTATTATTATTATTATAATTATTATTAATATTCTGCCCAGAGGCTTCCAGGAGCTTTTAACTGCATATGTCTTTGAATATGCCAATGGAGTCTTTTCATCGATTCTTAAATTCTTGCCTTCGCACCATTTTTTAAAACTTTGGTAGGTATTTTGATAACGGATTTTGGATTTTTCGATAATAATTGCGGAACTCCCTTCTTTCCAAGCCCGTTCAATTCCTTCAAATTTACTTTCGCTCATATTTTAATTTATAATAATCCAAATTGTACTTAAAATTATTGACAACTAAATAAAACCGATCTCAGACAATAACAATTATTGTCTTCGATTGGTATAAAACCCTTACCGTAATCCACTATTATTTACTTAATAACTGCCCTTGTTTTTTTCTCTCATTTGTATAAAATTCAATACTTTCATTAATTAGCGTTATACTAGGCCTAAAAAGAAAATGTATTTGTTTGTTAAATTAAAAAAAACTTGTTTACTGTTTTTAATTAAAGTATAAAATAATTCAATTCTAAAAACAATACCTGTTCATACATCTCAGACAAAACCTTTAAACTGATCAATCAGAAATTAAATTTTTCAATAAACTTGATGAAGCTAAAATGCAACATAAAAATTTCAATATTACTGCAATATTTTATGAGGTTATGTTTGTCGATTTTCATTTTTCAGATTGATAGCGAATGGTCCATACATATGATTGATTTCTCCATAACAAGAAAACAGACAACCAGAGTCGGCTTAATATTATTTATGGTTTATAGGTTACATGTGGCTCCTTAATTTCTCAAATCTTAAAGAAGCTTATAATTAAAAACGGGACCAGCCGCCACAAAAAAATAGGCCAATAATGTTTTTAATAATTAAGAATAATAAAAAACTCTTCGTTTCAACGTAACTTCCAAGTTTATTTGAAAAAATATGACGGCCGTTTCGCTGGTTAGCGAAAAAGGATTATAATCCTTATTATAATCCTCTTAGAGGTGAGTCTAACCCGAACAAAAAAGATAACCAATTCGCTAGCTGTTATTGTAGATTGTCTTCTTTCTATGAACTTTGAAAAATATTACAACCCTATTCATAAGTAAAAAAAAATAATCTAGACCTGGATAATCTAAGTTTTATTTCAAGTTACTAAAATTTGGTTCCGAAACGAGCAATATTTCATAAAACGGTCCTGTTCAAGAAATCTGTTATCTAAACGTGGCCAGTAAATTCAATCGTAAAATTTAAAATAATAACATAAAATGTCTATTAAGGACAGTAAACCCAGAACTGCAGACGACTTCATTTTTATGGTATCCGAAAATACAAAAAATTACAAACAAATCATTTAATTTTCTCGAATGTTCTGGTATAACAATATATAAATAAATTACTGCTAAGATTTAACATCAAATTTAAGTTTATGGCTAATATTGAAATTACTGGAAAGTTTGTCGAATGTGAATCATGTTTTATAGCAAATTACATTTCATAAAAGTAGCTTTTACGTTGATGTTTTATTCCCTAATAAAACAAATAAAACGTAATAAGATTCACCAATCACAGAAAGTTTATTTGCTTTAAATAAATAATAAAATTTGACAATGCCATTGTTTGGAAAGTTGCTACGATTTTCCGGTTGTTCTTTTGTTAAGAAAATGCAATAAAAGTTTGTTTTTCTTTTCTTTCTTTTAACCAATACTTAATTATGATACAAAATTATTAGGGTGAATATTAGACACAAAGAAATCACTTTATATGTTTTTTATTGAAAATTTCAAGGTTTTAAGCTACTTGGTGCGGAAAAACATCTAAAATAAAAATTTATTTTCTTTACCATTAATTAAACTTTGCATTGATTGAGTTCTCATTTTATATACAGATAAGGCATAAATACAAATACATTAAATTATTGTAAAGATCACTATGATATAGTTTTTTCCTGGTTTTTTTATATCACTGCACAGTCATACTTATCTTAGAGGGAAATATATTCAGGATAATCCCATAGTGCAAATAATATCTAGACTTTAATGTTGCTATATCTCATTCCTTTAAAACGTTATCCAGTCTTAACACTTGAGTGTTATTATTATCTATTTTTCTTTCCTTTTGTTGAAGGTATTAATTATTAAACTGACAGCTAACATCACTAAAACGATGATCTGCTTCATGACTATATTATTATACAATATAATATCCGTTTAACCTAACATTCATAATAACCTCGTGACTTACTGTAAATTCTTTAACACCAATATATTCTTCGAAATATTACCTCAATTCAATGAAATCGTTTTTAAAAGCCAAGATTTTTCAAAGTCATCCTAGCCTACACCCATAAACGGTTAAATCTGGTAGTTTAACATGCCACCTGTTTAATGGATCATTGCGGCATTGCCAAGCTTTTAGTGCCTAGTACTGTTAAATATTACTTTTAAAAAACTATAAACTAAAACTTTAAAAAAACATTTTTTTTTTTTAATTAATTTTTTATTTATAGACTATTGTCAAATTTAATAATAATGGGATATATGCACCTTATTTGTGAAGTAAAATATAAGAATTGTAATAGCCCCACGCAGCTTATAGCTATGGGTTTTTCTTCGTCTGTTGTGTCCTGAGAATTTCCTAGTATTGTGTCTTTTTTGCTTCTACAGATACCCTGTTAGTTGATGGCGTATCTGTTAGGATTTCGTTGGTGTTATTTAGTCATATGCAGTTTTATTGTAAATGTCTGAGAATATGGCAGAGGTCATTCCTTGTACCTTTTGCCTGTTGTCTTCTTACTGCTTTTAACTTTTAACGTCTAAGTTTCTGGCTATTTTGCATCCCATGTATGTATGTATGTATGTATGTATAAGTTAGGGGTGATAATTACACTGCGACATATAGGATCTATTGTGTTCCCCCTTACTTGCCATGTTCTGATATTTTCTCAGACTTATAGCAGCTCTTCGAGTCCTATTTTCCTGAGGAAGTTTAGGACATCGTCGGGCTTCAAGTCAGGTAGATCCCCTTCCTCTATTCCATGTGCTCCTAGGTATCTAGCCCTAGAATTTTGCAAGGCAGGGCATTCTGCGAGTATGTGTATTGAGGTTTCATCCTCTTCCTCACTGAATCTGCACTTTGCTTCATCTGCTAACCCTAGTTTCTTCATGTGGCTTCTTAACCGGCAATGCCGGGTTAATATTCCCGTTAAAATTCGGAGCCTTTTTTTACTGAGGTTGAGGCAGCTAAGAGATCTCTTTTGGTCATAGTTCCCCAGTATTATCTTAGATTGCCTCAGTCCTTCCAGCTGATTCCAGTACTTGGATTTTTCTTTCTCCATTTCTTCCCTTAGTTTTCCTAAGATTACTCTACTGCTGATCCCACAAGATGGATCTGGTCCCAAATGTGGGGTTTCAGCTCCTTTTTTTGCCAGCTTATCTGCTGTTTCGTTCCCCTCTATTCCTATGTGTCCCGGGACCCATAGGAGGGTGACAGTGTTCTTCTGACCCAGTAAATTTATTTTTCCTAGGCATTCCCAAACCATCTTCGAACTGATTATATTTGAACTCAGCGCTTTGATGGCTGCTTGACTATCCGACATGATCACAATCTCTTGTCTGCGGTAGTTTCTTCCAATATTGAATTCCACACATCTTTCGATGGCGCGGACTTCTGCTTGAAAGATGCTCGGGTATGTGCCCAAGCTTTCTGAGTATTTGGCTCCCGGTCCAAAAACTCCTATCCCAGTTCCCTCGTCTAGCTTGGAACCGTCCGTATACCACTTTATGGTATTCTGATTTAAATTCTGTATGGTGTCTTCGTCCCATTCAGATTTATTACTCAACCTTGTGATGAATTTTCTCACAAAGTTGAATTTCCTTGGCATATCATCTTGGGGCATTTCCCAAGTTTGATCAAAATGAAGTGATCGGGGTTTTTCCCTGATAATTCCTTCCTTGATCATTCTATATATCGTTTTCTTCCTTACACTTTCTAACAGAATGTGCAGTGGGGTTAAGTTTAAAATCACCTCCATTGCAGCAGTGGGGCAAGTTCCCATTGCTGCAGTGATACATGAACAGGCTAGTCTCTGAATCTTCGAGAGATTTTTCCTCGTCGTACTCAGATTAGCCCTTGCTCCCCAAGCCACTGCCCCATATGTGATTATTGGTCTCACTATTGCTGTGTACATCCATTGCAGAATACGTGGGTTGCATCCCCAGTTCTTTCCTGCAATGTTCCTGCACACCATGAGGGCCTTGGTTGCTTTGTGTATTACTTCGTCTTCGTGTTTATTCCAGAGTAACCTACAGGCATCCCATGCCTGTACCTACAGTCAGGACTTGAGATAAATACTTACTTCTGCTCCTATTTAAACTTCTGGTCCCTTTTTAAAATGTTTATAGACTAAAACATTTGGATATTATAGCTGGATAATTGGTTTTGTACCAAACAACTACTATTAAAATAAATATTATTAAGCCAATTAAAGATTTTAATACCAATAATTAAAAATGGATATAAGTATTGTTACATAGTTTGTAAAGGCATGGCAACGTCGGAAAAATAAACATGCTCAACAGATTTTTGGAGTCTCTACCTGCCAGTCCCCTAACATCCTCTGGGTGTTGGGTTTCCTAAACAAAATAAAAGGGAATTGTGTGGCAGGTTACTACTTTTTTTCTTCAGTAATTGTATTCATTTTGTTTGTTGATGGAAACACCCATGAACTGGTATAACACATCAGGCCTTATTAACAAATATGCTTTATGATCGATGATAAGTTGGTTTTGACAAACAAGTAGCTAGATGTTGAACTTTTAAAGAGGATCTATATTTATGTAGAAAATACTTTTAACAAATTTGTTGTTGGATGGATTGCTTTATGGAAATTTATGAAGTAATACATTTTAACAAATACTTTGTGTATGAAAGTATGAAAGCACATTTTTTGATTTAGTTAAATATATAAAACGGTTTATATAGTTTCAAAAATTAGATTAGTTTAGGTTTTTAAGTTAAATAGTCAAAGAAGTTAATATATTGTTATTTATTTTACATCCTTTATATGTGCGACTTCCACAGATTTTTTTAAGAAATGCTCCATTATATTTTTGATGTACAGAAATTACATCACCATCTTCAATATAAGCAAGAAAGTTACTAATTTAAAAGCTGATGAATTTGATATCAACTTACTTTTGATATTAAATAATGCAGTTGACTATCCTTTCTAAATTTACTTCTGTTTCATTGCTGTTTTGGATATTTTGATTGAGTAACTTCAGAATTTCTCTTGTTGGAGTTAACCAAAGCGATGTTTCTCGAATTGCAAGAAAATATCAGGAAACAAACTCTGTTCTTGATCATCTAAAAAGTGGATTACTACAGACGTCCAAGACGTCCTCACATTAACAGGTTACACACAGCCAATTTGTTTGTCCTCAAACTCTCATTGGAATACAAGAGAATTCGTCTGGAATGGGCCAAAGAACATTTGGAATGGAATGAAGACAGATGACGAGACCATAATTGGTGTAGTGTCTTATAATAGTCAAAATAGAGTTTGGAGGAACCCAAATCAAGAAATACTTCAACAAGCAGTCCAAAGAATTCCAAACCGAGGTGGCAGCGCAATGTTTTGGGGTGGCATAATAACAAATAATAAAACTCCCCTAATTCCAATCATGAGTGGACAACTTTATGAGGTACGCCTGTGGTGAGGAGCTGTTGGTTCAGAATTTATTTTCATGGACGATAAGGCTCCTCCTCATCGAACGAGACATGTAGAAGATTTCTTGGTAACCGAAGATATCATCAGAAAAATTGGCCATCCAACTCTACGAGATTTCTTGGTAGCCGAAGATATCATCAGAAAAATTGGCCATCCAACTCTACGGATCTTAATCCTATAGAACATGAATGGGAATTTATAAGTATTTCATTATATTTAGTGCAAATACAATTATGCAAAACATTTTTGAGTATATGTGGTTTTTAAAGATTGTTTATATTTTTTATAATTTATTGTTAAAAAATTTTCCCTGTCGATTTTACTTATCACTTTCATTATTGTCTTTTATATTTGATTTTTTAATGGTGATAATTTTGTAATAACGAAACATTGTGGCTGACATGATATTTATAACATTTACATCCATATTATAAAGTTTTTTTTGCATGAAAATTAATTTGTTAGGTAGGTACATTTTTATTATACCTAGGTATATTTGATGTCATTTAATCCTAGACCAGTATATACATTATATATGATGAGTCAATAAATACTTTGGCAAATATCATCTTATGTAGGGTAAGAAACATCAAAGTAAAGAGAGTTATCAGTTATTGGCTCTGGGTAAATGTTTGCTTAATAAGTCCGAAGCTTCCACCGGGAGTGTGATGATGCGAGCTTCCAATGAATATGTTTATGGAAAACTAAAATATAGAGATATTCTGGTTGAGTTCAAGAAAATTCTGTTTAAAATTTTTGTATTTTTGTTGTCTGCCAACAGGTCTAGTATTAATAAAAAATACATGTACAAATGTACAATTTGATTTGTTATTCCTATTACTTGAACTTATCGAGGGGATTACATTATTTCTTCTGTTTTCTTTTTTGTTATTTTTTGAGACATATTGAATTGTTACTTCATTTAAATATGATTTAGTGAAAGCTCATAATTATCCTAACCTAACCTAACCTAACCTAATCATAATTATCAACAGTTGAGAATGTGGCTGAAATGTAAAAACGGAAAAAGAGGCCAATGGGAATATAGAGATATAGAGATATAGAGATATAGAGATATAGAGATATAGAGATATAGAGATATAGAGATATAGAGATATAGAGATATAGAGATATAGAGATATAGAGATATAGAGATATAGAGATATAGAGATATAGAGATATAGAGATATAGAGATATAGAGATATAGAGATATAGAGATATAGAGATATAGAGATATAGAGATATAGAGATATAGAGATATAGAGATATAGAGATATAGAGATATAGAGAGAGATAGGTACTTAGTGAAAAAATTATTACACTTTATAATGACCATCAAAATGGCTATTTTGTAATCGTAACTGATACCATGATTGCTGCAAAAAAGGATGAATTGAATAGTTCATTAAATTTAACTATAAATATTGAGTGATAAATACATTCAATTTTTTAAACGCCAATAATAATAAATAAGTCTGCACAAGCAATTTCTTAAAAAGAGACTTATGCACCCACTTACTAATTATGTCTACTTAACTAAGTAAGGTTTAAAATGTAAGGCTCCCTTAAACAACAATGGCAACAATGCACATTCTGTGGTATTTTTAAATAAAATTTAAGGAATTGGTACAATTTTTCTTTTTCATAATATGACAGTAATTATTATTGACAAATTGTTTCTTTGGTTGGAAATTAAGTCCTTAAACTAGTAGTTTTTGAGGTCCAAATTACACTAAAAGGAAAAAGCAATTTCTTATAAGCGTAATATTTCAACACAAACATGTGCTTATTCGTTTTAAAATATGAGAAATTGCCATTGCCCATCGCGTGAAAATAATTTGGCCTTTTAAATACCCGTTTCGGGAAACCATGCTCATTTACCTCTAATACATCTAAATCGTCATTGAAAATATCCATTTTGGTCTTAAAAACCACAAAAGCATTAAAAGAACACTCTCAATTTACAAATTACCAAACATGATCTCTCTTGGGAAAAATTTAACCTGTATAATTTATACACATATTTTCCAATTTAGATTTAACTCTGAAGATGGCCTATTTTATGGTTGAAAGCGCTTAGATAAGAAATTTTAAATTATTAATATACACACTTATTAAAAATACAAGTTTCTCTCTTTTTCTCCACCCTATCCAAAGTGGGTACTAAGTACTACAGTCCTTTACTTACCAAACATTGCCTTTGTAGTTATTGTACATATTATGACAAAGCCAACAGAGAGAACTTTTAGGTTGTTTTCTTTAAGCCGTCAAAAATGACGGCTTATGTTAAGTAAAACTTAAATTTTGTTCGTCTAGTGCAACAAAACTATTTACTTAACCCTAAGCTTGGCATAAAATAGTCGGTGCAAATGGCTATTAAAGTAAATATCAGCATCTGCCAAATAGAGTAGTCAACACCATTTATAATTCTGTTTCACATAGAAATATAATTAATGATAATATTTTCCTTGGTATATATGTAATATTAGTATTATAGGGGTCTACATATATACGTTCTAGTGCCTAGAACGATTGACACAAATAATGCTATTCAGTTTTTAAACGTTAATAGGTCAGTAGAAGTAAATAATTTATACGATATATTATGTATGACAAAATACCTGCATGTTTTTTTTGCGTCTGGCTTATACACCTTTTAGTCATCTACATAATTTCACGTTTTAACAAAACTACACTTAAAGGACAGGTTTTAGTACTTTATCGGAATGGTGGCGATTTTTACATGGTGATTCACAACTTATTACAAAAACTTCATAAAATTCAATATTCCACACTTTTATTTCTTCCTTTTGATAGCTAATATTAACAAGAAAAAGTAAAACAAATATATATTTAAAAAATTATATTTTTAAAAGACAATAGGGATCTAACCAGACATTTTAAATTGCACTTTAAAACACAAGAACACTTGCGTAAGAGTAATGTCTTGATATTGTACGGCAGCTAATATTGAAAACTTACGACTATTAACTGAAGAACTGGATAATTTGGATCAAATTAATTTGTTATTCTAAAGTTTGAGACACAGCAGGGCAAATAAATCTTGCTAAATTTTTTATCCTCTTTCTTTATATTATTTAATAGTGTTAAGCATATTATTCTACATTTAAAATGAATTAAATAAAATTATTTAAATTATCCATATTTCACAGAAGTTGGCACTACTTTTTTGTGTATTTATATTGCTATAAGCTATTTATTTTTAAAGGAGTTAACGTAATATTTTTTAACAATTTAATAATTATTGGAAAATTTGACCATTCTAAACAATATAAAACAATTTGCTATTTGCTATAATTTGATGTATAAAATATAAATGAATAATGTTTTTTTTTTATTAATAAACTGATGCATAAACAAATTCTGATTTTTAAAATAATTATAAGCTTTAAGCATTATTAATTTTATTATTAAAAAATATTTAAAATTTCTTGTGATAGATTGGCAGTAATGAAATGTTCTATCAACACAATAACACAAGGGAATCAGGGAAAATGATCCGGCTGATAAGGTGGCTCGGAGAGGTTAAACACCCCAGTGATAGGATCTTGGTGGAATAGCAAGTATATTTAAAAAACAGCTATCAGCTAATGTGTGCATAAAAAGTTTCTTTCTCCTAGACAAAGACAGGCCAAACATTTAATAAAGGGGCATTCGGCAAACTTAGACCTACTTTCAGTAGTAAGAATAACAGTAGGGCACTGAAGGGTCAACAGCCTCATAAGTATTATAAGCCAGCCAGAAAAACACCTATACAGGTTCTGTCTGGAGGAGGAGTTGGCAATTCCCGTCTTGTGCCACTGTGAATGCCTGACAAAGACATCTCTGGATGAGATGCTTTAAAATAAAAGGACAGTACAATAGATCCGCAAAGATCGCATTGAATCGGGATGTCAAGCCAGCCCAATATAATATGTCTTTTTATAGATTAACTAGTTCCTTTTTTTATTTGTTATTGTTTTATGTGGACCAGCATTTGCATGTATTGGCATAGAATTATCACCGATATATGGCATACTTGAGATTGTAGGATATTATTTAAGTACCTGCCATTTATGTTTTCATCATTCACTGGTTCCATGCGGTCCTCGAAGAATTTCCTCCCTAAACCATGATATAACTTAACCAAAGCTTTAAGTGCACCAGTTGTATAAGCCTATCTGATGAATATAAACAAAATTTTGATTCATTTGGGAATAAAACATTGGACTAGTACGAAAAATTCCAATAAACTTCTAGTAAATTGCAAGATACTTAGTGAATAAGGCGAGGTAAGTAACTGGCACTCTGGCTCTTAAACCTGCTTCTATACCTTTTTGCCGTTTATGGGTTTATCCGAACATTATGAAGAGCTAATAGATCTTTAGTGGTACTATATATACCAAATTTTTAGTACCATTAACTTATTACGTTAGACAGTTATTGGTTTATCCAATCTAGATATTCTCTAGCAAATGCCAATATTGCTCTTCGATGTGCTGGTGTCAATGAAGGAGCTCTAGCTGGCAGTCTAGCATTTAAATTTTATTCTGGAAGTGGTCTTCGTACAATGGGAAATTATATCGTCTTATAAACTTTATCGTAGCGCAGTTAAGGTGACAAGTCTTTGTCTTAGGTTTGTAATTCTTCTACGGCCTTGTTCTGGTCGTCTTTTGTTTACCCCGAAATCTTCTTTGAGCACGAGAGATTCAGCAGATTAAGACACATGGAATCTTTCTGCCCCTTGAACTTGAGTCTAACATTCTTTAAGTAAGACAACGACCACAGCACTTTCTTCAGGAGTAAACTATTGACTTTCTAGATGATTAGGGATCATTTTTTAATTTTATAGACAAGTTTAGCAGTGAACATAGTTGCTTTTTTAAGAAAATCAAAATAACATAAAATAAACAGTACGATTTACTAAATTCAAATGTTTTATCATTTGTAAAAAAAATAAGTTTTGAAGAATTTACTAAACAGACACTGTTATATTCCAGTAGCAGTACTACTACAGTACTGGTAAAATAGACATATAAAAACAAAAATGCGACTATTTTGATGACGTGTGTATTTTATTCTTAGAATATTTCTCTTACTGCATAAATTGCAAATATTTTAAAAAATCAATACATAATTGTCGTTCACATTTAAATAATTGCTTCCTCAGAACATAAAATTCAAATATTTTAAGAGACCAATATATATAATAATTATCTTTTGCGTTTAGAGTACATATTGTAGAAAAAAATACGGTTATAAATTTTCATACAAAATTGCAACTTTATGTAATACAATGTAATTTTGTTCATTTTAAATTTAATTTAGTAAGTACAGTCGACAGAAGCAAACATGGTCCGCGGAAAATATGCCAACTAATTTCAAGGTTATCACAATCAGCCAATCACGAGCCAATGTTAACGATAATATCAATTTTAGTGGCTGCATAAGTGAGATACCAAAGGTATTGCTGTTTAAACTGTTTTAATATTATTTTCTACCACCGATTACTATTTGCACCTCTTGCTTACCATTTATTGTGTTCTTTACAGCCTGATGATGGTCTGATTTAGACCGAAACTAGTTGCAATAATTGTACATTGATTGAATAAAAGTCTGTGGTTTTGACTTTGAGTTTTATTGGATCTTTTCTATTGGATTCAGCCACATTTGAGATGGATGACCTATCTAATTTAACATTTATATATATATTATCTATATAAAATAATACTATAACTAATAATTTTGGTAAAAATTTACAAAGTTAACTAAAAAACTGGTGTTTACAAAATTAAGTTTCCAAAATGTAATCTATCTTTAGGTCAAATAATGAGATAGAAGTAAGATAAATTTAAAGTACACAAAACACCCACTTGAACACACAGACTCACTAACACAAACCAAAGAAATTGATATACTACACATTTGTTATATTTACATTTTCTCGAAGAAGTTGAAATAAAAAGACATGTAGTTGTTAATGAACAAATAAATCCTGGAACTTCTCCACTATTAAACTGTTTGCTTTGATTTAAATTATTGTCATAAAATGACATTAATAGCTATAAATAATAAGCTTTAACTGAATTTGTAGATATTTTGCTTCCACCAAGTCTATCAAACATAACTAAATTATAATTAATACGAAAGTTATGAAGTTTTGCACTATTTTCGCAATCATCCTGTATTTCCGCCTACCCCCATATCGTATGCAACCAAACATCTGATAATCGTATTTCATCTGCGGTTTATCTTCTAATTGGAGTTTTTAGAAAAAAGAATCCAGCTGATGTGTATTAAACAGCTGATATCGAAATGTGGGTCTGTGACGGAAAACACTTGGTATAACCAAGGTCATATGGGGTCCTTGCAGGTAGAAAAAGTATACGTTGTCGGTACTGGCAGACGAGAATCTAAAAGAATATCTTGTTTTTAAACCTAATTTGTCTACCTGTAGTCAATGGAACACAGTAGCGTACATAAATTAATGATTTTTAATAAGGTATACTATTTGTATGCAAATGTTTTATACTTTAAAAAGTTGTTAAGATAAAAAATGTTCACCAAACTTCTTACCGTTAATTATTTTAATGGAAAATTGTAAAGCTGAAATTTCTGAAGAATTCAACCATACACGCACCGTCATCATTATCAATCAGCCCAATTTTGTCCACTGCTGGACATAGGCCCCCCTTAGTCTGCTCCAGCGTCTTCGATCCTGTGCTTCACCCATTCAATTCGTTTCATGTCATCGATAAACTTTGTTTCGATACGTATCAGAATCAACCTTGTCCATATCTTGTCTGTCATTTTCGCCAGATATCAAGCCCAATTTCATCTTAACATGGTTTTGCGTTTAATCCTATGGTTATCTCCAGATATTTGACTAAGTCTGATATTAGAAACTCTGTCTCTCAAAGATATACCCAGCATTAACCATTCCATAGCCCCATAGCCATATTTTACAGCTTCCATTTAAATGAAAACTATCACATTTTTAAATTAGAATAATTTCATTAACAAATAAACTGAACAATCAAAATTTAAAAAAGTAGCGAAAGCACAGTAAATACTTAGGGCCGTATTCATAGTCGACGCTTGAAGGTACACTCAAGAGTATCTCAGGTGACCTTAAGTCTTCCTCGAAATTTCTGTTTCATAGTTTGTTTATTTACCTTCCTTCCGTAAGGGAGCCTTACATTTGGCAATGTCGCATTTTCTGTCAGTTTTATATCAACTTTCGGCATAGCTTGAATCTTAGATTAGTGATAGAATGGTGATAGTTTTTCTTGTAACAGTGAAAATAGTTCGTAGTTCGCCAATTAATAATTATTCTCTATTCTTTTTATATAATGACAGATGTACAAATTTATTATGACTTTTCTACAAAAAAATTTCAAACTAACTAAATACACAACAGCTAGGAAAAAATATCCAAATGGCAAACTTTTAG
The DNA here is from genome assembly GCA_035357415.1 of Ophraella communa. Taxonomy (NCBI): domain Eukaryota; kingdom Metazoa; phylum Arthropoda; class Insecta; order Coleoptera; family Chrysomelidae; genus Ophraella; species Ophraella communa. The sequence goes on from CM068985.1 coordinate 39,775,583, forward strand.
CAACTAAAATTTATTCTTCAATTAGGCTTGTCTAAGGCTTGAACAATGTCATGAAATGACAATGATATCTAATTTGTTGGTTATTTTCTCTTATATATCTTTTAGGACTTATTACTGCTTCTTCTTCGACATCAACAATTTCTATAAATTCTATAAAATCTTCGTAGTCCATCATTCCGTCATTCCGGGACGGGTTCGATCGGGCTGAAAAGTAGATACGAGGGAGAGGTTGTCTCTAGGTATTGATTGGTGAAAACAGATTTCAGAAATTCGAAAGCGTATTTGAGTTATCGTGTCCACAGACGGACGGACAGACGGACAGACGTACAGACGTACAGACGGACAGACGGACAGACGGACAGACGGACAGACGGACAGACGGACAGACGGACAGACGGACAGACGGACAGACGGACAGACGGACAGACGGACAGACGGATAGACGGATAGACGGACAGACGGACAGACGGACAAACGGACAGACACAGGCAGGCAGACAAAGTAGCTCAGCTTTCTCTACTTAACAAGTCCCATTGGCTCACAAAATTTGTTGTTATTTGGTAAGTTTAATGATATTTAATATCATTTTACCAGCACGTTTTGTCGACTGGTATGAAAGTTTGTTGTTTGGCATTTTATGGGAATGAAATTTTAATAAAATATTCGGTCTGTAGTAAAATTTGTAGGTTTACTTCCTCGTACATCTATCTTTCTAATGATAGTACATACAGTGTACACTAGAATAATTTTTTTATGTACTTTTATTTTTAATTTAAAGTTATTATTATGGGCCCGTTGCCCGTGTTAATAGTACGCCGGTGTTTAAGTTATAGTCCAGGAAATTACGATGTGGTTAGGTCTCCAATGTGAATTTTTAAAATTTAATTACTATGGGAATGAACGTCGTTTTACGACTGTGGGTGTAAAGCAAACGGCAGTAAATTATTTTTCGAAATGCTCGTTTTTCGAATAAATGCTCCAACAAACAATATTACGGACGAATGGTGAAAATGAGGTTGTTGGTATATGCCCAATGTACTATACATATAATAAAACGTACATGTGGATTTTTCTTTTATTTATGTCTATGGTAGAAACACTAAAAAGAATTTTTATATTACTTGGTTTACAAAATCGTCTAAGCATTTGCTCTTTGATACCATTCACCTTTCAGTGGAGTGGAGATGTGCGTAGTTGACGAATAATCTTGAAAATATTTTTTGGTTACAATACGTACAATTTTTTTAATATATTTCAAATTTATTAAATATAATAATATTCATAAAATTTAATGTACTAACCCTGTTTATTAGAAACATTAAACAAAGAAATTTTAAACATTTATTAAAAAAATTAACTCTTTAGCTCAACATGCGTTTTTTCGTTATTATATTCATTGTCAATCTAACGATCATATATTAAATAATAGACTAAAATCAATTCATTTATTTTATTAAGAAAATAAAGTAGAATAATTTGTTAACCTTTGGTTTATTCTGTATATTAAATGTTTTAACTGTTATTTTAGATGTTTTATGGCGAAATAAAAACATTTTATAATGGCGTTGTCAGAAAAAAACTTTTAAATAAATGTATTTATTTAAAAGCTTAATGAATTAATTAAAATTACTGAAACCTTAGGCATTTATATCAGAACATTTTTCAGGTGGAAGAATCTTCCCATATTCGACATTTTTATATTGAAAATGCATTTTTTGTTGTAAAAACCATCGGCTTTTATTCTCCCTAAATTCAGTACCATTTTGAAACATTTCCAAGTTAAAATCTTTAATTTTGAGACCTCACCAGTATTAAGAGAAATTTGTCTATATTTTGGAAAAATTACCGATGATTTTAAAGAGAATTTTTTCCATAAAAAGTCCATCTTATTAAAAATAATAAAAAACTCTTCGTTATAACGTAACTTCCAATTTTATTTGTAATTAAAAATCTAGTTTTTCAAATAAACTTTGAAGTTGCGTTATAACGAAGAGTTTTTTATTATTCTTAATATTATTTATTTGTTATTCCCTAAATACAACAAGTAAAGTACGTTTCACAATAATTCGTTGACTTGGTACCTGCTCTTAACTGCTCTTAAGGGATTACTAATAAAAGGTGGTTAATATTTCTTCGAACTTTGGCCGTAAACCGGTGTACTATTTACAGAAAGGTATTAATTTATTTTTGTCCAGGAAGATATATTTTGGATTTTTTATTTTTCAGGTAAAATTTTAAATTATTATTACTGACCATCAATAGTAAATCATTAGTAAATGATTTTTGATTTTCTTAATCATCTTGGAAGAGAAAGTGAGAGTTTCGGGGTAATTTTTTTTTAAAATTCTCTCTTTAGTTTGTACTAAACATTATACTCTGAAAGTAATCTTGTGTTTATAACTAAGTATGTGGCGTCCTTGGGCAAAAAAGTGCATTTATCACCGGATGCGAAACAAATTGTGAAAAATGTGTTTGAAACATTGAATAATCGAGGTTATAGTGTAACCGATGCAGCAGAAGAAACATGTAAGTTAACCAAAACCCCAATATCCACAGTAAAAGATATTATCAATAAGCCAATAAGTAAACGAAAAAAACGAAGTGACGTTAATAATACCAAATGTGTTGATGAAATACAAAAAGATATAATCCGACGAACGATATATGTCCTATACCAAAAACAAATGATACCAACCCTAGATTGTATAAAAAAACGGTTACTTAAAGACGACACAGGAATTATTTGTAGCCGTACAAGTTTGTGGAGAATTATTTCTCAAATGGGATTTAAATATTGTACCATTAATAAAAGACAAGTGATAATGGAGTCATATCGTTTACGAATGTGGCGTTGTCATTCAAAAATATAGAAAACCTTTCAATTATCTACCTCGACGAGACATGGTATGACACTCCAACGAAGGGTTTTGTTGATTCATCGGGAAATTGCAAAACAAAGGCTCCATCAAATAGAGGACAAAGAATTACAATAATACATGCTGGATCAGAAACAGGTTGAGTTCCAAACGCTTTATTGTTATCAGCAAAGAATATTAAAGATTCAAGTTTAGATTATCACGAAGATACGACAGCAGAACTTTTTGAAGATTGGTTTGAGAATTGTTTATTGCCGAATATACCGGAAAAAAGTATAATTGTAATGGACAATGCAACTTATCATAGCCGTTAATTAAATAAAGTACCAAATAGCAACAACAAAAAATGGGAAATTGAAGAGTATTTGTTAAAAAATGACCTTTATTTTGAAGAATCGTACACAAAACGTGATCTCTTACAAGTTGTAGCAGCGTTCGGTATTGAAAAAGAATACGTTTGTGATACTATTGCTAAAAATATGGGCCACACAGTGTTACGGCTTCCCCCATATTATTGCATGTTCAATCCTATAGAACACATGTGGCATCAGCTAAAATCCAAAGTTAGATCGGAAAACGTTTCACCCACATTAAACTCAAGTGTTATAGTGTTAATCAGAAATGTGACAAGTAATATTCCCATTGATAGCTAGAAAAATTCGATTCAGCATGTTATTAAGGTTGAAGGTAAATTTCGAAATGTTAATGTAACTGTAGCACCCTTAGTTATTAATTTAAATGAAGACGATAGTGATACTGAACATTTACATTTAGATTAAATAGTTGTAAATAATGTAGAATTAGTTCATTTGTTTAATCGCAATTAATAAATAAAGTTAAAATTTGTTTTTAAAAAATTTCGTGATTATTTTTTACAAAATAAATTTAAGTTTTAGTAAATGTTAACTTAGTTTTCTTTAAATCAATTTTTTGGGATACCCTGTAGTACAAAATATCTTTAAAATGTGACCATGATTAAACTACATCTTTTTTATTTGAAACATTTTTTGAGAACATCTGCCAATTAGATGAAATAGACCAAAGCGTATACGTATACGTAAGTTTCAACAGTTTTGTTTAATTTCAATTAATAAATAAACTTAAAATTTGTTAATTTGTTTTTAAAAAAATTTCGTGATTTTTTTTACAAAATAAATTTAAGTTTTAGTAAATGTTACTGAGTTTTATTTAAATCTATTTTGAAAACCGGATTACGGATCTGTTATTGTTTTCTGTACAGTGAGAAATTTATAACCTTTCATTACTAATCCCCTAAGGTCAGGTACCGGAGTCAACGAATTATTGTGAAACGTACTTTACTTATACTTATATTAAGTTAAAATTTCAAATGATACCTTTCATCTATCTTACCTGCAATATTTTTTATTTGAAACTTTTAATTCAATAAAAGTAACAGTAAAGTTAACCATAACAAACCTAATAAAACCCTAACGCTACATTTTTAAACATACATAATCATCAGTATCCTTTTTGCAGTCCTCTGAAATTTTCCATGAGCTAACTTTCGAAATTCTGTGTGAAAGTTCAACTAAATATTTATGAGAATAAGCAGTTAATATTCAAAAATATGCTATATGTACCTGACTGACTGCGTTATTTCTAATGTTTATTGTATAAAAGTGGATGCAGTGTTTTTGAGTAATGGTTAGTAATATAAGTACAAACTCTGCAGATGTAAAAGAATACTGCTTTGTGTCTGACGTAGTTATTTACATTTTTGCTCAAGTTTATGGTTTCTTATGGAAAAATAATGTTAAATTTAACAAGACTACGTATTTCAAGTAAATTGTTTTTAGTGGAATATTTACCATTGAAACATGGTATTGCATAGAGCAAAATAATGCCTCAAAAGAAGAAATATAAGGTGTATATTAGATATAATACAAATCTGTAAATTATCAAAGACAGATTCAATAATAAATGTAGGTACTTAAAATTTTAATTTTAAATAGGCAACTAACAAAGCCTGGTTAAAACAAGGATAAAAATAGTGGCTATATTCTTCATGTGAAATTTTCAATAGCAAAGCTTTCCTCCTAATCTTAATACTTTAGCAAAGTTGCAAATACCTACTTACCAATTAATATTACCATTTTTAAATGTTGATATGACCGATGTTAAAAATACAATTTAAATGTTTTTTATCATTAATTTTAACAGTTAATTTTTAATTAATTCTTAATTAAACTTTGTTCAACTGTCATCCATAGTATTAACTACTTAAATTCAGTAGTTGTTGAGAAACCTAAAGAAATATTTGCAATTCAAAAAATGTTCACCTAATTGCTGGTGCCTGACCTGAATAAAATAAAAAACAGTCAACAGTCATATCCATTATGGAGTGTTGGTAATGACATTAACAAAGTATCAAAACATTTGCAATACAAAACGGCAGGCTCATGACGGAACACTACAAGCATGCGGTCGCTGATATATTTATAAAAGTGCAGCAACCGGTTTTTTTTTTAATTTTCTTTTTATTCTCGATTCCTTTTCACGCAAGTACGGGCGTAAATTTGGCACTCTGAATAGCTTTTGATGTTTAATTATACTTGTAACATGTTTCAGCGGCGTGGTGTATACAACTTTTTAAATATACAATAAATTGTATCGTACTTTTTAGTGTTACACAGTCCTTCCTTCATTTTTGTGCAAAATGTCTTCAGTCTTAACAGCAGCTGGCAAGCAGTTTACTTCGAGTCCTAAAACATCGACATAAACTGCGTTAATATTATATTCCTTGAAACAAACAAAATTCTATAAATTATAAAGCAAAAAAATTGAAAGCACTATCACAAGAAGAGTGTATTCAATTTTTAAAGGAAGCGTCCGATTCTGAATACCTCGTGACGAAAGTGAGCAAAAAAGTAAATTATCTGGTATTATTAGCCGCCGCAGGATCAAGAACAAAGGGAACAAAAAAGGACTACAGGTTATGCCAAATGCAACCATAGCATGTCTAATTGTTTTCCGTAATTCACCTTTATTATACCAAAGGAATTTTAGAAAGTTCCAATCATTCGAATTAACACTAGCCTGTAAAAAAGCCTTCCTTATATCTGAGACTACACCAAATTTACCTTATCTAAATCTCAAAATAGCTGAGGATGCTTGTTAAGTGTATCTTACAACTATTAGTTAAGGATATACCAAAAAGGTACGTTGAAGAAGTTAAATAAAAATATGCATCTTTTTAAAGATTTTAAATTGATAAATCTGTTTCAAAATCAAAGTTAAAATCAATAAAAATGAGTTTTCGAGTTCAAGTCCTTGTTTCCTTGTTGGACCTATTACATACTGATTTACTTTTTGGACATTTAATATTGTAAATGCCAGATTTTTTAAAAAAAAATTAAAAGGTTAAAAACAAAAACAAAATAATTATTTTGTTTTTACATCTAACAATTTTGTCCCAACATTAATTTGAGTTTTAAATGAAATTATTGCACATATAGCAGCATATATTATTTTTTAAATTGTATAAAAAATATTTTCACATTTTGTAATGTTTCTATATCTTTTTAATTCTTTTGTTTGTTTAGGAAACATTTTTTGTAGTAATATTTTCCTTTATTTATTATGAATTAATCAATTTATTTTCCAAATGTAATAGATAGCTATTATTTTGAGAATTTTCAATAGAATACAAGCCAAAGGTTCAAGCCCCCGCAGCTTACAATCCAAAAAAATTAAAAAGCTTTAATAATATTGTAACAATTTTCATTTCAAGGATCTTACCTTTCTATCATAATTAATTAAACCCTGTCCATAGAAATGTCACTCAACTTCATTACCTGTTGCAAAAACATATCATGAAATTGCAAAAACCTGCTTGAAATATCGATATCTTTATCTCTCAACAAGTTGTCTTAAAATAGTGAATTTTTCTGCTAATGAGAACCGCCTTTACGCGCCCATGATTATGTCCAATGTGTTTTATTATAACGGGCCTTCTTTCAATTACGTTTTACATGCACTTTTAAATGGTTATTTTTAAATTTATGTTGTTTTCTATTATTTATTGCTTCGAGTTTTTCTAGATCCCTGCATACCTGTATAAAAAAATAATGAATTGCGGGAAAACTAAAAATAATATTTGAAATGTGACAAGCAAGATGAAAGACGTGTTAAATTGAATTATACAGAAATGGGAAATTGATATGATTCATCACCTTTTTTTAATTGTGTTTAGTTATAGTAAATTATTATATTACTATACACAAGGAAGTTTTTAACTTTTCATTTAATATTTATTTTGAAATACCCCATTTAAAAGAGTGCAAAAATATTCTCAATATTGAGACTCCATTGACTAAAGAAACGTTTACATTTAAAATATTTAATTATTGTAACACCCATAGGATCTACTTAATATTTATCTGTTTACCCGGCCACCTATTTTATGACCATACAGTGGTATCTAAGCATCAATTTAAGAAGACCCCAGCGAAAACTCGTTTCCTTTTGGAGGCTTTAATTATGGATATAAAAAAATAGTCGTGTTATAAAAGCTGCTCTAAAGTAATTTAAACATACTATAAAGTATATATTAAAAAAAAAACGCAATTTATATAAATATTACAAGCTTAAAACTTATTTTAGACTGTGGGGATATCCATTAACATACCTAGGAAAACAATAATAATATGTTTTATTGATTACAACCATTGCCATCCTATGTCTCATAAACTAGCAGCAGTTAACTCTTTGTTTTAAAGATGATTTTCATTGCCTTTATTTTACAATTTCTTTGAAAGGAAAATAAACATAATTATACAATTAGCCGTTAATAACCACTATCCCTTGGATTTAATTCACTTGTTACCCTTCATTTTTTAATTCATGTTATTCTAAATATTTTTGTGAGTTCAAGTTTTCTTTCCAGACTGTGATAATATGGTATCAATAACAAAATGCAGAGATGCTTTTTAGGATCCTTACAGCATGATATAATTTTTTCCTGGTTTTTCTAAAGCATTGCACAGTTACTTGTACTGATCTTAAAGAGAAATACATCCTTATCCCTTAGGGCTAACATCTAGGTATTATTTTTTTATTTTAGTAAGAAATTTAATGTTGATATAGCTTTTAGAACTGATAATACTTGAAAAACACTAAATATCATTCCTACATAAATCTGTAGTGTATAAACTATTTGGTGCAGCTTGAAATGCAGTTTATATTGGTCAATGTGGAAGAAGACTTGAGTATCGTATTTTGGAAAATTTATATATTTTTTAGAAGTATTCAAATGTATAAGTTAAGGAGTCATTCTTCCCTAATCATATTTTAGAAGAGAATAATTTTTGTGATTTGCAAATGCTATATTACTTTATAATTGTAATAAAGTTAGATAGATAAAATTTGCTTTAATTTCTGGAAATTAGATCTGCTATTGTTGATAAGCCTCTTAATTGTTTGAATAAACAGATTCAACATGATGAAATTTTTTTTTCCTTGACTCTGTCATTATTCTTTGTCAAATTATTATTTCTTACATGTATATAATGGTACTCTCGTAGATAATTCATTCATTTTTCTGATTTTTGGACAATGTTGATTTTAAGAATAATGAAAAACTCTTCGTTTTGCCAAAACTTCCAATATTTATTTAAAAAATTGCTTTCTTAACTATAATGACAGCCGTTTCGCATCGTCAGATTGACATATTGAAGTTACATTTTGTTTGTTTGTAGCTAGGTACCTGATGTTTATTAGGTAGTTATAAGGCTAGACCAAGTATGAAAGTAATAAGACATAACAATATTAAAGCCTAGATGTTATGACCCCTAAGGGATTATCCTGGATGTACTTCCCTCTAAGATCATAACTGTGCAATGATATAGAAAAACCAGGAAAAAACTATATCATGCTGATCTTTACAATAACTTAACATATTTGTGTTACAATTACATCTTATCTATGTATAAAATGAAGACTCAATCAAAGCAAACACTTTAAAAGTGGAGAACTTCCCAAATTTATTTGTTCATTAACAACTTTAAATTGTGGATCCGCTAGATGTCTTTTTATTTCAAGTTCTTCAAGGAAATCTAAATTTTGTTTTTTATTACAAGTGTGTAGTATTTGGATGTCATTGATGTGTAAGGGTTAGTACAATCATTTTAATGTTGATTTTGATCTTAATCCTCATCTAGTTGAGAATTATTTCCTTTATGAAGTTGACTCTTTCACTTGCGGGTGGTCATATTAATGCCCTTAAAATTCTAGGATATTGTATTATAAATATTAGTTTGCCAATATTGTATTTTCCATGTTTTATTCAATTCATCTTCTATCTCACAAAGCTTCAATTTTAGTTTTAGGGCTCTTATTTTTTTAAGAACAAAATATTATCCTTCCAATATTTTTTAACTACTTCGAAACAGATTATATAAAAAACATTTTACAAAAAATAAAATTTTTCTTTGAAAAGAAAAACCAACATTACTTAGGTTTAAAACTGAATTTATTTGCATCTCGGTTTCACAGTAAGGCTTAGACCACCCGAAATTAGTAGTAGTAGTAAACCAATCATTTTCTGGATATATTTCACACCGAATGAATTCTTTTGTCTTACAAAGTATTTGTGTAGTTTTAAAAATATACTTTATCTGTGTAAGCTGAGGTCAGGTAAAAACAATAATTTTGTGTTATTTGAAAGCACTTCTTTATATCTATCTTGAAATGGAAGAATGTAGATTATTTGAAGATAGTTTCTATTTAACGACTCTTTAATAAAACCAGAAATTTATTGGATAATAATTTAGCAGAGTATTATAAGAGAGAAAGATTATATTTGCAAAGAAACTAAATATGAAGTTACATCAATTTAATAATATACTACAGTCATACATTAAAATCATTAAAATTAATATCAACTAATCTTTTCTTACTTTCTGTATCTAAAATTAAGGAGGGTCAAGCCCAAGGGCTTTTCTTCTTCATGGTAGTATCTCTTGTGTTGGCTAATGTGGTCAGTATTCGTTAAGGTAGCCGAGCAGTCACACATAATATGCTAGACTGTTTTCTTTTCTCGTTCATATCATTTGCATGGTGGTGTTATTTACTTTCATCCTGTATTTGAAAGCCCTAGTGACCGGTTAGTATCCCTGCTACTTCTGTCTGTCTAAACTAAATCTGAAAAGGAATATTGGTATTAAAAAATATGCAAATTTGGTATTTGGTACTTAATGGCTAATGTTGCAATAATAATTGGAATGGCAGGAGCATTCAGAGAAGCAGAATTAACATTTCTTCTAGTTAAAAATGTTATACGGCAGTTTGCAATTACCACTGGAGACATTGAAAATACGAATTTTGTTGAAATGTATTAAGTTGCGTCCCCAGGCTCTTAAACACAACAGATTTCTTGTAAAATATGCGAATGGAAACTCTACCAGAAATCCTGTGGAAATTAACACATTTAGCAGTCTGCCAAAAGTTATTGTACAATTTCTTGGCCCATCAAATCCTGTTCTATATACTGGCCACTGCTCCAGAAACTCTGCCATTTTCCTAGCAGAAAGTGGCGCTGATATTTTAAAATTAAAGAGTAATGGAGGTTAGAAATCTACTTTGATTGCAGAGGGATATGTTGAAAATTCCAAGAATAATAAAAATCTTATAGCACAAGAAATATTTGGTGAAACATCTAAAGCAATGTGCGCCGCTGCCCAAATAACAGCAACTTCGAGCAATGAAAAAAATATGTCGTCGGGAATTAATTTGAATAATTGCAATAATTGTGTTATCAATATTTATAACAGTTGACTAATTTATAATTTATGTTTTTAACTTGTACTATAACAGTTTAATAAATAGAATAATTCTTTTTGTCACTAATTTTGAAATACATTTTTCGTCACCAAATTTACTTTATGCAACTAGTTACAAAAAGTAAGACGTTTCATAATATCAATCAGTTTTAAAAAGTGTCACTTTGTATGTCAAAATTAGAAAAAAAATATATTTGAAATTATGATGGTTCGGATGATGGTCCATTCATTAAATTGATTGTGTTAACCTCTACTTTTTGGAAGTTCATCTTGCTAAGAACAATAAATAACTGCACAGTTAAACTAAACTTCCACTATTTATTTGAAAAATTCATTCAGTTTATCACAATTATTGTACATTAATGCATAAGTGTCAACATTTCTGTATTTCAATATGTCAATCTGACGATGCTAGTTATAGCGAAACAGCTGTAATTGATTTTAAAGCGAATTTTTCAAATAAATAGTGGAAGTTTAGTTTAACTGTGCAGTTATTTATTGTTCTTAGTCCATTCATTAATTAATTCAATTTAATAAACGTGAATGGTTTTTCCCTTAAATAATATTTAAATAAAAATCCATTGTGACCACCCTAACGATGTAAAGGTGGAAAAAATGCATTGACAAAAAGAAGAGCATAATCCTGAATATCAGGCATATATGGGATTTTAGAAAAACTCATAATAAATTCACACAGTAGTCCATCATTCTTAATCATGATATATGGTAAAATAACAGACTATCCATCAAGTATGCTTGGCCAAACCCTTTGGGATCTATGCCGGAGGAATTATTATAGGAATATTGTAAAAAAGCTTTTGAATTAAAAAACAGCAATTTGAAAAAAGTTTTTTGTTCTGACCACTCGGTTTTATTATTAAAGCTTAGGATATTTTTTCTGTAAATGCTAAAATGGTCTTAAGCGGATTCGATAACTAAGTTTTTGTGTTTCTTATATTTTAATTTATTATTAACCCAGGTAGAAAAATACAGGGACAACTGGATTAGAACTAAATTTTAATCCACTTGACAGTATGTGAAGATAACTGATGCAAAACCAAAATGAAAAACTATTTTCCTTACTCATTTAATAGTCTATCTATTTATTGAGAAATGAAATCAAAACAAATTATTGGATATGTTATTGATTACCTTGACATCTGAAACGGTAGTGACCATCAAAAAATTTTATTAGTTTCAAAAACTAACGTTTAAAAAAATAGAATACCAGTAGTAAAAAAAATGTTACATGAGCCAGTTATCTTCTTTTAACATTTGAAGAAAACGAAGAGATATTTTATTAAGATATTTTTTATTTGCCAACAGCGCTTCCTTAATGAACCATAGGGCTCTAAAATAGCTCAATTTCATGTGAGAGATATTTTTACTTTTTAATAATTAATAATATCGACGAATAAAAATATTGAAAATATTAAAATAAAGGCTATTTGTATTTGTTTTGCATTTATTTTATTTGAATAAAAATAATGACTACTTACTCAACCTTAATTTACTTCTTGGATTAAAAATGTTTTAAAACTAAGGGTTAAATATCAGAGATTAAAAATTTGTGACCTATGCCTGATGATTAACTATGTCCAGCTCTGGGTGAAATTTATGTCCCGCTGTGATTTACATAAATTCTGCTGATTTAAATAAAATATTCATTCAGTTTATCATAATTATTGTACATTAATGCATTAGTGTCAACATTTCTCTATTCAAATAATTGTTTTATATTAAACTGAAAAACATGAATAATTATACAAACGTATCATTTATTAAACTATATATATGGTATAAAAACTAATATAATAAAATAAACTCACATCAAGTACGTTTTGTTGGTAGAAAAATGTACAAAATTAAATCAAATAGACCCAATAAATTTTCCTCAATTTTGTTTTGATATTAATCATAGCCATTAGTTTGATACAATTTAAATAGTAAAATACATTATTTACAATAATATTACCATAAAACAAATTGACAGCACTAGGCTTTGGAATGAGTTCTTGAATATTCTTATTAGGTAAAGTTTACCTTCGGTACTTGAAAACGATAATTTGGTTATAGAAAAACGCGTCAGGCGGTTAAAAGTGTGTGTTGGCGTAGTGGTAGTGTAAACAGTTTCGGTATGAGTTCCAAATTCAACATTTTACTTTAGTAAAAGAAAAGCCAACTGCTAGAAGTCACGAGGGGAAATAAGTATTGAAACATGTAGTAATCATACAGTGTGTAAAAGCCAAATGGAATAAATTCATTATTTCGGTTACAGTACATATTTATAAAAAATACCGAAACACGTCAAATTTAAATTATAACTTGACATTCTTTAACGTGAAAATGCAACACCTACCTTCAACCCCCTTAGAATGACAGGTACAACCCCAAATTTTTTAAATGGAAAGTATAGGCTTGTGATATATCATTTGAAAGGTCTCTTCATTCTCTATTCAAAAATGTTATTGTTTTTAAATTTAATGCAAAAATTAACATAAAAAAATTAATATCATGTTGTTACCGAAATTCGCTAAAATATACTCGAAACTTATTACAATATACTTTTATTTCTCGTTTAGGTCTTGATAATGAGAAAGTGAACAAAAACCATAGCAATGTGGTTTTTAGATGGTAACCATTAAAAAACTTTAAAGAATTTCCGTGGCAACGCTATTTTAACAAGCAGTAGTAAATTGTTTTATTTAAGTTGTCATTGTTGTAATTTAAGTATAAAGTTTGTTCAATTCAATTCTGAAAAATGGTTAGTTTAACGGAAATGCATAAAATGACAGTTTTACAAATGATTGGTTACGGAGATAACATCCGAACACAACAGCTGCCAATGCACTGAGTGATGAACTCAAATTAGATGTGTTGCTTGAGTTTCAGGAAAACCCACATACATCGAGTAGACAGGCATCCACTACATTCAATGCTAGCCATACATCGATAGCAAACATATTAAAAGAAAATAAATTGCATCCGTATAAGATGATACCTACTCAGGAGCTCATGGAAGACGATTTTGATAGGAGAACTTTTTTTTGTGAGCAAATGATGGAGATGTTGGATAACAATATTATCCAATTAAAAGACGTTATGTTTTCTGATGAGTGTACTTTTTTACTTAACGGTCATGCTAATCGGCAAAATTACCGCTACTGGTCCACGGAAAATCCTCACTGGATGAGAGAAGAACACACTCAATACCCTCAAAAGGTTAATGTTTGGGCAGGGATTATAGGGAACAATATCATTGGTCCCTTTTTTATTGAGGGCAACTTGAATGGCAACAATTATTTGGCACTACTTCAAAATAATGTCATTCCAACGTTGGCAAATTTATATCCTGATCCAGGTAACTCTCAAGTTTCAGCGAATACGATATGGTTTCAGCAGGATGGAGCATCACCACATTACCAACTTAATGTCCGGCAGTACCTCGATACATATTTCCCAATCGGTGGATAGGGAGGCAAGGATCGATTGAATGGCCAGCGCGATAACCTGATCTTACAGTATTAGATTTCTTTTTATGGGGATATGTGATGAGCCATGTGTACAAAACTAAACCTTCTGATTTAAATGACTTAAAAGAACGAATAACGCTTGCTTTTAGGTCGATCACGCCTGATATGTTAAATAATGTTAGAAGACAGTTTTATTTGAGATTAGGATGTTGCCAAGACGTTCGCGGAGAACATTTTGAACATCTACTTCATTAACATTCATAGTTCTTTTTCGTGTTCTACATTTTATTACGTTTTTCATTACTTTTTAGTTTTTGATTGTATTGTAGCGAATTTCGGTAACAACATGGTATTAATTTTTTTTATGTTAATTTTTGCATTAAATTTAAAACATTTTTGAATAGAGAATGAAGAGAACTTTCAAATAATATATCACAAGCCTATACTTCCATTTAAAAAATTGGGGGTTGTACCTGTCATTCTAAGGGGGTTGAAGGTAGGGGTTGTATTTTCACGTTAAAGAATGTCAAGTTATAATTTAAATTTGACGTGTTTCGGGATTTTTTATAAATATGTGCAGTAATCGAAATAATGAATTTATTCCATTTGGCTTTTACACACTGTATATCTTATACTGTTTTGATTAAAAATTTAGCTTAATTTGTGTATTTGTTAGTAAATTTTAACCTAGAAGTAATTTTTATTGTGTAATTTATCAATATTATATTTTGTACATAAACAAGTTACTTAAAGTTACTGGAATGCTCTGGGAATTAATTATGTAATGTGAAAAAAGAAGACAAATATATTTATATTGTATGTGTTCTAAAGAATTCCATAGTAGACAGAGTTAGTATGTCGGGTTTTATATAAGGAAGACAAAGATACAGGTAGGGCTCTAGAGCATGATTAATTCCTAGAACCTGCAGGAAACTTCTGGAAGCTTAGAAGTATATAAAAAGACTTAAGAAGAGGTCGTTGGGATCAGTCATTTTAATCAGTCAGTACATCATTGGTATTCAATTATAGGCAGTCAATCGATAGTAAGTGAAAAAGAAACAGTCCTTAAAACAGTGACAGTGTGGAATTAAATAGTATTTTCAAAATGTATTAAAAAGTAACCTGTACTCACCATTCAAAAGAAATTCAAAATCACTAAATTGTATCCACGAATCAATTGGTTCAATGATTTGCATTTTTTTTCTGAATCGTAAAAAATCCTGTCAAAACAGATTAACTTACAATTGGGATAACTACAGAACACATAAGTAAAAATGTGTGTGTCTCTTTTAAAAAATGAGAAAGTATTAAGAAAGTAATATATAAAACTGTTATTTTATTTTAAATGCATTTTAAATTTATTACTCTAATCCTTAGAGGGAGGAACAAGAATGGTCGGAGATGGATTCGTTACGAATCATTAAGAGAAATGATAGAGTAATGCAACAAGGACAGAAAATCGAGCAAATAATGAGGGGTATCCACAGTAACAAAGCCAGAGGATCGGCCATCAAAGAAAATTATATTATTATGCTTTTTGTTTCGTTGTATACGTTAGTGGAAATGAAACGTTTCATTCATAAATAATAAATTTAGCTAAATCTTAGATGGGGTGAGTGATTACAAAATATGCTCGTTGCTTTCGAATTTTGTTCAAAGCCTTGTTTTATAGGGTGTAGAAATTTATAACCATTATAATATTATTTAATTAAAAACAAATGCGAGCATAGAAATCGACCAACTTTAAACTTTTGGCTTTAACTTTTTTTTAATCATAGGTACATCAGATTAAGAAGCGTATCTCCTTGGCATTTTTTATAAGAACATGCTTCTTTTTTCCTAAATCCGCATTGTGTGTCTTCAAATGTTCTAATTTATGCCTTATTTTTTTCTCCATGGTTATTCCTTCATAATTTGGAGAAATTGGCACAATTTCACTCTCTCTTCTTGTATATTAGAAGTATGGTGTCTGTTTTCCAGTTCTTGAGCATTCCCACTTTATACGTGATGTTAATTTAATTATTGTTTAATTGATTCATTCCTTTGATATCTTCTATACCAATAGAAAGTATTTTCAGTTCAGGTTTCCACCATTGTGAAATTTTTAGAAAAAATGAAACAGTTTTAAAGCAGTATTAAGATGTAGTTTAACCAGGATCTTCAGTTACTTTACTAAAAAGATAACCTCTTTGTGCTTTTCTCTAACCAGAATCACCAGATTATCTGCGTGAGATTGTAACTCTATCCCTTGGCTGTCAAGGTCCGTAGTCAGATCATCTACCAGTAGCAATCATAGGGAGAAGTACTCCCCTCTGAGAGCAGCTTTCAATCTCATCTCCAGTTATAGAGTTATAGAGAATAACCCTCTAGATATAGCAGCCCATAGGTAGTATATATGCCCTTTCTATATCAAGGAAAATAGTTAGCACAATCCTTCCAGTAACCAACTAGTGAATAATCTCTTGAACTACTTCGCCCAGTGATATTTCTGTTAATTTTGTTTCCGAATACGTATATTGGTAAGCACTAAAAGCATAATCACTTAGTGGTCCCTCCCTTTTTGTCTATCAACTGCTTTCAATAGAAATGAACTGAGGTAGGACGTTATGCTTATTCTTACCTTGTAAAACAATATCTTAGGTACCTATACCGCTAAAGAAAATTTAACTTCAAATAAAATTATAACCTATTTATATTGTAATTAAATAAAAAACTATTACATTTAAGAAAATAACTAAATTTTACTATAGTGAATTGATAGGTAATCTTGCGTTACAAATAACAATTTGATTTGGAATTTTTTACACACATATATCCATAAATCATTGACTAAAATGATTTTTTTTATAAAATTGTACAGGCAAAATAGGGTGTGGCGTATAAAAGAATAACACTAATAAATTATTCATATTTAGTGATGTATATTCCGGGCTCCAGCGAAAATGATGTGATTCCTTTTTTGCAAATGGTGCCAAACTTTCGTGTAAGTTGTGTATCGATCTTCGTTTTAAGATAATAAATCACTGTTTTCAGTATTAACGTCACAAAAATTGTATATTTAATTTTTTATTACTGAATTATTACGACTGTCTATTTTTTAACAACTCTATAGTAACTAAGAATTAATCAACTTAACTGTTTTAATCCATGTTGTGTATAAAACAGGTAATTAATAAATTAATATTCATTAACAACCCTTTAGAAAATTGGGTTATTTTCTTCTCTTTGCGAATTGCAGTGACTATTTGGCTCAGATAGAATTTTAATTGGTCTGTCAAGTTCGGTGTTTTTAACGATGTAACCAATACCGATACATTTCAATTGTTTAGCAGTGTAGTAGAGAATGCTTGACCCAAAAGAAGGAATTAAACAAGCCGAAATTAAATTTAACTGACGTACTACATAATCTACCCCACCTAAAATTAATAAATATGTTTCTATAAGAACAGTAATACTACTACCTAAAATACATACAAGAATTTTATGAAAATACGAGGGAATTACACAAATGTTAGACATGGTGATACTTGTAACATTTATGTTACATAAAGCATGTCAAATAAAGAGTAAATACATTTTAGTGTAATAACAATAAATAGGTAACACGAAAAAGTTTAATAATTGTTTCAAAATTATCCGGAACAAAATTGTATATTTTTAAAAACATGTTTAAGCAAACTGTATTGGTTAAAGTTCTATGAATTTTTAAGGACCTCTTTGTGAATGCAGACGATTCATTATAAAATATTCACGGCAGCAAAATTAAAAACTAAAAAAAAAAGGAAAGTATAATGTTCATAGAACAAAGATGACCCAGTGTGAAGTATCTGACGAAAGTCTAAGAGTTACGAAGATATGGAAGTAAAATTAATGCAACATTTTTTATTCTCTTCTACCTACAGATACTTCAAGCAATGACTCTTAACCAGACGTTCTCCGTTACTTATCTTTTCTTAAAAAACAGTAAAAAATACAAAAATATTTTACATTGACGGTTTTAGATTTTTCTCGAAGAAGGGTAAGACGCTTCTATTTTTTTATAATCGGAATAACAGTTCAAGTTAAGGAAGAAATGATCATTTTGATTTTTAATAATATCTATATGCTTAGTAGCTACAAATTACTCTTTTTTATAATTACTATAATATAAGAATTATTATAAGTAATTTTACTCCTTTGCTCAAAAGACCTAAAAACTATTTTATAAGAAAACAAAGTTGTTTTTCGAAAACAATTTTAGACTTTTGATTGTTGAATAAAATAGCTGAAACTAACTGCTTAGTAAATTTAAAAATAATGTTGTTAAAATATTTGAATGTCCAGACGTAACAATAAATCTGAATATGAGAATATTAGTTACAAATAAAACTATATCCAAATACAATAGTAAAGGGAATGATTTACATAACCATGTCCCAAAAATTTTAATCAATAATAACTACCGCAGACATAAAATCAAAAAGTATTTTATTAACGGTATATTAAGTATTACACTCAACAACCCATTGTATTTTTTTTAACAATAAGTATGTTGACGACAAAAGAATCTTTATTCAAATAAAATAACTAATTTAAAGATACTTAGGTATTCTCTAAACAGCACTTGTATATAGTGTACTGTATTATACAGTGTTACTTATATTTATAAATTGCCCAATTATTGTGCTAATTATGTTTTCAATAACATTGAAACACTAAACATAAAAGTTTAATTACATCTTAGAACTTCGTTGGCTGCACTCGTAATTTGCTCTGGTTTTATTATGGCCCTTACTCAATTAGCAATTAAAGATTTTAAATGTTCTGTAACCTTAAAAAGATGGTGTTTGTAAACATCGTTTTTTAGTAATCCCCAAATCCATTGGGGTTAGGTTTGGTGCTGACAGGGGATATTCTGAATATAGTCCCATCAATTTTCCATTGAACATTTCATTTAGAAATTGTCGTACTGATGCTCTACAATAAACAGTAGCCCTATCTAAGTAATGTCAAAATGTTTTTCTTTGTCTATGCTGAATTTAATTTATAATCGGAAACAAATATTGTTGCAAAAATTGCATCTAACAGTTTCCGGTAAGATTCTTACAAAGAAAAAAGGGACCAATGACCAGATTATTTAACAGTCAACATAAGACATTTACCTTAAATGGATAAAATGGATCGGGGCGCTCTATAGTCAAATTAGAATTTTCTGTAGCCCACCACCTACAATTCTGTGAATTCACTGTTGCATCAGTTAAAGATAATACTTCATCTTCGTAGTCTACCTGATACCATGAGGAAAACTCAAACCTCAGAATAAAATCCTTTTCCTTTAAATAATATATTTGGATTTAAAATCTTTGAACCTATTTTTCATTAAGATTTTTTGTACAGTAGTCTAAGGTACATCAAATCAAGAGATGTTGATATCTGTTAAACTTTCTCGACCACAATTAAACACACTCCCTCTTCTACAACTGTAAAAACTTCTCCATTTTCGCGAGGCATTTTGAAGTTTTTATTTTTAATGCCTGTTTTTTTAAAATTTATTTAAAACACGTGACTCTGTGTAAGATTCCGCAATTTGTCTGCTTGGAGTATTTTCCCCACATAACAACATCAACAATCTTAATTTTTTCTTCTTTTGTAAGCATATTGATGTTACTTACAAAATAATTCTAATTAAATGCTAATAAAATAAACAAAAAAAAAACAACATTCATTGTTTTGATGTTTAAGCATTTTATGTCAAACATTCATTTGTTTTCCAAGCCAACTTGTTGAAACTAAGATTGTCTTCAACGATAATGCTGAGATAATGATTAAATTCTGTTGTTTTGTGCATACATTTTATCGAAAATAATATTCTTGTTAACATACTGTCATTGCAATAAAAAAGTTAATTCTTTAAATAGACTTTCTATATTTTTTTGTTCAGTTTGTCCTTAAGCAAGGAATGTACAGCTTTTAAAAGCGTCCAAGTAGCACTTAAGATGTACTATTTTATTCTGATAAGTACAGATTTTTTAATTTTGTTAACACCACAAGAAATAACTTTAAATAATTCTAAAATAGTTGATTATAACTTGATAATAAAACTAGTAGTTTTCTTCGTTTAATACTTGGAGATGACGAAGAGAACAATATATTTCGATATTTTTTGTTTGGCAACAGCGCTTTCTTGTACAACAATGCCGATCTAAAATAACTAAATTTTATATGAGAGATATTTTTATTTCTTAAATATTGTGTTGTTATCACTAACGAATGACGACATTGAAATCTATTACATGCAATGCTTTTTGTTTTAATTTTACTATAACGTCACCTCTTTTATATAAAACAACTACGACAGTTTTTTTAATAGAATTAACAGAAAAATAATTAATTTAGTGTCTAGACTCGTATATCTGCATTAGTTTTTTATTTGTTTTGGCAATGGCCGTTAGTCATTAGACAATATTAAGATATATGGACTTTTGGCTTTCAAGCTAATACATTTGAGAAAAAAAGATAGTTACTAAAATTAATAAACTAATGATATATCTTAGTGATTTATAAAAAACCGTGCAAACCGTGATATTTATAATCCTTTCGTGAATAATTTGTTATTAAACACTAGGTTTATATTATAACTAAATAAATAATGTCTCTTATTTAATTTGTCTCTTATTTATAATTACTTGGAAGACTTGTTTGTTAATATTATTAAACTACAGTGTTCTGTTTGTTGGAAATGCAACATAATTTGAGTTAATTTTGCGTTTAAACCATTTTAACACATCTTTCATATTCTGTGTACCTCATATATTTATTATTTGGTACTGTTTATCAAACTGAATAGAAAGATCAAAGGAAAATGGGGTTAAACTCTCTTTAGCCCTACCCATTAGTCCGCCATTATACAGGCTCCAGTAAACTATTTTCCTTATACATATTTCAACATAATATTTCGAAACATGCGGCTCCTGCTTCAAAAGCCCTTCTGATTTAGTGAAGAGATAAGGAAAAGCGGAAAAACAAGGAATAAAACAAATCCCTTTTGTACGTAGTCCTGATTGAAATGTTTCAAACCCGACGATGGCGACGCGACTGTAGACTTTTAAGAGTTAAAAAATATTTTTTTCTTTGAAACTGGAATTTTTCCTCGCCTTTTTTATTCCTTGTTCTGAAAGATGAGCATGAAGGAAAATCATAATAAGTCATCATCAGTTAGATAGAGTTGTACATCAGTTTATAAAACAACATGGACTGTTCGAATCGCTTTGATATTTTCATGTTTCTTAGGAATTGTTTCTGATGGCGGTTCTTTAAAATAATCTTTTACTGAGTAATAATATAGTTAGATTCTGAAATTCAAAGAATTTTTGGGATATAAACAGACTGTGGGATTTTTCATTGTTATAAAATTAATTTCAATATCAGATCGACAGATTTTGAAGCTTAAAGTTTCGAAGTTTTAGTTTGTAAGTAAAGTTCAATAAAAATATTTTTGATTACTAGAACAAAATATACATTATTTGAACATTTGACATTGCTACCTAAACAACATTCTAGAGTATTCTAATTTAAATTATTTTTATTATACGGCATTATATTATACGGCAACGTTGCGTTTAGAGTGTTAAAACGATTTATTTTCTTACCTACTTAAATCTTGTAAAATCAGGAGTTGTAGTGAGAAATAAATTTCCAAGTGCACACTAGAATAAAACAAAAAGTCAAGAAGATTAAATATCATAGTAAAATCATATAATAAGGTGAGCAAATTGCAAAAGGTCAAAGTCCAAAACCATCAAATTTGGTAATTAAGAAATTGATAGCGCTGGATTGTTTGACACCGTTGCCGGATTGTGTCAAAGTTCTTGGATCAACAATTTCAAAAGATAAAGAATGTCTGATTCGGAAGAAAACCTCTCTGATAATAAAAGAAGAAGAGAAGAACATGGGGAGTTATTCCAGCGAAGCAAAAAAATCCCTAGAACTCCTAACAAGAATATAAAAGAAAACGACGGAATGGCCGACATGAAAGAAATGATGAATACAATAATGGGGCAAATGAAAGCAAATCAACAAGAAATGATAGAAAAGATGAAAGAGAATCAAGTAGAAATAAAAGCTCTTAGAAAGGAAATCAAAGAAACCAATGAGAAATGGGAACAAAAATATAAACAACTGGAAAGCAGATTGTTAGAAACCGAAAGAAAAGTAGATATACTAGAAAATGAAAAACGCAAGTTAAATATAGTAATAACCGGAATACAAGTAAATGAAAGTAATCAAACAGATATGATACAAACGGTTCAAACTAAACTAAAACAACTTGTACACGCAGAATACAAACTACAAGTAGTAAGAAAATTGGGACCGAATAAATTATTAGTTAAAATGGAAACCTTTGATGAGAAAATTCAGTTACTTAAAAAGAAAAATTTACTAAAAAATACCCAAATATATATAGATAGCGATCTAACCCCTCAAGAAAAAGAAATACAATATAAGTTGAGAGAAATCATGAGAGCAAAAAGAGCTGAAGGTCAAACAGTAAAAATGGGTCACCTCAAACTAATAATTAATGGCAAAGAGATGATATGGGACAAATCAGAAAATCAATTAAAAGATAAAACAAATAAAGTAAAGCCAAAAAACTAGAAAATGAAATGACCGGACGAAAAAATGAGACGACATGGCGAAGAAACAGGAACAGAATTAAAACAGAAAAAACACAAAAGAAACTAACTTTAGAATGGAAATTAGGAACTTGGAATATAAGAAGTCTACAAAGTAAAGAAAAAGAACTGGAAGAGGAATTTGAGGATATAGGGTTAAATATTCTAGCAATCACCGAAACAAAAAAGAAAGGTCATGGCACAATATTAATGGATAATGGACATGTACTCATCTACAGTGGAGTAAAAGAAAATCAAAGAGCTGAATCTGGAGTCGGATGTATAATACATAAAACCATCACAGATCAAATACTTGAATGGAAAGCATGGACAGAAAGATTATTAACCGTAAAATTAAGAGATAACCATGAAAATACAAAAACCATAATCATAGCGTACGGACCGAATGAAGATGAGACTGTAAATAATAAAGACGTCTTCTGGAAGCAGCTCACCACAATAACAGAGGAAAGTAACGGGCAAATTTATATTGCAGGAGACCTTAACGCAAGGGTAGGATGCAAAGACAATATTTATAAAAATGTAATAGGTAAATATGGAGAAAAAGTAAGAAATAATAATGGTAAACGACTATTGGACTTTTGTATGCTCCATAACATGATAGTAACCAACACATTCTATGAACATAAAGATATATACAAATATACTAGAGTACTAGAAAGTCGAAATGAAAAATCAATTATTGATGGAAAGGAATAACAGACACGTGGTGCTAAACACTAAAGTTAGACGAGGCCCAGAGATAGGTAGTGACCATTACTTACTAGTCACAAAAATTAGGGAAAAGATCGAGACTAAAGAAACCCTCAGGAAAACTAATCAAGGAAATAAAATACAATATGAGACTATAAAAACATATAAATTAGCTGATCCGGAAATTGCAAGACAATATGAATTAGAAATATCTAGAAAAATTGAAAGAGAAAATAACCTAAAAATCAATAATTTAGAGGAAAGATGGCAATACTTTAAGAAAACTATTTTAGATTCTGCAAAGAAAACTTGCGGAACTATTAAGAATAGCAACACTAGAAAACAAACTGCCTGGTGGACAGAGGATGTGAAAAATAATGTAAAAACAAAGATATATATAATAAAAGATATATATATAAAGATATATATAAATATATATATTTATTATATATAATAGTTGTTTTAGCAAAATATACATTAATATAAAAATTAAATAAACTTCCTTTATATAAATTTCTTTTATAACTTAAGTTAATTCTTTATGTATGTTGTCAGTAAATCTCGTCGGTTTGCAGCATAAAGTCATTAAGTGACATTAACATTTTGCAATACATCGAGTTAAAGAAAGTAACCTAATGACTTAATGTTTTCAAATATTTTTTATGGTACTAACCCTTACTGTGTGAAAGTTCATCTTATTCAGAACAATAAACAACTAATAGCATCGTCAGCGAAACGGCTGTCATTATAATTAAAGTATTTAAAGAATAAATAGTGGAAGTTAATTCAACCTATTAGTTGTTTATTGTTCTGAATTTTCAAATATTGTTTCATCTTATAGTTAGTGATTCAAATTCAGCGACTTTATTCACACTTAATTACTTTATGCATATCGAGAACTATTGAAAACTAGTAATTACCTCTCATAAAACACAATTCTGAATGACTTTATGCTGCAAACCGACGATCTATACAGGGTTAGTATAAAGTATGGAACCCCCTAAGTGTCTCCTCAACGGTTTGATATTTTTAAATGAAATTGCTTATCCCCTTCTAAGAAGATCCAAGGAATTCAAAAATGCTATCAAATTTAATGTACCATGTGCGGTTAAACCGGAAATGCATATCAACTTTTTTATTTTAAATAGAACAGCCTGTATATTTTTCCATTTTTGAATTCCTTGTGAAATTCTGCATACACTAAAACTTTCCATTCATATTGTTATTGAATAATTGAGGCTTTAATCAATAATTTATCGTTTTTGACTTAGTTAGCCATGGATAAAATGTCAAACCTAAATTAATTATTGAGTAATCTACCTATCAGTGTAGTATAAGTTGTGCAATAATATTTCTCTCTGTTATTTGTTACTATTGTTTTTTCTATTATGGTGTATCTAAGTGAAGGAAAACTTATCGAAATTTTAATTATGCGAGGATATGGAGACAAACAGCGTTCTTATAAGGAAGTTTTAAACCTATTCAATGAAGTTAATCCAGATCACCAAATCACAAAATCAACAGTTGTGAAAACTGTAAGGCGTTATTTACGAACACATCACGTAGTAAATGAACCCAAGTCAGGAAGACCAAAATCCGCCACAAATGACAATGTAAAGTTGGATGTGTTACTATCACTTGAAGAAAATCCACAAACATCAACTACCCAGTTAGCTCTTGACTTTGACATAAGCCAGACTTCCGTCATGAACATAATGAAATCCGAGAAATTGAAACCATATCTATAAATTTCACTTCTGTCACGAATTAACTGAAGATGATCCAGATCGCAGAACAGAATTTTGCGAAAACATTCAGAACAGATGTATAGCAAACCCAAATTTTATCAAAAAAATTGTGTTCTCAGATGAAGCAACATTTTGCTTAAGTGGTAAAGTGAATAGACATAACTATAGTATCTGGTCTAGAAATAATCCCCGTTGGATGAGGCAAGTACATACGCAGTATCCGCAAAAAATAAATGTGTGGACAGGAATGATAGACGATAATATTATTGGACCTTTCTTCATTGAAGGTAATCTGTCTGGACATCATTATTTAGATTTATTAACAAATTATATTGTACCCGCTATTGCAAGACTTTATCCTCATCCAAATAACCCAGCAATTCCTGCTGAAGACATATGGTTTCAGCAAGATGGCGCACCTGCACATTATTCTAGAATTGTGCGCCAGTATTTAGATCAAGTTTTTCCAGGTCGATGGATAGGGCGTAGGGGTGCTATCGAATGGCCACCACGTAGTCCTGATATAACTCCTCTCGATTTTTTTCTGTGGGGTTATCTAAAAAATAAAGTATACATAAATAGACCCACAAATTTAAATGACTTAGAGTTACGCATAAGAAACTTATTGCTGCAAGTGCCGAACGAATTTTTGCAAAATTCTTTACGAGAATTTGAAGACCGTTTAGGATATTGTCAAATAGCAGAAGGGCGTAATTATGAACATTTAATATAATTTTGTAAATTTTGTGTTATTTTTTGTTAAAATAAATAAATTGTTATGTTGCCAAGTTTTTAGGATGTTTCCATAAATTAAGTTTGCCTTACTCACCATTTGACACATTTCATCCATGACTAACTAAGTCAAAAACGATAAATTATTGATTAAAGCCTTAATTATTCAATAACAATATGAATGGAAAGTTTTACTGTATGCAGAATTTCACAAGGAATTCAAAAATGGAAAAATATACAGGGTGTTCTATTTAAAATAAAAAAGTTGATATGCATTTCCGGTTTAACCGCAAATGGTACATTAATTTTGATAGCATTTTTGAATTTCTTGGATCTTCTTAGAAGGGGATAAGCAATTTCATTTAAAAATATCAAACCGTTGAGGAGATACTTAGGGGGTTCCATACTTTATACTAACCCTGTATAAATATTAATATTTTACTTTGGAATTTACAAAAAAACATTGTATTTTTTTAAATTTTGTAATTTCATTATAAGAAACTAAATTTTTGATAGAAAGTAAATGAATACCAGTCATTTATTTCCTAATTATAAAATTCTATCAGTGAAATTTTTTGTGGAGCGATCAATTTTAAAAATTGGAATAGCTGCACGAGTATGATTGACATAGAGTTCTTGTTTTGTGGTATCCAATTAAAAATATGCTATAATCAACTAAAGCATGCAGGCCTTTTTTATTCATAGCATAATATCCGCATTCATAAAAGTCACTTAATGGCTAACATCGAGTATTACGACGATATTCAATGTTTCTGTGAAAAAAATGTAAAATGTAATTACGAATGTTGGACGGGACGAATATCTGACATTAATTGGTAACTGAAATGTAGCTGGAAACAAAAAAAAAACATATAAAAATGTTGCGGAAGCTTGGGGGCTACAAACACGAAATAATAGACATACAAATAATAATTCAGTAGAGGCAATTTCCAAATTGTAGGGGAGAGTTTATATTTACAGGAAAAAACAGTGGATGTCAAAAGATTGATCAGGTTATCAAATTAGCAACACAAAAATAAATTAAAAAATCTATTCATACATATTTTAATGTCATTAAGCTAAAAACTTAATTTTATTTAATAAACCGTGTAATTTTTGTTAAAAAGTTCTCTCTTTAAAGTTTTTCCTCTTCTAATCTTCCTCCAGGACACTCTCTCTTATATCTCTGTCCACTATTCCTTTCTCCAAATCTTTCACCTTTTGATCAGTTTACCATATAATCTGGTTTTGTAATGGTTTCTTACTCTTTCTTGATCTTAACTCTGTAAGTTGTATCTTATGCTCATAAGTATATCTTTTTCGCTGTTTTGTTCTATTTGCTTCTTCTTTGTTCTTCCTAGGGGTGTTATATCTGCTAGTAGGAGGACATGATCACTCCCGCAGCTCGGTCCTCTACATGCTCTTACATGTTTAACTTGTAGCCGGGTATTTTCTCTTGTTATAGCATAGTTATTATTGATTTTATGCGTCTTGTTTGTCGAATCCAGGTATTTTTATGTATCGACTTGTGTGGGAAGTTCTTTTTTCTCACACACTTTGGTTAATATTTTCCCATTGTCGTTAGTCACTTCTTCATGCTTTCCTATTACAGTAAAACCTGTCAATAACGGCCACTACAAATGAAAGAATTGTTGGCCGTTATATAAAGGTGGCCGCTAATGTCTTACAAAGAGAGATGAATATACTCATACAAGGTTACTGAAAGAGTTGAGTGCAGATCCTTCAGATTACCGTAATTATTTGCGTATGAATGAAGAAACATATGAAAAAATGTTATCACTTGTAACTCCTCTCATTAGAAAGAAAAACACGGTTATGAGAACTCTATTTCTCCCCATGAAAGACTAAGTGCTACTTTGAGGTTTCTTGCGACGGGCCGATCGTACGAATGTCTTAAGTACTCTACGTTAATATCACCACAAGCTCTAGGCCAAATCATTCCAGAGACATGTGAAGCCATCTATAAAGTGCTGAAAAATGAGTATCTTGAGGTAAATTTACGAACATTGCTTCGTAAACTATTAATCTTTGCAACCACTGATTTTCTTGTTGCATCAGGTTCCAACTCCTTCAACTTCAGCAAAAGTTTTGCATAAGATGCATCTATCTTTTCACGGTCATGATACTCTTTACTTTTCACTCGCCAAAGGCACGGCTCCTGTCTATAAATTTCAATGAACTCTTCAATCACTTGATTACGTTTTCGACTCGACATAACTAGAACTTAATATAGTCACAAGAAACTAAAGAAACTTCAAAAGAAAGTGTCGCAAAAAGCTCTCTACTCGAGGTGCAAGTCCAAACTAATAACAAAACAACTGCGCAGTTGAACTGTCGGCCTCACACACACGGTCAGGTCTAGACTACTGCGCAGGTAGAAATACCAAATTTTCATTCCGTACAGGTCGCTACGCCTGTGCAGTTTGGCCTGTAGCTACTGGCACACACGATCAGGTTTACCGGTACAGGTAAACCGTTACGTGTGTTCCCGGCCTTACTGAGTAAAACTTAAAGTATCGATCCTAGCTATTTCTTTACGTGAAGAAAAAAGGTGTAAGGCAACACAAAACATTTGGTTTAATACCCAAATATGTGAATATAAAATGTATTACTCCATCAAATAAAACACAAAACGTTACTAAAGAAGTCTTCTTTAATGAGTTAATACTTTGTAACTTTGAACTCAGCTTATTTTAATATAAAATTCACCTTGTATACCTTACAACGACCCTTCTATATTGTAAATAATACTTCTTCAACGTGAGGGCATTTTAAACTTTTTATTCATCCCTTTTATAAAAGAAATATGAATACACCCAGCATGCCATTCTGTCTGCTTTCAAGCGAGTAAGCGTCGTAAAAAATAATATTTTATTACAGTTAGTAGTGGAGATACATATAAATATGGGCTTAAAATAAATTTAGGCAGTTCTGATTTAAAGATGGTGTTTGTTTTGATAAAGATATTAAAGCATCTTTTGACGGAAAGCTGCTTGCATTACATTTAGAATATTAAAAGGAGTCATTTTTCAATATTTAAAACGCCTTTCAGGCACGACGTTAAAGGCGCTGATTGTTGGGTTTTTTCACAGGGATTGGTAATTCTTAGTATTTTGAAACGTTTAAGTAAGCTTGGCTAGAGTTACGTTCCACAGCAAAAAAGTTTTAAACCATTGATTATTTTTTTTTCTACTTTTGCAAAAAATTGCAGTTTTAGCCATATCCATTAATTATATACAGCTTAGATTACGGAAGGTCTAAAAAAATAGAACATTTGGTACCAAATATTGTCCTTAAACAAATGAGTGTATCAATAACAAACAGTAAACCCTACACGGGGTTACGCTTGGGCCACTAAACATCTACAACCCATCATTTTTGGGCCTCAAAAACTCTGCGTGTGATATAAACCCGTTCTTATCCTGATTTTTGTGCCGAAAAAGCTCCTTGATGAGCTTATCATCTTCGACGAAAATATTCTTCTTACCTATCTGTGTATAATGTAGAATCACAAAAATTAAATTGTTAATGGAAAGTGTAACTACGAGAATAAAAAATAATTAACCGCTGGTCATAAGTAATTAATTATAAGTAATGTTTAAAGATCAATAAATACATATTAGAATTAAATATTACAAGAAAGAACATCTGGGTTGAAGATATATTATAGCAGGATCAAACATTAGCTTAGAAAAACTTGATATGAAAATTGTATTCGAATTACAACAGTCTAATAACAAATTATGAACGAGTATTTAAGTATTGCTATTTATCTTCAATTAAAAATTAAATATACCGAATTTAAAGGAAAACACAAAATCAATGTCACAGATTTTTATTTAATTTAACAGCGACCAGTTTCGGCCTGTTGTTTAACTTTAGTTGCTCCACCTAATTTGCTTGCCATTTTATAATTACATTGTCTTATATCCATAGACATCATGACTTTTTAACCTAGGTTTGTGCTTCTACTTCTAATGTTTCATGTTTTATGAATTCCGTTTTCAAGCGCGTCTTTTATATGATCGTCGCCATTACCTGTTAAATTGTGGTTTAAGTAATCAGTGTATTTTTATTCAGTTTGTTAGTGTTATGGACATTTCTAACATTAAACCTACATGTTCCAAAAACTTTAACAACCCTGTGCTATTTATTGCATTATCTGAGTTTGGCTTAGTTGAATGGCCTTCTTGGATTTCTTTAAGGTCGGATGTTCTATATCTTGAATTTTCATTTCATAAATTTCCATTACTGCATTCTTTTTAGAAGTTATGGCTTATTCTACTTGCCTTTTTTTCTGATTTCTTATAAGGGTAGAAAGAGATGTTAGGTCTCACCCTACCTAGTGTTACAATAAATTTCAGGCCTTATATAGAATGTTTGATCTTTTAATCAACTTATAGTTAACAACTCAAATTTTCCATTTAGTCTATAGTTTTCTATTTCCCATATATCTTACCTTTTAGATTTTATTCATATAATTATAATTTTGATGTCACATCTTTTCCTTTTTTCACCATTATTTCAGTAATTATTTACCATATTAAAATTTTGTTACGACTCAAGGATTTTTGTTCGAACAATTATGGTTTTTGAACTTATTTTGGCAATTTTGATACTAAGGTATGTTTCTTTTTTGAGTTTTGTTATATTTTGTAATGTTGACCTCATCCTGCTTTTCTAGCCTAATGATGGCATTCTAAAAGGCCTGTTAAATTAAATAAAAATCTGTGATATTGATTTTGTATTTTCCTTCATCATTTTTTAGTCACATTCGAGATATGGATGGTTTACTTCCTTTGAAATATACAACTTTGACTTTGTGTACCTACCTTTAATCCCCTTTATTAATATAAGATAAGGGATTGCATATCACTCAAAGGGAATTATCGTAACGTAGCCTAGCAACGTACCTAATTGTAAATCTCATAATCTTCTCATAATATGAGTAGCTGTAATAACGGGTTGTATTGTATTTAAAATATTGTTAAGCTAAATAATGGATTACTCTATTACGTACTTAATTCCAGATGGAACTACTTTTGCCATACTTGGTTTGAAATTTTAGATTATGAGAGCTATTAACTTTGGATTGTTCCTAAGTGACATAAAAGTGTATAGTAATAAATGTGGTTGTAATGAATTTACTTTAGAGAAACTTTTAGTGCATAGCTTCATAATTAAATAATTACAATGGGTTAATCTTTTAGTTGTAACATAAATATAATTGTCAAACAGTAATTATTCTTCTTTATTTAAAAGGTCAAAGGTCGAAGGAATTTTACAGAATTAAAGAGCGACCTTTGAGCTCTCGCATCTTTTCCCAGCTGTGAAGAAATTGGAAGTGTTCAGCTCTCACTTCAAACCTAGGTACACTGAATTTCTAAGGGCAATGTTCTTTAACATTTTTTTAAATTGCTTGATGAGATAAGAATTTTTTGCTGGAGAGTAAAACATAAAAGCTTTTCTCTAAAAGAAAGGTTTTTGATTTTATATTATTGAGGAAGGTTGCATCATTTGAACGCCTTGCAAGAGCTCTAGAAACATCCTAAGAAGAGATGTAGGGAGTCACCATTATGTACATCATTAACTAGGGAGGTTATTGAGTAGATAAAGTTTGAGAAGTCCTGACCTAGCGTATTTATTCAGTTAGATAGAAGTTAATCTTATTCCCAAGATCAACTTTTGTTTATTATGAAAAAAGAAAGCATCTATTTTAATTTTTTTTATGTAGTTATTTCGTAGATAAGAAATTCTTGTTATTAAGTTACTTATTGTTTATTGTTCTAATCAAAATTTTAAGCCAATATTTTTGAAATGCAAGTGAAATTTTAACGATTTTTAATAATTACTGAGTTTTGAATTTTTGTGCACCAGAAATTATAGATTAAATGCCAAAAATTATCATCCCCAAACTAATAATACGTTAATGAACAAACCTAATTGAGGCATGAATTTTATATACGTTCAAAAACGCCAATTTCGTAAGGTGGTTAGCATGTCTTTAAAAGGAAATTTACAAGCATAAACATTATAGAGCGTCATGATTACCTCTTCCAGTGCATACTTAACGATTTCTTACAAAATTATATATTCCGATGAAACAACTGGCTGCCAAAATCAATTTGAAATTTGTTTTAGATAGATTAAGAAATGAATCAGAATAAATGAATTATTAATAAGGCAATTTTACATTCAAAATTAAATTTTGAAATTATACTGCATGAGCGACTACCTGATAGATAGCCAATGGGAATGTTTCCTACACCGTAATAAAACCAATAAATACTCCGCCAAAAAAGTATCGCATCACCTATAAAACTACAAATATTGTATTAAAAATAATTTAAAATATGATTTTTTTTACTGTTGTTTCTTTTGGTTTTTTAAGTAAGTAATAAGTATCTAAATAAAAATGCAGAATGTACGAAAAACAGAGGGTTTATTTAATTTTTTTCATAAATTAGAAGTAAGCGCATAAACAGCATTGATTTAAAATAAATAAAAATCAAAAGTAATGGTAATTTAGTAAGACGTATTGCCTCCTCTAGCTCTTATAACATCTAGACAACGTTGTGGCATACATCCAATTAATCTTCTCAGATAATCTTGATCAAAATTATCCCATTCTATGGTTAACAACCGTTGCAGGTCCTGAAGATTAGCTGGCGTCACATTACCGGATCTCACCCTTCTCTAAAGATAGTCCCAAACATGTTCTATTGGATTTAAGTCCGGGCTGCGCGCTGGCCAATCTAAAACTTGTAAATTTACCTCTTGAAGGTACTTTGTAACGATTCTTGCGACGTGTAGGCGTGCATTGTCATGCATTAAAACGAAGTCATCACCAATAAATGGGGCGTAAGGAACAACATGCATCTCCAAAATTTCTCTTATGTACCTATCAGCAGTTAAGGATCCTCCATCTAGCTGTACCAATTCGGTTCGACCCCTTAAAGATATTCCGCCCCAGAGCATAATAGATCCTCCTCCAAAGTTTGTCGCCGGTCTTAGGTTGCATTGAAAATAACGCTCGCCATTTCGTCTATAAACTGGTATTCTTCGATCCGAAGTGTATAAACAAAATCTTGACTCATCCGTAAAGAGTATGTTACCCCAATCGTCGATATGCCAGTTTACGTGCTCTCTTGCAAATGTTAGTCGTGCTATACGGTGTTCCCTTGTAAGTCTCGGGGCAGTGGCAGCTACTCTGGCCCTAATTCCGGACTGTCTTAAGATGTGCCTAACAGTTTCTGAAGACACACGTACATTTCGAGTCTCGGCTAAGTCATATTGAAGTTGACTTGCAGTCACATGTCTTCGACGCAAAGCCTGAAGGACTAAAAATCTATTGTCTGCATGCGTAGTTGCTCTTGGCCGACCTGTTACAGCTCGTCTTTCATAAAGACCAGTCTCTCGGTACCTTACTACCACTCGTGATACTGTCGACTGATTTACACCCACTAAATTTGCCACATATCTCTGACTCCTTCCATCTTCAATGAGGGAAATTATTCTAACCACTTGATCCCTCGTTAAATTTAAATTTATATTGTCACGACCTTCCATACTCGATATTTAATACAAAATTTTAATTTAAACGCCAACTGTATACTCTTTACCAAAGTAAAATAAAGACTGATAATATAAAAACCAGACAAAATAGCAATTATCACTTTTTTTTCTTAAACAGTAAGCTGTATTTACAAATTTTATTTTAATATTTATTCTAGCCTTAATATTCTTAAGGGCCATAAAGAAATAATTTAAATTAACCAAATGCGGTAATAAATATTTGTAATTTTATAAGTGATGCGATA
Source organism: Ophraella communa (assembly GCA_035357415.1). NCBI lineage: Eukaryota > Metazoa > Arthropoda > Insecta > Coleoptera > Chrysomelidae > Ophraella > Ophraella communa. The sequence goes on from CM068985.1 coordinate 39,809,417, forward strand.
CTTTTTTGGTGGAGTGTATTTAGAACTTTTAAAATCATACACACTTCACTTCGGTGAAGGTTATAAAATTTACAGATTACATAAAATTTTAAAAAATGAAGGAATACAAAATTACAATATTATGATATAATATATACCTTAATGTACCAAAAAAATTTTGTTATCAATAATTCTGTTGAAATTCATTGTGTGTAGTGATCCTTCTTTGTAAAAGTCAATACTAATAACACTAAAGAATCAACTGTTCAACAAAATTTTTCATTAAAAAAATTATCTTTTTTGTCAATAATTTAGAACAAAGGGTTATATAGTGTCTGACGTCAAGTGCTGACGTCAAGTGTTGTGCAGTTTCTACATATTACCACATATCCTGTACAAGAGATTCGGGATTCTTATTTAGATGACTTCTGAATTGCCAGTGATCAGTGATGAATAGACCACTTCTCTTAATTCAGTCTTGAGCATCTAATGCTACTGCTGTGCATCGTTCTCTTGAACTGAATTTCTCCCCCTATTTTTTCCAGCGCTTGCGGTATTCTTATTAGCCCCCTAGTGAACATTTCTTGGTGCAAGGCAGTAAGCCCCATCACACACGTTGGTTCTGGGCCTCCAAAGGGACTCTCAGTCCCTTTATAGGCCCACTTGTCCGCCCCCTATTGCTAGCAACCCTTCTGTACCCTTAAAATCACAGCAGTCTCACCCTGTTGGTTTTCGCCAGATTTTTGAGACGCTGCCTTTCCATACTGATTTCGAAGTTCTGACAATCGACCAAACTTCCTTCGAAAGACAGACGCTAATCCTCGGCCGTCGCTGATAGTGGCGGAAACGCTATGGGCTAATGAGTAGTCATCAGGAAGTGTGAACAGGTCTTGCTGTCTCTCAATAGTCACGCCGTATCTAGCTTTCCCAGTACCTCCATATGCACCCATAAATTCTTCGAAAGCAAGGTCGGGTGTATCTTGGACTTGATTTACGACTTCTTCTTCCTGGTCATGATCTCCTTCAAATTTCGCCAGTCGGTTTCGGTGTACTACCTTAGGTTTTCCATTCGGGGTCTTTATTATACGGTATATGACGTCATTGATTCTTTTCTTGATGATGTATGGACCCTCCCAAGATTGTTGTAACTTTGGTGAGTACCCCTTCCGTCTTTTCGGGTTATGGAGCCAGACTTTGTCACCTTCTTGGAAACATCCTTCTATAGCTTGGGTATCATACCGTTTCTTCATCCTGTCACTGGCAACTTGGAGATGGGAGCGAACCAAATCATGCATGTCGTCCATTTTTCTACGTAACTGGATTACATAGTCTTCTCCAGCTATATCCTCTCCAGGTCGGCATCCAAACTCGAGGTCGCATGGTAACCTCATCTCGCGTCCAAACAAGACTTTTGCTGGTGTTTGACCTGTTGATTCATTGACGGCGGATCGATAAGCCATTGCAAAGAGCGAAATATACTGGTCCCAGTCCCTTTGGTGATTGGATACTATTTTTGATAGATATTTGCCAATGGTTTTATTCATGCGTTCTACCATTCCATCTGATTGTGGGTGCAATGCTGTAGTTCTTGTTTTCTTCATTCCTAAATTGTCGCAAATTCCTTGAAAGAGTTGACTTTCGAAGTTCCTTCCTTGGTCACTGTGAATCTCCAAGGGCACTCCATATCGGCAAATAAACTCCTTCACTAGCACGTCTGCGACAGTTGCTGCCTCTTGATTTGGAATGGCGTAGACTTCAACCCACTTCGTAAAATAATCCATCACCACCAACATGTATTTATTCTTATTCTCAGTAGTGGGGAACGGTCCAGCAATATCTAAAGCGATTCTCTCAAATGGGCTACCAACGTTATATTGTTTCATGGGAGCCTTTCCTCTTTTCTGAGGTCCATTACTAGCAGCACAGATGGTACACTTCTTACACCAGTCCTTAACATCATCGGAACTATTCATCCAATAAAACCTTTCCCGAACTCTCTGCAGGGTTTTCTTGACACCAAGATGACCTCCTGATGGACTGTCGTGTAACTGTCGTAGTACTTCGGCTACTCTACTCTTTGGTATAACCAATTGCTTTCTGTTAACGGAACCGTCATCGTTTTCAATTATTCTCTTTAATAAATCGCCTTCCAAAATGAAAGACTCCCACTGAGCCCAATATGATTTAAGGACTGTAGAGAATTTTGACACTTCTTGCCAAGTAGGTCGACGATCTTCTATCTTCCATTCTCTCATTTTCTTTAAAACAGGATCATTATCTTGTTCTTCTTTAATTTTAGTAGGTGCCCAGTCGTCGTTAACTACAGTTGTTCGTAGTATTGCAGTTTCTTTTAATTCTGTCTTACTGCAGTGAGAACACTCTTCTGGACACGGTCTTCTGGAAACGTTCCGGGTCGAAGCTGCCCCCTCTAGGCCGGCCCGTTTTAGTTTTTCCTGTGGAGTAGTTTCTTGATTCGTAGTGACCCCAGGACGTTTACATGAATTGCGAGCATGTCCTATTTCACCACAATTCCAGCGCCTGATGGTCTTCTTCTTTTTCTTATCAGTAAAGTTCTTCATCATATTTACTAATTGGTTTAACTTATTTTCATCTTCCTCTTCCGTTACGGACCTTACTTTACTGTATCCTCCACAAGCTTTCGAAGCCGCTTCATACTCAAGCGCGGCAGACAAGATGTCAACTAATGTTTTGTGGTGAGCTAAACGGAGTGTCTTTGCCATTTCGTGGTCACGAAGTCCATCAAGAAATGCTTCAACAGCTAAACATTCCATCATTTGTTCTGGAGCTGAAGGGTAAGCAAATCTTACCAATCTGGCAATATCTACTTCGTACTCTTGAAGTGTCTCCTCTCGCTTCTGTTTTCGAGTCTTTAACTGCGATCGGTACAAGTTCTCCAAGTGTTCGTGACCATATCGCATGTTCAAGCTTTTCTTCAGTTGCTCAAAATCATCTGTGTCCTCCACTGGTATGGTCTGAAGAACATCCAAAGCGTCTCCTCTCAGAGCGATGGTGAGGTTTATTGCCTTCTCTTTTTGGGATCATCCGTTCGCTCTTGCAGCTGTTTCGAACTGTTTGAGATAATTTTCCCAAGACATCTTTCCGTCAAAGGTTGGGGCCTTAACACGAACAGAACTTTCGCTGCCTTCCAATTTCGGTTTCCGCTCCACTTTGAAGCTTCTCATTTCGTCCTCGTTTTCCTCTCCTAAATCTTCCATATCTTCTTTACCTCCTCTTTCCATCTCTTCCATTTGTTTTTCCATTTCTCTTATTTTCTCTTCAATTTTTTTTTGAATGAAGACATTTTATTTTCCATAGAAGAAATATCCAAAGAAACTTTGTTTTCCAAAGAAGAAATGTCAGAAGAAACTTTATTTTCCAAAGAAGAAATATCAGAAGAAACTTTATTTTCCAAAGAAGAAATATCAGAAGAAACTTTATTTTCCAAAGAAGAAATATCATTTTTTAAAGAAGACATATCAGTAGAAACTTTGTTTTCCAAAGACGAAATATCATTTTTTAAAGAAGACATATCAGTAGAAACTTTATTTTCCAAAGAAGAAATATCACTCTTCAAAGAAGACATATCGGAAGAGATATCGCTCTTCAAGGAAGACATGTCGGAAGAGATATCACTCTTCAAAGAAGACATATCGGAAGAGATATAACTCTTCAAAGAAGACATATCGGAAGAAACTTTATTTAAGGAAGAAATAATTGTAGCAGAAGAGTCGTCTACGAAAATATAATTTTCTGGATCTAAACCATCATTTTCCAATGCTTGCTTAAGTCGCTCCAACAACTCAGTCTTCCTTCCTGTTGTTTCCAATTCACGATCCTCCAGCTCTTGACGTAATTCTGTCACTTTCAAGTCACAAAGTTTTTTCGACATATTTATTTATTTTTTTTTTTTTTACCTTATTTATTTACAATATCCCACTTCTGACACCAATGTAACGTTTACTTATTTTTACTAGTCTTTTTAATTTATTTTTATACTATTTAAATCACTAACACTGTTTAATTTATATAACACAATTTATTTACAATACTTTAATTTATGTAATACAATATTTCTATTCGCATTTATCTAACAACATACTACTCACTAACTAACTAAAATATTCAAATCGGTCCTTAATATATAGGTAAGTATTGTTCCAGCATACTCCAGAACTCCAGTCTATTCTCGATCGTATCGAGTCTAGATGCTTCGCTCATCGGGCGCCGTATATTCTCGAAGACTCTCGCATCATGTTTCCTTCGCGTCTGATCATAGCGCCAGGGGCGTACTCGCACAACAATATTTAAAGTAATAAAAACACTACATATTGTGGAAATAAATTGTACAGATGCAGATGTTGCGAAAGAACATTACAACACTAAATATAGTAGTGCCATAAAAATGTTAAATGTGAAATGTGTTATTGTAAAGATCGGCACTATTTAGTTTTTTCCTAGCTTTTTTATGTTTTTATATTTCTCTCAGCAGAAAATATATCCAGGATAATCTTTTAGGTCTAATATTATCTAGGTTTTAATATTGTTATATGGTATTAAATTAATTTTATTGTCTAAAAACTTTTTAATCAAGATTATTTAGTTTTCGAATAAAAACAAAATGTAATTTCAATATGACAATCGTAGGATGAAATGATTTGCTGTCATTTACAAAAAAAAGAAATGCTCATATATCTTTAATAAAATTGTGAATGTTTCATTAAACTAATTAGTTTATTATTTATTTTAATCAAACTAAAAACAAACAAAAAATATTAATTAATATACAGTTTGTGGTTCACTTTAAATATTAAATAAAAATTACTTTTTCTGAATACCTGATGTGCATTGAAATGGCAGCAACAAGTCTCGACTGGTTGATATTCTGTTTAGCTATCGATAAAACAATTAGGACTGTGAAAAGACTTTCAGGATTTTTGAGTTAAAAATGTTAGACTCTTCCCGAAGAAATTTATCTTTTTTTTTGGAGCGTAACAACGAATTTAGATTAGGTAAACGAAAAAAGCAAACTTTATGAATATTACTTTTGAATATTAATGTTTATTTCATTTAATTTCAAGACTGGGTTACACTAACAGGAAAATTCTTTGGTTTTTTAGATTAAAAACGGGGAAATGACGAGCATTTTTAAGTAGGTCATTGAGAATTACTCTTTGGGTTTTCTAAATGTATATTTTAAATTTGCAATTCTCTTGAGACTTATCTCTAAATTATTCACAATTTGGAGTTTTTCAAGAGGCATTTCCACTGAAATGAAAGTACATTAAGTACGTGCTAGCAAGGAAGATAAATATAACTGATAGCATTTAAATTTAAGAACAACAAAAATTTATGAAGTTGACAGAAGGGTTTCTTTATCATCCCCAAATTGATTTAAATACTAACAATATATTTTTGCTTGGAAGTAAATTTCTTTTATAATAATTGTTACCAAACAATATAAATTATTTATTTTATTTTAGTAGGTACTATACTATATTTTTATAATTGTTTTTAAAGAGTTCCCCATTCACAAGAATGCCTTTCCTCATAAAAAATATTTAACGGATTTCATCTGAATTAAAAAATTATTTTTTACGAACTTGTCCGAACACGTCTGGGCAAGATTTATCATGGGAATAATAAAATTAAAAGAAGGACACTATAATTTAGGACAGTTTATTTACCTGAAAATTAAGACTAAATTAAACCAAACCAATAAATCCAACAAACAACGTAACAAATTAAAAGTGGTTAAATAATACCAACATATGTCTACGGCGGTTTCTTTCTGAAACCGCCACACCGTCAACTCAAAGGCGTTCTCAATCATTTTTACAATGGGAATGTGATGACTAATGAAGTAGTAATATAAATTAATAACATATTATTGTTATAAAAATGGCAATAATAATAGCTATAGATGTTTCAATTTGTTTTTGTAAATTAAAATATCAGATCACATTATAATTAGTGATCTAATTATACTCGTTCATTTAAAAACTTTTTTTTTTAATAAATTTATCCACTTATCTGTATTTTATTTGTCTGATTTATTAGATACAATGACCAAGTACTCCTTGTGAAGTTAAGCTGCACCTTCGATGCTTTCTAAATTTATTAGGTAGGGGTGGATCAATCCCCATCTTCCAATAGCTATTATATCATGCTTATTATTTTCCACATCGTTCGGTTTTTTGGACCTGCTCTTCAGACATGTCCCAGCCAGTTTACTTTCTGTATTTTTATCTTTTTAATAACATCACCGTTTAACTCTTTTATGATTTCATGATTCATTATTTGCCTGTATTTATTTCCCTTGATCTTTATTGGTCCCAGTATGGTTCTTATTATTTTTCTTTCCGTAATTCTAGGTTCTAGTTCTTTTTTGCTTATCATTGTCATTGTTTCTGCTGAATACATCATTGTTGGTTGTAATTTGATGAAGAGTAACTTAATTTTGATTACCATTAAGTAATTATTTATCAATAAATACTGTAAACATTTTCTACTGGGACTATCGCTGTAGTTTTTTAATTTTTCCTGGTTTAATTTTACCATTGGAAAAGTCGGTGGTAAAAACAGGACTATTTTTCTAGTACCTACTTAATAAAATAAAATACGTAATATAATGTTATAAAATACTTTTGAAAAGGAGGTCTTTTCGCTGCAATTAAGTCAAATGAAGTGTGGTAGCCAATATTTGATAAACTTCAATCAATAAAATTCCTATAATTTAAAAATATCTAGTATTTGTGGCATTGATAATCAAAATTTGAAGAACTTAAAAAAAAAATTTAAATACGAATGTTAGTTTTACTGTTTGACATAATTAGGCCTAGCCTTCCTTCTGTCGAGTGTCATAAAAATAAACAAATTAATAAAATATAAATATATTAGGTATCTCATAATATTCTAATATCTCATGGCAAAAATGCTGATCAAAACGTGATAAATGGCGTGATAATGTTCTAAAAGCAAAAAAAAATTTAAAATAGAGGAAAATAATTATTGTATACCTACATTCACGTCAGTAACAGATTGTTAGATATTGAATCTATTGCAATTGAGTTATGGTATAATCATTGTGATTTACATAAGATATTAGATTTCTAATTATTTATTTATATTTTTTATATTCATTTTTTATTTATCAATATATTTAAATGCCTAGCCTAGCCCTAGCCTAATTTGTACAAGCCCGAAGCGAAGGGTTCATATCCAGTCTTTGGGATATCGACTCCCGCGCCCCTTTTCCAACCACCCCCGGTCCTCCTGGTACCGGTCTGTACAAATTTCAGTTCTTCGGTTCAAAGAACAGACTTGTTGTCTTGTCCGTTGAACCAGTTTGATGCTAGGCATCTTTTACTGGTGTCCTCTTGTTGTTGTCTCTCTCGGTTTGGCAGGCTTCATTGGTCATCTCGTGTTATCCGATTAGATCGGCCTCGTCTTTTTCTTTGGGTCATCTTCTTCTTGGAGTACCTGTAACATACTTAAATTGTGATTAGTGTGGTAGAAGCTGGTGCTTCGGTCTAACGTACTTCCACTGCCCATCGCCCGGGTCGTAATCTAGCAGGTACCTGAGTTCCGCGTTTGGATGGTCTTCAAGTCTGGCAAAACCTATCTCCGCTTTATCGTTCATAAGATCTAGAATTGTTTCCAATTCCAGATCTCTGAAGATGTCTTGGTTGCGAACGTACCAGGGTGCGTTCACTGCCTGTCGGATACATAGGTTCTGCTGAACTTGTACCATGTTCCTGTTGGTTTTGCAAGTTTGCCCCCAAGCCAGGGATGCGTATGTCAGGATCGGCATGATTACGGTCCGGATGAGCAGCAGTTTTGTGCGCAATTGTAGGTCGCTGTTGCGTCCTATCAGGCACTGTAGTTGAGACCTTGCTGTTTTAGCTTTCGCTACAACCGTTTGGACATGCTCTTTGAAAGTCAGCCCTTTGTCAAGGGTGACTCCCAAGTACTTCGCCGTGGAACTCCATGGAACTCTCTGCTCGCTGATTTCCACTTGTTCTGGTGTTGGTTGTCTTTTTTTTGACACAGTATGGCCTGTGTCTTGTCTGCGTTGATTTTTATTTTCCATTTTGTACACCATCTTTCTACAAGGGTAGCTGCTTCTTGTAGATATCTGGATACCAGGCGGGAATGTGTGCTACGCGCTGATATTGCTGTGTCGTCAGCGTACAGGAATAACCTGGTGTTCATCGTTTTTGGTATATCCGCTGTGTATATGGTGTACAGCAAGGGTGAAAGGACTGCTCCTTGTGGCACCCCAGCTTCCAATCTCGTGTATCTGGTGGTTGTGTTGTTGATCTTGACTCTGGAGAGTCTTCCATCAAGGAAGGATCCTAGTAGTTTTACTAGGGATCTCGGGATGCCAAACTCGTCCATTTTGAAGAGTAGACCTTCATGCCACACTATATTTAAATGCGATCGAGTTTACATTGGATTTATTCAATGTCCGGAACCTCCGCGTTTACGCAACGTTGCCAAATGGTTTGCTTTAATTTTATTGTAGTTTAACCAAACATTTTTCGTAATACTAATATTTAAAATTTTTTTTTTTTTAATTTGCAAGGTAAAGTATATTTAAAAGTTTACTATTCGATAGACAAGGAATTGAACTATTAAATAAAAAATTATTTCAGTCATAATCTAATATTTCTTATTTAACCTCCTTAATCAAAGTAATAGTACAAGTTGAGTTGTAGGTAATATAAATAAGTCTATTTTTTATATTTAGAAGTTTTGATTTAGATTACCAATTTTTATTCTTGAACGATAAAAAAAGTTTTGGTCCAACTTTTACTGATTAATTCATTTTTTATGGACAGGTGAGTACCTGTTGACCGCTGTCAGCCTATAAAGGTGATAGAAGATGTTTGTTCATTCTAAAGGTTGTAAGAATACAGAAAGACAAACAATAAAATTAATATTCTTAAGGTTAAGTTGTACGTTAAAGAAATTAACAATGTTAAACATAATAAATAAAAAAGCCGACATTTATGAATTTACATACTTTTTACGTAAGATTAAACTTCTTAATGATTTTGTAAGATGTACTTTTACCATTGGTTTTTGAGCAAAAAAGTACATTAAAACAACAATGAGCAGCGAAACTTTTGAACAAAACTTTTATTTAAAAAATTAGCAGCTGTTTCAACAAAACTATCATCGTCAGTTTGGCATATTGACGTTACATTTTGTTTTTCAAAGTAGCTATCTGATGTTGATTAAGTAGTTTTATGAATAGACCAACTATTGAAGTAATAAGACATAACAATATTAAAGCCTAGATATTAAATTCTACTTGAAGATGCAGACCCATCATTTGTGATAAACGACAAAATTTGTATTTTTTACTGTAAAGATCAGCAAGATATAGATTTTTTCATTGGATATCCACATTGCAACTTCAATATGTCAATCTGATAATGATAGTTTTATCGCAACAGCTGTCATTGAATTAAAAAAAGTAATTAAAAAAAATTGTTTAAACTTTTTGGTTTTTATGTTTTTTAAAAAGATGGACTTTTGCAGAATATGGGCGAGTACAATAAATTTTAAGAAAAATGTATCACCCAATAAATGATTGTTATCAACATTTCTCAATTTATTCTCTTCAGACAAATTTGTTTTGCTGTGACAAATGATTGTAGCGAATGCATAACGTAATAATTTAAAAAAACCTAATATTTTTTTAATTAAAAATGTTTGTTATTGGTGCCTATCCCTAAAATCTAAATGTGTAGTAGCATGTGTAATTTATCCATGTCATTTAGATTTTTGATAATTTTCTGTTCCATTCTTTGCTTGGTCGAAGGTCAATCAGAGACATTTTAGGAATGAATAGTTTGTTTAAATTACTGTCATTGCGGGAAATATACAAGCTAAAAATAAAACCTTGATTTAGTTATGTTTCATTTAATAGTTTAATGAGAATCTGTTGTCACAATTTTATAAGAAAAACTGTCAACTAATGAAAAAGCAACAACATAGGTGGATATTGTTTGGGTTGAATGTTTTTTGAGTGAAGTTGCTAATAGTAGGGAAGCTCACAATTCTAAATGGGGATTTACTAGATCGTCATATTTACCAATAAATCTCCTACGTATTTTAAATATTGTGTGTATGTTAATTAAATCGTTTTTATGAGAGGGGTGGTCGTAGGTAAGGGTTGAAAATGAAAAAAAAATTGAGTTCATCAGATTTTCTTAGAGGGACATTAATGTCTCATTGAGCCTGCACATAATCCAAATGATCAAAGAAAATAGCAAAAATAGCATTACATTTAAAGTATTTAAAGAAAAAATAGTGAAAGTTAATTCAACCTTTTAGTTGTTTATTGTTCTGAATAAGATGAACTTTCACATAGTAAGGGTTAGTACAATAAATTCCAGCATTCACATTGTTTCAAGCGATACAGTTTCTATAAGGTAATCTGTATTTTATCAGAATATATATTATTTAATGACGACTGTCAATGTCTATGTTCTGTCAGGTAGATATCATACATAGGATGTATATCTATGTTACATCTCCCTTATTGTTAAAAACAAACATAACATTACTATTGACCTTACATTAACTTCGTAATCTTCCCGATCTGGTTCGTTTTTCTGGAGTAACAGATTTTGTTGATGATGAAGAAGTAGAAGTATTACGAAATATAGGAATAACTGATGTAGTTTCAACTATAATTCCTTGTTTCCAATTTCTATCTTTTTTTTTATATCTTATTTTATCTCCAACTTTAAAACCTTTATTTTCTTTTGTATGTTCACTTGCATGAATTTGTTGTTTTTTTCGAAGTTTATTTCATTCTAACACTGCACACCATTTTAGGTTTCAAATTATCATTCGAAATTAGTAACAGAGATTTTGTTATTCTGCTAAAATTTCTTTGACTATAAGTGATCCTATAGCATTATTTCTTGGACTTTTTCTGTAGTTAAGCAAACCAAGATGAGTATCAAATTTATCCAGACTGCACTTTCTCAAAATACTCTTCACTATTTGTACACCTCTTTCAGCAAGGCATTACCTCTGGAATGGTAAGGACTACTTTGTTCATGTTCAAAGCTCCATCTTTCAATAGTCTTTAAATTCTTTGGATGTAAACTGTGGGTCGCAATCCGTCTAAAGTGTCAGGAATACCATGAACTGAGAATCAATCTTTCAGGTGTGTTCTGACTTCTAACGAAGTTTGACTTTTAACTGGATCGACAAATATTCTTTATCTTTGAAAGAAAATAAATCTACTGCTACTCTCTGCCATGGAAGAATGGGAATCGGTTTATTTAATATAGGTTTTGGATGACGAACTGATACTTCCTTATTATTATAATACTGTTTTCTTTCGAATTCACTTATTCAATTCCACCACTTCTGACACTTCTAACGTAATCTTTATTTAATCAGATTAGTATAACAATTACGCAATCCAAACCACGTGATCCAATATGGCCGTCCAAGGCAAATATTTGTGACAGTTCAGGTAGAAAACCATTGTGTCAAAAGTTTTTGCTGTGTTTAGATTAATTTTTGTAGTATTTGCGTGAGATTTGTTGGCTATTTTGAGATGGAGAGCAGTTCTTTAAAGAAGTTATTACAAGAACATCCTGATATTGGTAAAAGGTACCTAATGATGAAAACTTGCAAAATATTTTGTTTACTTATTGATGTTATTAAGATGATTGTGAAACAAAATGGTTTCATTTTGAGTGTATCAATTTAAGCACAAAGCCACGGTCATATACAAATAAAAGTTGTTTACTTTCAGTATTTGCCCTGGGACGCCATATTGGAATTTATTTGACAGGTTAGGTTAGGTTAGGATAGGGTGAAACAGATAATGTATCGTTTGCTCTCTTGCAGGGTAGCCTTCAGTGCCTAGAATTAATACTACTCAAAAAATATTTAGTCAAAATGTATTAAACAATAATTAAAATCAGAATAAGTTTAATTCCTAAATATAGGATACAACAGAAAAATAAAAAAAATAACTTTTCTTGGCCACCACGAAAGGTCGCCCATGTTTTCTACCTCTTTCAATAAAAACCATACCGCAAAATTCCAATAAAACGGTTCCCAAAGCTTGACTTAATTTGTCATTATTTTAATTTATTTATCGTAAAAAACACGATAAATTTAATTATTTCTATAGTTTACAAACAATCTTGCATTTCAAAGGTGCCGCCAGTACATCGAACAGTCCTCACTTCCGGTGTAGGTAAAAATGGCTGCCGGCCAATTTCGTACGAGTCGAGAATAATATTAGACCAGTTAATAGTGGTCGAGCCGCTAATTTATTATTTTATACAATCGATGTTGAAAGTAGGATATACAAGCACCGAAATTTGCATACGAATGTGTAATAGCTCTAATAACAATATTAGTTTAAACGTGACTGTTCTATTGAACATAAGTGGTAAAACCATTTATTTTGTAAATGTATACGATTAGTCATTAACTGTTAACGTTTAACAAATGGCTTTTCCAAGAAAAAAGAATTGGGTGTGGTAACGAGTAATTTCTATTAAAGATACTATATTCGTGAAGATAAATATTCCTTCTTATTTCCGTAGTTCTTTTTAGCAGTAAGGTTGTGGTAGTCATCGAAGACATCTAATGAGTTTTGTACAACAACATAAATGTTTCAAATGCAACAATTTTCGTTATTAATTGGTTTTACTGATTCTTAAAATCAAACTAAGTCTCACCACAGATAATTAGATAAATGTATTCACTGTTATGAAACAAGACAAGCAAACCCAAAAAGTGCAAAAATTATTCAGTCAAGGGTTTCGTGACTTCCTGATTTCTTGATTGGATTAAATTTGATACTATATATATAATAGTTGTGGGATACACAAGCTATTTTATAAAAGGTGAAGTAATTTTAAACATAACATTATTAAGGTAAGTCTTAAAAATCATTCCATTTGTCACCAAAAAGGTAATCTTAGAAAGAAATCCAGCTCTTATGTCCCAAGCTACTGCCCTATTGCCATAAATGGCCTCACTATTGCTTTGTACATCAATTACAGAATTTTGGGTAATTTAAAAAACTCTTATTTGCTTCCACACGTGAATGGCTATGCCTGCAACTAACTCTAGAGGGACTGACTAAAAAACCCTTCAATTTATAACATACATTTGTTATTTGTTTCACTAGCCTCGCTACGCTCGCCTATGAATTCAGCCAAGGCAGTCAAACTATTTTGCTGCCGAGTTGAACATATAATTATTTTCTCCGATTGATCATAATGATATATTTATGAGGATATTGTATTTGCAAATTATCACAATTCCCACAATCTATTCATTTTTCCTGTAGTGTTCAATTAAAATAAAATTTGATAGAAATCGCAGTTGTTGGAATGGTTGGTTGCTATGGAAATGACAGTAATAGCGACCTGGAAGTACTTACTCCTCCAGAAATAAGGGAGGTGGCAAAAGTATACGATTTATGGATTATTGCATGGAGAAAAATGCGAAAACATTTTCGGAGAATGTATTACTTGCTTATTTTGCTGGATTATCTCAAACAGTAAAGAGTTCAACCCTTTGGTATGTATGTTTTTAACATCCATGTTGAAGGCAACTATGGATGTTAAAAATGACGTTAATATAGGAAGATACTTGAAGTTGCGGGCATATTTAAAACGGTCAACTGAGGACTATAAGGCAAAGAAGTCCCGAGTTTTCGATAAGCAAGATATTACAAACTTTATACTGGATGCACCAGATGATGAATATTTCTTAGCAAATAGAGTGAAATACTTATATTTCCATTGAGTATAATCACTTTGCTGCCTAGGCAGGAAAAGTAATACTTTTCTGATTATTTACTTCAAAATTTTACTTTCTGGACATTAAGTAACGGTTATAGTCTATATTATGTATTTGCTTAACAAAAAATTAATTTCTATGTATCTATGTCAAAATTTTTAGCTACCAAAATACGCTTAATATTAAATAAAAAAACATAGTATTACTGTATTAATTAAATATTTTTTTCAAATTTTCTTATTTACTTCCAAATAAAAATTAATTATTATTATAAAATAAAGTAAAAAAATTAAAATATTTTAATTATATTTTGTTGGGTTTCTTTTAACATAAATATTACTTCTTTTCAGGGCGAATATTAGAGAAATACGAGAGGTAAAAATCAAATTTCGTGGAGAACTTTTTACTGAAGAGGTTCAAAAGCTAACTTTCATTTACCCTTATAATACGAAGGGTCCAGGATAAGAAAGATCAAAGCCTTTCATTAAATAAGGAGAATTCTGAATTTAAAGCCGCATTTTTCATGCATTTATACTACTGTTAAAGTAATAAGACATAGATTTAAGTAAAAAAAATTGTATAATCAACGCTGATCTGTAAGATATAAATTCCTACAGTAGTAAGAAAAAATGCTGATGAAAGAACATGAACAAATTAATTCTCAAGAAAGTAAAAGTCAATAAAGCCAATATAATGTATCACAAAAATTGAAATACAATTTTTATATCGTTAAAACGAGATATTAACAGATTCAAAATGGGGATGGATTAGTACCTACTAGCACGACCACGTGTCACGAAAATGTGTAAGTTAGGTTAGGTTCACATTTTTCTTCTTTTAAATTTAAATAATACCTAACCTAACCTAACCTAACCTAACCTAACCTAACCTAACCTAACCTAACCTAACCTAACCTAACCTAACCTAACCTAAACAACCAAAGTTAAATATGGATAAGATGAAACAGGTTAATCTACGTCTAATTAGACCGAAATAAAAAAGAGTGTTTTTATTAAGTAAGGCAAAGTTAAAGTTTGTAGAAAATTGTAAGAATACAATTATAATTGCCATCCGAAACGAAAGAATTCTCACTACAAGAAATGAGGTAATTACTGTCTTAAGTAAGTAACTATCACTATAAACCACTCTTTTTTTATCCAAGTAATTATTATCTTAAAATGGCGTTGGTCTATTAAGATAAAAATTACTTGGATAAAAAAAAGAGTAGTTTTAAGAAACAGTTTCTTCTCTGTAGTTGACAAGATAAAACCTCTACATTAGGAAATATAATTTTCCTGATTTGTTTAGTGTCTTAATCTTAGTTTCAATAAAATGTTAGTTAAAATCAATTTACTGAATCAAATTTATATATTTTTTTAATTTATTATAATAAAGAACCTCTTGGTGTCATTTAAATTTTAGTCTTTGAATTATAAAGAATTTTTAAGGTTAAACTAGTAGTAAGGAATTTGTCGGCCACCTGTGTTTGATGTTTGGCTGACGTAAATTTTTTTCTCAGGATAACATTAAACAGATACCCACCAACCTACATGCTGTCTGTTTTGGCAAACCATGACCTAAGTTAAAATGTTTTCTATTTTCAAATAACTACTAACTCACGTGCATGTGCGCATCAAATTTAAAATTTTTTATACAATCTTAAATGTCTTGATTGGGTTGATTTTGTGATATTTATTATAAGAAATAAATTTTAGTGTAACATTTCCTAAAAAGGTAGACGTATTAATGGAATTATAACTTCATACAATTTTTGATGATGATATAAATATATAAATCAATATATAATCAATTAATCAATTTTAAATTTATAGGTATAATGAAATGGAAAGGATTTTAGTACAATATACATAACATCTGTAAAACACTAAAATAGTTATTATTTTTAATACTGGTCTTAGAACTGACCAAATTCACTAAAGAGCTTGAAATAAACAGACATTGAGCTGATCAGCAATTTGAAGATATTAAGTCTTCATTATACACATAGATAAGTAGTAAATGTAACACAACTACATTAAATTACTATAAAGATCAGCACTACAAATTTTTGTCTTCATTTTTGAATATCATTGTACAGAGTTACAGAGTAAGAGTTAGTACAATGATTTTTGTAACGCTCTAGCTAAAATTATAGTTTATATTGTATCGAATATTATGATTTGAATGATTATTTATTCTTTAGTTAATTTATTTATAGATATTTGATATTATTTAAATGTTCTAACATATCATGGTCTTCTATTTCTCAGGGTGGTTATGTTCTGCAAGTTTCTAGTTGGACTGTTAGGTATTTAAATAAAAAAATTGATTCATTGTGATTAAAAATTTATTATAAAAGGCTTATTTTAAACAGTAATATGATCAATGACTAAGGAAGACAATAATAAGAAAGAAAAATAAGAAAATGCCTTTTATGAAGCAGAAAAGAAATTCATTAATTATTAAATATCAAATCAATTGAAATCAATTGTTAATGGACATCCATATTGATTCAGATTTAAAGTTTACATCACATGTGGAGTTAACCTATCTAAATAAAGCTTTCTAAGCAATTTCACCGATATAAAAAGTTTCAAATTAAGAAATAGGGACCTCATAGTATCTTTGCACAAGACATCCACATAAAAAAGTCACCAGATTGCAATTGCATTAGGCTATATTCATAACTAGGGCTTCAAACGAAGCAAGATAAGGCGACGAATTTTTAATGTCTACTCTGCCTGATTTTACTGGGTAAAGTTTGCATAAAACTCCACAGAAAAAGTTATATCTGGTAACTTCCCAACTCATCTCCAGTTTCCTTAAATCCAAGGTTTTTATAAATATATTATTTATAATTTGAACCTCTACCGTATGTACAGAAGTAAAGTAAATTTCTTGTTCAGCATAATTGGACAAATCAGTTACATCTCATTATATACACATGAACTTGATCAGTTGAATCAATATACTAAGAGAAGCAAATATTAGACATTTACAAGCTGTAAACCGTATGTAAATTGTGTTTTAGATTTAGTAACTGTCGTAGATTATTGGATCAATATCCCATTTAACTTGCCAACGTTAATAACTTCACTGATATTTCTAAAAAAATGTTAATACGCAAATATCGACCTTTATTATTTTTAGCAAAAATATTTGTATGTAGATCATTCGCATCGTTTTCTTCAAAACCTAACAATAATGTACCTTTTAATGTATGTGCCAAAATTACAACTGCATACATTTTTTTTCGTTTTCTCGAAAGGAACACCAATAATGCTGCATTTTGCAAATTAGTTTTGGCAATTAAAGTTATTTTCGACATGCCGGTGCGGTCCTTGCTTTGAAAGTGATTCATTTTCGGTATTTTTTTGAAGTGCCTACCCGTAATTAAAAATGAGTTGAAGCACCTCTGTCGGAAAAAGTAGATATGCGTTTTCATTGTGTGCAGGGATGTCCTACTGCATTTGATGTTATTCCAATTTATTAATAGTTAATAAAATATGTTATTACATTCACAGATAATTTGATAAGAAATATTTGGTGTTTTTAAGATTGTATTCTTTATACCACAATTTTCAAAAATGCAGATGAAAATAAAGCACACCACTATCTTGGGTCGCAAATTAATGTAGCATGTAAATAGGATCCCAAATTATCTTCGATGAATACCTTTTACAATCCAAAGAATTATCTTCTTCTATCGAGATAAGTTACTTATCAAGCGGTCGACATGCTATAAAACTTTACCCTAATTGAGACTACAAGAATATTTCATACGGTGCACTTCTTTTCTGTCTCCCAAAACAAATCCAAGAGAGAAGAGATTTATACTTTAGTAGTAGTAGTAGGTACCAGCATGAGGCTTTTTACTTCAACAGACTGAAGATCGGATAGGCTGTCAAAACGAGGCTTTCGCAGAGTAGAAAATATTTTTCGGATACGGCAGGACCGTTAGAGAGTAGACGAACTATTGTCTCTTCCTCCTTCTCGTCCAGACAGCTTCTACAAAAGACGTTATGTTGTAGGATACCCATACGAACGTCATGGCATCCTTCAAGCCAGCAATAGGGATAAAATATCTTTGGTTCGTCGCAGATCAAGTACTGACTATAACTTTCTTGAAGAGGAGCAACAAGATTCCAAGGTTCCTATCGGAGGAGCAACCTTCTATCAACGATAGGTGCCCCTAATCTAGTTTGTAGCTTACAATGATAACAAAAGCTTCCTTTTTATAAACCGTTCCAAAAACTATCAGCCCTGATTTCTAGGACTAGGAAATCAATTCCTACATTTTTTTTAATAAGAATTTTAGTTTTTAAATTCGGTTCTTAACTTACTTAAAAATTTCATAAACAGAAAACAGCGGTTACATATTATCACACTATTAACAGGTCGGCTGAAAAGTCCCCGGTCTACCATAGTAAAACACAATATTTTGACAAAATTCATTTTTTTTATTCAACATAGTTGCCTTCAAGGGCGATACAGCGATTATAGCGACCTTCCAACTTTTCGATACCATTTTTGTAGTACTCCTTCGGTTTGTCCTCAAAATAGGCTTCAGTTTCGGCGATTACCTCAGTATCAGAGCCAAATTTTTTTCCCGCGAGCATTCTCTTCAGGTCAGAGAAAAGGAAAAAGTCGCTGGGGGCTAGATCTGGAGAATACGGTGGGTGAGGAAGCAATTCGAAGCCCGATTCATGCAATTTTGCCATCGTTTTCATTGATTTTTGACACGGTGCGTTGTCTTGATGAAACAACACTTTTTTCTTCTTCATATGGGGCCGTTTTTTCGCGATTTCGGTCTTCAATCGCTCCAATAATGCACAGTAATAGTCGCTGTTGATTGTTTTTCCCTTTTCTAAATAGTCGATGAACAATATACCGTGTGTATCCCAAAAAACTGAGGCCATAACTTTGCCAGCTTACTGTTGAGTCTTTCCACGCTTTGGTGGCGGTTCACCGGCCGCAGTCCACTCAGCTGACTGTTGATTGGACTCAGGCGTGTAGTGATGGAGCCAAGTTTCATCCATAGTCACATATCGACGCAAAAAATTGGGTTTATTACGACTTAACAGCTGCAAACCCTGCTCAGAATCATCAATTATTTGCTGTTTTTGGTCGATTGTGAGCACACGCGGCACCCATTTTGCACAGAGCTTCCGCATACCCAAATATTCGTGAACGATATGTCCAACACGTTCCTTAGATATCTTTAGAGTGTCAGCTATCTCGATCATATTCACTTTACGGTCACTCAAAATCATTTTGTGGATTTTTTTGATATTTTCGTCAGTAACCACCTCTTTTGGGCGTCCACTGCGTTCACCGTCTTCGGTGCTCATTTCACCACGCTTGAATTTTGCGTACCAGTCAATGATTGTTGATTTTCCTGGCGCAGCGTCCGGAAACTCATTATCAAGCCAAGCTTTTGCTTCAACTGTATTTTTTCCCTTCAAATAACAATATTTAATAAGAACACGAAATTCTTTTTTTTCCATCTTTTTGAAAATAACAAAAGTTGCTTTACTAAAAATGCAGTATCTCACAAACTAATAGTACGACAGCTGTCAAATTTTTACACGAATCTTTTGAAGGTTGATACTATCTAAAAATGAAATGGATTTAATTCTAGTGTCGTCATCTATAGGTCAGACCGGGGACTTTTCAGCCGACCTGTTAGTCTCCTCAGATATAAACTGGATAATGATACTTTTACTTATTCGTCAGCATCTAAACCCACCAGTAAAATTCCTAATCATGTGCAAAATACCACTATCCCGCCATGTCTAGCTGGCTTTCACTCCAGCAAAGGAGACAGTCTTTGTACTGAAGCAAATAAACTTTCCTTCTGACTTAGACGTCAATTTTGCTTTTTCTCAAGTTAACCACTGCCAAAGATTGCACATCTGCTTTTTACAATGTTATGTACTTTAAATTCAAAATTGTGTTTTTTCATGACAACGCTTTAGTTTATTTTGACAACTTCGTGTAGTTAGATTTTCTGCCTGTCACTTTGGTTTTGTCTGATCAAAAATAAACTTGTGTTCCCGATTAAGAGTTCTTGATCAAATTTATCAGGCATTTTGAATTGTCAGCTTGAAATCGCCGAAAAATATTGAAATCCTAGGTTGAAATCGCTAGGTCGCACGAATTCGAAATTCCTCGTCGCCAAATTTGTTATGTTCACACGATAAAAGAACTCTTAATCGGGAACACAAGTTTATTTTTGATCAGACAAAACCAAAGTGACAGGCAGAAAATCTAACTACACGAAGTTGTCAAAGTTGGTGGTACCAAGTGGAGTAAAGTATTTTTAGGAATATCATCATCAAGATGGTTTAGAATAATCATTAATTTACAAACATGTATTTCAATTAGAGGACCCTGTAGTGGAAGACAAAACCTTAAAAACTTTTTAATGTCAACTATTCTTGATAAAGTATAAACTACATAGGTATTCTTAAAACACAGATTCACTAAAACACTGAGAGACAAACAAATAATATCTTGATCTTTGTGTTCTACCCATTTTGTCAAGCTTTTCAATAGATGTGGCAAATAGGACATTTGCCAAGATATTTTTATGCCACATGTTAAATCCTGTAAGAGCACTAAAACTTTCTTCATTTTAGCCAAATTTAATTGATCACTTAAAAGTCTAGATATTGGTGAAACAAATTGATATGTATCTATGAGAGCTTGTCTTGCAGAACTATTTCTACACACATTGGATAAAACATCAACACAGTTCCAAGCCATTTGGGACTGCGGTTCTAAATTAGTAAATAAATTGTATAAACTAACATAAAATTGAGCTCCAAGACCACTTTCAGGATCAAAAGTGCTTACATCTATAGTAACACTGTAAGCTTGAAGAAACTTGTTAATTATTACAGCACTACTATCAGTCTTCGTTTTTATATATTCGTTTATAGCTTCGATTAGCTCTCTCATTTTTGTACATATTGAATATTGATTTGTTAAACTAATGCCATTGTCTGAAAGCTCCATATCAACGAAAACAACAGTGTTTATAGTTAAAAGTTTCCGTTAAAATTTATAAATTAAAATATCTATTGTAAGTAAACCATAAAACCAGTACAATGCGAGTTCCCAGATCCAGTTGGTATTCACCTTCTGGAAGTTCGAGATGGTCCTGTCAAGTCCAAGCAAGTAGCAGAAGAAACTGAACGAGATGCGGAACTTTCTCAGGTTGTTGAATTTGTCAACAATGGCTGGCCAAACGACATCCCGTCCCACCTGAAACCATATTGGCAACGAAGTCTCGAGTTGTCAACCTTACAAGGGGTTCTACTTCGTGGAGATCAGGTGGTGGTTCCTTCATCTTTACGCCAGAAGGTTCTAGACGCAATTCACGCATCTCACCACGGTATTGTTCGGACAAAGTCGGCAGCACGTTCATACGTTTGGTGGCCCGGGTTGAGCAAAGACATCGAGAAGACGGTCCAACTTTGCTCAACATGTCAAGAACTTCGCAGAAATCCACCAGCAGCGGTTCCAGCACCATGGCCTTCAGCGAATCGTTCATGGGAACGCGTTCATATCGATTACCTGGGTCCGATGGAAGGTCACGTCTTTCTGATTATGGTGGATGCTTTTTCACGATTTCCAGTAGTCAAGATGGTTTCATCGATGTCTGCAGCGGTTCTCATTAAACATACTCGAGATACGTTTGCAGATTTCGGCCTTCCTGAATGTATTGTTTCAGATAATGGCAGACAACTGACGTCTCAGGAGTTCCGTTCGTTTCTTTCCAAGAACGGAGTCAAGTATCTGAACACGCCTCCATTTCATCCGTCATCCAATGGTCTGGTTGAGAGGGGAGTCCGCAGTTTCAAGGAGCTCTTCAAGAAGCACCTTGACGGCGACATTTCAACTCGTCTTGCCAGAGTCCTCTTTGCTATGCGTACTGCTGTGTGCACAGTTACGAATCGAACTCCGATGGACCTGTTCTACTCAAACCTGAAGAGCCGTACCCCTTTTGATGCTATGCGACCATCATGCGAAGTTCGACAACCGTCAGAAGCTCCAGCGTCAAACCGTCAGTTTGCTGTTGGCGAAGCAGTTCGATTCCGGGATTATCGTCAACGCAAACCCCGATGGTCTCGAGGTACAATAGTAGAACGCTTGGGTTCCAGACTGTACACGGTTCAAGACGAAGATGATATTCTGCATGCTCGCAGCGTTGATCAGATCATCGAGTGCAAACTTGAGCCAGCTACAATGGTGCCTCATCGTCTTTCTCAGGATCCAAGATACAACCCAAGCTACAACGACATTTTCTTAGATGATTTCCTTGCTCAAGAAAACAGGAATCACCCTCAGCTCCGAGATGAAGTTCAAGGTGGTCTGCAGTTCCAGCCGGGTGTTCCTCAAGAACCGGAAGCTCAGCTTCCAGATGTCCCTGTTATTGAGCAGCCTCTCATACCAGTTCCCGTCCCAGAGGTCCAGCCTGTCCCAGAGGTCCAGCCTGTTCCAGAGGTCCAGCCTGTCCTCCAGCCTATTCCAGAGATCCAGCCTGTCCCGGAAGTTCAGCCTAACCCAATTGTTCAACCTTTTCCTGGTTTTCCCCGAGAGCAAGCCCCAAGATCGAGAAACTATGATGAGATTCCGGTTGGCCCAAGGCGAAACAGAGAGGTGGAAATTTTTGAGGGGGGATCAAGACCTGCTAGGTCTAAACGACCGGTTGAACGTCTGACTTATAAATGATTTTGCTTTGTTAATTTCATATAAACTGATTGTAACTGTAATTTTAAAAAATTAGAGAGGGGAGAAATGTTATGTACTTTAAATTCAAAATTGTGTTTTTTCATGACAACGCTTTAGTTTATTTTGACAACTTCGTGTAGTTAGATTTTCTGCCTGTCACTTTGGTTTTGTCTGATCAAAAATAAACTTGTGTTCCCGATTAAGAGTTCTTTTATCGTGTGAACATAACATACAATTTACTTTTTGGTCCATACCCCTCTCTCAATTGCTCGGATCGTAGCTTTCCATAATTCTCTGTCTTGAGCTGCAAGGGAAGCTTCTTGCAGACCGTGTCCAATGATATCTTTGGTTTGATCCACCCACCGTATCGGAAAACTTCTTCTTGATGGTTTCCCAATTATCTTTCCCTCCACAATAAGTTTTTCCAGCCCATTTGTTCTTCTTGAAATGTGTCCAAAAAATATCGTGGGTATGATTGGTTTATTCTAGTTGATAGCCTTGTGGTGATTTTTAGTTTTTTAAGAATTGGCACGTTAGTACGATGTTCTGTGTATGACATTTCTCACCATTCTTATGTGGGGCCACATTTCAAAGGCATCTATTATTCTTCGATTGGCCATTTTTAAAATCCAGGTCTCAGAGGCATATGTGGCAATAGGAAAAATCGAGGAGTTTAATAATTTCAACTTATTACGTTGAGATACTGCAGAGTCTTTCCATATTCTAGTTAGTTTTGTTGTTGAGTAACGTGCCATGGGCAGTCTTCGTTTGATTTCTTCGTCACAGCTGTCTTTGTTTGTGATAATCGATCCCAAATAGTTAAATTTCTCAACTACCTCAAATCCATCGATCTGCCCAACATTGGAAGAGTTGCGGGCTATTATCATAATTTTCGTTTTATTTTCTTTCAACTTTCTCATAATTTCCGTGAGTTCTTCTGAATCAGCTAGTATTAAGGTGTCATCTGCATATCTAAGGTTAGTAATTCTTCTTCCTCCTATCGTTATACCCCCTCGCCAGCCTTGCAAAACTCTTCTCATGATGTACCCTCCGTATATATTGAAGAGTATCAGTGACATAATACAGACCTGTCTTATACCGCACTTTGGATTAAAAGAATTAGATATTGTGTTGTTAACTTTTAGCTTCTCGCGACTGTTGTAGAGATTTTTAAGCAGAATAACCATATGTTTTGGTACTCCCACAAATTCTTCTATCTTACACAGTCTTATGCCTTGCTGTAGTCGACAAAGCACAAGTAAGTTTTTACGTTAAACTCATATGCTTTTTCTATTATTTGTCTCATATTCCCTTGTTCCCTTTCCTGGCATGAATCCTGTTTGTTCGTCGGGAATCTGAGGCAGTAAAAAAGCTTGTTTATGATGTGAAGCAGAATTTTACTTGCACGTGACATAAGCGCTATTGTTCTGTAGTTACTGCATTCTGTTGGAAAGCCTTTCTTGAGTAGCGACATGTACGCTGATTCACACCAATCCTTTTGGCCATACCCCAGTTTGCCAGATTTTAGAACACAGTTTGTAGAATGCATCAACACCAAGCTCGTCCATAGCTTTAAATGAGATAGGAAATTGTTTTGATTTTTTGGTTCTTACAGAGACTTGGCAACTTACTGATAGTTCTTTATTTAAAATTCCCTGGTATAAATTATTTTACAATAAAGGAATTTATAATCAATGTGACGGTGTCATTATGTATGTAAGGGAAAATTTTGATGCTACTTTTAATATATTCAAATCTGCTGAGATAAATATAATAGGAGTATTTGTAAAAATCCACAATAAAACAATTTTAATCAATGGAATATACAGGCCTTGTCCATCCGTCAACTATTTCATTGATAATTTATCTGAATACATAAAAAGTTCCAAAAAAACTGATTTGCATATTATCACCGAGGATATAAATTTAGATATACTTGATTTAGATTTAACAACGTTAATAATTATTAAATTTATTGTACTAACTCTTACTTTTTGGAAGTCCATCTTATTAAGAATAATAAAAAACTCTTAGGGCTATTAACATCTAGGCTTTAATATTGTTATGTCTTATTACTTCCATACTTGGTCTAGCCTTATAACTACCTAATAAACATCAGGTACCTAGCTACAAACAAACAAAATGTAACTTAAATGTCAATCTGACGATGCTTCTTAGCGAAACGGCAGTCATTGTGATTTAAAAAATATTTTTTCAAATAAACTTGGAAGTTACATTGAAACGAAGAGTTTTTTATTGTTGTTAATAATTATCTAATAGTCTTAAGTTAAGAAGGATTTTCTAGTTATATAAATAAAGAAACAAGGGTACGAGGTAATCAGAAATCTTGCCTTGACCATATGTTTATTAAAAATACATTACATAATGTTCTTAATATACTAGCAGTAATTCAAACACATATCACTGATCATTATTCGGTTGCAAATATAGTAAATATCGCAGATAGACCTGAAAACATCGATAATATATTAAGAAACAGTAGTAAACAAAAAACAATTAAAACAAAAAAATAAAACTCCAACTCTTCGTACAAGCATCAGTGGTTTTAGTGTTGTGAAATATAAATCCATATTATTTGTCACCTGTTATGGACTTTATCGACAATGTATATCATCTTCAACATAATCATGTCCATTCTGACATGTATTTGTGAATATTTTCCTTCTAATAAGATTTCCCATAAGAAAAACTTAATACATCCCTATCACTGCTGGACTAATCGTCCTAAAAAATTTTATGATTTTGACACAACTTCAATTAACATTTCCTTCTACTCGGAATTTGCTTCTTTTAGCTTCCTTATTCCCCTACACTTTCATTATTCCCTCCCCAATACTACACTTTCACCCTTAAATCCCTTCCCACTATTGGTTTTTTATTCCAATTAGTGGGAACCCCTCAACCTATCCTTCGTCCTACTGTTGGTTTTTTATTCCTTCTAGTGGGACATAATCCTTCCTTCCCTTTGTTTCCTTAACTCCACCCTACTTATGGTTTTTTATCCCATCAAGTAGGGTAATATTAAATACCTCTCTACTTCTGGTTTCCTATTCCATTTAGTAGAATCCCCCTCCCCAAATAAATCCCCATATTCCATTCCCAACTTCTAATTAAAACATTTTATCTTATAATTAAAAATTTTTTTTAAAAACCACACAAATATTCAGCTCCAATTCTCTTGACATCAAAATTAAAAAACCCTCAATCTCTTCTCTTGTGACTCTGCCTGATGATGGTCTGATATAGACCGAAACTAGTTGCGATAATTATAAAAATTTTACCTCAATAAAAGTCTGTGGTTTTTGACTTTGAGTTTTATTGGATCATTTCTAAAAAAATAAAAGTAAAAACTGGGATGATATTTACACTTCTAATAACAGTAACGGGGGTACCTACGTCTTTGTTCATAGAAAAGCTAAAATGTTATGTAGAAAGTAGTACACGAAAAATTAAAATTAAACATAATGAAAAAAGTCCTGGGTTACCGCAAAGGGCTACTAGCTTCAATCAAAGAAAAAAATAAATTATGTAAAATTTTAAAGAGAAATTACAGTGAAAAAAATAAAATAATTTTCAAAAACAACAGAAATCAACTAAATCTTTTGATAAGAGAAACAAAAAGAATGTATTATACTGAAAAAATCGAATCAAACAGGTATGTAAATTCAAATCTTTGGAAATGCATCAAGGAAATGTCAAATCACCAAAAGAAAAATAAAACATTTTCCCAGTTAAAAACTGTTAGAAGTAGTGTTTATAGTTTAGGTTTTAGATTCAAGGGTATCTAAAATATTGTAAATATATATGTTGTCAATTCTGATTAAAAAAAAGTCGCATCTTTGTATGACACTTATTTAACTTCTTTGCTGAGTATTCATCAGGTTATGGGCTTTTGAGTGTAAAGAAGTAGTAAATTAAAAAGAAATAGCTTTGAGGTGAAGCTGAAATGGAAAGTGAGCAATCTAATTATGTTAAAGCTTTCGATGGAAGCGGATATGCAAACTGGGAATTTCGTATTCGATTGCTTTTAGAAAAACATGAGCTGTTAGATGTCTTGTCCATTGATCCTCCAGTAGGAGCTTCACAGTTAGCACAGTTCAAAAAGAAAGATGTCAAAGCAAGACACATCATTGTGCAGTGTCTATCAAATAACATGCTGGAAATGGTGAAAGGTAATTCAACTGCAAAAGAAATGATAAATACTTTGAGTACGATGTATAAGAAAACTGGAATCGTATGTCAAGTGCAACTTCAAAGAAAATTAAGAGCAATGCAATATAACAACAGTAAGCCTCTTAAAGATTTTCTGATCGATTATGAAAAAACGGTCTCGGAGCTGAAAGCTGCAGGTGGTAAAATGGAAAATGGTGAGATTATTACACAGCTTTTATCAGCTATGCCAGAAAGTTATCAGGCGGTAGTGACTGCATTAGATATCTTGTTTTGCCAAGATGAAAGCAAACTTTCATTAGACTACGTAAAAAGTAAATTTCTCTTGGAAGAAGAAAGACAAAAACAGAAGAGACAGTCACAAACAGAAGTAGAAGAGTCACAATCACATGCTTTTACTGGATGGAAATCAAGAAAGACGTATCCTAAAAGAAATGGTTTTCCTAGCGAAAATTATACATTTAAAGGGAAATGTTTTCATTGTGGCAGTAGAGGACACAAACATAATCAGTGCCCACGAAGAAAAGAAAAAATGAATTTAGCAGACAATATTCAGAATCATGTAGAAGAAAAAAATGATGAAGTAACCTTTATGGTGCAAGAAAATGAAGAAGATCAAATTGTTGATAACCGATGTCAAAGTCAAAGTTCATTTTTTGCTAACAATAATAATGAAATAATCTTCGTGATAGATAGTGGTGCAACTTGCCACATGATAAATTCGTTGTATGGAAAGTATCTAGTTAACGTACAAGAAACAGATCTTCAAATTAATGTTGCAAAAGCAGGAGAAACCGTGAAAGCAAAACGCCAAGGAGACTTACTACTTACGACAAATAATGGGTCACAGATAACTCTGAAAAACGTCTTGGAATGTGAAGAGCTAAGCTGTAATCTATTGTCTGTGAGGAAAATGCAAGAAAAAGACCTAAAAGTTTTATTTGAAATGGGAAAAGTTCAAATATTTCATAACAATAATATTTTATTTGAAGGAATTCTAAATAAAAATTTGTATAAGGTTCAAATGAAGTGCCGACACGAATTTGCTGGAATGATTGACAATAACACGAAGAATTTATTACATCGAAGAATGGGGCATTCATCAAAGTTTTCTTGCAGTGAAACATGTGAAATATGTTTGAAAGGCAAACAGACAAGGCGTTCATTTTTAAAAGGTATTCCCGAAGATGTTAAAGCTAGTAAAATTTTGCAAGTGGTTTCTTCAGACGTTTGTGGAAAAATAAATCCTCCTACAAGAGATGGAAAACAATATTTTGTTAGTTTTATTGATCATTTTAGTCATTTTGGTATTGTGTTTTTGATAAAAGATAAGAGTGAAGTAACAAGTAAATTTAAAGAATATGTGGCACTTGCAGAAACACAACAAAACACGAAAATCCAGAAATTAAGATGTGACAATGGAGGAGAGTATATTTCAAATGAATTCAAAATTTTTTGTAAATCTAAAGGAATTGAAATTCAATATACTGTTCCCAGGAATCCCGAACAGAATGGTGTAGCGGAAAGGTACAATAGAACCATTTTAGAAAAATCGAGATGTATGATTTTTGATTCCAGATTTGATAAAAGTTTTTGGGGAGATTCTGTGTTAGCTGCTGTATATCTAACGAATAGAACCGAAACATCAACTCTTGCAAAAGGAATTACTCCCGCAGAAATTTGGTACGGTGGTAAGCCTAATTTAGATAAAATAAAAGTTTTTGGATGTGTAGCTTACGCTCATATAGCAAAGGTAGAGCGTTCTGGAAAGCTAGATTCACATTCCAGGAAAACTTTCTTGTTGGGTTACTGTAATAATGGGTACAGACTTTGGGATTCTACCAACGACAAAGTTGTTACCGCTACGTCAGTTATTTTTGATGAGACGGCATTAAAACAAATATCTGAATCCGAACAAGAAGATGAACCGAAAGAAAACGAAGAAATAAATTCACCTGAATTAAGACGAAGTACTAGACTAAAAAGAAATCCTAGACACTTGGATGATTATGAAGTAGACTTAATGGCTGCTTTATCAGCTGGACAATTACCAGAAGATGTTCCTAAAAATTATACTGAAGCTGTAACAAAGAAAGAAGGTTGGGAAGAAGCGATACAAGAGGAATTAAGTTCTCATGAGAGAAATAGAACTTGGCAGATTGTACCGGCTCCTGCAAACGAAGAAGTAATAGATTCAAAATGGGTTTTTAAAATAAAAGAAAGCGGAGGAAAGACAATTAAGAAAGCTCGTCTAGTTGCTCGAGGATTCTTGCAGTCAAACTTAGAAGAAGAGGTATATGCACCAGTGGCACGAATGGTTACCATAAGAGTTATGATGTCATTAATTGTAGAAAAAAATTTCCAGTTTCAGCAACTCGACTTTAAGACAGCATTTCTAAACGGAATTTTGAAAAACCCAGTATACATGCAAGTTCCAGAAGGAGTAGAAGGAAATTACACGGGAAAAGTGTGTAAGCTGATAAAGTCGTTATATGGTTTGCGACAAGCACCTAAATGCTGGAATGATAGACTACATGAATATTTGGTAAAATGTGGTTTTACTAGATCAGGAGCAGATCCTTGTTTGTATGTAAGAATAGGTATATTTTTATTAGTGTACGCAGATGATCTGACTTATGATTTATTTGCCTTCGACAGAACAAGTTGCGGACATATTCACCAAATCTCTTACTGCTCCAAAGTATTGTTGAAGAATAAGTTTATTTATAATTACAGAATTGCGAGGGGGTGTTAGAAGTAGTGTTTATAGTTTAGGTTTTAGATTCAAGGGTATCTAAAATATTGTAAATATATATGTTGTCAATTCTGATTAAAAAAAAGTCGCATCTTTGTATGACACTTATTTAACTTCTTTGCTGAGTATTCATCAAAAACTACACAAGGTGATATTTCTGATAATAAAAAAATGATAGCGGATACATTTTGTGATCACTACACTAAAGTAGGGAGAACTAGCGCAAAGAAAATTCCTGCATGTAGGAGAATAAATCAAAAGAAATATTTATCTAAATAAAACAAATGTCAATGAAATCATCTTAAAAATAAATACAGTAAAAATAAGAAAAAGCCTGATAGTGATAATATTACTTCGGAAATTTTAAAAGATTTATATCATGAATAATTGTCTCCCGTTATTGCTTTTCTTATCAATCAATCAATAAATGAAGGCAATAAATTTTTTATTTTCCAAACTCAAACTTGTATTTTAGGCAAAACTCCTACTCGTTATTTTATCACGTTTCAGGTTGTTTTCGCATTTTTGGCTAATAAAACAATTTTCGTAGAACCTTTGATAAAACTACAAAAAATCTTTTTAGATTATTACTATTGCGTACTTGTCAAATGGTCTAAAACTTGTTACGATCTGTCCAAAAACTAACCATTTAATTCTATTTCAAAGAGACGATCCTTTTCTCGAGTAACCTGATCTACCATTCGCATTCCCAAGATTAAATCTCGAAAATATTTTCATCAAGAGAACGAGTTTTTGTCTCTCCTGCTAATTTGATCGTAAACTTGTCAGACTGTCTATTGTTTTGTGCAATTTTTTTTCGACCGGGAGGTCTGCCAATGAACGTTTGCATCAACACGAATCAAAACGATGTCAGAGTTAATTGTCTTTTTTGTTTTGCGTCCGTTTTAAAAGTGATAAAGGAGATACTGTGGTGTATTTAAGGGGCTCATAATTGATTCTAGACGAATTATGTTACAAGTTATCGGGTAAAGAAATATCTCACCGAATTTCTTACAATTTTAGACGTGAATATTTGCTGCAGTTGTTTTGCGAAATAAAATAATTTTTTTATCTAACCACTTGCTTTAATTTATTACTGATATCACACAAGTGTTTATCTCTAATGGTTTTTTTTAACAACCGTAATGTCGGCGATCACTTTGAGTGAAGAGCCTATCTAAATTAATTTGTTGAATGTTTTTCTCGGATTATTGTCATTATCAACGCATCCTGTCGAGCGGTACCTTTGACGGAATGTTATGTTAGAAAATAATGCGTTATCTTTTCTGTGCACTTCTGGGTATTCTTTGTATTAACTTGTGCTAGTTTTTTTATCTTTTTGTTATATCGTATACAAATATTTTTCACTAACCTACAATCCAGAGAAGCCTGCGACTCATACATAAAATTTTATTTGTTAAAACAAATCACAGATTGATCGTCTTTAATTAATGGAGTTAAATAGTCGACACTAGTATTCTTTAGTACTTAACAGGTCGGCTGAAAAGTCCCCGGTCTACCATAGTAAAACACAATATTTTGACAAAATTCATTTTCTTTATTCAACATAGTTGCCTTCAAGGGCAATACAGCGATTATAGCGACCTTCCAACTTTTCGATACCATTTTTGTAGTACTCTTTCGGTTTGTCCTCAAAATAGGCTTCAGTTTCGGCGATTACCTCAGTGTCAGAGCCAAATTTTTTTCCCGCGAGCATTCTCTTCAGGTCAGAGAAAAGGAAAAAGTCGCTGGGGGCTAGATCTGGAGAATACGGTGGGTGAGGAAGCAATTCGAAGCCCAATTCATGCAATTTTGCCATCGTTTTCGATGATTTGTAACACGGTGCATTGTCTTGATGAAACAACACTTTTTTCTTCTTCATATGGGGCCGTTTTTTGGCGATTTCGGTCTTCAATCGCTCCAATAATGCACAGTAATAGTCGCTGTTGATTGTTTTTCCCTTTTCCAAATAGTCGATGAACAATATACCGTGTGTATCCCAAAAAACTGAGGCCATAACTTTGCCAGCTGATTGTTGAGTCTTTCCACGCTTTGGTGGCGGTTCACCGGCCGCAGTCCACTCAGCTGACTGTCGATTGGACTCAGGCGTGTAGTGATGGAGCCAAGTTTCATCCACATTACATATCGACGCAAAAAATCGGGTTTATTACAACTTAACAGCTGCAAACACTGCTCAGAATCATCAATTCGTTGCTGTTTTTGGTCGATTGTGAGCACGCGTGGCACCCATTTCGCACAGAGCTTCGGCATACCCAAATATTCGTGAACGATATGTCCAACACGTTCCTTAGATATCTTTAGAGTGTCAGCTATCTCGATCATATTCACTGTACGGTCGCTCAAAATCATTTTGTGGATTTTTTTGATATTTTCGTCGGTAACCACCTCTTTTGGGCGTCCACTGCGTTCACCGTCTTCGGTGCTCATTTCACCACGCTTGAATTTTGCGTACCAGTCAATGATTGTTGATTTTCCTGGCGCAGAGTCCGGAAACTCATTATCAAGCCAAGCTTTTGCTTCAACTGTATTTTTTCCTTTCAAATAACAATATTTAATAAGCAAACGAAATTCTTTTTTTCCATCTTTTTGAAAATAACAAAAGTTGCTTCACTAAAAATGCAATATCTCACAAACTAATAGTCCGACAGCTGTCAAATTTTTACACGAATCTTTTGAAGGTTGATACTATCTAAAAATGAAATGGATTTAATTCTAGTGTCGTCATCTATAGGTCAGACCGGGGACTTTTCACCCGACCTGTTATCTATCTCATCCAAATAAGTTGAAGTAATCCTTCACTATTTTTTCGTTTAATATTCCCACCATTTTATAATTTTTCAATTTCATTTTTCTCATCCAACTTATGAGGTGACTAAAAGATTAGTTGAATTGGTTCACCTTTTCTAACCTCAAAAGTCCATCAGAAAATTGGCACATGTTGTACAAAAATAATAAATAATTAAACCAAACCAATAGTGATTACCATCAACAAAAAGACTAAATTACATATCGGTGGATTGGAGCAACGACTAAATCATCAAAAAATTTTGTAAACAAATACTCAAAAAATACTGTTTAATAAGGCATTGTTTTTAGCAGCCTCATTAATCTCCACCATCTCAAGTAAACTAATTCTAGGTCTCTAAAACATTTGTATAATCTGGAAAAATTGGAGACAGAAAAACTATGATTTTCTGAAATAAATACAACATTATTTGTAATAAAAGTGTGTGACATTGACATTGGTTTTCTTTATTTATCAAGTGTCACATTTGAGAAACGGATAATTTGCCTCAAAGTTTTTTTTGTAAAGTTATTTAGTTAAAGTTCATCATTTATATTTTCATAGGTATATAACCTATAATTAGATTTTTGACTTTCCAAGGAATGTTTACGCATAAAATTTCGTATACTAAAAATAAAAAATAAAATACATTTTTTATTGTACTTAAACACGTAGTTCAACATTGTTTGCCTTAAGAAATATAACAAAACAGTTAGGTCAAATTTTAACCTCCATGACCTCCTTAATAAACCATTTTTTCTAATAGTTTTGGTACCAGTAATCAATTATTTAATAATTTACGTTACGATGAAATTTTTCTGCAGCAGCCTACTAAATCTACTCGATTAGATCGTAGTTTTGTACAAACCAGCACTAATTTAATTCCAATGCAAATCCCAAGCCTTGACCTTTGTGCTTTCTAATAGGCATTGCACTCACTCTGTTGCACAGCAAACATTGGCTTCGGGATCAACCAGAGTCGGTGCACATAATAAATTAAATAGTCACTTTTTATCCACTATAAATATTTAATAATAACAATAATTCAATTAATTGAAAAGGGGGTAATTAAAAATAATTAATTACTTTTTTAATAACAAGATATTGAGATAAAGTGGGTCAAAGTCATAAGGTAGAGTCCAACAATTACCTAAATAGAGCAAAATTAAACATTCACATTGCAAATTCAAGTTGAATTAACCAGTTGTATAAAATAAATAGAACTCCTTTGTAGAGTTTTTGTAGAATTA
This sequence comes from Ophraella communa, assembly GCA_035357415.1. Classification (NCBI taxonomy): domain Eukaryota; kingdom Metazoa; phylum Arthropoda; class Insecta; order Coleoptera; family Chrysomelidae; genus Ophraella; species Ophraella communa. The sequence continues at coordinate 39,842,958 of CM068985.1, forward strand.
GTTAAAATTATAAATTAAAAGTTGGGGAATAATTGTATACGTATTGGAGTTTCAGGAAAATGGCAAATTAGATGGTAAAAGTAAAATTATAACATATCAACTGTCAAACTCAAAATTTAAACATTAATAATCAATTTATAATTACCAAATTGAGTGTAAAAGGTCTTTAGAAAATTTGTTGAGTATATGATTGAAAAATTAGTGGTATTTAAAGAGGATTTACTCATAATTAAAATTTTAATTCTGTGGAAAAATGTCAAAATGACAATAAGACTTTTTTTCTCTTAGCTTTTTCAAGTATTACGATGAGTTTTATGATATTAAAAAGGGTTGTAAAATAGAGTTAAGAGATCCATTTTTGTGTACAGGGGGAGAAATTATTCAAAAACTTGCAATTAAAAGAGACTTGGCTAATAAATTTCGAAATTTGATGTTTAAATTCAGAATAAGATTATTATGACTCAAAAAAGGCATAGATGCAGGTACACAAGGAAAGACTATATAAAGTAGCAAAAATTTTATAATTTCTCTCAGTTTGAAACAGCTCATTGACCCGTGTACATCTCTTGATAACGTCAATATTAGAATAATTGTTAAAAGTTTGGTTAAAGTCTAAATTTTATTGTCAAAACAGTGTTATCGTTTCGAATCAATATCAATGAAGGGTAGTAAGTCCAATATCCAGAATAATCCTACAACATCCGTAACTAGTGTATAGTTGGGAGCGTCAGCAGTGAATCTACTTTACTACAATCATAGGCTGTTGTAAATCGGCAGTTGGAGCAATCCTATTCAACGTGAGACGTCTCAGGGACTTTTTTTGGTATGTGAACAATTGAAACTCAATCGTGCATTAACATTTTCGGGGTTTTCTTTATTTTTATTTGGAACTATATATTTGAAACCAGATTTTAGTTTGCTTAAAATGTATTTGTTTGTATTGTACGTCTTGGTAGAAGGATCTGTCAAGCAATTATGTTTTGACATTTAATTATTAAATTGGACACTGACATATAAAAAACGTTATTAAGGTATATGTAAGGTATTTTGTTGGATCAATCATATTCATCCATTAATTATATTAAATATTGTTTTCATTACAGAGATACAAAACTCTACCCTAGAGATAAGATCTCATGCATACTTTTTTCAGGGCCTAGCCTTCGAAATTCAATAGTCGGGCAAAGAAATAAACAATTAATATTTTTAAAACAATTAGGTTATTGTGAGGAAATAAAATTTAATGTGTATAGGATATAAAACGAAAAATAAATACAAAAACACCCTATTTTAAACGATATATTAGAGATATCAGGGTCATCTTTGAATGAATAAAGAATCAAGATTAGGAGGTATTTATACATTTTCTAAGATTACTCAGCAATGAAAATAATGTATTACATTTATTGTACCAACCCTTACTGTTTGGAAGTCCATCTTATTAAGAATAATAAAAAACTATTCAATTGAACATAACTTTCAAGTTTATTTAAAAACTTAGAGAAAAGCGAACTTTATCATTAACTTATACGAGGAGCGGTTATTACTTCATAATTTTCAAATCAAAATATTCCGAAAACGGTACATAATATCGAGTTTTACCAAGAGTACCTGGACCCCTATTTTCGAACGTGTGATGTGAAGTGAATGTGATGTGAGTAGGGAAGTGATCGATCCCTGACAAAACCTTTCATGGGTCGTATTTTCGATATCACAACGTTGCCTCGTTATATTTATGAAAAATGAAAGAATTTTGACGTATAACTTACATACTAGAAAGTTGGCAACGTTTGATAAATTGGATTTCAGGCAGTTCAAACTGATGACTATATCCTTTTATTTATGATAACTACAACTATATTCTTTTATTTATGAAAGACGCAAGTTTCAAAACAAAACTACGGTAACAACTCTAATAAACATATGATTTTGACAATACGCTGACGCCTGAATAATAATGCGCATGTTTCACTGCTTCGACTGGGTCTGAGCAAGCGAAGTGTGATGTGAGCTATCATATAGTCTAAAAATACGGTTCACCGGTTTCTCACCAGTGATCTATCACATCACATATTCGAAAATAGGGGTCCTCGTGTAGAATTAAACGATGTTTATGTTCACTTGGAGTTTTGACTAATAATTCTACCCTAAAAAAAGTTATGTTGAATAATACGTTGTGTGAATCGTGTAACTAGCGCCCTCTATGAGAGCTAGTTATAAAAACAAATTCATGGGATATATCAGCTTCCAAAACATATTCGTATAAAATTTCATTGCAATGGTGCAAGTAGTTTCGGCAAAATCGTAAGAAATGTGTAATTTTTTATGTTCTTCAACGCCCTTTATCTTGAAAACGGATGGCGTTAGAAAAAAATTTTACTTAGCAAACCCCAATTATTTTTCAGTTTTTTACCTATCCTAGAGACGGTGTTACATTTTTTTGAAACACTCTGTATATTATGTAAATTTACGAAAAATGTTTTGGTAGATTTAAAGTTTGTATGCCTCATTATTCGATGTGTGATGGAGCAGCAACTTATTTGAGCATGTTTTGACAATTTTTTATAAACTTATTGTATTAACCTTTACTTTCTTACCAAGAACATTAAAAATAAAACTTTATAACAAAACTTACAAAAAATTGTTTTTTTTTTTAATCAATGACAGCTGTTCCGCTAAAAACCAGCATCGTCAGAAAAGAAAAAGTAACTTCGTTATGTCAATTTGACGATGCTCGTTGTTGCTGTCACTGAGTTTGTTAAAAAGTAGTCTATTTTTTAATAAAAAAGAAAGTTTCGTTAAAAAGTTTAATTTTTTAATATTTTTAGTTTTCTTTAGAAACCTTCAGGAAAATAGGTTTTAGATATAATCAGATTATTATCAAAATTGAACCAAATGTGTATCATGGCAGGTTTAAAATAGTGGCCTTAGCTTTCTGTATAAAAAAAAGTAATTTGATCAAATGTATTTCAAAAAACAAAACAAAAATAGACGTACGTGAGAAGCAGAAACGAATTTTGATATAACAATTATTTATTGAGGCATAAAAATATTGAGGCATAAAACCATGCAAAAATTTTTGGTCTTGTGCATCTTCCTCAAAAAATTTGATAAAATATTCGTTGTCGTTGTTTTTCTACTCCCTTCATTATAAACTAATCATTACGTATTTGACAGTTAATTTAAAATAATTTAGGTATAAATTACTTAAAATTTTATATTAAGATTATATTGACATGTCAAATTTTGTTTAAAAAGCCAACTTCTCTAACTAATAACTAATTTCGTATAATAATTGTTGCTTTTATTATATTATGTGTAGTTACAGAGAAAAATAATTATGCTATTAAATAGTTTTTATATTATTTATAGTTTAATTCTACCAAAAAATTCTAAGAACATTAAAAGTTAAACTTAAAAAAAACTATTTAAAAATCTCTTTTTTAACTCAATGGCAGCTGTTTTATTAGTTTTTGGTGAAAATTTACAGCTACAGCGATATGAAAACACCCACCAGGCTTATGTTTGCTTATTTCATATTTTTTACATGTTTCAGCTAATAGAACTTTTCTTTGACTCGTATTTCGATGGCAAAATTCATTAAAAAGCATATATTTGTAAAGAAAATCATTACACTAGCGTTGTCGCTTTTCTTTAATTATAATTTTATTCATTATTTTGAATTTGCCGCCTTATGCACAGACCTTAATCAATATAAAGACCTTGAGTAAAGGCTTTAAATGTTGTTTTAAAATAATATCACCCTCTGCTGGGTGAAATAAAGACGAAGCTGCCTTTTTCTGTAAAGACAAAATTTTATTTTTATTAACAAAGTTATTTAGGTACATATATTTCCACCTGTATCACTTATAAACAAATAACTAACTCACCTGTAAAGACAAAAAAACAACATTTAAATCCTTTACTCTAGGTCTTGATATTTATTTACATGAAATAATATTTAAAACATTAACAATACTCTCAACAATTAACTCAATGATTTACATTCAACTGACAGTGACAGTTGTAAAGGAGTCGCTGTCAAACTTGATGTTGATCAAGGTCTGTGCATAAGGCGGCAAACTCAAAATAATGAAAAAAATTATAATTAAAGAAAAGCGACAACGCTAGTGTAATGATTTTCTTTACATATATGTGTATTCTACGACACTGGAATGGTGGTTAAAACCTCAGTTAACTCGGATCGAAGCTCAAATCAAGAGTGGGCGATCTTACTACATTGTTTACTGCAACGATATTTCTCGATTTCTTTTTTCCTTCTCTTTCGTGCGATTTCACTTCATCTAATTTACCCACATTAACCTTTGAGGTACAATGTACTGTTAGTGCAGGAAATACGATCTAAAATCTCATTGGAGTTCTGGTTTTTTATCACAACTACAGAGTCAAAATATAATATGTATCATGTTATGTGTACAGTGTCATAATTTTTCGTGTATACAAAGAAGTATAGGAAACAATAGCTTTGATCACATTCAAACTGTGCATGGAGGGATGTAAAAGCTTTTGGAAATATGATATTCTTTTCAAAGCGAATATGAGGATTATTATTTTGGACAAGAAAATTATAAAATAAATGTAGAGTTTGTTCCAAATTACTATTTAGTTTTGATGTTATGTGATTTGATATTATTGAACATTAAGGCCCAGTTTCAGCAAACGAAGAATTAATAGTCAAACCCACTTAATCATTCATCAACCTGTCAAAAATGATCGTGATTCGTTAAACCTCGATTAGGTCAGCAAAGCAATTTGGCAACGTTGTGGAAGGCAGAAAATTCGATTTTTCTGTAAAGATGTACATTTCTTGATCAATTATGCGATTGGATAACGTGAACATAACACTAAATAGCAAATAAAAAATGACTTCTTCTTCATTAACAATCAGTTACCTTTGTGCTATGGGTGATTTACTTCTTTTAAAAAATGACTGATTTATGCATAAAACTTTTTATTTATTTTTTACTTTATGATTCACTGATAAGAAAATAATTGTTTTTTGTCAAATCTATCCATAAACTTTTTCTCTACTCCAAGTGACTTGGCTCATAACTTTTGCAGACATACCTACACAAGCTTGAAAGGCAATTTTCTTCTCAGAGTTCTAAATGATTCCTCAACAGTGCATGCTATAGGATGAATTGTTGGATGGATGAAGATCATTCTGTGGCTACTGTACTAAGGAATGGCACTGTATAACTTGGGCATTCGTCTTGAAGTTTTCCTTGCATAGGAAGTACATAACGATCTCAAGTAAATTTTTAATCAACTTTGATATAAAATTCCCTTATTCCGCGTTTCGTCAAAAATAATTAACCTCTTCTTGTTTGTTTTCATGTTCTTAAACAAGCTATTCCTAGTTAAATAGATTGAAAAGCAAGGAAAATGATCGTCTTGCCAAAATATTTAAAAACAATGTGATGCAAAATATTCTTGGATACAATTTGCAAGTACGTCTATCAATAAAATTATTTGGCAACACTTTTATATATAAAGCAATATTTTAAGGAGTACCTTATTCTTTATAAAGATATGCAAAATCATGCCCACTCAACTTTTACAATTTATTGTAAGTCTAGCATAATAAGATTACAAAATACACAATCGTTTGATATATTTTTAGATTATTTTAATTAATGAACCTGATGATTTCTCATATTTATCAGTAATATGTTTTGTAACTGAGTGGTTAAAAATATATTTATACACGAATATTGCATAATGGACTAATTATACCCACATTAACAGTGATTGATTTTATTGAATCAGTGAAGGAGCCATCCGAGACTATTGACACTAATATTAATCATAATTTTTACTAGGAACGCAACAGATATAAATACTCGTAGGTTAAAATGACAGCCGTTCGGCGATTCCAAGTACGGATTCAGGTTCTATCAATGGGGCGTTTGTATTTCCCCGAGCCAACTTATCAGTCTTGTGTCCCGATACCGACAAATATCCTATTGCAACTTAATACTGACTAAGCGCGCACACACAGCTTCATACCAGCTTTGAATAGACCTTCTATAATGCTTAGACATATCTGCCTTTCAATCCCATTAAGCATTTGAAAACTTCAACCTTTTTTTTGGTCTGAGATGGGACACTCATGTTTAATGGGTCTTTATCCAAAACCCCATAGTGTTGGACTCACCCTCGAAAAGATGGCTACCAACCAACCAAATCCACCTCAAAAACTCGCTGTTACCCCCTGCTGGTTTTTTTGTCACAAAACCCCTTATAGGTCAACATTGGTCTTAACACCCTCGTGTATGACCATAGGCTGAGTCTCCATGTTTTTCCACACAAACTTCTACACCATAGGCAATTATAGCCTTTAGTGTGATTCTGTTAATGATCCAATGCTTGTGACCAAATATTATACCTAGATATTTAGCACAAATGGAGTTTTCCTGGTGAAGGTGACCACTGATTTTTCTTGAAGATTGGACGATGCGCTCTCATCAGTACTCGACTTCCTTCAGAATCTCTTGTATATGAGCAGAGTTCCAAAAAATAAAGAATATAATTTACCCTTGCATATTGGATTAGATCAGATAGGCCGGCTGTAAGACTTTTCAGAGGTAACGATAAAAAGCATTGCACTTTCATCACAGAATGTCAAAGGATCGTAGACATATTTAGGTCAGAAAAAAACGTACTTCATACAAGATTCTTTCAAATGTTATTATTGCTAGATTCTCAGACTAGTAATTCTCATATGATATTTTTTTATACTCTAGATACTATAATTTCCTAATGTAGTAAGTTGATTATACACATTTTACTTTGTATATTGTGTTTGACTAAGAAAATGTCTCCATAGTGTGAATATTTTGGTTACATTTATTAATAGATACTCTAAACCCATCAGGATATATCTAATTATTTGCCTATACGCAAACTCTGTATCGAAAAATTAAACAGCAAATATTGATATTTGCATAATTTTCCCGACCTAAAGTTCTCACATTAACAACGTTATAATATATATATAGGCATAAAATTTTCCAAGATCGCAGATTAAATCGACACCGATATTTCTGCATAGAAAAGTTAATGTTAATATGTCGCACCTTGTTATATGTTATTTATAAAAATATATTTACTAGCTATTAAAGTTATGAAAGATAATGGATGGTATGGCGTGTGCTAATACACCCACCCAGGGGCGGACCATTAATTGTTAAACAAATGTCAGCTAAACATCGTCGTTATAAGAAGAGTCTTGGATACATAAAATAGCGGTTGTTCAAGGTAATTTTTGTTTTCTACAGAGTGGATTATGCGTAACAAAACCTTAGTTAATTTAGCTATTTATGTCAAAAGTATGTAGTTGTTTTCTTTTTTAAATTATAATATGTATTTGAAACGTTTTTAATTTTTTGTTATTGATTGGATAAAATTCTACAGAAGCAATAACTATACTGCACGATTGATCATTTTTGACTGTTTACCGTGACAGATTTTACGTCAGTAGGTGACATTTACTAGCAACTCGACGGTAAGTAATTCAATACCTACAAATTATGAAAAAATCTTTATTAGAGTATTTCTTTCACCTAAACTAGCTTACATTACCTTGTGAATTAGAATTTCTTTATCCGGTGCTTCCATCAGAAATTTTTCTTAGGCCTACATCAATCGTGCAAAAAACATTATAAGCATGTCGAACGTTCTATTCTATTCTATTCTATTCTTCTGGGGTGCGTTTCATGCATGTACTGTAGCTCTAGGCTCATTGTACCCCCCTGAAGTAATCATACCAGGTTCGTTTCCTTCATGTATTCTAGAATGTCCCTGATATTCGCTTTCACGATTTCCTCTGGCTCAGGAAACTGAATGCCAAAGTGTCTCTGTCTAAGCCACTTAAGGCTCGGACAGTGACATATTACGTGAAGAGGAGTTTCGTCTTCCTCACCACATTTTCTGCATAATGGGTCCTCAGCGAGTCCTATTATGTTCATGTGTTTTCGGAGATGGCAGTGTCCTGTAAGCAGTCCCACTGCCTTTCTCAATTGGGTTCTACTTAGGCTAAGTAGTTCTGTAGTTTTCTCCCTGGATGGACCTGTTATGAATAATCTGGATTGCCTGAGTCCAGGCAGTTCCATCCAGAGTTTCTTATGTTGTTCCCTTAGTCGTTCCTCTATTGTTTCCCTTACATGTTGGTATTAGACCCCACATGTGGGAAGAGGTCCGATCAGGGTTCCCTCTGAAGCTTCCCTGGCTAGGAGGTCAGCTTTTTCATTTCCAAGAATCCCTGTGTGTCCTGGTACCCATTCAAGGATAACCTTGTGGCGTTGTGCCAGTTCAGCTACAGTTCCTTGGCAGTGCTTCACTGTTCGTGACGCAGTGTGTACGCTCTCTATTGCTTTGAGAGCTGCTTGGCTATCACTTCTGATCCTGACAGTCCTGTTAGGGACTGTCTCGTTCAGGATGATTTCCGAGCATGTGTTGATGGCAACCACTTCAGCTTGCAGGATAGTCTCTACTGAACCCAGGTTGAGACTATACGTCTTCCCTGTATTTTCATTGTAGATTCCAATCCCAGTGCTGGTGCTTGTTTTGGATCCGTCTGTGTACCAAACGGATTCATGTTGTTTTCTAGTCTTGGTACGAGCTTCGTCCCTATCCGGAATATGAACCGTATATGGTTTGGAAAGGTCGTAGCAGATAGGTATTCTATCTGAGGGCATGCTCAGTAATTGATTATGTTCAATCTCTATCGAGATTGTGGAATGGTACCTAGGGATCGCCCTGCCCCATTCGTTGTCTATTTTCAGCCTGTAAGCAGCTGCCAGTGCTTCCCTTTCCACGATAAGATGTAGTGGAGGTAGTCCCAGCATAGCTTCCAGGGCCGCCGTGGGCGTTGTTTGCATCGCCCCGGTTATGGCTAGACAGGCTACTCTCTGTACCCTGCCTAGCTGTCTAGATGCTACTGAGCACCTCGCTTTATGCCACCACACAACAGAACAATAGGTTATGATGGGTGCCACCACCCTCGTATAAAGCCAGTGCATCATACTGGGTTTAAGCCCCCACGTATTGCCCACAGCTCTTCTGCATGCCCAGAGAGCTCTTAGGCCTTTATCTGTTGTGTTTCTAATGTGGTTGGAAGGAGTTAGTTTGCTATCTAGGGTTACCCCTAGGTATTTGACTTCCCCTTTAAACTTTAGCGTTTGGCCCCACATACGAAGTTCCCTCAAGTCAAGGTTCCTTCTGAGGGTGAACGCTATCACGGCGGTCTTTGCCGGATATGTCGAACGTTAAGGGTAACCGATCTCAGACAATAATTGGATCTTCGATCGGTATAAAAACTATTATTTTAATGGTAATTGACAAAAATATCGGGAGGATAATGGTAAATAAACCATCCAAATTGAAATACAATTTATTTATTATAAACAATTTTTTTCACAAGAGCCTAAATTATTTCCGGACATTTTTCTGAGGGCACGAATATTTTGAAAATTATCCTAGCTCTATTCTTGTTTAGCTTATAAGTTTAGAACATTTCACACCTCCGTCTTATTTTTGCAAAGAAAGCACAGATGGCACTAGGAGCCATATATTTAATAATCCTATATGAACAGTTGATGCGGCAAATAACGTCACTATACTACGGTGCCGACAATATTTCTTCTTCTCTTGCATTCGGAGATTTTATCCATATTGTACATGCTTGAGAAATCTCTACAACACATTTACCCAATTGAATTTTTTTGTGAGAAAGCAAACAATACATTATCTGAAGAAAGGAAAAACACAGTCAATGTGACAAACTTTTATTATAAAGGTGTAAGTATAAAGCTACTAGTTTCGGCCCGCACTAAAGGCCATCATCAGGCTACAATAGAAATAATACATTACAAGCTATAATCCACTCTCCTATTGCATATTATAAGCAAAAATTCACCATATAATGTAGGCTTACTAAGAACATTAAATAAAAAAACCAAACAAAATCCTAGTTCAAATCTCATTTTATAAACAACTATAAGATTGAATAATAAAAACTGTTGACATTTCGGTAAGTTATACAAAAAAGTCAGCTTTAGGTACCGAGGAAATTTTATTTCTATTTTACGTAAATTCAAAGTTTCCAACAATTTTATATCTTACATTTGACTTTATAAATTTTCAAATCAACTTAAATTTCTAAAGAGGTTTTAATAAAGAACCATAAAACTTTTTATACTTTAAAACTGTTGGATTTACTATTAAATAAGTTTCAAAGCATTTTATTTAATCAAGCTGCATTTGACTTTCGTCCGCTTAATTTTGCTTAATGTTAACTATAGAACAGGTCCTGTGTTTTGAAATTGTAAAAGTTAATTTTAAAAACATTCTTTTCGGCGCTGTAGATTCTTTAGCTTTTAAGATTTAATTAATTGAAAACAAAAATAACAAATGACACGCAATTAACGGATATTAATGAATTCATTATCGTAGGCTCTGGTTACAAAAATTACTATTGTGTTTACAATATTAAAAAAAATAGTTTAATTCATATATTTAAATATTTACTTAAGAGGAAGATAGTACCTTGAAAGCAAAAACCTCTCAGAACTAAAAAAAAAGTTAAGCAGATTGATGCAGTTTTACAAAATTTAGTATTGGGTATGATATTGTGAACGAAAAATTGAATAATTTTGTGAAAAACTGAATAATTTACTTCTAACAAATTATTCTGGCACCCTACTGTCAATAATTTAACTAATAACGCTTGGGTCTCAACAATTATCCCATAAGTGTCTATCAATTTTAAATAGTGATCCGATCATCGAATTTCCACTCATTGCACCAACATTTATAGCTTTAACTCTTTAAGTTGAAGGCATAACATTTATACTAGAACTCCAGCAAGTAAAATCATCTAAATAACTTTATATATGATCTTCTTAAACTTGTACCTACATTGAGAACATTAAACAAAGAACTTTTTAATAAAATTTATAACGTTTATTTAAAAAAACGATTGATGACAGCCGCTGCAGCCAGCGTTGCCGGTGTTTTTTCGAGCAAATCGCCATCTGAAAAACGAGCGTTTGGTGTTCGGTTATTTTGTTTTTACAGATTTGTTTACCTTTTTGTTTTGTGGTTATATTTTATACCAGAATCACAAAATATACATTAATATAATGTCAAACCATCTAAGTAAACTTCGATTTTCAAAAGGCATCTTTATAATACGGTTTAGATTTACTGGAGATCCTCATTTCTGTTTTGCCTTAACTATTGTCATCTTAAAGCATTGATATACGAGGTCTGGCTATCAAATAACGTGACTGCTTATGAAGAAGAGTTTTATTTTAAAAATTATATTCCTTCAATTATATAACTTTTTTTAAATTCCTCACTTCGATTTAGTTTTTGTTTTGCAGTAGGTATTGTTAATATGCTTATTTTATCCTTAGAGTTTCCATGGTTTTTAAGAACAAAAAAATTATATCAAGTTTTCTTATAAGAAATTTAAACATTTATACCTAAAATAATTCGTTGTAAATTCGTACTAATTCTTGCTGTAAAGATTTATGTTTTAATCCAATTATATTTCTCAAAACAACTTTATTATGCAGACTGGCCTACAATCACTTTAGTTATACTTTAAAAATATCCACTACATTAGAACAGAAATCTTGGAACAGGTGCCATTGCACCCTCGTCAACATGCGTACCAAGCGGGAAAGTCCACGGAAACCGCTTTAACACAGTTGACGGACGAAATCCAAGACGCACTGAACAAAAAAGAGACCGTGGTATGTGCTTTTCTAGACATAGAAGGGGCCTTTGACAATACGCCACATGAGGCAGTCAAAAGAGCATTGATTGAGAAAGGAGTAGATAGAACGACTTCCAGTTGGTTGTCGCAACTGCTATCTACAAGAATCGCAGAAATGGAGGCAGGACAAGACACTATCTCCATTAATGTGACCAGAGGCTGTCCACAGGGGGGAGTTGCATCCCCGCTTATGTGGAGTCTCACTGTGGACAGTCTGCTCTGTCAATTGCCAAGGAAGGCATACCATGTCAAGGGTATTCCGACGACATGGTTATCCTGGCAAAAGGGAAGTATGAAAACGTCCTCTGTGATATTGTTCAAAGAGGATTGAACATTGCGGAACAATGGTGTGACTCGGTGGGACTCAGCATCAACCCCACCAAAACCACACTAGTAGCCTTTACAAGGAAAAAGAAACCTAATCTAAAAATCATAAAAATGGGGGAGAACATGGTCGAGTGGAAAACAGAGGTAAAATATCTAGGGCTAATCCTAGATAGCAGGTTACTCTGGAACAAACACGAAGACGAAGTAATACACAAAGCAACCAAGGCCCTCATGGTGTGTAGGAACATTGCAGGGAAGAACTGGGGATGTAACCCACGTATCCTGCAATGGATATACACAGCAATAGTGAGACCATTAATCACATATGGGGCAGTGGCTTGGGGCGTAAGGGCTAATCTGAATACGACGAGGAAAAACCTCTCGAAAATTCAGAGACTAGCCTGTTCATGTATCACTGGAGCAATGGGAACTTGCCCCACTGCTGCAATGGAGGTGATTTTAAACTTGACCCCACTGCACATTCTGCTAGAAAGTGTAAGGAAGAAAACAATATATAGAATGATCAAAGAAGGAATTATCAGGGAAAACCCTCGATCACTTCACTTTGATCAGACTTGGGAAATGCCCCAAGATGATATGCCAAAGAAATTCAACTTTGTGAGAAAATTCATAACAAAGTTGAGTAATAAATCTGAATGGGATGAAGACACCATACAGAATTTAAACCAGAATACCATAAAGTGGTATACGGACGGTTCCAAGCTAGACGAAGGAACTGGGATAGGAGTTTTTGGACCGAGAGCCAAATACTCAGAAAGCTTGGGCACATACCCGAGCATCTTTCAAGCAGAAGTCCGCGCCATCGAAAGATGTGTGGAATTCAATATTGGAAGAAACTATCGCAGACAAGAGATTGTGATCATGTCGGATAGTCAAGCAGCCATCAAAGCGCTGAGTTCAAATATAATCAGTTCGAAGATGGTTTGAGAATGCCTAGGCAAACTAAATGAACTAGGCCAGAAGAACACTGTCACCCTCCTATGGGTCCCGGGACACATAGGAATAGAGGGGAATGAAACAGCAGATAAGCTGGCAAAAAAAGGAGCTGAAACCCCACATTTGGGACCAGAACCATCGTGTGGGATCAGCAGTAGAGTAATCTTAGGAAAACTAAGAGAGGAAATGGAGAAAAAAAAATCCGAGTACTGGAATCAGCTGGAAGGACTGAGGCAATCTAAGATACTACTGGGGAACTATGACCAGAAGAGATCTCTTAGCTGCCTCAACCTCAGTAAAAAAGGCTCCGTATTCTAACGGGAATATTAACCGGGCATTGCCGGTTAAGAAGCCACATGAAGAAACTAGGGTTAGCAGATGAAGCAAAGTGCAGATTCTGTGAGGAAGAGGATGAAACCTCAATACATATACTCTCAGAATGTCCTGCCTTGCAAAATTCTGGGGCTAGATACCTAGGAGCACATGAAATAGAGGAAGGGGATCTACCTGATTTGAAGCCCGACGATGTCCTAAACTTCCTCAGGAAAATAGGACTCGAAGAGCTGCTATAAATCTGAGAAAACATCAGAACATGGCAAGTAAGGGGGGACACAATAGATCCTATGGGTCGCAGTGTAATCATCACCCCTAACTCATTCATACATTCATTCATTCATGCTGTAAAGATTTATGTTTTAATCCAATTATATTTCTCAAAACAACTTTATTATGCAGACTGGCCTACAATCACTTTAGTTATACTTTAAAAATATCCACCAAGAATATCACTTGGATTTTTAAAATGTTACTCTTTATCTTTTCTTCCAATTTAAACTTATGCCGTTCCATCTGGTTCACTGCCTTCATGGAAAGTTCAATCATTACTATTAACTTTGCTAAGAAATAACTCGGAAACTATTTTGTAACTTTGTATCTGACTGGTTAATTGGTAGTTTTAAGCCAAGTTAATTTTAAATTAAAGAAGTATACACATTTTATATAGATCAAAAACTAGAGAGTTAAAAACAGAAACTACATGAAAATAAAGTTTTATATAAAATTGTATTTTATTGATTGTTTAAATAACAAAATTAACTTTAGTATGTTTTAAACATATATTTTTGTAGAAAGGAATTTATAAACCCAAAATTATTTTAAAGCTACCTTCTTTATAAAAAATATAATCAACATACAGTTGTTAGCAAAAAATAAAATACCAGTTTAAACTAATTTTAAGTACTTGAGATAATATGCAAATTTCAAGCTTATCACAATAAAATTTTCTCTGCTGCTATTCTGACTTTAATCGCATTAAAACGCCTTTAGCAATATTTCTGAATACGTTTATATACAAACCACATTATACTTTTACCTAATCCGACTAATTTTCCATGCCATAATCGGTATTTTTTTGTTGCTAATAACACGGCTGGGTTCATAGTAGGAACAGCTGGACGGATGAAAGGTATTGTATGTGAATAAAATGAAAATTATTGATCACTTATAGATAAACAGTTATGCAATTGCGAATACATACATGTCGTGTTCAAAATCTTTGAAATATGCTTTGATTGACTTGACGCGGAGACTAGCCAATCACAGTCAAACCTTATATTATACTGAAAACGACTCTTTAGATGTTGGCTCTAGATGAGATGCAAACAAATAGCTATAAATAATTACATACGTCATTGCCTCAAGCAAAAAAGTGTTGTTTTAAACTGACCAATCGAAGATCCACAGAATTGCCAACTTAAATTCAAATTACTTTTCCTAGTTTTTAAATAGAGTATGAATACTTATATACAGTTCGTTCGCTGGATCTTTTCTATGGCTGAAATTATTAACATACTACTTTTTGTAGTACGTCTCTTTTCCACTCACAGAAACTAAAACCCCAAAATTGAACCGTTTGTTCCAATACAGCATAATATAACAAACAGAGATAGTCATATGACTAATGTCGATGATAGGTGTAACCTACACAATGAAAGTTCTGTGGTTTATCCGTGAATTTGTAAATTGACAGACCAAATACATTGTTTACATTTTTATTTTAGATTTTTATCCATTTTATTGCCCCTTGCATATAAATTTATTTCAAAAACAGTTGTTTTAACAACTAACCTATACCTGAGTGTTCGAATAATTGTGGTAAGTGAATATTATTTATCTACTTCTTATTAATTTATTTTGCAATGAAAACTAACCTTAAATTGACATATCATTATGATTCTGGATAGAACTCCATCAAACTGAATAATATGAAACACATTTTGCTTTCACCAAAGTAAAAAATATAGAAAATAGAAAAAATAGTTTTCATTTTTAGAATATGCCTGGAAAAAGGTTGAATTCGCAAGCACAGAAGCTGGTCCTAAATTTGTTGGAGTATTTTGAGTTATAAAAAAGAAATGGGGGACCTTTGGAACCAATTTCAAGTGTTCAAGAAGTAGAATAAATATTATTTAGCAATATACTTTTATTAATCAATTTTTTATGTTAGAGGGTAGCTGCTGCTTTAAAAATATCTCGGCGGACAGTATATGCTATAAAAAAAATAAAAGAAAATAATCCAATTCAAATAAAATTTATTGTATATATATTTAAGCCTTAAATAAACATATTTAAAATATGAATTATTTATTTTTACAACCCATTTATTTTTCAAAGTTAAACTGTGTGGGTGGGACTGTCCAATAGTAATGGTTGCAGCCATAACCCCAACAAAGCAATTCTGATTTGCATAGTTTCTAGTGAGAAAGTTATTATTGGTACTAAATATTATACAAGTAAATTTGTTTAATAGCAAGTTTGAAGAATAGCTCCATTAAACTCTGGTATACTAACAGTTTTTTTAAACTAAACATTTAGGTAGCATATTGCTAAAAGGCTATAAACTATTTACAAATATCACCAGCTTTAATACAATAATAAATAACGTCCACCGTCACTTTAGCCATATCCTTATTAAGCTATCACGACCTACGTGTTATTTAATGTATTGATGTATTGCGTTTGTATATGGTTCAAGGTCATGGGAAAAGATCCACCGAACGAACTATAGACAAGTTTGCGCTCTTTTTTAAATAGTTCCGATACCCAGGTACCTTTCTTACGTATGTATCAACATGCGCGCCATCTACCCACACCTTTCATTGCAGTTAACCAGTTAAGTATTGCAATCCTAAATTTTGGATGTAGTTGGGTCTCTTGGGGTTGTCTGTGTCGATAGACTGTTTAACACCATAACTATTCGAAGTAAATTAAATTCGTAAAGCAATCAAAATGTACACCTTTCAGGAAAAAAATGTATCGTGATATTCTTGAGGTCACTCGATTAGGGAAATTTATTTGTTGTTTCTTTTGAAAACCGACCAGCACCTTCACCTGTAAGGCAAGTGTGTGAACAACGAATAAATAGAGAAATTGATGTTTGTGCATTGGTGGAAAATTGGAAAATAGTGAACCGTGTTCGAGTAGGGAAGTTGTTGCAGAAGTAAACATGATACAAAATACAGTTCGACGTATTTTGTACAGATATGGGTTCAAACTACCCTTAAGCTATTTCCCAAAGACAATATTAAACTGATGTGGTGCTGAGAAGAATTGATGGGGAAACAACATTTAAATAATTTTTTAAATAAGAGCTTATTTACTGATGTATATGGTATGAATACTTTTACGTGTATATCAACAGCTTAACAAAGTTTAAAATAGAGTTATCTAATAATTTTAACTAGTTACCGTTAAACCTTTTGTTAGGAACGCTGATAAAAGCACTTAAACAAACAGTAGAAACTATTAAAAATCAGTTACATTTTGTAGATTATTTTCAAGCAGCACTTAAAACTTAAATTTCTTTTATGTACTTTTATTTATGTCAACACAAAAGGAAATAAAATCATGTTTTCGAAGCGCCTCACAGAAAACTCGACTAACGTTTTTATTTACAAATCAATAATCAATACTGCATTTATGTTTTTTAATTAAGTTGTTCATAAATTCCCACCACTGTCAAAGGTATTATTTACTTATTGTACTTCTACCATCTGGCATACGACAGATAATAAGTATATTGATATCGTTACACTTGAATAACTTCCTACCTCCATATTTATTAATTTTTTACATTTAAGAGTAAAGTTTTAAAAAAATGGTAAATTGATATGTAGCGGTACTATTAAATTTGTGTTAGTTGTTATGGTTAAACATTTTTAAATGTCATTGTGAAGCTGGACTTTCATTTCAGGAGATAAGCCGTAGTGTTAACAGGGGTTCTTAGATGAATCTAAGTTCTGTTTTGAAATGAACGATGGTCAATAACGAGTAAGAAGGATGCCTGGAGAAAGACGAAGTTTGCCTTTTTCTGTTGACCGTCACGTAGCAAGAACAGTAGGAGGTATGGCGTGGGGTGCAATTAGTGTATGTCGCAGGTCTCCACCAGTCTTTATAAATAAGTCTATGAGTGCAGATCACCTGGATGTGGAAACCCTTTTTTGTTTGGTATCTATTCTTTTACATCTAAAACCTCCTAGAAAGGAATTCCTTCAGAATGAACTGTATGTTACCTCTAAAACAGTCGTATATTGGTACTCTTCTTGTAGGGAAGTACACATGTCAAATGTTTCTCAACAAATAGGAGGACCAAACACCATTTTTGAAGTTGATGGAGCAAAATTCGCCTTTTAGAAGGCCAATGGGTTTTCGGCGGCATCGAACGAGGTTTCCGTAAAACATTTTTGATTCCTGTGGACACTCGTGATGCTGAAACTTTGTTGAGAATAATTCAGAAGTGAATTCTTTCAGGAAGGTTTTCAAAATCTAACAATGAATCATTCTCAACATTTTGTTGATCCAGAAACAGGTGTTCACAACAATAATGTTGAACGGATATGAAAAGAAGTTAGAGCTACGATTTTACGTACTGGTGTCCGAAAATCTTATTTTATTGGGTACCTTGCCGAATTCAAATTCAAAATAAAATATCATGAACATTCTGAATGGATTTATACCATATATACCAAATTCATTTATTTTGTTTTGTATTGGTCGCGTATTAATACTTGTAAAAGTGACAGCACGGCCAAAAAAAGTTTCAATTTTGAAAAAAATATCGTTTGAACGTAACTTCCAAGTTTATTTGAAAAAATATGTTTTAAATTACAATGACCAATTACAAATTACAATTACATACAAATTACAATTCGCTAATCAGCGAAACGGCCGTTGTTGTAACGTCCAAACGAAGAGTTTTTTATTATTCTTAATTTTTGTATAGGCAGATTTTAGGTATTACCTACATTTTGATATCAATAATTAAATTCGAGATTGGAACAAAATAACGCTTTTCTTGATTTTTGAAGATATTTACACCCCAAGCGAGACCGGTAGATCTTAATATAAAATACCATTATTTAAATACCACTCCTTTTGTGTATCGTAGGTGACATTTAACTTTTTCCTAACTTATAGAATCATTTATTATTGAGTTTATTGCCAAATGTTAAAAAAATAAAATTTGAGATTTAATAAGTAACTATACCCAAAAGTTAAGTAATATACACCACATACTATAAATTTAGATCCAAACTGGCAAATAATGTGTATTGCCAAGTTAAATTATTATTTTTCTATACGGTTTTTTTTACTATTTTAAATATTTCGACAAAAATCCTAAAATATTTGAATTATGCAATTCGTATAGTAGATAACATTTAACGAACTATTTTAAATTAAAAATTTTGTTTCAATGCCAGCGCTATATGACAAATATTAAAGTGAAGGGTTAATGATGTTTTCAACTTGACCTCTTATTTTTATGTATGCGTATGAAATGGCAGCCATAATTAACCCAACATGAAAGCATAAAAAACATTCTACAGTCTGCAATGCTACCTCGTAAATAGTAGTAACTCTTTTATAATTTAGGAAAAATAATAAGACCAAAATATTATACCTGTATACCTTGACAAAGGTGAAAAACTGTTGTTTGGGAACGAATTCGTTCCACATAATTAACCGATCTTCATAGCGCTAATTAGTTATTTTTATACAACCTAAAACACCAGCGGTGGAGCCTCAAGCATAACAAGGGATTTATATAAATAATAATTGAAAAATAAAAAAAAATTCCTAGGTAAATAAATAACTCTTTCTTCTTTTTCTTTAAGCCGTTCGCAATCATTTGGATATAACCCTCTCTCATATTTTCCAGTTTTCCCGTAAAATCCTGCTGCTCTTTTGATTCCATCATACCATCTTTGTTGTGCTTTGTCGCTGCCTCTTTTCTTCCCACAAGGTCTTTACTTTGCTGCTTTTCCTCTTCATTTGGTGGTACTTCTGGCTATATATCCAGCCCAGTACCAATCAAGACTACCTTTACCCCTTACTATGACGAATAATTTTGAGTGGTAAAATACCAACTTAAAAGAAATTCGTAAAATCAACTGCCCAAGACGAAGAATCCTAGTGGTGACACATCTTGTCAAAGAGATGAATTTTTTAACAGTCAAAACATTTAATTGATTACTCATCCTCGGTACAAGCCTGATTTGATAGCCAATTACTTTTTCTTGTTTCTCAACATCGTCGAATGAGCAAGTGTCTAAAATATGTCTCAGCAGGAATGAAAATGTTATGACCAAAGGTTTAAATGAAGGCAAAAGTAAGTTGATCATCAAGAGGAATATTTTGACAAACGGTAGAGCCTTTTTCATTCAAAAATGTTTCTTTTGCGGAAAATATATAGTACCTTGTGAAGTGACAACATAATTTTTCCTTTTCTTTTGGGTCTGCCTACTGTTCTTTACTAAAATAACTAACACAATAATAAACATGCAAAATTGTTGGATAAGCTAACTATATTGATTATGGAAGTGCTAATTAACGCAATGTATTTCTCGAATGATAATGAAAGTAGTGATAAACTGCAGAATAACTGGCGACGAGAATTGGATACTTAACCAAGCGTTAATTATTATTGGAAAACAAACAGATATATACAAATAAGTATTAAACTGTTCTTTAAACAGAATTTAAACAAAAATTAACAAAACATACCAATTTGCCAGACAAATTACTGATATAAATTATAAATTCAGAAATTTTTATAGGACTTTATATAAATTCTAATAGAAAAAGTTCGTCTATTAAAAATATGGCAACAAAGCTCGCAACATACTAAATACAGTCAAAAAATCAACAAAAAAATAATTAATTTGCTGTAATATTACTATAATAACCTCCTCATTTATTCCACCTCTAATCTTTGCTTTAAATTTATATCTTAATAAAGTCTAATTGTAATAATTATATGTTACGTGGTGTTAAATTCCTTTTCAGTTATCTTGTTTTAACCAATGGTGTACTACAGATGTGTAAAATTTTGTGAAAGTTGAGAAGTTTTACCAACTGACTATTACATCTTATGTCGCTTTTAAATACTTGCACCTGCTGCCTTTTAATCATCATCTTACAACCAATTGTACTAGGTAGGTACGAGCCTAATTTTTTTCATTTTCTCCAAACAGTTTTAGCTTTTTTGTACTACACCCTTTTTAATACATTTAACAAATTAATTTGAATAGGTTAAAAAGCTAGTTTTATCGCCTCTTTCTAATAATAAATATTTAAAATTAGCGATAAAGTAAAATAGAAAATAACACAAAAAAAGCAAAAACAATCATGTTACAAACTCACCAACCTCAATCTACAACACTGGATATTCCCTAAATAATGGCGAATGCGGCGGGTTTAATACATGTATTTTATCGGCATTGTACTCGATTGTTCTCCGTTGATCTCGAACGTGGAATTATCTAGAAAAAGAACTTTTTTGGGGGTTTCAGAGAGGTAACAACGCGGAAAAAATGAATAGTAGTCTAAAAATTTGCGGATTTTGGTTCTTGAAATTTACGATTTTTACGATTGGTTACGATGCCTAGGGTACGGTGTAATATTAATTGTGCGTTGGGCGACAATTTGTAATATGATTTACCTGTTGATAGTGAATTTATAAAAATATTTAGTTAACTTTTTTGAAAAAAATAACAATATACCAAAAGAAAAAATGTAATTTACAATAAAACAAACATTAAGCTTAATTTCGTCTTTAATTGGTTGTAAAAGATACTTCAATAATTAACAGAATTTATAAATGTTTATCACACAAAAATTATGATCGTTAAATACCTCGGCTAGGGGTGAGTAAGTTCATTAGCTCTGACTATTGTACAATATTTGTTTCTTTAAGAAATTGTAAGGGCGCCACTGAAATCTTTTTATTTTTTATGATACTACTGAAGAAAGTTGTTTTAAGCTGAGTTATTTAAATAAGTATCATAAGATGACAGAAAGATGTCAGAAAAAACTGTCTATAAAGATAAAAAAATGATTTGAAAATGTACAAACATATAAAAGATAATAAGATTTCCTTGGTGCTGAAATTAATGAGGTAGAGAATACGTTACAACAAAATAATCCGCAAACAGTTCTTTAAAAATACTTATTCTAATACAGTTGACGATATAGATAGATATACACGGAAATAAAAGAGAAAAAATATGGGAACAGTAAACTTGATAGATCACAATAAACTTATCTGTTACAATAGTGGACGATCCTTCGCCGCACCTTGGGGTCGCTACGACACTGTCTAGGTGGTTCCAAATGATTATGGAAGATCACTAGTGGAGGGATGATCTGCCCCAGTTGTAGAGATAATCCAGTTAAGAATGTACATACGAAAGCTTAAAGTTTACAAGCTGTTCAAGTTTACGGAATCTCCAAATTCAAGAGATGCTTCTGGTTTACAGAATCTTCAATTAAAGAGTTGCCTCTAGTTTACAGAATCTTCAAATTAAAGAGTTGCCTCTAGTTTACAGAATCTTCAAATTAAAGAGTTGCCTCTAGTTTACTGTATTATATTCCAACTGTATATGACAGTAAATCAATAGAAGAAATGAGACTGGGAATAATTATTAAAACCTCTTGAACTCGATAATGCCAACTCATTAGTACACCTCGTAGCGTAGCTACTTTGAACTTCCAATTATAATTATAGAGACCGTATTCATTATTTTATTATTAAAAATGTTTTAGGATAGATGGAGCTAGCGGTACTAATTGAATTTAATATTCAGGATACCAGGTGCTTAAAATGTTAACAGGTACTGTTACAACGGAGACCTGTACGATTTCGTCAACATAGTGAGTTTGATAGGGGTCGTATAGTGGGACTTCGGGAAGCAGGATTTTCTTTTCGGGAAATTGCAGTTAGAGTACAAAGAAGTGTAGACACCGTGGTTAGGTGTTGTCAGGCATGGCTTTGAGAAGGCCGTACGCAAAGAGCAAGGGGCTCTGGACGCCCCCGTAGAACAACAGACTGTGAAGATCGCCGCCTAAGATTATTGGCTACTACCAGGTCCATTGCAAATGAATGGTGTGCAGAACACGCAAGACCTATTGGCATGCGAAGTGTTTACCGACGAATAAGACGTTTTGGCCTGTCTTCATACCGACCACATTCGGTCCTCCCTTTAACTCCAGAACACCGACGTAATCGCCTTGAGTGGTGCAGAGAACTCTGGGATCAGGAATGGAACAATATTGTCTTTAGTGACGAGTCTCGATTTTGTTTAGGCATGCACGATGGTCGAGCGAGGGTTAGAAGACGACGTGGTGAAAGGAGAAATCCACGGTTTTTTTGTTGAAAGGCATGTTCATCAAACTGTTGGAGTTATGGTTTGGGGTGCTACAGCTTATGGTTCGAGATCACCTTTAATCTTCATCAGAGGTAACATGAACGTGCAGAGTTATATCCAAGAAGTTTTAGAACTCCATCTTTTTCCCTATCTTGACACCCTGGCAAATCCAACTTTCCAACAAGATAATGCCCGACACCATGTTGCAAGAGTCACAATAGACTTCTTTCAACATAATGATGTCACATTGTTACCTTGGCCACCAAGATCTCCCGACTTATCCCCAATTGAGCACGTGTGGGATATGATGGGTAGGTGATTGCTCAATTTGCAACGTCCTCCTCAGACTCTAGAAGAACTTCCAGAGAAGTTGGTGGTTGCTGGAATGAGATACCAAAGGAGGAAATTGACCACCTGATCAGAAGCATGTTTAAGCGCGTTGGAAAATGCGTAGCACAATGGGGTGCATCCAAATTATTAAAGGTAAAAGTGCTTTAAAGCAATGCAATCATTTTGAAATTTTTGTCATTTACTTATTATGCTTCAGTAAGTACTTATACATAATTTTATTAAAATACAATAATTTAAACTTGGTGTTCGGATTTTTATATCACTTAGTATAAATAAATTAATGTAAGTATCTCCTTAAGTAAATAAATAGGTAGTAGTTAGCTATAGTGTGTACAATTTATTCCACCTTCAAAAACAGTTTTAATAAATAAGAAAAATATTACAATATTGTAGTAAAACAATGACATTTAACAATATTTTACCAAGTCTTCAATAATTTAGTGCTGTTAGATCCAATTTCTTCAATAATTTAGTGCTGTTAGATCCAATTTCAATTGAATTTAATGGCCAATCTTTATTATTATTAAGTTACAGTTTTCTGATTTATGTAGAGTGACATCCCTTACCTACTACCATGGTTCTCTAAAAATCCAACCAACACAGTGTAGCAAGGTCATGACCAGCGTTCGTTGACCGTGTACACATCAGTCACACCAACAATTATCGGGAAATCTGACGGTTTTAGACGTGAAACCATGTGTGAAAAGTGTTTTTGCCAGATTATCTTGGCGTCGTTTGTTTAGAATACACCGGTATACGAACAAACTCGTTTGAATTTAATAATTTTCATAAGTGTATCAGTCAGTATGTCAATTTTGCTTTAAAACAAGCACGAACAACAATAAGCGATTACTGTATGATCAAAGCTATTTTATTATACTCAAAGACTATTACTTAGATCAAAGGCTGTCTATTAATAAAATATGCCTTGTAATGTTATTATTTTCGAATTTCTATTCGAATTACTGACTGTTCTGTGGTTAAATAACTTAACTTCAGAATTTATTGACTGGATGATAGTTGTAACAACTAAAATTTTAGAATCGTTTACCTTTTTAGTTATTTTTAAATAACACAATGGTTAATTGACATTGTATTAAAGTTAAGTATAGGTGATATTTATTTTAGTGTGTGTTTCAGAGGTCCACGTATGTTTTTAACTTTCCCTTAAATATAATTTTTCTTTCCTTATCTCAAACTTCATAGAACGTTCTCGAAATCTCTAAATGCTGAATCACATAACCCAAAGGGAATAGACCAACTTAAAAATAAAAAAGAAATGTAACCTAATAGTTTTCAAACTGGCAATTAACATTCAACTTAAAGGGTAAGAAGAATATAAACCAATAATTATTAAACTGAAAATTCTCATAACCAAAAAGGTCTCTTACAACAAACCCTATCAAAAGGTCTTATCAAAACTATCTTCAGCTATTTTGGGGAATTCTAAATATAATAAATAATATAGCAGACCTTAAAGGTTTCTCAAAATCAGTTAGACCTTTTGTAGCTACTTTATCTACTGTCTAAACGCCAATACTTCTGGCGTAACTGAGCAGCTTTCTGGAGGACATATTCCTACTTTAACTTCTAAGAATTAAAGCATGAATAGTAGATTGTAAAAATAGTTATTTACGTTCATACTGCCTTTGGTTTTAAACGCAATAAAATAGGAAACTGAAATGACTTATTTTATTGGGAAGTCAGTATGTCAATTAGACTGCTGTGAAAAAATTATGTTACTTGATTTATTCTTAACATGGTTGATTTGCTTTTTAAATAAAAAATGAACAGCGGTTACCAACAATATCTGCAGTTAAGTCTGCGAAAAGATATGAAAAAGAATATGCGCTGTTTTGCAACTGGCGTGAACAACACAAAAGTAGTGCTGATGAAAATGTGATGTTGGCTTACTTTTTTGAATGTGGTAAGAACGGTTTTTTAAAGAATATTCTTTTCAACAGTTAAAATTTTCAGTCAAAAGCATTTAACCCTTCTTCATTATGGTCCAAATACTGGATGATAAAATCAATGATTATGGTTAATGAGAATGTCAACATATCAAGTTTCCCAAAGTTGATAGCTTTTTTGAAAAAACAAAATGTACACCATCAGCTAAACCAGTCAAAGCTGCTGACAAAGGAACAAATTGAAAGCTTTATGAGGGACGCTCCAGATAAAGAATATATATTACTCAAAATGATAGTATTACTTGGAGTTGCTGGAGATTGCCGAAGGGAAGAGATCTATAATTTAGAAGTTAGTGATGTGGAGGATACGGGTACTCAGCTAGTATTTAAGATTAACCAGACAAAAACGCATATTCGAGGAGCTTTCACTGTGATTAACAGTGATGAGGTTCACTATTTGGATGTGTTCAGAAAATACATGAATTTACGGCAACACGTCTCCCTGAAAGCTCTTTTGGTGGGTTATAGACAAGGAAAATATCTGTCTCAAAGAGCTGGTATACATACTGTTGGCGAAGCACCTAAGAAAATAGCGGAGTTCTTAAAACTAGACCAACCAGAAAATTATACAGGTTATTGCTTCAGGAGGACATCCTCAACGTTGTTGGCCAATGCTCGAGCTGACCTTAAAGTTCTAAAACAGCACGGTGGATGAAAGAGTTCTTCAGTTGCAGAAAAGTATATAGAAGAATCGATTGAAGGCAAAAACAAGATTGCAAGAATGATCCAAAGGGACGATACTTTTGTTGAAGTGCTAGATCACAGCCACACATCTTCCGCGATTACAGAAAACACTGTAAATCCATCAACAACTCCATTAATACATATTACTGGCAACAGCAGTTGTACAATTAATGTCAATCTTCAAAAACTAGAATAAATATGTTGATTCACTGAAGAATACTGTAAAGTACGAGTGTACAAAAATCTTCGTATCTCGGCAGAGAATTATAAAAAACTAAATTTAACCCTTTTTACAAGTTGCAGTATTAATTCAAGCACTGCATCGATGTTTTTTTGCACAACAACCAATTTTGGACGAATTTACTACACCAGCGAAAGGCTGTGGTTTTTGTTGGAACTATATCGCCATACATAGGAGAATTTTTTTAATTTTATCAAATATAGCTTTTCTTTGATGGGATAAATTGTTATTTATTTGCTATAAAAAAACGCTGTTAAAAACGCGATAGCTCAGTTGAAGCGTTTCTATTTAGTTCAGTTTGTTAGAGACAAATTGCCAATTGCAGTTTTTTTATCAAAGAAAAAGTGATTAATTTAAAATAAAAGCTACAAACTATTAATATTAAAGTTACAATGATTAGAAACTATAATGATTTTAAATCATCAATCGAGATTCTTTGACTTTCGATTCATACTTAAAGTTATATATGTAATTAATCAACTGGGACAACTTATTTTAAAACGTTATTAAGTTATCTAACAGATTACATTAAAACTAACTAATGTATCATTTGTGATTTTAGATATGAGACCATCTGGCAAAAATGTGTACAGAATATACAACACACGTCAATACCTGAGCCAAAAAGATTTCTAAAAATATTAGCACGTTTTACAATTTTGCCATATGGCGCGGTTTAGTTTGATGGTCAAGTTTTCAGTAGATAATTTTTTTGGCTACAATAATGGCTATAAGTCATCGACAAATATACTCATTTTACTAAGATTAGTAGGATTATAGTTCTAACAGATAATTTTCATAAATAACTATATACCTGGGTATACTGAATTTTAAATAACAATATTCAGTGCCGCGATTTGTTTCTCACAATAAACACAATCAGGTACAAAAGGGTATCTTAACTCTTATTTTGTCAATAAAGGAAAAATACCAAAATCAATGTCACAGGTTTTTATTACAAATTTACAGGAACAGCGACTAGTTTCAGCCTATAAGCAGGGCATCATCAGGCTAGATAAAACATAGGTGAGAGGTAAAAAACATGCAGATTACAATGCGGTTAACAAACCTTAAAAATTATTTGCATATAATTCTAAATATTGAGGAGTGTAAATCATGTATTTTATTTATGTTATTCTGAATATTACTTATACTAACAGTAAAAATGTAAATTTATTTAGAATTTTAGAAACCAAAATTAAAATAAATATTTATCCATGCTTCACAATTCAAAATCTATTTTGTTACCTTGGTGTTTGAAAAGGTTATTTATTACCTTCTTCCAGCATTCATTAAATGTATTAGTCTTAAATTAAAAGTTAATATCGTTGGTAACGTTGTATATTAGATATTATTGTTACTAGATGCAAGGCACTAATGAAGCAATTGAAACTTTTTCTAACGAATATTAAATTATTCCTCATGACGAATCAAGTTTCAATATTTATCAAAAAAAAAAAATTGTGAGAGTGCACACATTTCTTTTGGTAATAACTTCCAGACCATCTTTTGTATGATTATACGCAATTAGAATTATACGGTTTTCAGCCACACCTGCTTTATTATAAAGGAGTGTACCTATTCGTCTACATCTAACGTAGGTAACTATAAACTAATAGTGAAATATTTTGTAATTCCTAATGCACGTACAATATATTGTTTAATCAAATCACTGTTGATTATGGTAAGATAAAGTTGTAATTAAACTCGGAATGTAAATGCAGAAGTCAGCTGGTTAATTCGTAATGAAAATATTTAAATTTGATTTGAAAATATTATCGATTTATTTTCTATTTGAGAAAGTTACACCGAGAGTGAGAAAAACGAAAAAATAGTATATTACATAACAAGTGTGGAAAGTGTAACATTTTGCACGAGTTAAAGTTTAGCACGAGCCGCGTAACGGCGAGTGCAGAAACTAAACGAGTGCAAGAAATACACTTTCCAACGAGTTATGTACACTATTTTTCCTACGACCACGTAAAAAATCTTTCAACAAAAGTATTTTTTAAAGTAAAATCACAGAATACACCTTATTCTGTGGTAAAATCCAATCAGCCATGGAACTTCACTATCTGGAGAACCAATTTTTTTTAAATGCATATCCCAGTAATCTTTTTAACACTTTATAATGTCAATTGAGTTTTCTTGTATACGTAGTATGTATTTGAACACAAATCACAACAAAGTTCAAATGTTTTCAAAGTAATGTAATAATAATAGACACAAAGATAATTGTAAACAGAAACACAAACATAACTTCAAAAATCCACATTCGACACATGCACGGAACATAACACAATATAAAAAAGAAGAATAAACTTTTCTTCTTTCTAAAAGTGTTTTTATAAAAATAATAATACTGAATAAAAATATGTTTATTGTTTAAAAATTTAAAAACCTATAAGAGACTTTATTCTTTATTCTTACTTTATACAGAAAAATTTGTATTGGCAATTACAATACAATATTTGACACAAGGAAGATTTAAAAAAAAATTAAATGGTCCTTGCTTTGACATTCATGTATTTTTACTATTGATAAATTTGAAGTAAATGTCACAGATCATAGAACAATATTTTTTTTACTTTTCAATACGTGTATTGATATTTACTTTTCAATACGTGTACCTATTGATATTAGCTACTTTCTTAAGTACAAGTAAGTGTGCAAACTAGCACTTTCATATGTGGTCTTAGGAAATAGTATATTACATAACGAGTGTGGAAAGTGAAGTATTACGCACGAGAGAAGTTTAGCACGAGCCGCGTAGTGGCGAGTGCGGAAACGTAACGAGTGCAAGAAATACACTTTCCAACGCGTTGTGTACACGATTTTTCCTACGACCCCAATATTTCATATAATAATAAATATTTTAAATTTATTTATAAAATTTATTTTAATTGTTAGTCATGTTAAAAATTAGGATTTAAACGAGTTTATATATTGCATGGAAATATAATTAATTAAAATCAAATAACCACCTTTCTAAGGAATTCACATCAAAATTCTTTATTAGCTAAATGACTTTTTAATTTTTTTTGTGGGCTCTATAAAAATTAAAAGTAAAATGGTCAGTCGGTGAAATTAATTGAAAAGTTATGTAATAATAATAGACAAAAAGATAATTGTGAACAGAAACACAAACATAACTTCAAAAATCCACATTCGACACATGCACGGAACATAAACACAATATAAAAAAGAAGAATAAACTGTTCTTCTTTCTAAAAGTGTTTTTATAAAAATAATAATACTGAATAAAAATATGTTTATTTTTTAAAAATTTAAAAACCTATAAGAAACTTTATTCTTTATTCTTACTTTATACAGAAAAATTTGTATTGGCAATTACAATACAATATTTGACACAAGGAAGATTTAAAAGAAAATTAAATGGTCCTTGCTTTGACATTTATGTGTTTTTACTATTGATAAATTTGACGTAAATGTCACGCAGATCATAGAACTATAATTTTTTTACTTTTCAATACGTGTATTGATATTTACTTTTCAATACGTGTATTGATATTAGCTACTTTCTTAAGTACCAATAAGTGTGCAATCTAGCACTTTCATATGTGGTCGTAGGAAAACATTATTTTTGTACAGCCTGTAATGTTATTCTTGCAATAAATTAAAACAGTAACAATCTGATTGCAAAAATAGTAGATATGTCTAGGATACCGTATAGAAATAACAATTATCATTGTTTTAACTTTACGAAAATCACAAAAATATTATACACATTCGGATTAACAGGAAAATAAGAAATAATACCACACACGTGTAATATTTTCTATAAAACACACAAAAATTCAAAGTATAAAACTTGTAATGAGGCGATTTGTTCAAGCAGATTAACGAATTTGAACTGAAATAAATATAAAATTACTGATTTTAATAATAATATTGGATGGATCCTTTACCTATGCAACCAGTAATACTAGCACATATTTAGATCTATGTCAATATTTGTTAGGGATTCATATTTATTACTTTCAGCTTTAGTGTAGTTTATGTTAAGTGTGTATACAGGTTGTCTAAGGATTAAGAGATTATTTGGGAATGAGTAGGTGGTGTTAAAATAATGTCAATACTTTATATAACTTTTTTTCTATGACCTCCTTTGTTAAAAAGACATAGTATTAGAATAATAGTCGAATAAAGAGATTCTAAGGCTAAGTTGTCACATTTCTAAGAGTGAATAAGTAGACAAAACTTTGGTAAGACGAAAATTATAAAAGTTTTTAAATTTAAATTGACTTCGTTACTTATATTGTTTTTGTTTAATCAGTATGCAACTGGCCCATATTGTTTTAACCATATTTTAATTCTATCTATATACCAAAAATGATGCTTAATTTTTCAAAAATCCCTGCATTACAACCGTAAGTTTAAAATTGTATAATTGGGTGTAATTGGTTGAACAATAATTTTATCATATTAAATAGACACTAGCTTATCTAACCTATAGGAAGGGCCATCAATAAAATAATTTCCCAAGCTCATTAAATACATATTTCCGAAAGTACTTAGAGTTAATAGGCAACATTGTCATTTGCTCGTTAGGTTTTCTTGAGTAGGTATTGTTCTACAAAACTTAAATGTACGCTTAGTTTGTGTGAAACGCGGCACCTCATCAAGCTGGTGCATCAGTAAAATATTGAACATAGGCGTCGGAGGGACAAATTACACAAGGGATGTTTAATTAAACTTTTATAATTAATGTAATCTATTAGATCTGTCAGAATTATATAGAATAAAGTACAGATATGTCCAAAAGTTTGGAATATTATTTAGAAATAATATATCTACGCCTATGGTTTCTTAAAAACTCTTGTTGATATTTATTTTAAAGCGATTTTGTATTAATTTGGTCATATTTAATTGATTTTGGTGCTTTCACATTATTTCAATTTTATTTGAGCTGTTTAAAAATGCCCAGAGACATGATATCATATTTTAATAGGTCTAAAGTAATTGCTTTGTTACAACGGGGCTTTGCTCAAAGTGATATCGCGAATATTGTTGGTGTTACTCAGGGTGCTGTATCAAAAATTAAAAAAAAATCTAAGACACAAATGATGTGAAGGATCGTCCCAGAAGTGGCAGAAGTCGATGTACAACAGCAGCACAAGACCGGCAGATAACATTGATAGCTCGAAGAAATCGACAAGAATCCACAAGTGGCATATCCAGAGAAATTGCTAGACTTGAAGAACTGAATATCTTAAGGCAAACAATTACACGAAGATTAAATGCGGTAAATTTGTATCGCAGAAGACCTCTACGTGTTCCCAAACTAACCTATCAACAAAAAATTGTAAGGTTACAATGGGCTCAAGAAATGTTACACCTTGGTCCTAACTAGAATTACGTGATGTTCTCTGATGAATCAAGAATTAGCTTGGTTTCTAAGGGAAACAGATTTTCAAGGCCTAGGCCGGGAATATTTTTCTTTTACAATACGGGAATATTCGTTGGCTAGCAACGAAATATTGTACAAGATTGGCGTACTTTGGGGTTAGAAATTGATCCGAGAACATAGCCATTTCCAAGCGATTTCAGAAAAAATATCTTTTTACTTGACTCTATGCTCTAATTCCAACTGTATTTCTTAAAAAGGAACCATACGTTCCCTATGAATATAATAATGCCTACTAGGAAGGCAACACGCAATACTATCGTGCGTTGAATAAAATATACTTTACTCCTATAAGCTACGAATAAAGAATAGAAAGGAAGGAATGTTGTCATATTTTAATTTAGCAAATAATTGCGACGGAAGTCGGCCATATTGAAGAACCAAATATGACTCATTCGAATCGTGACATTTGACATGTATAGTTTTTTCATGCCGTTTTATATATTATTTTCTGATTTAAGTAGTTAACCCAACTCTTGAATGGGAATTACTTTTCATCTGTAGGGTTCTATTTATCTGAATTATTAAAAATTAACAAAATATTTTAATGACAACCACATTGTTATCATAGACGTTCCTTTATTTTTTATACAGACAAACCAAGTCAACTATTTATAATTACCTGCTTAGAAGTTTTTAATCTAAATTTATATTCCTACAACTTTATGACAATGTATATTACTGTACAGGTAATTACAAGCGGAAAACAGTTATTTTTTTTAATAATTAATACGAGACATAAGTTTATAATACCCTGTGTGTGACACCACTGGTAACCGGAAACTTCAAGTCAGCCATATGCAAGAACCATTGCGGACATCGTCAAATCGTATTATACTCCTTCCTTTTTATTATTTATAAACTTGTTAATTTTGATAAATTTATAGTTCTATCTATAATTGTAATAGTAGCAGTGAAACTCAAAGTCAACTTACTTAAAATTACAAAAAAAATCATCATTCACGAAAATATTGAGGTATAATAAAAATTGAATTAAATCTACCTCGTAAATACCATTAAATATAAGTTTAATTAAATAATCAAACTTATTATACCAATTTTTTTACAATGTACCTACTTTTAAAGTATAGTTTATGTAAAGAAAATTTAATGAACTTAGAATCCTAGCTATAATAATCCTTCTAAAATTATTAAAGTTTTTTATGACCTGGAGTAAAATGCTTTAGATACCTCTTTATTACACAACTGTAAAAGTAATTTAACTTTCTCTATATAGAAACTGTTTCTGGCCAGACTACACCTCATAACATTCGTTAGTAATTTTCTACTAGAAAAGGATCACCAAACTGTAAACTTTCTCTCTCGCTTGCCCTATCTCTTTTACTTAATGAACTGAAAAATTTACCAAAGTTATCTACTACCATACAGAAACGTAGTAGCTGGGGATTTTGCATTACACCACTATATTTATATCTCCAATATGGTTTATTCTCACAACATTTGTATAATAATTTTACGACAAAAAATTAAATGTATTATAATTAAGGTTGTAATGAAACATTCTTCTAACATAAATCAAATAAAATTTAAGGTTTTTTGTAGCAAACAGTCTTTTTGTGGAATTCAAACCGCTAAAAATGACAGGAATCACGATTTTACGTAGACCGCTTTTTTACCGCAACCGGTTTATTTTTCCGGATTACGCCAAACCTATTAAAAATCGTCAAAATAATGAAAAAACAGATTTTTCCCGTCCGAAATTTTTACCGCAACCGGTTTTTTTGCCGAATTTACCAAAACTTATCAAAAACCACTAAAAATTATAAAAAACACGATTTTACGTCAACCGGTTTTTTTACCGCTACCGGTTTTTTGCCGTATTACGCAAAACTTATTAAAAACCATCAAAATAACAAAAACACTTATTTTTTTTACGTCCGGTTTTTCTTAACGGCCAACGGTTTTTTCACCGCAAAACCTATAAATAAACCAAAATAGTCAAAAACATTAAATTAAAAAACACAATAGCATTTATCCGATTTTGCTGCCGCATCCTATTAAAAAATCTACCCTAAAAAAACATTCCCGTTTTTTTTAACCCACCACAACCACCACTACAAAACACACAGACACAATCCGCCCTAATTATTTTTTTCATAACACCCTGTATATCTAACGTCACCTAATTAAATTTGAAAAACAAAATTAACCAACAACAATAACAATAAACTCGGAATTACAAATTAATTATTTATTTTAAGCGAAATTATTAAAAAAACAAAGACTTTCGAGTTTTTAACAATCACTGTCTAAATTTCTAAAAACTCTAAAATTAAATTCATACAAAAAATACAAGAAAAAAATAAGAAAAACATAATTTTCTAATTAAAAATCAAACTTTCTAAACCCCACTCACCCCTAGGTATATCATTATTGACACGATTTAAAGCTTAGTTTACATTTTTTCAACCCTCCTCTTCCCTTACTATATCAACCCTATGATCCTAAATCTTAGTTTACACTTTTAAAATTCTCAACATAAATTTTAAATAGAGTGGGGGATATACAACAGCCCTGACGAAGGCCCTTAACTACAAAAGTGTGGGGCAGTCTGTTTCCAACTTTCACTTGCGATTTTAATTCATCATACAGGTTTTTTATTGCTTTGATAAGACTGTGATTGACATTGGTCTTTTATAGAACTTGTCAAAGTTGTTTAACCGGCACAGTGTCATATGCTTTCTGAAGGTTGATGAACATGAGATGAGTACTGATTTGTAGCTGACCTTTTTTCAATAAGTTGCTTGTACAGGTTCTACCAGCTCTAAATCCCGATTGCTCTTCTTCTTGTGCTCTATATTCCTGCTCGAGTAGGTCACAGATGATCCGTCCATACAATCGACTTAAAATATTTGTAACTGATATTTCACTGTAAATAGAGCAATCTAATTTACTGCCTTTTTTGTAAATAGATGAAATGTAGTCAATTTTACATACAGGGTGTTTCAAAAAAAGGTAACACCGTCTCTAGGATAGGTAAAAAACTGAAAAATAATTGGGGTTGGCTTAGTGAAATTTTTTTCTAACGCCATCCGTTTTCAAGATAAAGGGCGTTGAAGAAAATGAAAAATTACACATTTCTTACGATTTTGCCGAAACTACTGGCACCATTGCAATGAAATTTTATATGAATATGTTTTGGAAGCTGATATATCCCATGAATTTGTTTTTATAACTAACTCTCATAGAGGGCGCTAGTTACACGATTCATACAACGTATTATTCAACATAACTTTTTTTAGGGTAGAATTATTAGTCAAAACTCCAAGTGAACATAAACATCGTTTAATTCTACACCAAAAATGTACTCTTGGTAAAACTCGATATTATGTACCGTTTTCGGAATATTTTGATTTGAAAATTATGAAGTAATAATCGCTCCTGGTATAAACTAATGATAAAGTTCGCTTTTCTCTAAGTTTGCCATGTAAAATTGACATTTATTGATTGTTATGAGAGTTAGTTATAAAAACAAATTCATGGGATATATCAGCTTCCAAAACATATTCGTATAAAATTTCATTGCAATGGTGCCAGTATATAGTTTCAGCAAAATCGTAAGAAATGTGTAATTTTTTATTTTCTTCAACGCCCTTTATCTTGAAAACGGATGGCGTTAGAAAAAAATTTTACTAAGCAAACCCCAATTATTTTTCAGTTTTTTACCTATCCTAGAGACGGTGTTACCTTTTTTGAAACACCCTGTATATCCAGCGCTTGAGAGCAGTTCAAGTACTCTTTTATGCAGTGTGTAATTCTTTCAAAAAGTTTTTCAGCCCCACATTTTGGGTGATATTCCCTCTGGTCCAGGTGCTAATCCATTTTTATATTTAGTATCTATTACAAAACTTAAATTACCTACATTTAAATAAAACAATATTTACTAAATGTGGTGGTGAAATACCTAAAGATTTGAAGATAGTATAAACGGTTATGGACAAATTTCCACAAATTTATTGATTCCGGTTTTTCAAATCCAGAACAAATATTTTCAGTACACTAGAAAAATTTGTTGTACTTCACTGCAATTTACGAAAATTCGTAGACCGAACCCAGACCTTTTCCAGACAGATCTAAACGTGGAAAAACGTTAGTAACTAAGTGTGCATTTCCTGGAAAACTAACATCCTGCTTTATGAAATACCTACCTACTAGATACGAGTTCGGCATCTCTCTCTCTCTTAGATAACTTGTAATATTTTCACATACACAAAAGCAAAAATATAGCTTACCATTAAATCTTGTGCGCATCCGCTCCGTTGAAGAAATATATCACCACTGAAAAAAAATTAATGCGATAGTTTTTTAAAAATGTTCAGTTATTTCGCAAAAAGCATGCATAATTTTCGTCATTCATTGCATATTTTTGTGTTTATATATTTATTTTTTGACGGGTAACAGTTAAACTAAACTTCCACTATTTATTCCAAAAATTCGCTTTAAAATTCAATTACAGCTGTTTTGCTATAACTAGCATCGTCAGATTGACATATTGAAATTACATTTTGTTTGTTTGTAACTAGGTACTTGATGTTGATAAGGAGTTAAGGCTAGACCAAGTATGGAAGTAATAAGACATAATAATATTAAAGCCTAGATGTTATTAGCCCTAAGGGATTATCCTGGATGTATTTCCCTCTAAGATCAGTATAACTGTGCAATGATATAGAAAAACCAGGAAAAAACTGTATCATGCTGATCTTTACAATAACTTAATATATTTATGTTACAATAATGTCTTATCTATGTATAAAATGAAGACTCAATCAAAGTAAACAGTTTAATAGTGGAGAATTTCCAAGATTTATTTGTTCATTCACTACTTTAAATTGTTGATCTGCTAGATGTCTTTTTATTTCAAGTTCTTCACATTTAACCATTTTGTTCCAATACTATTTTGTGTTTTAAATGATATTAATGCTGATGTTGCCGAATATATTATTTTTGAAAATGCATTGGAAATATTTCCACAATATGTAATACTTTTATAACTTTGAATTTCTTTAGTTTGTTTTGGAAATATTAGTTCTAGTGACACCTTTTGTTCTTTCTTATTAATTAATTTCTTTATCAAATGTATTGGATAGCCATTAGATGTAGCTATTTGTTTTATGATCTCAATTTCTTTATTAAAATTGTTTTTGTTCATTGGAATTGAAAATGCTCTATGTATCATGGAATTATAATCGAGGTAGCAAGTTATTATCTTTGTTTCTTGTGTCATACTGATGTAGAGCTTTTTGTGGTTCATTTTGAAATTGATGGGTCAATATTGTTTGATAGAATAACTGTCTTACGTCAAGCATCTCAGTTTCAAGATACAAACTATAATATATCCAATCTTAGTTTACAGAAACAACACAACTTAAAAAAGAGATTAATTCTAAATGGATTAAGTTAAATTAGCAAAAAAACAATCAATGCAAAACAAAACATCAAAATTAAAAGATTGACTTCATGTGCCGCCTACAAATATTTTCGGAACGCATAAAAGCAAATGGAGGTTTTTGACCATTACCAGTTATTCTGTCAAGTGGAGAGTGCATGCCAAAATTAATTTGGTTAAATCTACAAGTAAAACTTTGAGAAGTTCTAGCAGTAAGTCTGAAAGAAACATGGAAATCTAAGAGAAATAGCAGATCACTACAATTTATATTGGAGTTTAGGTTGAAACATAATATCAGCATGTGTCCCTCTAGCAGACAGTTTTTGTAGGTTTAAAGTTTTTGTAATTTCAGAATAGGGGTGGCAAACGCAATTTAAAACTTAAATACCTAATGCATTTATATGTCTTTGATACCACGCTCAATAATGTAATGCCCCTGTAGTTGTTACAGTTTCTATTATCGGCTTTTTTAAATATTGGTGTTATTATTCCTATTTTCCAGCCATCAGGGATTTTCCCTGTATGCCAAGCTTTATTAAATCTAATGGCAAGCAATTCTATGCCTATATCTCTTAAATTTTTTAGCATTTCTGGTGCCCGGAAGATTTTCCTTTTTCATTAATTTTATAGCTTCCAATACTTCCTGGTAGTGACGGTAACAGCAATTGGCTCCTTTGCTGCATCCCGAGGTCTCAAAGAAGAAGCAGGAGACGGTCTTCTGTCTAGGTTCTTGGTCAGGAAGAGTGCAGACCAAAACTTGTACTGCTGCGCCTTGGAAAATCACTTCGACCATATTCCAAACAATTCTCCAGCTCAAACCACTGCGACTACAGTCCAACTTCGGCATGGCTAACTTGGAAATATTTAATTTCTGGACTTCTTCCTTCAACCGATACAGTGTCCTCCACAAGGTTTCATACATCGGTGGTTGATGGAACGTGCTCCTGGTCACCAGGTAGGAGAGAAATCAAAGATCATCTTGAAGCTTCAGAACGCTCCCAATTGTCTGCTTCTGCCTGTTTAGTTCTTCTTCCTAACCATACTTCTTCAGGAAAAAACTAGCCAGCCCGCGACTATGTAGATCGGCCGAAGTAATGTGGACCAGGGAATATTCTTTCGGTAACAGGAACAGGTTCTCTTAGATTTAACAAACTGTACCATTTCTTGCCTTACGAGTCCCTCCATAAGTTTTCATGAAGTCGTCAAACTCAGGGCCTTTCTCTGCTTGGAGCTGTTGTACATGGATTTCCTCGTCATGATCTCCGGCATATGGTGCTAAGCGGTCGGAATGCACCACAATCGGTTTTCCTCGTCGAGCCCTGAAGATCAGGAAGACTACATCGTTGATCTTCTTCCTGATTCTGTACTGTCCTTCCCAATTTCTTTGTAGCTTTGGACACAAACCTTGCCTTCTTCGTGGATTGTGCAACCAAACGAGGTCACTTTCCTTCCTCTTTACCTCAACTGTCATAGTACCTCTTTATTCGGTCACTGGCCATTTGTAGATTCGATCGTACTCGCTCGTGAGTCTCATCCAGTTTCCTCCTGAGGTCGGATACTTAGTCTTCTCCAGCGATGTCTTCTCCGGGTTTGAGGATAGCAAATGTTGATTAACACTATGTTAATCTTTAAATTTAATTGTTCTCGAAAATCGCTAACATATATCGTAAATTATTAATAAATTTCAATGGCCTAGTTGCTCTTTTAAGATAAACTTTCATATAAATATATTTTTTTATTAGACATGATCTTTGGGAAAAACAATCTCCATTACTCTAAACACTCTTGTATGTTTTATTT
This sequence comes from Ophraella communa, assembly GCA_035357415.1. NCBI lineage: Eukaryota > Metazoa > Arthropoda > Insecta > Coleoptera > Chrysomelidae > Ophraella > Ophraella communa. The sequence goes on from CM068985.1 coordinate 39,881,633, forward strand.
ATGGCCGTAACAGTATTTATAAAACGATTGTTATGGAAGCTGTGCATCTGATTAAAATGTTAAGTTAAACATTCTATGAATATAGTACAGGATCCCTATTATAGTATAATTTACATATCGTAAATATGTCGCCATAAATCTAGTGAGAGTTGAATAGCGCCTAAGAAACTTGTTCTCTTTTCATAATTAATAGCTAAAGATGTTCAGATAAGCTTAATACATTTTTTGTTGGTAAGTACTAAATTTATTGTAATTTACTTTTACTTTTTACACATAAATAAAACTCGCAAATAAAATACTTTTTGAGTCAATATTAGCTGTTTCGAAAAATCATTTCATAGTCAGATTGTTAAAGTTGAATATTGTGTATAATGGCCAACTATTTGATGTTGATTAAATAGTGATAAGACTATACAAGTATTGAAGGAAGTATATAACAATATCTAAGTATATAACAATATCAAAGCATGGACATTATGGCCTCTACTTATTATCCTGGCAATATTTTCCGTGAAATCCGGTAGAAACTATATTTTTATGATCTTTAATGTAAGTATTTGAAGTTTATGTATGTCTTTTGTCTTATGTAATTAAGATTTATTTTGGAATTATGTGCATATTCTATAAGCTACAGAATCTGTAAAGATTGGGGTTTGCCATCTTAAATTTGACAAATTGTTGTTTACAGACATTACAGATAGATAGATAGATAGATAATTACAGTTTTGCTTTGTAACCATAAGTACCTCTAAAACTAATAAATTATTAAGAGCAGCAAAAATTAAGGACTAATATATTTTTATATCCCATATTTTGGATCATCCTATATATCTGGGTTTCTTAAGAATAATTTTCAGCCAGGATTGGCAGGGGCCTGCTGCCGGATTATATGCCAATGTTAATTTATCTAAAGGGATCAACAAGTTCGAAAAGCGTTAAACAAAGAAATTTTTGAACAAAACTTTCACTTATTTAAAAAAATAGCTTTTAAATTACAATGACAGCTGTATCATTGGAAAACAAACCGTAATATGTCAATCTGACTATGATAGTTTATCGAAATAGCTACCATTAAATTAAAAAAAGCTAATTTTTTAAATAAGTCAAAGTTTTGTTCAAAGGTTTCATTGTTTAATGTTCTTAATAAGCCTGTGGACTTCCACAGAGTAAGAGGTAGTACAATAAAGTTCCAAAAAATGTATTAAAAATATCGCACCCTTCCTTATCCAGGTCTGATCTTGTAATATTAGTTGGTCGTTGGGCTACAATTTGTAACCATATTATTACGTTGGACGTCAATTTGTAATATTATTTACCTGTTGATAGTGAATTTATAAAAATATTTAGTTAACTTTTTTGAAAAAATAACAATATACCAAAAGAAAAAATGTAATTTACAATAAAACAACCATTAATCTTAATTTCGTCTTTAATTAGTTGTAAAAGATACTTCAATAATTAACAAAATTTATAAATGTTTATCACAGCAAAAATTATGATAGTTAAATACCTTGGCTAGGGGTGAGTAAGTTCATTAGCTCTGACTATAGTACAATATTTGTTTCTTTAAGTAATTATAAGGGCGCCACTGAAATCTTTTTATTTTTTATGATACTACTGAAGAAAGTTGTTTTAAGCTGTTATTTAAATAAGTATCATAAGATGACAGAAAGATGTCAGAAAAAACTGTCTATGAAGATAAAAAAATGATATGAAAATGTACCAAAAGATAAATATATTTCCTTGGTGCTTAAATGAATGAAATTGAGAATACGTTACAAAAAATAATCCGCAAACAGTTCTTTACAAAAACTTATTCTAATACAGTTGACGATACGAAAATGATTTTGATATTACGTTTAAGAAATAAAGAAAAACGAGACAGCTGTATAATATTATAAATGCATTTACGTTGGTCGACTTATCTTTTTTTACATCTGATCCATTGGTTGATCCAGGCGAGGGTGGTCCAGTGAAGAGCACCAATGTAGAACCAATCAGCGGTAATTCGATAGTAACCCAGTAATGTCTTTTGAACTTGAAATTTGTAATGTCTTTTGACTTGAAATTTGTAACGTCTTTTGACTTGAAATTTGTAACGTCTTTTGACTTGAAATTTGTAACGTCTTTTAACTTGAAATTTGTAACGTCTTTTAACTTGAAATTTGTAACGTCTTTTAACTTGAAATTTGTAACGTCTTTTGGTATTGTATATTCCAATGCTGTGAAAAATTGTCAGCATCAGCCACGTGTTCGTTTATTTTTTTTTCCGTACATAAAGTACAAAACAGCGTATTCCGAAATCTACATTTATCATTAGGATATACTACAGAAAATACAGTAGTAACAAAAGATAAATTAATATAATATGTGTGCATCCACACATTATTAAAGGTAAAAGGGCTTTTAACACTGCACTGGTAATCATTACTGTGATTGTAAAATAAGAGCAAATAGATTAAAGAGGAAAAATAATACGGTTCAAATATCTTTTTAGCATGTAAAAAAATTTCTAGTGGCTTTCAGTCTTCAAATATTGGCATAATTGATGGATTCAAACAGTTTGAAACTACTGCAGAAAATTTACATTTTCTCTGGAAACCTTTGATGTAAAAAAGAAAGAGCAAATACTTTATCGCGCTAGATAATCTGGCATACAAAGTTACTCTATGACTCAATGTTCCGTTTCAGAGCACCAGAACTGAATCAACCGCTGATATTATTAAATCGTATCTCGGAAAAAATAAAGTTACCAAAAATGAAATCATTACCAACTTTAAATCGCTTGAATGATTATTACAAAACTTAAATTAAATAATGAAATATTTTTTTTTCTTTTAAGAAATGTAGTTGACTACTGCATTTATGATAATGAAATAAAAAGACGAGTAAATTTATGTTTTTATAAAACGTACGATGTTATTTAGTGACCTGTACTAACGGACAAATCCTTGTTTTGTCCTGACTAAAGTTGAGATTAAAGTTTTGTATTGTGTTATTCAAAACTAATTAATTTAACATTTAATTTGTGCAGCTTTGTGCAATTTAAATCGTTTGGTAAACTTTAGTATATATAATTTAATCCTATGCTAAAATATGATTAAAATGTTTGTTTCGTAAAAAAATGTAATAGGTATTTAAAAAAATATTGGATTAAATAATACTCGATAAGATGTTCAAAATGAGGTATTGCAACTCCCTTTATCCCTATTCAAAATCAAGGGGTTGTGGTCACCCCGGGAGGGGGTTGAAGTAACGAGATGTTAAGTTTTTATTGGACCACCTTGTATGTTTCAAAAAGGGATTATTTTATAAAAATTTGTAGAATTAAATAAAGAATTTATTATCGTTTAAAATCCCAGCGGCAATGAGTAACTTGCAAACAGCAAAATAAGTATAATTCTGAATAAAGTAGACAATAATTTCCTCAATTACTGCAGCTTTTCTACCCAAACTCAACGAGGTGAACATGCAATTTTATAATTAATCTAAGAAAGAGAATAATGAGGTTTCTGTGGAAAAAATCCAAAACTTTATGACAGAAAGCGAGTGATTAATTCTATGTTTTAATGCAATTTTTTCCCGGTTTGTAATAACTCAAGATTGGAGACAGTTTTGACACAATGTAATCGCTCTTTTTTCACTTCACGGAAAGTTTGTAAAATGATGAATATTTATGAATATGTGAATGCTCCTAACTATAAAGAGTTGTGATTTTGCGAAAGTTTTATGCATCCAGACTCTGGAGATGGGTAAATAGAGTCCGCAAAGAAGAAATAATAATTCTATATTAAGTTATCTATAAAGGTAGATTTACGTACTTACTTCGGCAATGTCGGTAATAAATAATAAAGTTGTTCTTCCGTTAAGTTTATTCAAATGTTGAATAACTATTTTAAACAACTTGGTTAACTTAACAGTTAAGACCAAAGGACAATTACATATTTCTTATTCTTCCCTTTTAATGGTATGTGTTTGTAATAAATTTTACTTTGTCTTCCATATTTCCTTTATTTGTTTTCTGTTGTCCACTTGGATAATTGGTTTTGCTTTCTTTCTAATGTGACTAATTAGCTTCGTACATTTTACTAGGTTATTTATCTTCATTTTAAATTAATCTTAATTGATATTGTGAACATAACCTCACAAACTTATTGTTCTTCTTCTTTTGATTTATTCTTCTTGCACTCTGTTATGTCGGACTACAGTTACACTGGAAAGTTTTTAAATCTATATGTCTATGTTAAACTTACCTCCCTCCTTTTTTTTTCTTTTTTAAAACATATAAAAAGTTAATTTTAGACCACAAATTCTATATATTTTATCCTACATATTCTTATATTTATTTTTTATTTTTTATCTGTTGGTTCGTTTGAAAATGTTTGTAATTTTAAATTTTACGTTTTAATTGTGGTCTTTTGTATTAATTTTTACACTAAGGTATGATTTTTCTTTTCTTTTTACTTTGCACCACTAAATTAACCTTTTTTATGATGATGGCCTCAATGTTGAGCTGAAACTAGTTGCTATTTTGTTTTCCATAGACTTTGGGTTTTTCATTTGGTTTATTTAAAACAAATTATGGAGTCTAATACAAAAATTCTTCCTACATAGACTGTAAATATTCCATAAATTCTCACTGGTCTATTAAAATATTTTAGATATTATCAGATCTACATAGATGCGTCAAAAACAATGGAAAGAGCAAGAGCTGAAATTTTTTCCAAACAACTGGACCATTTCTTATGCAGAACTATTTGCAATACTAGAAGCGTGGCCAAAGAAATTGTCGAACTGCTCCGAGAAACTGAGAAAAATTGAAGATAATGTGTATATTTATTAAATAAAAAGTTGTATTTAATTATAAAAATAATTCTTGTTTGCGTTTATTAATAATTTATAATCGTAAAAACATTATATACCTATGAAAGCGCAAAAAATGGTTAAAAATATAAACTTTTCGTCACTAGAGACGAAAATATATTCTCTCACTTGCAACGGAAATCGCGTTTTCGCTGAACGTTTACTGTTTCAAAATAACGTCATTTTATATAGGGTTGTAGAAAAAATGTTTTAATCACGTGGTCATAAATTTATATTAATACAGATTTTAAAAATAATTGAGTTAGAAACAATAATTTTTAGGTTGGTTTAGATTGATTTGATATCTACTTATTTAACATATATTTTATGTATAACTAAAGTTAAATAAAGTCCAATATTTGTTTCTTAATTTGCAGCTCCACACAAAAAACATTTAGAACATCTAATTTATTGTAAAGGAATGTGTACAGTGTGTCCGACGGTTATTTAAATGAAATTACCATGATATGAAAAATTAAAAAATATTGTATTTAACTCCAACTCAATTTATTTTTCCATCAATTCGATCTGCATGACAAAGGCCCGAAATATTTTCAGTTATGGATAATCTTATTGTCGTATTCTTAGAACACGGTGTGCAGTGGTGTTGTATGCACGTGCACAATTTCATCATGTAGGAAATATGTTTCTACTCCATTTCTTAAACTGACGCCGTAAGTATTTGTGTGTTGTATAGTTTTGTAATTTAAGAAAATAATTTACTATAATATAAATAGAGAGTGATTGATTAGTGTGACTAAGATAAGTCGATTCACTGTAATAATAGAAAGCAATAACAAAAGTTGTAGGCAACTTTGAGGTTCTCATTACAAAATTACTTAAGATAACATTGTGGCTATTGTAATTTTCAACCACTAGTCCTATGTTTTATCTTCATGTTCGTTTTTATATGTTTCTTTTTTAATATAGACTTGTAGTTCTTGTCTTCTTTTTTGGGTTGTAGCTGTTATTATCATCTTCACTGATTCTACGTTCAACTTACTGTTTCCTTTCAGAAAATATATATTTCCAAGACCGTTTTAACCAATTGTTTATGTTGGCTTTATTATTTATCGTATTTTTGTATATTTAACTCAATTAGTTGTCTTATTACTTCCTTACTTGGTCTAGCCTTAACTACTTATCAACATCAAGTACCTAGTTACAAACAAACAAAATGTAACTTCAATATGTCAATCTGACGATGCTATTTCGATAGCGAAACGGCTGTCATTGCATTTAAAGTATTTATAGAATAAATAGTGAAATTCAGAACAATAAACAACTAATAGGTTGAATTAACTTCCGGCTGTTATTATAATTAAAGTATTTAAAGAATAAATAGTGGAAGTTAATTATTAGTTTATTTATTTAATTATTAGTTTATAGTCTATTAGTTGTTTATTGTTCTGAATAAGATGAACTTTCACACAGTAAGGGTTAGTACCATAAATTCCAAATTGCAGATTAAGATGATTAGAACCAACCTATGGTTCGTATAGTAAGTTTAATGTAATGTGTCGCTGCTAGGGATTATCCAAACAATATAGCAGACGTTGGATGTTGTAAATTGTATACTGGATACTGGATTGAATGTACCTTTTACGGTACAAATGTATTTTTTTGCATTCGTAGTATACTTCGTAGGTAGGCAGATGGGTCCAAGACATGGATGGAAAGGTTGGAGTGAGTTGCTCTGACTTTCTATGACATTATTATAAATAAGTGGAAGGTTCAAAGGAAACTCAAAGTCTATCCTACAACTGTTTTATTAATTGTTGCAACTAGTTTCGGGCCTATAGGACAATCATCATGCTGAAAGAATTACATTCTTTTGTAATAACATTCTTTTGTAATTCTTTCAGCCTAATGATGGTCCTATAGGACCGAAACTAGTTGCAACAATTTATAAAACAGTTGTGGGATAGACTTTGAGTTTCCTTTGAAACTTTTGTGTTTCATCCCACATTTGAGATATAGATAGCTTACAAGATTTATAAATAAGTGAGCCGTCTAGAAACACACACTGCCTTTAACAATCAAAACTTTGACCTTTTAAAACTAATTTAAAAAATTTACCATTATAAAATATGTTCACTGGTCGATGTGATTATTATATTATTATATAGATTCAACCCTAGTTACATGTATTTATTTCTTTTTTTATCCACAATAAAGATGATCTAAATTTTAACGTCAAATCTCTAAATGTAAAATACATATTTCTCTTTCATTTTAATAATTGTAAAGAATTTTTTGCTCTCTATACAAAAACAGTGCGGTTCTAAATCAAGATAATTTTAAATGGCACCATATGGCAAGTAATAGATCATTTGAAAGCTTGTTTCAAACCCTTTTCAATGATACAAAAAAATAATTCTACTTCCTTATTTACAACTTTCAACCCAAAATTACAAAATTATTAAAGTTTTTAAATATTTTATTTGGTAAAAAAATACGTTCTAATAATAAAAATGTTCACCGTTTACTTCCTGGCAATAAAAAAGTATAGTAGAAAACTCTTCCCGAACGCGTTCAAGTGTCTCTCTAGAAATTAACCTGCATTCTTCACTAATTCTTCGCTTTAATTCGTCAATGCTCTCAATTGGTGTACCATAAAGGTACCCCCATAAAAATAAATCTAGTGGGTTCATATCGGGAGAACGCGCAGGCTACTCTATTGGACCCCGTCGTCCAATCCACCTATCTGGATATTGTCCATTTAAATAATTTCTAACAGGTTGATAATAATGGGGAGGAGCACCATCCTGCTGAAAAGTTATTTCCATATCATGGAACTCGTCAGCATGATCCTCAAGAATCTCTAAGATTCGGGGTTCAATACCATTCTGGAGTAATTCCAGGTAAATTTCCCCAGTTAAATTTACGTTTAAAAATATAGGCCCAACAATGTAGTTTCCCAAAATTCCTGCCCACACATTAACTTTTTGAGGAGACTGGGTGTGACCTTCATAAGAAAAGTGAGGATTTGTGTCACTCTAATATCTTACGTTCTAGGTATTAACTTTACCAGTAAGAAAAAGAGAGCACTCATCACTAAAGCAAATTGTTTTAAGATAATAAGGATCCTGTTCTATTTTATTTCTTATTTGCTCACAGAGTTCAATTTTGCGATCTGGATCATCTTCTGTGAGCATATGGAGCATTTTCATTTTATAAGGATGAAATTTTTGTTTCTTTAAAACTCTTTTTACAGTTGATGAAGACACTTCACAAGTTTGTGCAACATTTGAGGTGGATTGTATGGGATTAACTACCATTTCGGCAACTATTTCGACTTGTTTGTCTTCACTAATTCCAGGTCGACCACTTCGCTTAGCGTCTGCAACGTTTCCCGTTCTATGAAATTTATCTAAGAGTTGTCTCAGGTACTGTCTGGATATTGGTCGATCTGGATGCCTTTCATTAAAAATCCGTTCGGCTTCATACAGATTAGTTCTAGCCTCACCAATAAATAATATTGCTTCAACTTTTTCCTGCATAGTTCGCGACATTTTAAAAAACTCTTATTTATTATTAACGGATAATTAATTAAATCACAATAGTGGTAAAGAGGTAAAATTTTACTATTTTTACAAATTATAATTAAGATATGAACCAAAAAGAAATAAAAATAAAAACTTTGAATTTAAACAAGAATAGTATAGTGCCAAACATTTTTAATTTTTAGTACGCCAGTTAAATGGTGAACATTTTGAACATATTATTTAATTTTTTTTTTTATTAGAACGTATTTTTTTTATCAAATAAAATATTTAAAAACTTTGATAATTTTATAATTTTGGGTTGAAAGTTGTAAATAAGAAAGAAGAATTAATTTTTTTTGGTATCATTGGAAAGGGTTTGAAACAAGCTTTCAAATGATGTATTACTTGCCATATGGTGCCATTTAAAATTATCTTCCAAAAGGGCCCACGTCCGCCATTTTTTATGATTACGTCACCTACTATCTATAACAAAGTAATATACATTCCCTAGTTCACTTACCCAAAATTTCAAATTTCTAATTCTAACGGTTCAAAAAATAAATGGGGGGGAAGGGACTTCATTTAAACCCCTTTTTAGTTTCGAAAAATTCCACTTATAATTCGAAAATGATCGGAAAAAACACGTCTTTTCGTCAATTTAACATTTTCCAACAAAGTTTTAAATTTAAATTATGAACAAACACTTTTTAAATCCCATTAATTTTCTGACAAGACATAACGTATACAAATTTTCTAGATACAGTTTGAACCAAATTTAATAATATGAAAGTTTTTATAAATGTATAACTTTTGAATTTGAACGGATGATTTGTCGAGACTATAATTTCTAAAACTCTATCAGGGAGACATTTATTCTCCAACTGTAAATGTATAGTTTATTTTCCAAATGCATTACTAAATATTATAATTATGGTTTTTTTGATACTTTGGTTTTACATCTACCAAATTATAGATTTTTGGATTTAATGCTGATTAATACCTAGATAATTCTATACTACGAAGAAATTGTCAACCTATACTGTACTGATTTATAAATATAACTAAGGACGCAATATATTTTAATTACATTTTGTTTTACAAACTATTGATAAAGTTATACTTAAACTAGACCAATGTATAAAAGGAATAATACAGTAACAAAAATAATTTACTTTTAAAAGCGTATATTTTGATGCAAAACATGCATAAAACTTTTACTTTAATAATATCCCTAAATTAATCCTGTAGAAACATGGTTGTTTAAAAAGAATCATTACTTTTGGTGACTTCTCGGTAAATATAAGCTAAGTTAAGTCAAAATTCTCAAGCTGTTTTCTTATAATCATGATTGTAAAAAATGAGCACACGTCCATGAAAACTTTCACGATTTCCATTCACAGCACTTTTCCATTAACTCAAAGTTAAGGAAAACTCACTGAGAGATGAATGAGTGTTGTGAAAGTTCAATAATCTCTCGAACAAACTAGCAACAAAATTTGAGTTAGCTCTGGAAATCGGCGTATTTCCAACACAACTACTTACTTATTCAAGTCACTCGGCGTCCCAGAAGAAACCGAGATAAATCTAATATAATCAGCTTTCCAACAGAGACGGACTTTTTTAACTTATTTTCTTACAAATATGTTATCAATCCTTTTTTTTAACACCGAAATTGGATCCTTCGTCACTTGATGTCCTTGTTATATTGTTATTGCACATATTAATGTATTGACAATGACAGTTTTCTTTTTTTTAATAGAGATGCTCCATTACCTTGGATATATTTTAATACAACTTATATTCCCCCTTGAGTTGCGAATGTAAATACAAGAAATATATTGACATAACTAGTAACTAATTGTAATTGAATTAACAAATACAAGTTATACATAAACATAAATATTTTTATAAACAACAGCAGATATCGTAATTTACTCGTAATTAACACATGACGTACTATTTTTAGTCAAGAAACTAGTTTTGAAACAATGGAATTAAACATAGTTTTGTTTAGAGATTTGTTGTAAATGTCTGTTTGTACTGCTTTGATTATGTATATACATAGAGTGTAGTATCGATGATTTCCATGTCTAGGAGTTCTTCACACATTGACTTTAAGTAAAAAACTTTTTTAACGCATTTCGCTACAGCAATATATTCAGCTTCTGTTATTGATAGTGATACAATTGGCTGCTTACTCGTACACCAATTGATTAGACTCTCATGGGACTTTCATTGAGGTAAATTATATATCCTCTTGTGCTTTTCATCGTCTCTACATATCCGGCGTAGTCAGAATCATAATATGCTTTCAGTTTTTCCATTATCCTTTTTGTAAGGCAGACCTCTTTCAATATTCCTTTTAGGTATTTTAAGATCTTTTTAAATAAACAAACATCTCTGTCAGTGCTTTTTTTGTTTTCCCAGCAAAGTAATTCACAGGAAAACTGATTTCAGGTCTTGTTTTGTTAGCTAAATTACAGAATACAGAATGATCAAAGAAGGAATTATCAGAGAATAACCTCACTTCAGTTTGATCAAACTTGGGAAATGCCCCAAGATGATATGCCAAAGAAATTCAACTTTGTGAGAAAATTCATCACAAAGTTGAGTACTAAATCTGAATGGGAAGAAGACACCATACAGAATTATTTAAACCAGAATAGAGTCTGGAGACTGGAATGTAACTTGCAAGACTTAATATATTGGGTTCTCATCAATGTCTTTAATTTGTTTTTAACATTTTTCAAATTATTATTTCATCATCAATATGGGTTCTCATAAAAATGTTGTGGTAGAATACCATGATAATGAATGAATTGTGCTAAATAGAACTGTCAGAATTGAAATTCTTGAAATTAAATTGTTTATTTATTTTTTTATTAAATTAAATAAGAAATCTATGGTACAGTATAAATTTAGTTCCAACATGTAGGTAATGAAATAAAAAAAACTATGCACAATGGATAATTTTATCAAAATTATTTTTAGCCAACCATAATTGAAATAAAAGAAAACATGTAGCATATATTACATTAAAAGCGAACATAAAAGAGAATATTTCATATAAAATACTAAGCGTTCATAAAAAAAACATATTGGGTTATATCGAACATCATGAATTTCAATGCCTATGTTATATTTTACTGAAAAAATTATCAGATATCCTTTTGTGTGCTTTTAATACTTCTGTAGTATTAAATTTCATGTTGTATAAAATGAATATGTAGCTAGCTACTATAAAATGATTTTTTGTTTAATTAAAAAAGTTTACCTACCTCCGAAGCAAAGCATATAAATAAAGGGCATATTTTAAACTATAATCAATATTTTGAGTATAGAAATTAAAATAAAAGTGCCGGATTTAAATTTATTAATAACATTTTTTCCGGTTACTTAATATGGTACCACCCACTGAATTTATTTTAACTAAGTTATTTTTAATTATTTCATTACATAATAAGTTTAATAAATTTTTTATACTCAAAATATTCTCTTTCAGTCAAACAACTTACATATTATTTTCCACGTAATAAAAAATATTGCATAGGTATCTTACTATAAAATTATACTACCTTTTAATAAAATGAATATGCTTTTAATTAAATATATTTATTTATTTTAGAAGTGTAAAACAGCAACACATAATTTTTCAATTAAAAAAAAAGATAAGTTCGACTCTGTCTTTACGTACGTCCTGAGAAATATTGAGTCTAACTTGCAAGACTTTACCATATCTTTTTAAATCTTGGCCCAACAATTTCGTTCTCAAAGTAATCTCTTATCTCGATTGCTTATAAAATGAAGCTTCGTCCGCTTACTAATGAATTCATTTACCACTGGACAATATTGTTTAAAACATCAAACAGTTTTAATAAAGTTTCTTTTAGGTTTTATTGTTTTTAACAAAAGTACACAACTACAGAAAAATAAAAAGATTGCATTTAAATTCAAATAAACGATATTTAGCAATACTTGTGTAATTTTAATTAAAAAATTTGAATCTATCCAATACGCTCTTACAAATAAGGACCATCTAAACTTTTTTTGAGAGGTTTACTGCCCATACTTGCTTTCTAGATGCAAATGAATATAGAGGAAATTTGTATATTGATGTTGTATAATGATACGTCTATACAGCTTGTTTTATTAACTACACATATGTCCAAAAGTTTGGGTGTTTTCACATTATTCCAATTCTTATTTAAATTTCATTTGAGCTGTTTAAAAATGCCCAGGGACATGATATCATATTTTAATAGGTCTAGAGTAATTGCTTTGTTACAACAGGGCTTTAATCAAAGTGATATCGCGAATATTGTTGGTATACAGTCGATGTACAACAGCAGCACAAGACCGGCAGATAACATTGATAGCTCGAAGAAATCGACAGGAATCTACAAGTGGCATACCTATCCAGAGAAATTCCTAGACTTGAAGGACTGAATATCTCAAGGCAAACAATTACACGAAGATTAAATGCGGTAAATTTGTATCGCAGAAGACCTCTACGTGTTCCCAAACTAACCTGTCGACAAAAAATTGTAAGGTTGCAGTGGGCTCAAGAAATGTTACACCATGGTTCTAACTGGAATTACGTGATGTTTTCTGATAAATCAAGAATTGGCTTGGTTTCTGATTCGCGAAGAACGCTAGTTTGGAGGGCCCCAGGACGACAAGCCCGATTAGAAACAGCCCAACCACGTGTTCCATTTGAAGGTGGGAGTATTATGGTTTGGAGTGATATTATGAGGGGTACACGGACGCCTCTTCTGGTTTTGGAGAGAATAATCACTGGTGCTGTGTACATCGAGGAAGTTTTAGATCCTTTTGTGCGTCTATTCCGGGGGGCGGTAGGTGATGGATTTGTGTTTATGCATGACAATGCACCTCCACATCGAACAGGTCTAGTACAAAATTTTTTGGAAGAAGGAATATCCACATTAAGATGGCCATCAAGTCCAGCTCGACCATTTAATCGATAGCATGCCACATCGCCTACAGTCATGCATACAGGCCCATGGAGGAAATACTGATTATTAATTTTATTTAAAAACCTTCTTTTGCTTATTAATTTATTTAAAAAAAATTGTAATACATTGTACATTTTTCACCTCAAAAGAATAAATCAACAAGAGGATCCTGTACTCAAAGTATAAGTAATGATGATTGACTTATGTCAAACTGACGATGTTAGTTTATCGAAACAGCTTCAATTGAACTTAAAAAATCAATTTTTTTAAAATTGAAGTTTTGTTCAAAAGTTTCTTTGTTAAAAAAAATGTTTTTATTAACTTCATTTACTTTGACAAAACCTCAAATTAAAAAATTTGTAAATCTTTACAAATTATTATACACTCAGCAGTTTTTATCATCAAGTGTCCAAGCAATTAACATCAAATAATCTATAACTAAAATATGCATTAATTAAAATACACCCAACATATATTTAATTAAACAATAAATTTTATTAAAGCCACTATAACTCTCATAAGTGTTAATATCGATATTGGTAGAATGTCAAAAGGTAATATACCATCAAATTAATATCTATAATCCACGATAGATAGACCAAGTACGTATAACGACAAGACCTTTGTGTATTTGCAAAGTAATACACAATAGTTTATCCTTTATTAATCCATATTATATCTTCAACCCACTATATCAACTGAATTGGCCATTGTTACTATCAGAAAAGGGTTTACCGTTAATTTTAAGCCTCTTTATCTAGATCATAATATTAGTGGTTATGTATTATACAATGTATTTTTTGTATTAAATTTTTAAGGTTTTTAAACTAAAAATTATTTACATTTGTAAATAAGATAATAATTTTAAATAGTCATAAGTGTAACTGAAGTAAACATCTGTATTTGGAACATAATATTGGGGATTAAACATTTTTAATTATCTGTAAGATATATGATAGCTACAATATTATTTTCATGGGGTTTGCTTTGGGTTATTAGCTATTTCACCGTAAACATTAAAAAATAACTAATTAAACAAAATGTTGGGCAGAATTTATAAGTTTTCCTTGGAAAATCATTTCCCATTATTTATTTTGTTAGTATAAAATATATAACAAAGCTAAAATTAGCTACTTTTTGGACAGAAAGTGAAAGTTTATTGTTCTTAAAAATGTCTATCTTAGTATTGTAAGCATTGTGTTCGACTTTACTCTTAGACTAGGAAAGAGAGAGGACAGCGCATGGCAATGAAAACCTTGTGCGTGTGAGTGAAGCCGATTTTCAAACGTTTGGTGGTAAACAAAAATGTGGAACGTCGAATTGTATTTTTTTTAGTTTTTTTTATTAATTTTCACCTTTTTTAATTACCTGAATAGACATTTTAAAATGGTTAATCGTGTAGTTTATAAGTACAACAGTCAGAGTGCTAAAAAAGAGGAAAGAATTTCATTTCATAGGTAAAAAGTATTTTAAAACTATTTCCTTGAAATTTATTTTTATTAATATTACAGCTTTCAGGTAATAGATGTTTAACTAAATCACATATGTTATGTATTATAACTTAAGTTAAGTGTACTTTATTTTGAAAATTGTTTTCATTCAGTTTTAAAGATTATTTTTCATTTAATTGTTATTATTTGCTCATAGATGTAATAGTTTTGCAGTGGCGTGGAATAAAAACATATATTTAAAATAGATAAAATGGATTAAAATTGTTATATTTATTAAATAAATATGTTTTAAAATGATTGTTGTTTTTTTTGGAGCAGTACATATTTAAAGATTTTTTTAAAACACGAAATAATAAAAATAATGATTATTTAATAATCGTATAAGAAAAATCGTATGATACGCCTATGTCAATATTGTCCGCCATTAGTTTGGTGGTAAATGGGATACATAAATTGTTTCCAATGCGCAGTCCTCTCTCTTTCCTTGTCTAAGATTTTACTGCATCATTTTCTTTCTTAATATTTTTTTCTCCTTGTCAATTAATTTTACAGTATCCATAAAACATAAAACTCTATTTCTTAGAACTATATTTGTTCTACGTTGACATTTGTACTCTAAGGGTGTGTTCGGCGAGCATGCTTTCGAGCTATGTAGCGACAAGAGCCATATAACGCAAACGAGGAATAGTACTAGATAGCGCCAAATGGCGCAAATAGCGTGCTCCCCGAAAACACCCTATGTATCTACTCTTGTCAATTACAAAACATCAAGAATCTTAATTAGACATTAGTTCCGGCTGTCTGTCAGTCAGTAACCCAGTTTTGTCTAAACCGTTGTATTCAGATGAGCTTCATTGTAATTTTTACCTTGATTTTCATTTATTTAAAAATCTTTTTGTTCATGGTCCATGAAGCCTTCCGATGAGTTTTCCCCATCTTGGTTTCTTCCTATTTACTTGTATTCATTGGAAACTACAGTTTCCTCCCCAAAAAAGGTTGGTCTCTTAACTTAACTAACTATTTTAAATCTCAACATTTCACAATCCTTCTTTCCCAATTATATATTTTTTAAAACAAATTGTATACTACATTTATCTATGTTGATATGATTTGGATTGATGCATTTAAGTCTGCTAACATGTATCCAAATGCCAATAATGCAAATTTACTTAGTGACAATATCTGGTTTTAACAAAATGGAGCCCCTCCGCATTACGCTCGTGAAGTACGTCAATTTTTAAATAATTGCTTTCCCAGGAGATAGATCGGAAGACGAAGTTTTATAGAGTGGCCAGCAAGGTCGCCAGATCTAACACCTCTAGACTTTTTCCTGTGCGGTTACATAAAATCAAAAGTTTATGTCAATAGACCCCAAAATTTACAGAACTAAAAAGATAGAATTAGGCATGAAATGAGTCTCAATACTCCAGAAGTCATCCGCAATGTACTTGATGAATGTGTCCGTAGATTCGCATATTGTCAAGAAACCGATGGAGGGCATTTCGAACATTTAATTTAAAATATTTATTATGCATAATTTGGTTACTTTAAGGTACGTTATGAATTAAATCATTAGTTGTAATTTTGTTGAATTTAAATAAAAAAAAATGTTTTTGTACCCTTAAAAAAATATTTTAGTTACAAATGTAATGTTGTTAAATAGAGAATTAAATTCTCCTTCAAATGAGCTATCGCATTATACCGATTTCTATTTAAAAAAATTAACGATTACGCCACTACACCCACACCAGTGACGTCATACTTACTCCATGTACGTTATAAGATGGGTATTTTATAACAAAAATCGACCTGTTTCCGGATTATCCTCAAAACTCGACGGTTCTCGAAATAATGATAATATTCCATAAATTAGCCGTCCACTGTATATTATTTTTAATGTTTATTGTGGACTTGAGCATTGAGTAATTGCTCCATTGACTCGAGGGCTTTAAGACTTGATTTTTCGATAAAATATGTATGAATAACTTCTTCATTTATAGTATGCACTGCTCCATTTTTTAAATAAATTGTAGACCAATTCTCTTAACTTTGTCGGCAATAATTCATAAATAGATGTTTTAGCAGCTTCACTAATCTCATGTGGAATCAATTCGACTTCACTTTCACTATCTATTTCCATTTTTTTAAAATGCAAAAGCGAAATCTTTCTCAAATTATATCTGACAAGCGTTATTGTTGCCAAGGCTGCCTACTAAGATACCCAAAGTAAAAAAATCGTAACGACAGTAACAAAAATCGTCCCGAAAGTTGTTCTTTCGGTACGATTTTTGTAAAGTGGAACTTTCGATTAAATAAATCATACCGAAAGTATTGTTTTCGGGACGGCTGCATAAAAATATTCCAACATAAACATTTTGCATTTTACATTTACACTTTTGTGTAACTTTTAAATCTTTTGTTTACCTCAGATGAAATTTAATTAGACAAAAACTTAACCGTGATTAATTTCAGTTGTTTGACTAGAACTTGAACGTAACACGTATATTGAACCCAGTATTCCATAGAAATCCTAAAAGTTTTGTTTCGTTTGGCTGAAACTGTTTCCAAACATACTGATTGGATTTTCTTATTTAACATTGCACTTAAACGTATTTCCATTTTCACATTAAAATCAAGTCCTATACCGGAACTATTTCAACTTTCACGAAGTAAGTAAACTTTCAAGTGCTTTTGAAATAATCCGATCCTTGAAGGTCTCCATTTGCTAATAGAGAGAAATGTAACAATTTAAGAAAAATTAATTAGAACTGCACTCTATTGCAAGCAAAAATAGAAATAGTTTTTTGAAAAATAACATTAAAACCAAGAAGTTACCTCACATTAAGACAAGCAAACAAAACATAAAAAATACTGAAATAATGTCAAAAAGGTTTTTGAAATAAGCATTTTGTTCTTAATAAAGCTATACAGGAGGTTTTAATTCCAGAGAATGAAATTGGTGATGGTGAGATGGCCATGGGATTGGATGAAATGATAATCCTCATGATATTTGATTAGTTTTTAATCTGTAGTCTGTCATTACGGAAATAAAGTCTAATGGAATAATTTATTTACAGTTCTTCAAGTCTTGACGTCTCAGGAACACTATTCAGGAACACGTATCTGCAGGCTATAAGCCTCAATCATATCTAGACCTGATTTGATCTAGTAGGTTAAGTAATTGAACCCACTGATTTGAAGTAGTCGACGATCATTTATTTTTTCTTGTGTTGGTTAATGATGGCCAGTACTAGTTTAGATAGGATCCGTTCAGATTTATATCAATTGCCACGAGTTACTGTCTGCTATGAATTTTAAATTAAATAGAAATTTTTTTTCCTTGAACTTTAGTTCTTCCTTACTTCGACTGGGGATTAAACCTGGGACACATTGATTGACATTTTACAATCGAGTGGTCTCTAATCTCTGCGCCTATCGAAAACATGCTTGGTGTTTGCAAATAATGGTATTTCATAAATCTATATGGTTAAATAGTGGATAAATAGCTGCATCTAAAATTCCTATTTCTCTCTGAGAATCAGTTAACCACTTGTTCTAAGTTATAATTGTCCTTGTGTAGCAATATCTTTATTTTAAATAATGCGGTTTCAAAGGGATAAGCAGATACTTCAATTCTGTTAACATCACCTACTATGTGCACTAAGCTGTGAACATTGCTGGTGATATAATATTCACTATAAATTTCTTTAAACTACAGAAAGATATTTTTTGTATATATCACAAACAAAAATTCCAATGTAGTTAAGAAAACTATGATATTCGACACCTTTCTAGAAGGCCAAACAATTTATGCTCCTACAAATTTGAATATCGCGAACACAAAGTAAAAATCGCTGAATTATATACGACTGCATCCGCTCACACTTCAGCTAATATCAAATGACTTAAGAAGTATATTTTCTATCTTTTTTCCCAGCTACTAAGTATATCTGAACAATATCATCTACATGGGCCGATCAAGTACTTCTTTAATCTGTTAAAAGTAATTGAACAGTTGCTTTTAACTTTACTGAAGAATAGTTTATTCAGTAATACTAAGCTGACTATCAATAGCTGAACTTACAGCTGTTCAACCATTATAAAATAGCGGAAAAATGAAATATTTGATGAGCATAAAAATCTCTTCTTTAGCCTATATTCAGTTATAAATAAATACCTGAACAACACCAGATTAAGTAAGCTGAAGATATGCTTATTCAAGCATATTGCTGAACAATATTCACTAAGTTGGCTGATGATCCACTTATTCAGTATTTAGTTCAGCTCCATGGATGTTGCTTTATAACGGCATCTATATTGTCTGATGAGCTTATTCAGCTCATTATTCAGGTCAATAGCTTGATCAGCGGTTAACACCCTTAACCAACTACTAAGCAGCTTATTGTCTATACACGCTCAATAAATCAGCGTTTATTGTTACTTGGGTAAGCAGTCACAAAGGATGTTTTTCACGGTTTAAAATTTTTATTCATATCTCTGCATAGAGGGGTGTCACTATCATCTTGTTTGTAGAGACTAAATTTTGGGAAGCTAAGGAATATAATATCAGATTGTGAAGTCGTTAGGTCAGTTATTGCTACCTTTGTTAGGACTCTGTAAGGTTTGAGTTCAAAGATCGAGCAGCCTCTCTAGTCAAAAGATCTAGTTTAGCCAACTGTGACTGTTTTTCATATTTACTTTAGTCAGGGCTAGGTGACATTCTAGCACTGCTCCAGAAGATATTTGAAAAATTTATAGAAGCAGTAGTGCTTGTCTGCTGTCTGTATGGATTACACTGTTAAGTTATATAATGTGTAGCAGTAGAGTTGTTTTAAACAGGAAACGCCTTGCTGCTTTGTAATTTGCATTCGATACCAACCATGTAAAAATATAAGGTTATCAGCTTCACTTACATATCAGTCAGTCTCCATCGGATTCTTCCTTCCTGGCTTTCCTTCGACTCTGCCTTATATGATGTTCTTTATGAAAGTGTCTTGTAGTATGACTAATCATTTTACCTCTTCTAGTTTCTTTAACTTTTGTTTGTTTCCTTTTCTTTTCCACTTTCCTCGGTACCTACTTCTTCATTCGTAATTTTCTCCACCCAGGTAATTTTTCCCATCCTTCTCCAACACCAAATTTCGAAGGCTTCCAAATATTCCCTGTCTCTTTAGTACGAGCTTTGCACCCCTATACTAGGAGATCTTTCTAGAAAGAGGTCTCAAGAGTTGCTGAATATGAGCAGACAGGACCTACGAATAATAATAGGACTACTGACTGCACACAGTCGCCTTAATAGGCATATGAAAACAATTGGACTGGCAGAGAGTATTAAACGGTGGAGCATATCTTGTGTAACTGCCGAGAGCTCGAGAGAATAAGGATCAGTAAATTTGGTCTGCATCAACTCGAGCCCAATGACTTCATGGAAGTGTTGCCAATGACCCTGATGAGCTTCATTAGAGGCATAGGGCTGATAGAACGACTATAGCCTAGGGGTGAGTCACAATAGATCTCTCAGGTCGCAGTGGATGGGACATTAAACGACCACTCACATAGAACCTAACGTAGCCTAACCTAACCTAACCTAACCCCTATACTCCATACAAATGTTTCGATGAGTTTCCTCTTGAATTTCTGGGATATATTGGTGGTCACGAGATGTTTCTTTTTGTGGAAAGCCTGTCTTGCTTAGCCGATTTTGGTCTTTATGTATTTAGTGCATCTTGAGTTCGCTTGAGTTCGAGTTTTAGGGCCGAATTCAGAAACGCCACTACTACTACACTCCTTTAACACTTAAATAGCCACTCGTTTGAGGATGAGTGGAACACACCCTCAATTTCGGTATTCAAAAACAATGTAGAATGAGTGCCTCATGTGAGTAGAGATTGTAGTGCACTAGTTCGTGTTACAAGCTGGCAACATTGTAATTCTTGGTTAATTTCATAGTTATATCTATGGTTATTTGAATGAAATTCGACATTTGACAGCCTATATTTGTCATTTTCTTTGTGTATTCATTTCGAACATAATATATAACCTTTATTTTGAAGTTTAAACATGAGCGAACAAAAGAAATATATAACTCCTAGTGAAAAAATATTTTTAACAGAGCTAGTCTCTCAATATCAAAACATTGTAGAATGTAAGAAAACGGATGCAGTAAATGCGTCCGAAAAAAAGAAAACGTGGGCTACTATCACTACAGAATTTAATTCTGTACCGGATCACACAAACGTAAGTAGTATTGAGTAACTGCAATTTTCATTTCTATCAAGTACTGTATTACCATTACCTAGCTTTTAGAAAAGTAATAATTGTATTTGTTCTTAACAGCGAACTCCACAACAACTGCAAAAAGCATGGGAGAACATAAAATGTAGAAGGAAGGAGCTTTCGAAAGAAAAACACCAGAGAATGGGAACTGGCGGTGGCATTATTAAAGCACCACCTAATGATGATGCAGTCGATGGCATCTTAGATTGTGTCGACATTGAACTAAATGATGTCATTGATAGTGACGAGGCTATCTTAAATATAAATTATGCTTTGGTTGACGATAATTTAGTACCAATTGAGACTAATGAAGGTAAGGGAACGAAAATTCTAAATAAACCTATTCAATTTACACCTTTTTAAAGTGTATTTAATGAGAATATCAATAATCGAAGTACAAATCGAAATAAAAATACCTAATTAAATACTGACTAATATTATAATTTTTATTCTTTTCTGAAATTTATGAATACATGGGATAATTTTAGTTGCCAAAAACATATTGCATGTACTGACTGTTACTTATGTTTTATAGAAATCAGCCGTGACAATAACGCTGGGCACCTACCAAGCTGCAGTACTACCATTATTGAGAACGAAACCCCAAAGAAAACACTAAGAATAGGTAACAGTTGATAGGGAACCTATCTTTCCCTAAACCTCATCTTTTCTCAGAATATCTAATTTGTTAACTTTCTTCCTGTTTTATAGGTACAACAAGGAGCTCTGCTTTGAGAAAAGGGCAACAAAGAGGGTCTGCAATTGATTCTGAGTTAGCAGCACGTATAGCCCGTTTGCAGAAGCTTGAGAAACAAGATGAAGAGTTTCACGTGCTGAGAATGAAAAATGAGAGAGAGTTACATGCTGTCCGCTTAGAAGCTGAAATGATTATTTTGGCGTACAACAAAAAAAAGTTCATATAATAATGTATATTTTTATTGAAATAATAAAACATAAGTAGTAGTCAATATTTTAATTAAAAAAATGTCGAAGAATAAAAGCTCTTCTGATTGCATTGCCTCTGACATTTTCCCCATCATTTAATGCTGTTCTGGAATATTTCCTCTGTTTTGATCTTCTTGTACTAGTGGCAATTCTTCTCTTTCTGAAATTGCAATATTATGCAGAACAGCTGTAGCAGCAATTATTCTGATAGTGTTTCGTAATTTATTATTTAAGCACAAATGCAGGCATCGAAATCGTCCCTTCCAAATTCCAAATGTTCTTTCAACAACTGTTCTAGTGTGTATATGTGCTGTATTGTATCGATGTTCAGCAGGTGTCTGTGGGTTTAAGATTGGTGTGAAGAGGTATCGACTCTGCTGATATGCACTATCTCCTAAGAGCAATCCTGACAATCTTCCCTCTTCGAATCTTAATTTCACTGCACTGCTATTGAATATTCGGCTATCATGTGCAGAACCTGGCCATCTAATAACGATGTCACATATTTCATGGTTGGGGCCACATACAACCTGAACATTTAGAGACATCCAGC
The DNA here is from genome assembly GCA_035357415.1 of Ophraella communa. Taxonomy (NCBI): domain Eukaryota; kingdom Metazoa; phylum Arthropoda; class Insecta; order Coleoptera; family Chrysomelidae; genus Ophraella; species Ophraella communa. The sequence continues at coordinate 39,904,182 of CM068985.1, forward strand.
CTTTTCTATTACGAAATGTTTCAGCAGTAGCCCCCCCAGGACTGCATATTTCAATGTGTGTCCCATCAATGCACCCTATTACACCTGGGAAGTGAGCAATTTCATAAAATCTGTTTCGAGCAATATCTCTTCCTGGAAATTTTATGTATCTGGGTAATTGTTGGGCAATTATTTCTGATACCTCATTTATAATGCGGCATGCTGTTGCCTGACTTATTGCCATAAGATCGCCTACAGTTCTCTATAAAAAATTCGCATAACTTATATAGGTATTCCTTGAAAACTTAAATACAATATTACCTGATAACTTCCAGTAGCATAAAATCTTAAGGCCATGCACAATTTTGTGATAGGTGGGATTGGTAGTCCACGATTTGATTCCCTATTATCTAGTGGATACACCATCGGTAATAACAATGTTTGAATTGTGTCTCTGCAGAAGCGATATCTTTGGTACAATTCGTTATTTGTATACATTTCCAACGGATTTGAATTATCTCGTAACACTTGCCTAAAATGAACACAATTTGTACCTACATAATTGAAAATTGGCTATTAATTTGACTTACCGTGGAATAGGCAAATAGGCTACATCATCTTCGACATATTGAATAAACTCATATAGATCAGCCATTTTAAAACAATAATTAAAATCAATATTGATATCCTACCTCACACTTTCATTTACTGCTTAAAACACAAAAATGTGAGGTTATGTTAATAATGTAGGGAACATCAAGTAACCCTCAAAACAAACTCATTTTACACTACAATAATTGTAGTGACTATTTGAGTGTTTCTTGTCTCTGAATACCAAATTGAGCATGAGTGTTGATTCGAGTACAGATTGAGTGTAAATTGAGGGTGAGTGACGTCTATGAATTCGGCCCTTAGTCTTGATGTAAATCTAAAGCCATAGATCTTTAAAGTCGTTGGTATGTGTTTCTGCTATGGCAACAATGTCATCTGCAAATCTGATAACAACAAGATTAATATCTTTAGTATTATTTACTCTTATCAGTTTTAATGAATTCCTACAATATAAAAAGTTTTGACCACACTAAACCGAAACGTGTAAATTATTTTTATTTTATCAAAGAAATAATTTTGTGAGAGGTTTTTATCAATAAAATTATCTGTAACAAGTTCATTAGTTGAAATTGTCTGTTAAGAATAAATGCCTTCTTGTCTGAACAGTACTAAACTGGCCTAGCAATTCGATATTAAGTTAAAGCACTTTCAAGAGTGTTCAAGTTCAAAAAGTCCTTGAGCAAAATCCTTCCGACTTCGGCAAATAGTGTACAAAAGTTTCGCATCGCACTTCAACGACGACGCGAATGTATACAATAAAATAGAATATAATCACATTTTCTTTGTATTCTGGAGAATTCTAAAAAGTCTTTTCGCACGAAGATCTTATCTTATAAAATAGTTTGGAAAACCTACAATTCTTGTTTTTAATAATATCAGAAAATGAGAGAAAATTATCATTTACTATAAAGTATAAAAACCCCTATTTAAGAATTGATTGTTGTCATTTAAGGCTAAATTTGCTTACTTTGCTTACTTGCTTACTTATTTGGTGGTTGATTAGACACCATGCCAGTTAAGTTTGGCTTTGAAACACCGTTTTAAGTGGTTATGGGGTTAGAATGGAGTAATCCCTTAGGAACGCCCCAACTATATTTCAGGCAAAGATATATGCTATATATGTTAGTGTCTATGAGTATCTTTGTAGAGACACCCGAAGAGTAAAAATTTATATTCCTGTCAAGCGGCTTTAAAGGCTCAAAGTTCATTTGCTTATGAGTCAAAGCTGGTCTGTGAATGTAAACAACCCCTTAAGAAACTGGCAAGAAACAACAAGGTCACTTGGATGTATGTGGAAGGTCAAAGAGGGATAGTAGGTAATAAGGAAGCTGATAGACTAGGAAAAAAAGGGGAATAATATACCTTTCCTTGATCCAGAGCCCTTTTATGGTCTTACAAAAAGCCACATCAAAAAGGAACTCAGTTCGTAGAAAGAGGATTGTAAGACCTCCACCCTATACTTATATTTTTATTCTGTCTGAAAGACGAACTCTTTCCCTTTGAGAAAGTTTATAATTTGTTAGTTTTGAAGAAAAATTACTGAGTTATTTGATTTTTTAGGATAGGCTGTTATGTAGGCATCTACGGGTTTCAATGTAAAAGTAGGCTTTGGGATTTTTATAGATTCAACAAACTGACACAACGAACTGTCAAAATAATACATTGCGATTTGTTTTCGACTTATTTATAATAATTGTGCTATTTAGTTTACGTGAAAATTCAAAAACTATGTTATTGTATGCTAATTATGAATCAGTTGTTAGTACCAAAAGAAGATTTCATCTTGTATTTAGGAAACATCCAACCTTCAACCTAACCTTAAAAAAACAGCATTTAAAAATGGTAAACTGCATTTCTACAAATTGGATCTATGGAAAAGAACAAAATATCAAACACGTAATTGGTGATATTTTTTTAAATAGCCTCTTATGTATTCAGGAAACATTACAGGAAGATAATAATCGGATATCTCTTCGCAAAGTATCATCCACAACTGGAATTTTAAAATCCGAAGTTCAGAGATGTATGAAGGTATTGAAGTTAACTCCTTATAAAATACAGAAACACCAAAAAATATATGAAAGGGATTTTCAAACCAGAATTGTTTTTTCTGAGACATTACTACATTTATTTAGAGAAGTTCCTAATGTTTTACTTATAATGTCAGATGAGACTGGATTTCATTTAAACGGGAAACAAACATAATTGTCGCATATGGGGATGTGAAAATCCAAGAGTTATTGGGGAATACGAACGAGATTCACCAAAGTTGAACGTTTGGTGTGGCGTTTCTAAAGAAAAATTATATGGACGGTTCTTCTTTCAAGAAATTACAATTACTGGTAATGTCTACACAGACATGTTACAAAAATACCTATATCCACAACTGGAACAAGATGGCATTATAAATTCAGTTTACTTCAGCAACACGGTGCACCACCACACTATTCACTTGTGGCTAGAAATTCTTTAACAGAAACATTTGGTGGATTAGGAGAGCTGGACCAATTCAGTGGCCTGCTCATTCACCAGACTTGAGGATTCTAGACTATTGTATATGGTCTTTAATCAAAAATAGGTGTTATAATCCTATTCCAGAGACTCTAGAACAGCTGAGATGTAACATTGTCGGAGCATTCCAAGAGATTACCCCAGAAATGAATGAAATTCTATTCAGAACTTTTTATTCGGGTTACAAAAATGTATAGACCAAAATGGACAACACTTACAACATCTTAAGGATTTTTATTAATATAAATAATTTATAAAGTTAATTTTTAATAAGATTTGTTACATATGTTTTAAGTTTACACACATTTACATACATTTTCTCAAAGGGGAAAAGTTCGTTTTTCACACAGAATAAAAATATATACGTTGTTCCATTAAAAAATCGATATTTGCATTTAAAAACACCCTATATAAGATTTTACTAATTATACAGTTTTACCGAAAAAAACTGTATATAAAAAGAAATTGTCCTAGAAAACCGCACCTTTCTATGGTTTTTAAGTTCAGATGTATTTTTAGTTAAAATGGGTCAGAATCTTCTGGGCCACCTGGTATATCAATCTGAAGATGATTGTTTCATTGAAGAGTATCTCCATAAAGCTTTAAATTTATTAGAAAAAAGTAATCATTGGTTTAAAATTCATATTTTGTTTGCTTAAAGTAAATAATTATTTCGATTTTTTTACACCGATTAAAAATGGGTATATGATATAAAAAATGTTTAGTTCGTTGTATAATCCAGGGTGTCGGTAATTAAACGCAGCTTTTAATTATAAATAAATATTTGCGATTTTAGAATGAAATCCCCAAAACATTTAAACTCTAACAATAACATCAAGGTCTTTTAAAAGGAAAGTTTTAGATACGTTTTTCCAATTTCGAAATGTATTGATGTGACTATTTTCTAAACTACTACTAAGTAACTACTTTTTGATCTGTTTTCCCAATCTAACTTTATCGTATTTTGAATAACTGTTGTAATTAGTAGTTCCTTTACACTATAAAAGAACTTCTCAAATTACGTTTAATTGGTTGTAATAACCTAGACAACTACGACTTTCCGACATGACTGCTAAGCTCGAACAAAAGACAAACAACACAATATATCCAAAAGAAATAAAAAACACTTAATCCCGCATTCTTTACTTTTCAAACATTTTCTTTTCGTTGACTTTTAAAGAATTATAGTATTTCGTCTTGGTACACGTAATAAGCGCCACTATATTTTCAATTGTATTGCCACGAACATTTAACGACTAAAGTCATAATTTTGAAAATGAACCACTTAAACGAAAAGCTATTTGAAGCTTTATACATTTCGACTGGTGAAATTTACAGTCAATAGCATTGTGATTTATACATTAAACTAAGATTGGACCCAAAGTATTACAGCCACATAAATCCACTGTTAAGGTGAATCAACTCTTAAATAGTTAGTATGAACGTAAATGAAATTGGCATCAAATTTAGAAATAAAAAGTTATGGTTAGTTTGAATGATATCAAAGTACCTAATAAAAATCCCATGGCAATTCTTTTTATACATAAGTACGTTTATTTTAATTTTATTTTTGACTTTATGTTTGTTTTATTGATTAACTTCTATAACGTTTTATTTAAAATGAAATTTATCGTATTTACCCTTACTTTGTGAAAGCTCAACTTAGAGCACAAAATAATCAACAGTTTTATATTATTTAACAAAATGTCTTAATTTTTAGGAAATGTAGATTTTCTTATGAGATAGATTTTTAAAACTTTCAAAAAAATAAAAATGAAATCCATTCAAAATATTTTCGAATACAATGCCAGCGTACTTTGACTTTTTCGTTGCCCTCCTCGCCATAATACCACTAAATGTCAATACTCCTCCCATAATACCACTAAATGTCAATACTCCTCCCATTTACTTATCCTGCTAACCTTAAGAGAATATTATTTGTCAAAGTTATTGAAAAATCATAAGATTATGAGTATATTCTTTTAAAAAACAATGTATTTATTAAATATTATTGTGTGCAAACCCACTTCTCCTGATTAATAATGTTTTAATAAATTTTTATCATAGGTAGGCAACATAAAATGCACTCCATTTGAATTTAAATAATCTATCATCTTTACTTTTTATAATAAGAAATGCAGTCTAACAGCAAAAATAGAATAAGTGAAAAGAAATAGATCAAGTGTTAAATAAAGTGGTTTTTGTACAGAATTTTTCAAAAAATAATCAGCAGTAATATCCCAAGGTTTAATCTACACCTCTTGATAGAAATTACTTAGTTACCTATAGTTTTATTTTGTTTACTAAGGGCCGGTTTTTCAATCTCCAGCTAAGCAAATTTAGCTATCAGTTAACCCTTAACAAGGAGTCAAAGTGTTTCTTCAACCAACTGTTAAGGTTGACTACAAGCTAAGGTTTCTGTTATATTAGCAAACACTTCAAAGTTTGGATTTGTAACTAGTAGTTAGCAAGTTGTTTAACGGAAAAATGGAGATATTTGATTTTTGTATGAGTGATGATGATGAAGAAATATTGGAATACCTTGAATATGAAAGGAGACCATATATTGTTAAAGAAAGGTCGAACCCTTTTGAGGAGTTTGATGATTTAGATTTTCGCGTAAGATTTCGACTTTCAAAGGAAACTGTTATGTTATTATTAGAACAAATCGAAAATCAAATTGAAACACCCACAGACAGGTAAGCTTTTATTTCAATTCTCTTTTAACACTAAAAATATTTTTCTCTCCAAGTAACGGCATCCGTCTTTTTGCATTCAATAGTTGTTTTAAAATGATTTGTTAATTTTAAAAACAAGGATTTATCAGATAGTGAAAAATTAGATATCCTGTTTTTCTTTGGTGTTTCCATTTGAAAATATAAAATTTTTAAAATAATACTCAACAAAATGAATAAAACTAATAAAAACAAAGATCTTTTTCTATTTAAAACCATAAAAACTTAGGTTAACTCAACTAAATTGAATACAAAACAATATCTTTATTTACCGTTCTAAGAAATTAACAAACCAAACCAAAAAATCAATTTTACCAACCCAGCAAATTTAATGATAGCTGGCAGTTTCGTAGCTAAAAGTTAGATAGTGCATTGAAAAACGCCATAACCTTTAACAGAAACTTTAGCTGTTGGTCACGGTTAACTTTTGGTCAAGTAACAGAAGCTTTTAACAAGCGATTGAAAAACCGGCCCTTAGTGTACTTTTTGAAATATTGTCAGATTGACTGTTGTGTGCTGTGTAAAATATATAATAAAAAAGTCAGTTAAAATTTGAGGTTTTTCTCTGTTTCCAAAGTTTTCTTCACGACCACGTAGCGTTACTTTTGAAATATTGGAATAACAGATCGTTATTACCGTATTCTGATCACCTCTATTTCCGTCTAGCACATATTTTTTCAAATTACAAAATGCCAATATAAACTTCCATATACAGGGTGGATACGGTTATGTTAAAAATTTGAAATTACGAAGCTGTAAGTTTTGAGTGACGCTGAGTTAACTAAGATAATGAAATATCTCAAAAGTGATAGGATTTAGGTATAAGAAATATCGATACCAAACGAATTGGCTTAAAAAATTACATCGGAAATTGTAATAAAATACAGGGTGTTCTATTTAAAGTAAGCAACTTATAAATGATTTAAATTGTGCATGTTGGCGGCTAAGTTTAAAACACCCTGTATGAAATATAAATGACTTGGACATAAGGAGATAACGGACAAGCCCTTGTTGTTTATTGTTTACAATTTAACGTCACTAGCTTCGATATTAATGGAGATATTGTTATTTCATGTGAACTATAGCTCAAAAGGAAGTCTTAAGAAATATGTACGGCATTCCACGTTCAGCTACTTGTAAACCACTATTTAAGAAATTAAATATCCTAAAAGTTCCTAGCCTTTTAATTTACCAATTAATACTGTATATTGAGGATAATAAGCACAGGTTTGACAGAAATGGGGACATACACTTATATAATACTAGAGGTAAATCAAATCTCCGATAACCCTTCTCTAGATTAGAAGTATTGGGATAAAATATTATCCACAATCTCGATAAATAATCTTTCTAGTAGATGTTTCCGCAAAACTGTCCATACAGTTTTGATGGATAATACATTCTATAGTGTTGATGAGTTTTTAAATTTTTAGAACAAATTTTTTTTTGGGGGGAATTTTGTAATGACTGCTCGATGTTTCTGATTGGATTACTTTTGTAATGAAGTTTTTTAATGATTTTTTTATATAAATATGTTTGTGTTGAATTTGTATTATGTTAATTTGAATTTGCCATTTGTGAGTTGTATACCTAGTGTTACTAGAATTCGAAAATAAAATAAAAAATATTAGGTTTTATTTAAAATAACAAAGTTGACGTCTATTTCCGGTATAACCGGAAGTGACACTTTCAAGACAACATTATATTTGAACTCAGCGTCATCCAAAACCTACAGCTTGGTAATTTAATATTTTTAACATAACTGTATTCGCCATTACTTCTAATCAAAACTTGTCGCACCACACCCTGTATATTTCTTTCTTCTAATAGTATTTTGCGGGATGTTTTCATCTACTATCTGTATCTGTAGAGTAGGAAGGGTGAGTATAGACCCACAGCACTTAGGCCACAATATGGCCCATTGTACATCCTCCCAAGGAGTCGCCCTCCTAGGACATTGTCCATCCTGCCTTATCCAGGAAGGAGAACAGGTCACCAGGGGACATCTCCTTAATGAGGGCAGGTGTAGGCCAAGACTCACCGAACACACACTCTCTTATCGACGATAGCTCCGGACATTCACATAAGACATACCTGACAGTTTCATCTTCCTGTTCACACCTACAGCATAGAGGTATTTCCACTAGCCCCATAATATGGAGGTGTTTCCTTAGTTGACAGTGTCTAGTCAGAAATCCCACTGTTAAACGTAGGTTCTTCCTGGTCATCGCCAAATATTTATTCGTATCCAGCTTCTTAGGGTCGCCCAGGGTAATCCTGGCAAAACTGCATCCTTTAGTTTCATCCCATCTCTTAAGGGATTGAGTACGGGTGTAACGTTTGGCTAGTTCCGCAATTGTCGAAGTCGTCAAACCATGGGTGTCGCCCATCTACTAATTTGTCGATATATTCGAGATTTAATTCGCCAAATAGCGACATGTTTAAATTTAAAATTGTCAAAAGTTTGAAAATTGACGTAACATCATGACGTTAAGCCAGTTTTACCATTCGAATTATAGTTCTTCAATTATGAAATGTGGAAAAGCATAGAATTCGTGTTTTAATTGCGATTTTTTTTTAATAAATCATTAATGTTGTATTATATTATAGAGTTTTTATTAATATATAACCTCCTATTTGATTTTTCCTTTTTAAAAGATAAAAATTAAGCGAAATAGTTCTTAAACGTGTACTTAGTGTAAACCCTACCCAGTGACAATTTCCCTAGGGATATTATCAGTCTAATCAAGCATTGATTGGTTAGTTTTAAACACGTGACTAAAAATAATCTGTTTTAATTGGTTTTATTCCAATGCCCAAAAAAGTCTTCTCAAATACAACTAGATACATTTTTATTTTCTTTACTTGAACTTTTTTATTGTAGGCAAAACTAATCAAACTAACTGAATAATTATATTTTAGTTTGTTTTCGTATTTTTTTGCAAAATAAAAAATTTGCCTAAATAAAAACTTATTACTTTGATAACTTCTGTCCTTTTTTTGTATTTTGATAAATAATGGTGATAGAAATTAAATGAAACTTATGTCACAGCTAATAAATTATTGTTTTGGACATATTTCCAAAAATTCATATCATTCTGCGGTTTCGCACTTTTATCTCTAATTTCTCAGATCAAATTCTTATTACAATAAAATTTTTTTATACGCATTATAACATGGGTATTATTTTCTACGGCAAATAAAAAAATATAAACAATTTTAAACATCTAAAAGCAGATTATTGCGTAGGTAAACCTCCGAAAACCGTAAAAATTTAAATTGTATATAAAGTTTTAAGAACCACACTGAATAAAAGAGCAGAAAATCGATTGGCCAGACCTGTATTAATTCTTCACACACCTGGAAAGAATACAAACATCAAAAAAAGAACTTATCGTTCGACCGATTTCTAACCGTGTTAATTCCTTCCTGTTAAATTGCTGACTCATTTTGTTTCAAAGTGGTATCAAAGAATAAAAAAACTACTCTCGAAATTTTTACTTTTTACTATAAATTTTCAGGTGTGTGGAAAATCACTGGTTGTAAGCAATTTTCTTCGTGACATGCTTACTTTAAACTACATCCATACATAAATTTTATACCATTTTATCCTATAATATGTTCTTATATTTATTTTTTATCTGTTGGTTCGTTTGTAAGTGTATGTAATTTAATATTTTATGTTTTAATTGTGGTCCATATACATGAAATTTATGGTACTAACCCTTACTGTGTGAAAGTTCATCTTATTCAGAACAATAAACAACTAAAAGGAAGTTAATTCAACCTTTTAATTGTTTATTGTTCTGTGGTCCATATACTTATATATTTATCAATTTTGACACTAAGCTTGATGATGGCATCAATGTTAGGCCGAAACTAGTAGCGAGTATTGTTTTTCCATCCACAATAAAATTCTGTGACATAGACTTTGGGTTTTTCATTTGGTTTTACATACCATGTAATGCAATGTACAGTGCCGGTCCATATGTATGAAATAAAATTAATTTTTGTGTTATTATGTACTTTGTTAAAAAAAACAACCTAAAATAGGTAGATTTTGATTCTTAAATTGACAATTTACATTATCAAAAAATATTAATTCTTTAAAGATTAATTTAACAATTAAATTAAATATTCAAAATGTCCACCATTATTAATCTTTAGACAATAACCTGATCAATGTTATAGAAATAATAAGGTAAATGCATGGTATTGACTGAAGGATTATAATAAAACCAATAAGACCCTTAAGTTGTAAAATCCGAGATGCACATCATAAATGTAAAAGGACCTGATTCAGGTAATTTTATTTCTCACAGAGGGATTGTAGAGGATTACAGGTTACATTTCTTGTTTATTTTAGTCTTTGTATTTCATTGGAAGAGTTCACTTGTGTTACGGCGTGCAATAGTTTTGTAACATTTATTTGTTATTACAGACATTAAAAGCAAAGATTTTATACCCCAACGTACAGAATAGACAGTATGTGGCGTCCGTGGATAAAAAATAATAGAGCTACTTCCAGTGGTTCGTTAAAGAAGAATCTTTTATCTTGTGACGCGAAAATCATTTTACAAAATGTATATAATTCCTTACTTCAGCAAGGATATAACGCGGGTGCTGCAGCAAGAGTAACCAGTAATTTGACGAAGGTGCCTCTTACTTCAGTTAGACGAATTATTGAAAATTCCATGGAATCAAGAAAAAAGCGTAAAGATTCCGCTGTCACAAAAAGTCTAGACGACTGGGAAAAAGATTTGATAAGGCGAAAAATCTACACTATGTACGATGATCAGCGTGTCCAATCAAAAGACTGAAACAGCGGCTCATCAATGACGAAACACATAAACTGTGGCCTCACTACTCTTTGGCGAACTCTGTCCGCAATGGGCTTTAATTATCGCAAAATTGACAAGAGACAAGTAATAATGGAATCCACACGTTTAATAATCTGGCGTTCTGAATATATAACGTCAATAGGAAAATACGAGACGTATTTAATATAATTGGCTACCATTGACTGAAGTAGGTTAGGTTAATAAGGTGGTTTGGGTTGGCCTACTGCTTACGACGCTATATGGGATGGTTATCCCCCCTCTACCGTGAGAACCAGTGCCTGCTGTTGACGAACTGCATGAGGCTTTTTACACCAACCTACTGCAGATCGGATAGGCTGTCCGAATAAGGCAGAAAATATTTTTCCAAATAGGGCAGGACAGTGACAGAGTAGGTGCACCATAATCTCTTTCTACCCCTCGTCTAGGCATACCAGACGTCCTTTACGTGTGCCATGGCATGTTCCAAGCAAGTGTCCAGTGATGGCCACAATCGTGTTTCCAATAGAGTTCCAGAATAGTCATCAAATATCGTTGGTTCGTCGCAGATCAAGCACTAACTACACCTGTCTAGACGAGATGCTGGAGGACTCTTCTCCCCATTCATGGTTGGTTAGACAGCGTACTTCCTTACCTACGAGCAACCTTCTTTCAGCGATAGGTGCTCCTGGTCTAGTATTGGCGGATATAGCTGTGAGCGTCGTATCAGCTTTTGTCAGCTCATCTGCCTTACAGTTTCCTCTTATGTCCCTGTGCCCGGGTACCCAGACAGGTACGGATCCAGATGCAGGGTCAGATGGCTCTGTCGGTAGCCAGGTCCAGGACCTTTGTCTGTATGGTGTGTTCTATCTCGTCACAGCCTCTAGTTTTGCTCAGTGCACATTACCAGCTTGATTCGGCCTTAGAACCAGCCGGCATACGTGCACTGAGAAGGAGCTCCCGGATTTTCTATAAGGAACTGTTCGAATTGCTTGAGAAGCTCTATGTCTACCATCAACCATTTTGCCGCAGTGATATTACCATACTAGTGGCTTCAACAACTGCCAACAACTGCCGATGGCCAGATGTTGGGCTTTCTGCTCGCTTTGATCACCAGAACGCTGTCGCTTAGCTGCTGGTTTAGCTGCAACTTAAGATTCAGCCGGGGACGTGAGTTAGCTTTGGCAATGATGTCCATTGTCTCGATGCAAGCTGCCTTTCAGACATATCCTTCTCGTGTATGTCTTTGAGTTTTTCTAGCAGACGTTGAGTGGCTCTACGGTCTTTGCAGAGAGAAGTTGATTTTTGTGGGCTTTTGTATCCCTTCTTCACTCGACTCTGCGTCCGAAGTAGACGAGTTTACTGAGCATTGTGCAGTTGAGTCTTCCTTTTCGGGTGGGTAAAAATTAAATAAAAAATGTCTCTTATTTAAAATTAAGTTATTTTAGAGCCGTATTATTTTACAAAGAAAGCAGTGTTGCCAAACAAAAAATATCTGATACACAGTTCCCTTCTTCTTGTACTATGGTGACGATTAAATTAAAAAAAAAATAGTTTTTGTTGGAACAAAATGGTATCCATAAATATTAGCAAATAATTAGTCAAGAACGGCGCTAGTATCAATGGAATAAAGTTTTAAAGTGGTCCTTTAGTACAGCAGCGACATCTTTATTTAAAACAGTTTGGGGGTCGATTCTCACCTCTACTCTTCATAGTTTTAAAATATGGCAACACCACATTTATTATTACATGCAACGCTTTTTGTATTACGTTTATTCTACGCAGTATATTTAAACTGTATACAGTAAAAACAAGATTAGTTGAAATTGTAAAATATAGCGTTATATTTCTACAGTGGATTATTATTTTAAAGAAATAAAAATAATATAAGCTCAAAAATATACCTTTATTTAAAACGAGAGCTTTCAATCCAAGTTTAATGGATTACTGAAACAACTGGGGTTGTGTACATATTCCCACACACTTAAATCCAGTTAATTGTGTTTGGTTGAGCTTGAGCATCATGCGTGTGGCGATTCCCGTCATGTCCAACGAACTGGAAAAACGTTGTTTAAAAACTCTTAATTCGATAAAGTGCGTCGTCATGAATAAAAAATAAATCCTTAAATAAACTGAAAATTGTTTTAATAATGAAGATATAGGTATGTAAAAAAAATTCCAAAATAATGATATGTTTGCTGAAATCATGCTTTTACTGGATATTTTACATGTTGAGAATGGCATAATTACTATAATTTTTCTTTAAGCTTCATTCAATAAATATTATTTTTCGGTTAAAAAATAATTTAAATTAAAAATCAAAAAATAATGAACATAAATAATTCTAGAAGAACCAAAGAATACCAGGTAACAAAATAAAAAATTTAGACGATAAATTTAATATTTTAGTATCTGGTATTGCCACCTCTGGCTCTAATAACATCTTTCATTCTCCGCGGAAGGCTTCTTATCAGGTCACTTATGTAACCCAATTCCAAATTTTCCCATTCTTCTATTAAAACATTTTCCAGCTCATCAAGGTTGTCTGGAGCGATATTACGAGTTCTTATGCGCCTGTACAGGTAGTCCTAAACATATTCAATTGGATTTGGATCTGAACTAACTGCTGGCCAATCTAAAACTTGGATACCAACATCTTGAAGATCATCCATTGTTATTGTGGAAACGTGCGAGCGAGCGTTATCGTGCATTAAAATAAAATTCTCTACAATGATTGGAACAAATCTCGGTTGGACATCTTAACATTTCTTTCAAAATTGGCTTCAAGTCTAGTTGATTGTAGATGGGAGCATATGACTTGCATTCTGCTAGTAGGTGTTTAACAGACATGGTAGTATTGCAGTGATGGCAGGTTGGTCGGATTCCCGAAGACATCAGATAGCTGTGAGTAAGTCTGGTGTGGCTAATTCGAAGTCTTCTAATGATTATTGCTTCCCTTCTGTTTAAGTGATTTAGGGAAAGCCGACCGGTAGAAGGTTGTAGTTCACGTAAAGACGTTGTGCTATTGCGCCATAAGTTTTGCCAGGACTCCTCACTTGAGTGCTTGAGAATGAGTTTGAGATCGTTTTAAGATGTAGTGAGATTGGGTCGCTGGTACTAGAGGCAATTTCTTTGGCGTGACGGTCTGCAATTTCATTGCCGTTGATCCCAATGTGAGCAATGAGGTTTTGGTATATGTCGTGTATATTTTGGATAATTGGATGATCAGTGTAAATACTATTGATTGAGTGGATCGCGGAGAGAGAGTCTGAGCATATGGCAATGTGTTTGTAATTATGATTTAGTTGGAAGGCTAGAAGAATGCTGTACAGCTCTCCTGTGTATATACTGCTTGTTGGGGATAATCTCGAGTAATTAAGGAGTTCGTGTTCATCGGTAACTACGCAACTAGGCGATTTAAACTATGAATATTTTGGGCTTTTATACATCTAAAGGATACCACATCAAAATATTCTAAAATATTTTATTTTACATCATAATTCCATGTTTAAAATTATGCGGTACTTTTTGTGACGAAATGTCAAATTAATAATTTTATCAAATATGTATATTGTATAAATTGCATTATCTATGCAACCAAATATACACATAGGTATTGTTTTAGCAGTAAACTATGGTGGGTTCTGCTGTAAGGTCTGTAAACAAAAATCTATAAATATTAATATGGCAATCCCTATACCTTACAGATTCTGTAGCTCATAGGAAATGCCCAGAATTTCACTAACAGTTCCTAACTATTTGATTACTTACAATAAAAGTAGGTTTTTAGGGGTGTTATGCCTAATTATTATTTTTATAAACATTGCTGTGAAATTTCAAATGGAATTTGGAATATACATGTTACAGTTTTATAGGATTTAATAGGGAAATAAAAAGGTATACTCTGTAACTTCGTGCATGTACTGAACCTTTGTTTATTTTTTAAATTTTGTTGCTATTAGATAGTGATTAGTGGTAATATAAAGTAGGTAGGTTTTAGACACGTTTGTCATCTTTATTTGCTATTCATTGACATTAATAAATTAGGTAGGTTTTAGACACGTTTGTCATCTTTATTTGCTATTCATTGACATTAATAAAAAATTGACAGCAAAAACGTAATTTTTTTATCATTAACGAAGCGGTTTTAAAAACTTTGATGTTACCGACAAAATGAAAATCCGCCAATATTAAATTCATGAATCTTAACAACATTGATTAACGTAGAAGTAATTAATAGTGATTTTTATGTCATTAATCAAATTTAATTTTTATTAAGGAATTTAAACTACATCAAAAACCATTAATAAAATACATTTAGTTAATTAATCTTTGATATTCTACTTAAAAGATTTTTTTATTCCTGATAACAAAATTCCTAAATATGAAAGATTCAGAGTAATGTATCATTGAAAATAAGAAAGCAGTTAAACTATTTCTTTAACAGTTTAAGTAGTTTCCATAAATACGGGAATAAAATAGCGATCTGATTTAATATATCGTATTTTAAATTTGTTTGTATATAAAACTTTATATCTACTAAAATAAAAACGATGTTTTTAGATAATAGTAACAATAACATTGCTGTAATTTAATAGTGTGGCCAATAACTTATTACCGAAATGTTTACCTTTATATTTCGAGGGTGTCAAATCAATACCTCGTATCTGCAAAATAGCTATTTTCAAGGGGGTTAAAAAAATTAAATACAGTTTCTGTTAAAGAGAGGTATTTTTAATTTTAATTGATGAGAATACATAAAAAACAGTAGATATCAATTAATTAGATCAAAATTATTAAAGCAGTCAATTGACTACAATAGGTAGGATACGTGGTATTGCACACTAAATATTGTCAGAATCCGTAGATACGACGTAATGAATTGACACGCTCGATTTATTTGTCCTATTATTGTTATTTATTTTAGTTAGTCAATAACTTCCTTGACAATAATCTTCTGTATATTTTAATTAAGCCTATTTGTAATTCTTTTTTCAACCTAAGTATTTTTGTTATATTTTTTCTCTTTATTCAAACAAATATAACAGTGAAATATATCCAAATACAATGTCAAAAATTTCAACTCCGTAAGAACTTTTGTTAGGTACCTTCTTGGACAAAAGTGCAACCTTGACAACATTATTAAGTTTTTATCAGACATTAAAATAAACAATACGTAAAGTTCAACTTAACTTAAATAAAACCGCTAAATCATTATTTATAAGGATTGTGAATATCAAAATATTAGTTAAAAAAATATTACATAAAATAATAATAATGTAATAGTTATGAATGCAGCTTTGTGTGTTAACGCAAACAAAAACAATTTCCATGTACCTATTAACGTTTTGAATTCATAAATATTATATATAAGTAGACATATAAAATATTTGGTGGAAGAAATAATTAACACTTTTTAATGAAGCGAGATTTTATCAGTGTATATTTTAAAGAGGGTTTCATGCTTTGATGAGTAAAATGGATTTGAATCTGTACTTACAAATACCAAACAACCTTAAATAGACTTGTAATGACAAAGTGTGTGTAAGTAAACAAAAAGAAAAATAAGAAATAATGGTCCTAAAAAGTAAACATTAACGAGCTAGAACTGAAAGTTTTAAAACTGCTAAGAAAATAACGGTGGCGGACTAATGAAAGGCAATAATTAATTGTAAATGTAGCGTTGATTTTATTAATTAAAAACTCTTTTAAATTCCATCGCAAGTGTTTACTCTTCTTTGATTATATAATTCAAACTATTTTATTGTATGATAACAATTTAAAGAAGTCTGTCATTTACTTCTAAATTCAACTGAGTTGCTTCAAAAAAAAAGCACCAAGCAATTCAGTTCCATCACTATAGTGGTAATGCTATTGACTATTTCACTCATCTTAAAATTCTCACATAATCTAACCAATCGCAAACCAAAGACAACTTGTGTTATCGCGATAACACCAGCTGTCTTTTAATTCTGATTGGAGAGTCAGCTTCGGTATTTTCAACGACGTAACCATGGCTACACAAAGTTTGGCAGTTCTATCAATATTAATTGTACCTGATTCTGTCAAAATGATTCGCTTCGGTACAAATACAAATTAAATTATCAACCAAAACATAGATGAAAACGTACCTTTGTCAACAAAATAAATAAAATGTTATATATGGAAACAATTTATGACATTCTGTGTCAATCGCAACTACAAATATTTATCATCCCGTTCCATTTCATTAATTACCCTTCCGTGGCAACTCCTGGGGTTGTGCAATGCTTCGATGTTGCCCCGATGTTGAAAAAAGTTAAATCCTTTGTTGTAATTGTTTACTAAATCTCCACCACAATCAAAAACTGAATCATCACTTCATCGTATCAAGAGAAATTTCAAAATACTTTACTTAAAATATTCACTCACTCACATGTTTCACCTTAAAAAAAGTAAACACACACATACAACCGATAAAAAAAATATAACCTTCATTGCATCATTGCTGAGAGCAAGACAGGACGCAATGTAAACAAATGTGCTGGCAAATGCACTAGGATGCAAGCCAAAACAAAACAAGAAGAAGAAGAACATTTGCTTATATTTGTAATGAATTTTTCATATTTATTATAAAGGAATTGGTTTCGTGAAATAGTCTTGCAAAATACCACTCTGTTCTGAATATATTCTCATAATTCTGTCTCAATTGTTATTGACGATTTTTATAATTTGATTATGACTGTCAAACATTGTTCGTATTTATATTAATGAAGAAACTTTATTCGTTAAATAGTCTAATACACTTCAACTCGTGATTGAATGTATCTCATATGTCTGTCTTTGATGATGAACCGACAGACATCGCGAAAATTCAATCACTCTTGGTATTACTCCTGATAGTTCTGCATGATCTGAGAAATTAGTTTTTGTCAGAAATCTCATCCATAGAAGAATAATTTGTAAGGAAGACGAAAACTGATTGTCTTCGGGAACTACACGTTCGTTCCTCAGAGCTTCCAATTCCTCAATAACCTTCTTATACAACTATTTATCTGTGTTCTAAAACTAGACTACTGTTCACTTCTTCATTTTGGGTCTTTTAATGAGGGTAACGTAATCTTGGTGGAAAAACAATGTTAAACAAGATGGAGAATTTCAACGAGTTCTCCATCGAGGTCCATTAAAATCAATTGTTTTTGTAAAATTTTCGTTTGAAACAAATTAATGGTTTTAATGGATCATTTAATAAAATATTTGACTGATTTTCTTAATTGTTTTCTGCGATTAAGTGAATAATGCAACAGCTAGAGTTCAATCTAAAAAAACCTCCAGTTCTACCATTAGGTAAGAACAGACCTACTAAATCTTAGTTTACATTAATTACTTAGAAAAAACATTAAATATACTGATCACTTTCTCATTAAAATTAAACTTAATTATGATTTTAGTGAAATTGATAAACATGACATTGATGTAACAACATGTAAATTTAATATTCACAACAACTGTATATCAAACATCCAATATTAGAGCATACAAAATTTAAATTGGAGCCAACGTATCCATATGGGATTAAACGAAGAGGACAATACTTGTCCTCGTAATTTAGTTTCTTTAAATGGTGTGCTGGAGTGGGTAAAACCTATTTAATCAAACAAGTGCAAATGAAAACTGAAACTAAACTTCCCTTTTCCAATAGCAGATAGGATAAATTTAACATACACAAGTTGGGGCTATAAACATTGAAGAGAGTAAAAATTATTCATGACTTTTCCATTTTATCTTTGTGTATTATTTTACCTTAAAATGGACTGCAAATAATAAAATTATTAAAGACGTATTGAACCTACAAAGTAGAAAATATTTTAATGAAACTTCTACTACTAATTATTTTTTTTTGCATTTATTTCCAATTTTTATTCATTTTCAGATTATTGCTAAAATGGGTTATATGATGAAGAATGTATGGATGAACTTAATTCTAGGTCTATAATGCAATTTCAAAGACCACAGCACATGATCGCTGGTCATAGTTCGATCGCCGACTAATGCCGCGAAAGTCGTCCAAAATTGAATGTTATGCCACATAAAATTGCTGCAAAACGTAAATTAATAATGCGGAATCGCCATGTAAGATCGCTAAAAAATAAGCAATGTTGCAGAATGGTTCCACTTCAATACGTTTAAAAAAGTGTCTCGTCGATTGATTAACACTTTAATAGATAAACAATCATAAATTAATTTTTATGAGTCGGAGACCATGCTGGTGTTCCAAGTCGAAACAAATCCAACAAAAGTTGTTCACGCAAGAAGCACTGGGCCTGTTTCTAAGGTTGTGAGCTATTACACATTTCTTCAAAAACGTGAATTTTTTAACAGTCAAAACATCTAGTTAACGACTTATCCTTCACAAGGTCCTGATTTTGTCCCTATTGACTTTTTCAGAATTTATGGACAGTAGAAGGATTTAAAAACCATGTTTTGAAAGTGTCTAAAATGGAACTGAAAAGCCACTAAGACAAATGGTTTGAATAAATGTAAAAGTGTATTGATCATCAAGAGAAACATTTTAAAAAACGAAAAAGCCGTGTTTTATATAAAAATTTTCGAAATAAATTTTAGTTCCAATATGCCTCAATATTCCTTACCTTAATTATTCTAAAAATATCGCTATTAGTTTCTTTCTTAGGCCAATAGAAGAAGATTCTTGTGGTATTATGCTTTAAAATTTTCTTAAATATTCCTGACGCTGTAATAAATAATTGAAAGGCTAATAAAACACCGTTTAATTACTTTTATTCTTAAAATAATATTCGGGAAAAACATCAATTTGGGTTCCTTCAGGGCTTCTGTACTTTAGATGCAATGTTTTCTGTTCCTGATTATGTATTTGCTTCACTGAACAATAAACTGTTAATGACTTCAATTTTTTGGGTTTTTTTCTAAAGCATTTGACTGTGTTATGTCCAGGGATCTTTTTACAATTAAATTCTACTACATGTACCTAGTATGTAGTATGAAGTATTTCATATATATTAAAAGCTAGTAAGTACCTAGTAATTAACATTGAAATGAAAATTATGTACATTGAAATCGTGCTTACTTTTTTTTAAATTTTGTTTGTGTGTATTTATTTAATTATTTTTTTTTGTTTTTATTATTAACGATCAATTATTGTGTAATTGATATTTAGTTTTTAGGACTTTAGTTTTGGTTGACAATAAACATATACAAATATCTATCTCTAATATAAATTTAACCCCATGTAAACACACAGATTAAACACATTTTTTAATGTTAACAACATTTTATTGAATGTGTCTAATGAAAATTGTGCGATTTGTATTCTAAATTATATAAAATTAATAAATATTAAATAGGATATTGACTTAATGACATTTACCATCTAAAACTAATGAGCATTTCTCATGAACATAAATCTGTTCAAATTATTTGTAACCCAATAACTCTTATATTTATTATTTATTAATTAAATTTAACACCTTATTTTATTTACCACGATTTAACTGTTGTTCTCTTTTGAGAATATAAATCCCTTTACAAGGTTTATTGTTCAACACCATTCAGTTTCTTACCTTGCTGAAAAACCACTTTCACCTACGGTACACTGGTTTTCTATTTCTTCTTGTCAAAACGATTGTCGTTGTAACTTCTCCTTTGTAGATACGTTTTCCTATACAACTGCAAAGCATTTAATGTTCTTTTATTTCACCAGTCGCATCCGAATCTTTTCTATATTGATTTTTTTGACAAAAGTGTGTTATGTACATTTTTTATTTAAAGAATTTAATTAAGCACCACTATTATTTAATAAGAAAACGGTTTTAAAATTTAAGGCATCGCAGAATGATTTTAATTATTTTTACAGTAATGAAAAGCTCCTGTAAACAGTTTATATATTAGTAAAAAAATAAATTAGGTTGCCAAGTCTTTCCATAAACTTTTAAATACATATAAATAAACAGCAAAATCTGTCACTTTTATCAGATAATGAAGTTTGAAACTATGAAGATATGTTACCTTTCCAATATATATGAGATCTCTTTTGTATATAACAAATTCACAAATAATCCTCCTCCTTAATAATTATATTAATGAGTGCAAAATATTGTTACAAGAGCCGAAATTCCTACTGAAGAAACTTGGTTAATTATAAGTAATTTGAAAAATATAGCAAATTTAAATAAATTTTCTTCTAAATTATTCTAAAAATATAACGAATAGTTAATTTCTTAATGTAAACTATAAATAGCATAAAAAGAGGTTCTTGAAGTTGTTGTAAACTTGTAAACTTAATAGCCACTGTAAAGACCTGATAAGACTACGGTTTATAGAAATTGAAGAAGGAAAACCTGAAGCATCAGGTTATTTGAAATGGCCACTATCAAGGCTATTGAAGGACAGGGTAAGATAAGATGCGTTTAAATTTAATGCAGTGCAATACATCTGCAAAAATCGCAGTATATCAGGCTAATTTGTATTCTGTAATTTACACCTTTTATAAAAAAAGATTCCTTTGAAAGGGATGTTGTTCCAGACGACTTCCTGAAAACACCGATAATTGTTCGCCTATAAAAGCGGAGATAAAAATATAACTTTTTACTATAGACCGATTTATTTGTTATCAACAGTATCGATAATAATCGAAAGGCCAATTAAAAACCGATTAATGACTTTTTCTCATGAAAATAATATTCTGACAAAAGAGCAGTTTTGCTTCCTTCTAGACCTCTACTAATGATCCAATTTTTTCTATCCTTGAGGATGTATTTTCTTCACTAAACAATAAACTATTTTTTGTGATTTTGCTAAAGCATTTGACAGTATTATAACAAGATTTTGTTTAACAAGCTTGCATTTTATGGCTTTCGGCATATTTCTTTGAAGTGGTTTAGTTTTTCCAAATAGTGAGGTAATAACAACAACTAATACACACAACTAATACAAAAGCTTTCTGCTTTACAGTGGTGTACCTCAAGGCTCTGTTTTGGGTCCATTTCTATTCGCATTATTCATTAATGATATAACTGACATAAAAATTGAACTCAAAATTAACCGCAGATAATACGAATGTAACCTGGAGTTATTCAGATATGCTTCAGCGTGACATTTTCTCCCCCCGACATACTGTAAATATTCCAAGGCATTCCAAAACTTAATATAGATTGTGACATTCGTGTTATTTTGCAGTGCACCGGGCGTCTGCTCATGTTCCCAGTCAGCTCAAGTCCGTCTTATGGACGTTCTAGAAACGTCCACACTGGATATTCAGGACGTATTAAACACATCCATATCCAGACGTCCATTGTTACTAATCAGGATGTCTTATAAACATCCCTTGTAGGTCCAGAATATTTGAACCTAAGATAGACGTATTGAAGATATTTAGAATATAGTTATGTTTGACCTTTCTACGATACATTTATAGTACACAATTATTAAATGTTTAAAATTTTTTTAAACTGGACTGCTGGTCTTGCTCGCTCGCTTGATCCAGGATTGAATGGATACCTCTTTTTCTTTTCTAACCTTGTCCTTTCTGATTTTTTCAGCTGCATCTACAAAAGCAAATAGAATTAAATGTAAATTATATTGTAATGACTATGTTCTCTTCAGCATTTCTAACAAAATTGAGGATTTGTTAAAGAGAGTTTGACAAAAGTCCTATATTTAAAAATAAAGAACTAAGTATTTCTAGTGTTAGTTATTTATATAAATAATATACTCGCCTTGAATTATAAAAACACATCACAAGCAGACACAAGTAACTCTCGAATGTAACAGTCTCTGATAAGAAATAACAAAGAATTCATATCAACGATATTCTCTGCTAAAAGCCCTAATAAATAATTGAGATCACAACGTACAACTTACGTTGTGATGCAGCATACGAAATTTTTCAGTTTATAATATTAAAAAAAGAATGCCTTCATTTGGATTCTTCCTACATAACAAGAAGTACAAAGTAAAAATAGTAAAAAGCGAAAAGCGTGGCAATTGACAACTGACAACATTGGCAACAGGTCATAGCACACCGTGCTGAGCATAGAACGACGGACATAAGACTACACGGTCGCCGCTGGTCACGATACAATTATGCGTGGGAAATTCAAATATTCAAACACCCTTTGCAAAATGACGACGGGATTTCTTCTGATTTTGTTTTTGTATCATAAAAATTGGTAACACAATGTGCAACTACAAACGTTGAACTAATGGTGAATTTAGAAGTAATTAAGTGAAATTTAAAAGTTGAAAATGTTTGACCATTTAGGTATATATAAATTTTATTTTGGTACTTCCACATTGAGGATAATATTGAGCAGTTGTTAATGGCATGAGCAATTGGCACAAAAACCAAATCTTAAGAAATCTCGTTTCTGCACAAGGTATATTATATTTCATATATTTCAATAAAAGATTAGGTACTGCAGTGCTCAAATAACTACTAAGTAGCGATTATGACTCATCAAAAGCTTCTGAAATTTTCAATTGGAAAGTTTAATTATTTAATATTTACAAAAAACGACAACGTTCATATGGTGATTGTTTTGGGGACATTTATATAAAGTACGTCTATGATTGGACATGCTTAAAATGTCCATAATGGGTCGGACCAAAACTGGGCATAAAATGGACGTTTTTTGACTGACGGTACGCCCTTCCGAGGATTACGTGGTACTTGCACATCTCATGTGTCTTTTGTCATAAAAACCATTTCTTCTATTGCATTAATAACCTTATTTTCCCCATTTGAGTCTCATCTAAGATATAGATTACTTTTCTGTAGGTTTTTTACTGTACAACTGTCCACTAATACACCTAAAAAATACGAATTCTTATACATTTCGCAAATTAACTAAGGGACACTTCCAAGAGAGACCGTACTACACAATAAATAGGATGTATCTGAGATTTCTGAATGACATTTAGTATGTAGTATGTAGCTTAAAGTATTTCATATTTACTTTCAGCTAGTAAGCAGTAAAATTAATTAATAAATGTATTTGAAGGCTAGAAAAGCAAAACAGATATTATGACAAATATGTGTACGCCCTAGCTAGAAGCTTTTACTTATATTACTGTAGAGAAGACAATTAAATCCAACAGGTTAATTGGTGTCTGGGTCTGTAATCGTTTCTCCCTTTCCTTTGAAAAACAATGCGACGAAACGATACACTTGAGTTGTTGATAATTACATTTACGTTTGGAATCTTTGATGCGACGAACTTGTGTTTAGAATGACTGTCAATTACAAATTTAGGTATTTGTATACAATAATTTAATTTTATGGTGCCTTCAAAATTTAATTAATTTAGTTTCCGATCTACGAAGTGGATGCAACAGAAGTAGCAAAATGTTCATTAAGTCAGGGTTTTAAAAATACCTTTATACATTCTACATAGTTCGAATGCAATATACAGAACAAAAAGAATTTGGTGTGCGGCAGTAATTCGCAAAATTAGAAATGGTGGTAAACTACAATCTTTAAAGATGAAAATTTGCTTGAAACATGCCTCTAATATTTAATCAATGAAAAACATTAAATATGTGTAATTAATTTCATTTAAAATTAAATATTTAATGAAATATTTGGTTGATATATAACTAGAATTATATCTTAAGCCGTTCTCATAGATACGCCACTGGTGTATATTGTTTGGAGCACATTTGCTTCAAATGGACTGGGAAAGTAGTGACGTAAGCGTCAAACCAACTGATTCCAAACAACTTTTTTTATGGTATGTTTTATAAGTGTTATTAACTATTATATTGTATTTTCTTGATTTTTGGGAGTTAATGACTGTTTTTTCATTGGTAATTGTTCATTCATATGATTTACATATCACTAAGGTAGATAGACGAACAATTTCCGTAAAAATATTATAACATAACCTTCAAAGTTGTGCATTGTCATAAATTTTAAGAATACTTACAAAAATGGTACCTTAAAAATCGAATTTGGAAAAATTTTGCTTATATGCATTTAATTATGATACTTCCGTTATATTTCAAAGTATAATAATAACAAAATACCTCAAACAAAAGTTATTTCAGGGGCCCGATCCTGGAAAAAGTCACTAGTGACAATGACAAAAAATGTCGCTTGCAAACTGGCAACGTTGAAGTGACATTTAATGTCTCTCGTAAAGTAGTGGAGACTTTTAAAGTCGCGAGAGACTTTTTCCGATTCGGCACATTAGGTTACTGTCAAAGATGTTTTCATGAAGGATAACCTTATTTTTTTAACCTTCAAAAAGTTACTATTAATTACGTGGTGGTGAAAGTTTTTACAAGCTTTATTATTATTAAAAATCTTTCTGAACCTTTTCTGAACGTTTGAGAAAACTTTCCCCTATGCAGTTCCTGATTCTGGCTCATAAACTCCACCAGAAATTCTTTTTGTTTTTTGTTGACGTATTGCTTATCACTCATTGTACAGTCGACAGAAGCAAACATGGTCCGCGGAAAATATGCCAACTAATTTCAAGGTTATCACAATCAGCCAATCACGAGCCAATGTTAACGATAATATCAATTTTAGTGGCTGCATAAGTGAGATGAAAATACAACTACAGCGACAAGGACACGCCCACCCAGGGTTCATATTTGCTTCTGTCAACTGTATCTTCGATTATAAAAAAATAAGTATTATACAGTTGATAATTATGTGAGGTTAGAACGGGTAGAACGGTTTCAACGGGAGTACCAACCATAAATAGAAAAAGTTACTAAATATTCTCACCTTTTCAAGAATAGCAATTTTGTGTCTGCTGTCGACTTTTTTATTTGACATTTGACGACTAGCGACATTTTTTGTCATTGTCACTAGCGACATTTTCCAGGATCGAGCCCCAGAAGATTTATAATGTTACCGTTTGGAATCATTTCGTTGACATTTCCCAGTTCAACAGCATAGAACACAAATTTTGACGTCACACTTTCCCAGTCCATTGCTGTCGGTTGTTACAGGTCCATACATCTTTCCTTATCTAAGCCGTATAGTCGTTTCAAAACGTCACATAAAATGTCAAATATTACTGTCAGTTTGGAATTAGTACCTAGTAGATTTAAATTCTTATTATTATTAATCTACAAATAAAGAATGGAGAGAAAGGAACGTTGTCATATTTTAATCTAGCAAATAATCACGACGGAAGTCGGCCATATTGAAGAACCAAATATGATTCATTCGAATCGTGACATTTGACATGTATAGTTTTTTCATGATGTTTTATATATTATTTTCTGATTTAAGTAGTTAACCCAACTCTTGAATGGAAATTACTTTTCATCTGTAGGGTTCTATTTATCTGAATTATTAAAAATTAACAAAATATTTTAATGACAACCACACTGTTATCATAGACGTTCCTTTATTTTTTATCTAGACCAACTAAGTCAACTATTTGAAGCGTGCATTTCCATAACGTTGTAGGTGCCAAATTACAAACTTTTCAGGAGGAAGAAAAAACATATTTGTATGAAAACAGTTTTTATTTGAACTTTCACAAATTAAAAGCAAATAGCTTTCAGGATATTATGTAATAATAACACGCCTTAAAGCCATAATGAGCGGTAGGTACTTGAAAAAACAATATAAACTTAAGTTATAATTCCACAACGTTGTATGTGCCAACAGAGTTGCAAGTAAAAACGTTGTATGTGCCAACTTTTTAACTGGTATTTTCTGCAGTAGGGATTTGATCCGCATGTCTTAATTTCTTCTCAAAGTACAGCTTAGCCTCACCGTGAAGATATGGAAGCATTTTTTCAATATCAGATTTCTTTTTTTCTGGAATATCAATATGACTTCTAGTTTTTGGGAGGTGTATGTTCTTAAAATCTTGTAATGTAACTCCAGATTTGAGTATGTTTATCTCATTCCATACAGGAAACTCGCCAAAATTTTTAGCCATCATCACCACACCAAAATTCTCCTTTGTAAGACGAAGCTGCGTAGCTGATGAAATTCCTAGTTTCTTCGTGTTAAGTCTGTCATAAGCAATGGTTTTAAAATCATAAAAGTCCTCAACCACCCTGCATACGAATGGATTTTTCTGAGCCGCACTAGTGATAATGCGAACAATATCCATTAGGGTATAAGCCTTGCACACTTTCTTGCGTTTCTCTATAATCGCGAAATCTCTATCGCAACTAAGGAAGGTGTGTCCTTTTACAGGAAATTTGTGAACGATTTCATCAAAAACATCGTTTGCTAGCAGGGTCAGGTACATAGCAAGATTGAACTGGTTTTTATTTTGTCCCCCGCAATTATCGGACCACAAGATGAGCTTTCTCTTTTCGCGACTGTTAATTTCTTCAGTAAGGTAAGTGTATAAGCAGGAGCTAATTTCCAGTGAACCCCTTCCTCCAAAGTCTTCTGTCCACAAACACATGAATCCCTTTCCTATGACAGAATCGTGGATTCCTAAGTTACATACTGCAAGCTGTTGTGAATAGTACATTTCTGAGTGTGTTAATTGAGGAATGTACATTTGCTGCTGCATATCGAACGCAATAACATAGCAATCAGATGCATTTGCATTTTTTGTGTCACTTGACATTGCCTTAGTAGCAGCCTCTGCCTGCCGATGGTGAAGTTCTTGTTCTCCAACAGCAGCCCCGTCTCCCAATTTTATTTTAACAGCCAATCTGTCACATGTAGAACATGTGTCTACTTTGGGCCTAGCAAAAGATAAGTTAAATTTTGATATAAAAATTTCGTTATACCATTGCCGAGTCACAGGTGGTTTGTTAGGTGGCTGGTATTCAGCACAGTATTTCTCCAAAAAAGCACGATACATTCTGCTTACGTTTAAATCTGGTGACAAGAAGAGCTTATCCGGGGTTTTCATTCTTGCATAGTGGCTCTCATATGTGGGAAAACTGGCAATATGTTCCATAATTTTGTTAGTCCAGTCCGTTTTGGTAAAGGTATGTCGCACACCTCCTCGTCTTTCCGACACGTCCATTTTACCAGCAAGAATTTTTTCTCCCAAAAGTTGCACTCTTCTGGGAGTTATGCCAAACGTATTGCAAAATGTTTTAAGGCATACCCTTACGTCTGAACCTCCAGGCATTAATAAACAGTAACTAAAAGAGTGACTCCTCCTACTTTCAGAGGGATGGTCATACTTTCCATGCCGTCTCCTTTTGATTAGTTGAGGATGAATAAGGCTTTGAAGATAACCTTGCTGCTTACTGTAATCGGACATTTTGTAAAATTCCTTGAACAACTCAACACGGTATGTTAAAGTTATGGATCGGCATGCCCATGAACACTTGCATGTCACCTAAAGCAATACAGCAAAATTAAAAATAAAACCCAAGAAATTGCCCTATATTAATTTACCTGAGATGGGGGAATTTTCTCTGGAACCGCTTTCTTAGAGCCTCGAGAAACATATGCTTCTCCAGAATTCCTCTTTTTTTTTGTTGCATTCTTTTGCCAACTCTCTACACATCGGCGTCTCTTTTTAGAACATTTCTTTAGGGCACCGGTTTCATCCATGTCAGCTTTTAATTGTAACGTAATTATTTTATTTTAACGGCACCAACTAAGTCACGTCTGCACATAAAAATAATCGATGAACTAACCACGTTGTTACTAGTGAATAGAGTTGCACTACGGTACTTACAACGTTATGACTTGCAGAGCCCGTTTATCCCCACTTTTCCCGCCTTCGGCTAGGAATATACGCGCAAACAAATTTCAGGTCATAAAACATGGCACTTACAACTGATTTCTCGAGAAAAACCCATCTGAATCATTTTGGCACTTACAACGTTATGGAAATGCACGCTTCATTTATAATTACCTACTTAGAAGTTTTTAATCTAAATTTATATTCCTACTACCTTATGACAATGTATATTACTGTACAGATAATTACAAGCGGAAAACAGTTATTTTTTTTTGACAATTAATACGAGGCATAAGTATATAATACCCCGCGTGTGATACCACTGGTAACCGGAAACTTCAAGTCAGCCATATGCAAGAACCAACGCGGACATCGTCAAATCGTATTATACTCTTTCCTTTTTATTCTTTGTTCGTAGTTATTAATAATCTGCTATATTTGTTGTTGCGAAATTTCTCGAATAGTTTGCAATTGGTATTAAAATATTCTCGAAATTTAGATTTAGATTTAGTAATAGACGACTATTTATCAACGTCTTAGTATATTACCGTTGACTATTACGTACTGTAAGAAGCCAATTACCCACGAGCCAAAAAAAAGCACAAGGCTTTAGCCGAGTGAACATTTATATGCTTTATCCTCGAAGTACGTACTATAATTTTTCTACAACTAGACGAAGTCAGGAACGATAAACTATAATTGTTTGGGGTTATGGATAATAAACTCTGCTAAAAATTGATATAATGATGAGAGGGGATGTTTCCCGCATCAAACAAAGATTTTGCTCATCAGATGTTCGTTTTCTTCTGTCCGGTTGGCATTTAAACTTTCTAGGTTTACAACGTGCTCTCATGTATACAGTGTGGGCGACAGAAAACAGTCCTCCTCGATATTTGGCAGTAATTATGAGATTTTAAGAAAATGAGAAAACAGGTCGATTTTTGTTCCAAAGGGTACACATTTTTATACACACATCTGTCATTTGTCAACCTCCTCTGAATATATACTCCATCTAAATACCTTTCTAATGATATGCCGCGGGTTGGGGAAGTGGAAAGGAGGGGGTTGACAAAAGACAGATGGGTGTATCATAAAAATGGAACAAAAATCGACCTGTTTTTTCATTTCTTATAATCTAATAAATACTGTCAAATTTCGAGGTGGACTGTTTTCTGTGGCTCATACTGTATATTCTTGGGACCTTACCCATTAAACAATATTCAATGTAGTTTACTATATCATTTTATTCTGAAATCAATTAACTTTATTCAAATTGTATTCAATAGATTATACTTAAATTGGGTATTTTACAGTAGGTATAAATAAAATGTCTCTCATTTATGAAATCACAGAGTAACTAAAACTTCTAAACAGCAAATTCTTAACGATTTTGAACTTCTAATTTAAAAATCTTTTTACAAAATTGTTCAATTATTTTAATTTGTAGCGTTTTTTTTAATAATGAAATTATTTCTCATTAGCTTAATTATTTCGAAAATATTTTTCGGCGTTTTATAAATGTTTATTTATGTATGTATGTAATAAAGGCTTGCAACTTATAATTTAAACCATAGAACACTACCTAACGATTTAGAATGGAAACTGCAATATTAAATATTAAAAATAGAATTCTAGTAACCGGCCGAATCATTAGATGTCGCTGTATCCGAGGCAGCCGGAATTTTTGATTAAACTATTCAGATTTTTGTATTACCGGTGCTTTCTTTATAACAGAAACACAAATATGAATATAAATATTGCATTTATTGTATAAAAAACACATACATCCAATACAAAATAATCTACCGGTCTGCTAAAGCTTCTAACATGGATAGTATCTTTAAAATGGGCACTACACACCCTTTTATTGTTATGCAGTGTCTGTTGAGCAATATTCTTGATCTAGTCACTATTAAATATGTTAAACCACACAAATTTTCTGGATTTTTGGGAAAAGGTATATTTTGCTTAAATTTGCACAACCAAGCAACCAGGTACACAACACTTTTTTTTCGGTCTCATAATGTACATATTTATAATTAAACTTAATCTGGAAAAATTAAAGATTTCATACATTTACTCAACCAAAGTAATGCCATGAACTTTTTCAATATTGCATATGACTTACCAATTTTTCTGCTGAACAAAATATACTTGTAATAAATACTTAACTAACAATAAATTACTGAACAATAAACTAACAGTAACAATAAATCCAAACAAATATAGTAAATAACTTTTGTTCAGAACAATAAACAACTATTGTTCTGTTTATTGTTCTGAATAAGATGAACTTTCACATAGTAAGGGTTGTACCATAAATTTACTGGATGTTTAGTTGTGCTCACAATAGGGTCGCTACAAATTATTTGATTAATTCTCTATTAAATGAACATACAACCTTGCCTCAGAATCATATTTCACTGCTCTACCTAGCACGTCGAAATATAAAAATTCGTAATATTTTGTGGGAGTTTTTAAAATCTTGTAAAAGAAAAATTTGACAGTATGTTTGAAATATATGGTAAAAAGTCATGTAAACCTATTATCCAAGGCCAAAAAAAATAGTAAATAACTTAAAGATAAATGATGATACTAATCCAAATAACAGAAATAAAGCTACGAATTGCTAACAGTAATAATTGTACAGGAAGCCTCAGAAGAGCTCTAAAAAGTAAAGAAATTTGCAGGAAAACAAAGATCAGAATATATAAAACAATGATAAGACCCACACTAACCTATGCGTGCGAAACATGGATAATGACAAACAAAACAACACAACGTTTGGAGACTTGGGAAAGAAAAATTTTAAGACGGATTATTGGAGGAAGAAAAACGGATATAGGATGGGAAAGAAGATCAAATGGCGAATTATACGAATTATTTAAAGAGGCTCCTGTCAGCAAATTTGTAAAAAAAAGAATATTGCAATGGCTAGGTCATCTACAAAGAATGGACGATAACAGAGCTTTAAAAACAATAGCTTGGAAAATCCCAGAAGGAACGAGAAAACGAGGCAGACCTAGAAGAAGATGGAGAGATGCAGTAGAGGAGGACCTAAGAGAAAAACAAATCCGGAACTGGAAACAAAAAGCAAAAAATCGAACAGAATGGAAAGAGATTTTAAAGCTATGGGCCTAAAAGGCCTGCATAAAGCTTCTTATATATATAATCCAAATAACATAAACAATAAAATATTATACAAATTCAAAATACAAATAATTCCTTCTATGTCATCTGTCAAAATTGGACATGGGCGATTATAATTATTACAATATTCTTGTAGAACCATCTATTGACTCGGCCTCCAAACCGAAAAACATTATGACCTTGGCAGCTTAAGATTCAATTCTACTTCATTAATATTTTGTCATTTAAATCAAATTCCATTATTTTAATAAAGGACTATCGCTTTGCAATGCCTCAATTTTCCCGTTTATAATCATGGAGTAATGAAAGAGAGTCAAGCCCAATGCATCGAACGCAATTTTGAACGATCGTAAAAAGTAGGCCTTAAACCCTCATATCCTTTGGAATCACTTGACCCGCCAAAGCCTGTATTTATCTCTAAGGGAAGCGCGAAATTGGTAGATGAAAGATTTACGACTGCATTGTATTGAAAACAGGAGATATATCCTTACAGAAGCAATGAAATTAAGTGTTCGCTGGAAAAAGAATAGCCTATTTTCCAATAAAATTCTGTTCATTGTGAAAGTCTTTTTAATTTTTTTTTTCCTTTCCAAAGAAACTTGAAATGCAATAAAGTTTTTTAAAGTATTGTATGGGGAGAAAAATCAATATTTTTAATCAACACTAAAATAAACAAGCAATACTTAGTGAATGGTGGAATACAATAATAGATAGGCAAAGATATACTATATTTGTTTGGAATTGACAGCACAGTGAATTTCATTATAAATGCAAATACTTCAAAGCCGAAGCAAGAGTAACTCATGAAAAATAACTAAAAGTAGTATACATTTCTATTGAAAAATAGTCATAGTTGTTATTTTTCAAAGAGTTCACCCTGTAATTAGGGATTTAACCCAAATACAATAGAAACCCTAGATAATATTGTCACAAAAGGTAGATGTAAACCACTAACAAATACTTATATTCTTATGTATTAGGATATAAACAAATCCTCAATTTAAAGACTAATAACGTACCTCTTTTTGCAATTATACACATAGGGTTTCTTTAATCCCGTAACACCCCTAACGACCACAATTATTTTCGTTAAAAAAGCAAAATATTCTAAATATCTTATTATGACTACTTATCCCTTACCTATGAAGATTAAAATATGATGATTTAAGGTTTTGTTTATAACATTTTACGATTTAATGACTTTTCTTAGCTGCCAACTCCAAACAAATGAACTATACCAAATCAGTAGTATGCGAGCATTTATTTCTGGAGTTGTTTAATACCAATAAGACTATTTTTATTTTCAAGATCTATCTATGTCACCAAAACTTTCCCAAACACAGCTCTAAGTTTTTTATAAAACTGTTTCCATTAAATATATTCGACTGTTGTTACATGTGCAACCCGAATGTTTAAAATATTTAGATAAATGATACAGAAACCGAATTTCGAATTTCTGCCGAATAATATTTGAGTATGTGTAATAAAATATGAAAACGATTATTACTTTGTCTACCATAAATGGAAATGTGTTGATTAGCTAGGCGTTTGGTGGTATTTTATAAAGGCTGTAATTAAAAAGTGTGTGATTAATTTGAGTATTCTGTGAAAATGAATCAAATTACCTACTATTTGTTATTCCGTACTGATCAACGGCAATGAAAACAATGTTAAATCATAATAAACTGATTTGTTCCAAAACCAATGGTAATTTGGGTAAACAAAAAATTGGATTGTTGTAAAATTCAGTTGCACTAATTTTGTGGAGTTGAGCTCGTTACAACGTTAATAAACAATGGATTTTGAATATATTTTTAATTTATATTGATTGAAAAATAATAACAGATGCTAAAGAATAAGAAAAAGGGCCCAAAAAGCTCTACATGTCCAACATCATCACGACCTAAACCAACCACACATTGATAAAATTGCATCAAATAGGTGGCTTGCTGACGGTACCTTCTATTGAAGTACTTGAGGACATTGCGTTTGGTAATGTGAAGGTGCTCCATCTTGCCGAAACCATATAGTATTTGCTGAATCAGGAATTAATTTGCCAAACTTGGCACCAATTAATTTTCTCTTGGAACGTGGGTGGTGAGAAAGGCTAGTTTTGACAAAGTTTTACCCTTTATTTATGAGTGAACCTATGTGGTTTAACGTTGAATTTTGAATTTTTACAGTAGGTACCTGTTTTGGCGGTTTGACCCGAGAAAAATTGTCAGAGTCGTAATCAAGTGCCCTCTTCAGAAGTGGGTTTATGTGGTTATGGAATCAGGTGATCATGTCAATGTTTCCAAGTCGAAATTGGTGGTACCAAATAATTATCACAATTCTAATTCCCCTCAACGAAACTGAGACCAATAATATGGTTTTCGCCAATCCCAGCCCAAACATTAACATTTTGAGGGTATTTGAAATGGTTCTCTCTCATCCAGTGAGGATTTTCGGTTGACCAGTAGCAGCAATTTTCACGATTAGCATGATCTTTAACGGAAAAAGTGCACTAAATAAAAAATATAACGTTTTTTAATTGGATGGTATTGTTATATTCAACAGTTCCATCATTTGCTTGCAAAAATTTGTTCCATTATTAAAATCGTTTTCCCTGATTTTCCTTCTATATGTTTAGTATCGATGTATGGCTGTTTAAATTCGCGAAATTGCTTCTCTATTTTACTAAATGTACCTTGGCATATAGGCGGCAAATTCGGAATTTTTTATGAACTAGGCGAGCAACTTCCACTTGTGTTCGAATGTTATCTTCATAACCAATCATCTGTGAAACTGTTATTTTATGCATTTCTGTTAATCTAACTATTTTTATGAATTGCAGTCAACAAAATTCAGACAATTATGATATTGACAATATACAAAGTGGCGCACCGAAAACGAAACAGATGCATTTACTGGCAGATGATTCCTTAAAAAAAAACGCTCGGAGCCCCCTAAGCGGGGCTGGCACCATCCCTAAAATCTTAAATGGAAAGGGGGTCGAATGATCCATCATTTAAAAGGTCTTTCAACTCCCTTTACAATGATGTACTTCAATTCAGCAGTTTTGGAGATTTATTGATTTAAAGTTTAAACACATCATCGTAAGAGGAGATCAATACATAGCAGCAAAGTTGTTAAAAAATAAAGAATGAACTGACCTGTCAGCCGAGTAAATGTTGAAAATGACCACCATTACTTTCCATGCAATAATCGACGGGTCCGAGCGTTTTTTCAAAAAAGGAATCTGCCAGTAAATGCCTCTGTTTCGTTTTCGGTGCGTCACGCTATATAATTATTATTGTACTGTCATAAGGAGTATTTAACCATAAAACACCACGCTGGCCAGACGGGTTGATGAGTGTTTATTTAGCCGCCCACTGTAGGTCAAACGCTGTTCGTAGCCGTCCACTCTAGATTAGACCCTACTGGTTTCTTGTTGGTTTTGGTCCGCGCCGGATGTTTCATTTCTCCGGTACCACCCATATCTGGGAGGCATTCCCCTATCCGCCATATGGGGAAGCGAAAAATGGAACGAGCGTTACTATGATTATCTTTGAGAGACTGAGTGACAAATGCAATATTACGCAGGAGAAAAGGTCTAACAGATGCAGTAATGAGATTAGCCCGTTTAAAATGGAACTGGGCAAGAAGAACAGACAACCCGTGGACCAAAAGAATCATCGAATGGAGACCAAGAGAAGAAGCATTTGTAACATGTCTATCGTCATGTCACCGTGCACTATTATCGACCGTAAACGATACCGCTCTTATTACCATTAAAACCGACCCTATTTACTGTTAATGCCACTGTAAACAAGACACCCCTTATAGACGCTAACTATTTATCTGTTTGAACGAGGCCAAATAAAGAACGCTGACAACTGACATAAAACACAAATTCCGTCTTGAGCAAATCTATTTAAACGACCCGCAAGGCAACGATCCTTCCTTTTCCTCGACGACTAACAGGTGAACTGAAGCGTCTGTATCTCAGCTTGTGAAATTTCCCAAATTGGTTGACGGTATGTAGATTTTTTTCTTTTCTTTTCATTGTTAGTTATTTAATTATGCTCTAATCATAATAAAAAATCTTTTCTACACAATTACACACACAATCCCTACACATTATTTGAAAACTACTAAAATTGTATCAGAAGCGTGCTTCCGAACACGTGGCTTCAATAATCGTTCAAGGTAAGCTATTACTTTTAGACAAAACATAATAATTGATCAGTAAACCGCTATACATTACATTTTTCGTAAGCTAAAAACATAATTATTGTCAAATTTTAAATTCATAAAAATCTTAGAGCGTAGTCCTCAACCACGCTATTAAAACTTGCTGTAGAGCCAAACTAATAGTAGTTATTAAACAAAAACCACTTCACTGTAATATTTTTAATGTTTTAAAAAAAACAATTTTTCGCAAATATGCATTTAGTACAAATATATGATTGTTTCAAAGTCTTATTAGAACTAATTAAATACATACCTTTTTTTATTCAATTATTAGTCTATTGATAATTTTTTTGCATTATAAAGAACAGGACCGGCTTCACCGTCCTGTACATTAATAATTTTCAATTTTGTCTATGTGTTTAAAATTTATGGACGCTGTGTTGGAAGACTTAAAGATAAGACAATTTATTTGTTGAAATCTAGTAGTTTGCTATCCTATCTGAAAAGTCTGTCCAATACCAACGCCCATACCTTCATGATTCCTTCTCACACACATGAAACTTTCAGAAAGATACAACCCCCTAAGTTGGAGTGAAAATTACCCCTAAGTTGGAGCCAAGCTACAGTTAAATCATCCTTAAGTAGGAGCCTGACATCTCCAAGTTGAAGCCAAGCTACAATTAATCCAAGTTAGAGCCCAGTTGCCGCCTATGTGTAGACAGCCCTTCGAACCGCTTCTGAGATAAGAATAGGTACTATTACATTTCGAGCAGCCAGAACCATCACAGAAACTTTCATCCATCCATAAAGAAGCTGAAGCCGCCCTTCTAGACAGCACAGACATTCAAAGTTAAGTCCTCTTTTTACAACTCCAGTTCACTATCAGCAAGTACTTATATTCTCAATAAATAAACAATAGCTTTAACAAACAGTTTCATTTGTATACCTTAGACTATAAGTCTTAAGGGTGTAGCGTGGCCGGTATTTCATTTCAAGTAGCTTCTTCATTTGTTTAATTAAAGTAATTACAAGGTGTTTCTATCTTTCTCACCTTAGTTTTTGTATAGTTTTTTGCTTAATCGTTCAAAAGATAGTGGCGCCCTTTTTACTTATACATCACAATCCTTCCTATAGTGAGCATTAACTTGGAGTCGAACCACCCCCTGGAGAGAGTCTCTTAGCCGGGATCTCTTTTGAGGAGTTATAGTGTTGCAAATTGGCTTCCTGCCTTCCTAGAAACAGAGGACGTCCACCCACACGCTGGTCTAGCTGGATGACAGTAGCGAGAGACCGAACACAGTGGCAAAGATTAAGGGAGTCCAGCAGTGGACGCAAATGGCTGTTTGATGATGATGATTATTATTACAAACCAATTTGCTGAGACTTTTAAAGCAAACTAACATTGCTATGATATTTTTTTACGAGTTTTTTTTAATTAATATTAGAAAAGAACACTGATATGGTTTTTGCTGGGGGTTGTAACTGTCAATCTAAAGGATGTCACTTTATAATTTAGTTGACGTGTTTCGGGATCTTCTACATATTTATAGAAAAATAATGAAATTATTTTATTTGTCTTTTTCACACTGTATATTTTTAAATAAACTTTTTACCATAGGTGACCTCATTAACATAAAATTGATTATTTTAATTAATAAAAATTACCAGACCATTGATCTAGGATGGATTAGCTTCCTGTTGACTACCATATTTTACAATCAAAATACCCTTTAAAGTAATGATTTAAAATTAACACAAGTTTCATTATTTGTAACTTTTTATTTTACATAAAAACACACTAAATTATTTTAAATAATTCGTTTAATAAATATTGTCGTAAAATAAAATCAAGACTGTGTGTATAAGATAGCTACCCTCATGATGGGAACTTTTAAAACTACACATATCTTTGTGTACCCACGACAACAAAAACTACTTTAAACATGACCGCATACATGCACGTGATTGTCACAGAACATAACCTAAATCTATATATGTTTGGAAGGCTCCAGCGTCTTTCAGAGAATTCCCTTTACGATACAGCGGCCCTGTTTACTTTTCAACCGCAATTCTCAAATAGGTGTATAGAAAGTGGTTTGACTAGATGATTCATCTCATTTATGCACGTGTCGTTAGGATATTATAACGTTTTATGAAGGACGTTTTTGTAAAGCCGAACGGACATATATTGTGCGATAAATTGGGGATTTTACTCATTGAACTCAAGATTCACTGAATTTAGTTCGTTGGTGATAAGCTAGGTACATAAAAGTGAGTAAGGGGTGTATAAAAACAAAGAAAATATTTGAGGGGAGATTAAATCTGTTTTAGTTCTTTAGACAATGATTTTCTTTTAGATTGTCGATGTCCCACCGTTTAGTTTTCAGTGTTTAATGTCCTGTTTTAAGTGTGTAATTTTACGAATAAATGTATGTTGTCAAAGTTATATTATGATGATGTAGTTATTATTCTTAATAAGATGGAATTCCAAAAAGTAAGGGTTAGTACAATAAATTTAGTTATCATGATTAATAACATATGGAGGAAAAGGTAATTTTAAGTGGTACCAAGAAAATAATCGTGTAATCCAAAAATTGGGGTTGAAACAAAGTAAACAATAATTAAAACAGTAAGAGGGGAATAAGACTGTTATAAAAAAGGAAAATTTAGCACATATTATTGGGTATTGTAAAAAAAACGGTAAAACAGCAGAGAAACAAGATAAACTTTAAAAGGAGAGATTTCCAAACGCAGTTCGGTCTCAAAATTTCTGGTGATGAACCGAGGGGGGTGAGTTAAACTTCCCCTTAACAAGGAATCAACCTCAAAAAGGAAATAATAACAATAAGGATCAAGAAAATTAAAGAGGGTTGAAATTAAAATATTAATCGAAACAACAACTGTCCGCACGCAACAGTCGAAACCCACAAATATCAAACCAAAAAGAAGAAATGTCAGATCAAAGTTAACCTAACCAAATAAATAACAAGTCACAACAGTTAATACAAATGAAAGGTTTAAAAATAAGGAATTCTCATTAGGTTAAAATTATTCAATTTAAACAAACAATAGACTTCAAGAAACTCTAGCAAACTCAACTTATAACACTTATGAAGTAATTTAACATTATTGAAATAAGAAGGATGGCTGTGTTCTAAAATATGATTAAAAAAAGATAAAGGTACGTTTTTAACCTCTAAATTTGAATATTTCTTAACAAAATGTTCTAGCAGCCGAAGCAGTAGCGATATATGAGGCAATAATATATTAAATCATTTTCATATAATTCAGCTGTAATTCTATCTGATTCTTTATCTGTTCTAAAAGCAATACAAAACCCGCAGTTACCGGGTATCACTTCTATCCATACATTTTTCTTATTAAGAAAGCATTACATGAAATTAACAAAAGCACCCAAAAAATCCATCTGCTGTCAATAAAAGCACATACAGGGCTCGCTTACAATGAGTATGCAGAGCAGTTAGCAAAAAATTCTATTTCTTATGGAGTATCTACCAAGCATCAGATGGTGTCATTCAAACAAAAAACAGCAAATGGTACTTTGGAAAACACACTGGCACGAATTTTGTAGCCAAATCAGAAACGCAGTATATTTTGGTGCAGAACAACATTCCAAATATTTCTTGGTATAAAAACTTAGTGGTACCACGTAAATATTTTACTACAATAAGCAGACTTCAATTTGGTCATGCATGTTATCCTACACACCTTTATAAGAAACACGTTATTAATTCTAACTTATGCCAGGAATGTCAAGAAGAAAGCGATTTGAACCACAAATTTTTTGGTTGTAAAAAATATTTACAAGGCAGTAAGAATCTCATGGAAAACGCAACATTTTTCTTCCAGTTAACATTTGTCACTTTTTGGCATTGGAAGAAAAAGTTATTTGGGACTCTATAAGTACTTTTCTATATGAAATTGATATGGGCCGTCGAAGATGCGCACTCGTCGACCCTACTATCAAACTAAATACAATCTCAGGGTGGATTCAGTTGAAGGTTACTTTTATCTTCACTTTATTTCCCTCTTCTTTCTTCTTTTGTACACGGCTTGGACTACTGTCTCCTTTCTGGTATTTAAATTTAGAATTTCTAATAGTTTTTCTAATTTGTTGTCGCCAAACAGAATTTTAATTTCGGAATTACCCTATGAAATATTTTGCTGTGTTTACTTTTAAAACTTCTAAAATTATTTATATTTTTCTCTTTTTATTAACAATTACTTTTCTTTCTTTGAGAAATAATGCTCCTTACTCCATATCATAAATATTTAATTAAAGAGTTAAACTTTTTAAAATAACCATCTGACAAATATTAATAATCTGACATTTCTCATATAATGACAATCAACCTTTTTTTAAAAAAAAAATCCTGGTCACCTGAATTAATTGATCTTAGGGCCGACGATTGCGATCTATCTCAGAAATGTATCTGTAATCTTCCCTTACCTATGTTTTAGCCCATTTGTTATAAACCTACTTACCGTAGCCTAAATGCAAAATGTCTTGATGGGTCCCTAGACAAGAAGTGTCTTTTCCTGTCTGTCCTAAACTCCTTTTTTGAATTATTGAGTTTGACCGAGTAACAATTGTCCAAGCAAAAAAAGGTATATGATATTCAAGTCTTCTTCCACACTGGCCAATGTAGACAGCATTACAATCTGAACAAGACAATTTGTATCATGTAAAAGTGGGATAATATCTTTAGTATTAATCAAACTAGATAGAGTGTTGTCAGTTCTAAAAGCTATATCAACGTGAAACTTCTTAAAAAATGTTTTTAAATTTGTATGAAAAATTACCTGTATAAAGAAACGATCCTGAAAGATATCTCTGTATATTGTGCTATCTGTACATGTAAATAAATTAGTTATAATAATTCTGAAAATATTTTTAATAAGTTGCTACAATTGGGTACCGTACTTAAATCCCTTCTGCACAAGAACTGCCAGTTAATTTGCAAAAGTTTTAGAAACAAAATGATTATTTATTTATAAATTTCTATTTCAAAGAAAGATGGTACAGTAAACACAGCTTACACTACCACTCCACCAACACACACTATTCACTGTTTAATACGCTTTTTTATAATTAAGGTACCTGTTTTAGATAGTCAATATAAACTTAAAAGATTAAGTTTATTCATAATTCATAATTGTTGTTTACTGTATATATTTTTTAGTAAAACAGTGACATATCGGTATATTTTTATTAGTAATAAACTACTGAGATAAAATAAAAATAATTATAAGTTAACA
The DNA here is from genome assembly GCA_035357415.1 of Ophraella communa. NCBI lineage: Eukaryota > Metazoa > Arthropoda > Insecta > Coleoptera > Chrysomelidae > Ophraella > Ophraella communa. The sequence continues at coordinate 39,945,093 of CM068985.1, forward strand.
GTTTGAAGATACATTATGTATACTGAGATGCATCAATAGCTTTGATGAATTTGAAAGAGAAAATAATAATTACATCTGTAAGTCTTACAGATGCATGGGTTTGACAGCTTATCGTCAGCCATGCGGTAAGTTCTTTCCCCACGAGTGAAAATAAAAGTCACTTTCCTCTGCGGTCGTAGGGAAGAAAGTTTTCCCACTAACAAAAAAGGATAAGATCTCAATTTTCAGGATAACCCTTTCACTCCTGTAGGGACACATATGTCCCAACAGTTTTTCATAAATTTCTAAAACGGGATCCTTATATCGAAAACACGTTGCATTGGGACACATCAGTGCTTTATGGTGTTGCGTAAATATCCTGCGATGTGGCAACCTTGGCAAATAAATCTACGACCAGTTGAGCACGTTCTGCGAATCTGTTTACATGTAAACTAGCGTCCAAGTTACTATTATTTACATTTACTGTAGTTTATTTTCATTATTTTGTGCTGATTTGTAGAAATTCGGTAACGCAAAGCATATAGGTAAGTAATTTTACAAAATTTTGCTAAATCAAATAATGGTTTAGAGTATTTTATCGCATTTATTATCTCTGGGTTATATATATCCCAACAGGTACTAATACTGGGACATATGTATCCCATTAGGTTAGTATGCACTCCTAACCTCTTCTTATATTGCAGCATGAGTGCCAGAAAAAAAGCCCTCACAGAGGACGAAATAGAATACTTTGTTGAAAATTTGGATGAGATAGAGAGTGAGGAAGATTCAGATTGCTCCGAGCCATATAGTAGTGACGACAGTGTGCAAGATAGAAATTTTTCTCCATCATCTGGGTCAGAAGAGAGTGAAAGTGACTCTTCTGATGACGACAACGAAGAGATACAGATTCCGAATGCTGCCGCAGACACTGAAGATAATCAACAGCTACCCAATGGGAATATCTGGTGGACTACAGTTAACAACAATTTTGTTCCTAGGAAAACTATACTGCCTACAGTAAAACCAATTATCCAGTGTGGTCTAAATCGTAGCAGTACGGAATTACTAAAAGTCTTTCCAAAAAGTTTGTTTCTTTATATAGCCCACTGCACAAATCAAAGACTAGAGATTCTTGAAAAATCTACAAAAAAAAAGTATGTAAAAACCAATGCCAGAGAAATTATGCTAGTTACTGGTGTCTGTTTGATTATGCATTATAATAGAGTTCCAACATTTTCCATGTATTGGTCAAATAATGCATCTCTTGGTAACAAAGCGATAAAAAATGCCACATCTAGGGATAGATGTCAACTACTTTTATCAAAATTATATTTCAACGAACCTGAAAAGCTTGACAATTCGTCAAAGACCTACTATATGGATGAAGTTTTATCGTGCTTCAAAAAGACATTTACTCAAGCAAGAAGCGACTCAACGTTCCAGAGTATCGATGAATCCATGGCAAAATTCAAAGGCAGATCGTCTCTGAAACAATACATGCCCCTAAAGCCAATAAAACGTGGAATAATAATATGGACAAGATGCGACTCGTTGACAGGCTATGTGTATGATCTAAACATATATAGTGGTAAGGAGACTGAATACTCTGAAGGAACTCTGGGTGAACGGGTGGTAAAAAAGTTGACCTCTTCAATTTGCCAAACAAAAAATGTAGTTCTCTGTTTTGACAGGTTTTTTACATCAATCAAGTTGATGAATGACATTGAATTTGCTGCAGTGGGCACTTGCATGAAAAGTCGCAAAGATGTTCCAAAATTTGAAGGAAAGCTAGAAAGAGGGGAATCCCAAATAAGATTTAGTAATCAGGGCACTTTAGCTATTAGATGGCAAGATACTAAAGACTTTATTGTGATCTCCAACTGTCATAACCCTGTAATAACATCAGTTTCAAGAAAAATGAAAGACGGATCAACGTCACAAATTCCCTGTCCTGAAGCAATAGAGTTTTATAATAAATACATGGGCGGCGTGGACCATGCCGATCAAATGGCTTCTCTATATGATATCAATAGAAAATCTGCCAAATGGTGGCGAAAAGTTTATTACAAAACTCTTATGATGGCTGTTCATAACTCTTTTATTATATTCAAAGAAACAAATTACAAAAATTCTACCTTTATTCAGTATATTGTCAAACTAGCTGAATCAATGATCGCATATGGAAGAACTGGTGTCAAACGTAAAAGAACCAGAAAAGTTGGCCGACACTCGCAAGCATGGACGGATCAAACCAATGTAGGTGATCATTTACCTGAAAGCGGTCCCACAAGAAGAAGATGCTATCGTTGTTCTCAAAAAAAATTGAAAAGAGAACCAAACTCTTGTGTAGAATGTGTAATTTACCATTGTGTTTAGATTGTTTTACACCATACCATACTTAAATAAATCACTGTTGGGACAAATATATCCCAGCAAAAAATCCTGTTGGGACACTAGCGTCCCATACTTAAAAAGAAAAACTATTTACAATAAAAATAAATAACGACATTTTTTTGTTATTTAACCCACTTTTACACACTTTTGCCAAATTTCAATAAAAAACCATTATGAAATCAAATCCGTATTGAAAGGGATAATGGGCGAATTACAATTTTTTTGTCCTAGATACTATTAATTGAAACTTTTTATGTAATTTTTGTAGTCAAGGAAAAATGCAGTCTTACCACCACAGAACATAAAGTAAGTGTGATGAAAAACAAAAACATTGCAATCAAAATATTTAACAACGTACAATACCAATTGCATAAAAGACAGCAATTTACTCAAACAAATCGCACACTTTACAGATAACAGCAGTAGTTACTCGTACTCACATGTTTTATTAACGATCACTTGATAAGTGATAACTTCGATGTTCTTCACACTTGAGATAGTCCTACCTTTAATTCCATTTTAATTATAGCAACAGTAACACGTTAAGCTAAAATTTATAGTTTTTAGATGATTATTATTGTTGTAATTAAAAAAAATAAAATGTTATCCTTGAGTTTCTTTATTCGTGTGGTGAGTTCTATAATTAATTTCATTTATAAATAACTAATTCTCGTTAATAATTAACACGATAATTAAACATGATTAAATCATAATTTGGGTGAAATAATTTATGAGATGTCCAGAATGAATAAAAAAATTACGAATTCATTTTAGGTCATTATTAACTATTTAATATTTAAAAAAATAATTAAAAAGAAAGTGTACACAATTTTCGGAAATTTAAAAAATATCCAATTTAATTGTTGAGCAGTGTAGTTACATTTTTAAATTAAACATACTAAGGGGTCTATTCTGTAACTATTCCTGTAGGTTTTTAGAGGACCGTTAAAAATAGTGTACATTTGGCAACATTGATCTAAGTTAGCGTTGTCAATCAAAGAAAGCAAAAAAGAAGAAATTCCAACCTATAATAGTGAAATATAGTTAAATTTGTGGTTTATTTTAATATTTTTGTGTTCAAACAATTAATTGAATTTGTCTAGAGCTAAAAGAATAACAAGAAAACAAAAACAATATTTTATAAGTTTCCTAATAGCAAAGAAAATTTTGATGGGCAGCAAGATAAAACATGGATTTATTTAAATTAAATGAATTGTGGAGATGAATTACCACGAAATTAAATAGTCTGTGTTCACCTAAAACAATAAAACATTGGAAAGATGTAAGTATTTAAAAAAAACACTATACTTAATCAAGGCGAAAAAGCTTTATCATAATGAAATACATTACACTACAATAAAGATTTTCAAACCTTTAAAAAAATAAGCTATCTGTGTTAATAGCTATCATTATATAAAATACTATTATAATATTTAGGATCATTTTATAAGTTATTTTAGACTTTAAGTGAAGGGGGGCCAATATTAAAAAATGGACAAGTGACATCAAATATGGTCCCCAAGGCACAGGAGGAGGTGGTCAAGTTAAACCTTTGACTTAGGACTACTGGCCCTTATTTTAACTATTAGTGCAGAAAGAGCAGATTTAATGGAGGCTGGAGTCTCTTAAAATTTAAATAATTCATTTGAAAAAATACCAGACAGATTATATTTATAAATATTGAGTCTGATACTATACCTACTTATGGTGAGACCCAAAATACACCTTCATATAATGAAGCACCTATATATAATGAGACTGAGAGCATAGTAAGTACCTATTAAGAAATATTCATAGTATTTTTTAAATGCTTTTTCAAAACTAATTAATTTTTATTCATATATTATGTTAAGGAATTCTCAACCAAGGAAGCACCTTAATTGGAAAAAGTAAACTTGCCTCTTCCTGTTGGAAATGTATAAAGATAACATGCAATAAACTCACACAATAAGCAAGTGCAAAATTAAGCAAATTTCAAATTTGCAATTTCTCGCTCGTTTAGATGTTTAGCAACAGTTTTAAACCAATTGGCTAAAAACAAGTAGAAAAGAGACAAAAATAGTGTTACTCATGTTACTTTCAGATAAGTGTTTTTATTTTTCTGTCAGGAATTTTATGGTTGTTTATTTTAAAATCTAGTAATGTTTTTATTTTTTTTAATAAACATTTTGTTATAATAGGTTTTGTTATAATTATTATACAATCATTAAAATAAATAATCAAACACTTTATTTCTTATAAATTGGTGGAGTACTTTTTAATAATTATAGTAGCATTATTAATTCATATAATATTGCTGCATAATCATGGCCCTTATTTATTGACATCTTGCTTGCCAATTGTTGTTTCTATGAATATTATTATCCTCATTGTGATCATCTTAATCTACTGTTTCTTCTTCAACACTATTATCTTTTAAAATTTCTCTAACAATATCAAAATACGCCATTTTAACACTCCTTATTTTTTAAAGCATTGTTTTAACATGCCTCTAAATAATACAATTTTAACGGATTGTTTTAACAGAATCCTTTAAAATTTTAAAGGAAATTTAGTTAGTGAATACCGAAATAATATTAACGTTCGTTAAAATCTTAACGCCTTCTAAAATTTAACGGAATTGTTACAAAATAGACTCCATAACATATTAGTTATTATTAATTTAGTATTACTGCAATGATTAATTTTGCTTTTATCAAAATGAAAACTAATACACTGGACACTTTATAAACTAAATACACATTGAAATATTATGATGAAAGGAAACTGTTTCTGCTTGTATTAACATTTAATAAAAGACATATTTAATTAGTGTGTAACCACAATCAGAGTTTGGAAAATGTTTGCACAGCGAGAGGACCTCAAACCTCAAATAATATAATATTTACCTAAGAATCAACTTGTGTCCTGAATGATAGTATTCCCTTATGACGGGGATGTAGTTTAATACTATCTAGTAGTGGAAACGTCGTAGCTCTATAGTTGTTGTATGTTTATCTTATTATAGTACAGTCATTAAAGTGGAAAACAAAGTCTTCCCTCTAAAAAATTTTACTCCTAACTGATATACATGAAATTTTGGAATTAGGCTAAAATGATACTGACCACCGCAGTTTACGTTATTGGAAATTATTTTGTTGAAAATAACCTCGGGGATCGAGTATAGTAGGGAGGAAAAATAATAGCATAGGCGGATGATATAGCACTTGTAACAAAAAACAGAAAAGTTAAGGAAGAAATGCTGCATGAAATAATAAAAGGAGAAAAAATGGGACTTATAATAAACGCTGAAAAAACCAAACTACTTAGATACAGAAAAAAATGCGAAAGCAAATTTAAAGATTGGGAACCAAACATTTCAAGAGGTTAACAAAAAAAATACTTAGGGGTAACTATATCCAGCGATAGCGAGATAGAGACCGAAATCAAAGAAAGAATAGCAGTGACAAATAAAGTATCACAGGCTAACAAGAAACTGTTAAGAAGTAACATTCTTAGCAAAAGAACTAAATTAAGGATATACAAAACAATAATCAGGCCTGTAATGTTGTATGGAGCAGAAACATTGACAATGACAAAAAAACAGCAGGAAGATTTGAGAATACATGAACGCAAAATATTGGGAATAATTCTAGGACCAAAAAATGGGAGATGTTCTGAGGAGACTTATTTTTGGTGATTCTAACACCTGTTGAATTCGCATTTGTTGTCACGGTAACTGGAAGACCCATACATATTTTGCGTTGAGCAAGAATGCTTCCTATTCTTCAAAGTCATTATTAGTCGATGCAGGCTTCTGAAACTGTTCCCGAAATTGATTGGCAACCATTAAAAAACTAGGTCCAGTTGATCGTCCATTCCCGTATAGGAATGAAGAAGGGGATGCCGACCAACCCACGGTAAGAGCGGAGGTCGAGTATCACTTTTGAAATTAGGATAAACCTGATTCCAAAATTTCATGTAACTCTATTAGAAAAATGTTTTTTAAAGGATGTTTTGTCGATATATTGGATATAATGAACATTTATTTCCTAAAGCTCTGGAATATTTTTACTCGTTGAAAATTTTTAAAAAGATTTTGGTTGCAACAAATTTACACATACTTAAATAAAAAACATGCCATTAGTTGAACACAAGTGGAAAAACAATAAAAAAAAATTGTGATTCGAAAAATTCGTTAAATTGTATATAAACAGACAAAATATCTAAGAAATATTTAATCAATTAATATTTATCAGCTTCAATTTTGTTTATGAAGAAAAATAATAAAATTGGTGTTATTTTACAAATTATTGAATGAGAAATGGGATTTATAAGAAAAAAGTGGCAACAACGCAAAAAATTATCGACAGCCATTGTGAACAAATTAGGGAGTTATCGCGATCATTGTGAACAAATTAGGGAGTTTTCCTTATATTGACAGTTTCGCTTGCGCACAAAGTTCTTTGAAATAAGGAAACCTTAAACAGTTAAAGCTGTGACATTATTTCAGTTATGTTAAGGGCTCAAATCAAATTGGTGAAAATACTTTTATTTCTTCTTTTTCTGTAAAGTGTCCGAATGTGATGTATATTTTAAGAAATACATTAATTGTAACTTAAATAATATAAAGGAAAGTCAATGTCAAACTCCAGTACATATTTTTGCTACCCAATCAACTCTACAACTCTAATTTTATTACAGCTGTTATAATTTTTCATTTATATGTTAAAACATAACCCCATTATATTTATTTCTAAAATTTAAAACACCAAAGCTACCAACTAAAAATATTGCGGTGTTTACTCAGTAAAAATAACATTTATTTTATTAGATTAATTAAAACAAAGTCGAATTTTTAGTTTGCGACAGTATACAGTTATCTATTTTAATTTTTTTTAGTTCATCCGAATAATGTTCATCAGTTATTTGTGATAAAAAATTAAAATATTTTATTCTTTCAAAGTTTCATTCAAGGTACAGTTCTAAACAAAAGTTGTTTTGTAAGTTTGCCAAATATTGAAAAATTTGCCGCAAAATGAATTAAATGCAAATTTAATATGATTTTTTACAAACTTGATATCAAAAATGACGTTATAAAAATAAATGTTGCATTTAAATGATTTGGTTTCTGAGATATTGAGAGATCTACATTTAGTGAAAACATCATTAACTTTTGTTTCCGATTGCATTGACAAATCATCCTATTACGGAAGTATTACGAAAGTTTTAATAATTTATTTGCAAATTATATAAAAATAAATGTTTGAGAGTATTTAAATATAATATTATTATACTAAATAGACACTTACCCTGTTCTATAGCCTAAAAAATACAAGAGAACAACTATTGACTTGAATTTGTTGAAAATGTTCACGTAGTGTGGCCATTTCTTTTTAAAGAAAACTAATTATTAATAAACTCTATTTTATGTATTAGTTGATGCTAATGTCCATAAAAACAACATCGCATAGTATACCTGGAATTCAAAGCCAATCTTATAACAGAACATATTAACTAAGAAACAACTTACTTATACATTAGCAAAAAAAACGATTGAAATTTTCTTATAGGTAAATTATCTAACGTAAAAAATGTGAATAATAATAATAAAACTTGGCTAAAAATAAAATATTGTTTATCTCATTGCAATTTTAATTACAATCATGTATATTAAGATGATGTAAATTACAGTTGGTAGATTATATAATTTGTATTATAATATTAAATAATTATTTTTGATCTCAAGCAATGATATAAGTATTAAGTTAGTATTAAAGACGTAATTAATTTAAAGAACCATTAGTGTTAAGCTGACATCTCAAGATCAACATTTATACTTAAAGAATAATGCAATAAAAAAATCTTAACTTATTGTTATGAACATATATAAGCTCCTAGATATAAAAATAAAAATCAGTAAACTAATAAGTAACTAAAGTACAA